>CAWVQO010000201.1:0-1259500 GCA_963932275.1 Andrena praecox
TCGTCGGACTTGACGGTGGCGGGCCAATCTAGTCCCGGGGTTGTGGGGACGACCCTACAGTCGTCGGAAACTTCGGCGGCTTGCCAACTTTGGCCCGGGGTCGTGGGGACGACCCTATAGTCGTCGGACTTGACGTTGAAGGGCCAATCTAGTCCCGAGGTCGTGGGGACGACCCTATAGTCGTCGGACTTGACGGTGGCCGGCCAATCTATTCCCGGGGTGGTGGGGACGACCCTACAGTCGTCGGACATTTCGGCGGCTTGCCAACTTTGGCCCGGGGTCGTGGGGACGACCCTATAGTCGTCGGACATGTCGGCGGCTGGCCAAAATTGGCCCGAGGTCGTGGGGGCGACCCTATAGTCGCCGGACATGTCGGCGGCTGGCCAACCTAGTCCCGAGGTCGTCGGACTGGACGGTGGCGGGCCAATCTAGTCCCGGGTTCGTGGGGACGATCCTACAGTCGTCGGACATTTCGGCGGCTTGCCAACTTTGGCCCGTGGTCGTGGGGGCGATCCTATAGTCGCCGGACATGTCGGCGGCTGGCCAACCTAGTCCCGAGGTCGTCGGACTGGACGGTGGCGGGCCAATCTAGTCCCGGGTTCGTGGGGACGATCCTACAGTCGTCGGACATTTCGGCGGCTTGCCAACTTTGGCCCGTGGTCGTGGGGACGACCCTATAGTCGTCGGACATGTCGGCGTTTTGCCATCTTTGGCCCGTGGTCGTGAAGACGACCCTATAGTCGTCGGACATGACGGTGGCGGGACAATCTAGTCCCGGGGTCGTGGGGACGACCATATAGTCATCGGACATGTCGGCGGCTGGCCAACTTTGGCCCGTGGTCGTCGGACTTGACGGTGGCGGGCCAATCTAGTCCCGGGATCGTGGGGACGACCCTATAGTCGTCGGACATGTCGGCGGCTGGCCTACTTTGGCCCGGTGTCTTGGGGACGACTCTATAGTCGTCGGACATGTCGGCGGCTGGCCAACCTAGACCCGCGGTCGTGGGGACGACCCTATAGCCCTCGGACAAGTCGGCGGCTGGCCAACTTTGGCCCGTGGTCGTGGGAACGACCCTATAGTCGTCGGACAAGTCGGCGGCTGGCCAAATTTGGCCCGTGGTCGTGGGAACGACCCTATAGTCGTCTGACAAGTCGGCGGCTGGCCAACTTTGGCCCGGGGTCGTGGGGACGACCCTATAGTCGTCGGACATGTTGGCGGCTTGTCAGCCTAGTCCCGCGGTCGTGGGGACGACCCTATAGTCGTCGGACATTTCGGCGGCATGCCATCTTTAGCCCGGGGTCGTGGGGACGACCCTATATTCGTCGATCATTTTGGCGTCTTGTCAACCTAGACCCGGGGTCGTGGGGACGACCCTATAGTCGTCGGAGTTGACGGTGGCGGGCCAATCTAGTCCCGGGGTCGTGGGGACGACCCTATAGTCGTTGGACATGACGGTGGCGGGCCAATCTAGTCCCGGGGTCGTGGGGACGACCCAATAGTCGTCGGACATGTCGGCGGCTGGCCAACTTTGGCCCGGGGTCGTGGGGACGACCCTATAGTCGTCGGACATGTTGGCGGCTGGCCAACCTAGTCCCGAGGTCGTTGGGACGACCCTATAGTCGTCGGACTTGACGGTGGCGGGCCAATCTAGTCCCGGGGTCGTGGGGACGACCCTACAGTCGTCGGACATTTCGGCGGCTTGCCAACTTTGGCCCGGGGTCGTGGGGACGATCCAATAGTCGTCGGACATGTCGGCGGCTGGCCAACTTTGGCGCGTGGTCGTGGGGACGATCCGATTGTCGTCGGACATGTCGGCGGCTGGCCAACCTAGACCCGGGGTCGTGGGAACGACCCTATAGTCGTCGGACTTGTCGGTGGCGGGCCAATCTAGTCCGGGGGTCGTGGGGACGACCCTACAGTCGTCGGACATTTCGACGGCTTGCCAACTTTGGCCCGGGGTCGTGGGGACGATCCAATAGTCGTCGGACATGTCGGCGGCTGGCCAACTTTGGCCCGTGGTCGTGGGGACGACCCAATAGTCGTCGGACATGTCGGCGGCTGGCCAACATTGGCCCGGGGTCGTCGGGACGACCCTATAGTCGTCGGACATGTCGGCGGCTGGCCAACCTAGTCCCGTGGTCGTGGGGACGATCCGATAGTCGTTGGACATGACGGTGGCGGGCCATTCTAGTCCCGGGGTCGTGGGGACGACCCTATAGTCGTCGGACATGTTGGCGGCTGGCCAACTTTGGCCCGTGGTCGTGGGGACGACCCTATAGTCGTCGGACATTTCGGCGGCTTGCCAACTTTGGCCCGGGGTCGTGGGGACGACCCTATAGTCGTCGGACATTTCGGCGGCATGCCAACTTTGGCCCGGGGTCGTGGGGACGACCCTATAGTCGTTGGACATGACGGTGGCGGGACAAAATAGTCCCGGGGTCGTGGGTACGACCCTATAGTCGTCGGACAAGTCGGCGGCGGGCCAACCTTGTCCCGGGGTCGTGGGGACGACCCTATAGTCGTCGGACATGACGGTGGCGGGCCAATCTAGTCCCGGGGTCGTGGGGCCGATCCTATAGTCGTCGGACAAGACGGCGGCTGGATATTCTTGGCCCGTGGTTGTGGGGACGAATCTATAGTCGTCGGACATGTCGGCGGCTGGCCAACTTTGGCCCGTGGCCGTGGGGACGACCCTATAGTCGTCGGACAAATCGGCGGCTGACCAACTTTGGCCCGGGGTCGTGGGGACGACCCTATAGTCGTCGGACTTGACGGTGGCGGGCCAATCTAGTCCCGGGGTCGGGGGGACGACCCTATAGTCGTCGGACAAGTCGGCGGCTGGCAAACTTTGGCCCGTGGTCGTGGGGACGACCCTATAGTCGTCGGACAAGTCGGCGGCTGTCCAGCTTTGGCCCGGGGTCGTGGGGACGACCCTATAGTCGTCGGACATGTCGGCGGCTGGCCAACTTTGGCCCGGTGTCGTGGGGACGACTCTATAGTCGTCGGAAATGTCGGCGGCTGGCCAACCTGGACCCGGGGTCGTGGGAACGACCCTATTGTCGTCGGACAAGGCGGTGGCGGGCCAATCTAGTCCCGGGGTCGTGGGGACGACCCTATAGTCGTCGGACTTGTCGGTGGCGGGCCAATCTAGTCCGGGGGTCGTGGGGACGACCCTACAGTCGTCGGACATTTCGGCGGCTTGCCAACTTTGGCCCGGGGTCGTGGGGACGACCCAATAGTCGTCGGAAATGTCGGCGGCCTGGTCAACTTTGGCCCGTGGTCGTGGGGACGACCCTATAGTCGTTGAACATGTCAGCGGCTGGCCAACTTTGGCCCGGTGTCGTGGGGACGACCCAATAGTCGTCGGACATGTCGGCGGCTGGCCAACTTTGGCCCGTGGTCGTGGGGACGATCCGATAGTCGTTGGACATGACGGTGGCGGGCCATTCTAGTCCCGGGGTCGTGGGGACGACCCTATAGTCGTCGGACTTGTCGGTGGCGGGCCAATCTAGTCCTGGGGTCGTGGGGACGACCCTACAGTCTTCGGACATTTCGGCGGCTTGCCAACTTTGGCCCGGGGTCGTGGGGACGACCCTATAGTCGTCGGACTTGACGTTGGCGGGCCAATCTAGTCCCGAGGTCGTGGGGACGACCCTATAGTCGTCGGACTTGACGGTGGCCGGCCAATCTAGTCCCGGGGTTGTGGGGACGACCCTACAGTCGTCGGACATTTCGGCGGCTTGCCAACTTTGGCCCGGGGTCGTGGGGACGACCCTATAGTCGTCGGACTTGACGATGGCGGGCCAATCTAGTCCGGGGGTCGTGGGGACGACCCTACAGTCGTCGGACATTTCGGCGGCTTGCCAACTTTGGCCCGGGGTCGTGGGGACGACCCTATAGTCGTCGGACTTGACGGTGGCGGGCCAATCTAGTCCCGGGGTTGTGGGGACGACCCTATAGTCGTCGGACTTGACGGTGGCCGGCCAATCTAGTCCCGGGGTTGTGGGGACGACCCTACAGTCGTCGGACATTTCGGCGGCTTGCCAACTTTGGCCCGGGGTCGTGGGGACGACCCTATAGTCGTCGGACTTGACGGTGGCGGGCCAATCTAGTCCGGGGGTCGTGGGGACGACCCTACAGTCGTCGGACATTTCGGCGGCTTGCCAACTTTGGCCCGGGGTCGTGGGGACGACCCTATAGTCGTCGGACTTGACGGTGGCCGGCCAATCTATTCCCGGGGTCGTGGGGACGACCCTACAGTCGTCGGACATTTCGGCGGCTTGCCAACTTTGGCCCGGGGTCGTGGGGACGACCCTATAGTCGTCGGACATGTCGGCGGCTGGCCAAAATTGGCCCGAGGTCGTGGGGGCGACCCTATAGTCGCCGGACATGTCGGCGGCTGGCCAACCTAGTCCCGAGGTCGTCGGACTGGACGGTGGCGGGCCAATCTAGTCCCGGGTTCGTGGGGACGATCCTACAGTCGTCGGACATTTCGGCGGCTTGCCAACTTTGGCCCGTGGTCGTGGGGGCGATCCTATAGTCGCCGGACATGTCGGCGGCTGGCCAACCTAGTCCCGAGGTCGTCGGACTGGACGGTGGCGGGCCAATCTAGTCCCGGGTTCGTGGGGACGATCCTACAGTCGTCGGACATTTCGGCGGCTTGCCAACTTTGGCCCGTGGTCGTGGGGACGACCCTATAGTCGTCGGACATGTCGGCGTTTTGCCATCTTTGGCCCGTGGTCGTGAAGACGACCCTATAGTCGTCGGACATGACGGTGGCGGGACAATCTAGTCCCGGGGTCGTGGGGACGACCATATAGTCATCGGACATGTCGGCGGCTGGCCAACTTTGGCCCGTGGTCGTCGGACTTGACGGTGGCGGGCCAATCTAGTCCCGGGATCGTGGGGACGACCCTATAGTCGTCGGACATGTCGGCGGCTGGCCTACTTTGGCCCGGTGTCTTGGGGACGACTCTATAGTCGTCGGACATGTCGGCGGCTGGCCAACCTAGACCCGCGGTCGTGGGGACGACCCTATAGCCCTCGGACAAGTCGGCGGCTGGCCAACTTTGGCCCGTGGTCGTGGGAACGACCCTATAGTCGTCGGACAAGTCGGCGGCTGGCCAAATTTGGCCCGTGGTCGTGGGAACGACCCTATAGTCGTCTGACAAGTCGGCGGCTGGCCAATTTTGGCCCGTGGTCGTGGGGACGACCCTATAGTCGTCGGAAATGTCGGCGGCTGGCCAACCTAGACCCGTGGTCGTGGGAACGACCCTATAGTCGTCGGACAAGTCGGCGGCTGGCCAAATTTGGTCCGCGGTCGTGGGGACGACCCTATAATCATCGGAAATGTCGACGGCTGGCCAACTTTGGCCCGTGGTCGTAAAGACGACCCTATAGTCGTCGGACAAGACGATGGCGGGCCAATCTAGTCCCGTGGTCGTGGGAACGACCCTATAGTCGTCGGACAAGCCGGCGGCTGGCCAAATTTGGTCCGTGGTCGTGGGGACGACCCTATAATCATCGGAAATGTCGACGGCTGGCCAACTTTGGCCCGTGGTCGTAAAGACGACCCTATAGTCGTCGGACAAGACGGTGGCGGGCCAATCTAGTCCCGGGGTCGTGGGGACGACCCTATAGTCGTCGGAAAAGTCGGCGGCTGGCCAACTTTTGCCCGGGGTCGTGGGGACGACCCTATAGTCGTCGGACAAGTCGGCGGCGAGCCAACCTAGACCGGGGGTCGTGGGGACGAGCCTATAGTCGTCGGACATGTCGGCGGCTGGCCAACCTGGACCCGGGGTCGTGGGGACGACCCTATTGTCGTCGAGAATGACGGTGGCGGGCCAATCTAGTCTCGGGGTCGTGGGGACGACCCTACAGTCGTCGGTCATGTCGGCGGCTGGCCAACTTTGGCCCGGGGTCGTGGGGGCGACCCTATAGTCGTCGGACATGTTGGCGGCTTGTCAGCCTAGTCCCGGGGTCGTGGGTACGACCCTACAGGCGTCGGACATTTCGGCGGCTTGCCAACCTTGGCCCGGGGTCGTGGGGACGACCCTATAGTCGTCGGACTTGACGGTGGCGGGCCAATCTAGTCCCGAGGTCCTGGGGACGACCCTACAGTCGTCGGACATTTCGGCGGCTTGCCAACTTTGGCCCGGGGTCGTGGGGACGACCCTATAGTCGTCGGACATGTCGGCGGCTGGCCAAAATTGGCCCGAGGTCGTGGGGGCGACCCTATAGTCGCCGGACATGTCGGCGGCTGGCCAACCTAGTCCCGAGGTCGTCGGACTGGACGGTGGCGGGCCAATCTAGTCCCGGGTTCGTGGGGACGATCCTACAGTCGTCGGACATTTCGGCGGCTTGCCAACTTTGGCCCGTGGTCGTGGGGGCGATCCTATAGTCGCCGGACATGTCGGCGGCTGGCCAACCTAGTCCCGAGGTCGTCGGACTGGACGGTGGCGGGCCAATCTAGTCCCGGGTTCGTGGGGACGATCCTACAGTCGTCGGACATTTCGGCGGCTTGCCAACTTTGGCCCGTGGTCGTGGGGACGACCCTATAGTCGTCGGACATGTCGGCGTTTTGCCATCTTTGGCCCGTGGTCGTGAAGACGACCCTATAGTCGTCGGACATGACGGTGGCGGGACAATCTAGTCCCGGGGTCGTGGGGACGACCATATAGTCATCGGACATGTCGGCGGCTGGCCAACTTTGGCCCGTGGTCGTCGGACTTGACGGGGGCGGGCCAATCTAGTCCCGGGATCGTGGGGACGACCCTATAGTCGTCGGACATGTCGGCGGCTGGCCTACTTTGGCCCGGTGTCTTGGGGACGACTCTATAGTCGTCGGACATGTCGGCGGCTGGCCAACCTAGACCCGCGGTCGTGGGGACGACCCTATAGCCCTCGGACAAGTCGGCGGCTGGCCAACTTTGGCCCGTGGTCGTGGGAACGACCCTATAGTCGTCGGACAAGTCGGCGGCTGGCCAAATTTGGCCCGTGGTCGTGGGAACGACCCTATAGTCGTCTGACAAGTCGGCGGCTGGCCAATTTTGGCCCGTGGTCGTGGGGACGACCCTATAGTCGTCGGAAATGTCGGCGGCTGGCCAACCTAGACCCGTGGTCGTGGGAACGACCCTATAGTCGTCGGACAAGTCGGCGGCTGGCCAAATTTGGTCCGCGGTCGTGGGGACGACCCTATAATCATCGGAAATGTCGACGGCTGGCCAACTTTGGCCCGTGGTCGTAAAGACGACCCTATAGTCGTCGGACAAGACGATGGCGGGCCAATCTAGACCCGGGGTCGTGGGGACGACCCTATAGTCGTCGGACATGTCGGCGGCTGGCCAACCTAGACCCGTGGTCGTGGGAACGACCCTATAGTCGTCGGACAAGCCGGCGGCTGGCCAAATTTGGTCCGTGGTCGTGGGGACGACCCTATAATCATCGGAAATGTCGACGGCTGGCCAACTTTGGCCCGTGGTCGTAAAGACGACCCTATAGTCGTCGGACAAGACGGTGGCGGGCCAATCTAGTCCCGGGGTCGTGGGGACGACCCTATAGTCGTCGGAAAAGTCGGCGGCTGGCCAACTTTTGCCCGGGGTCGTGGGGACGACCCTATAGTCGTCGGACAAGTCGGCGGCGAGCCAACCTAGACCGGGGGTCGTGGGGACGAGCCTATAGTCGTCGGACATGTCGGCGGCTGGCCAACCTGGACCCGGGGTCGTGGGGACGACCCTATTGTCGTCGAGAATGACGGTGGCGGGCCAATCTAGTCTCGGGGTCGTGGGGACGACCCTACAGTCGTCGGTCATGTCGGCGGCTGGCCAACTTTGGCCCGGGGTCGTGGGGGCGACCCTATAGTCGTCGGACATGTTGGCGGCTTGTCAGCCTAGTCCCGGGGTCGTGGGTACGACCCTACAGTCGTCGGACATTTCGGCGGCTTGCCAACCTTGGCCCGGGGTCGTGGGGACGACCCTATAGTCGTCGGACTTGACGGTGGCGGGCCAATCTAGTCCCGAGGTCCTGGGGACGACCCTATAGTCGTCGGACTTGACGGTGGCGGGCCAATCTAGTCCCGGGGTCGTGGGGACGACCCTACAGTTGTCGGACATTTCGGCGGCTGGCCAAATTTGGCCCGGGGTCGTGGGGACGACCCTATAGTCGTCGGACATGACGGTGGCGGGCCAATCTAGTCCCGGGGTCGTGGGGACGACCCTATAGTCGTCGGACATGTCGGCGGCTGGCCAACTTTGGCCCGTGGTCGTGGGGACGATCCAATAGTCGTCGGACATGTCGGCGGCTGGCCAACTTTGGCGCGTGGTCGTGGGGACGATCCGATTGTCGTCGGACATGTCGGCGGCTGGCCAACCTAGACCCGGGGTCGTGGGAACGACCCTATTGTCGTCGGACAAGGCGGTGGCGGGCCAATCTAGTCCCGGGGTCGTGGGGACGACCCTATAGTCGTCGGACTTGTCGGTGGCGGGCCAATCTAGTCCGGGGGTCGTGGGGACGACCCTACAGTCGTCGGACATTTCGACGGCTTGCCAACTTTGGCCCGGGGTCGTGGGGACGATCCAATAGTCGTCGGACATGTCGGCGGCTGGCCAACTTTGGCCCGTGGTCGTGGGGACGACCCAATAGTCGTCGGACATGTCGGCGGCTGGCCAACATTGGCCCGGGGTCGTCGGGACGACCCTATAGTCGTCGGACATGTCGGCGGCTGGCCAACCTAGTCCCGTGGTCGTGGGGACGATCCGATAGTCGTTGGACATGTCGGTGGCGGGCCATTCTAGTCCCGGGGTCGTGGGGACGACCCTATAGTCGTCGGACATGTTGGCGGCTGGCCAACTTTGGCCCGTGGTCGTGGGGACGACCCTATAGTCGTCGGACATTTCGGCGGCTTGCCAACTTTGGCCCGGGGTCGTGGGGACGACCCTATAGTCGTCGGACATTTCGGCGGCATGCCAACTTTGGCCCGGGGTCGTGGGGACGACCCTATAGTCGTTGGACATGACGGTGGCGAGACAAAATAGTCCCGGGGTCGTGGGTACGACCCTATAGTCGTCGGACAAGTCGGCGGCGGGCCAACCTTGTCCCGGGGTCGTGGGGACGACCCTATAGTCGTCGGACATGACGGTGGCGGGCCAATCTAGTCCCGGGGTCGTGGGGCCGATCCTATAGTCGTCGGACAAGACGGCGGCTGGATATTCTTGGCCCGTGGTTGTGGGGACGAATCTATAGTCGTCGGACATGTCGGCGGCTGGCCAACTTTCGCCCGTGGCCGTGGGGACGACCCTATAGTCGTCGGACAAATCGGCGGCTGACCAACTTTGGCCCGGGGTCGTGGGGACGACCCTATAGTCGTCGGACTTGACGGTGGCGGGCCAATCTAGTCCCGGGGTCGGGGGGACGACCCTATAGTCGTCGGACAAGTCGGCGGCTAGCCAACATTGGCCCGGGGTCGTGGGGACGACCCTATAGTCGTCGGACATGTCGGCGGCTGGCCAACTTTGGCCCGGTGTCGTGGGGACGACTCTATAGTCGTCGGAAATGTCGGCGGCTGGCCAACCTGGACCCGGGGTCGTGGGAACGACCCTATTGTCGTCGGACTTGTCGGTGGCGGGCCAATCTAGTCCGGGGGTCGTGGGGACGACCCTACAGTCGTCGGACATTTCGGCGGCTTGCCAACTTTGGCACGGGGTCGTGGGGACGACCCTATAGTCGTCGGACTTGACGTTGGCGGGCCAATCTAGTCCCGAGGTCGTGGGGACGACCCTACAGTCGTCGGACATTTCGGCGGCTTGCCAACTTTGGCCCGGGGTCGTGGGGACGACCATATAGTCGTCGAACATTACGGTGGCGGACCAATCTAGTCCCGGGGTCGTGGGGACGACCCTATAGTCGTCGGGCATGTCGGCGGCTGGCCAACTTTGGCCCGTGGTCGTGGGGACGACCCAATAGTCGTTGGACATTACGGCGGCTGGCCAACTTTGGCCCATGGTCGTGGGGACGACCCTATAGTCGTTGGACATGACGGTGGCGGGCCAATCTATTCCCGGGGTCGTGGGGACGACCCTACAGTCGTCGGACTTGACGGTGGCCGGCCAATCTATTCCCGGGGTCGTGGGGACGACCCTACAGTCGTCGGACATTTCGGCGGCTTGCAAACTTTGGCCCGGGGTCGTGGGGACGACCCTATAGTCGTCGGACATGTCGGCGGCTGGCCAAAATTGGCCCGAGGTCGTGGGGGCGAACCTATAGTCGCCGGACATGTCGGCGGCTGGCCAACTTTGGCCCGGGGTCGTGGGGACGACCCTATAGTCGTCGGACTTGACGTTGGCGGGCCAATCTAGTCCCGAGGTCGTGGGGACGACCCTATAGTCGTCGGACTTGACGGTGGCCGGCCAATCTATTCCCGGGGTCGTGGGGACGACCCTACAGTCGTCGGACATTTCGGCGGCTTGCAAACTTTGGCCCGGGGTCGTGGGGACGACCCTATAGTCGTCGGACATGTCGGCGGCTGGCCAAAATTGGCCCGAGGTCGTGGGGGCGAACCTATAGTCGCCGGACATGTCGGCGGCTGGCCAACCTAGTCCCGAGGTCGTCGGACTGGACGGTGGCGGGCCAATCTTGTCCCGGGTTCGTGGGGACGATCCTACAGTCGTCGGACATTTCGGCGGCTTGCCAACTTTGGCCCGTGGTCGTGGGGACGACCCTATAGTCGTCGGACATGTCGGCGTTTTGCCATCTTTGGCCCGTGGTCGTGAAGACGACCCTATAGTCGTCGGACATGACGGTGGCGGGACAATCTAGTCCCGGGGTCGTGGGGACGACCATATAGTCATCGGACATGTCGGCGGCTGGCCAACTTTGGCCCGTGGTCGTCGGACTTGACGGTGGCGGGCCAATCTAGTCCCGGGATCGTGGGGACGACCCTATAGTCGTCGGACATGTCGGCGGCTGGCCTACTTTGGCCCGGTGTCTTGGGGACGACTCTATAGTCGTCGGACATGTCGGCGGCTGGCCAACCTAGACCCGGGGTCGTGGGGACGACCCTATAGCCCTCGGACAAGTCGGCGGCTGGCCAACTTTGGCCCGTGGTCGTGGGAACGACCCTATAGTAGTCGGACAAGTCGGCGGCTGGCCAAATTTGGCCCGTGGTCGTGGGAACGACCCTATAGTCGTCTGACAAGTCGGCGGCTGGCCAATTTTGGCCCGTGGTCGTGGGGACGACCCTATAGTCGTCGGAAATGTCGGCGGCTGGCCAACCTAGACCCGTGGTCGTGGGAACGACCCTATAGTCGTCGGACAAGACGATGGCGGGCCAATCTAGTCCCGGGGTCGTGGGGACGACCCTATAGTCGTCGGACATGTCGGCGGCTGGCCAACCTAGACCCGTGGTCGTGGGAACGACCCTATAGTCGTCGGACAAGCCGGCGGCTGGCCAAATTTGGTCCGTGGTTGTGGGGACGACCCTATAATCATCGGAAATGTCGACGGCATGCCAACTTTGGCCCGGGGTCGTGGGGACGACCCTATAGTCGTTGGACATGACGGTGGCGAGACAAAATAGTCCCGGGGTCGTGGGTACGACCCTATAGTCGTCGGACAAGTCGGCGGCGGGCCAACCTTGTCCCGGGGTCGTGGGGACGACCCTATAGTCGTCGGACATGACGGTGGCGGGCCAATCTAGTCCCGGGGTCGTGGGGCCGATCCTATAGTCGTCGGACAAGACGGCGGCTGGATATTCTTGGCCCGTGGTTGTGGGGACGAATCTATAGTCGTCGGACATGTCGGCGGCTGGCCAACTTTCGCCCGTGGCCGTGGGGACGACCCTATAGTCGTCGGACAAATCGGCGGCTGACCAACTTTGGCCCGGGGTCGTGGGGACGACCCTATAGTCGTCGGACTTGACGGTGGCGGGCCAATCTAGTCCCGGGGTCGGGGGGACGACCCTATAGTCGTCGGACAAGTCGGCGGCTGGCAAACTTTGGCCCGTGGTCGTGGGGACGACCCTATAGTCGTCGGACAAGTCGGCGGCTGTCCAGCTTTGGCCCGGGGTCGTGGGGACGACCCTATAGTCGTCGGACATGTCGGCGGCTGGCCAACTTTGGCCCGTGGTCGTGGGGACGATCCAATAGTCGTCGGACATGTCGGCGGCTGGCCAGCTTTGGCCCGTGGTCGTGGGGACGACCCTATAGTCGTCGGACATGTCGGCGGCTAGCCAACATTGGCCCGGGGTCGTGGGGACGACCCTATAGTCGTCGGACATGTCGGCGGCTGGCCAACTTTGGCCCGGTGTCGTGGGGACGACTCTATAGTCGTCGGAAATGTCGGCGGCTGGCCAACCTGGACCCGGGGTCGTGGGAACGACCCTATTGTCGTCGGACAAGGCGGTGGCGGGCCAATCTAGTCCCGGGGTCGTGGGGACGACCCTATAGTCGTCGGACTTGTCGGTGGCGGGCCAATCTAGTCCGGGGGTCGTGGGGACGACCCTACAGTCGTCGGACATTTCGGCGGCTTGCCAACTTTGGCCCGGGGTCGTGGGGACGACCCAATAGTCGTCGGAAATGTCGGCGGCTGGTCAACTTTGGCCCGTGGTCGTGGGGACGACCCTATAGTCGTTGGACATGTCAGCGGCTGGCCAACTTTGGCCCGGTGTCGTGGGGACGACCCAATAGTCGTCGGACATGTCGGCGGCTGGCCAACTTTGGCCCGTGGTCGTGGGGACGATCCGATAGTCGTTGGACATGACGGTGGCGGGCCATTCTAGTCCCGGGGTCGTGGGGACGACCCTATAGTCGTCGGACTTGTCGGTGGCGGGCCAATCTAGTCCGGGGGTCGTGGGGACGACCCTACAGTCGTCGGACATTTCGGCGGCTTGCCAACTTTGGCACGGGGTCGTGGGGACGACCCTATAGTCGTCGGACTTGACGTTGGCGGGCCAATCTAGTCCCGAGGTCGTGGGGACGACCCTACAGTCGTCGGACATTTCGGCGGCTTGCCAACTTTGGCCCGGGGTCGTGGGGACGACCCTATAGTCGTCGGACTTGACGGTGGCGGGCCAATCTAGTCCCGGGGTTGTGGGGACGACCCTACAGTCGTCGGACATTTCGGCCGCTTGCCAACTTTGGCCCGGGGTCGTGGGGACGACCCTATAGTCGTCGGACATGTCGGCGGCTGGCCAACCTGGACCCGGGGTCGTGGGGACGACCCTATTGTCGTCGAGAATGACGGTGGCGGGCCAATCTAGTCTCGGGGTCGTGGGGACGACCCTACAGTCGTCGGTCATGTCGGCGGCTGGCCAACTTTGGCCCGGGGTCGTGGGGACGACCCTATAGTCGTCGCACTTGACGGTGGCGGGCCAATCTAGTCCCGGGGTCGTGGGGACGACCCTACAGTTGTCGGACATTTCGGCGGCTGGCCAAATTTGGCCCGGGGTCGTGGGGACGACCCTATAGTCGTCGGACATGACGGTGGCGGGCCAATCTAGTCCCGGGGTCGTGGGGACGACCCTACAGTTGTCGGACATGTCGGCGGCTGGCCAAATTTGGCCCGGGGTCGTGGGGACGACCCTATAGTCGTCGGACATGACGGTGGCGGGCCAATCTAGTCCCGGGGTCGTGGGGACGACCCTATAGTCGTCGGACAAGTCGGCGGCTGGCCAAATTTGGCCCGTGGTCGTGGGAACGACCCTATAGTCGTCTGACAAGTCGGCGGCTGGCCAATTTTGGCCCGTGGTCGTGGGGACGACCCTATAGTCGTCGGAAATGTCGGCGGCTGGCCAACCTAGACCCGTGGTCGTGGGAACGACCCTATAGTCGTCGGACAAGTCGGCAGCTGGCCAAATTTGGTCCGCGGTCGTGGGGACGACCCTATAATCATCGGAAATGTCGACGGCTGGCCAACTTTGGCCCGTGGTCGTAAAGACGACCCTATAGTCGTCGGACAAGACGATGGCGGGCCAATCTAGTCCCGGGGTCGTGGGGACGACCCTATAGTCGTCGGACATGTCGGCGGCTGGCCAACCTAGTCCCGGGGTCGGGGGGACGACCCTATAGTCGTCGGACATTTCGGCGGCTTGCAAACTTTGGCCCGGGGTCGTGGGGACGACCCTATAGTCGTCGGACATGTCGGCGGCTGGCCAAAATTGGCCCGAGGTCGTGGGGGCGAACCTATAGTCGCCGGACATGTCGGCGGCTGGCCAACTTTGGCCCGGGGTCGTGGGGACGACCCTATAGTCGTCGGACTTGACGTTGGCGGGCCAATCTAGTCCCGAGGTCGTGGGGACGACCCTATAGTCGTCGGACTTGACGGTGGCCGGCCAATCTATTCCCGGGGTCGTGGGGACGACCCTACAGTCGTCGGACATTTCGGCGGCTTGCAAACTTTGGCCCGGGGTCGTGGGGACGACCCTATAGTCGTCGGACATGTCGGCGGCTGGCCAAAATTGGCCCGAGGTCGTGGGGGCGAACCTATAGTCGCCGGACATGTCGGCGGCTGGCCAACCTAGTCCCGAGGTCGTCGGACTGGACGGTGGCGGGCCAATCTTGTCCCGGGTTCGTGGGGACGATCCTACAGTCGTCGGACATTTCGGCGGCTTGCCAACTTTGGCCCGTGGTCGTGGGGACGACCCTATAGTCGTCGGACATGTCGGCGTTTTGCCATCTTTGGCCCGTGGTCGTGAAGACGACCCTATAGTCGTCGGACATGACGGTGGCGGGACAATCTAGTCCCGGGGTCGTGGGGACGACCATATAGTCATCGGACATGTCGGCGGCTGGCCAACTTTGGCCCGTGGTCGTCGGACTTGACGGTGGCGGGCCAATCTAGTCCCGGGATCGTGGGGACGACCCTATAGTCGTCGGACATGTCGGCGGCTGGCCTACTTTGGCCCGGTGTCTTGGGGACGACTCTATAGTCGTCGGACATGTCGGCGGCTGGCCAACCTAGACCCGGGGTCGTGGGGACGACCCTATAGCCCTCGGACAAGTCGGCGGCTGGCCAACTTTGGCCCGTGGTCGTGGGAACGACCCTATAGTAGTCGGACAAGTCGGCGGCTGGCCAAATTTGGCCCGTGGTCGTGGGAACGACCCTATAGTCGTCTGACAAGTCGGCGGCTGGCCAATTTTGGCCCGTGGTCGTGGGGACGACCCTATAGTCGTCGGAAATGTCGGCGGCTGGCCAACCTAGACCCGTGGTCGTGGGAACGACCCTATAGTCGTCGGACAAGACGATGGCGGGCCAATCTAGTCCCGGGGTCGTGGGGACGACCCTATAGTCGTCGGACATGTCGGCGGCTGGCCAACCTAGACCCGTGGTCGTGGGAACGACCCTATAGTCGTCGGACAAGCCGGCGGCTGGCCAAATTTGGTCCGTGGTTGTGGGGACGACCCTATAATCATCGGAAATGTCGACGGCATGCCAACTTTGGCCCGGGGTCGTGGGGACGACCCTATAGTCGTTGGACATGACGGTGGCGAGACAAAATAGTCCCGGGGTCGTGGGTACGACCCTATAGTCGTCGGACAAGTCGGCGGCGGGCCAACCTTGTCCCGGGGTCGTGGGGACGACCCTATAGTCGTCGGACATGACGGTGGCGGGCCAATCTAGTCCCGGGGTCGTGGGGCCGATCCTATAGTCGTCGGACAAGACGGCGGCTGGATATTCTTGGCCCGTGGTTGTGGGGACGAATCTATAGTCGTCGGACATGTCGGCGGCTGGCCAACTTTCGCCCGTGGCCGTGGGGACGACCCTATAGTCGTCGGACAAATCGGCGGCTGACCAACTTTGGCCCGGGGTCGTGGGGACGACCCTATAGTCGTCGGACTTGACGGTGGCGGGCCAATCTAGTCCCGGGGTCGGGGGGACGACCCTATAGTCGTCGGACAAGTCGGCGGCTGGCAAACTTTGGCCCGTGGTCGTGGGGACGACCCTATAGTCGTCGGACAAGTCGGCGGCTGTCCAGCTTTGGCCCGGGGTCGTGGGGACGACCCTATAGTCGTCGGACATGTCGGCGGCTGGCCAACTTTGGCCCGTGGTCGTGGGGACGATCCAATAGTCGTCGGACATGTCGGCGGCTGGCCAGCTTTGGCCCGTGGTCGTGGGGACGACCCTATAGTCGTCGGACATGTCGGCGGCTAGCCAACATTGGCCCGGGGTCGTGGGGACGACCCTATAGTCGTCGGACATGTCGGCGGCTGGCCAACTTTGGCCCGGTGTCGTGGGGACGACTCTATAGTCGTCGGAAATGTCGGCGGCTGGCCAACCTGGACCCGGGGTCGTGGGAACGACCCTATTGTCGTCGGACAAGGCGGTGGCGGGCCAATCTAGTCCCGGGGTCGTGGGGACGACCCTATAGTCGTCGGACTTGTCGGTGGCGGGCCAATCTAGTCCGGGGGTCGTGGGGACGACCCTACAGTCGTCGGACATTTCGGCGGCTTGCCAACTTTGGCCCGGGGTCGTGGGGACGACCCAATAGTCGTCGGAAATGTCGGCGGCTGGTCAACTTTGGCCCGTGGTCGTGGGGACGACCCTATAGTCGTTGGACATGTCAGCGGCTGGCCAACTTTGGCCCGGTGTCGTGGGGACGACCCAATAGTCGTCGGACATGTCGGCGGCTGGCCAACTTTGGCCCGTGGTCGTGGGGACGATCCGATAGTCGTTGGACATGACGGTGGCGGGCCATTCTAGTCCCGGGGTCGTGGGGACGACCCTATAGTCGTCGGACTTGTCGGTGGCGGGCCAATCTAGTCCGGGGGTCGTGGGGACGACCCTACAGTCGTCGGACATTTCGGCGGCTTGCCAACTTTGGCACGGGGTCGTGGGGACGACCCTATAGTCGTCGGACTTGACGTTGGCGGGCCAATCTAGTCCCGAGGTCGTGGGGACGACCCTACAGTCGTCGGACATTTCGGCGGCTTGCCAACTTTGGCCCGGGGTCGTGGGGACGACCCTATAGTCGTCGGACTTGACGGTGGCGGGCCAATCTAGTCCCGGGGTTGTGGGGACGACCCTACAGTCGTCGGACATTTCGGCGGCTTGCCAACTTTGGCCCGGGGTCGTGGGGACGACCCTATAGTCGTCGGACATGTCGGCGGCTGGCCAACCTGGACCCGGGGTCGTGGGGACGACCCTATTGTCGTCGAGAATGACGGTGGCGGGCCAATCTAGTCTCGGGGTCGTGGGGACGACCCTACAGTCGTCGGTCATGTCGGCGGCTGGCCAACTTTGGCCCGGGGTCGTGGGGACGACCCTATAGTCGTCGGACTTGACGGTGGCGGGCCAATCTAGTCCCGGGGTCGTGGGGACGACCCTACAGTTGTCGGACATTTCGGCGGCTGGCCAAATTTGGCCCGGGGTCGTGGGGACGACCCTATAGTCGTCGGACATGACGGTGGCGGGCCAATCTAGTCCCGGGGTCGTGGGGACGACCCTACAGTTGTCGGACATGTCGGCGGCTGGCCAAATTTGGCCCGGGGTCGTGGGGACGACCCTATAGTCGTCGGACATGACGGTGGCGGGCCAATCTAGTCCCGGGGTCGTGGGGACGACCCTATAGTCGTCGGACAAGTCGGCGGCTGGCCAAATTTGGCCCGTGGTCGTGGGAACGACCCTATAGTCGTCTGACAAGTCGGCGGCTGGCCAATTTTGGCCCGTGGTCGTGGGGACGACCCTATAGTCGTCGGAAATGTCGGCGGCTGGCCAACCTAGACCCGTGGTCGTGGGAACGACCCTATAGTCGTCGGACAAGTCGGCAGCTGGCCAAATTTGGTCCGCGGTCGTGGGGACGACCCTATAATCATCGGAAATGTCGACGGCTGGCCAACTTTGGCCCGTGGTCGTAAAGACGACCCTATAGTCGTCGGACAAGACGATGGCGGGCCAATCTAGTCCCGGGGTCGTGGGGACGACCCTATAGTCGTCGGACATGTCGGCGGCTGGCCAACCTAGACCCGTGGTCGTGGGAACGACCCTATAGTCGTCGGACAAGCCGGCGGCTGGCCAAATTTGGTCCGTGGTTGTGGGGACGACCCTATAATCATCGGAAATGTCGACGGCTGGCCAACTTTGGCCCGTGGTCGTAAAGACGACCCTATAGTCGTCGGACAAGACGGTGGCGGGCCAATCTAGTCCCGGGGTCGTGGGGACGACCCTATAGTCGTCGGAAAAGTCGGCGGCTGGCCAACTTTTGCCCGGGGTCGTGGGGACGACCCTATAGTCGTCGGACAAGTCGGCGGCGAGCCAACCTAGACCGGGGGTCGTGGGGACGAGCCTATAGTCGTCGGACATGTCGGCGGCTGGCCAACCTGGACCCGGGGTCGTGGGGACGACCCTATTGTCGTCGAGAATGACGGTGGCGGGCCAATCTAGTCTCGGGGTCGTGGGGACGACCCTACAGTCGTCGGTCATGTCGGCGGCTGGCCAACTTTGGCCCGGGGTCGTGGGGACGACCCTATAGTCGTCGGACTTGACGGTGGCGGGCCAATCTAGTCCCGGGGTCGTGGGGACGACCCTACAGTTGTCGGACATTTCGGCGGCTGGCCAAATTTGGCCCGGGGTCGTGGGGACGACCCTATAGTCGTCGGACATGACGGTGGCGGGCCAATCTAGTCCCGGGGTCGTGGGGACGACCCTATAGTCGTCGGACATGTCGGCGGCTGGCCAACTTTGGCCCGTGGTCGTGGGGACGATCCAATAGTCGTCGGACATGTCGGCGGCTGGCCAACTTTGGCGCGTGGTCGTGGGGACGATCCGATTGTCGTCGGACATGTCGGTGGCTGGCCAACCTAGACCCGGGGTCGTGGGAACGACCCTATTGTCGTCGGACAAGGCGGTGGCGGGCCAATCTAGTCCCGGGGTCGTGGGGACGACCCTATAGTCGTCGGACTTGTCGGTGGCGGGCCAATCTAGTCCGGGGGTCGTGGGGACGACCCTACAGTCGTCGGACATTTCGACGGCTTGCCAACTTTGGCCCGGGGTCGTGGGGACGATCCAATAGTCGTCGGACATGTTGGCGGCTGGCCAACTTTGGCCCGTGGTCGTGGGGACGACCCAATAGTCGTCGGACATGTCGGCGGCTGGCCAACATTGGCCCGGGGTCGTCGGGACGACCCTATAGTCGTCGGACATGTCGGCGGCTGGCCAACCTAGTCCCGTGGTCGTGGGGACGATCCGATAGTCGTTGGACATGACGGTGGCGGGCCATTCTAGTCCCGGGGTCGTGGGGACGACCCTATAGTCGTCGGACATGTTGGCGGCTGGCCAACTTTGGCCCGTGGTCGTGGGGACGACCCTATAGTCGTCGGACATTTCGGCGGCTTGCCAACTTTGGCCCGGGGTCGTGGGGACGACCCTATAGTCGTCGGACATTTCGGCGGCATGCCAACTTTGGCCCGGGGTCGTGGGGACGACCCTATAGTCGTTGGACATGACGGTGGCGGGACAAAATAGTCCCGGGGTCGTGGGTACGACCCTATAGTCGTCGGACAAGTCGGCGGCGGGCCAACCTTGTCCCGGGGTCGTGGGGACGACCCTATAGTCGTCGGACATGACGGTGGCGGGCCAATCTAGTCCCGGGGTCGTGGGGCCGATCCTATAGTCGTCGGACAAGACGGCGGCTGGATATTCTTGGCCCGTGGTTGTGGGGACGAATCTATAGTCGTCGGACATGTCGGCGGCTGGCCAACTTTGGCCCGTGGCCGTGGGGACGACCCTATAGTCGTCGGACAAATCGGCGGCTGACCAACTTTGGCCCGGGGTCGTGGGGACGACCCTATAGTCGTCGGACTTGACGGTGGCGGGCCAATCTAGTCCCGGGGTCGGGGGGACGACCCTATAGTCGTCGGACAAGTCGGCGGCTGGCAAACTTTGGCCCGTGGTCGTGGGGACGACCCTATAGTCGTCGGACAAGTCGGCGGCTGTCCAGCTTTGGCCCGGGGTCGTGGGGACGACCCTATAGTCGTCGGACATGTCGGCGGCTGGCCAACTTTGGCCCGTGGTCGTGGGGACGATCCAATAGTCGTCGGACATGTCGGCGGCTGGCCAGCTTTGGCCCGTGGTCGTGGGGACGACCCTATAGTCGTCGGACATGTCGGCGGCTAGCCAACATTGGCCCGGGGTCGTCGGGACGACCCTATAGTCGTCGGACATGTCGGCGGCTGGCCAACCTAGTCCCGTGGTCGTGGGGACGATCCGATAGTCGTTGGACATGACGGTGGCGGGCCATTCTAGTACCGGGGTCGTGGGGACGACCCTATAGTCGTCGGACATGTTGGCGGCTGGCCAACTTTGGCCCGGGGTCGTGGGGACGACCCTATAGTCGTTGGACATGACGGTGGCGGAACAAAATAGTCCCGGGGTCGTGGGTACGACCCTATAGTCGTCGGACAAGTCGGCGGCGGGCCAACCTTGTCCCGGGGTCGTGGGGACGACCCTATAGTCGTCGGACATGACGGTGGCGGGCCAATCTAGTCCCGGGGTCGTGGGGCCGATCCTATAGTCGTCGGACAAGACGGCGGCTGGATATTCTTGGCCCGTGGTTGTGGGGACGAATCTATAGTCGTCGGACATGTCGGCGGCTGGCCAACTTTGGCCCGTGGCCGTGGGGACGACCCTATAGTCGTCGGACAAATCGGCGGCTGACCAACTTTGGCCCGGGGTCGTGGGGACGACCCTATAGTCGTCGGACTTGACGGTGGCGGGCCAATCTAGTCCCGGGGTCGGGGGGACGACCCTATAGTCGTCGGACAAGTCGGCGGCTGGCAAACTTTGGCCCGTGGTCGTGGGGACGGCCCTATAGTCGTCGGACAAGTCGGCGGCTGTCCAGCTTTGGCCCGGGGTCGTGGGGACGACCCTATAGTCGTCGGACATGTCGGCGGCTGGCCAACTTTGGCCCGTGGTCGTGGGGACGATCCAATAGTCGTCGGACATGTCGGCGGCTGGCCAACTTTGGCCCGTGGTCGTGGGGACGACCCTATAGTCGTTGGACATGTCAGCGGCTGGCCAACTTTGGCCCGGTGTCGTGGGGACGACCCAATAGTCGTCGGACATGTCGGCGGGTGGCCAACCTAGTCCCGAGGTCGTGGGGACGACCCTATAGTCGTCGGACATGACGGTGGCGGGCCAATCTAGTCCCGGGGTCGTGGGGATGACCCTATAATCGTTGGACATGACGGTGGCGGGCCAATCTAGTCCCGGGGTCGTAGGGACGACCCTATAGTCGTCGGACATGTTGGCGATTGGCCAACATTGGCCCGGGGTCGTCGGGACGATCCTATAGTCGTCGGACATGTCGGCGGCTGGCCAACCTACTCCCGGGGTCGTGGGGACGACCCTATAGTCGTCGGACATGTCGGCGGCTGGCCAACATTGGCCCGTGGTCGTGGGAACGATCCAATAGTCGTCGGACATGTCGGCGGCTGGCCAACTTTGGCCCGTGGTCGTGGGGACGACACTATAGTCGTTGGACATGTCAGCGGCTGGCCAACTTTGGCCCGGTGTCGTGGGGACGACTCTATACTCGTCGGACATGTCGGCGGCTGGCCAACCTAGACCCGGGGTCGTGGGGACGACCCTATTGTCGTCGGACATGTCGGCGGCTGGCAAACTTTGGCCCGTGGTCGTGGGGACGACCCAATAGTCGTCGGACATGTCGGCGGCTGGCCAACTTTGGCCCGTGGTCGTGGGGGCGATCCGATAGTCGTTGGACATGACGGTGGCGGGCCAATCTAGTCCCGGGGTCGTGGGGACGATCCAATAGTCTTCGGACATGTCGGCGGCTGGCCAACTGTGGCCCGTGGTCGTGGGGACGACCCAATAGTCGTCGGACATGTCGGCGGCTGGCCAACATTGGCCCGGGGTCGTCGGGACGACCCTATAGTCGTCGGACATGTCGGCGGCTGGTCAACCTAGTCCCGTGGTCGTGGGGACGATCCGATAGTCGTTGGACATGACGGTGGCGGGCCATTCTAGTACCGGGGTCGTGGGGACGACCCTATAGTCGTCGGACATGTTGGCGGCTGGCCAACTTTGGCCCGTGGTCGTGGGGACGACCCTATAGTCGTCGGACATTTCGGCGGCTTGCCAACTTTGGCCCGGGGTCGTGGGGACGACCCTATAGTCGTCGGACATTTCGGCGGCATGCCAAATTTGGCCCGGGGTCGTGGGGACGACCCTATAGTCGTTGGACATGACGGTGGCGGGACAAAATAGTCCCGGGGTCGTGGGTACGACCCTACAGTCGTCGGACAAGTCGGCGGCGGGCCAACCTTGTCCCGGGGTCGTGGGGACGACCCTATAGTCGCCGGACATGACGGTGGCGGGCCAACTTTGGCCCGTGGTCGTGGGGACGATCCGATAGTCGTTGGACATGACCGTGGCGGGACAATCTAGTCCCGGGGTCGTGGGGACGACCCTATAGTCATCGGACATGTCGGCGGCTGGCCAACTTTGGCCCGTGGTCGTCGGACTTGACGGTGGCGGGCCAATCTAGTCCCGGGATCGTGGGGACGACCCTATAGTCGTCGGACATGTCGGCGGCTGGCCTACTTTGGCCCGGTGTCTTGGGGACGACTCTATAGTCGTCGGACATGTCGGCGGCTGGCCAACCTAGACCCGGGGTCGTGGGGACGACCCTGTAGCCCTCGGACAAGTCGGCGGCTGGCCAACTTTGGCCCGTGGTCGTGGGAACGACCCTATAGTCGTCGGACAAGTCGGCGGCTGGCCAAATTTGGCCCGTGGTCGTGGGAACGACCCTATAGTCGTCTGACAAGTCGGCGGCTGGCCAATTTTGGCCCGTGGTCGTGGGGACGACCCTATAGTCGTCGGAAATGTCGGCGGCTGGCCAACCTAGACCCGTGGTCGTGGGAACGACCCTATAGTCGTCGGACAAGTCGGCAGCTGGCCAAATTTGGTCCGCGGTCGTGGGGACGACCCTATAATCATCGGAAATGTCGACGGCTGGCCAACTTTGGCCCGTGGTCGTAAAGACGACCCTATAGTCGTCGGACAAGACGATGGCGGGCCAATCTAGTCCCGGGGTCGTGGGGACGACCCTATAGTCGTCGGACATGTCGGCGGCTGGCCAACCTAGACCCGTGGTCGTGGGAACGACCCTATAGTCGTCGGACAAGCCGGCGGCTGGCCAAATTTGGTCCGTGGTTGTGGGGACGACCCTATAATCATCGGAAATGTCGACGGCTGGCCAACTTTGGCCCGTGGTCGTAAAGACGACCCTATAGTCGTCGGACAAGACGGTGGCGGGCCAATCTAGTCCCGGGGTCGTGGGGACGACCCTATAGTCGTCGGAAAAGTCGGCGGCTGGCCAACTTTTGCCCGGGGTCGTGGGGACGACCCTATAGTCGTCGGACAAGTCGGCGGCGAGCCAACCTAGACCGGGGGTCGTGGGGACGAGCCTATAGTCGTCGGACATGTCGGCGGCTGGCCAACCTGGACCCGGGGTCGTGGGGACGACCCTATTGTCGTCGAGAATGACGGTGGCGGGCCAATCTAGTCTCGGGGTCGTGGGGACGACCCTACAGTCGTCGGACATGTCGGCGGCTGGCCAACTTTGGCCCGTGGTCGTGGGGACGATCCAATAGTCGTCGGACATGTCGGCGGCTGGCCAACCTAGACCCGGGGTCGTGGGAACGACCCTATTGTCGTCGGACAAGGCGGTGGCGGGCCAATCTAGTCCCGGGGTCGTGGGGACGACCCTATAGTCGTCGGACTTGTCGGTGGCGGGCCAATCTAGTCCGGGGGTCGTGGGGACGACCCTACAGTTGTCGGACATTTCGGCGGCTGGCCAAATTTGGCCCGGGGTCGTGGGGACGACCCTATAGTCGTCGGACATGACGGTGGCGGGCCAATCTAGTCCCGGGGTCGTGGGGACGACCCTATAGTCGTCGGACATGTCGGCGGCTGGCCAACTTTGGCCCGTGGTCGTGGGGACGATCCAATAGTCGTCGGACATGTCGGCGGCTGGCCAACTTTGGCGCGTGGTCGTGGGGACGATCCGATTGTCGTCGGACATGTCGGTGGCTGGCCAACCTAGACCCGGGGTCGTGGGAACGACCCTATTGTCGTCGGACAAGGCGGTGGCGGGCCAATCTAGTCCCGGGGTCGTGGGGACGACCCTATAGTCGTCGGACTTGTCGGTGGCGGGCCAATCTAGTCCGGGGGTCGTGGGGACGACCCTACAGTCGTCGGACATTTCGACGGCTTGCCAACTTTGGCCCGGGGTCGTGGGGACGATCCAATAGTCGTCGGACATGTTGGCGGCTGGCCAACTTTGGCCCGTGGTCGTGGGGACGACCCAATAGTCGTCGGACATGTCGGCGGCTGGCCAACATTGGCCCGGGGTCGTCGGGACGACCCTATAGTCGTCGGACATGTCGGCGGCTGGCCAACCTAGTCCCGTGGTCGTGGGGACGATCCGATAGTCGTTGGACATGACGGTGGCGGGCCATTCTAGTCCCGGGGTCGTGGGGACGACCCTATAGTCGTCGGACATGTTGGCGGCTGGCCAACTTTGGCCCGTGGTCGTGGGGACGACCCTATAGTCGTCGGACATTTCGGCGGCTTGCCAACTTTGGCCCGGGGTCGTGGGGACGACCCTATAGTCGTCGGACATTTCGGCGGCATGCCAACTTTGGCCCGGGGTCGTGGGGACGACCCTATAGTCGTTGGACATGACGGTGGCGGGACAAAATAGTCCCGGGGTCGTGGGTACGACCCTATAGTCGTCGGACAAGTCGGCGGCGGGCCAACCTTGTCCCGGGGTCGTGGGGACGACCCTATAGTCGTCGGACATGACGGTGGCGGGCCAATCTAGTCCCGGGGTCGTGGGGCCGATCCTATAGTCGTCGGACAAGACGGCGGCTGGATATTCTTGGCCCGTGGTTGTGGGGACGAATCTATAGTCGTCGGACATGTCGGCGGCTGGCCAACTTTGGCCCGTGGCCGTGGGGACGACCCTATAGTCGTCGGACAAATCGGCGGCTGACCAACTTTGGCCCGGGGTCGTGGGGACGACCCTATAGTCGTCGGACTTGACGGTGGCGGGCCAATCTAGTCCCGGGGTCGGGGGGACGACCCTATAGTCGTCGGACAAGTCGGCGGCTGGCAAACTTTGGCCCGTGGTCGTGGGGACGACCCTATAGTCGTCGGACAAGTCGGCGGCTGTCCAGCTTTGGCCCGGGGTCGTGGGGACGACCCTATAGTCGTCGGACATGTCGGCGGCTGGCCAACTTTGGCCCGTGGTCGTGGGGACGATCCAATAGTCGTCGGACATGTCGGCGGCTGGCCAGCTTTGGCCCGTGGTCGTGGGGACGACCCTATAGTCGTCGGACATGTCGGCGGCTAGCCAACATTGGCCCGGGGTCGTCGGGACGACCCTATAGTCGTCGGACATGTCGGCGGCTGGCCAACCTAGTCCCGTGGTCGTGGGGACGATCCGATAGTCGTTGGACATGACGGTGGCGGGCCATTCTAGTACCGGGGTCGTGGGGACGACCCTATAGTCGTCGGACATGTTGGCGGCTGGCCAACTTTGGCCCGGGGTCGTGGGGACGACCCTATAGTCGTTGGACATGACGGTGGCGGAACAAAATAGTCCCGGGGTCGTGGGTACGACCCTATAGTCGTCGGACAAGTCGGCGGCGGGCCAACCTTGTCCCGGGGTCGTGGGGACGACCCTATAGTCGTCGGACATGACGGTGGCGGGCCAATCTAGTCCCGGGGTCGTGGGGCCGATCCTATAGTCGTCGGACAAGACGGCGGCTGGATATTCTTGGCCCGTGGTTGTGGGGACGAATCTATAGTCGTCGGACATGTCGGCGGCTGGCCAACTTTGGCCCGTGGCCGTGGGGACGACCCTATAGTCGTCGGACAAATCGGCGGCTGACCAACTTTGGCCCGGGGTCGTGGGGACGACCCTATAGTCGTCGGACTTGACGGTGGCGGGCCAATCTAGTCCCGGGGTCGGGGGGACGACCCTATAGTCGTCGGACAAGTCGGCGGCTGGCAAACTTTGGCCCGTGGTCGTGGGGACGGCCCTATAGTCGTCGGACAAGTCGGCGGCTGTCCAGCTTTGGCCCGGGGTCGTGGGGACGACCCTATAGTCGTCGGACATGTCGGCGGCTGGCCAACTTTGGCCCGTGGTCGTGGGGACGATCCAATAGTCGTCGGACATGTCGGCGGCTGGCCAACTTTGGCCCGTGGTCGTGGGGACGACCCTATAGTCGTTGGACATGTCAGCGGCTGGCCAACTTTGGCCCGGTGTCGTGGGGACGACCCAATAGTCGTCGGACATGTCGGCGGGTGGCCAACCTAGTCCCGAGGTCGTGGGGACGACCCTATAGTCGTCGGACATGACGGTGGCGGGCCAATCTAGTCCCGGGGTCGTGGGGATGACCCTATAATCGTTGGACATGACGGTGGCGGGCCAATCTAGTCCCGGGGTCGTAGGGACGACCCTATAGTCGTCGGACATGTTGGCGATTGGCCAACATTGGCCCGGGGTCGTCGGGACGATCCTATAGTCGTCGGACATGTCGGCGGCTGGCCAACCTACTCCCGGGGTCGTGGGGACGACCCTATAGTCGTCGGACATGTCGGCGGCTGGCCAACATTGGCCCGTGGTCGTGGGAACGATCCAATAGTCGTCGGACATGTCGGCGGCTGGCCAACTTTGGCCCGTGGTCGTGGGGACGACACTATAGTCGTTGGACATGTCAGCGGCTGGCCAACTTTGGCCCGGTGTCGTGGGGACGACTCTATACTCGTCGGACATGTCGGCGGCTGGCCAACCTAGACCCGGGGTCGTGGGGACGACCCTATTGTCGTCGGACATGTCGGCGGCTGGCAAACTTTGGCCCGTGGTCGTGGGGACGACCCAATAGTCGTCGGACATGTCGGCGGCTGGCCAACTTTGGCCCGTGGTCGTGGGGGCGATCCGATAGTCGTTGGACATGACGGTGGCGGGCCAATCTAGTCCCGGGGTCGTGGGGACGATCCAATAGTCTTCGGACATGTCGGCGGCTGGCCAACTGTGGCCCGTGGTCGTGGGGACGACCCAATAGTCGTCGGACATGTCGGCGGCTGGCCAACATTGGCCCGGGGTCGTCGGGACGACCCTATAGTCGTCGGACATGTCGGCGGCTGGTCAACCTAGTCCCGTGGTCGTGGGGACGATCCGATAGTCGTTGGACATGACGGTGGCGGGCCATTCTAGTACCGGGGTCGTGGGGACGACCCTATAGTCGTCGGACATGTTGGCGGCTGGCCAACTTTGGCCCGTGGTCGTGGGGACGACCCTATAGTCGTCGGACATTTCGGCGGCTTGCCAACTTTGGCCCGGGGTCGTGGGGACGACCCTATAGTCGTCGGACATTTCGGCGGCATGCCAAATTTGGCCCGGGGTCGTGGGGACGACCCTATAGTCGTTGGACATGACGGTGGCGGGACAAAATAGTCCCGGGGTCGTGGGTACGACCCTACAGTCGTCGGACAAGTCGGCGGCGGGCCAACCTTGTCCCGGGGTCGTGGGGACGACCCTATAGTCGCCGGACATGACGGTGGCGGGCCAACTTTGGCCCGTGGTCGTGGGGACGATCCGATAGTCGTTGGACATGACCGTGGCGGGACAATCTAGTCCCGGGGTCGTGGGGACGACCCTATAGTCATCGGACATGTCGGCGGCTGGCCAACTTTGGCCCGTGGTCGTCGGACTTGACGGTGGCGGGCCAATCTAGTCCCGGGATCGTGGGGACGACCCTATAGTCGTCGGACATGTCGGCGGCTGGCCTACTTTGGCCCGGTGTCTTGGGGACGACTCTATAGTCGTCGGACATGTCGGCGGCTGGCCAACCTAGACCCGGGGTCGTGGGGACGACCCTGTAGCCCTCGGACAAGTCGGCGGCTGGCCAACTTTGGCCCGTGGTCGTGGGAACGACCCTATAGTCGTCGGACAAGTCGGCGGCTGGCCAAATTTGGCCCGTGGTCGTGGGAACGACCCTATAGTCGTCTGACAAGTCGGCGGCTGGCCAATTTTGGCCCGTGGTCGTGGGGACGACCCTATAGTCGTCGGAAATGTCGGCGGCTGGCCAACCTAGACCCGTGGTCGTGGGAACGACCCTATAGTCGTCGGACAAGTCGGCAGCTGGCCAAATTTGGTCCGCGGTCGTGGGGACGACCCTATAATCATCGGAAATGTCGACGGCTGGCCAACTTTGGCCCGTGGTCGTAAAGACGACCCTATAGTCGTCGGACAAGACGATGGCGGGCCAATCTAGTCCCGGGGTCGTGGGGACGACCCTATAGTCGTCGGACATGTCGGCGGCTGGCCAACCTAGACCCGTGGTCGTGGGAACGACCCTATAGTCGTCGGACAAGCCGGCGGCTGGCCAAATTTGGTCCGTGGTTGTGGGGACGACCCTATAATCATCGGAAATGTCGACGGCTGGCCAACTTTGGCCCGTGGTCGTAAAGACGACCCTATAGTCGTCGGACAAGACGGTGGCGGGCCAATCTAGTCCCGGGGTCGTGGGGACGACCCTATAGTCGTCGGAAAAGTCGGCGGCTGGCCAACTTTTGCCCGGGGTCGTGGGGACGACCCTATAGTCGTCGGACAAGTCGGCGGCGAGCCAACCTAGACCGGGGGTCGTGGGGACGAGCCTATAGTCGTCGGACATGTCGGCGGCTGGCCAACCTGGACCCGGGGTCGTGGGGACGACCCTATTGTCGTCGAGAATGACGGTGGCGGGCCAATCTAGTCTCGGGGTCGTGGGGACGACCCTACAGTCGTCGGACATGTCGGCGGCTGGCCAACTTTGGCCCGTGGTCGTGGGGACGATCCAATAGTCGTCGGACATGTCGGCGGCTGGCCAACCTAGACCCGGGGTCGTGGGAACGACCCTATTGTCGTCGGACAAGGCGGTGGCGGGCCAATCTAGTCCCGGGGTCGTGGGGACGACCCTATAGTCGTCGGACTTGTCGGTGGCGGGCCAATCTAGTCCGGGGGTCGTGGGGACGACCCTACAGTCGTCGGACATTTCGACGGCTTGCCAACTTTGGCCCGGGGTCGTGGGGACGATCCAATAGTCGTCGGACAAGGCGGTGGCGGGCCAATCTAGTCCCGGGGTCGTGGGGACGACCCTATAGTCGTCGGACTTGTCGGTGGCGGGCCAATCTAGTCCGGGGGTCGTGGGGACGACCCTACAGTCGTCGGACATTTCGACGGCTTGCCAACTTTGGCCCGGGGTCGTGGGGACGATCCAATAGTCGTCGGACATTTCGGCGGCTTGCCAACTTTGGCCCGGGGTCGTGGGGACGACCCTATAGTCGTCGGACATTTCGGCGGCATGCCAACTTTGGCCCGGGGTCGTGGGGACGACCCTATAGTCGTCGGACATGTCGGCGGCTGGCCAACTTTGGCCCGTGGTCGTGGGGACGATCCAATAGTCGTCGGACATGTCGGCGGCTGGCCAACTTTGGCGCGTGGTCGTGGGGACGATCCGATTGTCGTCGGACATGTCGGCGGCTGGCCAACCTAGACCCGGGGTCGTGGGAACGACCCTATTGTCGTCGGACAAGGCGGTGGCGGGCCAATCTAGTCCCGGGGTCGTGGGGACGACCCTATAGTCGTCGGACTTGTCGGTGGCGGGCCAATCTAGTCCGGGGGTCGTGGGGACGACCCTACAGTCGTCGGACATTTCGACGGCTTGCCAACTTTGGCCCGGGGTCGTGGGGACGATCCAATAGTCGTCGGACATGTTGGCGGCTGGCCAACTTTGGCCCGTGGTCGTGGGGACGACCCTATAGTCGTCGGACATTTCGGCGGCTTGCCAACTTTGGCCCGGGGTCGTGGGGACGACCCTATAGTCGTCGGACATTTCGGCGGCATGCCAACTTTGGCCCGGGGTCGTGGGGACGACCCTATAGTCGTTGGACATGACGGTGGCGGGACAAAATAGTCCCGGGGTCGTGGGTACGACCCAATAGTCGTCGGACATGTCGGCGGCTGGCCAACATTGGCCCGGGGTCGTGGGGACGATCCGATAGTCGTTGGACATGACGGTGGCGGGCCATTCTAGTCCCGGGGTCGTGGGGACGACCCTATAGTCGTCGGACATGTTGGCGGCTGGCCAACTTTGGCCCGTGGTCGTGGGGACGACCCTATAGTCGTCGGACATTTCGGCGGCTTGCCAACTTTGGCCCGGGGTCGTGGGGACGACCCTATAGTCGTCGGACATTTCGGCGGCATGCCAACTTTGGCCCGGGGTCGTGGGGACGACCCTATAGTCGTTGGACATGACGGTGGCGGGACAAAATAGTCCCGGGGTCGTGGGTACGACCCTATAGTCGTCGGACAAGTCGGCGGCGGGCCAACCTTGTCCCGGGGTCGTGGGGACGACCCTATAGTCGTCGGACATGACGGTGGCGGGCCAATCTAGTCCCGGGGTCGTGGGGCCGATCCTATAGTCGTCGGACAAGACGGCGGCTGGATATTCTTGGCCCGTGGTTGTGGGGACGAATCTATAGTCGTCGGACATGTCGGCGGCTGGCCAACTTTGGCCCGTGGCCGTGGGGACGACCCTATAGTCGTCGGACAAATCGGCGGCTGACCAACTTTGGCCCGGGGTCGTGGGGACGACCCGATAGTCGTCGGACTTGACGGTGGCGGGCCAATCTAGTCCCGGGGTCGGGGGGACGACCCTATAGTCGTCGGACAAGTCGGCGGCTGGCAAACTTTGGCCCGTGGTCGTGGGGACGACCCTATAGTCGTCGGACAAGTCGGCGGCTGTCCAGCTTTGGCCCGGGGTCGTGGGGACGACCTTATAGTCGTCGGACATGTCGGCGGCTGGCCAACTTTGGCCCGTGGTCGTGGGGACGATCCAATAGTCGTCGGACATGTCGGCGGCTGGCCAGCTTTGGCCCGTGGTCGTGGGGACGACCCTATAGTCGTCGGACATGTCGGCGGCTAGCCAACATTGGCCCGGGGTCGTCGGGACGACCCTATAGTCGTCGGACATGTCGGCGGCTGGCCAACCTAGTCCCGTGGTCGTGGGGACGATCCGATAGTCGTTGGACATGACGGTGGCGGGCCATTCTAGTACCGGGGTCGTGGGGACGACCCTATAGTCGTCGGACATGTTGGCGGCTGGCCAACTTTGGCCCGTGGTCGTGGGGACGACCCTATAGTCGTCGAACATTTCGGCGGCTTGCCAACTTTGGCCCGGGGTCGTGGGGACGACCCTATAGTCGTCGGACATTTCGGCGGCATGCCAACTTTGGCCCGGGGTCGTGGGGACGACCCTATAGTCGTTGGACATGACGGTGGCGGAACAAAATAGTCCCGGGGTCGTGGGTACGACCCTATAGTCGTCGGACAAGTCGGCGGCGGGCCAACCTTGTCCCGGGGTCGTGGGGACGACCCTATAGTCGTCGGACATGACGGTGGCGGGCCAATCTAGTCCCGGGGTCGTGGGGCCGATCCTATAGTCGTCGGACAAGACGGCGGCTGGATATTCTTGGCCCGTGGTTGTGGGGACGAATCTATAGTCGTCGGACATGTCGGCGGCTGGCCAACTTTGGCCCGTGGCCGTGGGGACGACCCTATAGTCGTCGGACAAATCGGCGGCTGACCAACTTTGGCCCGGGGTCGTGGGGACGACCCTATAGTCGTCGGACTTGACGGTGGCGGGCCAATCTAGTCCCGGGGTCGGGGGGACGACCCTATAGTCGTCGGACAAGTCGGCGGCTGGCAAACTTTGGCCCGTGGTCGTGGGGACGGCCCTATAGTCGTCGGACAAGTCGGCGGCTGTCCAGCTTTGGCCCGGGGTCGTGGGGACGACCCTATAGTCGTCGGACATGTCGGCGGCTGGCCAACTTTGGCCCGTGGTCGTGGGGACGATCCAATAGTCGTCGGACATGTCGGCGGCTGGCCAACTTTGGCCCGTGGTCGTGGGGACGACCCTATAGTCGTTGGACATGTCAGCGGCTGGCCAACTTTGGCCCGGTGTCGTGGGGACGACCCAATAGTCGTCGGACATGTCGGCGGGTGGCCAACCTAGTCCCGAGGTCGTGGGGACGACCCTATAGTCGTCGGACATGACGGTGGCGGGCCAAGCTAGTCCCGGGGTCGTGGGGATGACCCTATAATCGTTGGACATGACGGTGGCCGGCCAATCTAGTCCCGGGGTCGTAGGGACGACCCTATAGTCGTCGGACATGTTGGCGATTGGCCAACATTGGCCCGGGGTCGTCGGGACGATCCTATAGTCGTCGGACATGTCGGCGGCTGGCCAACCTACTCCCGGGGTCGTGGGGACGACCCTATAGTCGTCGGACATGTCGGCGGCTGGCCAACATTGGCCCGTGGTCGTGGGAACGATCCAATAGTCGTCGGACATGTCGGCGGCTGGCCAACTTTGGCCCGTGGTCGTGGGGACGACACTATAGTCGTTGGACATGTCAGCGGCTGGCCAACTTTGGCCCGGTGTCGTGGGGACGACTCTATACTCGTCGGACATGTCGGCGGCTGGCCAACCTAGACCCGGGGTCGTGGGGACGACCCTATTGTCGTCGGACATGTCGGCGGCTGGCAAACTTTGGCCCGTGGTCGTGGGGACGATCCAATAGTCGTCGGACATGTCGGCGGCTGGCCAACTTTGGCCCGTGGTCGTGGGGGCGATCCGATAGTCGTTGGACATGTCGGTGGCGGGCCAATCTAGTCCCGGGGTCGTGGGGACGATCCAATAGTCTTCGGACATGTCGGCGGCTGGCCAACTGTGGCCCGTGGTCGTGGGGACGACCCAATAGTCGTCGGACATGTCGGCGGCTGGCCAACATTGGCCCGGGGTCGTCGGGACGACCCTATAGTCGTCGGACATGTCGGCGGCTGGCCAACCTAGTCCCGTGGTCGTGGGGACGATCCGATAGTCGTTGGACATGACGGTGGCGGGCCATTCTAGTACCGGGGTCGTGGGGACGACCCTATAGTCGTCGGACATGTTGGCGGCTGGCCAACTTTGGCCCGTGGTCGTGGGAACGATCCGATAGTCGTTGGACATGGCGGTGGCGGGCCAATCTAGTCCCGGGGTCGTGGGGACGACCCTATAGTCGGCGGACTTGTCGGTGGCGGGCCAATCTAGTCCGGGGGTCGTGGGGACGACCCTACAGTCGTCGGACATTTCGGCGGCTTGCCAACTTTGGCCCGGGGTCGTGGGGACGACCCTATAGTCGTCGGACATGACGGTAGCGGGCCAATCTAGTCCCGGGGTTGTGGGGACGACCCTACAGTCGTCGGACGTTTCGGCGGCTTGCCAACTTTGGCCCGGGGTCGTGGGGACGACCCTATAGTCGTCGGACTTGACGTTGCCGGGCCAATCTAGTCCCGAGGTCGTGGGGACGAGCCTATAGTCGTCGGACCTGACGGTGGCCGGCCAATCTATTCCCGGGGTCGTGGGGACGACCCTACAGTCGTCGGACATTTCGGCGGCTTGCCAACTTTGGCCCGGGGTCGTGGGGACGACCCTATAGTCGTCGGACATGACGGTGGCGGGCCAATCTAGTCCCGGGGTCGTGGGGACGACCCTATAGTCGTCGGACATTTCGGCGGCTGGCCAACTTTGGCCCGTGGTCGTGGGGACGACCCTATAGTCGTCGGACATGTTGGCGGCTTGTCAGCCTAGTCCCGGGGTCGTGGGTACGGCCCTATAGTCGTCGGACAAGTCGGCGGCGGACCAACCTTGTCCCGGGGTCGTGGGGACGACCCTATAGTCGTCGGACATGTCGGCGGCTGGCCAACTTTGGCCCGGTGTCGTGGGGACGACTCTATAGTCGTCGGAAATGTCGGCGGCTGGCCAACCTGGACCCGAGGTCGTCGGACTTGTCGGTGGCGGGCCAATCTAGTCCCGGGGTCGTGGGGACGACCCTGCAGTCGTCGGACATGTCGGCGGCTGGTCAATCTAGTCCCGGGGTCGTGGGGACGACCCTACAGTCGTCGGACATTTCGGCGGCTTGCCAACTTTGGCCCGGGGTCGTGGGGACGACCCTATAGTCGTCGGACATGTCGGCGGCTGGCCAAAATTGGCCCGAGGTCGTGGGGGCGACCCTATAGTCGCCGGACATGTCGGCGACTGGCCAACCTAGTCCCGAGGTCGTCGGACTGGACGGTGGCGGGCCAATCTAGTCCCGGGTTCGTGGGGACGATCCTACAGTCGTCGGACATTTCGGTGGCTTGCCAACTTTGGCCCGTGGTCGTGGGGACGACCCTATAGTCGTTGGACATATCAGCGGCTTGCCAACTTTGGCCCGGTGTCGTGGGGACGACTCTATAGTCGTCGGACATGTCGGCGGCTGGCCAACCTAGACCCGGGGTCGTGGGGACGACCCTGCAGTCGTCGGACATGTCGGCGGCTGGTCAATCTAGTCCCGGGGTCGTGGGGACGACTCTATAGTCGTCGGACATGTCGGCGGCTGGCCAACTTTGGCCCGTGGTCGTGGGGACGATCCAATAGTCGTCGGACATGTCGGCGGCTGGCCAGCTTTGGCCCGTGGTCGTGGGGACGACCCGATAGTCGTCGGACATGTCGGCGGCTGGCCAACTCTGGCCCGTGGTCGTGGGGACAATCCAATAGTCGTCGGACATGTCGGCGGCTGGCCAACTTTGGCCCGTGGTCGTGGAGACGATCCGATAGTCGTTGGACATGACGGTGGCGGGCCAATCTAGTCCCGGGGTCGTGGGGACGACCCTATAGTCGTCGGACATGTCGGCGGCTGGCCAACTTTGGCCCGGTGTCGTGGGGACGACTCTATAGTCGTCGGAAATGTCGGCGGCTGGCCAACCTGGACCCGGGGTCGTGGGGACGACCCTCTTTTCGTCGGACTTGACGGTGGCGGGCCAATCTAGTCCGGGGGTCGTGGGGACGACCCTACAGTCGTCGGACATTTCGGCGGCTTGCCAACTTTGGCCCGGGGTCGTGGGGACGACCCTATAGTCGTCGGACTTGACGGTGGCGGGCCAATCTAGTCCCGGGGTTGTGGGGACGACCCTACAGTCGTCGGACATTTCGGCGGCTTGCCAACTTTGGCCCGGGGTCGTGGGGACGACCCTATAGTCGTCGGACTTGACGTTGGCGGGCCAATCTAGTCCCGAGGTCGTGGGGACGACCCTATAGTCGTCGGACTTGACGGTGGCCGGCCAATCTATTCCCGGGGTCGTGGGGACGACCCTTCAGTCGTCGGACATTTCGGCAGCTTGCCAACTTTGGCCCGGGGTCGTGGGGACTACCCTATAGTCGTCGGACATGTCGGCGGCTGGCCAAAATTGGCCCGAGGTCGTGGGGGCGACCCTATAGTCGTCGGACATGTCGGCGGCTGGCCAACTTTGGCCCGTGGTCGTCGGACTTGACGGTGGCGGGCCAATCTAGTCCCGGGATCGTGGGGACGACCCTATAGTCGTCGGACATGTCGGCGGCTGGCCTTCTTTGGCCCGGTGTCGTGGGGACGACTCTATAGTCGTCGGACATGTCGGCGGCTGGCCAACCTAGACCCGGGGTCGTGGGGACGACCCTATAGCCCTCGGACAAGTCGGCGGCTGGCCAACCTTGGCCCGTGGTCGTGGGAACGACCCTATAGTCGTCGGACAAGTCGGCGGCTGGCCAAATTTGGCCCGTGGTCGTGGGAACGACCCTATAGTCGTCTGACAAGTCGGCGGCTGGCCAATTTTGGCCCGTGGTCGTGGGGACGACCATATAGTCGTCGGAAATGTCGGCGGCTGGCCAACCTAGACCCGTGGACGTGGGAACGACCCTATAGTTGTCGGACAAGTCGGCGGCTGGCCAAATTTGGTCCGTGGTCGTGGGGACGACCCTATAGTCGTCGGAAATGTCGGCGGCTGGCCAACTTTGGCCCGTGGTCGTAAAGACGACCCTATAGTCGTCGGACAAGACGATGGCGGGCCAATCTAGTCCCGGGGTCGTGGGGACGACCCTATAGTCGTCGGACATGACGGTGGTGGGCCAGTCTAGTCCCGGGTCGTGGGGACGACCCTATAGTCGTCGGACATGTCGGCGGCTGGCCAACTTTGGCCCGTGGTCGTGGGGAGGACCCTATACTCGTCGGACAAGTCGGCGGCGAGCCAACCTAGTCCGGGGGTCGTGGGGACGACCCTATAGTCGTCGGACAAGTCGGCGGCGGGCCAACCTTGGCCCGCGGTCCTGGGGACGACCCTATAGTCGTCGGACATGTCGGTGGCGGGCCAATTTAGTCCCGGGGTCGTAGGAACGACCCTATAGTCGTCGGACATGTCGGCGGCTTGCCAACTTTGGCCCGGGGTCGTGGGAACGACCCTATAGTCGTCTGACAAGTCGGCGGCTGGCCAATTTTGGCCCGTGGTCGTGGGGACGACCATATAGTCGTCGGAAATGTCGGCGGCTGGCCAACCTAGACCCGTGGACGTGGGAACGACCCTATAGTTGTCGGACAAGTCGGCGGCTGGCCAAATTTGGTCCGTGGTCGTGGGGACGACCCTATAGTCGTCGGAAATGTCGGCGGCTGGCCAACTTTGGCCCGTGGTCGTAAAGACGACCCTATAGTCGTCGGACAAGACGATGGCGGGCCAATCTAGTCCCGGGGTCGTGGGGACGACCCTATAGTCGTCGGACATGACGGTGGTGGGCCAGTCTAGTCCCGGGTCGTGGGGACGACCCTATAGTCGTCGGACATGTCGGCGGCTGGCCAACTTTGGCCCGTGGTCGTGGGGAGGACCCTATACTCGTCGGACAAGTCGGCGGCGAGCCAACCTAGTCCGGGGGTCGTGGGGACGACCCTATAGTCGTCGGACAAGTCGGCGGCGGGCCAACCTTGGCCCGCGGTCCTGGGGACGACCCTATAGTCGTCGGACATGTCGGTGGCGGGCCAATTTAGTCCCGGGGTCGTAGGAACGACCCTATAGTCGTCGGACATGTCGGCGGCTGGCCAACTTTGGCCCGTGGTCGTGGGGACGACCCTATAGTCGTTGGACATGTCGGTGGCGGGCCAATCTAGTCCCGGGGTCGTAGGAACGACCCTATAGTCGTCGGACATGTCGGCGGCTTGCCAACTTTGGCCCGGTGTCGTGGGGACGACCCTATAGTCGTCGGACAAGTCGGCGGCGGGCCAACCTTGTCCCGGGGTCGTGGGGACGACCCTATAGTCGTCGGACATGTCGGCGGGTGGCCAACCTAGTCCCGAGGTCGTGGGGACGACCCTATAGTCGTCGGACATGACGGTGGCGGGCCAATCTTGTCCCGGGGTCGTGGGGATGACCCTATAATCGTTGGACATGACGGTGGCGGGCCAATCTAGTCCCGGGGTCGTGGGGACGACCCTATAGCCATCGGACAAGACGGCGGCTGGACATCTTTGGCCCGTGGTCGTGGGGACGACCCTATAGTCGTCGGACATGACGGTGGCGGGCCAATCTTGTCCCGGGGTCGTGGGGATGACCCTATAATCGTTGGACATGACGGTGGCGGGCCAATCTAGTCCCGGGGTCGTGGGGACGACCCTATAGCCATCGGACAAGACGGCGGCTGGACATCTTTGGCCCTCGGTCGTGGGGACGACCCTATTGTCGTCGGACATGGCGGTGGCGGGCCAATCTAGTCCAGTGGTCGTGGGGACGACCCTATAGTCGTCGGACATGTCGGCGGCTGGCCAACCTAGTCCCGTGGTCGTGGGGACGATCCGATAGTCGTTGGACATGACGGTGGCGGGCCATTCTAGTCCCGGGGTCGTGGGGACGACCCTATAGTCGTCGGACATGTCGGCGGCTGGCCAACTTTGGCCCGTGGTCGTGGGGACGACCCAATAGTCGTCGGACATGTCGGCGGCTGGCCAACCTAGTCCCGAGGTCGTCGGACTTGTCGGTGGCGGGCCAATCTAGTCCCGGGGTCGTGGGGACGACCCTGCAGTCGTCGGACATGTCGGCGGCTGGTCAATCTAGTCCCGGGGTCGTGGGGACGACCCTACAGTCGTCGGACATTTCGGCGGCTTGCCAACTTTGGCCCGGGGTCGTGGGGACGACCCTATAGTCGTCGGACATGACGGTGGCGGGCCAATCTAGTCCCGGGGTCGTGGGGACGACCCTACAGTCGTCGGACGTTTCGGCGGCTTGCCAACTTTGGCCCGGGGTCGTGGGGACGACCCTATAGTCGTCGGACTTGACGTTGCCGGGCCAATCTAGTCCCGAGGTCGTGGGGACGAGCCTATAGTCGTCGGACCTGACGGTGGCCGGCCAATCTATTCCCGGGGTCGTGGGGACGACCCTACAGTCGTCGGACATGTTGGCGGCTGGCCAACTTTGGCCCGTGGTCGTGGGAACGATCCGATAGTCGTTGGACATGGCGGTGGCGGGCCAATCTAGTCCCGGGGTCGTGGGGACGACCCTATAGTCGGCGGACTTGTCGGTGGCGGGCCAATCTAGTCCGGGGGTCGTGGGGACGACCCTACAGTCGTCGGACATTTCGGCGGCTTGCCAACTTTGGCCCGGGGTCGTGGGGACGACCCTATAGTCGTCGGACATGACGGTAGCGGGCCAATCTAGTCCCGGGGTTGTGGGGACGACCCTACAGTCGTCGGACGTTTCGGCGGCTTGCCAACTTTGGCCCGGGGTCGTGGGGACGACCCTATAGTCGTCGGACTTGACGTTGCCGGGCCAATCTAGTCCCGAGGTCGTGGGGACGAGCCTATAGTCGTCGGACCTGACGGTGGCCGGCCAATCTATTCCCGGGGTCGTGGGGACGACCCTACAGTCGTCGGACATTTCGGCGGCTTGCCAACTTTGGCCCGGGGTCGTGGGGACGACCCTATAGTCGTCGGACATGACGGTGGCGGGCCAATCTAGTCCCGGGGTCGTGGGGACGACCCTATAGTCGTCGGACATTTCGGCGGCTGGCCAACTTTGGCCCGTGGTCGTGGGGACGACCCTATAGTCGTCGGACATGTTGGCGGCTTGTCAGCCTAGTCCCGGGGTCGTGGGTACGGCCCTATAGTCGTCGGACAAGTCGGCGGCGGACCAACCTTGTCCCGGGGTCGTGGGGACGACCCTATAGTCGTCGGACATGTCGGCGGCTGGCCAACTTTGGCCCGGTGTCGTGGGGACGACTCTATAGTCGTCGGAAATGTCGGCGGCTGGCCAACCTGGACCCGAGGTCGTCGGACTTGTCGGTGGCGGGCCAATCTAGTCCCGGGGTCGTGGGGACGACCCTGCAGTCGTCGGACATGTCGGCGGCTGGTCAATCTAGTCCCGGGGTCGTGGGGACGACCCTACAGTCGTCGGACATTTCGGCGGCTTGCCAACTTTGGCCCGGGGTCGTGGGGACGACCCTATAGTCGTCGGACATGTCGGCGGCTGGCCAAAATTGGCCCGAGGTCGTGGGGGCGACCCTATAGTCGCCGGACATGTCGGCGACTGGCCAACCTAGTCCCGAGGTCGTCGGACTGGACGGTGGCGGGCCAATCTAGTCCCGGGTTCGTGGGGACGATCCTACAGTCGTCGGACATTTCGGTGGCTTGCCAACTTTGGCCCGTGGTCGTGGGGACGACCCTATAGTCGTTGGACATATCAGCGGCTTGCCAACTTTGGCCCGGTGTCGTGGGGACGACTCTATAGTCGTCGGACATGTCGGCGGCTGGCCAACCTAGACCCGGGGTCGTGGGGACGACCCTGCAGTCGTCGGACATGTCGGCGGCTGGTCAATCTAGTCCCGGGGTCGTGGGGACGACTCTATAGTCGTCGGACATGTCGGCGGCTGGCCAACTTTGGCCCGTGGTCGTGGGGACGATCCAATAGTCGTCGGACATGTCGGCGGCTGGCCAGCTTTGGCCCGTGGTCGTGGGGACGACCCGATAGTCGTCGGACATGTCGGCGGCTGGCCAACTCTGGCCCGTGGTCGTGGGGACAATCCAATAGTCGTCGGACATGTCGGCGGCTGGCCAACTTTGGCCCGTGGTCGTGGAGACGATCCGATAGTCGTTGGACATGACGGTGGCGGGCCAATCTAGTCCCGGGGTCGTGGGGACGACCCTATAGTCGTCGGACATGTCGGCGGCTGGCCAACTTTGGCCCGGTGTCGTGGGGACGACTCTATAGTCGTCGGAAATGTCGGCGGCTGGCCAACCTGGACCCGGGGTCGTGGGGACGACCCTCTTTTCGTCGGACTTGACGGTGGCGGGCCAATCTAGTCCGGGGGTCGTGGGGACGACCCTACAGTCGTCGGACATTTCGGCGGCTTGCCAACTTTGGCCCGGGGTCGTGGGGACGACCCTATAGTCGTCGGACTTGACGGTGGCGGGCCAATCTAGTCCCGGGGTTGTGGGGACGACCCTACAGTCGTCGGACATTTCGGCGGCTTGCCAACTTTGGCCCGGGGTCGTGGGGACGACCCTATAGTCGTCGGACTTGACGTTGGCGGGCCAATCTAGTCCCGAGGTCGTGGGGACGACCCTATAGTCGTCGGACTTGACGGTGGCCGGCCAATCTATTCCCGGGGTCGTGGGGACGACCCTTCAGTCGTCGGACATTTCGGCAGCTTGCCAACTTTGGCCCGGGGTCGTGGGGACTACCCTATAGTCGTCGGACATGTCGGCGGCTGGCCAAAATTGGCCCGAGGTCGTGGGGGCGACCCTATAGTCGTCGGACATGTCGGCGGCTGGCCAACTTTGGCCCGTGGTCGTCGGACTTGACGGTGGCGGGCCAATCTAGTCCCGGGATCGTGGGGACGACCCTATAGTCGTCGGACATGTCGGCGGCTGGCCTTCTTTGGCCCGGTGTCGTGGGGACGACTCTATAGTCGTCGGACATGTCGGCGGCTGGCCAACCTAGACCCGGGGTCGTGGGGACGACCCTATAGCCCTCGGACAAGTCGGCGGCTGGCCAACCTTGGCCCGTGGTCGTGGGAACGACCCTATAGTCGTCGGACAAGTCGGCGGCTGGCCAAATTTGGCCCGTGGTCGTGGGAACGACCCTATAGTCGTCTGACAAGTCGGCGGCTGGCCAATTTTGGCCCGTGGTCGTGGGGACGACCATATAGTCGTCGGAAATGTCGGCGGCTGGCCAACCTAGACCCGTGGACGTGGGAACGACCCTATAGTTGTCGGACAAGTCGGCGGCTGGCCAAATTTGGTCCGTGGTCGTGGGGACGACCCTATAGTCGTCGGAAATGTCGGCGGCTGGCCAACTTTGGCCCGTGGTCGTAAAGACGACCCTATAGTCGTCGGACAAGACGATGGCGGGCCAATCTAGTCCCGGGGTCGTGGGGACGACCCTATAGTCGTCGGACATGACGGTGGTGGGCCAGTCTAGTCCCGGGTCGTGGGGACGACCCTATAGTCGTCGGACATGTCGGCGGCTGGCCAACTTTGGCCCGTGGTCGTGGGGAGGACCCTATACTCGTCGGACAAGTCGGCGGCGAGCCAACCTAGTCCGGGGGTCGTGGGGACGACCCTATAGTCGTCGGACAAGTCGGCGGCGGGCCAACCTTGGCCCGCGGTCCTGGGGACGACCCTATAGTCGTCGGACATGTCGGTGGCGGGCCAATTTAGTCCCGGGGTCGTAGGAACGACCCTATAGTCGTCGGACATGTCGGCGGCTTGCCAACTTTGGCCCGGGGTCGTGGGAACGACCCTATAGTCGTCTGACAAGTCGGCGGCTGGCCAATTTTGGCCCGTGGTCGTGGGGACGACCATATAGTCGTCGGAAATGTCGGCGGCTGGCCAACCTAGACCCGTGGACGTGGGAACGACCCTATAGTTGTCGGACAAGTCGGCGGCTGGCCAAATTTGGTCCGTGGTCGTGGGGACGACCCTATAGTCGTCGGAAATGTCGGCGGCTGGCCAACTTTGGCCCGTGGTCGTAAAGACGACCCTATAGTCGTCGGACAAGACGATGGCGGGCCAATCTAGTCCCGGGGTCGTGGGGACGACCCTATAGTCGTCGGACATGACGGTGGTGGGCCAGTCTAGTCCCGGGTCGTGGGGACGACCCTATAGTCGTCGGACATGTCGGCGGCTGGCCAACTTTGGCCCGTGGTCGTGGGGAGGACCCTATACTCGTCGGACAAGTCGGCGGCGAGCCAACCTAGTCCGGGGGTCGTGGGGACGACCCTATAGTCGTCGGACAAGTCGGCGGCGGGCCAACCTTGGCCCGCGGTCCTGGGGACGACCCTATAGTCGTCGGACATGTCGGTGGCGGGCCAATTTAGTCCCGGGGTCGTAGGAACGACCCTATAGTCGTCGGACATGTCGGCGGCTGGCCAACTTTGGCCCGTGGTCGTGGGGACGACCCTATAGTCGTTGGACATGTCGGTGGCGGGCCAATCTAGTCCCGGGGTCGTAGGAACGACCCTATAGTCGTCGGACATGTCGGCGGCTTGCCAACTTTGGCCCGGTGTCGTGGGGACGACCCTATAGTCGTCGGACAAGTCGGCGGCGGGCCAACCTTGTCCCGGGGTCGTGGGGACGACCCTATAGTCGTCGGACATGTCGGCGGGTGGCCAACCTAGTCCCGAGGTCGTGGGGACGACCCTATAGTCGTCGGACATGACGGTGGCGGGCCAATCTTGTCCCGGGGTCGTGGGGATGACCCTATAATCGTTGGACATGACGGTGGCGGGCCAATCTAGTCCCGGGGTCGTGGGGACGACCCTATAGCCATCGGACAAGACGGCGGCTGGACATCTTTGGCCCGTGGTCGTGGGGACGACCCTATAGTCGTCGGACATGACGGTGGCGGGCCAATCTTGTCCCGGGGTCGTGGGGATGACCCTATAATCGTTGGACATGACGGTGGCGGGCCAATCTAGTCCCGGGGTCGTGGGGACGACCCTATAGCCATCGGACAAGACGGCGGCTGGACATCTTTGGCCCTCGGTCGTGGGGACGACCCTATTGTCGTCGGACATGGCGGTGGCGGGCCAATCTAGTCCAGTGGTCGTGGGGACGACCCTATAGTCGTCGGACATGTCGGCGGCTGGCCAACCTAGTCCCGTGGTCGTGGGGACGATCCGATAGTCGTTGGACATGACGGTGGCGGGCCATTCTAGTCCCGGGGTCGTGGGGACGACCCTATAGTCGTCGGACATGTCGGCGGCTGGCCAACTTTGGCCCGTGGTCGTGGGGACGACCCAATAGTCGTCGGACATGTCGGCGGCTGGCCAACCTAGTCCCGAGGTCGTCGGACTTGTCGGTGGCGGGCCAATCTAGTCCCGGGGTCGTGGGGACGACCCTGCAGTCGTCGGACATGTCGGCGGCTGGTCAATCTAGTCCCGGGGTCGTGGGGACGACCCTACAGTCGTCGGACATTTCGGCGGCTTGCCAACTTTGGCCCGGGGTCGTGGGGACGACCCTATAGTCGTCGGACATGTCGGCGGCTGGCCAAAATTGGCCCGAGGTCGTGGGGGCGACCCTATAGTCGCCGGACATGTCGGCGACTGGCCAACCTAGTCCCGAGGTCGTCGGACTGGACGGTGGCGGGCCAATCTAGTCCCGGGTTCGTGGGGACGATCCTACAGTCGTCGGACATGTCGGCGGCTGGCCAACCTTGTCCCTAGGTCGTGGGGACGACCCTATAGTCGTCGGACTTGACGGTGGCGGGCCAATCTAGTCCGGGGGTCGTGGGGACGACCCTATAGTCGTCGGACATGTCGGCGGCTTGCCAACTTTGGCCCGGGGTCGTGGGGACGACCCTATAGTCGTCGGACTTGACGTTGGCGGGCCAATCTAGTCCCGAGGTCGTGGGGATGACCCTATAATCGTTGGACATGACGGTGGCGGGCCAATCTAGTCCCGGGGTCGTAGGGACGACCCTACAGTCGTCGGACATGTTGGCGATTGGCCAACATTGGCCCGGGGTCGTCGGGACGATCCTATAGTCGTCGGACATGTCGGCGGCTGGTCAACCTACTCCCGGGGTCGTGGGGACGACCCTATAGTCGTCGGACATGTCGGCGGCTTGCCAACTTTGGCCCGGGGTCGTGGGGACGATCCAATAGTCGTCGGACATGAAGGCGTCTGGTCAACTTTGGCCCGTGGTCGTGGGGACGACTCTATAGTCGTCGGACATGTCGGCGGCTGGCCAACTTTGGCCCGTGGTCGTGGGGACGATCCAATAGTCGTCGGACATGTCGGCGGCTGGCCAACTTTGGCCCGTGGTCGTGGGGACGACCCGATAGTCGTCGGACATGTCGGCGGCAGGCCAACTCTGGCCCGTGGTCGTGGGGACAATCCAATAGTCGTCGGACATGTCGGCGGCTGGCCAACTTTGGCCCGTGGTCGTGGGGACGATCCGATAGTCGTTGGACATGACGGTGGCGGGCCAATCTAGTCCCGGGGTCGTGGGGACGACCCTATAGTCGTCGGACTTGACGTTGGCGGGCCAATCTAGTCCCGAGGTCGTGGGGACGACCCTATAGTCGTCGGACTTGACGGTGGCCGGCCAGTCTATTCCCGGGGTCGTGGGGACGACCCTACAGTCGTCGGACATTTCGGCGGCTTGCCAACTTTGGCCCGGGGTCGTGGGGACGACCCTATAGTCGTCGGACATGTCGGCGGCTGGCCAAAATTGGCCCGAGGTCGTGGGGGCGACCCTATAGTCGCCGGACATGTCGGCGACTGGCCAACCTAGTCCCGAGGTCGTCGGACTGGACGGTGGCGGGCCAATCTAGTCCCGGGTTCGTGGGGACGATCGTACAGTCGTCGGACATTTCGGTGGCTTGCCAACTTTGGCCCGTGGTCGTGGGGACGACCCTATAGTCGTCGGACATGTCGGCGTTTTGCCATCTTTGGCCCGCGGTCGTGAAGACGACCCTATAGTCGTCGGACATGACGGTGGCGGGACAATCTAGTCCCGGGGTCGTGGGGACGACCATATAGTCGTCGGACATGTCGGCGGCTGGCCAACCTACTCCCGGGGTCGTGGGGACGACCCTGCAGTCGTCGGACATGTCGGCGGCTGGTCAATCTAGTCCCGGGGTCGTGGGGACGACTCTATAGTCGTCGGACATGTCGGCGGCTGGCCAACTTTGGCCCGTGGTCGTGGGGACGATCCAATAGTCGTCGGACATGTCGGCGGCTGGCCAACTTTGGCCCGTGGTCGTGGGGACGATCCGATAGTCGTTGGACATGACGGTGGCGGGCCATTCTAGTCCCGGGGTCGTGGGGACGACCCTATAGTCGTCGGACTTGTCGGTGGCGGGCCAATCTAGTCCGGGGGTCGTGGGGACGACCCTACAGTCGTCGGACATTTCGGCGGCTTGCCAACTTTGGCCCGGGGTCGTGGGGACGACCCTATAGTCGTCGGACTTGTCGGTGGCGGGCCAATCTAGTCCCGGGGTTGTGGGGACGACCCTACAGTCGTCGGACGTTTCGGCGGCTTGCCAACTTTGGCCCGGGGTCGTGGGGACGACCCTATAGTCGTCGGACTTGACGTTGGCGGGCCAATCTAGTCCCGAGGTCGTGGGGACGAGCCTATAGTCGTCGGACCTGACGGTGGCCGGCCAATCTATTCCCGGGGTCGTGGGGACGACCCTACAGTCGTCGGACATTTTGGCGGCTTGCCAACTTTGGCCCGGGGTCGTGGGGACGACCCTATAGTCGTCGGACATGACGGTGGCGGGCCAATCTAGTCCCGGGGTCGTGGGGACGACCCTATAGTCGTCGGACATTTCGGCGGCTGGCCAACTTTGGCCCGTGGTCGTGGGGACGACCCTATAGTCGTCGGACATGTTGGCGGCTTGTCAGCCTAGTCCCGGGGTCGTGGGTACGGCCCTATAGTCGTCGGACAAGTCGGCGGCGGACCAACCTTGTCCCGGGGTCGTGGGGACGACCCTATAGTCGTCGGACATGTCGGCGGCTGGCCAACTTTGGCCCGGTGTCGTGGGGACGACTCTATAGTCGTCGGATATGTCGGCGGCTGGCCAACCTGGACCCGGGGTCGTGGGGACGACCCTCTTTTCGTCGGACTTGACGGTGGCGGGCCAATCTAGTCCGGGGGTCTTGGGGACGACCCTACAGTCGTCGGACATTTCGGCGGCTTGCCAACTTTGGCCCGGGGTCGTGGGGACGACCCTATAGTCGTCGGACTTGACGGTGGCGGGCCAATCTAGTCCCGGGGTTGTGGGGACGACCCTACAGTCGTCGGACATTTCGGCGGCTTGCCAACTTTGGCCCGGGGTCGTGGGGACGACCCTATAGTCGTCGGACTTGACGTTGGCGGGCCAATCTAGTCCCGAGGTCGTGGGGACGACCCTATAGTCGTCGGACTTGACGGTGGCCGGCCAATCTATTCCCGGGGTCGTGGGGACGACCCTACAGTCGTCGGACATTTCGGCAGCTTGCCAACTTTGGCCCGTGGTCGTGGGGAGGACCCTATACTCGTCGGACAAGTCGGCGGCGAGCCAACCTAGTCCGGGGGTCGTGGGGACGACCCTATAGTCGTCGGACATGACGGTGGTGGGCCAGTCTAGTCCCGGGTCGTGGGGACGACCCTATAGTCGTCGGACATGTCGGCGGCTGGCCAACTTTGGCCCGTGGTCGTGGGGACGATCCAATAGTCGTCGGACATGTCGGCGGCTGGCCAACTTTGGCCCGTGGTCGTGGGGACGACCCTATAGTCGTTGGACATGTCGGTGGCGGGCCAATCTAGTCCCGGGGTCGTAGGAACGACCCTATAGTCGTCGGACATGTCGGCGGCTTGCCAACTTTGGCCCGGTGTCGTGGGGACGACCCTATAGTCGTCGGACAAGTCGGCGGCGGGCCAACCTTGTCCCGGGGTCGTGGGGACGACCCTATAGTCGTCGGACATGTCGGCGGGTGGCCAACCTAGTCCCGAGGTCGTGGGGACGACCCTATAGTCGTCGGACATGACGGTGGCGGGCCAATCTTGTCCCGGGGTCGTGGGGATGACCCTATAATCGTTGGACATGACGGTGGCGGGCCAATCTAGTCCCGGGGTCGTAGGGACGACCCTATAGTCGTCGGACATGTCGGCGGCTGGCCAACTTTGGCCCGTGGTCGTGGGGACGATCCAATAGTCGTCGGACATGTCGGCGGCTGGCCAACCTAGTCCCGAGGTCGTGGGGACGACCCTATAGTCGTCGGACATGACGGTGGCGGGCCAATCTTGTCCCGGGGTCGTGGGGATGACCCTATAATCGTTGGACATGACGGTGGCGGGCCAATCTAGTCCCGGGGTCGTGGGGACGACCCTATAGCCATCGGACAAGACGGCGGCTGGACATCTTTGGCCCTCGGTCGTGGGGACGACCCTATTGTCGTCGGACATGGCGGTGGCGGGCCAATCTAGTCCAGTGGTCGTGGGGACGACCCTATAGTCGTCGGACATGTCGGCGGCTGGCCAACCTAGTCCCGTGGTCGTGGGGACGATCCGATAGTCGTTGGACATGACGGTGGCGGGCCATTCTAGTCCCGGGGTCGTGGGGACGACCCTATAGTCGTCGGACATGTCGGCGGCTGGCCAACTTTGGCCCGTGGTCGTGGGGACGACCCAATAGTCGTCGGACATGTCGGCGGCTGGCCAACCTAGTCCCGAGGTCGTCGGACTTGTCGGTGGCGGGCCAATCTAGTCCCGGGGTCGTGGGGACGACCCTGCAGTCGTCGGACATGTCGGCGGCTGGTCAATCTAGTCCCGGGGTCGTGGGGACGACCCTACAGTCGTCGGACATTTCGGCGGCTTGCCAACTTTGGCCCGGGGTCGTGGGGACGACCCTATAGTCGTCGGACATGTCGGCGGCTGGCCAAAATTGGCCCGAGGTCGTGGGGGCGACCCTATAGTCGCCGGACATGTCGGCGACTGGCCAACCTAGTCCCGAGGTCGTCGGACTGGACGGTGGCGGGCCAAACTAGTCCCGGGTTCGTGGGGACGATCCTACAGTCGTCGGACATTTCGGTGGCTTGCCAACTTTGGCCCGTGGTCGTGGGGACGACCCTATAGTCGTTGGACATATCAGCGGCTGGCCAACTTTGGCCCGGTGTCGTGGGGACGACTCTATAGTCGTCGGACATGTCGGCGGCTGGCCAACCTAGACCCGGGGTCGTGGGGACGACCCTGCAGTCGTCGGACATGTCGGCGGCTGGTCAATCTAGTCCCGGGGTCGTGGGGACGACTCTATAGTCGTCGGACATGTCGGCGGCTGGCCAACTTTGGCCCGGTGTCGTGGGGACGATCCAATAGTCGTCGGACATGTCGGCGGCTGGCCAGCTTTGGCCCGTGGTCGTGGGGACGACCCGATAGTCGTCGGACATGTCGGCGGCTGGCCAACTCTGGCCCGTGGTCGTGGGGACAATCCAATAGTCGTCGGACATGTCGGCGGCTGGCCAACTTTGGCCCGTGGTCGTGGAGACGATCCGATAGTCGTTGGACATGACGGTGGCGGGCCAATCTAGTCCCGGGGTCGTGGGGACGACCCTATAGTCGTCGGACATGTCGGCGGCTGGCCAACCTTGTCCCTAGGTCGTGGGGACGACCCTATAGTCGTCGGACTTGACGGTGGCGGGCCAATCTAGTCCGGGGGTCGTGGGGACGACCCTATAGTCGTCGGACATGTCGGCGGCTTGCCAACTTTGGCCCGGGGTCGTGGGGACGACCCTATAGTCGTCGGACTTGACGTTGGCGGGCCAATCTAGTCCCGAGGTCGTGGGGATGACCCTATAATCGTTGGACATGACGGTGGCGGGCCAATCTAGTCCCGGGGTCGTAGGGACGACCCTACAGTCGTCGGACATGTTGGCGATTGGCCAACATTGGCCCGGGGTCGTCGGGACGATCCTATAGTCGTCGGACATGTCGGCGGCTGGTCAACCTACTCCCGGGGTCGTGGGGACGACCCTATAGTCGTCGGACATGTCGGCGGCTTGCCAACTTTGGCCCGGGGTCGTGGGGACGATCCAATAGTCGTCGGACATGAAGGCGTCTGGTCAACTTTGGCCCGTGGTCGTGGGGACGACTCTATAGTCGTCGGACATGTCGGCGGCTGGCCAACTTTGGCCCGTGGTCGTGGGGACGATCCAATAGTCGTCGGACATGTCGGCGGCTGGCCAACTTTGGCCCGTGGTCGTGGGGACGACCCGATAGTCGTCGGACATGTCGGCGGCAGGCCAACTCTGGCCCGTGGTCGTGGGGACAATCCAATAGTCGTCGGACATGTCGGCGGCTGGCCAACTTTGGCCCGTGGTCGTGGGGACGATCCGATAGTCGTTGGACATGTCGGCGACTGGCCAACCTAGTCCCGAGGTCGTCGGACTGGACGGTGGCGGGCCAATCTAGTCCCGGGTTCGTGGGGACGATCGTACAGTCGTCGGACATTTCGGTGGCTTGCCAACTTTGGCCCGTGGTCGTGGGGACGACCCTATAGTCGTCGGACATGACGGCGTTTTGCCATCTTTGGCCCGCGGTCGTGAAGACGACCCTATAGTCGTCGGACATGACGGTGGCGGGACAATCTAGTCCCGGGGTCGTGGGGACGACCATATAGTCGTCGGACATGTCGGCGGCTGGCCAACCTACTCCCGGGGTCGTGGGGACGACCCTGCAGTCGTCGGACATGTCGGCGGCTGGTCAATCTAGTCCCGGGGTCGTGGGGACGACTCTATAGTCGTCGGACATGTCGGCGGCTGGCCAACTTTGGCCCGTGGTCGTGGGGACGATCCAATAGTCGTCGGACATGTCGGCGGCTGGCCAACTTTGGCCCGTGGTCGTGGGGACGATCCGATAGTCGTTGGACATGACGGTGGCGGGCCATTCTAGTCCCGGGGTCGTGGGGACGACCCTATAGTCGTCGGACTTGTCGGTGGCGGGCCAATCTAGTCCGGGGGTCGTGGGGACGACCCTACAGTCGTCGGACATTTCGGCGGCTTGCCAACTTTGGCCCGGGGTCGTGGGGACGACCCTATAGTCGTCGGACTTGTCGGTGGCGGGCCAATCTAGTCCCGGGGTTGTGGGGACGACCCTACAGTCGTCGGACGTTTCGGCGGCTTGCCAACTTTGGCCCGGGGTCGTGGGGACGACCCTATAGTCGTCGGACTTGACGTTGGCGGGCCAATCTAGTCCCGAGGTCGTGGGGACGAGCCTATAGTCGTCGGACCTGACGGTGGCCGGCCAATCTATTCCCGGGGTCGTGGGGACGACCCTACAGTCGTCGGACATTTTGGCGGCTTGCCAACTTTGGCCCGGGGTCGTGGGGACGACCCTATAGTCGTCGGACATGACGGTGGCGGGCCAATCTAGTCCCGGGGTCGTGGGGACGACCCTATAGTCGTCGGACATTTCGGCGGCTGGCCAACTTTGGCCCGTGGTCGTGGGGACGACCCTATAGTCGTCGGACATGTTGGCGGCTTGTCAGCCTAGTCCCGGGGTCGTGGGTACGGCCCTATAGTCGTCGGACAAGTCGGCGGCGGACCAACCTTGTCCCGGGGTCGTGGGGACGACCCTATAGTCGTCGGACATGTCGGCGGCTGGCCAACTTTGGCCCGGTGTCGTGGGGACGACTCTATAGTCGTCGGATATGTCGGCGGCTGGCCAACCTGGACCCGGGGTCGTGGGGACGACCCTCTTTTCGTCGGACTTGACGGTGGCGGGCCAATCTAGTCCGGGGGTCTTGGGGACGACCCTACAGTCGTCGGACATTTCGGCGGCTTGCCAACTTTGGCCCGGGGTCGTGGGGACGACCCTATAGTCGTCGGACTTGACGGTGGCGGGCCAATCTAGTCCCGGGGTTGTGGGGACGACCCTACAGTCGTCGGACATTTCGGCGGCTTGCCAACTTTGGCCCGGGGTCGTGGGGACGACCCTATAGTCGTCGGACTTGACGTTGGCGGGCCAATCTAGTCCCGAGGTCGTGGGGACGACCCTATAGTCGTCGGACTTGACGGTGGCCGGCCAATCTATTCCCGGGGTCGTGGGGACGACCCTACAGTCGTCGGACATTTCGGCAGCTTGCCAACTTTGGCCCGTGGTCGTGGGGAGGACCCTATACTCGTCGGACAAGTCGGCGGCGAGCCAACCTAGTCCGGGGGTCGTGGGGACGACCCTATAGTCGTCGGACATGACGGTGGTGGGCCAGTCTAGTCCCGGGTCGTGGGGACGACCCTATAGTCGTCGGACATGTCGGCGGCTGGCCAACTTTGGCCCGTGGTCGTGGGGACGATCCAATAGTCGTCGGACATGTCGGCGGCTGGCCAACTTTGGCCCGTGGTCGTGGGGACGACCCTATAGTCGTTGGACATGTCGGTGGCGGGCCAATCTAGTCCCGGGGTCGTAGGAACGACCCTATAGTCGTCGGACATGTCGGCGGCTTGCCAACTTTGGCCCGGTGTCGTGGGGACGACCCTATAGTCGTCGGACAAGTCGGCGGCGGGCCAACCTTGTCCCGGGGTCGTGGGGACGACCCTATAGTCGTCGGACATGTCGGCGGGTGGCCAACCTAGTCCCGTGGTCGTGGGGACGACCCTATAGTCGTCGGACATGACGGTGGCGGGCCAATCTTGTCCCGGGGTCGTGGGGATGACCCTATAATCGTTGGACATGACGGTGGCGGGCCAATCTAGTCCCGGGGTCGTAGGGACGACCCTATAGTCGTCGGACATGTTGGCGATTGGCCAACATTGGCCCGGGGTCGTCGGGACGACCCTATAGTCGTCGGACAAGTCGGCGGCGGGCCAACCTTGTCCCGGGGTCGTGGGGACGACCCTATAGTCGTCGGACATGTCGGCGGGTGGCCAACCTAGTCCCGAGGTCGTGGGGACGACCCTATAGTCGTCGGACATGACGGTGGCGGGCCAATCTTGTCCCGGGGTCGTGGGGATGACCCTATAATCGTTGGACATGACGGTGGCGGGCCAATCTAGTCCCGGGGTCGTGGGGACGACCCTATAGCCATCGGACAAGACGGCGGCTGGACATCTTTGGCCCTCGGTCGTGGGGACGACCCTATTGTCGTCGGACATGGCGGTGGCGGGCCAATCTAGTCCAGTGGTCGTGGGGACGACCCTATAGTCGTCGGACATGTCGGCGGCTGGCCAACCTAGTCCCGTGGTCGTGGGGACGATCCGATAGTCGTTGGACATGACGGTGGCGGGCCATTCTAGTCCCGGGGTCGTGGGGACGACCCTATAGTCGTCGGACATGTCGGCGGCTGGCCAACTTTGGCCCGTGGTCGTGGGGACGACCCAATAGTCGTCGGACATGTCGGCGGCTGGCCAACCTAGTCCCGAGGTCGTCGGACTTGTCGGTGGCGGGCCAATCTAGTCCCGGGGTCGTGGGGACGACCCTGCAGTCGTCGGACATGTCGGCGGCTGGTCAATCTAGTCCCGGGGTCGTGGGGACGACCCTATAGTCGTCGGACATTTCGGCGGCTTGCCAACTTTGGCCCGGGGTCTTGGGGACGACCCGATAGTCGTCGGACATGTCGGCGGCTGGCCAACTCTGGCCCGTGGTCGTGGGGACAATCCAATAGTCGTCGGACATGTCGGCGGCTGGCCAACTTTGGCCCGTGGTCGTGGAGACGATCCGATAGTCGTTGGACATGACGGTGGCGGGCCAATCTAGTCCCGGGGTCGTGGGGACGACCCTATAGTCGTCGGACATGTCGGCGGCTGGCCAACCTTGTCCCTAGGTCGTGGGGACGACCCTATAGTCGTCGGACTTGACGGTGGCGGGCCAATCTAGTCCGGGGGTCGTGGGGACGACCCTATAGTCGTCGGACATGTCGGCGGCTTGCCAACTTTGGCCCGGGGTCGTGGGGACGACCCTATAGTCGTCGGACTTGACGTTGGCGGGCCAATCTAGTCCCGAGGTCGTGGGGATGACCCTATAATCGTTGGACATGACGGTGGCGGGCCAATCTAGTCCCGGGGTCGTAGGGACGACCCTACAGTCGTCGGACATGTTGGCGATTGGCCAACATTGGCCCGGGGTCGTCGGGACGATCCTATAGTCGTCGGACATGTCGGCGGCTGGTCAACCTACTCCCGGGGTCGTGGGGACGACCCTATAGTCGTCGGACATGTCGGCGGCTTGCCAACTTTGGCCCGGGGTCGTGGGGACGATCCAATAGTCGTCGGACATGAAGGCGTCTGGTCAACTTTGGCCCGTGGTCGTGGGGACGACTCTATAGTCGTCGGACATGTCGGCGGCTGGCCAACTTTGGCCCGTGGTCGTGGGGACGATCCAATAGTCGTCGGACATGTCGGCGGCTGGCCAACTTTGGCCCGTGGTCGTGGGGACGACCCGATAGTCGTCGGACATGTCGGCGGCAGGCCAACTCTGGCCCGTGGTCGTGGGGACAATCCAATAGTCGTCGGACATGTCGGCGGCTGGCCAACTTTGGCCCGTGGTCGTGGGGACGATCCGATAGTCGTTGGACATGACGGTGGCGGGCCAATCTAGTCCCGGGGTCGTGGGGACGACCCTATAGTCGTCGGACTTGACGTTGGCGGGCCAATCTAGTCCCGAGGTCGTGGGGACGACCCTATAGTCGTCGGACTTGACGGTGGCCGGCCAGTCTATTCCCGGGGTCGTGGGGACGACCCTACAGTCGTCGGACATTTCGGCGGCTTGCCAACTTTGGCCCGGGGTCGTGGGGACGACCCTATAGTCGTCGGACATGTCGGCGGCTGGCCAAAATTGGCCCGAGGTCGTGGGGGCGACCCTATAGTCGCCGGACATGTCGGCGACTGGCCAACCTAGTCCCGAGGTCGTCGGACTGGACGGTGGCGGGCCAATCTAGTCCCGGGTTCGTGGGGACGATCGTACAGTCGTCGGACATTTCGGTGGCTTGCCAACTTTGGCCCGTGGTCGTGGGGACGACCCTATAGTCGTCGGACATGTCGGCGTTTTGCCATCTTTGGCCCGCGGTCGTGAAGACGACCCTATAGTCGTCGGACATGACGGTGGCGGGACAATCTAGTCCCGGGGTCGTGGGGACGACCATATAGTCGTCGGACATGTCGGCGGCTGGCCAACCTACTCCCGGGGTCGTGGGGACGACCCTGCAGTCGTCGGACATGTCGGCGGCTGGTCAATCTAGTCCCGGGGTCGTGGGGACGACTCTATAGTCGTCGGACATGTCGGCGGCTGGCCAACTTTGGCCCGTGGTCGTGGGGACGATCCAATAGTCGTCGGACATGTCGGCGGCTGGCCAACTTTGGCCCGTGGTCGTGGGGACGATCCGATAGTCGTTGGACATGACGGTGGCGGGCCATTCTAGTCCCGGGGTCGTGGGGACGACCCTATAGTCGTCGGACTTGTCGGTGGCGGGCCAATCTAGTCCGGGGGTCGTGGGGACGACCCTACAGTCGTCGGACATTTCGGCGGCTTGCCAACTTTGGCCCGGGGTCGTGGGGACGACCCTATAGTCGTCGGACTTGTCGGTGGCGGGCCAATCTAGTCCCGGGGTTGTGGGGACGACCCTACAGTCGTCGGACGTTTCGGCGGCTTGCCAACTTTGGCCCGGGGTCGTGGGGACGACCCTATAGTCGTCGGACTTGACGTTGGCGGGCCAATCTAGTCCCGAGGTCGTGGGGACGAGCCTATAGTCGTCGGACCTGACGGTGGCCGGCCAATCTATTCCCGGGGTCGTGGGGACGACCCTACAGTCGTCGGACATTTTGGCGGCTTGCCAACTTTGGCCCGGGGTCGTGGGGACGACCCTATAGTCGTCGGACATGACGGTGGCGGGCCAATCTAGTCCCGGGGTCGTGGGGACGACCCTATAGTCGTCGGACATTTCGGCGGCTGGCCAACTTTGGCCCGTGGTCGTGGGGACGACCCTATAGTCGTCGGACATGTTGGCGGCTTGTCAGCCTAGTCCCGGGGTCGTGGGTACGGCCCTATAGTCGTCGGACAAGTCGGCGGCGGACCAACCTTGTCCCGGGGTCGTGGGGACGACCCTATAGTCGTCGGACATGTCGGCGGCTGGCCAACTTTGGCCCGGTGTCGTGGGGACGACTCTATAGTCGTCGGATATGTCGGCGGCTGGCCAACCTGGACCCGGGGTCGTGGGGACGACCCTCTTTTCGTCGGACTTGACGGTGGCGGGCCAATCTAGTCCGGGGGTCTTGGGGACGACCCTACAGTCGTCGGACATTTCGGCGGCTGGCCAACTTTGGCCCGTGGTCGTGGGGACGATCCAATAGTCGTCGGACATGTCGGCGGCTGGCCAACTTTGGCCCGTGGTCGTGGGGACGACCCTATAGTCGTTGGACATGTCGGTGGCGGGCCAATCTAGTCCCGGGGTCGTAGGAACGACCCTATAGTCGTCGGACATGTCGGCGGCTTGCCAACTTTGGCCCGGTGTCGTGGGGACGACCCTATAGTCGTCGGACAAGTCGGCGGCGGGCCAACCTTGTCCCGGGGTCGTGGGGACGACCCTATAGTCGTCGGACATGTCGGCGGGTGGCCAACCTAGTCCCGTGGTCGTGGGGACGACCCTATAGTCGTCGGACATGACGGTGGCGGGCCAATCTTGTCCCGGGGTCGTGGGGATGACCCTATAATCGTTGGACATGACGGTGGCGGGCCAATCTAGTCCCGGGGTCGTAGGGACGACCCTATAGTCGTCGGACATGTTGGCGATTGGCCAACATTGGCCCGGGGTCGTCGGGACGACCCTATAGTCGTCGGACAAGTCGGCGGCGGGCCAACCTTGTCCCGGGGTCGTGGGGACGACCCTATAGTCGTCGGACATGTCGGCGGGTGGCCAACCTAGTCCCGAGGTCGTGGGGACGACCCTATAGTCGTCGGACATGACGGTGGCGGGCCAATCTTGTCCCGGGGTCGTGGGGATGACCCTATAATCGTTGGACATGACGGTGGCGGGCCAATCTAGTCCCGGGGTCGTGGGGACGACCCTATAGCCATCGGACAAGACGGCGGCTGGACATCTTTGGCCCTCGGTCGTGGGGACGACCCTATTGTCGTCGGACATGGCGGTGGCGGGCCAATCTAGTCCAGTGGTCGTGGGGACGACCCTATAGTCGTCGGACATGTCGGCGGCTGGCCAACCTAGTCCCGTGGTCGTGGGGACGATCCGATAGTCGTTGGACATGACGGTGGCGGGCCATTCTAGTCCCGGGGTCGTGGGGACGACCCTATAGTCGTCGGACATGTCGGCGGCTGGCCAACTTTGGCCCGTGGTCGTGGGGACGACCCAATAGTCGTCGGACATGTCGGCGGCTGGCCAACCTAGTCCCGAGGTCGTCGGACTTGTCGGTGGCGGGCCAATCTAGTCCCGGGGTCGTGGGGACGACCCTGCAGTCGTCGGACATGTCGGCGGCTGGTCAATCTAGTCCCGGGGTCGTGGGGACGACCCTATAGTCGTCGGACATTTCGGCGGCTTGCCAACTTTGGCCCGGGGTCTTGGGGACGACCCTATAGTCGTCGGACATTTCGGCGGCATGCCACCTTTGGCCCGTGGTCGTGGGGACGATCCGATAGTCGTCGGACATGTCGGCGGCTGGCCAACCCAGACCCGGGGTCGTGGGGACGACCCTATAGTCGTCGGATATGTCGGCGGGTGGCCAACCTAGTCCCGAGGTCGTGGGGACGACCCTATTGTCGTCGGACATGACGGTGGCGGGCCAATCTCGTCCCGGGGTCGTGGGGATGACCCTATAATCGTTGGACATGACGGTGGCGGGCCAATCTAATCCCGGGGTCGTAGGGACGACCCTATAGTCGTCGGACATGTTGGCGATTCGCCAACATTGGCCCGGGGTCGTCGGGACGATCCTATAGTCGTCGGACATGTCGGCGGCTGGCCAACCTACTCCCGGGGTCGTGGGGACGACCCTATAGTCGTCGGACATGTCGGCGGCTGGCCAACATTGGCCCGTGGTCGTGGGAACGATCCAATAGTCGTCGGACATGTCGGCGGCTGGCCAACTTTGGCCCGTGGTCGTGGGGACGACCCTATAGTCGTTGGACATATCAGCGGCTGGCCAACTTTGGCCCGGTGTCGTGGGGACGACTCTATAGTCGTCGGACATGTCGGCGGCTGGCCAACCTAGACCCGGGGTCGTGGGGACGACCCTGCAGTCGTCGGACATGTCGGCGGCTGGTCAATCTAGTCCCGGGGTCGTGAAGACGACCCTATAGTCGTCGGACATGACGGTGGCGGGACAATCTAGTCCCGGGGTCGTGGGGACGACCATATAGTCGTCGGACATGTCGGCGGCTGGCCAACTTTGGCCCGTGGTCGTGGAGACGATCCGATAGTCGTTGGACATGACGGTGGCGGGCCAATCTAGTCCCGGGGTCGTGGGGACGACACTATAGTCGTCGGACATGTCGGCGGCTGGCCAACCTTGTCCCGAGGTCGTGGGGACGACCCTATAGTCGTCGGACTTGACGGTGGCGGGCCAATCTAGTCCGGGGGTCGTGGGGACGACCCTATAGTCGTCGGACATGTCGGCGGCTTGCCAACTTTGGCCCGGGGTCGTGGGGACGACCCTATAGTCGTCGGACTTGACGTTGGCGGGCCAATCTAGTCCCGAGGTCGTGGGGATGACCCTATAATCGTAGGACATGACGGTGGCTGGCCAATCTAGTCCCGGGGTCGTAGGGACGACCCTATAGTCGTCGGACATGTTGGCGATTGGCCAACATTGGCCCGGGGTCGTCGGGACGATCCTATAGTCGTCGGACATGTCGGCGGCTGGCCAACCTACTCCCGGGGTCGTGGGGACGACCCTATAGTCGTCGGACATGTCGGCGGCTTGCCAACTTTGGCCCGGGGTCGTGGGGACGATCCAATAGTCGTCGGACATGAAGGCGGCTGGTCAACTTTGGCCCGTGGTCGTGGGGACGACTCTATAGTCGTCGGACATGTCGGCGGCTGGCCAACTTTGGCCCGTGGTCGTGGGGACGATCCAATAGTCGTCGGACATGTCGGCGGCTGGCCAACTTTGGCCCGTGGTCGTGGGGACGACCCGATAGTCGTCGGACATGTCGGCGGCTGGCCAACTCTGGCCCGTGGTCGTGGGGACAATCCAATAGTCGTCGGACATGTCGGCGGCTGGCCAACTTTGGCCCGTGGTCGTGGGGACGATCCGATAGTCGTTGGACATGACGGTGGCGGGCCAATCTAGTCCCCGGGTCGTGGGGACGACCCTATAGTCGTCGGACATGTCGGCGGCTGGCCAACCTTGTCCCGGGGTCGTGGGGACGACTCTATAGTCGTCGGACATGTCGGCGGCTGGCCAACATTGGCCCGTGGTCGTGGGAACGATCCAATAGTCGTCGGACATGTCGGCGGCTGGCCAACTTTGGCCCGTGGTCTTGGGGACGACCCTATAGTCGTTGGACATGTCAGCGGCTGGCCAACTTTGGCCCGGTGTCGTGGGGACGACCCAATAGTCGTCGGACATGTCGGCGGGTGGCCAACCTAGTCCCGAGGTCGTGGGGACGACCCTATAGTCGTCGGACATGACGGTGGCGGGCCAATCTAGTCCCGGGGTCGTGGGGATGACCCTATAATCGTTGGACATGACGGTGGCGGGCCAACCTAGTCCCCGGGTCGTAGGGACGACCCTATAGTCGTCGGACATGTCGGCGGCTGGCAAACTTTGGCCCGTGGTCGTGGGGACGACCCAATAGTCGTCGGACATGTCGGCGGCTGGCCAACTTTGGCCCGTGGTCGTGGGGGCGATCCGATAGTCGTTGGACATGACGGTGGCGGGCCAATCTAGTCCCGGGGTCGTGGGGACGATCCAATAGTCGTCGGACATGTCGGCGGCTGGCCAACTGTGGCCCGTGGTCGTGGGGACGACCCAATAGTCGTCGGACATGTCGGCGGCTGGCCAACATTGGCCCGGGGTAGTCGGGACGACCCTATAGTCGTCGGACATGTCGGCGGCTGGCCAACCCAGTCCCGTGGTCGTGGGGACGATCCGATAGTCGTTGGACAGGACGGTGGCGGGCCATTCTAGTCCCGGGGTCGTGGGGACGACCCTATAGTCGTCGGACATGTTGGCGGCTGGCCAACTTTGGCCCGTGGTCGTGGGGACGACCCTATAGTCGTCGGACATTTCGGCGGCTTGCCAACTTTGGCCCGGGGTCGTGGGGACGACCCTATAGTCGTCGGACATTTCGGCGGCATGCCAACTTTGGCCCGGGGTCGTGGGGACGACCCTATAGTCGTTGGACATGACGGTGGCGGGACAAAATAGTCCCGGGGTCGTGGGTACGACCCTATAGTCGTCGGACAAGTCGGCGGCGGGCCAACCTTGTCCCGGGGTCGTGGGGACGACCCTATAGTCGTCGGACATGACGGTGGCGGGCCAATCTAGTCCCGGGGTCGTGGGGCCGATCCTATAGTCGTCGGACAAGACGGCGGCTGGATATTCTTGGCCCGTGGTTGTGGGGACGAATCTATAGTCGTCGGACATGTCGGCGGCTGGCCAACTTTGGCCCGTGGCCGTGGGGACGACCCTATAGTCGTCGGACAAATCGGCGGCTGACCAACTTTGGCCCGGGGTCGTGGGGACGACCCTATAGTCGTCGGACTTGACGGTGGCGGGCCAATCTAGTCCCGGGGTCGGGGGGACGACCCTATAGTCGTCGGACAAGTCGGCGGCTGGCCAACCTTGTCCCGGGGTCGTGGGGACGACTCTATAGTCGTCGGACATGTCGGCGGCTGGCCAACTTTGGCCCGTGGTCGTGGGGACGATCCAATAGTCGTCGGACATGTCGGCGGCTGGCCAACTTTGGCCCGTGGTCGTGGGGACGATCCGATAGTCGTTGGACATGACGGTGGCGGGCCAATCTAGTCCCGGGGTCGTGGGGACGACCCTATAGTCGTCGGACTTGACATTGGCGGGCTAATCTAGTCCCGAGGTCGTGGGGACGACACTATAGTCGTCGGACTTGACGGTGGCCGGCCAATCTATTCCCGGGGTCTTGGGGACGACCCTATAGTCGTCGGACATTTCGGCGGCATGCCACCTTTGGCCCGTGGTCGTGGGGACGATCCGATAGTCGTCGGACATGTCGGCGGCTGGCCAACCCAGACCCGGGGTCGTGGGGACGACCCTATAGTCGTCGGATATGTCGGCGGGTGGCCAACCTAGTCCCGAGGTCGTGGGGACGACCCTATTGTCGTCGGACATGACGGTGGCGGGCCAATCTCGTCCCGGGGTCGTGGGGATGACCCTATAATCGTTGGACATGACGGTGGCGGGCCAATCTAATCCCGGGGTCGTAGGGACGACCCTATAGTCGTCGGACATGTTGGCGATTCGCCAACATTGGCCCGGGGTCGTCGGGACGATCCTATAGTCGTCGGACATGTCGGCGGCTGGCCAACCTACTCCCGGGGTCGTGGGGACGACCCTATAGTCGTCGGACATGTCGGCGGCTGGCCAACATTGGCCCGTGGTCGTGGGAACGATCCAATAGTCGTCGGACATGTCGGCGGCTGGCCAACTTTGGCCCGTGGTCGTGGGGACGACCCTATAGTCGTTGGACATATCAGCGGCTGGCCAACTTTGGCCCGGTGTCGTGGGGACGACTCTATAGTCGTCGGACATGTCGGCGGCTGGCCAACCTAGACCCGGGGTCGTGGGGACGACCCTGCAGTCGTCGGACATGTCGGCGGCTGGTCAATCTAGTCCCGGGGTCGTGAAGACGACCCTATAGTCGTCGGACATGACGGTGGCGGGACAATCTAGTCCCGGGGTCGTGGGGACGACCATATAGTCGTCGGACATGTCGGCGGCTGGCCAACTTTGGCCCGTGGTCGTGGAGACGATCCGATAGTCGTTGGACATGACGGTGGCGGGCCAATCTAGTCCCGGGGTCGTGGGGACGACACTATAGTCGTCGGACATGTCGGCGGCTGGCCAACCTTGTCCCGAGGTCGTGGGGACGACCCTATAGTCGTCGGACTTGACGGTGGCGGGCCAATCTAGTCCGGGGGTCGTGGGGACGACCCTATAGTCGTCGGACATGTCGGCGGCTTGCCAACTTTGGCCCGGGGTCGTGGGGACGACCCTATAGTCGTCGGACTTGACGTTGGCGGGCCAATCTAGTCCCGAGGTCGTGGGGATGACCCTATAATCGTAGGACATGACGGTGGCTGGCCAATCTAGTCCCGGGGTCGTAGGGACGACCCTATAGTCGTCGGACATGTTGGCGATTGGCCAACATTGGCCCGGGGTCGTCGGGACGATCCTATAGTCGTCGGACATGTCGGCGGCTGGCCAACCTACTCCCGGGGTCGTGGGGACGACCCTATAGTCGTCGGACATGTCGGCGGCTTGCCAACTTTGGCCCGGGGTCGTGGGGACGATCCAATAGTCGTCGGACATGAAGGCGGCTGGTCAACTTTGGCCCGTGGTCGTGGGGACGACTCTATAGTCGTCGGACATGTCGGCGGCTGGCCAACTTTGGCCCGTGGTCGTGGGGACGATCCAATAGTCGTCGGACATGTCGGCGGCTGGCCAACTTTGGCCCGTGGTCGTGGGGACGACCCGATAGTCGTCGGACATGTCGGCGGCTGGCCAACTCTGGCCCGTGGTCGTGGGGACAATCCAATAGTCGTCGGACATGTCGGCGGCTGGCCAACTTTGGCCCGTGGTCGTGGGGACGATCCGATAGTCGTTGGACATGACGGTGGCGGGCCAATCTAGTCCCCGGGTCGTGGGGACGACCCTATAGTCGTCGGACATGTCGGCGGCTGGCCAACCTTGTCCCGGGGTCGTGGGGACGACTCTATAGTCGTCGGACATGTCGGCGGCTGGCCAACATTGGCCCGTGGTCGTGGGAACGATCCAATAGTCGTCGGACATGTCGGCGGCTGGCCAACTTTGGCCCGTGGTCTTGGGGACGACCCTATAGTCGTTGGACATGTCAGCGGCTGGCCAACTTTGGCCCGGTGTCGTGGGGACGACCCAATAGTCGTCGGACATGTCGGCGGGTGGCCAACCTAGTCCCGAGGTCGTGGGGACGACCCTATAGTCGTCGGACATGACGGTGGCGGGCCAATCTAGTCCCGGGGTCGTGGGGATGACCCTATAATCGTTGGACATGACGGTGGCGGGCCAACCTAGTCCCCGGGTCGTAGGGACGACCCTATAGTCGTCGGACATGTCGGCGGCTGGCAAACTTTGGCCCGTGGTCGTGGGGACGACCCAATAGTCGTCGGACATGTCGGCGGCTGGCCAACTTTGGCCCGTGGTCGTGGGGGCGATCCGATAGTCGTTGGACATGACGGTGGCGGGCCAATCTAGTCCCGGGGTCGTGGGGACGATCCAATAGTCGTCGGACATGTCGGCGGCTGGCCAACCCAGTCCCGTGGTCGTGGGGACGATCCGATAGTCGTTGGACAGGACGGTGGCGGGCCATTCTAGTCCCGGGGTCGTGGGGACGACCCTATAGTCGTCGGACATGTTGGCGGCTGGCCAACTTTGGCCCGTGGTCGTGGGGACGACCCTATAGTCGTCGGACATTTCGGCGGCTTGCCAACTTTGGCCCGGGGTCGTGGGGACGACCCTATAGTCGTCGGACATTTCGGCGGCATGCCAACTTTGGCCCGGGGTCGTGGGGACGACCCTATAGTCGTTGGACATGACGGTGGCGGGACAAAATAGTCCCGGGGTCGTGGGTACGACCCTATAGTCGTCGGACAAGTCGGCGGCGGGCCAACCTTGTCCCGGGGTCGTGGGGACGACCCTATAGTCGTCGGACATGACGGTGGCGGGCCAATCTAGTCCCGGGGTCGTGGGGCCGATCCTATAGTCGTCGGACAAGACGGCGGCTGGATATTCTTGGCCCGTGGTTGTGGGGACGAATCTATAGTCGTCGGACATGTCGGCGGCTGGCCAACTTTGGCCCGTGGCCGTGGGGACGACCCTATAGTCGTCGGACAAATCGGCGGCTGACCAACTTTGGCCCGGGGTCGTGGGGACGACCCTATAGTCGTCGGACTTGACGGTGGCGGGCCAATCTAGTCCCGGGGTCGGGGGGACGACCCTATAGTCGTCGGACAAGTCGGCGGCTGGCAAACTTTGGCCCGTGGTCGTGGGGACGGCCCTATAGTCGTCGGACAAGTCGGCGGCTGTCCAGCTTTGGCCCGGGGTCGTGGGGACGACCCTATAGTCGTCGGACATGTCGGCGGCTGGCCAACTTTGGCCCGTGGTCGTGGGGACGATCCAATAGTCGTCGGACATGTCGGCGGCTGGCCAACTTTGGCCCGTGGTCGTGGGGACGACCCGATAGTCGTCGGACATGTCGGCGGCTGGCCAACTCTGGCCCGTGGTCGTGGGGACAATCCAATAGTCGTCGGACATGTCGGCGGCTGGCCAACTTTGGCCCGTGGTCGTCGGGACGATCCTATAGTCGTCGGACATGTCGGCGGCTGGCCAACCTACTCCCGGGGTCGTGGGGACGACCCTATAGTCGTCGGACATGTCGGCGGCTTGCCAACTTTGGCCCGGGGTCGTGGGGACGATCCAATAGTCGTCGGACTTGACGGTGGCGGGACAATCTAGTCCGGGGGTCGTGGGGACGACCCTATAGTCGTCGGACATGTCGGCGGCTTGCCAACTTTGGCCCGGGGTCGTGGGGACGACCCTATAGTCGTCGGACTTGACGTTGGCGGGCCAATCTAGTCCCGAGGTCGTGGGGATGACCCTATAATCGTTGGACATGACGGTGGCGGGCCAATCTAGTCCCGGGGTCGTAGGGACGACCCTATAGTCGTCGGACATGTTGGCGATTGGCCAACATTGGCCCGGGGTCGTCGGGACGATCCTATAGTCGTCGGACATGTCGGCGGCTGGCCAACCTACTCCCGGGGTCGTGGGGACGACCCTATAGTCGTCGGACATGTCGGCGGCTTGCCAACTTTGGCCCGGGGTCGTGGGGACGATCCAATAGTCGTCGGACATGAAGGCGTCTGGTCAACTTTGGCCCGTGGTCGTGGGGACGACTCTATAGTCGTCGGACATGTCGGCGGCTGGCCAACTTTGGCCCGTGGTCGTGGGGACGACCCGATAGTCGTCGGACATGTCGGCGGCTGGCCAACTCTGGCCCGTGGTCGTGGGGACAATCCAATAGTCGTCGGACATGTCGGCGGCTGGCCAACTTTGGCCCGTGGTCGTGGGGACGATCCGATAGTCGTTGGACATGACGGTGGCGGGCCAATCTAGTCCCGGGGTCGTGGGGACGACCCTATAGTCGTCGTACATGTCGGCGGCTGGCCAACCTTGTCCCGGGGTCGTGGGGACGACTCTATAGTCGTCGGACATGTCGGCGGCTGGCCAACTTTGGCCCGTGGTCGTGGGGACGATCCAATAGTCGTCGGACATGTCGGCGGCTGGCCAACTTTGGCCCGTGGTCGTGGGGACGATCCGATAGTCGTTGGACATGACGGTGGCGGGCCAATCTAGTCCCGGGGTCGTGGGGACGACCCTATAGTCGTCGGACTTGACATTGGCGGGCTAATCTAGTCCCGAGGTCGTGGGGACGACACTATAGTCGTCGGACTTGACGGTGGCCGGCCAATCTATTCCCGGGGTCGTGGGGACGACCCCACAGTCGTCGGACATTTCGGCGGCTTGCCAACTTTGGCCCGGGGTCGTGGGGACGACCCTATAGTCGTCGGACATGTCGGCGGCTGGCCAAAATTGGCCCGAGGTCGTGGGGGCGACCCTATAGTCGCCGGACATGTCGGCGACTGGCCAACCTAGTCCCGAGGTCGTCGGACTGGACGGTGGCGGGCCAATCTAGTCCCGGGTTCGTGGGGACGATCCTACAGTCGTCGGACATTTCGGTGGCTTGCCAACTTTGGCCCGTGGTCGTGGGGACGACCCTATAGTCGTCGGACATGTCGGCGTTTTGCCATCTTTGGCCCGTGGTCGTGAAGACGACCCTATAGTCGTCGGACATGACGGTGGCGGGACAATCTAGTCCCGGGGTCGTGGGGACGACCATATAGTCGTCGGACATGTCGGCGGCTGGCCAACTTTGGCCCGTGGTCGTGGAGACGATCCGATAGTCGTTGGACATGACGGTGGCGGGCCAATCTAGTCCCGGGGTCGTGGGGACGACACTATAGTCGTCGGACATGTCGGCGGCTGGCCAACCTTGTCCCGAGGTCGTGGGGACGACCCTATAGTCGTCGGACTTGACGGTGGCGGGCCAATCTAGTCCGGGGGTCGTGGGGACGACCCTATAGTCGTCGGACATGTCGGCGGCTTGCCAACTTTGGCCCGGGGTCGTGGGGACGACCCTATAGTCGTCGGACTTGACGTTGGCGGGCCAATCTAGTCCCGAGGTCGTGGGGATGACCCTATAATCGTAGGACATGACGGTGGCTGGCCAATCTAGTCCCGGGGTCGTAGGGACGACCCTATAGTCGTCGGACATGTTGGCGATTGGCCAACATTGGCCCGGGGTCGTCGGGACGATCCTATAGTCGTCGGACATGTCGGCGGCTGGCCAACCTACTCCCGGGGTCGTGGGGACGACCCTATAGTCGTCGGACATGTCGGCGGCTTGCCAACTTTGGCCCGGGGTCGTGGGGACGATCCAATAGTCGTCGGACATGAAGGCGGCTGGTCAACTTTGGCCCGTGGTCGTGGGGACGACTCTATAGTCGTCGGACATGTCGGCGGCTGGCCAACTTTGGCCCGTGGTCGTGGGGACGATCCAATAGTCGTCGGACATGTCGGCGGCTGGCCAACTTTGGCCCGTGGTCGTGGGGACGACCCGATAGTCGTCGGACATGTCGGCGGCTGGCCAACTCTGGCCCGTGGTCGTGGGGACAATCCAATAGTCGTCGGACATGTCGGCGGCTGGCCAACTTTGGCCCGTGGTCGTGGGGACGATCCGATAGTCGTTGGACATGACGGTGGCGGGCCAATCTAGTCCCCGGGTCGTGGGGACGACCCTATAGTCGTCGGACATGTCGGCGGCTGGCCAACCTTGTCCCGGGGTCGTGGGGACGACTCTATAGTCGTCGGACATGTCGGCGGCTGGCCAACATTGGCCCGTGGTCGTGGGAACGATCCAATAGTCGTCGGACATGTCGGCGGCTGGCCAACTTTGGCCCGTGGTCTTGGGGACGACCCTATAGTCGTTGGACATGTCAGCGGCTGGCCAACTTTGGCCCGGTGTCGTGGGGACGACCCAATAGTCGTCGGACATGTCGGCGGGTGGCCAACCTAGTCCCGAGGTCGTGGGGACGACCCTATAGTCGTCGGACATGACGGTGGCGGGCCAATCTAGTCCCGGGGTCGTGGGGATGACCCTATAATCGTTGGACATGACGGTGGCGGGCCAACCTAGTCCCCGGGTCGTAGGGACGACCCTATAGTCGTCGGACATGTCGGCGGCTGGCAAACTTTGGCCCGTGGTCGTGGGGACGACCCAATAGTCGTCGGACATGTCGGCGGCTGGCCAACTTTGGCCCGTGGTCGTGGGGGCGATCCGATAGTCGTTGGACATGACGGTGGCGGGCCAATCTAGTCCCGGGGTCGTGGGGACGATCCAATAGTCGTCGGACATGTCGGCGGCTGGCCAACTGTGGCCCCTGGTCGTGGGGACGACCCAATAGTCGTCGGACATGTCGGCGGCTGGCCAACATTGGCCCGGGGTAGTCGGGACGACCCTATAGTCGTCGGACATGTCGGCGGCTGGCCAACCCAGTCCCGTGGTCGTGGGGACGATCCGATAGTCGTTGGACAGGACGGTGGCGGGCCATTCTAGTCCCGGGGTCGTGGGGACGACCCTATAGTCGTCGGACATGTTGGCGGCTGGCCAACTTTGGCCCGTGGTCGTGGGGACGACCCTATAGTCGTCGGACATTTCGGCGGCTTGCCAACTTTGGCCCGGGGTCGTGGGGACGACCCTATAGTCGTCGGACATTTCGGCGGCATGCCAACTTTGGCCCGGGGTCGTGGGGACGACCCTATAGTCGTTGGACATGACGGTGGCGGGACAAAATAGTCCCGGGGTCGTGGGTACGACCCTATAGTCGTCGGACAAGTCGGCGGCGGGCCAACCTTGTCCCGGGGTCGTGGGGACGACCCTATAGTCGTCGGACATGACGGTGGCGGGCCAATCTAGTCCCGGGGTCGTGGGGCCGATCCTATAGTCGTCGGACAAGACGGCGGCTGGATATTCTTGGCCCGTGGTTGTGGGGACGAATCTATAGTCGTCGGACATGTCGGCGGCTGGCCAACTTTGGCCCGTGGCCGTGGGGACGACCCTATAGTCGTCGGACAAATCGGCGGCTGACCAACTTTGGCCCGGGGTCGTGGGGACGACCCTATAGTCGTCGGACTTGACGGTGGCGGGCCAATCTAGTCCCGGGGTCGGGGGGACGACCCTATAGTCGTCGGACAAGTCGGCGGCTGGCAAACTTTGGCCCGTGGTCGTGGGGACGGCCCTATAGTCGTCGGACAAGTCGGCGGCTGTCCAGCTTTGGCCCGGGGTCGTGGGGACGACCCTATAGTCGTCGGACATGTCGGCGGCTGGCCAACTTTGGCCCGTGGTCGTGGGGACGATCCAATAGTCGTCGGACATGTCGGCGGCTGGCCAACTTTGGCCCGTGGTCGTGGGGACGACCCGATAGTCGTCGGACATGTCGGCGGCTGGCCAACTCTGGCCCGTGGTCGTGGGGACAATCCAATAGTCGTCGGACATGTCGGCGGCTGGCCAACTTTGGCCCGTGGTCGTCGGGACGATCCTATAGTCGTCGGACATGTCGGCGGCTGGCCAACCTACTCCCGGGGTCGTGGGGACGACCCTATAGTCGTCGGACATGTCGGCTGCTTGCCAACTTTGGCCCGGGGTCGTGGGGACGATCCAATAGTCGTCGGACTTGACGGTGGCGGGACAATCTAGTCCGGGGGTCGTGGGGACGACCCTATAGTCGTCGGACATGTCGGCGGCTTGCCAACTTTGGCCCGGGGTCGTGGGGACGACCCTATAGTCGTCGGACTTGACGTTGGCGGGCCAATCTAGTCCCGAGGTCGTGGGGATGACCCTATAATCGTTGGACATGACGGTGGCGGGCCAATCTAGTCCCGGGGTCGTAGGGACGACCCTATAGTCGTCGGACATGTTGGCGATTGGCCAACATTGGCCCGGGGTCGTCGGGACGATCCTATAGTCGTCGGACATGTCGGCGGCTGGCCAACCTACTCCCGGGGTCGTGGGGACGACCCTATAGTCGTCGGACATGTCGGCGGCTTGCCAACTTTGGCCCGGGGTCGTGGGGACGATCCAATAGTCGTCGGACATGAAGGCGTCTGGTCAACTTTGGCCCGTGGTCGTGGGGACGACTCTATAGTCGTCGGACATGTCGGCGGCTGGCCAACTTTGGCCCGTGGTCGTGGGGACGACCCGATAGTCGTCGGACATGTCGGCGGCTGGCCAACTCTGGCCCGTGGTCGTGGGGACAATCCAATAGTCGTCGGACATGTCGGCGGCTGGCCAACTTTGGCCCGTGGTCGTGGGGACGATCCGATAGTCGTTGGACATGACGGTGGCGGGCCAATCTAGTCCCGGGGTCGTGGGGACGACCCTATAGTCGTCGTACATGTCGGCGGCTGGCCAACCTTGTCCCGGGGTCGTGGGGACGACTCTATAGTCGTCGGACATGTCGGCGGCTGGCCAACTTTGGCCCGTGGTCGTGGGGACGATCCAATAGTCGTCGGACATGTCGGCGGCTGGCCAACTTTGGCCCGTGGTCGTGGGGACGATCCGATAGTCGTTGGACATGACGGTGGCGGGCCAATCTAGTCCCGGGGTCGTGGGGACGACCCTATAGTCGTCGGACTTGACATTGGCGGGCTAATCTAGTCCCGAGGTCGTGGGGACGACACTATAGTCGTCGGACTTGACGGTGGCCGGCCAATCTATTCCCGGGGTCGTGGGGACGACCCCACAGTCGTCGGACATTTCGGCGGCTTGCCAACTTTGGCCCGGGGTCGTGGGGACGACCCTATAGTCGTCGGACATGTCGGCGGCTGGCCAAAATTGGCCCGAGGTCGTGGGGGCGACCCTATAGTCGCCGGACATGTCGGCGACTGGCCAACCTAGTCCCGAGGTCGTCGGACTGGACGGTGGCGGGCCAATCTAGTCCCGGGTTCGTGGGGACGATCCTACAGTCGTCGGACATTTCGGTGGCTTGCCAACTTTGGCCCGTGGTCGTGGGGACGACCCTATAGTCGCCGGACATGTCGGCGGCTGGCCAACCTAGTCTCGAGGTCGTCGGACTGGACGGTGGCGGGCCAATCTAGTCCCGGGTTCGTGGGGACGATCCTACAGTCGTCGGACATTTCGGCGGCTTGCCAACTTTGGCCCGTGGTCGTGGGGACGACCCTATAGTCGTCGGACATGTCGGCGTTTTGCCATCTTTGGCCCGTGGTCGTGAAGACGACCCTATAGTCGTCGGACATGACGGTGGCGGGACAATCTAGTCCCGGGGTCGTGGGGACGACCATATAGTCGTCGGACATGTCGGCGGCTGGCCAACCTACTCCCGGGGTCGTGGGGACGACCCTGCAGTCGTCGGACATGTCGGCGGCTGGTCAATCTAGTCCCGGGGTCGTGGGGACGACTCTATAGTCGTCGGACATGTCGGCGGCTGGCCAACTTTGGCCCGTGGTCGTGGGGACGATCCAATAGTCGTCGGACATGTCGGCGGCTGGCCAACTTTGGCCCGTGGTCGTGGGGACGATCCGATAGTCGTTGGACATGACGGTGGCGGGCCATTCTAGTCCCGGGGTCGTGGGGACGACCCTATAGTCGTCGGACTTGTCGGTGGCGGGCCAATCTAGTCCGGGGGTCGTGGGGACGACCCTACAGTCGTCGGACATTTCGGCGGCTTGCCAACTTTGGCCCGGGGTCGTGGGGACGACCCTATAGTCGTCGGACTTGACGTTGGCGGGCCAATCTAGTCCCGAGGTCGTGGGGACGACCCTAGAGTCGTCGGACTTGACGGTGGCCGGCCAATCTAGTCCCGGGGTTGTGGGGACGACCCTACAGTCGTCGGACATTTCGGCGGCTTGCCAACTTTGGCCCGGGGTCGTGGGGACGACCCTATAGTCGTCGGACTTGACGGTGGCGGGCCAATCTAGTCCGGGGGTCGTGGGGACGACCCTACAGTCGTCGGACATTTCGGCGGCTTGCCAACTTTGGCCCGGGGTCGTGGGGACGACCCTATAGTCGTCGGACTTGACGGTGGCGGGCCAATCTAGTCCCGGGGTTGTGGGGACGACCCTACAGTCGTCGGACATTTCGGCGGCTTGCCAACTTTGGCCCGGGGTCGTGGGGACGACCCTATAGTCGTCGGACTTGACGTTGGCGGGCCAATCTAGTCCCGAGGTCGTGGGGACGACCCTATAGTCGTCGGACTTGACGGTGGCCGGCCAATCTATTCCCGGGGTCGTGGGGACGACCCTATAGTCGTCGGACATTTCGGCGGCTTGCCAACTTTGGCCCGGGGTCGTGGGGACGACCCTATAGTCGTCGGACATGTCGGCGGCTGGCCAAAATTGGCCCGAGGTCGTGGGGGCGACCCTATAGTCGCCGGACATGTCGGCGGCTGGCCAACCTAGTCTCGAGGTCGTCGGACTGGACGGTGGCGGGCCAATCTAGTCCCGGGTTCGTGGGGACGATCCTACAGTCGTCGGACATTTCGGCGGCTTGCCAACTTTGGCCCGTGGTCGTGGGGACGACCCTATAGTCGTCGGACATGTCGGCGTTTTGCCATCTTTGGCCCGTGGTCGTGAAGACGACTCTATAGTCGTCGGACATGTCGGCGGCTGGCCAACCTAGACCCGGGGTCGTGGGGACGACCCTATTGTCGTCGGACATGTCGGCGGCTGGCAAACTTTGGCCCGTGGTCGTGGGGACGACCCAATAGTCGTCGGACATGTCGGCGGCTGGCCAACTTTGGCCCGTGGTCGTGGGGGCGATCCGATAGTCGTTGGACATGACGGTGGCGGGCCAATCTAGTCCCGGGGTCTTGGGACGATCCAATAGTCGTCGGACATGTCGGCGGCTGGCCAACTGTGGCCCGTGGTCGTGGGGACGACCCAATAGTCGTCGGACATGTCGGCGGCTGGCCAACATTGGCCCGGGGTAGTCGGGACGACCCTATAGTCGTCGGACATGTCGGCGGCTGGCCAACCCAGTCCCGTGGTCGTGGGGACGATCCGATAGTCGTTGGACAGGACGGTGGCGGGCCATTCTAGTCCCGGGGTCGTGGGTACGACCCTATAGTCGTCGGACATGTTGGCGGCTGGCCAACTTTGGCCCGTGGTCGTGGGGACGACCCTATAGTCGTCGGACATTTCGGCGGCTTGCCAACTTTGGCCCGGGGTCGTGGGGACGACCCTATAGTCGTCGGACATTTCGGCGGCATGCCAACTTTGGCCCGGGGTCGTGGGGACGACCCTATAGTAGTTGGACATGACGGTGGCGGGACAAAATAGTCCCGGGGTCGTGGGTACGACCCTATAGTCGTCGGACAAGTCGGCGGCGGGCCAACCTTGTCCCGGGGTCGTGGGGACGACCCTATAGTCGTCGGACATGACGGTGGCGGGCCAATCTAGTCCCGGGGTCGTGGGGCCGATCCTATAGTCGTCGGACAAGACGGCGGCTGGATATTCTTGGCCCGTGGTTGTGGGGACGAATCTATAGTCGTCGGACATGTCGGCGGCTGGCCAACTTTGGCCCGTGGCCGTGGGGACGACCCTATAGTCGTCGGACAAATCGGCGGCTGACCAACTTTGGCCCGGGGTCGTGGGGACGACCCTATAGTCGTCGGACTTGACGGTGGCGGGCCAATCTAGTCCCGGGGTCGGGGGGACGACCCTATAGTCGTCGGACAAGTCGGCGGCTGGCAAACTTTGGCCCGTGGTCGTGGGGACGGCCCTATAGTCGTCGGACAAGTCGGCGGCTGTCCAGCTTTGGCCCGGGGTCGTGGGGACGACCCTATAGTCGTCGGACATGTCGGCGGCTGGCCAACTTTGGCCCGTGGTCGTGGGGACGATCCAATAGTCGTCGGACATGTCGGCGGCTGGCCAACTTTGGCCCGTGGTCGTGGGGACGACCCGATAGTCGTCGGACATGTCGGCGGCTGGCCAACTCTGGCCCGTGGTCGTGGGGACAATCCAATAGTCGTCGGACATGTCGGCGGCTGGCCAACTTTGGCCCGTGGTCGTCGGGACGATCCTATAGTCGTCGGACATGTCGGCGGCTGGCCAACCTACTCCCGGGGTCGTGGGGACGACCCTATAGTCGTCGGACATGTCGGCGGCTTGCCAACTTTGGCCCGGGGTCGTGGGGACGATCCAATAGTCGTCGGACTTGACGGTGGCGGGCCAATCTAGTCCGGGGGTCGTGGGGACGACCCTATAGTCGTCGGACATGTCGGCGGCTTGCCAACTTTGGCCCAGGGTCGTGGGGACGACCCTATAGTCGTCGGACTTGACGTTGGCGGGCCAATCTAGTCCCGAGGTCGTGGGGATGACCCTATAATCGTTGGACATGACGGTGGCGGGCCAATCTAGTCCCGGGGTCGTAGGGACGACCCTATAGTCGTCGGACATGTTGGCGATTGGCCAACATTGGCCCGGGGTCGTCGGGACGATCCTATAGTCGTCGGACATGTCGGCGGCTGGCCAACCTACTCCCGGGGTCGTGGGGACGACCCTATAGTCGTCGGACATGTCGGCGGCTTGCCAACTTTGGCCCGGGGTCGTGGGGACGATCCAATAGTCGTCGGACATGAAGGCGTCTGGTCAACTTTGGCCCGTGGTCGTGGGGACGACTCTATAGTCGTCGGACATGTCGGCGGCTGGCCAACTTTGGCCCGTGGTCGTGGGGACGACCCGATAGTCGTCGGACATGTCGGCGGCTGGCCAACTCTGGCCCGTGGTCGTGGGGACAATCAAATAGTCGTCGGACATGTCGGCGGCTGGCCAACTTTGGCCCGTGGTCGTGGGGACGATCCGATAGTCGTTGGACATGACGGTGGCGGGCCAATCTAGTCCCGGGGTCGTGGGGACGACCCTATAGTCGTCGTACATGTCGGCGGCTGGCCAACCTTGTCCCGGGGTCGTGGGGACGACTCTATAGTCGTCGGACATGTCGGCGGCTGGCCAACTTTGGCCCGTGGTCGTGGGGACGATCCAATAGTCGTCGGACATGTCGGCGGCTGGCCAACTTTGGCCCGTGGTCGTGGGGACGATCCGATAGTCGTTGGACATGACGGTGGCGGGCCAATCTAGTCCCGGGGTCGTGGGGACGACCCTATAGTCGTCGGACTTGACGTTGGCGGGCTAATCTAGTCCCGAGGTCGTGGGGACGACACTATAGTCGTCGGACTTGACGGTGGCCGGCCAATCTATTCCCGGGGTCGTGGGGACGACCCCACAGTCGTCGGACATTTCGGCGGCTTGCCAACTTTGGCCCGGGGTCGTGGGGACGACCCTATAGTCGTCGGACATGTCGGCGGCTGGCCAAAATTGGCCCGAGGTCGTGGGGGCGACCCTATAGTCGCCGGACATGTCGGCGACTGGCCAACCTAGTCCCGAGGTCGTCGGACTGGACGGTGGCGGGCCAATCTAGTCCCGGGTTCGTGGGGACGATCCTACAGTCGTCGGACATTTCGGTGGCTTGCCAACTTTGGCCCGTGGTCGTGGGGACGACCCTATAGTCGTCGGACATGTCGGCGTTTTGCCATCTTTGGCCCGTGGTCGTGAAGACGACCCTATAGTCGTCGGACATGACGGTGGCGGGACAATCTAGTCCCGGGGTCGTGGGGACGACCATATAGTCGTCGGACATGTCGGCGGCTGGCCAACCTACTCCCGGGGTCGTGGGGACGACCCTGCAGTCGTCGGACATGTCGGCGGCTGGTCAATCTAGTCCCGGGGTCGTGGGGACGACTCTATAGTCGTCGGACATGTCGGCGGCTGGCCAACTTTGGCCCGTGGTCGTGGGGACGATCCAATAGTCGTCGGACATGTCGGCGGCTGGCCAACTTTGGCCCGTGGTCGTGGGGACGACCCGATAGTCGTCGGACATGTCGGCGGCTGGCCAACTCTGGCCCGTGGTCGTGGGGACAATCCAATAGTCGTCGGACATGTCGGCGGCTGGCCAACTTTGGCCCGTGGTCGTGGAGACGATCCGATAGTTGTTGGACATGACGGTGGCGGGCCAATCTAGTCCCGGGGTCGTGGGGACAATCCAATAGTCGTCGGACATGTCGGCGGCTGGCCAACTTTGGCCCGTGGTCGTGGGGACGATCCGATAGTCGTTGGACATGACGGTGGAGGGCCAATCTAGTCCCGGGGTCGTGGGGACGACCCTATAGTCGTCGGACATGTCGGCGGCTGGCCAACCTTGTCCCGGGGTCGTGGGGACGACTCTATAGTCGTCGGACATGTCGGCGGCTGGCCAACTTTGGCCCGTGGTCGTGGGGACGATCCAATAGTCGTCGGACATGTCGGCGGCTGGCCAACTTTGGCCCGTGGTCGTGGGGACGATCCGATAGTCGTTGGACATGACGGTGGCGGGCCAATCTAGTCCCGGGGTCGTGGGGACGACCCTATAGTCGTCGGACTTGACGTTGGGGGGCCAATCTAGTCCCGAGGTCGTGGGGACGACCCTATAGTCGTCGGACATGACGGTGGCGGGCCAATCTAGTCCCGGGGTCGTGGGGACGACCCTATAGTCGTCGGACATGTCGGCGGCTGGCCAACTTTGGCCCGTGGTCGTGGGGACGATCCAATAGTCGTCGGACATGTCGGCGGCTGGCCAACTTTGGCGCGTGGTCGTGGGGACGATCCGATTGTCGTCGGACATGTCGGCGGCTGGCCAACCTAGACCCGGGGTCGTGGGAACGACCCTATAGTCGTCGGACTTGTCGGTGGCGGGCCAATCTAGTCCGGGGGTCGTGGGGACGACCCTACAGTCGTCGGACATTTCGACGGCTTGCCAACTTTGGCCCGGGGTCGTGGGGACGATCCAATAGTCGTCGGACATGTCGGCGGCTGGCCAACTTTGGCCCGTGGTCGTGGGGACGACCCAATAGTCGTCGGACATGTCGGCGGCTGGCCAACATTGGCCCGGGGTCGTCGGGACGACCCTATAGTCGTCGGACATGTCGGCGGCTGGCCAACCTAGTCCCGTGGTCGTGGGGACGATCCGATAGTCGTTGGACATGACGGTGGCGGGCCATTCTAGTCCCGGGGTCGTGGGGACGACCCTATAGTCGTCGGACATGTTGGCGGCTGGCCAACTTTGGCCCGTGGTCGTGGGGACGACCCTATAGTCGTCGGACATGTCGGCGGCTGGCCAGCTTTGGCCCGGGGTTGTGGGGACGACCCTACAGTCGTCGGACATTTCGGCGGCTTGCCAACTTTGGCCCGGGGTCGTGGGGACGACCCTATAGTCGTCGGACTTGACGGTGGCGGGCCAATCTAGTCCGGGGGTCGTGGGGACGACCCTACAGTCGTCGGACATTTCGGCGGCTTGCCAACTTTGGCCCGGGGTCGTGGGGACGACCCTATAGTCGTCGGACTTGACGGTGGCGGGCCAATCTAGTCCCGGGGTTGTGGGGACGACCCTATAGTCGTCGGACTTGACGGTGGCCGGCCAATCTAGTCCCGGGGTTGTGGGGACGACCCTACAGTCGTCGGACATTTCGGCGGCTTGCCAACTTTGGCCCGGGGTCGTGGGGACGACCCTATAGTCGTCGGACTTGACGGTGGCGGGCCAATCTAGTCCGGGGGTCGTGGGGACGACCCTACAGTCGTCGGACATTTCGGCGGCTTGCCAACTTTGGCCCGGGGTCGTGGGGACGACCCTATAGTCGTCGGACTTGACGGTGGCGGGCCAATCTAGTCCCGGGGTTGTGGGGACGACCCTACAGTCGTCGGAAACTTCGGCGGCTTGCCAACTTTGGCCCGGGGTCGTGGGGACGACCCTATAGTCGTCGGACTTGACGTTGAAGGGCCAATCTAGTCCCGAGGTCGTGGGGACGACCCTATAGTCGTCGGACTTGACGGTGGCCGGCCAATCTATTCCCGGGGTCGTGGGGACGACCCTACAGTCGTCGGACATTTCGGCGGCTTGCCAACTTTGGCCCGGGGTCGTGGGGACGACCCTATAGTCGCCGGACATGTCGGCGGCTGGCCAACCTAATCCCGAGGTCGTCGGACTGGACGGTGGCGGGCCAATCTAGTCCCGGGTTCGTGGGGACGATCCTACAGTCGTCGGACATTTCGGCGGCTTGCCAACTTTGGCCCGTGGTCGTGGGGGCGATCCTATAGTCGCCGGACATGTCGGCGGCTGGCCAACCTAGTCCCGAGGTCGTCGGACTGGACGGTGGCGGGCCAATCTAGTCCCGGGTTCGTGGGGACGATCCTACAGTCGTCGGACATTTCGGCGGCTTGCCAACTTTGGCCCGTGGTCGTGGGGACGACCCTATAGTCGTCGGACATGTCGGCGTTTTGCCATCTTTGGCCCGTGGTCGTGAAGACGACCCTATAGTCGTCGGACATGACGGTGGCGGGACAATCTAGTCCCGGGGTCGTGGGGACGACCATATAGTCATCGGACATGTCGGCGGCTGGCCAACTTTGGCCCGTGGTCGTCGGACTTGACGGTGGCGGGCCAATCTAGTCCCGGGATCGTGGGGACGACCCTATAGTCGTCGGACATGTCGGCGGCTGGCCTACTTTGGCCCGGTGTCTTGGGGACGACTCTATAGTCGTCGGACATGTCGGCGGCTGGCCAACCTAGACCCGCGGTCGTGGGGACGACCCTATAGCCCTCGGACAAGTCGGCGGCTGGCCAACTTTGGCCCGTGGTCGTGGGAACGACCCTATAGTCGTCGGACAAGTCGGCGGCTGGCCAAATTTGGCCCGTGGTCGTGGGAACGACCCTATAGTCGTCTGACAAGTCGGCGGCTGGCCAATTTTGGCCCGTGGTCGTGGGGACGACCCTATAGTCGTCGGAAATGTCGGCGGCTGGCCAACCTAGACCCGTGGTCGTGGGAACGACCCTATAGTCGTCGGACAAGTCGGCGGCTGGCCAAATTTGGTCCGCGGTCGTGGGGACGACCCTATAATCATCGGAAATGTCGACGGCTGGCCAACTTTGGCCCGTGGTCGTAAAGACGACCCTATAGTCGTCGGACAAGACGATGGCGGGCCAATCTAGTCCCGTGGTCGTGGGAACGACCCTATTGTCGTCGGACAAGCCGGCGGCTGGCCAAATTTGGTCCGTGGTCGTGGGGACGACCCTATAATCATCGGAAATGTCGACGGCTGGCCAACTTTGGCCCGTGGTCGTAAAGACGACCCTATAGTCGTCGGACAAGACGGTGGCGGGCCAATCTAGTCCCGGGGTCGTGGGGACGACCCTATAGTCGTCGGAAAAGTCGGCGGCTGGCCAACTTTTGCCCGGGGTCGTGGGGACGACCCTATAGTCGTCGGACAAGTCGGCGGCGAGCCAACCTAGACCGGGGGTCGTGGGGACGAGCCTATAGTCGTCGGACATGTCGGCGGCTGGCCAACCTGGACCCGGGGTCGTGGGGACGACCCTATTGTCGTCGAGAATGACGGTGGCGGGCCAATCTAGTCTCGGGGTCGTGGGGACGACCCTACAGTCGTCGGTCATGTCGGCGGCTGGCCAACTTTGGCCCGGGGTCGTGGGGGCGACCCTATAGTCGTCGGACATGTTGGCGGCTTTTCAGCCTAGTCCCGGGGTCGTGGGTACGACCCTACAGTCGTCGGACATTTCGGCGGCTTGCCAACCTTGGCCCGGGGTCGTGGGGACGACCCTATAGTCGTCGGACTTGACGGTGGCGGGCCAATCTAGTCCCGAGGTCCTGGGGACGACCCTACAGTCGTCGGACATTTCGGCGGCTTGCCAACTTTGGCCCGGGGTCGTGGGGACGACCCTATAGTCGTCGGACATGTCGGCGGCTGGCCAAAATTGGCCCGAGGTCGTGGGGGCGACCCTATAGTCGCCGGACATGTCGGCGGCTGGCCAACCTAGTCCCGAGGTCGTCGGACTGGACGGTGGCGGGCCAATCTAGTCCCGGGTTCGTGGGGACGATCCTACAGTCGTCGGACATTTCGGCGGCTTGCCAACTTTGGCCCGTGGTCGTGGGGGCGATCCTATAGGCGCCGGACATGTCGGCGGCTGTCCAACCTAGTCCCGAGGTCGTCGGACTGGACGGTGGCGGGCCAATCTAGTCCCGGGTTCGTGGGGACGATCCTACAGTCGTCGGACATTTCGGCGGCTTGCCAACTTTGGCCCGTGGTCGTGGGGACGACCTTATAGTCGTCGGACATGTCGGCGTTTTGCCATCTTTGGCCCGTGGTCGTGAAGACGACCCTATAGTCGTCGGACATGACGGTGGCGGGACAATCTAGTCCCGGGGTCGTGGGGACGACCATATAGTCATCGGACATGTCGGCGGCTGGCCAACTTTGGCCCGTGGTCGTCGGACTTGACGGTGGCGGGCCAATCTAGTCCCGGGATCGTGGGGACGACCCTATAGTCGTCGGACATGTCGGCGGCTGGCCTACTTTGGCCCGGTGTCTTGGGGACGACTCTATAGTCGTCGGACATGTCGGCGGCTGGCCAACCTAGACCCGGGGTCGTGGGGACGACCCTATAGCCCTCGGACAAGTCGGCGGCTGGCCAACTTTGGCCCGTGGTCGTGGGAACGACCCTATAGTCGTCGGACAAGTCGGCGGCTGGCCAAATTTGGCCCGTGGTCGTGGGAACGACCCTATAGTCGTCTGACAAGTGGGTGGCGGGCCATTCTAGTCCCGGGGTCGTGGGGACGACCCTATAGTCGTCGGACATGTCGGCGGCTGGCCAACTTTGGCCCGTGGTCGTGGGGACGACCCTATAGTCGTCGGACATGTCGGCGGCTGGCCAACTTTGGCCCGTGGTCGTGGGGACGACCCTATAGTCGTCGGACATTTCGGCGGCTTGTCAACCTAGTCCCGGGGTCGTGGGGACGACCCTATAGTCGTTGGACATGACAGTGGCGGGCCAATCTAGTCCCGGGGTCGTGGGTACGACCCTATAGTCGTCGGACAAGACGGCGGCTGGACATCCTTGGCTCACGGTCGTGGGGACGACCCTATAGTCGTCGGACATTTCGGCGGCTTGTCAACCTAGTCTCGGGGTCGTGGGGACGACCCTATAGTCGTTGGACATGACGGTGGCGGGCCAATCTAGTCCCGGGGTCGTGGGTACGAACCTATAGTCGTCGGACAAGTCGGCGGCGGGCCAACCTTGTCCCGGGGTCGTGGGGTCGACCGTATAGTCTTCGGACATGACGGTGGCGGGCCAATCTAGTCCCGGGGTCGTGGGGACGACCCTATAGTCGTCGGACAAGACGGCGGCTGGACATCTTTGGCCCGCGGTCGTGGGGACGACCCTATAGTCGTTGGACATGACGGTGGCGGGCCAATCTAGTCCCGGGGTCGTAGGGACGACCCTATAGTCGTCGGACACGTCGGCGATTGGCCAACATTGGCCCGGGGTCGTGGGGACGACCCTATAGTCGACGGACATGTCGGCGGCTGGCCAACTTTGGCCCGTGGTCGTGGAGACGATCCTATAGGCGCCGGACATGTCGGCGGCTGGCCAACCTAGTCCCGAGGTCGTCGGACTTGACGGTGGCGGGCCAATCTAGTCCCGGGGTTGTGGGGACGACCCTATAGTCGTCGGACATTTCGGCGGCTTGCCAACTTTGGCGCGGGGTCGTGGGGACGACCCTATAGTCGTCGGACATGTCGGCGGCTGGCCGACCTAGTCCCGAGGTCGTGGGGACGACCGTATAGTCGTCGGATATGTTATCGGCTTGTCATCCTAGTCCCGGGGTCGTGGGGACGACCCTATAGTCGTTGGACATGACGGTGGCCGGCCAATCTAGTGCCGGGGTCGTAGGGACGAACCTATAGTCGTCGGACCTGTTGGCGATTGGCCAACATTGGCCCGGGGTGGTCGGGACGACCCTATAGTCGTCGGACATGTTGGCGGCTTGTCAGCCTAGTCCCGGGGTCGTGGGTACGACCCTATAGTCGTCGGACAAGTCGGCGGCGGGCCAACCTTGTCCCGGGGTCGTGGGGACGACCCTATAGTCGTCGGACATGACGGTGGCGGGCCAATCTAGTCCCGGGGTTGTGGGGACGACCCTATAGTCGTCGGACAAGACGGCGGCTGGACATTTTTGGCCCGCGGTCGTGGGGACGACCCTATAGTCGTTGGACATGACGGTGGCGGGACAAAATAGTCCCGGGGTCGTGGGTACGACCCTATAGTCGTCGGACAAGTCGGCGGCTGGCCAACTTTGGCCCGTGGTCGTGGGGACGACCCTATAGTCGTCGGACATTTCGGCGGCTTGCCAACTTTGGCCCGGGGTCGTGGGGACGACCCTATAGTCGTCGGACATTTCGGCGGCATGCCAACTTTGGCCCGGGGTCGTGGGGACGACCCTATAGTCGTTGGACATGACGGTGGCGGGACAAAATAGTCCCGGGGTCGTGGGTACGACCCTATAGTCGTCGGACAAGTCGGCGGCGGGCCAACCTTGTCCCGGGGTCGTGGGGACGACCCTATAGTCGTCGGACATGACGGTGGCGGGCCAATCTAGTCCCGGGGTCATGGGGCCGATCCTATAGTCGTCGGACAAGACGGCGGCTGGATATTCTTGGCCCGTGGTTGTGGGGACGAATCTATAGTCGTCGGACATGTCGGCGGCTGGCCAACTTTGGCCCGTGGCCGTGGGGACGACCCTATAGTCGTCGGACAAATCGGCGGCTGACCAACTTTGGCCCGGGGTCGTGGGGACGACCCTATAGTCGTCGGACTTGACGGTGGCGGGCCAATCTAGTCCCGGGGTCGGGGGGACGACCCTATAGTCGTCGGACAAGTCGGCGGCTGGCAAACTTTGGCCCGTGGTCGTGGGGACGACCCTATAGTCGTCGGACAAGTCGGCGGCTGTCCAGCTTTGGCCCGGGGTCGTGGGGACGACCCTATAGTCGTCGGACATGTCGGCGGCTGGCCAACTTTGGCCCGTGGTCGTGGGGACGATCCAATAGTCGTCGGACATGTCGGCGGCTGGCCAGCTTTGGCCCGTGGTCGTGGGGACGACCCTATAGTCGTCGGACATGTCGGCGGCTAGCCAACATTGGCCCGGGGTCGTGGGGACGACACTATAGTCGTCGGACATGTCGGCGGCTGGCCAACTTTGGCCCGGTGTCGTGGGGACGACTCTATAGTCGTCGGAAATGTCGGCGGCTGGCCAACCTGGACCCGGGGTCGTGGGAACGACCCTATTGTCGTCGGACAAGGCGGTGGCGGGCCAATCTAGTCCCGGGGTCGTGGGGACGACCCTATAGTCGTCGGACTTGTCGGTGGCGGGCCAATCTAGTCCGGGGGTCGTGGGGACGACCCTACAGTCGTCGGACATTTCGGCGGCTTGCCAACTTTGGCCCGGGGTCGTGGGGACGACCCAATAGTCGTCGGAAATGTCGGCGGCTGGTCAACTTTGGCCCGTGGTCGTGGGGACGACCCTATAGTCGTTGGACATGTCAGCGGCTGGCCAACTTTGGCCCGGTGTCGTGGGGACGACCCAATAGTCGTCGGACATGTCGGCGGCTGGCCAACTTTGGCCCGTGGTCGTGGGGACGATCCGATAGTCGTTGGACATGACGGTGGCGGGCCATTCTAGTCCCGGGGTCGTGGGGACGACCCTATAGTCGTCGGACTTGTCGGTGGCGGGCCAATCTAGTCCGGGGGTCGTGGGGACGACCCTACAGTCGTCGGACATTTCGGCGGCTTGCCAACTTTGGCCCGGGGTCGTGGGGACGACCCTATAGTCGTCGGACTTGACGGTGGCCGGCCAATCTAGTCCCGGGGTTGTGGGGACGACCCTACAGTCGTCGGACATTTCGGCGGCTTGCCAACTTTGGCCCGGGGTCGTGGGGACGACCCTATAGTCGTCGGACTTGACGGTGGCGGGCCAATCTAGTCCGGGGGTCGTGGGGACGACCCTACAGTCGTCGGACATTTCGGCGGCTTGCCAACTTTGGCCCGGGGTCGTGGGGACGACCCTATAGTCGTCGGACTTGACGGTGGCTGGCCAACTTTGGCCCGTGGTCGTGGGGACGATCCAATAGTCGTCGGACATGTCGGCGGCTGGCCAACTTTGGCCCGTGGTCGTGGGGACGATCCAATAGTCGTCGGACATGTCGGCGGCTGGCCAACTCTGGCCCGTGGTCGTGGGGACAATCCAATAGTCGTCGGACATGTCGGCGGCTGGCCAACTTTGGCCCGTGGTCGTGGGGACGATCCGATAGTCGTTGGACATGACGGTGGCGGGCCAATCTAGTCCCGGGGTCGTGGGGACGACCCTATAGTCGTCGGACATGTCGGCGGCTGGCCAACCTTGTCCCGGGGTCGTGGGGACGACTCTATAGTCGTCGGACATGTCGGCGGCTGGCCAACTTTGGCCCGTGGTCGTGGGGACGATCCGATAGTCGTTGGACATGACGGTGGCGGGCCAATCTAGTCCCGGGGTCGTGGGGACGACCCTATAGTCGTCGGACATGTCGGCGGCTGGCCAACCTTGTCCCGGGGTCGTGGGGACGACTCTATAGTCGTCGGACATGTCGGCGGCTGGCCAACTTTGGCCCGTGGTCGTGGGGACGATCCAATAGTCGTCGGACATGTCGGCGGCTGGCCAACTTTGGCCCGTGGTCGTGGGGACGATCCGATAGTCGTTGGACATGACGGTGGCGGGCCAATCTAGTCCCGGGGTCGTGGGGACGACCCTATAGTCGTCGGACATGTCGGCGGCTTGCCAACTTTGGCCCGGGGTCGTGGGGACGATCCAATAGTCGTCGGACATGAAGGCGGCTGGTCAACTTTGGCCCGTGGTCGTTGGGACGACCCTATAGTCGTTGGACATGTCAGCGGCTGGCCAACTTTGGCCCGGTGTCGTGGGGACGACCCAATAGTCGTCGGACATGTCGGCGGGTGGCCAACCTAGTCCCGAGGTCGTGGGGACGACCCTATAGTCGTCGGACATGACGGTGGCGGGCCAATCTAGTCCCGGGGTCGTGGGGATGACCCTATAATCGTTGGACATGACGGTGGCGGGCCAATCTAGTCCCGGGGTCGTAGGGACGACCCTATAGTCGTCGGACATGTTGGCGATTGGCCAACATTGGCCCGGGGTCGTCGGGACGATCCTATAGTCGTCGGACATGTCGGCGGCTGGCCAACCTACTCCCGGGGTCGTGGGGACGACCCTATAGTCGTCGGACATGTCGGCGGCTGGCCAACATTGGCCCGTGGTCGTGGGAACGATCCAATAGTCGTCGGACATGTCGGCGGCTGGCCAACTTTGGCCCGTGGTCGTGGGGACGACCCTATAGTCGTTGGACATGTCAGCGGCTGGCCAACTTTGGCCCGGTGTCGTGGGGACGACTCTATAGTCGTCGGACATGTCGGCGGCTGGCCAACCTAGACCCGGGGTCGTGGGGACGACCCTATTGTCGTCGGACATGTCGGCGGCTGGCCAACATTAGCCCGGGGTCGTCGGGACGACCCTATAGTCGTCGGACATGTCGGCGGCTGGCCAACCTAGTCCCGTGGTCGTGGGGACGATCCGATAGTCGTTGGACATGTCGGTGGCGGGCCATTCTAGTCCCGGGGTCGTGGGGACGACCCTATAGTCGTCGGACATGTTGGCGGCTGGCCAACTTTGGCCCGTGGTCGTGGGGACGACCCTATAGTCGTCGGACATTTCGGCGGCTTGCCAACTTTGGCCCGGGGTCGTGGGGACGACCCTATAGTCGTCGGACATTTCGGCGGCATGCCAACTTTGGCCCGGGGTCGTGGGGACGACCCTATAGTCGTCGGACAAATCGGCGGCTGACCAACTTTGGCCCGGGGTCGTGGGGACGACCCTATAGTCGTCGGACTTGACGGTGGCGGGCCAATCTAGTCCCGGGGTCGGGGGGACGACCCTATAGTCGTCGGACAAGTCGGCGGCTGGCAAACTTTGGCCCGTGGTCGTGGGGACGACCCTATAGTCGTCGGACAAGTCGGCGGCTGTCCAGCTTTGGCCCGGGGTCGTGGGGACGACCCTATAGTCGTCGGACATGTCGGCGGCTGGCCAACTTTGGCCCGTGGTCGTGGGGACGATCCAATAGTCGTCGGACATGTCGGCGGCTGGCCAGCTTTGGCCCGTGGTCGTGGGGACGACCCTATAGTCGTCGGACATGTCGGCGGCTAGCCAACATTGGCCCGGGGTCGTGGGGACGACCCTATAGTCGTCGGACATGTCGGCGGCTGGCCAACTTTGGCCCGGTGTCGTGGGGACGACTCTATAGTCGTCGGAAATGTCGGCGGCTGGCCAACCTGGACCCGGGGTCGTGGGAACGACCCTATTGTCGTCGGACAAGGCGGTGGCGGGCCAATCTAGTCCCGGGGTCGTGGGGACGACCCTATAGTCGTCGGACTTGTCGGTGGCGGGCCAATCTAGTCCGGGGGTCGTGGGGACGACCCTACAGTCGTCGGACATTTCGGCGGCTTGCCAACTTTGGCCCGGGGTCGTGGGGACGACCCAATAGTCGTCGGAAATGTCGGCGGCTGGTCAACTTTGGCCCGTGGTCGTGGGGACGACCCTATAGTCGTTGGACATGTCAGCGGCTGGCCAACTTTGGCCCGGTGTCGTGGGGACGACCCAATAGTCGTCGGACATGTCGGCGGCTGGCCAACTTTGGCCCGTGGTCGTGGGGACGATCCGATAGTCGTTGGACATGACGGTGGCGGGCCATTCTAGTCCCGGGGTCGTGGGGACGACCCTATAGTCGTCGGACTTGTCGGTGGCGGGCCAATCTAGTCCGGGGGTCGTGGGGACGACCCTACAGTCGTCGGACATTTCGGCGGCTTGCCAACTTTGGCCCGGGGTCGTGGGGACGACCCTATAGTCGTCGGACTTGACGGTGGCCGGCCAATCTAGTCCCGGGGTTGTGGGGACGACCCTACAGTCGTCGGACATTTCGGCGGCTTGCCAACTTTGGCCCGGGGTCGTGGGGACGACCCTATAGTCGTCGGACTTGACGGTGGCGGGCCAATCTAGTCCGGGGGTCGTGGGGACGACCCTACAGTCGTCGGACATTTCGGCGGCTTGCCAACTTTGGCCCGGGGTCGTGGGGACGACCCTATAGTCGTCGGACTTGACGGTGGCTGGCCAACTTTGGCCCGTGGTCGTGGGGACGATCCAATAGTCGTCGGACATGTCGGCGGCTGGCCAACTTTGGCCCGTGGTCGTGGGGACGATCCAATAGTCGTCGGACATGTCGGCGGCTGGCCAACTCTGGCCCGTGGTCGTGGGGACAATCCAATAGTCGTCGGACATGTCGGCGGCTGGCCAACTTTGGCCCGTGGTCGTGGGGACGATCCGATAGTCGTTGGACATGACGGTGGCGGGCCAATCTAGTCCCGGGGTCGTGGGGACGACCCTATAGTCGTCGGACATGTCGGCGGCTGGCCAACCTTGTCCCGGGGTCGTGGGGACGACTCTATAGTCGTCGGACATGTCGGCGGCTGGCCAACTTTGGCCCGTGGTCGTGGGGACGATCCGATAGTCGTTGGACATGACGGTGGCGGGCCAATCTAGTCCCGGGGTCGTGGGGACGACCCTATAGTCGTCGGACATGTCGGCGGCTGGCCAACCTTGTCCCGGGGTCGTGGGGACGACTCTATAGTCGTCGGACATGTCGGCGGCTGGCCAACTTTGGCCCGTGGTCGTGGGGACGATCCAATAGTCGTCGGACATGTCGGCGGCTGGCCAACTTTGGCCAGTGGTCGTGGGGACGATCCGATAGTCGTTGGACATGACGGTGGCGGGCCAATCTAGTCCCGGGGTCGTGGGGACGACCCTATAGTCGTCGGACATGTCGGCGGCTTGCCAACTTTGGCCCGGGGTCGTGGGGACGATCCAATAGTCGTCGGACATGAAGGCGGCTGGTCAACTTTGGCCCGTGGTCGTTGGGACGACCCTATAGTCGTTGGACATGTCAGCGGCTGGCCAACTTTGGCCCGGTGTCGTGGGGACGACCCAATAGTCGTCGGACATGTCGGCGGGTGGCCAACCTAGTCCCGAGGTCGTGGGGACGACCCTATAGTCGTCGGACATGACGGTGGCGGGCCAATCTAGTCCCGGGGTCGGGGGGATGACCCTATAATCGTTGGACATGACGGTGGCGGGCCAATCTAGTCCCGGGGTCGTAGGGACGACCCTATAGTCGTCGGACATGTTGGCGATTGGCCAACATTGGCCCGGGGTCGTCGGGACGATCCTATAGTCGTCGGACATGTCGGCGGCTGGCCAACCTACTCCCGGGGTCGTGGGGACGACCCTATAGTCGTCGGACATGTCGGCGGCTGGCCAACATTGGCCCGTGGTCGTGGGAACGATCCAATAGTCGTCGGACATGTCGGCGGCTGGCCAACTTTGGCCCGTGGTCGTGGGGACGACCCTATAGTCGTTGGACATGTCAGCGGCTGGCCAACTTTGGCCCGGTGTCGTGGGGACGACTCTATAGTCGTCGGACATGTCGGCGGCTGGCCAACCTAGACCCGGGGTCGTGGGGACGACCCTATTGTCGTCGGACATGTCGGCGGCTGGCAAACTTTGGCCCGTGGTCGTGGGGACGACCCAATAGTCGTCGGACATGTCGGCGCCTGGCCAACTTTGGCCCGTGGTCGTGGGGGCGATCTGATAGTCGTTGGACATGACGGTGGCGGGCCAATCTAGTCCCGGGGTCGTGGGGACGATCGAATAGTCGTCGGACATGTCGGCGGCTGGCCAACTTTGGCCCGTGGTCGTGGGGACGACCCAATAGTCGTCGGACATGTCGGCGGCTGGCCAACATTAGCCCGGGGTCGTCGGGACGACCCTATAGTCGTCGGACATGTCGGCGGCTGGCCAACCTAGTCCCGTGGTCGTGGGGACGATCCGATAGTCGTTGGACATGTCGGTGGCGGGCCATTCTAGTCCCGGGGTCGTGGGGACGACCCTATAGTCGTCGGACATGTTGGCGGCTGGCCAACTTTGGCCCGTGGTCGTGGGGACGACCCTATAGTCGTCGGACATTTCGGCGGCTTGCCAACTTTGGCCCGGGGTCGTGGGGACGACCCTATAGTCGTCGGACATTTCGGCGGCATGCCAACTTTGGCCCGGGGTCGTGGGGACGACCCTATAGTCGTCGGACAAATCGGCGGCTGACCAACTTTGGCCCGGGGTCGTGGGGACGACCCTATAGTCGTCGGACTTGACGGTGGCGGGCCAATCTAGTCCCGGGGTCGGGGGGACGACCCTATAGTCGTCGGACAAGTCGGCGGCTGGCAAACTTTGGCCCGTGGTCGTGGGGACGACCCTATAGTCGTCGGACAAGTCGGCGGCTGTCCTGCTTTGGCCCGGGGTCGTGGGGACGACCCTATAGTCGTCGGACATGTCGGCGGCTGGCCAACTTTGGCCCGTGGTCGTGGGGACGATCCAATAGTCGTCGGACATGTCGGCGGCTGGCCAGCTTTGGCCCGTGGTCGTGGGGACGACCCTATAGTCGTCGGACATGTCGGCGGCTAGCCAACATTGGCCCGGGGTCGTGGGGACGACCCTATAGTCGTCGGACATGTCGGCGGCTGGCCAACTTTGGCCCGGTGTCGTGGGGACGACTCTATAGTCGTCGGAAATGTCGGCGGCTGGCCAACCTGGACCCGGGGTCGTGGGAACGACCCTATTGTCGTCGGACAAGGCGGTGGCGGGCCAATCTAGTCCCGGGGTCGTGGGGACGACCCTATAGTCGTCGGACTTGTCGGTGGCGGGCCAATCTAGTCCGGGGGTCGTGGGGACGACCCTACAGTCGTCGGACATTTCGGCGGCTTGCCAACTTTGGCCCGGGGTCGTGGGGACGACCCAATAGTCGTCGGAAATGTCGGCGGCTGGTCAACTTTGGCCCGTGGTCGTGGGGACGACCCTATAGTCGTTGGACATGTCAGCGGCTGGCCAACTTTGGCCCGGTGTCGTGGGGACGACCCAATAGTCGTCGGACATGTCGGCGGCTGGCCAACTTTGGCCCGTGGTCGTGGGGACGATCCGATAGTCGTTGGACATGACGGTGGCGGGCCATTCTAGTCCCGGGGTCGTGGGGACGACCCTATAGTCGTCGGACTTGTCGGTGGCGGGCCAATCTATTCCGGGGGTCGTGGGGACGACCCTACAGTCGTCGGACATTTCGGCGGCTTGCCAACTTTGGCACGGGGTCGTGGGGACGACCCTATAGTCGTCGGACTTGACGTTGGCGGGCCAATCTAGTCCCGAGGTCGTGGGGACGACCCTACAGTCGTCGGACATTTCGGCGGCTTGCCAACTTTGGCCCGGGGTCGTGGGGACGACCCTATAGTCGTCGGACTTGACGGTGGCGGGCCAATCTAGTCCCGGGGTTGTGGGGACGACCCTACAGTCGTCGGACATTTCGGCGGCTTGCCAACTTTGGCCCGGGGTCGTGGGGACGACCCTATAGTCGTCGGACTTGACGTTGGCGGGCCAATCTAGTCCCGAGGTCGTGGGGACGACCCTATAGTCGTCGGACTTGACGGTGGCCGGCCAATCTATTCCCGGGGTCGTGGGGACGACCCTACAGTCGTCGGACATTTCGGCGGCTTGCCAACTTTGGCCCGGGGTCGTGGGGACGACCCTATAGTCGTCGGACATGTCGGCGGCTGGCCAAAATTGGCCCGAGGTCGTGGGGGCGATCCTATAGTCGCCGGACATGTCGGCGGCTGGCCAACCTAGTCCCGAGGTCGTCGGACTGGACGGTGGCGGGCCAATCTTGTCCCGGGTTCGTGGGGACGATCCTACAGTCGTCGGACATTTCGGCGGCTTGCCAACTTTGGCCCGTGGTCGTGGGGACGACCCTATAGTCGTCGGACATGTCGGCGTTTTGCCATCTTTGGCCCGTGGTCGTGAAGACGACCCTATAGTCGTCGGACATGACGGTGGCGGGACAATCTAGTCCCGGGGTCGTGGGGACGACCATATAGTCATCGGACATGTCGGCGGCTGGCCAACTTTGGCCCGTGGTCGTCGGACTTGACGGTGGCGGGCCAATCTAGTCCCGGGATCGTGGGGACGACCCTATAGTCGTCGGACATGTCGGCGGCTGGCCTACTTTGGCCCGGTGTCTTGGGGACGACTCTATAGTCGTCGGACATGTCGGCGGCTGGCCAACCTAGACCCGGGGTCGTGGGGACGACCCTATAGCCCTCGGACAAGTCGGCGGCTGGCCAACTTTGGCCCGTGGTCGTGGGAACGACCCTATAGTCGTCGGACAAGTCGGCGGCTGGCCAAATTTGGCCCGTGGTCGTGGGAACGACCCTATAGTCGTCTGACAAGTCGGCGGCTGGCCAATTTTGGCCCGTGGTCGTGGGGACGACCCTATAGTCGTCGGAAATGTCGGCGGCTGGCCAACCTAGACCCGTGGTCGTGGGAACGACCCTATGTTCGTCGGACAAGTCGGCAGCTGGCCAAATTTGGTCCGCGGTCGTGGGGACGACCCTATAATCATCGGAAATGTCGACGGCTGGCCAACTTTGGCCCGTGGTCGTAAAGACGACCCTATAGTCGTCGGACAAGACGATGGCGGGCCAATCTAGTCCCGGGGTCGTGGGGACGACCCTATAGTCGTCGGACATGTCGGCGGCTGGCCAACCTAGACCCGTGGTCGTGGGAACGACCCTATAGTCGTCGGACAAGCCGGCGGCTGGCCAAATTTGGTCCGTGGTTGTGGGGACGACCCTATAATCATCGGAAATGTCGACGGCTGGCCAACTTTGGCCCGTGGTCGTAAAGACGACCCTATAGTCGTCGGACAAGACGGTGGCGGGCCAATCTAGTCCCGGGGTCGTGGGGACGACCCTATAGTCGTCGGAAAAGTCGGCGGCTGGCCAACTTTTGCCCGGGGTCGTGGGGACGACCCTATAGTCGTCGGACAAGTCGGCGGCGAGCCAACCTAGACCGGGGGTCGTGGGGACGAGCCTATAGTCGTCGGACATGTCGGCGGCTGGCCAACCTGGACCCGGGGTCGTGGGGACGACCCTATTGTCGTCGAGAATGACGGTGGCGGGCCAATCTAGTCTCGGGGTCGTGGGGACGACCCTACAGTCGTCGGTCATGTCGGCGGCTGGCCAACTTTGGCCCGGGGTCGTGGGGGCGACCCTATAGTCGTCGGACATGTTGGCGGCTTGTCAGCCTAGTCCCGGGGTCGTGGGTACGACCCTACAGTCGTCGGACATTTCGGCGGCTTGCCAACCTTGGCCCGGGGTCGTGGGGACGACCCTATAGTCGTCGGACTTGACGGTGGCGGGCCAATCTAGTCCCGAGGTCCTGGGGACGACCCTATAGTCGTCGGACTTGACGGTGGCGGGCCAATCTAGTCCCGGGGTCGTGGGGACGACCCTACAGTTGTCGGACATTTCGGCGGCTGGCCAAATTTGGCCCGGGGTCGTGGGGACGACCCTATAGTCGTCGGACATGACGGTGGCGGGCCAATCTAGTCCCGGGGTCGTGGGGACGACCCTATAGTCGTCGGACATGTCGGCGGCTGGCCAACTTTGGCCCGTGGTCGTGGGGACGATCCAATAGTCGTCGGACATGTCGGCGGCTGGCCAACTTTGGCGCGTGGTCGTGGGGACGATCCGATTGTCGTCGGACATGTCGGCGGCTGGCCAACCTAGACCCGGGGTCGTGGGAACGACCCTATTGTCGTCGGACAAGGCGGTGGCGGGCCAATCTAGTCCCGGGGTCGTGGGGGCGACCCTATAGTCGTCGGACTTGTCGGTGGCGGGCCAATCTAGTCCGGGGGTCGTGGGGACGACCCTACAGTCGTCGGACATTTCGACGGCTTGCCAACTTTGGCCCGGGGTCGTGGGGACGATCCAATAGTCGTCGGACATGTTGGCGGCTGGCCAACTTTGGCCCGTGGTCGTGGGGACGACCCAATAGTCGTCGGACATGTCGGCGGCTGGCCAACATTGGCCCGGGGTCGTCGGGACGACCCTATAGTCGTCGGACATGTCGGCGGCTGGCCAACCTAGTCCCGTGGTCGTGGGGACGATCCGATAGTCGTTGGACATGTCGGTGGCGGGCCATTCTAGTCCCGGGGTCGTGGGGACGACCCTATAGTCGTCGGACATGTTGGCGGCTGGCCAACTTTGGCCCGTGGTCGTGGGGACGACCCTATAGTCGTCGGACATTTCGGCGGCTTGCCAACTTTGGCCCGGGGTCGTGGGGACGACCCTATAGTCGTCGGACATTTCGGCGGCATGCCAACTTTGGCCCGGGGTCGTGGGGACGACCCTATAGTCGTCGGACAAATCGGCGGCTGACCAACTTTGGCCCGGGGTCGTGGGGACGACCCTATAGTCGTCGGACTTGACGGTGGCGGGCCAATCTAGTCCCGGGGTCGGGGGGACGACCCTATAGTCGTCGGACAAGTCGGCGGCTGGCAAACTTTGGCCCGTGGTCGTGGGGACGACCCTATAGTCGTCGGACAAGTCGGCGGCTGTCCTGCTTTGGCCCGGGGTCGTGGGGACGACCCTATAGTCGTCGGACATGTCGGCGGCTGGCCAACTTTGGCCCGTGGTCGTGGGGACGATCCAATAGTCGTCGGACATGTCGGCGGCTGGCCAGCTTTGGCCCGTGGTCGTGGGGACGACCCTATAGTCGTCGGACATGTCGGCGGCTAGCCAACATTGGCCCGGGGTCGTGGGGACGACCCTATAGTCGTCGGACATGTCGGCGGCTGGCCAACTTTGGCCCGGTGTCGTGGGGACGACTCTATAGTCGTCGGAAATGTCGGCGGCTGGCCAACCTGGACCCGGGGTCGTGGGAACGACCCTATTGTCGTCGGACAAGGCGGTGGCGGGCCAATCTAGTCCCGGGGTCGTGGGGACGACCCTATAGTCGTCGGACTTGTCGGTGGCGGGCCAATCTAGTCCGGGGGTCGTGGGGACGACCCTACAGTCGTCGGACATTTCGGCGGCTTGCCAACTTTGGCCCGGGGTCGTGGGGACGACCCAATAGTCGTCGGAAATGTCGGCGGCTGGTCAACTTTGGCCCGTGGTCGTGGGGACGACCCTATAGTCGTTGGACATGTCAGCGGCTGGCCAACTTTGGCCCGGTGTCGTGGGGACGACCCAATAGTCGTCGGACATGTCGGCGGCTGGCCAACTTTGGCCCGTGGTCGTGGGGACGATCCGATAGTCGTTGGACATGACGGTGGCGGGCCATTCTAGTCCCGGGGTCGTGGGGACGACCCTATAGTCGTCGGACTTGTCGGTGGCGGGCCAATCTATTCCGGGGGTCGTGGGGACGACCCTACAGTCGTCGGACATTTCGGCGGCTTGCCAACTTTGGCACGGGGTCGTGGGGACGACCCTATAGTCGTCGGACTTGACGTTGGCGGGCCAATCTAGTCCCGAGGTCGTGGGGACGACCCTACAGTCGTCGGACATTTCGGCGGCTTGCCAACTTTGGCCCGGGGTCGTGGGGACGACCCTATAGTCGTCGGACTTGACGGTGGCGGGCCAATCTAGTCCCGGGGTTGTGGGGACGACCCTACAGTCGTCGGACATTTCGGCGGCTTGCCAACTTTGGCCCGGGGTCGTGGGGACGACCCTATAGTCGTCGGACTTGACGTTGGCGGGCCAATCTAGTCCCGAGGTCGTGGGGACGACCCTATAGTCGTCGGACTTGACGGTGGCCGGCCAATCTATTCCCGGGGTCGTGGGGACGACCCTACAGTCGTCGGACATTTCGGCGGCTTGCCAACTTTGGCCCGGGGTCGTGGGGACGACCCTATAGTCGTCGGACATGTCGGCGGCTGGCCAAAATTGGCCCGAGGTCGTGGGGGCGATCCTATAGTCGCCGGACATGTCGGCGGCTGGCCAACCTAGTCCCGAGGTCGTCGGACTGGACGGTGGCGGGCCAATCTTGTCCCGGGTTCGTGGGGACGATCCTACAGTCGTCGGACATTTCGGCGGCTTGCCAACTTTGGCCCGTGGTCGTGGGGACGACCCTATAGTCGTCGGACATGTCGGCGTTTTGCCATCTTTGGCCCGTGGTCGTGAAGACGACCCTATAGTCGTCGGACATGACGGTGGCGGGACAATCTAGTCCCGGGGTCGTGGGGACGACCATATAGTCATCGGACATGTCGGCGGCTGGCCAACTTTGGCCCGTGGTCGTCGGACTTGACGGTGGCGGGCCAATCTAGTCCCGGGATCGTGGGGACGACCCTATAGTCGTCGGACATGTCGGCGGCTGGCCTACTTTGGCCCGGTGTCTTGGGGACGACTCTATAGTCGTCGGACATGTCGGCGGCTGGCCAACCTAGACCCGGGGTCGTGGGGACGACCCTATAGCCCTCGGACAAGTCGGCGGCTGGCCAACTTTGGCCCGTGGTCGTGGGAACGACCCTATAGTCGTCGGACAAGTCGGCGGCTGGCCAAATTTGGCCCGTGGTCGTGGGAACGACCCTATAGTCGTCTGACAAGTCGGCGGCTGGCCAATTTTGGCCCGTGGTCGTGGGGACGACCCTATAGTCGTCGGAAATGTCGGCGGCTGGCCAACCTAGACCCGTGGTCGTGGGAACGACCCTATGTTCGTCGGACAAGTCGGCAGCTGGCCAAATTTGGTCCGCGGTCGTGGGGACGACCCTATAATCATCGGAAATGTCGACGGCTGGCCAACTTTGGCCCGTGGTCGTAAAGACGACCCTATAGTCGTCGGACAAGACGATGGCGGGCCAATCTAGTCCCGGGGTCGTGGGGACGACCCTATAGTCGTCGGACATGTCGGCGGCTGGCCAACCTAGACCCGTGGTCGTGGGAACGACCCTATAGTCGTCGGACAAGCCGGCGGCTGGCCAAATTTGGTCCGTGGTTGTGGGGACGACCCTATAATCATCGGAAATGTCGACGGCTGGCCAACTTTGGCCCGTGGTCGTAAAGACGACCCTATAGTCGTCGGACAAGACGGTGGCGGGCCAATCTAGTCCCGGGGTCGTGGGGACGACCCTATAGTCGTCGGAAAAGTCGGCGGCTGGCCAACTTTTGCCCGGGGTCGTGGGGACGACCCTATAGTCGTCGGACAAGTCGGCGGCGAGCCAACCTAGACCGGGGGTCGTGGGGACGAGCCTATAGTCGTCGGACATGTCGGCGGCTGGCCAACCTGGACCCGGGGTCGTGGGGACGACCCTATTGTCGTCGAGAATGACGGTGGCGGGCCAATCTAGTCTCGGGGTCGTGGGGACGACCCTACAGTCGTCGGTCATGTCGGCGGCTGGCCAACTTTGGCCCGGGGTCGTGGGGGCGACCCTATAGTCGTCGGACATGTTGGCGGCTTGTCAGCCTAGTCCCGGGGTCGTGGGTACGACCCTACAGTCGTCGGACATTTCGGCGGCTTGCCAACCTTGGCCCGGGGTCGTGGGGACGACCCTATAGTCGTCGGACTTGACGGTGGCGGGCCAATCTAGTCCCGAGGTCCTGGGGACGACCCTATAGTCGTCGGACTTGACGGTGGCGGGCCAATCTAGTCCCGGGGTCGTGGGGACGACCCTACAGTTGTCGGACATTTCGGCGGCTGGCCAAATTTGGCCCGGGGTCGTGGGGACGACCCTATAGTCGTCGGACATGACGGTGGCGGGCCAATCTAGTCCCGGGGTCGTGGGGACGACCCTATAGTCGTCGGACATGTCGGCGGCTGGCCAACTTTGGCCCGTGGTCGTGGGGACGATCCAATAGTCGTCGGACATGTCGGCGGCTGGCCAACTTTGGCGCGTGGTCGTGGGGACGATCCGATTGTCGTCGGACATGTCGGCGGCTGGCCAACCTAGACCCGGGGTCGTGGGAACGACCCTATTGTCGTCGGACAAGGCGGTGGCGGGCCAATCTAGTCCCGGGGTCGTGGGGGCGACCCTATAGTCGTCGGACTTGTCGGTGGCGGGCCAATCTAGTCCGGGGGTCGTGGGGACGACCCTACAGTCGTCGGACATTTCGACGGCTTGCCAACTTTGGCCCGGGGTCGTGGGGACGATCCAATAGTCGTCGGACATGTTGGCGGCTGGCCAACTTTGGCCCGTGGTCGTGGGGACGACCCAATAGTCGTCGGACATGTCGGCGGCTGGCCAACATTGGCCCGGGGTCGTCGGGACGACCCTATAGTCGTCGGACATGTCGGCGGCTGGCCAACCTAGTCCCGTGGTCGTGGGGACGATCCGATAGTCGTTGGACATGACGGTGGCGGGCCATTCTAGTCCCGGGGTCGTGGGGACGACCCTATAGTCGTCGGACATGTTGGCGGCTGGCCAACTTTGGCCCGTGGTCGTGGGGACGACCCTATAGTCGTCGGACATTTCGGCGGCTTGCCAACTTTGGCCCGGGGTCGTGGGGACGACCCTATAGTCGTCGGACATTTCGGCGGCATGCCAACTTTGGCCCGGGGTCGTGGGGACGACCCTATAGTCGTTGGACATGACGGTGGCGGGACAAAATAGTCCCGGGGTCGTGGGTACGACCCTATAGTCGTCGGACAAGTCGGCGGCGGGCCAACCTTGTCCCGGGGTCGTGGGGACGACCCTATAGTCGTCGGACATGACGGTGGCGGGCCAATCTAGACCCGGGGTCGTGGGGCCGATCCTATAGTCGTCGGACAAGACGGCGGCTGGATATTCTTGGCCCGTGGTTGTGGGGACGAATCTATAGTCGTCGGACATGTCGGCGGCTGGCCAACTTTGGCCCGTGGCCGTGGGGACGACCCTATAGTCGTCGGACAAATCGGCGGCTGACCAACTTTGGCCCGGGGTCGTGGGGACGACCCTATAGTCGTCGGACTTGACGGTGGCGGGCCAATCTAGTCCCGGGGTCGGGGGGACGACCCTATAGTCGTCGGACAAGTCGGCGGCTGGCAAACTTTGGCCCGTGGTCGTGGGGACGACCCTATAGTCGTCGGACAAGTCGGCGGCTGTCCAGCTTTGGCCCGGGGTCGTAGGGACGACCCTATAGTCGTCGGACATGTCGGCGGCTGGCCAAATTTGGCCCGTGGTCGTGGGGACGATCCAATAGTCGTCGGACATGTCGGCGGCTGGCCAGCTTTGGCCCGTGGTCGTGGGGACGACCCTATAGTCGTCGGACATGTCGGCGGCTAGCCAACATTGGCCCGGGGTCGTGGGGACGACCCTATAGTCGTCGGACATGTCGGCGGCTGGCCAACTTTGGCCCGGTGTCGTGGGGACGACTCTATAGTCGTCGGAAATGTCGGCGGCGGGCCAACCTGGACCCGGGGTCGTGGGAACGACCCTATTGTCGTCGGACAAGGCGGTGGCGGGCCAATCTAGTCCCGGGGTCGTGGGGACGACCCTATAGTCGTCGGACTTGTCGGTGGCGGGCCAATCTAGTCCGGGGGTCGTGGGGACGACCCTACAGTCGTCGGACATTTCGGCGGCTTGCCAACTTTGGCCCGGTGTCGTGGGGACGACCCAATAGTCGTCGGAAATGTCGGCGGCTGGTCAACTTTGGCCCGTGTTCGTGGGGACGACCCTATAGTCGTTGGACATGTCAGCGGCTGGCCAACTTTGGCCCGGTGTCGTGGGGACGACCCAATAGTCGTCGGACATGTCGGCGGCTGGCCAACTTTGGCCCGTGGTCGTGGGGACGATCCGATAGTCGTTGGACATGACGGTGGCGGGCCATTCTAGTCCCGGGGTCGTGGGGACGACCCTATAGTCGTCGGACTTGTCGGTGGCGGGCCAATCTAGTCCGGGGGTCGTGGGGACGACCCTACAGTCGTCGGACATTTCGGCGGCTTGCCAACTTTGGCCCGGGGTCGTGGGGACGACCCTATAGTCGTCGGACTTGACGTTGGCGGGCCAATCTAGTCCCGAGGTCGTGGGGACGACCCTATAGTCGTCGGACTTGACGGTGGCCGGCCAATCTAGTCCCGGGGTTGTGGGGACGACCCTACAGTCGTCGGACATTTCGGCGGCTTGCCAACTTTGGCCCGGGGTCGTGGGGACGACCCTATAGTCGTCGGACTTGACGGTGGCGGGCCAATCTAGTCCGGGGGTCGTGGGGACGACCCTACAGTCGTCGGACATTTCGGCGGCTTGCCAACTTTGGCCCGGGGTCGTGGGGACGACCCTATAGTCGTCGGACTTGACGGTGGCGGGCCAATCTAGTCCCGGGGTTGTGGGGACGACCCTACAGTCGTCGGACACTTCGGCGGCTTGCCAACTTTGGCCCGGGGTCGTGGGGACGACCCTATAGTCGTCGGACTTGACGTTGAAGGGCCAATCTAGTCCCGAGGTCGTGGGGACGACCCTATAGTCGTCGGACTTGACGGTGGCCGGCCAATCTATTTCCGGGGTCGTGGGGACGACCCTACAGTCGTCGGACATTTCGGCGGCTTGCCAACTTTGGCCCGGGGTCGTGGGGACGACCCTATAGTCGTCGGACTTGACGTTGGCGGGCCAATCTAGTCCCGAGGTCGTGGGGACGACCCTATAGTCGTCGGACTTGACGGTGGCCGGCCAATCTAGTCCCGGGGTTGTGGGGACGACCCTACAGTCGTCGGACATTTCGGCGGCTTGCCAACTTTGGCCCGGGGTCGTGGGGACGACCCTATAGTCGTCGGACTTGACGTTGGCGGGCCAATCTAGTCCCGAGGTCGTGGGGACGACCCTATAGTCGTCGGACTTGACGGTGGCCGGCCAATCTAGTCCCGGGGTTGTGGGGACGACCCTACAGTCGTCGGACATTTCGGCGGCTTGCCAACTTTGGCCCGGGGTCGTGGGGACGACCCTATAGTCGTCGGACTTGACGGTGGCGGGCCAATCTAGTCCGGGGGTCGTGGGGACGACCCTACAGTCGTCGGACATTTCGGCGGCTTGCCAACTTTGGCCCGGGGTCGTGGGGACGACCCTATAGTCGTCGGACTTGACGGTGGCGGGCCAATCTAGTCCCGGGGTTGTGGGGACGACCCTACAGTCGTCGGACACTTCGGCGGCTTGCCAACTTTGGCCCGGGGTCGTGGGGACGACCCTATAGTCGTCGGACTTGACGTTGAAGGGCCAATCTAGTCCCGAGGTCGTGGGGACGACCCTATAGTCGTCGGACTTGACGGTGGCCGGCCAATCTATTTCCGGGGTTGTGGGGACGACCCTACAGTCGTCGGACATTTCGGCGGCTTGCCAACTTTGGCCCGGGGTCGTGGGGACGACCCTATAGTCGTCGGACATGACGGTGGCGGGCCAATCTAGTCCCGGGGTTGTGGGGACGACCCTATAGTCGTCGGACAAGACGGCGGCTGGACATTTTTGGCCCGCGGTCGTGGGGACGACCCTATAGTCGTCGGACATTTCGGCGGCTTGCCAACTTTGGCCCGGGGTCGTGGGCACGACCCTATAGTCGTCGGACATGTCGGCGGCTGGCCGACCTAGTCCCGAGGTCGTGGGGACGACCGTATAGTCGTCGGATATGTTGGCGGCTTGTCATCCTAGTCCCGGGGTCGTGGGGACGACCCTATAGTCGTTGGACATGACGGTGGCCGGCCAATCTAGTGCCGGGGTCGTAGGGACGAACCTATAGTCGTCGGACCTGTTGGCGATTGGCCAACATTGGCCCGGGGTGGTCGGGACGACCCTATAGTCGTCGGACATGTTGGCGGCTTGTCAGCCTAGTCCCGGGGTCGTGGGTACGACCCTATAGTCGTCGGACAAGTCGGCGGCGGGCCAAACTTGTCCCGGGGTCGTGGGGACGACCCTATAGTCGTCGGACATGACGGTGGCGGGCCAATCTAGTCCCGGGGTTGTGGGGACGACCCTATAGTCGTCGGACAAGACGGCGGCTGGACATTTTTGGCCCGCGGTCGTGGGGACGACCCTATAGTCGTCGGACATTTCGGCGGCTTGCCAACTTTGGCCCCGGGTCGTGGGGACGACCCTATAGTCGTCGGACATTTCGGCGGCATGCCAACTTTGGCCCGGGGTCGTGGGGACGACCCTATAGTCGTTGGACATGACGGTGGCGGGCCAATCTAGTCCCGGGGTCGTAGGGACGACCCTATAGTCGTCCGACAAGTCGGCGGCGGGCCAACCTTGTCCCGGGGTCGTGGGGACGACCCTATAGTCGTCGGACATGACGGTGGCGGGCCAATCTAGTCCCGGGGTCGTGGGGACGACCCTATAGTCGTCGGACTTCACGGTGGCGGGCCAATCTAGTCCCGGGGTCGTGGGGACGACGCTACAGTCGTCGGACATTTCGGCGGCTGGCCAACTTTGGCCCGTGGTCGTGGGGACCACCCTATAGTCGTTGGACATGTCAGCGGCTGGCCAACTTTGGCCCGGTGTCGTGGGGACGACTCTATAGTCGTCGGACATGTCGGCGGCTGGCCAACCTAGACCCGGGGTCGTGGGGACGACCCTATTGTCGTCGGACATGACGGTGGCGGGCCAATCTATTCCCGGGGTCGTACGGACGACCCTATAGTCGTCTGACATGTTGGCGATTGGCCAACATTGGCCCGGGGTCGTGGGAACGACTCTATAGTCTTCGGACATGTTGGCGGCTTGTCAGCCTAGTCCCGGGGTCGTGGGTACGACCCTATAGTCGTCGGACAAGTCGGCGGCGGGCCAACCTTGTCCCGGGGTCGTGGGGACGACCGTATAGTCGTCGGACATGACGGTGGCGGGCCAATCTAGTCCCGGGGTCGTGGGGACGACCCTATAGTCGTCGGACAAGACGGCGGCTGGACATCTTTGGCCCGCGGTCGTGGGGACGACCCTATAGTCGTCGGACATTTCGGCGGCATGCCAACTTTGGCCCGGGGTTGTGGGGACGACCCTATAGTCGTCGGACATTTCGGCGGCATGCCAACTTTGGCCCGGGGTCGTGGGGACGACCCTATAGTCGTTGGACATGACGGTGGCGGGCCAATCTAGTCCCGGGGTCGTGGGGACGACCCTATAGTCGTCGGACATTTCGGCGGCATGCCAACTTTGGCCCGGGGTCGTGGGGACGACCCTATAGTCGTTGGACATGACGGTGGCGGGCCAATCTAGTCCCGGGGTCGTAGGGACGACCCTATAGTCGTCCGACAAGTCGGCGGCGGGCCAACCTTGTCCCGGGGTCGTGGGGACGACCCTATAGTCGTCGGACATTTCGGCGGCATGCCAACTTTGGCCCGGGGTCGTGGGGACGACCCTATAGTCGTTGGACATGACGGTGGCGGGCCAATCTAGTCCCGGGGTCGTGGGGACGACCCTATAGTCGTCGGACATTTCGGCGGCTGGCCAACTTTGGCCCGTGGTCGTGGGGACGACCCTATAGTCGTTGGACATGTCAGCGGCTGGCCAACTTTGGCCCGGTGTCGTGGGGACGACTCTATAGTCGTCGGACATGTCGGCGGCTGGCCAACCTAGACCCGGGGTCGTGGGGACGACCCTATTGTCGTCGGACATGACGGTGGCGGGCCAATCTATTCCCGGGGTCGTACGGACGACCCTATAGTCGTCTGACATGTTGGCGATTGGCCAACATTGGCCCGGGGTCGTGGGGACGACTCTATAGTCTTCGGACATGTTGGCGGCTGGCCAACATTGGCCCGTGGTCGTGGGGACGATCCAATAGTCGTCGGACATGTCGGCGGCTGGCCAACTTTGGCCCGTGGTCGTGGGGACGATCCGATAGTCGTCGGACATGTCGGCGGCTGGCCAACTTTGGCCCGTGGTCGTGGGGACGACCCTATAGTCTTCGGACATGACGGTAGCGGGCCAATCTAGACCGGAGGACGTGGGGACGACCCTATAGTCGTCGGACATTTCGGCGGCTGTCCAACTTTGGCCCGGTGTCGTGGGGACGACCCTATAGTCGTCGGACAAGTCGGCGGCGGGCCAACCTTGTCCCGGGGTCGTGGGGACGACCGTATAGTCGTCGGACATGACGGTGGCGGGCCAATCTAGTCCCGGGGTCGTGGGGACGACCCTATAGTTATCGGACAAGACGGCGGCTGGACATCTTTGGCCCGCGGTCGTGGGGACGACCCTATAGTCGTCGGACATTTCGGCGGCTTGCCAACTTTGGCCCGGGGTCTTGGGGACGACCCTATAGTCGTCGGACATTTCGGCGGCATGCCACCTTTGGCCCGTGGTCGTGGGGACGATCCGATAGTCGTCGGACATGTCGGCGGCTGGCCAACCTAGACCCGGGGTCGTGGGGACGACCCTATTGTCGTCGGACATGGCGGTGGCGGGCCAATCTAGTCCCATGGTCGTGGGGACGACCCTATAGTCGTCGGACATGTCGGCGGCTGGCCAACCTAGTCCCGTGGTCGTGGGGACGATCCGATAGTCGTTGGACATGACGGTGGCGGGCCATTCTAGTCCCGGGGTCGTGGGGACGACCCTATAGTCGTCGGACATGTCGGCGGCTGGCCAACTTTGGCCCGTGGTCGTGGGGACGACCCTATAGTCGTCGGACATGTCGGCGGCTGGCCAACTTTGGCCCGTGGTCGTGGGGACGACCCTATAGTCGTCGGACATTTCGGCGGCTTGTCAACCTAGTCCCGGGGTCGTGGGGACGACCCTATAGTCGTTGGACATGACAGTGGCGGGCCAATCTAGTCCCGGGGTCGTGGGTACGAACCTATAGTCGTCGGACAAGTCGGCGGCGGGCCAACCTTGTCCCGGGGTCGTGGGGTCGACCATATAGTCTTCGGACATGACGGTGGCGGGCCAATCTAGTCCCGGGGTCGTGGGGACGACCCTATAGTCGTCGGACAAGACGGCGGCTGGACATCTTTGGCCCGCGGTCGTGGGGACGACCCTATAGTCGTTGGACATGACGGTGGCGGGCCAATCTAGTCCCGGGGTCGTAGGGACGACCCTATAGTCGTCGGACATGTCGGCGATTGGCCAACATTGGCCCGGGGTCGTGGGGACGACCCTATAGTCGACGGACATGTCGGCGGCTGGCCAACTTTGGCCCGTGGTCGTGGAGACGATCCTATAGTCGTCGGACTTGACGGTGGCGGGCCAATCTAGTCCCGGGGTTGTGGGGACGACCCTATAGTCGTCGGACATTTCGGCGGCTTGCCAACTTTGACGCGGGGTCGTGGGGACGACCCTATAGTCGTCGGACATGTCGGCGGCTGGCCGACCTAGTCCCGAGGTCGTGGGGACGACCGTATAGTCGTCGGATATGTTATCGGCTTGTCATCCTAGTCCCGGGGTCGTGGGGACGACCCTATAGTCGTTGGACATGACGGTGGCCGGCCAATCTAGTGCCGGGGTCGTAGGGACGAACCTATAGTCGTCGGACCTGTTGGCGATTGGCCAACATTGGCCCGGGGTGGTCGGGACGACCCTATAGTCGTCGGACATGTTGGCGGCTTGTCAGCCTAGTCCCGGGGTCGTGGGTACGACCCTATAGTCGTCGGACAAGTCGGCGGCGGGCCAACCTTGTCCCGGGGTCGTGGGGACGACCCTATAGTCGTCGGACATGACGGTGGCGGGCCAATCTAGTCCCGGGGTTGTGGGGACGACCCTATAGTCGTCGGACAAGACGGCGGCTGGACATTTTTGGCCCGCGGTCGTGGGGACGACCCTATAGTCGTCGGACATTTCGGCGGCTTGCCAACTTTGGCCCCGGGTCGTGGGGACGACCCTATAGTCGTCGGACATTTCGGCGGCATGCCAACTTTGGCCCGGGGTCGTGGGCACGACCCTATAGTCGTCGGACATGTCGGCGGCTGGCCGACCTAGTCCCGAGGTCGTGGGGACGACCGTATAGTCGTCGGATATGTTGGCGGCTTGTCATCCTAGTCCCGGGGTCGTGGGGACGACCCTATAGTCGTTGGACATGACGGTGGCCGGCCAATCTAGTGCCGGGGTCGTAGGGACGAACCTATAGTCGTCGGACCTGTTGGCGATTGGCCAACATTGGCCCGGGGTGGTCGGGACGACCCTATAGTCGTCGGACATGTTGGCGGCTTGTCAGCCTAGTCCCGGGGTCGTGGGTACGACCCTATAGTCGTCGGACATGTCGGCGGCGGGCCAACCTTGTCCCGGGGTCGTGGGGACGACCCTATAGTCGTCGGACATGACGGTGGCGGGCCAATCTAGTCCCGGGGTTGTGGGGACGACCCTATAGTCGTCGGACAAGACGGCGGCTGGACATTTTTGGCCCGCGGTCGTGGGGACGACCCTATAGTCGTCGGACATTTCGGCGGCTTGCCAACTTTGGCCCCGGGTCGTGGGGACGACCCTATAGTCGTCGGACATTTCGGCGGCATGCCAACTTTGGCCCGGGGTCGTGGGGACGACCCTATAGTCGTTGGACATGACGGTGGCGGGCCAATCTAGTCCCGGGGTCGTAGGGACGACCCTATAGTCGTCCGACAAGTCGGCGGCGGGCCAACCTTGTCCCGGGGTCGTGGGGACGACCCTATAGTCGTCGGACATGACGGTGGCGGGCCAATCTAGTCCCGGGGTCGTGGGGACGACCCTATAGTCGTCGGACTTCACGGTGGCGGGCCAATCTAGTCCCGGGGTCGTGGGGACGACGCTACAGTCGTCGGACATTTCGGCGGCTGGCCAACTTTGGCCCGTGGTCGTGGGGACGACCCTATAGTCGTTGGACATGTCAGCGGCTGGCCAACTTTGGCCCGGTGTCGTGGGGACGACTCTATAGTCGTCGGACATGTCGGCGGCTGGCCAACCTAGACCCGGGGTCGTGGGGACGACCCTATTGTCGTCGGACATGACGGTGGCGGGCCAATCTATTCCCGGGGTCGTACGGACGACCCTATAGTCGTCTGACATGTTGGCGATTGGCCAACATTGGCTCGGGGTCGTGGGAACGACTCTATAGTCTTCGGACATGTTGGCGGCTTGTCAGCCTAGTCCCGGGGTCGTGGGTACGACCCTATAGTCGTCGGACAAGTCGGCGGCGGGCCAACCTTGTCCCGGGGTCGTGGGGACGACCGTATAGTCGTCGGACATGACGGTGGCGGGCCAATCTAGTCCCGGGGTCGTGGGGACGACCCTATAGTCGTCGGACAAGACGGCGGCTGGACATCTTTGGCCCGCGGTCGTGGGGACGACCCTATAGTCGTCGGACATTTCGGCGGCATGCCAACTTTGGCCCGGGGTTGTGGGGACGACCCTATAGTCGTCGGACATTTCGGCGGCATGCCAACTTTGGCCCGGGGTCGTGGGGACGACCCTATAGTCGTTGGACATGACGGTGGCGGGCCAATCTAGTCCCGGGGTCGTGGGGACGACCCTATAGTCGTCGGACATTTCGGCGGCATGCCAACTTTGGCCCGGGGTCGTGGGGACGACCCTATAGTCGTTGGACATGACGGTGGCGGGCCAATCTAGTCCCGGGGTCGTAGGGACGACCCTATAGTCGTCCGACAAGTCGGCGGCGGGCCAACCTTGTCCCGGGGTCGTGGGGACGACCCTATAGTCGTCGGACATTTCGGCGGCATGCCAACTTTGGCCCGGGGTCGTGGGGACGACCCTATAGACGTTGGACATGACGGTGGCGGGCCAATCTAGTCCCGGGGTCGTGGGGACGACCCTATAGTCGTCGGACATTTCGGCGGCTGGCCAACTTTGGCCCGTGGTCGTGGGGACGACCCTATAGTCGTTGGACATGTCAGCGGCTGGCCAACTTTGGCCCGGTGTCGTGGGGACGACTCTATAGTCGTCGGACATGTCGGCGGCTGGCCAACCTAGACCCGGGGTCGTGGGGACGACCCTATTGTCGTCGGACATGACGGTGGCGGGCCAATCTATTCCCGGGGTCGTACGGACGACCCTATAGTCGTCTGACATGTTGGCGATTGGCCAACATTGGCCCGGGGTCGTGGGGACGACTCTATAGTCTTCGGACATGTTGGCGGCTGGTCAGCCTTGTCCCGGGGTCGTGGGTACGACCCTATAGTCGTCGGACAAGTCGGCGGCGGGCCAACCTTGTCCCGGGGTCGTGGGGACGACCGTATAGTCGTCGGACATGACGGTGGCGGGCCAATCTAGTCCCGGGGTCGTGGGGACGACCCTATAGTCGTCGGACAAGACGGCGGCTGGACATCTTTGGCCCGCGGTCGTGGGGACGACCCTATAGTCGTCGGACATTTCGGCGGCATGCCAACTTTGGCCCGGGGTTGTAGGGACGACCCTATAGTCGTCGGACATTTCGGCGGCTTGCCTACTTTGGCCCGGGGTCGTGGGGACGACCCTATAGTCGTCGGGCATGTCGGCGGCTGGCCGACCTAGTCCCGAGGTCGTGGGGACGACCGTATAGTCGTCGGATATGTTTGCGGCTTGTCAACCTAGTCCCGGGGTCGTGGGGACGACCCTATAGTCGTTGGACATGACGGTGGCGGGCCAATCTAGTCCCGGGGTCGTGGGGACGACCCTATAGTCGTCGGACAAGACGGCGGCTGGACATCTTTGGCCCGCGGTCGTGGGGACGACCCTATAGTCGTCGGACATTTCGGCGGCATGCCAACTTTGGCCCGGGGTTGTAGGGACGACCCTATAGTCGTCGGACATTTCGGCGGCTTGCCTACTTTGGCCCGGGGTCGTGGGGACGACCCTATAGTCGTCGGGCATGTCGGCGGCTGGCCGACCTAGTCCCGAGGTCGTGGGGACGACCGTATAGTCGTCGGATATGTTTGCGGCTTGTCAACCTAGTCCCGGGGTCGTGGGGACGACCCTATAGTCGTTGGACATGACGGTGGCGGGCCAATCTAGTCCCGGGGTCGTGGGGACGACCCTATAGTCGTCGGACATGACGGTGGCGGGCCATTCTAGTCCCGGGGTCGTGGGGAAGACCCTATAGTCGTCGGGCATGTCGGCGGCTGGCCAACATTGGCCCGTGGTCGTGGGGACGATCCAATAGTCGTCGGACATTTCGGCGGCTTGTCAACCTAGTCCCGGGGTCGTGGGGACGACCCTATAGTCGTTGGACATGACGGTGGCGGGCCAATCTAGTCCCGGGGTCGTAGGGACGACCCTATAGTCGTCGGACATTTCGGCGGCTTGCCAACTTTGGCCCGGGGTCGTGGGGACGACCCTATAGTCGTTGGACATGACGGTGGCGGGTCAATCTAGTCCCGGGGTCGTAGGGACGACCCTATAGTCGTCGGTCAAGACGGCGGCTGGATATCCTGGGCTCGCGGTCGTGGGGACGACCCTATAGTCGTCGGACATTTCGGCGGCATGCCAACTTTGGCCCGGGGTCGTGGGGACGACCCTATAGTTGTTGGACATGACGGTGGCGGGCCAATCTAGTCCCGGGGTCGTGGGGACGACCCTATAGTCGTCGGACATGTCGGCGGCTGGCCGACCTAGTCCCGAGGTCGTGGGGACGACCGTATAGTCGTCGGATATGTTATCGGCTTGTCATCCTAGTCCCGGGGTCGTGGGGACGACCCTATAGTCGTTGGACATGACGGTGGCCGGCCAATCTAGTGCCGGGGTCGTAGGGACGAACCTATAGTCGTCGGACCTGTTGGCGATTGGCCAACATTGGCCCGGGGTGGTCGGGACGACCCTATAGTCGTCGGACATGTTGGCGGCTTGTCAGCCTAGTCCCGGGGTCGTGGGTACGACCCTATAGTCGTCGGACAAGTCGGCGGCGGGCCAACCTTGTCCCGGGGTCGTGGGGACGACCGTATAGTCGTCGGACATGACGGTGGCGGGCCAATCTAGTCCCGGGGTCGTGGGGACGACCCTATAGTCGTCGGACAAGACGGCGGCTGGACATCTTTGGCCCGCGGTCGTGGGGACGACCCTATAGTCGTCGGACATGTCGGCGGCTGGCCAACTTTGGCCCGTGGTCGTGGGGACGATCCAATAGTCGTCGGACATGTCGGCGGCTGGCCAGCTTTGGCCCGTGGTCGTGGGGACGACTCTATAGTCGTCGGAAATGTCGGCGGCTGGCCAACCTGGACCCGGGGTCGTGGGAACGACCCTATTGTCGTCGGACAAGGCGGTGGCGGGCCAATCTAGTCCCGGGGTCGTGGGGACGACCCTATAGTCGTCGGACTTGTCGGTGGCGGGCCAATCTAGTCCGGGGGTCGTGGGGACGACCCTACAGTCGTCGGACATTTCGGCGGCTTGCCAACTTTGGCCCGGTGTCGTGGGGACGACCCAATAGTCGTCGGAAATGTCGGCGGCTGGTCAACTTTGGCCCGTGGTCGTGGGGACGACCCTATAGTCGTTGGACATGTCAGCGGCTGGCCAACTTTGGCCCGGTGTCGTGGGGACGACCCAATAGTCGTCGGACATGTCGGCGGCTGGCCAACTTTGGCCCGTGGTCGTGGGGACGATCCGATAGTCGTTGGACATGACGGTGGCGGGCCATTCTAGTCCCGGGGTCGTGGGGACGACCCTATAGTCGTCGGACTTGTCGGTGGCGGGCCAATCTATTCCCGGGGTCGTGGGGACGACCCTACAGTCGTCGGACATTTCGGCGGCTTGCCAACTTTGGCCCGGGGTCGTGGGGACGACCCTATAGTCGTCGGACATGTCGGCGGCTGGCCAAAATTGGCCCGAGGTCGTGGGGGCGACCCTATAGTCGCCGGACATGTCGGCGGCTGGCCAACCTAGTCCCGAGGTCGTCGGACTGGACGGTGGCGGGCCAATCTAGTCCCGGGTTCGTGGGGACGATCCTACAGTCGTCGGACATTTCGGCGGCTTGCCAACTTTGGCCCGTGGTCGTGGGGACGACCCTATAGTCGTCGGACATGTCGGCGTTTTGCCATCTTTGGCCCGTGGTCGTGAAGACGACCCTATAGTCGTCGGACATGACGGTGGCGGGACAATCTAGTCCCGGGGTCGTGGGGACGACCATATAGTCATCGGACATGTCGGCGGCTGGCCAACTTTGGCCCGTGGTCGTCGGACTTGACGGTGGCGGGCCAATCTAGTTCCGGGATCGTGGGGACGACCCTATAGTCGTCGGACATGTCGGCGGCTGGCCTACTTTGGCCCGGTGTCTTGGGGACGACTCTATAGTCGTCGGACATGTCGGCGGCTGGCCAACCTAGACCCGGGGTCGTGGGGACGACCCTATAGTCGTCGGACTTGACGGTGGCCGGCCAATCTAGTCCCGGGGTTGTGGGGACGACCCTACAGTCGTCGGACATTTCGGCGGCTTGCCAACTTTGGCCCGGGGTCGTGGGGACGACCCTATAGTCGTCGGACTTGACGGTGGCGGGCCAATCTAGTCCGGGGGTCGTGGGGACGACCCTACAGTCGTCGGACATTTCGGCGGCTTGCCAACTTTGGCCCGGGGTCGTGGGGACGACCCTATAGTCGTCGGACTTGACGGTGGCGGGCCAATCTAGTCCCGGGGTTGTGGGGACGACCCTACAGTCGTCGGACACTTCGGCGGCTTGCCAACTTTGGCCCGGGGTCGTGGGGACGACCCTATAGTCGTCGGACTTGACGTTGAAGGGCCAATCTAGTCCCGAGGTCGTGGGGACGACCCTATAGTCGTCGGACTTGACGGTGGCCGGCCAATCTATTCCCGGGGTCGTGGGGACGACCCTACAGTCGTCGGACATTTCGGCGGCTTGCCAACTTTGGCCCGTGGTCGTGGGGACGATCCAATAGTCGTCGGACATGTCGGCGGCTGGCCAACTTTGGCGCGTGGTCGTGGGGACGATCCGATTGTCGTCGGACATGTCGGCGGCTGGCCAACCTAGACCCGGGCTCGTGGGAACGACCCTATTGTCGTCGGACAAGGCGGTGGCGGGCCAATCTAGTCCCGGGGTCGTGGGGACGACCCTATAGTCGTCGGACTTGTCGGTGGCGGGCCATTCTAGTCCGGGGGTCGTGGGGACGACCCTACAGTCGTCGGACATTTCGACGGCTTGCCAACTTTGGCCCGGGGTCGTGGGGACGATCCAATAGTCGTCGGACATGTCGGCGGCTGGCCAACCTAGACCCGGGGTCGTGGGAACGACCCTATTGTCGTCGGACAAGGCGGTGGCGGGCCAATCTAGTCCCGGGGTCGTGGGGACGACCCTATAGTCGTCGGACTTGTCGGTGGCGGGCCATTCTAGTCCGGGGGTCGTGGGGACGACCCTACAGTCGTCGGACATTTCGACGGCTTGCCAACTTTGGCCCGGGGTCGTGGGGACGATCCAATAGTCGTCGGACATGTCGGCGGCTGGCCAACTTTGGCCCGTGGTCGTGGGGACGATCCGATAGTCGTTGGACATGGCGGTGGCGGGCCAATCTAGTCCCGGGGTCCTGGGGACGACCCTACAGTCGTCGGACATTTCGGCGGCTTGCCAACTTTGGCCCGGGGTCGTGGGGACGACCCTATAATCGTCGGACTTGGCGGTGGCGGGCCAATCTAGTCCCGGGGTCGTGGGGACGACCCTATAATCGTCGGACTTGGCGGTGGCGGGCCAATCTAGTCCCGGGGTCGTGGGGACGACCCTATAGTCGTCGGACTTGTCGGTGGCGGGCCATTCTAGTCCGGGGGTCGTGGGGACGACCCTACAGTCGTCGGACATTTCGACGGCTTGCCAACTTTGGCCCGGGGTCGTGGGGACGATCCAATAGTCGTCGGACATGTCGGCGGCTGGTCAACTTTGGCCCGTGGTCGTGGGGACGACCCTATAGTCGTCGGAAATGTCGGCGGCTGGCCAACCTAGACCCGTGGTCGTGGGAACGACCCTATAGTCGTCGGACAAGTCGGCGGCTGGCCAAATTTGGTCCGCGGTCGTGGGGACGACCCTATAATCATCGGAAATGTCGACGGCTGGCCAACTTTGGCCCGTGGTCGTAAAGACGACCCTATAGTCGTCGGACAAGACGATGGCGGGCCAATCTAGTCCCGGGGTCGTGGGGACGACCCTATAGTCGTCGGACATGTCGGCGGCTGGCCAACCTAGACCCGTGGTCGTGGGAACGACCCTATAGTCGTCGGACAAGCCGGCGGCTGGCCAAATTTGGTCCGTGGTCGTGGGGACGACCCTATAATCATCGGAAATGTCGACGGCTGGCCAACTTTGGCCCGTGGTCGTAAAGACGACCCTATAGTCGTCGGACAAGACGATGGCGGGCCAATCTAGTCCCGGGGTCGTGGGGACGACCCTATAGTCGTCGGACATGTCGGCGGCTGGCCAACCTAGACCCGTGGTCGTGGGAACGACCCTATAGTCGTCGGACAAGCCGGCGGCTGGCCAAATTTGGTCCGTGGTCGTGGGGACGACCCTATAATCATCGGAAATGTCGGCGGCTGGCCGACCTAGTCCCGAGGTCGTGGGGACGACCGTATAGTCGTCGGATATGTTTGCGGCTTGTCAACCTAGTCCCGGGGTCGTGGGGACGACCCTATAGTCGTTGGACATGACGGTGGCGGGCCAATCTAGTCCCGGGGTCGTGGGGACGACCCTATAGTCGTCGGACATGACGGTGGCGGGCCATTCTAGTCCCGGGGTCGTGGGGAAGACCCTATAGTCGTCGGGCATGTCGGCGGCTGGCCAACTTTGGCCCGTGGTCGTGGGGACGATCCAATAGTCGTCGGACATTTCGGCGGCTTGTCAACCTAGTCCCGGGGTCGTGGGGACGACCCTATAGTCGTTGGACATGACGGTGGCGGGCCAATCTAGTCCCGGGGTCGTAGGGACGACCCTATAGTCGTCGGACATTTCGGCGGCTTGCCAACTTTGGCCCGGGGTCGTGGGGACGACCCTATAGTCGTTGGACATGACGGTGGCGGGTCAATCTAGTCCCGGGGTCGTAGGGACGACCCTATAGTCGTCGGTCAAGACGGCGGCTGGATATCCTGGGCTCGCGGTCGTGGGGACGACCCTATAGTCGTCGGACATTTCGGCGGCATGCCAACTTTGGCCCGGGGTCGTGGGGACGACCCTATAGTCGTCTGACAAGTCGGCGGCTGGCCAATTTTGGCCCGTGGTCGTGGGGACGACCCTATAGTCGTCGGAAATGTCGGCGGCTGGCCAACCTAGACCCGTGGTCGTGGGAACGACCCTATAGTCGTCGGACAAGTCGGCGGCTGGCCAAATTTGGTCCGCGGTCGTGGGGACGACCCTATAATCATCGGAAATGTCGACGGCTGGCCAACTTTGGCCCGTGGTCGTAAAGACGACCCTATAGTCGTCGGACAAGACGATGGCGGGCCAATCTAGTCCCGGGGTCGTGGGGACGACCCTATAGTCGTCGGACATGTCGGCGGCTGGCCAACCTAGACCCGTGGTCGTGGGAACGACCCTATAGTCGTCGGACAAGCCGGCGGCTGGCCAAATTTGGTCCGTGGTCGTGGGGACGACCCTATAATCATCGGAAATGTCGACGGCTGGCCAACTTTGGCCCGTGGTCGTAAAGACGACCCTATAGTCGTCGGACAAGACGATGGCGGGCCAATCTAGTCCCGGGGTCGTGGGGACGACCCTATAGTCGTCGGACATGTCGGCGGCTGGCCAACCTAGACCCGTGGTCGTGGGAACGACCCTATAGTCGTCGGACAAGCCGGCGGCTGGCCAAATTTGGTCCGTGGTCGTGGGGACGACCCTATAATCATCGGAAATGTCGGCGGCTGGCCGACCTAGTCCCGAGGTCGTGGGGACGACCGTATAGTCGTCGGATATGTTTGCGGCTTGTCAACCTAGTCCCGGGGTCGTGGGGACGACCCTATAGTCGTTGGACATGACGGTGGCGGGCCAATCTAGTCCCGGGGTCGTGGGGACGACCCTATAGTCGTCGGACATGACGGTGGCGGGCCATTCTAGTCCCGGGGTCGTGGGGAAGACCCTATAGTCGTCGGGCATGTCGGCGGCTGGCCAACTTTGGCCCGTGGTCGTGGGGACGATCCAATAGTCGTCGGACATTTCGGCGGCTTGTCAACCTAGTCCCGGGGTCGTGGGGACGACCCTATAGTCGTTGGACATGACGGTGGCGGGCCAATCTAGTCCCGGGGTCGTAGGGACGACCCTATAGTCGTCGGACATTTCGGCGGCTTGTCAACTTTGGCCCGGGGTCGTGGGGACGACCCTATAGTCGTTGGACATGACGGTGGCGGGTCAATCTAGTCCCGGGGTCGTAGGGACGACCCTATAGTCGTCGGTCAAGACGGCGGCTGGATATCCTGGGCTCGCGGTCGTGGGGACGACCCTATAGTCGTCGGACATTTCGGCGGCATGCCAACTTTGGCCCGGGGTCGTGGGGACGACCCTATATTTGTTGGACATGACGGTGGCGGGCCAATCTAGTCCCGGGGTCGTGGGGACGACCCTATAGTCGTCGGACATGTCGGCGGCTGGCCGACCTAGTCCCGAGGTCGTGGGGACGACCGTATAGTCGTCGGATATGTTATCGGCTTGTCATCCTAGTCCCGGGGTCGTGGGGACGACCCTATAGTCGTTGGACATGACGGTGGCCGGCCAATCTAGTGCCGGGGTCGTAGGGACGAACCTATAGTCGTCGGACCTGTTGGCGATTGGCCAACATTGGCCCGCGGTGGTCGGGACGACCCTATAGTCGTCGGACATGTTGGCGGCTTGTCAGCCTAGTCCCGGGGTCGTGGGTACGACCCTATAGTCGTCGGACAAGTCGGCGGCGGGCCAACCTTGTCCCGGGGTCGTGGGGACGACCGTATAGTCGTCGGACATGACGGTGGCGGGCCAATCTAGTCCCGGGGTCGTGGGGACGACCCTATAGTCGTCGGACAAGACGGCGGCTGGACATCTTTGGCCCGCGGTCGTGGGGACGACCCTATAGTCGTCGGACATGTCGGCGGCTGGCCAACTTTGGCCCGTGGTCGTGGGGACGATCCAATAGTCGTCGGACATGTCGGCGGCTGGCCAGCTTTGGCCCGTGGTCGTGGGGACGACCCTATAGTCGTCGGACATGTCGGCGGCTAGCCAACATTGGCCCGGGGTCGTGGGGACGACCCTATAGTCGTCGGACATGTCGGCGGCTGGCCAACTTTGGCCCGGTGTCGTGGGGACGACTCTATAGTCGTCGGAAATGTCGGCGGCTGGCCAACCTGGACCCGGGGTCGTGGGAACGACCCTATTGTCGTCGGACAAGGCGGTGGCGGGCCAATCTAGTCCCGGGGTCGTGGGGACGACCCTATAGTCGTCGGACTTGTCGGTGGCGGGCCAATCTAGTCCGGGGGTCGTGGGGACGACCCTACAGTCGTCGGACATTTCGGCGGCTTGCCAACTTTGGCCCGGTGTCGTGGGGACGACCCAATAGTCGTCGGAAATGTCGGCGGCTGGTCAACTTTGGCCCGTGGTCGTGGGGACGACCCTATAGTCGTTGGACATGTCAGCGGCTGGCCAACTTTGGCCCGGTGTCGTGGGGACGACCCAATAGTCGTCGGACATGTCGGCGGCTGGCCAACTTTGGCCCGTGGTCGTGGGGACGATCCGATAGTCGTTGGACATGACGGTGGCGGGCCATTCTAGTCCCGGGGTCGTGGGGACGACCCTATAGTCGTCGGACTTGTCGGTGGCGGGCCAATCTAGTCCGGGGGTCGTGGGGACGACCCTACAGTCGTCGGACATTTCGGCGGCTTGCCAACTTTGGCCCGGGGTCGTGGGGACGACCCTATAGTCGTCGGACTTGACGTTGGCGGGCCAATCTAGTCCCGAGGTCGTGGGGACGACCCTATAGTCGTCGGACTTGACGGTGGCCGGCCAATCTAGTCCCGGGGTTGTGGGGACGACCCTACAGTCGTCGGACATTTCGGCGGCTTGCCAACTTTGGCCCGGGGTCGTGGGGACGACCCTATAGTCGTCGGACTTGACGGTGGCGGGCCAATCTAGTCCGGGGGTCGTGGGGACGACCCTACAGTCGTCGGACATTTCGGCGGCTTGCCAACTTTGGCCCGGGGTCGTGGGGACGACCCTATAGTCGTCGGACTTGACGGTGGCGGGCCAATCTAGTCCCGGGGTTGTGGGGACGACCCTACAGTCGTCGGACACTTCGGCGGCTTGCCAACTTTGGCCCGGGGTCGTGGGGACGACCCTATAGTCGTCGGACTTGACGTTGAAGGGCCAATCTAGTCCCGAGGTCGTGGGGACGACCCTATAGTCGTCGGACTTGACGGTGGCCGGCCAATCTATTCCCGGGGTCGTGGGGACGACCCTACAGTCGTCGGACATTTCGGCGGCTTGCCAACTTTGGCCCGTGGTCGTGGGGACGATCCAATAGTCGTCGGACATGTCGGCGGCTGGCCAACTTTGGCGCGTGGTCGTGGGGACGATCCGATTGTCGTCGGACATGTCGGCGGCTGGCCAACCTAGACCCGGGCTCGTGGGAACGACCCTATTGTCGTCGGACAAGGCGGTGGCGGGCCAATCTAGTCCCGGGGTCGTGGGGACGACCCTATAGTCGTCGGACTTGTCGGTGGCGGGCCATTCTAGTCCGGGGGTCGTGGGGACGACCCTACAGTCGTCGGACATTTCGACGGCTTGCCAACTTTGGCCCGGGGTCGTGGGGACGATCCAATAGTCGTCGGACATGTCGGCGGCTGGCCAACCTAGACCCGGGGTCGTGGGAACGACCCTATTGTCGTCGGACAAGGCGGTGGCGGGCCAATCTAGTCCCGGGGTCGTGGGGACGACCCTATAGTCGTCGGACTTGTCGGTGGCGGGCCATTCTAGTCCGGGGGTCGTGGGGACGACCCTACAGTCGTCGGACATTTCGACGGCTTGCCAACTTTGGCCCGGGGTCGTGGGGACGATCCAATAGTCGTCGGACATGTCGGCGGCTGGCCAACTTTGGCCCGTGGTCGTGGGGACGATCCGATAGTCGTTGGACATGGCGGTGGCGGGCCAATCTAGTCCCGGGGTCCTGGGGACGACCCTACAGTCGTCGGACATTTCGGCGGCTTGCCAACTTTGGCCCGGGGTCGTGGGGACGACCCTATAATCGTCGGACTTGGCGGTGGCGGGCCAATCTAGTCCCGGGGTCGTGGGGACGACCCTATAATCGTCGGACTTGGCGGTGGCGGGCCAATCTAGTCCCGGGGTCGTGGGGACGACCCTATAGTCGTCGGACTTGTCGGTGGCGGGCCATTCTAGTCCGGGGGTCGTGGGGACGACCCTACAGTCGTCGGACATTTCGGCGGCTTGCCAACTTTGGCCCGGGGTCGTGGGGACGACCCTATAGTCGTCGGACTTGACGTTGGCGGGCCAATCTAGTCCCGAGGTCGTGGGGACGACCCTATAGTCGTCGGACTTGACGGTGGCCGGCCAATCTAGTCCCGGGGTTGTGGGGACGACCCTACAGTCGTCGGACATTTCGGCGGCTTGCCAACTTTGGCCCGGGGTCGTGGGGACGACCCTATAGTCGTCGGACTTGACGGTGGCGGGCCAATCTAGTCCGGGGGTCGTGGGGACGACCCTACAGTCGTCGGACATTTCGGCGGCTTGCCAACTTTGGCCCGGGGTCGTGGGGACGACCCTATAGTCGTCGGACTTGACGGTGGCGGGCCAATCTAGTCCCGGGGTTGTGGGGACGACCCTACAGTCGTCGGACACTTCGGCGGCTTGCCAACTTTGGCCCGGGGTCGTGGGGACGACCCTATAGTCGTCGGACTTGACGTTGAAGGGCCAATCTAGTCCCGAGGTCGTGGGGACGACCCTATAGTCGTCGGACTTGACGGTGGCCGGCCAATCTATTCCCGGGGTCGTGGGGACGACCCTACAGTCGTCGGACATTTCGGCGGCTTGCCAACTTTGGCCCGTGGTCGTGGGGACGATCCAATAGTCGTCGGACATGTCGGCGGCTGGCCAACTTTGGCGCGTGGTCGTGGGGACGATCCGATTGTCGTCGGACATGTCGGCGGCTGGCCAACCTAGACCCGGGCTCGTGGGAACGACCCTATTGTCGTCGGACAAGGCGGTGGCGGGCCAATCTAGTCCCGGGGTCGTGGGGACGACCCTATAGTCGTCGGACTTGTCGGTGGCGGGCCATTCTAGTCCGGGGGTCGTGGGGACGACCCTACAGTCGTCGGACATTTCGACGGCTTGCCAACTTTGGCCCGGGGTCGTGGGGACGATCCAATAGTCGTCGGACATGTCGGCGGCTGGCCAACCTAGACCCGGGGTCGTGGGAACGACCCTATTGTCGTCGGACAAGGCGGTGGCGGGCCAATCTAGTCCCGGGGTCGTGGGGACGACCCTATAGTCGTCGGACTTGTCGGTGGCGGGCCATTCTAGTCCGGGGGTCGTGGGGACGACCCTACAGTCGTCGGACATTTCGACGGCTTGCCAACTTTGGCCCGGGGTCGTGGGGACGATCCAATAGTCGTCGGACATGTCGGCGGCTGGCCAACTTTGGCCCGTGGTCGTGGGGACGATCCGATAGTCGTTGGACATGGCGGTGGCGGGCCAATCTAGTCCCGGGGTCCTGGGGACGACCCTACAGTCGTCGGACATTTCGGCGGCTTGCCAACTTTGGCCCGGGGTCGTGGGGACGACCCTATAATCGTCGGACTTGGCGGTGGCGGGCCAATCTAGTCCCGGGGTCGTGGGGACGACCCTATAATCGTCGGACTTGGCGGTGGCGGGCCAATCTAGTCCCGGGGTCGTGGGGACGACCCTATAGTCGTCGGACTTGTCGGTGGCGGGCCATTCTAGTCCGGGGGTCGTGGGGACGACCCTACAGTCGTCGGACATTTCGACGGCTTGCCAACTTTGGCCCGGGGTCGTGGGGACGATCCAATAGTCGTCGGACATGTCGGCGGCTGGTCAACTTTGGCCCGTGGTCGTGGGGACGACCCTATAGTCGTTGGACATGTCAGCGGCTGGCCAACTTTGGCCCGGTGTCGTGGGGACGACCCAATAGTCGTCGGACATGTCGGCGGCTGGCCAACTTTGGCCCGTGGTCGTGGGGACGATCCGATAGTCGTTGGACATGGCGGTGGCGGGCCAATCTAGTCCCGGGGTCCTGGGGACGACCCTACAGTCGTCGGACATTTCGGCGGCTTGCCAACTTTGGCCCGGGGTCGTGGGGACGACCCTATAATCGTCGGACTTGGCGGTGGCGGGCCAATCTAGTCCCGGGGTTATGGGGACGACCCTACAGTCGTCGGACATTTCGGCGGCTTGCCAACTTTGGCCCGGGGTCGTGGGGACGACCCTATAGTCGTTGGACATGGCGGTGGCGGGCCAATCTATTCCCGGGGTCGTGGGGACGACCCTACAGTCGTCGGACATTTCGGCGGCCTGCCAACTTTGGCCCGGGGTCGTGGGGACGACCCTATTGTCGTCGGACATGTCGGCGGCTGGCCAAAATTGGCCCGAGGTCGTGGGGGCGACCCTATAGTCGTCGGACAAGACGGCGGCTGGACATCTTTGGCCCGCGGTCGTGGGGACGACCCTATAGTCGTCGGACAAGTCGGCGGCGGGCCAACCTTGTCCCGGTGTCGTGGGGACGACCGTATAGTCGTCGGACATGACGGTGGCGGGCCAATCTAGTCCCGGGGTCGTGGGGACGACCCTATAGTCATCGGACAAGACGGCGGCTGGACATCTTTGGCCCGCGGTCGTGGGGACGACCCTATAGTCGTCGGACAAGTCGGCGGCGGGCCAACCTTGTCCCGGTGTCGTGGGGACGACCCTACAGTCGTCGGACATTTCGGCGGCTTGCCAACTTTGGCCCGGGGTCGTGGGGACGACCCTATAGTCGTCGGACATGTCGGCGGCTGGCCAAAATTGGCCCGAGGTCGTGGGGGCGACCCTATAGTCGCCGGACATGTCGGCGGCTGGCCAACCTAGTCCCGAGGTCGTCGGACTGGACGGTGGCGGGCCAATCTAGTCCCGGGTTCGTGGGGACGATCCTACAGTCGTCGGACATTTCGGCGGCTTGCCAACTTTGGCCCGTGTTCGTGGGGACGACCCTATAGTCGTCGGACATGTCGGCGTTTTGCCATCTTTGGCCCGTGGTCGTGAAGACGACCCTATAGTCGTCGGACATGACGGTGGCGGGACAATCTAGTCCCGGGGTCGTGGGGACGACCATATAGTCATCGGACATGTCGGCGGCTGGCCAACTTTGGCCCGTGGTCGTCGGACTTGACGGTGGCCGGCCAATCTATTCCCGGGGTCGTGGGGACGACCCTACAGTCGTCGGACATTTCGGCGGCCTGCCAACTTTGGCCCGGGGTCGTGGGGACGACCCTATTGTCGTCGGACATGTCGGCGGCTGGCCAAAATTGGCCCGAGGTCGTGGGGGCGACCCTATAGTCGTCGGAAAAGACGGCGGCTGGACATCTTTGGCCCGCGGTCGTGGGGACGACCCTATAGTCGTCGGACAAGTCGGCGGCGGGCCAACCTTGTCCCGGTGTCGTGGGGACGACCGTATAGTCGTCGGACATGACGGTGGCGGGCCAATCTAGTCCCGGGGTCGTGGGGACGACCCTATAGTCATCGGACAAGACGGCGGCTGGACATCTTTGGCCCGCGGTCGTGGGGACGACCCTATAGTCGTCGGACAAGTCGGCGGCGGGCCAACCTTGTCCCGGTGTCGTGGGGACGACCGTATAGTCGTCGGACATGGCGGTGGCGGGCCAATCTAGTCCCGTGGTCGTGGGGACGACCCTATAGTCGTCGGACATGTCGGCGGCTGGCCAACCTAGTCCCGTGGTCGTGGGGACGATCCGATAGTCGTTGGACATGACGGTGGCGGGCCATTCTAGTCCCGGGGTCGTGGGGACGACCCTATAGTCGTCGGACATGTCGGCGGCTGGCCAACTTTGGCCCGTGGTCGTGGGGACGACCCTATAGTCGTCGGACATGTCGGCGGCTGGCCAACTTTGGCCCGTGGTCGTGGGGACGACCCTATAGTCGTCGGACATTTCGGCGGCTTGTCAACCTAGTCCCGGGGTCGTGGGGACGACCCTATAGTCGTTGGACATGACAGTGGCGGGCCAATCTAGTCCCGGGGTCGTGGGTACGACCCTATAGTCGTCGGACAAGACGGCGGCTGGACATCCTTGGCTCACGGTCGTGGGGACGACCCTATAGTCGTCGGACATTTCGGCGGCTTGTCAACCTAGTCTCGGGGTCGTGGGGACGACCCTATAGTCGTTGGACATGACGGTGGCGGGCCAATCTAGTCCCGGGGTCGTGGGTACGAACCTATAGTCGTCGGACAAGTCGGCGGCGGGCCAACCTTGTCCCGGGGTCGTGGGGTCGACCGTATAGTCTTCGGACATGACGGTGGCGGGCCAATCTAGTCCCGGGGTCGTGGGGACGACCCTATAGTCGTCGGACAAGACGGCGGCTGGACATCTTTGGCCCGCGGTCGTGGGGACGACCCTATAGTCGTTGGACATGACGGTGGCGGGCCAATCTAGTCCCGGGGTCGTAGGGACGACCCTATAGTCGTCGGACATGTCGGCGATTGGCCAACATTGGCCCGGGGTCGTGGGGACGACCCTATAGTCGACGGACATGTCGGCGGCTGGCCAACTTTGGCCCGTGGTCGTGGAGACGATCCTATAGTCGTCGGACTTGACGGTGGCGGGCCAATCTAGTCCCGGGGTTGTGGGGACGACCCTATAGTCGTCGGACATTTCGGCGGCTTGCCAACTTTGGCGCGGGGTCGTGGGGACGACCCTATAGTCGTCGGACATGTCGGCGGCTGGCCGACCTAGTCCCGAGGTCGTGGGGACGACCGTATAGTCGTCGGATATGTTATCGGCTTGTCATCCTAGTCCCGGGGTCGTGGGGACGACCCTATAGTCGTTGGACATGACGGTGGCCGGCCAATCTAGTGCCGGGGTCGTAGGGACGAACCTATAGTCGTCGGACCTGTTGGCGATTGGCCAACATTGGCCCGGGGTGGTCGGGACGACCCTATAGTCGTCGGACATGTTGGCGGCTTGTCAGCCTAGTCCCGGGGTCGTGGGTACGACCCTATAGTCGTCGGACAAGTCGGCGGCGGGCCAACCTTGTCCCGGGGTCGTGGGGACGACCCTATAGTCGTCGGACATGTCGGCGGCTGGCCAACTTTGGCCCGTGGTCGTGGGGACGACCCAGTAGTCGTCGGACATGTCGGCGGCTGGCCAACCTAGTCCCGAGGTCGTCGGACTTGACGGTGGCGGGCCAATCTAGTCCCGGGGTCGTGGGGACGACCCTGCAGTCGTCGGACATGTCGGCGGCTGGTCAATCTAGTCCCGGGGTCGTGGGGACGACTCTATAGTCGTCGGACATGTCGTCGGCTGGCCAACTTTGGCCCGTGGTCGTGGGGACGATCCAATAGTCGTCGGACATGTCGGCGGCTGGCCAACTTTGGCCCGTGGTCGTGGGGACGATCCGATAGTCGTCGGACATGTCGGCGGCTGGCCAACTTTGGCCCGTGGTCGTGGGGACGACCCTATAGTCTTCGGACATGACGGTAGCGGGCCAATCTAGACCGGAGGACGTGGGGACGACCCTATAGTCGTCGGACATTTCGGCGGCTGTCCAACTTTGGCCCGGTGTCGTGGGGACGACCCTATAGTCGTCGGACAAGTCGGCGGCGGGCCAACCTTGTCCCGGGGTCGTGGGGACGACCGTATAGTCGTCGGACATGACGGTGGCGGGCCAATCTAGTCCCGGGGTCGTGGGGACGACCCTATAGTTATCGGACAAGACGGCGGCTGGACATCTTTGGCCCGCGGTCGTGGGGACGACCCTATAGTCGTCGGACATTTCGGCGGCTTGCCAACTTTGGCCCGGGGTCTTGGGGACGACCCTATAGTCGTCGGACATTTCGGCGGCATGCCACCTTTGGCCCGTGGTCGTGGGGACGATCCGATAGTCGTCGGACATGTCGGCGGCTGGCCAACCTAGACCCGGGGTCGTGGGGACGACCCTATTGTCGTCGGACATGGCGGTGGCGGGCCAATCTAGTCCCGTGGTCGTGGGGACGACCCTATAGTCGTCGGACATGTCGGCGGCTGGCCAACCTAGTCCCGTGGTCGTGGGGACGATCCGATAGTCGTTGGACATGACGGTGGCGGGCCATTCTAGTCCCGGGGTCGTGGGGACGACCCTATAGTCGTCGGACATGTCAGCGGCTGGCCAACTTTGGCCCGTGGTCGTGGGGACGACCCTATAGTCGTCGGACATGTCGGCGGCTGGCCAACTTTGGCCCGTGGTCGTGGGGACGACCCTATAGTCGTCGGACATTTCGGCGGCTTGTCAACCTAGTCCCGGGGTCGTGGGGACGACCCTATAGTCGTTGGACATGACAGTGGCGGGCCAATCTAGTCCCGGGGTCGTGGGTACGACCCTATAGTCGTCGGACAAGACGGCGGCTGGACATCCTTGGCTCACGGTCGTGGGGACGACCCTATAGTCGTCGGACATTTCGGCGGCTTGTCAACCTAGTCTCGGGGTCGTGGGGACGACCCTATAGTCGTTGGACATGACGGTGGCGGGCCAATCTAGTCCCGGGGTCGTGGGTACGAACCTATAGTCGTCGGACAAGTCGGCGGCGGGCCAACCTTGTCCCGGGGTCGTGGGGTCGACCGTATAGTCTTCGGACATGACGGTGGCGGGCCAATCTAGTCCCGGGGTCGTGGGGACGACCCTATAGTCGTCGGACAAGACGGCGGCTGGACATCTTTGGCCCGCGGTCGTGGGGACGACCCTATAGTCGTTGGACATGACGGTGGCGGGCCAATCTAGTCCCGGGGTCGTAGGGACGACCCTATAGTCGTCGGACATGTCGGCGATTGGCCAACATTGGCCCGGGGTCGTGGGGACGACCCTATAGTCGACGGACATGTCGGCGGCTGGCCAACTTTGGCCCGTGGTCGTGGAGACGATCCTATAGTCGTCGGACTTGACGGTGGCGGGCCAATCTAGTCCCGGGGTTGTGGGGACGACCCTATAGTCGTCGGACATTTCGGCGGCTTGCCAACTTTGGCGCGGGGTCGTGGGGACGACCCTATAGTCGTCGGACATGTCGGCGGCTGGCCGACCTAGTCCCGAGGTCGTGGGGACGACCGTATAGTCGTCGGATATGTTATCGGCTTGTCATCCTAGTCCCGGGGTCGTGGGGACGACCCTATAGTCGTTGGACACGACGGTGGCCGGCCAATCTAGTGCCGGGGTCGTAGGGACGAACCTATAGTCGTCGGACCTGTTGGCGATTGGCCAACATTGGCCCGGGGTGGTCGGGACGACCCTATAGTCGTCGGACATGTTGGCGGCTTGTCAGCCTAGTCCCGGGGTCGTGGGTACGACCCTATAGTCGTCGGACAAGTCGGCGGCGGGCCAACCTTGTCCCGGGGTCGTGGGGACGACCCTATAGTCGTCGGACATGACGGTGGCGGGCCAATCTAGTCCCGGGGTTGTGGGGACGACCCTATAGTCGTCGGACAAGACGGCGGCTGGACATTTTTGGCCCGCGGTCGTGGGGACGACCCTATAGTCGTCGGACATTTCGGCGGCTTGCCAACTTTGGCCCCGGGTCGTGGGGACGACTATATAGTCGTCGGACATTTCGGCGGCATGCCAACTTTGGCCCGGGGTCGTGGGCACGACCCTATAGTCGTCGGACATGTCGGCGGCTGGCCGACCTAGTCCCGAGGTCGTGGGGACGACCGTATAGTCGTCGGATATGTTGGCGGCTTGTCATCCTAGTCCCGGGGTCGTGGGGACGACCCTATAGTCGTTGGACATGACGGTGGCCGGCCAATCTAGTGCCGGGGTCGTAGGGACGAACCTATAGTCGTCGGACCTGTTGGCGATTGGCCAACATTGGCCCGGGGTGGTCGGGACGACCCTATAGTCGTCGGACATGTTGGCGGCTTGTCAGCCTAGTCCCGGGGTCGTGGGTACGACCCTATAGTCGTCGGACAAGTCGGCGGCGGGCCAACCTTGTCCCGGGGTCGTGGGGACGACCCTATAGTCGTCGGACATGACGGTGGCGGGCCAATCTAGTCCCGGGGTTGTGGGGACGACCCTATAGTCGTCGGACAAGACGGCGGCTGGACATTTTTGGCCCGCGGTCGTGGGGACGACCCTATAGTCGTCGGACATTTCGGCGGCTTGCCAACTTTGGCCCCGGGTCGTGGGGACGACCCTATAGTCGTCGGACATTTCGGCGGCATGCCAACTTTGGCCCGGGGTCGTGGGGACGACCCTATAGTCGTTGGACATGACGGTGGCGGGCCAATCTAGTCCCGGGGTCGTAGGGACGACCCTATAGTCGTCCGACAAGTCGGCGGCGGGCCAACCTTGTCCCGGGGTCGTGGGGACGACCCTATAGTCGTCGGACATGACGGTGGCGGGCCAATCTAGTCCCGGGGTCGTGGGGACGACCCTATAGTCGTCGGACTTCACGGTGGCGGGCCAATCTAGTCCCGGGGTCGTGGGGACGACGCTACAGTCGTCGGACATTTCGGCGGCTGGCCAACTTTGGCCCGTGGTCGTGGGGACGACCCTATAGTCGTTGGACATGTCAGCGGCTGGCCAACTTTGGCCCGGTGTCGTGGGGACGACTCTATAGTCGTCGGACATGTCGGCGGCTGGCCAACCTAGACCCGGGGTCGTGGGGACGACCCTATTGTCGTCGGACATGAATGTGGCGGGCCAATCTATTCCCGGGGTCGTACGGACGACCCTATAGTCGTCTGACATGTTGGCGATTGGCCAACATTGGCCCGGGGTCGTGGGAACGACTCTATAGTCTTCGGACATGTTGGCGGCTTGTCAGCCTAGTCCCGGGGTCGTGGGTACGACCCTATAGTCGTCGGACAAGTCGGCGGCGGGCCAACCTTGTCCCGGGGTCGTGGGGACGACCGTATAGTCGTCGGACATGACGGTGGCGGGCCAATCTAGTCCCGGGGTCGTGGGGACGACCCTATAGTCGTCGGACAAGACGGCGGCTGGACATCTTTGGCCCGCGGTCGTGGGGACGACCCTATAGTCGTCGGACATTTCGGCGGCATGCCAACTTTGGCCCGGGGTTGTGGGGACGACCCTATAGTCGTCGGACATTTCGGCGGCATGCCAACTTTGGCCCGGGGTCGTGGGGACGACCCTATAGTCGTTGGACATGACGGTGGCGGGCCAATCTAGTCCCGGGGTCGTGGGGACGACCCTATAGTCGTCGGACATTTCGGCGGCATGCCAACTTTGGCCCGGGGTCGTGGGGACGACCCTATAGTCGTTGGACATGACGGTGGCGGGCCAATCTAGTCCCGGGGTCGTAGGGACGACCCTATAGTCGTCCGACAAGTCGGCGGCGGGCCAACCTTGTCCCGGGGTCGTGGGGACGACCCTATAGTCGTCGGACATTTCGGCGGCATGCCAACTTTGGCCCGGGGTCGTGGGGACGACCCTATAGTCGTTGGACATGACGGTGGCGGGCCAATCTAGTCCCGGGGTCGTGGGGACGACCTTATAGTCGTCGGACATTTCGGCGGCTGGCCAACTTTGGCCCGTGGTCGTGGGGACGACCCTATAGTCGTTGGACATGTCAGCGGCTGGCCAACTTTGGCCCGGTGTCGTGGGGACGACGCTATAGTCGTCGGACATGTCGGCGGCTGGCCAACCTAGACCCGGGGTCGTGGGGACGACCCTATTGTCGTCGGACATGACGGTGGCGGGCCAATCTATTCCCGGGGTCGTACGGACGACCCTATAGTCGTCTGACATGTTGGCGATTGGCCAACATTGGCCCGGGGTCGTGGGGACGACTCTATAGTCTTCGGACATGTTGGCGGCTTGTCAGCCTAGTCCCGGGGTCGTGGGTACGACCCTATAGTCGTCGGACAAGTCGGCGGCGGGCCAACCTTGTCCCGGGGTCGTGGGGACGACCGTATAGTCGTCGGACATGACGGTGGCGGGCCAATCTAGTCCCGGGGTCGTGGGGACGACCCTATAGTCGTCGGACAAGACGGCGGCTGGACATCTTTGGCCCGCGGTCGTGGGGACGACCCTATAGTCGTCGGACATTTCGGCGGCATGCCAACTTTGGCCCGGGGTTGTAGGGACGACCCTATAGTCGTCGGACATTTCGGCGGCTTGCCTACTTTGGCCCGGGGTCGTGGGGACGACCCTATAGTCGTCGGGCATGTCGGCGGCTGGCCGACCTAGTCCCGAGGTCGTGGGGACGACCGTATAGTCGTCGGATATGTTTGCGGCTTGTCAACCTAGTCCCGGGGTCGTGGGGACGACCCTATAGTCGTTGGACATGACGGTGGCGGGCCAATCTAGTCCCGGGGTCGTGGGGACGACCCTATAGTCGTCGGACATGACGGTGGCGGGCCATTCTAGTCCCGGGGTCGTGGGGAAGACCCTATAGTCGTCGGGCATGTCGGCGGCTGGCCAACTTTGGCCCGTGGTCGTGGGGACGATCCAATAGTCGTCGGACATTTCGGCGGCTTGTCAACCTAGTCCCGGGGTCGTGGGGACGACCCTATAGTCGTTGGACATGACGGTGGCGGGCCAATCTAGTCCCGGGGTCGTAGGGACGACCCTATAGTCGTCGGACATTTCGGCGGCTTGCCAACTTTGGCCCGGGGTCGTGGGGACGACCCTATAGTCGTTGGACATGACGGTGGCGGGTCAATCTAGTCCCGGGGTCGTAGGGACGACCCTATAGTCGTCGGTCAAGACGGCGGCTGGATATCCTGGGCTCGCGGTCGTGGGGACGACCCTATAGTCGTCGGACATTTCGGCGGCATGCCAACTTTGGCCCGGGGTCGTGGGGACGACCCTATAGTTGTTGGACATGACGGTGGCGGGCCAATCTAGTCCCGGGGTCGTGGGGACGACCCTATAGTCGTCGGACATGTCGGCGGCTGGCCGACCTAGTCCCGAGGTCGTGGGGACGACCGTATAGTCGTCGGATATGTTATCGGCTTGTCATCCTAGTCCCGGGGTCGTGGGGACGACCCTATAGTCGTTGGACATGACGGTGGCCGGCCAATCTAGTGCCGGGGTCGTAGGGACGAACCTATAGTCGTCGGACCTGTTGGCGATTGGCCAACATTGGCCCGGGGTGGTCGGGACGACCCTATAGTCGTCGGACATGTTGGCGGCTTGTCAGCCTAGTCCCGGGGTCGTGGGTACGACCCTATAGTCGTCGGACAAGTCGGCGGCGGGCCAACCTTGTCCCGGGGTCGTGGGGACGACCCTATAGTCGTCGGACATGACGGTGGCGGGCCAATCTAGTCCCGGGGTTGTGGGGACGACCCTATAGTCGTCGGACAAGACGGCGGCTGGACATTTTTGGCCCGCGGTCGTGGGGACGACCCTATAGTCGTCGGACATTTCGGCGGCTTGCCAACTTTGGCCCCGGGTCGTGGGGACGACCCTATAGTCGTCGGACATTTCGGCGGCATGCCAACTTTGGCCCGGGGTCGTGGGCACGACCCTATAGTCGTCGGACATGTCGGCGGCTGGCCGACCTAGTCCCGAGGTCGTGGGGACGACCGTATAGTCGTCGGATATGTTGGCGGCTTGTCATCCTAGTCCCGGGGTCGTGGGGACGACCCTATAGTCGTTGGACATGACGGTGGCCGGCCAATCTAGTGCCGGGGTCGTAGGGACGAACCTATAGTCGTCGGACCTGTTGGCGATTGGCCAACATTGGCCCGGGGTGGTCGGGACGACCCTATAGTCGTCGGACATGTTGGCGGCTTGTCAGCCTAGTCCCGGGGTCGTGGGTACGACCCTATAGTCGTCGGACAAGTCGGCGGCGGGCCAACCTTGTCCCGGGGTCGTGGGGACGACCCTATAGTCGTCGGACATGACGGTGGCGGGCCAATCTAGTCCCGGGGTTGTGGGGACGACCCTATAGTCGTCGGACAAGACGGCGGCTGGACATTTTTGGCCCGCGGTCGTGGGGACGACCCTATAGTCGTCGGACATTTCGGCGGCTTGCCAACTTTGGCCCCGGGTCGTGGGGACGACCCTATAGTCGTCGGACATTTCGGCGGCATGCCAACTTTGGCCCGGGGTCGTGGGGACGACCCTATAGTCGTTGGACATGACGGTGGCGGGCCAATCTAGTCCCGGGGTCGTAGGGACGACCCTATAGTCGTCCGACAAGTCGGCGGCGGGCCAACCTTGTCCCGGGGTCGTGGGGACGACCCTATAGTCGTCGGACATGACGGTGGCGGGCCAATCTAGTCCCGGGGTCGTGGGGACGACCCTATAGTCGTCGGACTTCACGGTGGCGGGCCAATCTAGTCCCGGGGTCGTGGGGACGACGCTACAGTCGTCGGACATTTCGGCGGCTGGCCAACTTTGGCCCGTGGTCGTGGGGACGACCCTATAGTCGTTGGACATGTCAGCGGCTGGCCAACTTTGGCCCGGTGTCGTGGGGACGACTCTATAGTCGTCGGACATGTCGGCGGCTGGCCAACCTAGACCCGGGGTCGTGGGGACGACCCTATTGTCGTCGGACATGACGGTGGCGGGCCAATCTATTCCCGGGGTCGTACGGACGACCCTATAGTCGTCTGACATGTTGGCGATTGGCCAACATTGGCCCGGGGTCGTGGGAACGACTCTATAGTCTTCGGACATGTTGGCGGCTTGTCAGCCTAGTCCCGGGGTCGTGGGTACGACCCTATAGTCGTCGGACAAGTCGGCGGCGGGCCAACCTTGTCCCGGGGTCGTGGGGACGACCGTATAGTCGTCGGACATGACGGTGGCGGGCCAATCTAGTCCCGGGGTCGTGGGGACGACCCTATAGTCGTCGGACAAGACGGCGGCTGGACATCTTTGGCCCGCGGTCGTGGGGACGACCCTATAGTCGTCGGACATTTCGGCGGCATGCCAACTTTGGCCCGGGGTTGTGGGGACGACCCTATAGTCGTCGGACATTTCGGCGGCATGCCAACTTTGGCCCGGGGTCGTGGGGACGACCCTATAGTCGTTGGACATGACGGTGGCGGGCCAATCTAGTCCCGGGGTCGTGGGGACGACCCTATAGTCGTCGGACATTTCGGCGGCATGCCAACTTTGGCCCGGGGTCGTGGGGACGACCCTATAGTCGTTGGACATGACGGTGGCGGGCCAATCTAGTCCCGGGGTCGTAGGGACGACCCTATAGTCGTCCGACAAGTCGGCGGCGGGCCAACCTTGTCCCGGGGTCGTGGGGACGACCCTATAGTCGTCGGACATTTCGGCGGCATGCCAACTTTGGCCCGGGGTCGTGGGGACGACCCTATAGTCGTCGGACATTTCGGCGGCTGGCCAACTTTGGCCCGTGGTCGTGGGGACGACCCTATAGTCGTTGGACATGTCAGCGGCTGGCCAACTTTGGCCCGGTGTCGTGGGGACGACTCTATAGTCGTCGGACATGTCGGCGGCTGGCCAACCTAGACCCGGGGTCGTGGGGACGACCCTATTGTCGTCGGACATGACGGTGGCGGGCCAATCTATTCCCGGGGTCGTACGGACGACCCTATAGTCGTCGGACATTTCGGCGGCATGCCAACTTTGGCCCGGGGTTGTAGGGACGACCCTATAGTCGTCGGACATTTCGGCGGCTTGCCTACTTTGGCCCGGGGTCGTGGGGACGACCCTATAGTCGTCGGGCATGTCGGCGGCTGGCCGACCTAGTCCCGAGGTCGTGGGGACGACCGTATAGTCGTCGGATATGTTTGCGGCTTGTCAACCTAGTCCCGGGGTCGTGGGGACGACCCTATAGTCGTTGGACATGACGGTGGCGGGCCAATCTAGTCCCGGGGTCGTGGGGACGACCCTATAGTCGTCGGACATGACGGTGGCGGGCCATTCTAGTCCCGGGGTCGTGGGGAAGACCCTATAGTCGTCGGGCATGTCGGCGGCTGGCCAACTTTGGCCCGTGGTCGTGGGGACGACCCTATAGTCGTTGGACATGACGGTGGCGGGCCAATCTAGTCCCGGGGTCGTAGGGACGACCCTATAGTCGTCGGACATTTCGGCGGCTTGCCAACTTTGGCCCGGGGTCGTGGGGACGACCCTATAGTCGTTGGACATGACGGTGGCGGGTCAATCTAGTCCCGGGGTCGTAGGGACGACCCTATAGTCGTCGGTCAAGACGGCGGCTGGATATCCTGGGCTCGCGGTCGTGGGGACGACCCTATAGTCGTCGGACATTTCGGCGGCATGCCAACTTTGGCCCGGGGTCGTGGGGACGACCCTATAGTTGTTGGACATGACGGTGGCGGGCCAATCTAGTCCCGGGGTCGTAGGGACGACCCTATAGTCGTCGGACATGTCGGCGATTGGCCAACATTGGCCCGGGGTCGTGGGGACGACCCTATAGTCGTCGGACATGTCGGCGGCTGGCCAACCTAGTCCCGAGGTCGTGGGGACGACCCTATAGTCGTCGGACATTTCGGCGGCTTGCCAACTTTGGCCCCGGGTCGTGGGGACGACCCTATAGTCGTCGGACATTTCGGCGGCATGCCAACTTTGGCCCGGGGTCGTGGGGACGACCCTATAGTCGTTGGACATGACGGTGGCGGGCCAATCTAGTCCCGGGGTCGTAGGGACGACCCTATAGTCGTCCGACAAGTCGGCGGCGGGCCAACCTTGTCCCGGGGTCGTGGGGACGACCCTATAGTCGTCGGACATGACGGTGGCGGGCCAATCTAGTCCCGGGGTCGTGGGGACGACCCTATAGTCGTCGGACTTCACGGTGGCGGGCCAATCTAGTCCCGGGGTCGTGGGGACGACCCTACAGTCGTCGGACATTTCGGCGGCTGGCCAACTTTGGCCCGTGGTCGTGGGGACGACCCTATAGTCGTTGGACATGTCAGCGGCTGGCCAACTTTGGCCCGGTGTCGTGGGGACGACTCTATAGTCGTCGGACATGTCGGCGGCTGGCCAACCTAGACCCGGGGTCGTGGGGATGACCCTATTGTCGTCGGACATGACGGTGGCGGGCCAATCTATTCCCGGGGTCGTACGGACGACCCTATAGTCGTCTGACATGTTGGCGATTGGCCAACATTGGCCCGGGGTCGTGGGAACGACTCTATAGTCTTCGGACATGTTGGCGGCTTGTCAGCCTAGTCCCGGGGTCGTGGGTACGACCCTATAGTCGTCGGACAAGTCGGCGGCGGGCCAACCTTGTCCCGGGGTCGTGGGGACGACCGTATAGTCGTCGGACATGACGGTGGCGGGCCAATCTAGTCCCGGGGTCGTGGGGACGACCCTATAGTCGTCGGACAAGACGGCGGCTGGACATCTTTGGCCCGCGGTCGTGGGGACGACCCTATAGTCGTCGGACATTTCGGCGGCATGCCAACTTTGGCCCGGGGTTGTGGGGACGACCCTATAGTCGTCGGACATTTCGGCGGCATGCCAACTTTGGCCCGGGGTCGTGGGGACGACCCTATAGTCGTTGGACATGACGGTGGCGGGCCAATCTAGTCCCGGGGTCGTGGGGACGACCCTATAGTCGTCGGACATTTCGGCGGCATGCCAACTTTGGCCCGGGGTCGTGGGGACGACCCTATAGTCGTTGGACATGACGGTGGCGGGCCAATCTAGTCCCGGGGTCGTAGGGACGACCCTATAGTCGTCCGACAAGTCGGCGGCGGGCCAACCTTGTCCCGGGGTCGTGGGGACGACCCTATAGTCGTCGGACATGACGGTGGCGGGCCAATCTAGTCCCGGGGTCGTGGGGACGACCCTATAGTCGTCGGACTTCACGGTGGCGGGCCAATCTAGTCCCGGGGTCGTGGGGACGACCCTACAGTCGTCGGACATTTCGGCGGCTGGCCAACTTTGGCCCGTGGTCGTGGGGACGACCCTATAGTCGTTGGACATGTCAGCGGCTGGCCAACTTTGGCCCGGTGTCGTGGGGACGACTCTATAGTCGTCGGACATGTCGGCGGCTGGCCAACCTAGACCCGGGGTCGTGGGGACGACCCTATTGTCGTCGGACATGACGGTGGCGGGCCAATCTATTCCCGGGGTCGTACGGACGACCCTATAGTCGTCTGACATGTTGGCGATTGGCCAACATTGGCCCGGGGTCGTGGGGACGACTCTATAGTCTTCGGACATGTTGGCGGCTTGTCAGCCTAGTCCCGGGGTCGTGGGTACGACCCTATAGTCGTCGGACAAGTCGGCGGCGGGCCAACCTTGTCCCGGGGTCGTGGGGACGACCGTATAGTCGTCGGACATGACGGTGGCGGGCCAATCTAGTCCCGGGGTCGTGGGGACGACCCTATAGTCGTCGGACATGACGGTGGCGGGCCATTCTAGTCCCGGGGTCGTGGGGAAGACCCTATAGTCGTCGGGCATGTCGGCGGCTGGCCAACTTTGGCCTGTGGTCGTGGGGACGATCCAATAGTCGTCGGACATTTCGGCGGCTTGTCAACCTAGTCCCGGGGTCGTGGGGACGACCCTATAGTCGTTGGACATGACGGTGGCGGGCCAATCTAGTCCCGGGGTCGTAGGGACGACCCTATAGTCGTCGGACATTTCGGCGGCTTGCCAACTTTGGCCCGGGGTCGTGGGGACGACCCTATAGTCGTTGGACATGACGGTGGCGGGTCAATCTAGTCCCGGGGTCGTAGGGACGACCCTATAGTCGTCGGTCAAGACGGCGGCTGGATATCCTGGGCTCGCGGTCGTGGGGACGACCCTATAGTCGTCGGGCATGTCGGCGGCTGGCCGACCTAGTCCCGAGGTCGTGGGGACGACCGTATAGTCGTCGGATATGTTTGCGGCTTGTCAACCTAGTCCCGGGGTCGTGGGGACGACCCTATAGTCGTTGGACATGACGGTGGCGGGCCAATCTAGTCCCGGGGTCGTGGGGACGACCCTATAGTCGTCGGACATGACGGTGGCGGGCCATTCTAGTCCCGGGGTCGTGGGGAAGACCCTATAGTCGTCGGGCATGTCGGCGGCTGGCCAACTTTGGCCTGTGGTCGTGGGGACGATCCAATAGTCGTCGGACATTTCGGCGGCTTGTCAACCTAGTCCCGGGGTCGTGGGGACGACCCTATAGTCGTTGGACATGACGGTGGCGGGCCAATCTAGTCCCGGGGTCGTAGGGACGACCCTATAGTCGTCGGACATTTCGGCGGCTTGCCAACTTTGGCCCGGGGTCGTGGGGACGACCCTATAGTCGTTGGACATGACGGTGGCGGGTCAATCTAGTCCCGGGGTCGTAGGGACGACCCTATAGTCGTCGGTCAAGACGGCGGCTGGATATCCTGGGCTCGCGGTCGTGGGGACGACCCTATAGTCGTCGGACATTTCGGCGGCATGCCAACTTTGGCCCGGGGTCGTGGGGACGACCCTATAGTCGTTGGACATGACGGTGGCGGGCCAATCTAGTCCCGGGGTCGTAGGGACGACCCTATAGTCGTCGGACATGTCGGCGATTGGCCAACATTGGCCCGGGGTCGTGGGGACGACCCTATAGTCGTCGGACATGTCGGCGGCTGGCCAACCTAGTCCCGAGGTCGTGGGGACGACCCTATAGTCGTCGGACAAGATGGCGGCTGGACATCTTTGGCCCGCGGTCGTGGGGACGACCCTATAGTCGTCGGACATTTCGGCGGCTTGCCAACTTTGGCCCGGGGTCTTGGGGACGACCCTATAGTCGTCGGACTTGACGTTGGCGGGCCAATCTAGTCCCGAGGTCGTGGGGACGACCCTATAGTCGTCGGACTTGACGGTGGCCGGCCAATCTAGTCCCGGGGTTGTGGGGACGACCCTACAGTCGTCGGACATTTCGGCGGCTTGCCAACTTTGGCCCGGGGTCGTGGGGACGACCCTATAGTCGTCGGACATGTCGGTGTTTTGCCATCTTTGGCCCGTGGTCGTGAAGACGACCCTATAGTCGTCGGACATGACGGTGGCGGGCCAATCTAGTCCCTGGGTCGTGGGGACGACCCAACAGTCGTCGGACATTTCGGCGGTTTGCCAACTTTGGCCCGGGGTCGTGGGGACGACCCTATAGTCGTCGGACATGTCGGCGTCTGGCCAACCTAGTCCCGGTGTCTTGGGGACGACTCTATAGTCGTCGGACATGTCGGCGGCTGGCCAACCTAGACCCGGGGTCGTGGGAACGACCCTATAGTCGTCGGACAAGTCGGCGGCTGGCCAACTTTGGCCCGTGGTCGTGGGAACGACCCTATAGTCGTCGGACAAGTCGGCGGCTGGCCAAATTTGGTCCGTGGTCGTGGGGACGACCCTATAGTCATCGGAAATGTCGACGGCTGGCCAACTTTGGCCCGTGGTCGTAAAGACGACCCTATAGTCGTCGGACATGTCGGCGGCTGGCCAACCTAGTCCCGTGGTCGTGGGGACGATCCGATAGTCGTTGGACATGACGGTGGCGGGCCAATCTAGTCCGGGGGTCGTGGGGACGACCCTACAGTCGTCGGACATTTCGGCGGCTGGCCAACTTTGGCCCGGTGTCGTGGGGACGACTCTATAGTTGTCGGACATGTCGGCGGCTGGCCAACCTAGACCCGGGGTCGTGGGGACGACCCTATAGTCGTCGGACATGTCGGCGGGTGGCCAACCTAGTCCCGAGGTCGTGGGGACGACCCTATAGTCGTCGGACTTGACGGTGGCGGGCCAATCTAGTCCCGGGGTTGTGGGGACGACCCTACAGTCGTCGGACATTTCGGCGGCTTGCCAACTTTGGCCCGGGGTCGTGGGGACGACCCTATAGTCGTCGGACATGTCGGCGGCTGGCCAACCTAGTCCCGAGGTCGTGGGGACGACCCTATAGTCGTCGGACAAGATGGCGGCTGGACATCTTTGGCCCGCGGTCGTGGGGACGACCCTATAGTCGTCGGACATTTCGGCGGCTTGCCAACTTTGGCCCGGGGTCTTGGGGACGACCCTATAGTCGTCGGACTTGACGTTGGCGGGCCAATCTAGTCCCGAGGTCGTGGGGACGACCCTATAGTCGTCGGACTTGACGGTGGCCGGCCAATCTAGTCCCGGGGTTGTGGGGACGACCCTACAGTCGTCGGACATTTCGGCGGCTTGCCAACTTTGGCCCGGGGTCGTGGGGACGACCCTATGGTCGTCGGACTTGACGGTGGCGGGCCAATCTAGTCCGGGGGTCGTGGGGACGACCCTACAGTCGTCGGACATTTCGGCGGCTTGCCAACTTTGGCCCGGGGTCGTGGGGACGACCCTATAGTCGTCGGACACTTCGGCGGCTTGCCAACTTTGGCCCGGGGTCGTGGGGACGACCCTATAGTCGTCGGACATGTCGGCGTTTTGCCATCTTTGGCCCGTGGTCGTGAAGACGACCCTATAGTCGTCGGACATGACGGTGGCGGGACAATCTAGTCCCGGGGTCGTGGGGACGACCATATAGTTATCGGACATGTCGGCGGCTGGCCAACTTTGGCCCGTGGTCGTCGGACTTGACGGTGGCGGGCCAATCTAGTCCCGGGATCGTGGGGACGACCCTATAATGGTCGGACATGTCGGCGGCTGGCCAACCTAGTCCCGAGGTCGTCGGACTGGACGGTGGCGGGCCAATCTAGTCCCGGGTTCGTGGGGACGATCCTACAGTCGTCGGACATTTCGGCGGCTTGCCAACTTTGGCCCGTGGTCGTGGGGACGACCCTATAGTCGTCGGACATGTCGGCGTTTTGCCATCTTTGGCCCGTGGTCGTGAAGACGACCCTATAGTCGTCGGACATGACGGTGGCGGGACAATCTAGTCCCGGGGTCGTGGGGACGACCATATAGTTATCGGACATTTCGGCGGCTGGCCAACTTTGGCCCGTGGTCGTCGGACTTGACGGTGGCGGGCCAATCTAGTCCCGGGGTTGTGGGGACGACCCTATAGTCGTCGGACAAATCGGCGGCTGGCCAACTTTGGCCCGTGGTCGTGGGAAGGACCCTATAGTCGTCGGACAAGTCGGCGGCTGGCCAAATTTGGTCCGTGGTCGTGGGGACGACCCTATAGTCATCGGAAATGTCGACGGCTGGCTAACTTTGGCCCGTGGTCGTAAAGACGACCCTATAGTCGTCGGACAAGACGGTGGCGGGCCAATCTAGTCCCGGGGTCGTGGGGACGATCTAATAGTCGTCGGACATGTCGGCGGCTGGCCAACTTTGGCCCGTGGTCGTGGGGACGACCCAATAGTCGTCGGACATGTCGGCGGCTGGCCAACATTGGCCCGGTGTCTTGGGGACGACTCTATAGTCGTCGGACATTTCGGCGGCTTGCCTACTTTGGCCCGTGGTCGTGGGGACGACCCTATAGTCGTCGGACATGTCGGCGTCTGGCCAACCTAGTCCCGAGGCCGTCGGACTGGACGGTGGCGGGCCAATCTAGTCCCGGGTTCGTGGGGACGATCCTACAGTCGTCGGACATTTCGGCGGCTTGCCAACTTTGGCCCGTGGTCGTGGGGACGACCCTATAGTCGTCGGACATGTCGGTGTTTGGCCATCTTTGGCCCGTGGTCGTGAAGACGACCCTATAGTCGTCGGACATGACGGTGGCGGGCCAATCTAGTCCCTGGGTCGTGGGGACGACCCAACAGTCGTCGGACATTTCGGCGGTTTGCCAACTTTGGCCCGGGGTCGTGGGGACGACCCTATAGTCGTCGGACATGTCGGCGTCTGGCCAACCTAGTCCCGGTGTCTTGGGGACGACTCTATAGTCGTCGGACATGTCGGCGGCTGGCCAACCTAGACCCGGGGTCGTGGGAACGACCCTATAGTCGTCGGACAAGTCGGCGGCTGGCCAACTTTGGCCCGTGGTCGTGGGAACGACCCTATAGTCGTCGGACAAGTCGGCGGCTGGCCAAATTTGGTCCGTGGTCGTGGGGACGACCCTATAGTCATCGGAAATGTCGACGGCTGGCCAACTTTGGCCCGTGGTCGTAAAGACGACCCTATAGTCGTCGGACATGTCGGCGGCTGGCCAACCTAGTCCCGTGGTCGTGGGGACGATCCGATAGTCGTTGGACATGACGGTGGCGGGCCAATCTAGTCCGGGGGTCGTGGGGACGACCCTACAGTCGTCGGACATTTCGGCGGCTGGCCAACTTTGGCCCGGTGTCGTGGGGACGACTCTATAGTTGTCGGACATGTCGGCGGCTGGCCAACCTAGACCCGGGGTCGTGGGGACGACCCTATAGTCGTCGGACATGTCGGCGGGTGGCCAACCTAGTCCCGAGGTCGTGGGGACGACCCTATAGTCGTCGGACTTGACGGTGGCGGGCCAATCTAGTCCCGGGGTTGTGGGGACGACCCTACAGTCGTCGGACATTTCGGCGGCTTGCCAACTTTGGCCCGGGGTCGTGGGGACGACCCTATGGTCGTCGGACTTGACGCTGGCGGGCCAATCTAGTCCCGAGGTCGTAGGGACGACCCTATAATCGTCGGACCTGACGGTGGCGGGCCAATCTAGTCCCGGGGTCGTGGGGACGACCCTACAGTCGTCGGACATTTCGGCGGCTTGCCAACTTTGGCCCGGGGTCGTGGGGACGACCCTATAGTCGTCGGACATGTCGGGGACTGGCAAACCTAGTCCCGAGGTCGTGGGGGCGACCCTATAGTCGTCGGACATGTCGGCGGCTGGCCAACCTAGTCCCGAGGTCGTGGGGACGACCCTATAGTCGTCGGACTTGACGGTGGCGGGCCAATCTAGTCCCGGGGTCGTAGGGACGACCCTATAGTCGTCGGACATGTTGGCGATTGGCCAACATTGGCCCGGGGTCGTCGGGACGATCCTATAGTCGTCGGACATGTCGGCGGCTGGCCAACCTACTCCCGGGGTCGTGGGGACGACCCTATAGTCGTCGGACATGTCGGCGGCTGGCCAACTTTGGCCCGTGGTCGTGGGGACGATCCAATAGTCGTCGGACATGTCGGCGGCTGGCCAATCTAGTCCCGGGGTGGTGGGGACGACCCTATAGTCTTCGGACATGTCGGCGGCTGGCCAACTTTGGCCCGTGGTCGTGGGGACGACCCAATAGTCGTCGGACATGTCGGCGGCTGGCCAACTTTGGCCCGTAGTCGTGGGGACGACTCTATAGTCGTCGGACATGTCGGCGGCTGGCCAATCTAGTCCCGGGGTCGTGGGGACGACTCTATAGTCATCGGACATGTCGGCGGCTGGCCAACTTTGGACCGTGGTCGTGGGGACGATCCAATAGTCGTCGGACATGTCGGCGGCTGGCCAATCTAGTCCCGTGGTCGTGGGGACGACTCTATAGTCTTCGGACATGACGGTAGCGGGCCAATCTAGACCCGAGGACGTGGGGACGACCCTATAGTCGTCGGACATTTCGGCGGCTGTCCAACTTTGGCCCGGTGTCGTGGGGACGATCCAATAGTCGTCGGACATGTCGGCGGCTGGCCAACTTTGGCCCGTGGTCGTGGGGACGATCCGATAGTCGTCGGACATGTCGGCGGCTGGCCAACTTTGGCCCGTGGTCGTGGGGACGACCCTATAGTCTTCGGACATGACGGTAGCGGGCCAATCTAGACCGGAGGACGTGGGGACGACCCTATAGTCGTCGGACATTTCGGCGGCTGTCCAACTTTGGCCCGGTGTCGTGGGGACGACCCTATAGTCGTCGGACAAGTCGGCGGCGGGCCAACCTTGTCCCGGGGTCGTGGGGACGACCGTATAGTCGTCGGACATGACGGTGGCGGGCCAATCTAGTCCCGGGGTCGTGGGGACGACCCTATAGTCATCGGACAAGACGGCGGCTGGACATCTTTGGCCCGCGGTCGTGGGGACGACCCTATAGTCGTCGGACAAGTCGGCGGCGGGCCAACCTTGTCCCGGGGTCGTGGGGACGACCCTATAGTCGTCGGACATGTCGGCGGCTGGCCAACCTTGTCCCGAGGTCGTGGGGACGACCCTATAGTCGTCGGACTTGACGGTGGCGGGCCAATCTAGTCCGGGGGTCGTGGGGACGACCCTATAGTCGTCGGACATGTCGGCGGCTTGCCAACTTTGGCCCGGGGTCGTGGGGACGACCCTATAGTCGTCGGACTTGACGTTGGCGGGCCAATCTAGTCCCGAGGTCGTGGTGATGACCCTATAATCGTTGGACATGACGGTGGCGGGCCAATCTAGTCCCGGGGTCGTAGGGACGACCCTATAGTCGTCGGACATGTTGGCGATTGGCCAACATTGGCCCGGGGTCGTCGGGACGATCCTATAGTCGTCGGACATGTCGGCGGCTGGCCAACCTACTCCCGGGGTCGTGGGGACGACCCTATAGTCGTCGGACATGTCGGCGGCTTGCCAACTTTGGCCCGGGGTCGTGGGGACGATCCAATAGTCGTCGGACATGAAGGCGTCTGGTCAACTTTGGCCCGTGGTCGTGGGGACGACTCTATAGTCGTCGGACATGTCGGCGGCTGGCCAACTTTGGCCCGTGGTCGTGGGGACGATCCAATAGTCGTCGGACATGTCGGCGGCTGGCCAACTTTGGCCCGTGGTCGTGGGGACGACCCGATAGTCGTCGGACATGTCGGCGGCTGGCCAACTCTGGCCCGTGGTCGTGGGGACAATCCAATAGTCGTCGGACATGTCGGCGGCTGGCCAACTTTGGCCCGTGGTCGTGGGGACGATCCGATAGTCGTTGGACATGACGGTGGCGGGCCAATCTAGTCCCGGGGTCGTGGGGACGACCCTATAGTCGTCGGACATGTCGGCGGCTGGCCAACCTTGTCCCGGGGTCGTGGGGACGACTCTATAGTCGTCGGACATGTCGGCGGCTGGCCAACTTTGGCCCGTGGTCGTGGGGACGACCCTATAGTCGTCGGACATGTCGGGGACTGGCAAACCTAGTCCCGAGGTCGTGGGGGCGACCCTATAGTCGTCGGACATGTCGGCGGCTGGCCAACCTAGTCCCGAGGTCGTCGGACTTGACGGTGGCGGGCCAATCTAGTCCCGGGGTCGTGGGGATGACCCTATAATCGTTGGACATGACGGTGGCGGGCCAATCTAGTCCCGGGGTCGTAGGGACGACCCTATAGTCGTCGGACATGTTGGCGATTGGCCAACATTGGCCCGGGGTCGTCGGGACGATCCTATAGTCGTCGGACATGTCGGCGGCTGGCCAACCTACTCCCGGGGTCGTGGGGACGACCCTATAGTCGTCGGACATGTCGGCGGCTGGCCAACTTTGGCCCGTGGTCGTGGGGACGATCCAATAGTCGTCGGACATGTCGGCGGCTGGCCAATCTAGTCCCGGGGTGGTGGGGACGACCCTATAGTCTTCGGACATGTCGGCGGCTGGCCAACTTTGGCCCGTGGTCGTGGGGACGACCCAATAGTCGTCGGACATGTCGGCGGCTGGCCAACTTTGGCCCGTAGTCGTGGGGACGACTCTATAGTCGTCGGACATGTCGGCGGCTGGCCAATCTAGTCCCGGGGTCGTGGGGACGACTCTATAGTCATCGGACATGTCGGCGGCTGGCCAACTTTGGACCGTGGTCGTGGGGACGATCCAATAGTCGTCGGACATGTCGGCGGCTGGCCAATCTAGTCCCGTGGTCGTGGGGACGACCCTATAGTCTTCGGACATGACGGTAGCGGGCCAATCTAGACCCGAGGACGTGGGGACGACCCTATAGTCGTCGGACATTTCGGCGGCTGTCCAACTTTGGCCCGGTGTCGTGGGGACGATCCAATAGTCGTCGGACATGTCGGCGGCTGGCCAACTTTGGCCCGTGGTCGTGGGGACGATCCGATAGTCGTCGGACATGTCGGCGGCTGGCCAACTTTGGCCCGTGGTCGTGGGGACGACCCTATAGTCTTCGGACATGACGGTAGCGGGCCAATCTAGACCGGAGGACGTGGGGACGACCCTATAGTCGTCGGACATTTCGGCGGCTGTCCAACTTTGGCCCGGTGTCGTGGGGACGACCCTATAGTCGTCGGACAAGTCGGCGGCGGGCCAACCTTGTCCCGGGGTCGTGGGGACGACCGTATAGTCGTCGGACATGACGGTGGCGGGCCAATCTAGTCCCGGGGTCGTGGGGACGACCCTATAGTCATCGGACAAGACGGCGGCTGGACATCTTTGGCCCGCGGTCGTGGGGACGACCCTATAGTCGTCGGACAAGTCGGCGGCGGGCCAACCTTGTCCCGGGGTCGTGGGGACGACCCTATAGTCGTCGGACATGTCGGCGGCTGGCCAACCTTGTCCCGAGGTCGTGGGGACGACCCTATAGTCGTCGGACTTGACGGTGGCGGGCCAATCTAGTCCGGGGGTCGTGGGGACGACCCTATAGTCGTCGGACATGTCGGCGGCTTGCCAACTTTGGCCCGGGGTCGTGGGGACGACCCTATAGTCGTCGGACTTGACGTTGGCGGGCCAATCTAGTCCCGAGGTCGTGGTGATGACCCTATAATCGTTGGACATGACGGTGGCGGGCCAATCTAGTCCCGGGGTCGTAGGGACGACCCTATAGTCGTCGGACATGTTGGCGATTGGCCAACATTGGCCCGGGGTCGTCGGGACGATCCTATAGTCGTCGGACATGTCGGCGGCTGGCCAACCTACTCCCGGGGTCGTGGGGACGACCCTATAGTCGTCGGACATGTCGGCGGCTTGCCAACTTTGGCCCGGGGTCGTGGGGACGATCCAATAGTCGTCGGACATGAAGGCGTCTGGTCAACTTTGGCCCGTGGTCGTGGGGACGACTCTATAGTCGTCGGACATGTCGGCGGCTGGCCAACTTTGGCCCGTGGTCGTGGGGACGATCCAATAGTCGTCGGACATGTCGGCGGCTGGCCAACTTTGGCCCGTGGTCGTGGGGACGACCCGATAGTCGTCGGACATGTCGGCGGCTGGCCAACTCTGGCCCGTGGTCGTGGGGACAATCCAATAGTCGTCGGACATGTCGGCGGCTGGCCAACTTTGGCCCGTGGTCGTGGGGACGATCCGATAGTCGTTGGACATGACGGTGGCGGGCCAATCTAGTCCCGGGGTCGTGGGGACGACCCTATAGTCGTCGGACATGTCGGCGGCTGGCCAACCTTGTCCCGGGGTCGTGGGGACGACTCTATAGTCGTCGGACATGTCGGCGGCTGGCCAACTTTGGCCCGTGGTCGTGGGGACGACCCTATAGTCGTCGGACATGTCGGGGACTGGCAAACCTAGTCCCGAGGTCGTGGGGGCGACCCTATAGTCGTCGGACATGTCGGCGGCTGGCCAACCTAGTCCCGAGGTCGTCGGACTTGACGGTGGCGGGCCAATCTAGTCCCGGGGTCGTGGGGATGACCCTATAATCGTTGGACATGACGGTGGCGGGCCAATCTAGTCCCGGGGTCGTAGGGACGACCCTATAGTCGTCGGACATGTTGGCGATTGGCCAACATTGGCCCGGGGTCGTCGGGACGATCCTATAGTCGTCGGACATGTCGGCGGCTGGCCAACCTACTCCCGGGGTCGTGGGGACGACCCTATAGTCGTCGGACATGTCGGCGGCTGGCCAACTTTGGCCCGTGGTCGTGGGGACGATCCAATAGTCGTCGGACATGTCGGCGGCTGGCCAATCTAGTCCCGGGGTGGTGGGGACGACCCTATAGTCTTCGGACATGTCGGCGGCTGGCCAACTTTGGCCCGTGGTCGTGGGGACGACCCAATAGTCGTCGGACATGTCGGCGGCTGGCCAACTTTGGCCCGTAGTCGTGGGGACGACTCTATAGTCGTCGGACATGTCGGCGGCTGGCCAATCTAGTCCCGGGGTCGTGGGGACGACTCTATAGTCATCGGACATGTCGGCGGCTGGCCAACTTTGGACCGTGGTCGTGGGGACGATCCAATAGTCGTCGGACATGTCGGCGGCTGGCCAATCTAGTCCCGTGGTCGTGGGGACGACCCTATAGTCTTCGGACATGACGGTAGCGGGCCAATCTAGACCCGAGGACGTGGGGACGACCCTATAGTCGTCGGACATTTCGGCGGCTGTCCAACTTTGGCCCGGTGTCGTGGGGACGATCCAATAGTCGTCGGACATGTCGGCGGCTGGCCAACTTTGGCCCGTGGTCGTGGGGACGATCCGATAGTCGTCGGACATGTCGGCGGCTGGCCAACTTTGGCCCGTGGTCGTGGGGACGACCCTATAGTCTTCGGACATGACGGTAGCGGGCCAATCTAGACCGGAGGACGTGGGGACGACCCTATAGTCGTCGGACATTTCGGCGGCTGTCCAACTTTGGCCCGGTGTCGTGGGGACGACCCTATAGTCGTCGGACAAGTCGGCGGCGGGCCAACCTTGTCCCGGGGTCGTGGGGACGACCGTATAGTCGTCGGACATGACGGTGGCGGGCCAATCTAGTCCCGGGGTCGTGGGGACGACCCTATAGTCATCGGACAAGACGGCGGCTGGACATCTTTGGCCCGCGGTCGTGGGGACGACCCTATAGTCGTCGGACAAGTCGGCGGCGGGCCAACCTTGTCCCGGGGTCGTGGGGACGACCCTATAGTCGTCGGACATGTCGGCGGCTGGCCAACCTTGTCCCGAGGTCGTGGGGACGACCCTATAGTCGTCGGACTTGACGGTGGCGGGCCAATCTAGTCCGGGGGTCGTGGGGACGACCCTATAGTCGTCGGACATGTCGGCGGCTTGCCAACTTTGGCCCGGGGTCGTGGGGACGACCCTATAGTCGTCGGACTTGACGTTGGCGGGCCAATCTAGTCCCGAGGTCGTGGTGATGACCCTATAATCGTTGGACATGACGGTGGCGGGCCAATCTAGTCCCGGGGTCGTAGGGACGACCCTATAGTCGTCGGACATGTTGGCGATTGGCCAACATTGGCCCGGGGTCGTCGGGACGATCCTATAGTCGTCGGACATGTCGGCGGCTGGCCAACCTACTCCCGGGGTCGTGGGGACGACCCTATAGTCGTCGGACATGTCGTCGGCTTGCCAACTTTGGCCCGGGGTCGTGGGGACGATCCAATAGTCGTCGGACATGAAGGCGTCTGGTCAACTTTGGCCCGTGGTCGTGGGGACGACTCTATAGTCGTCGGACAAGTCGGCGGCTGGCCAACTTTGGCCCGTGGTCGTGGGGACGATCCAATAGTCGTCGGACATGTCGGCGGCTGGCCAACTTTGGCCCGTGGTCGTGGGCACGACCCGATAGTCGTCGGACATGTCGGCGGCTGGCCAACTCTGGCCCGTGGTCGTGGGGACAATCCAATAGTCGTCGGACATGTCGGCGGCTGGCCAACTTTGGCCCGTGGTCGTGGGGACGATCCGATAGTCGTTGGACATGACGGTGGCGGGCCAATCTAGTCCCGGGGTCGTGGGGACGACCCTATAGTCGTCGGACATGTCGGCGGCTGGCCAACCTTGTCCCGGGGTCGTGGGGACGACTCTATAGTCGTCGGACATGTCGGCGGCTGGCCAACTTTGGCCCGTGGTCGTGGGGACGATCCAATAGTCGTCGGACATGTCGGCGGCTGGCCAACTTTGGCCCGTGGTCGTGGGGACGATCCGATAGTCGTTGGACATGACGGTGGCGGGCCAATCTAGTCCCGGGGTCGTGGGGACGACCCTATAGTCGTCGGACTTGACGTTGGCGGGCCAATCTAGTCCCGAGGTCGTGGGGACGACCCTATAGTCGTCGGACTTGACGGTGGCGGGCCAATCTAGTCCGGGGGTCGTGGGGACGACCCTATAGTCGTCGGACATTTCGGCGGCATGCCAACTTTGGCCCGGGGTTGTGGGGACGACCCTATAGTCGTCGGACATTTCGGCGGCTTGCCTACTTTGGCCCGGGGTCGTGGGGACGACCCTATAGTCGTCGGACATGTCGGCGGCTGGCCGACCTAGTCCCGAGGTCGTGGGGACGACCGTATAGTCGTCGGATATGTTTGCGGCTTGTCAACCTAGTCCCGGGGTCGTGGGGACGACCCTATAGTCGTTGGACATGACGGTGGCGGGCCAATCTAGTCCCGGGGTCGTGGGGACGACCCTATAGTCGTCGGACAAGATGGCGGCTGGACATCTTTGGCCCGCGGTCGTGGGGACGACCCTATAGTCGTCGGACATTTCGGCGGCTTGCCAACTTTGGCCCGGTGTCGTGGGGACGACCCTATAGTCGTCGGACAAGTCGGCGGCGGGCCAACCTTGTCCCGGGGTCGTGGGGACGACCGTATAGTCGTCGGACATGACGGTGGCGGGCCAATCTAGTCCCGGGGTCGTGGGGACGACCCTATAGTCATCGGACAAGACGGCGGCTGGACATCTTTGGCCCGCGGTCGTGGGGACGACCCTATAGTCGTCGGACAAGTCGGCGGCGGGCCAACCTTGTCCCGGGGTCGTGGGGACGACCCTATAGTCGTCGGACATGTCGGCGGCTGGCCAACCTAGTCCCGAGGTCGTCGGACTGGACGGTGGCGGGCCAATCTAGTCCCGGGTTCGTGGGGACGATCCTACAGTCGTCGGACATTTCGGCGGCTTGCCAACTTTGGCCCGTGGTCGTGGGGACGACCCTATAGTCGTCGGACATGTCGGCGTTTTGCCATCTTTGGCCCGTGGTCGTGAAGACGACCCTATAGTCGTCGGACATGACGGTGGCGGGACAATCTAGTCCCGGGGTCGTGGGGACGACCATATAGTTATCGGACATTTCGGCGGCTGGCCAACTTTGGCCCGTGGTCGTCGGACTTGACGATGGCGGGCCAATCTAGTCCCGGGGTTGTGGGGACGACCCTATAGTCGTCGGACAAATCGGCGGCTGGCCAACTTTGGCCCGTGGTCGTGGGAAGGACCCTATAGTCGTCGGACAAGTCGGCGGCTGGCCAAATTTGGTCCGTGGTCGTGGGGACGACCCTATAGTCATCGGAAATGTCGACGGCTGGCTAACTTTGGCCCGGGGTCGTGGGGACGACCCTATAGTCGTCGGACATGTCGGCGTCTGGCCAACCTAGTCCCGGTGTCTTGGGGACGACTCTATAGTCGTCGGACATGTCGGCGGCTGGCCAACCTAGACCCGGGGTCGTGGGAACGACCCTATAGTCGTCGGACAAGTCGGCGGCTGGCCAACTTTGGCCCGTGGTCGTGGGAACGACCCTATAGTCGTCGGACAAGTCGGCGGCTGGCCAAATTTGGTCCGTGGTCGTGGGGACGACCCTATAGTCATCGGAAATGTCGACGGCTGGCCAACTTTGGCCCGTGGTCGTAAAGACGACCCTATAGTCGTCGGACATGTCGGCGGCTGGCCAACCTAGTCCCGTGGTCGTGGGGACGATCCGATAGTCGTTGGACATGACGGTGGCGGGCCAATCTAGTCCGGGGGTCGTGGGGACGACCCTACAGTCGTCGGACATTTCGGCGGCTGGCCAACTTTGGCCCGGTGTCGTGGGGACGACTCTATAGTTGTCGGACATGTCGGCGGCTGGCCAACCTAGACCCGGGGTCGTGGGGTCGACCCTATAGTCGTCGGACATGTCGGCGGGTGGCCAACCTAGTCCCGAGGTCGTGGGGACGACCCTATAGTCGTCGGACTTGACGGTGGCGGGCCAATCTAGTCCCGGGGTTGTGGGGACGACCCTACAGTCGTCGGACATTTCGGCGGCTTGCCAACTTTGGCCCGGGGTCGTGGGGACGACCCTATGGTCGTCGGACTTGACGCTGGCGGGCCAATCTAGTCCCGAGGTCGTAGGGACGACCCTATAGTCGTCGGACCTGACGGTGGCGGGCCAATCTAGTCCCGGGGTCGTGGGGACGACCCTACAGTCGTCGGACATTTCGGCGGCTTGCCAACTTTGGCCCGGGGTCGTGGGGACGACCCTATAGTCGTCGGACATGTCGGGGACTGGCAAACCTAGTCCCGAGGTCGTGGGGGCGACCCTATAGTCGTCGGACATGTCGGCGGCTGGCCAACCTAGTCCCGAGGTCGTCGGACTTGACGGTGGCGGGCCAATCTAGTCCCGGGGTCGTGGGGATGACCCTATAATCGTTGGACATGACGGTGGCGGGCCAATCTAGTCCCGGGGTCGTAGGGACGACCCTATAGTCGTCGGACATGTTGGCGATTGGCCAACATTGGCCCGGGGTCGTCGGGACGATCCTATAGTCGTCGGACATGTCGGCGGCTGGCCAACCTACTCCCGGGGTCGTGGGGACGACCCTATAGTCGTCGGACATGTCGGCGGCTGGCCAACTTTGGCCCGTGGTCGTGGGGACGATCCAATAGTCGTCGGACATGTCGGCGGCTGGCCAATCTAGTCCCGGGGTGGTGGGGACGACCCTATAGTCTTCGGACATGTCGGCGGCTGGCCAACTTTGGCCCGTGGTCGTGGGGACGACCCAATAGTCGTCGGACATGTCGGCGGCTGGCCAACTTTGGCCCGTAGTCGTGGGGACGACTCTATAGTCGTCGGACATGTCGGCGGCTGGCCAATCTAGTCCCGGGGTCGTGGGGACGACTCTATAGTCATCGGACATGTCGGCGGCTGGCCAACTTTGGACCGTGGTCGTGGGGACGATCCAATAGTCGTCGGACATGTCGGCGGCTGGCCAATCTAGTCCCGTGGTCGTGGGGACGACCCTATAGTCTTCGGACATGACGGTAGCGGGCCAATCTAGACCCGAGAACGTGGGGACGACCCTATAGTCGTCGGACATTTCGGCGGCTGTCCAACTTTGGCCCGGTGTCGTGGGGACGATCCAATAGTCGTCGGACATGTCGGCGGCTGGCCAACTTTGGCCCGTGGTCGTGGGGACGATCCGATAGTCGTCGGACATGTCGGCGGCTGGCCAACTTTGGCCCGTGGTCGTGGGGACGACCCTATAGTCTTCGGACATGACGGTAGCGGGCCAATCTAGACCGGAGGACGTGGGGACGACCCTATAGTCGTCGGACATTTCGGCGGCTGTCCAACTTTGGCCCGGTGTCGTGGGGACGACCCTATAGTCGTCGGACAAGTCGGCGGCGGGCCAACCTTGTCCCGGGGTCGTGGGGACGACCGTATAGTCGTCGGACATGACGGTGGCGGGCCAATCTAGTCCCGGGGTCGTGGGGACGACCCTATAGTCATCGGACAAGACGGCGGCTGGACATTTTTGGCCCGCGGTCGTGGGGACGACCCTATAGTCGTCGGACAAGTCGGCGGCGGGCCAACCTTGTCCCGTGGTCGTGGGGACGACCCTATAGTCGTCGGACATGTCGGCGGCTGGCCAACCTTGTCCCGAGGTCGTGGGGACGACCCTATAGTCGTCGGACTTGACGGTGGCGGGCCAATCTAGTCCGGGGGTCGTGGGGACGACCCTATAGTCGTCGGACATATCGGCGGCTTGCCAACTTTGGCCCGGGGTCGTGGGGACGACCCTATAGTCGTCGGACTTGACGTTGGCGGGCCAATCTAGTCCCGAGGTCGTGGGGATGACCCTATAATCGTTGGACATGACGGTGGCGGGCCAATCTAGTCCCGGGGTCGTAGGGACGACCCTATAGTCGTCGGACATGTTGGCGATTGGCCAACATTGGCCCGGGGTCGTCGGGACGATCCTATAGTCGTCGGACATGTCGGCGGCTGGCCAACCTACTCCCGGGGTCGTGGGGACGACCCTATAGTCGTCGGACATGTCGGCGGCTTGCCAACTTTGGCCCGGGGTCGTGGGGACGATCCAATAGTCGTCGGACATGAAGGCGTCTGGTCAACTTTGGCCCGTGGTCGTGGGGACGACTCTATAGTCGTCGGACATGTCGGCGGCTGGCCAACTTTGGCCCGTGGTCGTGGGGACGATCCAATAGTCGTCGGACATGTCGGCGGCTGGCCAACTTTGGCCCGTGGTCGTGGGGACGACCCGATAGTCGTCGGACATGTCGGCGGCTGGCCAACTCTGGCCCGTGGTCGTGGGGACAATCCAATAGTCGTCGGACATGTCGGCGGCTGGCCAACTTTGGCCCGTGGTCGTGGGGACGATCCGATAGTCGTTGGACATGACGGTGGCGGGCCAATCTAGTCCAGGGGTCGTGGGGACGACCCTATAGTCGTCGGACATGTCGGCGGCTGGCCAACCTTGTCCCGGGGTCGTGGGGACGGCTCTATAGTCGTCGGACATGTCGGCGGCTGGCCAACTTTGGCCCGTGGTCGTGGGGACGATCCAATAGTCGTCGGACATGTCGGCGGCTGGCCAACTTTGGCCCGTGGTCGTGGGGACGATCCGATAGTCGTTGGACATTACGGTGGCGGGCCAATCTAGTCCCGGGGTCGTGGGGACGACCCTATAGTCGTCGGACTTGACGTTGGCGGGCCAATCTAGTCCCGAGGTCGTGGGGACGACCCTATAGTCGTCGGACTTGACGGTGGCGGGCCAATCTAGTCCGGGGGTCGTGGGGACGACCCTATAGTCGTCGGACATTTCGGCGGCATGCCAACTTTGGCCCGGGGTTGTGGGGACGACCCTATAGTCGTCGGACATTTCGGCGGCTTGCCTACTTTGGCCCGGGGTCGTGGGGACGACCCTATAGTCGTCGGACATGTCGGCGGCTGGCCGACCTAGTCCCGAGGTCGTGGGGACGACCGTATAGTCGTCGGATATGTTTGCGGCTTGTCAACCTAGTCCCGGGGTCGTGGGGACGACCCTATAGTCGTTGGACATGACGGTGGCGGGCCAATCTAGTCCCGGGGTCGTGGGGACGACCCTATAGTCGTCGGACAAGATGGCGGCTGGACATCTTTGGCCCGCGGTCGTGGGGACGACCCTATAGTCGTCGGACATTTCGGCGGCTTGCCAACTTTGGCCCGGGGTCGTGGGGACGACCCTATAGTCGTCGGACATTTCGGTGGCTTGCCAACTTTGACCCGGGGTCGTGGGGACGACCCTATAGTCGTTGGACATGACGGTGGCGGGCCAATCTAGTCCCGGGGACGTAGGGACGACCCTATAGTCGTCGGACATTTCGGCGGCTTGCCAACTTTGGCCCGGGGTCGTGGGGACGACCCTATAGTCGTGGGACATGACGGTGGCGGGTCAATCTAGTCCCGGGGTCGTAGGGACGACCCTATAGTCGTCGGTCAAGACGGCGGCTGGATATCCTGGGCTCGCGGTCGTGGGGACGACCCTATAGTCGTCGGACATTTCGGCGGCATGCCAACTTTGGCCCGGGGTCGTGGGGACGACCCTATAGTCGTTGGACATGACGGTGGCGGGCCAATCTAGTCCCGGGGTCGTAGGGACGACCCTATAGTCGTCGGACATGTCGGCGATTGGCCAACATTGGCCCGGGGTCGTGGGGACGACCCTATAGTCGTCGGACATGTCGGCGGCTGGCCAACCTAGTCCCGAGGTCGTGGGGACGACCCTATAGTCGTCGGACAAGATGGCGGCTGGACATCTTTGGCCCGCGGTCGTGGGGACGACCCTATAGTCGTCGGACATTTCGGCGGCTTGCCAACTTTGGCCCGGGGTCGTGGGGACGACCCTATAGTCGTCGGACTTGACGTTGGCGGGCCAATCTAGTCCCGAGGTCGTGGGGACGACCCTATAGTCGTCGGACTTGACGGTGGCCGGCCAATCTAGTCCCGGGGTTGTGGGGACGACCCTACAGTCGTCGGACATTTCGGCGGCTTGCCAACTTTGGCCCGGGGTCGTGGGGACGACCCTATAGTCGTCGGACTTGACGGTGGCGGGCCAATCTAGTCCGGGGGTCGTGGGGACGACCCTACAGTCGTCGGACATTTCGGCGGCTTGCCAACTTTGGCCCGGGGTCGTGGGGACGACCCTATAGTCGTCGGACTTCACGGTGGCGGGCCAATCTAGTCCCGGGGTTGTGGGGACGACCCTACAGTCGTCGGACACTTCGGCGGCTTGCCAACTTTGGCCCGGGGTCGTGGGGACGACCCTATAGTCGTCGGACTTGACGTTGAAGGGCCAATCTAGTCCCGAGGTCGTGGGGACGACCCTATAGTCGTCGGACTTGACGGTGGCCGGCCAATCTATTCCCGGGGTCGTGGGGACGACCCTACAGTCGTCGGACATTTCGGCGGCTTGCCAACTTTGGCCCGGGGTCGTGGGGACGACCCTATAGTCGTCGGACAAATCGGCGGCGGGCCAACCTTGTCCCGGGGTCGTGGGGACGACCGTATAGTCTTCGGACATGACGCTGGCGGGCCAATCTAGTCCCGGGGTCGGTGGGACGACCCTATAGTCGTCGGACAAGACGGTGGCGGACCAATCTAGTCCCGGGGTCGTAGGGACGACCCTATAGTCGTCGGACATGTCGGCGATTGGCCAACATTGGCCCGGGGTCGTGGGGACGACCCTATAGTCGTCGGACATTTCGGCGGCTGTCCAACTTTGGCCCGGTGTCGTGGGGACGACCCTATAGTCGTCGGACAAGTCGGCGGCGGGCCAACCTTGTCCCGGGGTCGTGGGGACGACCGTATAGTCGTCGGACATGACGGTGGCGGGCCAATCTAGTCCCGGGGTCGTGGGGACGACCCTATAGTCATCGGACAAGACGGCGGCTGGACATCTTTGGCCCGCGGTCGTGGGGACGTCCCTATAGTCGTCGGACAAGTCGACGGCGGGCCAACCTTGTCCCGGGGTCGTGGGGACGACCGTATAGTCGTCGGACATGACGGTGGCGGGCCAATCTAGTCCCGGGATCGTGGGGACGACCCTGCAGTCGTCGGACATGTCGGCGGCTGGTCAATCTAGTCCCGGGGTCGTGGGGACGACTCTATAGTCGTCGGACATGTCGGCGGCTGGCCAACTTTGGCCCGTGGTCGTGGGGACGATCCAATAGTCGTCGGACATGTCGGCGGCTGGCCAACTTTGGCCCGTGGTCGTGGGGACGATCCGATAGTCGTCGGACATGTCGGCGGCTGGACATCTTTGGCCCGCGGTCGTGGGGACGACCCTATAGTCGTTGGACATGACGGTGGCGGGCCAATCTAGTCCCGGGGTCGTAGGGACGACCCTATAGTCTTCGGACATGTCGGCGGCTGGCCAACTTTGGCCCGTGGTCGTGGGGACGACCCAATAGTCGTCGGACATGTCGGCGGCTGGCCAACTTTGGCCCGTAGTCGTGGGGACGACTCTATAGTCGTCGGACATGTCGGCGGCTGGCCAATCTAGTCCCGGGGTCGTGGGGACGACCCTATAGTCTTCGGACATGACGGTAGCGGGCCAATCTAGACCCGAGGACGTGGGGACGACCCTATAGTCGTCGGACATTTCGGCGGCTGTCCAACTTTGGCCCGGTGTCGTGGGGACGATCCAATAGTCGTCGGACATGTCGGCGGCTGGCCAACTTTGGCCCGTGGTCGTGGGGACGATCCGATAGTCGTCGGACATGTCGGCGGCTGGCCAACTTTGGCCCGTGGTCGTGGGGACGACCCTATAGTCTTCGGACATGACGGTAGCGGGCCAATCTAGACCGGAGGACGTGGGGACGACCCTATAGTCGTCGGACCTGACGGTGGCGGGCCAATCTAGTCCCGGGGTCGTGGGGACGACCCTACAGTCGTCGGACATTTCGGCGGCTTGCCAACTTTGGCCCGGGGTCGTGGGGACGACCCTATAGTCGTCGGACATTTCGGCGGCTTGCCAACTTTGGCCCGGGGTCGTGGGGACGACCCTATAGTCGTCGGACATGTCGGCGGCTGGCCAAAATTGGCCCGAGGTCGTGGGGGCGACCCTATAGTCGCCGGACATGTCGGCGACTGGCCAACTTTGGCCCGTGGTCGTGGGGACGATCCGATAGTCGTCGGACATGTCGGCGGCTGGCCAACTTTGGCCCGTGGTCGTGGGGACGACCCTATAGTCTTCGGACATGACGGTAGCGGGCCAATCTAGACCGGAGGACGTGGGGACGACCCTATAGTCGTCGGACATTTCGGCGGCTGTCCAACTTTGGCCCGGTGTCGTGGGGACGACCCTATAGTCGTCGGACAAGTCGGCGGCGGGCCAACCTTGTCCCGGGGTCGTGGGGACGACCGTATAGTCGTCGGACATGACGGTGGCGGGCCAATCTAGTCCCGGGGTCGTGGGGACGACCCTATAGTCATCGGACAAGACGGCGGCTGGACATTTTTGGCCCGCGGTCGTGGGGACGACCCTATAGTCGTCGGACAAGTCGGCGGCGGGCCAACCTTGTCCCGTGGTCGTGGGGACGACCCTATAGTCGTCGGACATGTCGGCGGCTGGCCAACCTTGTCCCGAGGTCGTGGGGACGACCCTATAGTCGTCGGACTTGACGGTGGCGGGCCAATCTAGTCCGGGGGTCGTGGGGACGACCCTATAGTCGTCGGACATATCGGCGGCTTGCCAACTTTGGCCCGGGGTCGTGGGGACGACCCTATAGTCGTCGGACTTGACGTTGGCGGGCCAATCTAGTCCCGAGGTCGTGGGGATGACCCTATAATCGTTGGACATGACGGTGGCGGGCCAATCTAGTCCCGGGGTCGTAGGGACGACCCTATAGTCGTCGGACATGTTGGCGATTGGCCAACATTGGCCCGGGGTCGTCGGGACGATCCTATAGTCGTCGGACATGTCGGCGGCTGGCCAACCTACTCCCGGGGTCGTGGGGACGACCCTATAGTCGTCGGACATGTCGGCGGCTTGCCAACTTTGGCCCGGGGTCGTGGGGACGATCCAATAGTCGTCGGACATGAAGGCGTCTGGTCAACTTTGGCCCGTGGTCGTGGGGACGACTCTATAGTCGTCGGACATGTCGGCGGCTGGCCAACTTTGGCCCGTGGTCGTGGGGACGATCCAATAGTCGTCGGACATGTCGGCGGCTGGCCAACTTTGGCCCGTGGTCGTGGGGACGACCCGATAGTCGTCGGACATGTCGGCGGCTGGCCAACTCTGGCCCGTGGTCGTGGGGACAATCCAATAGTCGTCGGACATGTCGGCGGCTGGCCAACTTTGGCCCGTGGTCGTGGGGACGATCCGATAGTCGTTGGACATGACGGTGGCGGGCCAATCTAGTCCAGGGGTCGTGGGGACGACCCTATAGTCGTCGGACATGTCGGCGGCTGGCCAACCTTGTCCCGGGGTCGTGGGGACGGCTCTATAGTCGTCGGACATGTCGGCGGCTGGCCAACTTTGGCCCGTGGTCGTGGGGACGATCCAATAGTCGTCGGACATGTCGGCGGCTGGCCAACTTTGGCCCGTGGTCGTGGGGACGATCCGATAGTCGTTGGACATTACGGTGGCGGGCCAATCTAGTCCCGGGGTCGTGGGGACGACCCTATAGTCGTCGGACTTGACGTTGGCGGGCCAATCTAGTCCCGAGGTCGTGGGGACGACCCTATAGTCGTCGGACTTGACGGTGGCGGGCCAATCTAGTCCGGGGGTCGTGGGGACGACCCTATAGTCGTCGGACATTTCGGCGGCATGCCAACTTTGGCCCGGGGTTGTGGGGACGACCCTATAGTCGTCGGACATTTCGGCGGCTTGCCTACTTTGGCCCGGGGTCGTGGGGACGACCCTATAGTCGTCGGACATGTCGGCGGCTGGCCGACCTAGTCCCGAGGTCGTGGGGACGACCGTATAGTCGTCGGATATGTTTGCGGCTTGTCAACCTAGTCCCGGGGTCGTGGGGACGACCCTATAGTCGTTGGACATGACGGTGGCGGGCCAATCTAGTCCCGGGGTCGTGGGGACGACCCTATAGTCGTCGGACAAGATGGCGGCTGGACATCTTTGGCCCGCGGTCGTGGGGACGACCCTATAGTCGTCGGACATTTCGGCGGCTTGCCAACTTTGGCCCGGGGTCGTGGGGACGACCCTATAGTCGTCGGACATTTCGGTGGCTTGCCAACTTTGACCCGGGGTCGTGGGGACGACCCTATAGTCGTTGGACATGACGGTGGCGGGCCAATCTAGTCCCGGGGACGTAGGGACGACCCTATAGTCGTCGGACATTTCGGCGGCTTGCCAACTTTGGCCCGGGGTCGTGGGGACGACCCTATAGTCGTTGGACATGACGGTGGCGGGTCAATCTAGTCCCGGGGTCGTAGGGACGACCCTATAGTCGTCGGTCAAGACGGCGGCTGGATATCCTGGGCTCGCGGTCGTGGGGACGACCCTATAGTCGTCGGACATTTCGGCGGCATGCCAACTTTGGCCCGGGGTCGTGGGGACGACCCTATAGTCGTTGGACATGACGGTGGCGGGCCAATCTAGTCCCGGGGTCGTAGGGACGACCCTATAGTCGTCGGACATGTCGGCGATTGGCCAACATTGGCCCGGGGTCGTGGGGACGACCCTATAGTCGTCGGACATGTCGGCGGCTGGCCAACCTAGTCCCGAGGTCGTGGGGACGACCCTATAGTCGTCGGACAAGATGGCGGCTGGACATCTTTGGCCCGCGGTCGTGGGGACGACCCTATAGTCGTCGGACATTTCGGCGGCTTGCCAACTTTGGCCCGGGGTCGTGGGGACGACCCTATAGTCGTCGGACTTGACGTTGGCGGGCCAATCTAGTCCCGAGGTCGTGGGGACGACCCTATAGTCGTCGGACTTGACGGTGGCCGGCCAATCTAGTCCCGGGGTTGTGGGGACGACCCTACAGTCGTCGGACATTTCGGCGGCTTGCCAACTTTGGCCCGGGGTCGTGGGGACGACCCTATAGTCGTCGGACTTGACGGTGGCGGGCCAATCTAGTCCGGGGGTCGTGGGGACGACCCTACAGTCGTCGGACATTTCGGCGGCTTGCCAACTTTGGCCCGGGGTCGTGGGGACGACCCTATAGTCGTCGGACTTCACGGTGGCGGGCCAATCTAGTCCCGGGGTTGTGGGGACGACCCTACAGTCGTCGGACACTTCGGCGGCTTGCCAACTTTGGCCCGGGGTCGTGGGGACGACCCTATAGTCGTCGGACTTGACGTTGAAGGGCCAATCTAGTCCCGAGGTCGTGGGGACGACCCTATAGTCGTCGGACTTGACGGTGGCCGGCCAATCTATTCCCGGGGTCGTGGGGACGACCCTACAGTCGTCGGACATTTCGGCGGCTTGCCAACTTTGGCCCGGGGTCGTGGGGACGACCCTATAGTCGTCGGACAAATCGGCGGCGGGCCAACCTTGTCCCGGGGTCGTGGGGACGACCGTATAGTCTTCGGACATGACGCTGGCGGGCCAATCTAGTCCCGGGGTCGGTGGGACGACCCTATAGTCGTCGGACAAGACGGTGGCGGACCAATCTAGTCCCGGGGTCGTAGGGACGACCCTATAGTCGTCGGACATGTCGGCGATTGGCCAACATTGGCCCGGGGTCGTGGGGACGACCCTATAGTCGTCGGACATTTCGGCGGCTGTCCAACTTTGGCCCGGTGTCGTGGGGACGACCCTATAGTCGTCGGACAAGTCGGCGGCGGGCCAACCTTGTCCCGGGGTCGTGGGGACGACCGTATAGTCGTCGGACATGACGGTGGCGGGCCAATCTAGTCCCGGGGTCGTGGGGACGACCCTATAGTCATCGGACAAGACGGCGGCTGGACATCTTTGGCCCGCGGTCGTGGGGACGTCCCTATAGTCGTCGGACAAGTCGACGGCGGGCCAACCTTGTCCCGGGGTCGTGGGGACGACCGTATAGTCGTCGGACATGACGGTGGCGGGCCAATCTAGTCCCGGGATCGTGGGGACGACCCTGCAGTCGTCGGACATGTCGGCGGCTGGTCAATCTAGTCCCGGGGTCGTGGGGACGACTCTATAGTCGTCGGACATGTCGGCGGCTGGCCAACTTTGGCCCGTGGTCGTGGGGACGATCCAATAGTCGTCGGACATGTCGGCGGCTGGCCAACTTTGGCCCGTGGTCGTGGGGACGATCCGATAGTCGTCGGACATGTCGGCGGCTGGACATCTTTGGCCCGCGGTCGTGGGGACGACCCTATAGTCGTTGGACATGACGGTGGCGGGCCAATCTAGTCCCGGGGTCGTAGGGACGACCCTATAGTCTTCGGACATGTCGGCGGCTGGCCAACTTTGGCCCGTGGTCGTGGGGACGACCCAATAGTCGTCGGACATGTCGGCGGCTGGCCAACTTTGGCCCGTAGTCGTGGGGACGACTCTATAGTCGTCGGACATGTCGGCGGCTGGCCAATCTAGTCCCGGGGTCGTGGGGACGACCCTATAGTCTTCGGACATGACGGTAGCGGGCCAATCTAGACCCGAGGACGTGGGGACGACCCTATAGTCGTCGGACATTTCGGCGGCTGTCCAACTTTGGCCCGGTGTCGTGGGGACGATCCAATAGTCGTCGGACATGTCGGCGGCTGGCCAACTTTGGCCCGTGGTCGTGGGGACGATCCGATAGTCGTCGGACATGTCGGCGGCTGGCCAACTTTGGCCCGTGGTCGTGGGGACGACCCTATAGTCTTCGGACATGACGGTAGCGGGCCAATCTAGACCGGAGGACGTGGGGACGACCCTATAGTCGTCGGACATTTCGGCGGCTGTCCAACTTTGGCCCGGTGTCGTGGGGACGACCCTATAGTCGTCGGACTTGACGGTGGCCGGCCAATCTATTCCCGGGGTCGTGGGGACGACCCTACAGTCGTCGGACATTTCGGCGGCTTGCCAACTTTGGCCCGGGGTCGTGGGGACGACCCTATAGTCGTCGGACATGTCGGCGGCTGGCCAAAATTGGCCCGAGGTCGTGGGGGCGACCCTATAGTCGCCGGACATGTCGGCGACTGGCCAACCTAGTCCCGAGGTCGTCGGACTGGACGGTGGCGGGCCAATCTAGTCCCGAGGTCGTCGGACTGGACGGTGGCGGGCCAATCTAGTCCCGGGTTCGTGGGGACGATCCTACAGTCGTCGGACATTTCGGTGGCTTGCCAACTTTGGCCCGTGGTCGTGGGGACGACCCTATAGTCGTCGGACATGTCGGCGTTTTGCCATCTTTGGCCCGTGGTCGTGAAGACGACCCTATAGTCGTCGGACATGACGGTGGCGGGACAATCTAGTCCCGGGGTCGTGGGGACGACCATATAGTCGTCGGACATGTCGGCGGCTGGCCAACCTACTCCCGGGGTCGTGGGGACGACCCTATAGTCGTCGGACATGTCGGCGGCTGGCCAACATTGGCCCGTGGTCGTGGGAACGATCCAATAGTCGTCGGACATGTCGGCGGCTGGCCAACTTTGGCCCGTGGTCGTGGGGACGACCCGATAGTCGTCGGACATGTCGGCGGCTGGCCAACTCTGGCCCGTGGTCGTGGGGACAATCCAATAGTCGTCGGACATGTCGGCGGCTGGCCAACTTTGGCCCGTGGTCGTGGAGACGATCCGATAGTTGTTGGACATGACGGTGGCGGGCCAATCTAGTCCCGGGGTCGTGGGGACGACCCTATAGTCGTCGGACTTGACGTTGGCGGGCCAATCTAGTCCCGAGGTCGTGGGGACGACCCTATAGTCGTCGGACTTGACGGTGGCCGGCCAATCTATTCCCGGGGTCGTGGGGACGACCCTACAGTCGTCGGACATTTCGGCGGCTTGCCAACTTTGGCCCGGGGTCGTGGGGACGACCCTATAGTCGTCGGACATGTCGGCGGCTGGCCAAAATTGGCCCGAGGTCGTGGGGGCGACCCTATAGTCGCCGGACATGTCGGCGACTGGCCAACCTAGTCCCGAGGTCGTCGGACTGGACGGTGGCGGGCCAATCTAGTCCCGGGTTCGTGGGGACGATCCTACAGTCGTCGGACATTTCGGTGGCTTGCCAACTTTGGCCCGTGGTCGTGGGGACGACCCTATAGTCGTCGGACATGTCGGCGTTTTGCCATCTTTGGCCCGTGGTCGTGAAGACGACCCTATAGTCGTCGGACATGACGGTGGCGGGACAATCTAGTCCCGGGGTCGTGGGGACGACCATATAGTCGTCGGACATGTCGGCGGCTGGCCAACCTACTCCCGGGGTCGTGGGGACGACCCTATAGTCGTCGGACATGTCGGCGGCTGGTCAATCTAGTCCCGGGGTCGTGGGGACGACTCTATAGTCGTCGGACATGTCGGCGGCTGACCAACTTTGGCCCGTGGTCGTGGGGACGATCCAATAGTCGTCGGACATGTCGGCGGCTGGCCAACTTTGGCCCGTGGTCGTGGGGACGATCCGATAGTCGTCCGACATGTCGGCGGCTGGACATCTTTGGCCCGCGGTCGTGGGGACGACCCTATAGTCGTTGGACATGACGGTGGCGGGCCAATCTAGTCCCGGGGTCGTAGGGACGACCCTATAGTCGTCGGACATGTCGGCGATTGGCCAACATTGGCCCGGGGTCGTGGGGACGACCCTATAGTCGACGGACATGTCGGCGGCTGGCCAACTTTGGCCCGTGGTCGTGGAGACGATCCTATAGTCGTCGGACTTGACGGTGGCGGGCCAATCTAGTCCCGGGGTTGTGGGGACGACCCTATAGTCGTCGGACAAATCGGCGGCTGGCCAACTTTGGCCCGTGGTCGTGGGAAGGACCCTATAGTCGTCGGACAAGTCGGCGGCTGGCCAAATTTGGTCCGTGGTCGTGGGGACGACCCTATAGTCATCGGAAATGTCGACGGCTGGCTAACTTTGGCCCGTGGTCGTAAAGACGACCCTATAGTCGTCGGACAAGACGGTGGCGGGCCAATCTAGTCCCGGGGTCGTGGGGACGATCCAATAGTCGTCGGACATGTCGGCGGCTGGCCAACTTTGGCCCGTGGTCGTGGGGACGACCCAATAGTCGTCGGACATGTCGGCGGCTGGCCAACATTGGCCCGGTGTCTTGGGGACGACTCTATAGTCGTCGGACATTTCGGCGGCTTGCCTACTTTGGCCCGTGGTCGTGGGGACGACCCTATAGTCGTCGGACATGTCGGCGTCTGGCCAACCTAGTCCCGAGGCCGTCGGACTGGACGGTGGCGGGCCAATCTAGTCCCGGGTTCGTGGGGACGATCCTACAGTCGTCGGACATTTCGGCGGCTTGCCAACTTTGGCCCGTGGTCGTGGGGACGACCCTATAGTCGTCGGACATGTCGGTGTTTGGCCATCTTTGGCCCGTGGTCGTGAAGACGACCCTATAGTCGTCGGACATGACGGTGGCGGGCCAATCTAGTCCCTGGGTCGTGGGGACGACCCAACAGTCGTCGGACATTTCGGCGGTTTGCCAACTTTGGCCCGGGGTCGTGGGGACGACCCTATAGTCGTCGGACATGTCGGCGTCTGGCCAACCTAGTCCCGGTGTCTTGGGGACGACTCTATAGTCGTCGGACATGTCGGCGGCTGGCCAACCTAGACCCGGGGTCGTGGGAACGACCCTATAGTCGTCGGACAAGTCGGCGGCTGGCCAACTTTGGCCCGTGGTCGTGGGAACGACCCTATAGTCGTCGGACAAGTCGGCGGCTGGCCAAATTTGGTCCGTGGTCGTGGGGACGACCCTATAGTCATCGGAAATGTCGACGGCTGGCCAACTTTGGCCCGTGGTCGTAAAGACGACCCTATAGTCGTCGGACATGTCGGCGGCTGGCCAACCTAGTCCCGTGGTCGTGGGGACGATCCGATAGTCGTTGGACATGACGGTGGCGGGCCAATCTAGTCCGGGGGTCGTGGGGACGACCCTACAGTCGTCGGACATTTCGGCGGCTGGCCAACTTTGGCCCGGTGTCGTGGGGACGACTCTATAGTCGTCGGACATGTCGGGGACTGGCAAACCTAGTCCCGAGGTCGTGGGGGCGACCCTATAGTCGTCGGACATGTCGGCGGCTGGCCAACCTAGTCCCGAGGTCGTCGGACTTGACGGTGGCGGGCCAATCTAGTCCCGGGGTCGTGGGGACGACCCTGCAGTCGTCGGACATGTCGGCGGCTGGTCAATCTAGTCCCGGGGTGGTGGGGACGACCCTATAGTCTTCGGACTTGACGGTGGCGGGCCAATCTAGTCCCGGGGTTGTGGGGACGACCCTACAGTCGTCGGACATTTCGGCGGCTTGCCAACTTTGGCCCGGGGTCGTGGGGACGACCCTATAGTCGTCGGACTTGACGCTGGCGGGCCAATCTAGTCCCGAGGTCGTAGGGACGACCCTATAGTCGTCGGACCTGACGGTGGCGGGCCAATCTAGTCCCGGGGTCGTGGGGACGACCCTACAGTCGTCGGACATTTCGGCGGCTTGCCAACTTTGGCCCGGGGTCGTGGGGACGACCCTATAGTCGTCGGACATGTCGGGGACTGGCAAACCTAGTCCCGAGGTCGTGGGGGCGACCCTATAGTCGTCGGACATGTCGGCGGCTGGCCAACCTAGTCCCGAGGTCGTCGGACTTGACGGTGGCGGGCCAATCTAGTCCCGGGGTCGTGGGGACGACCCTGCAGTCGTCGGACATGTCGGCGGCTGGTCAATCTAGTCCCGGGGTGGTGGGGACGACCCTATAGTCTGCGGACATGTCGGCGGCTGGCCAACTTTGGCCCGTGGTCGTGGGGACGACCCAATAGTCGTCGGACATGTCGGCGGGTGGCCAACTTTGGCCCGTAGTCGTGGGGACGACTCTATAGTCGTCGGACATGTCGGCGGCTGGCCAATCTAGTCCCGGGGTCGTGGGGACGACTCTATAGTCATCGGACATGTCGGCGGCTGGCCAACTTTGGCCCGTGGTCGTGGGGACGATCCAATAGTCGTCGGACATGTCGGCGGCTGGCCAATCTAGTCCCGTGGTCGTGGGGACGACCCTATAGTCTTCGGACATGACGGTAGCGGGCCAATCTAGACCCGAGGACGTGGGTGTTGGATATATATATTTGGGCCCTATCGTTTGAAGTTTGAATGTCGCGGGCATTCACAGGTATGCGAGGGTACGAGTGTGACGCGCCGGATGTGGCGAGAAGGCAGAAGGTTCTAGAATGCCTGAGTGAGTGAACGCGTCCGCGAGTCGTCTAAACTAGAATAAATATCTTATAAGTCTAAATGTATTTTTAAGCAGATCTGCTGCTAGTCCAAACCAGTATTCCAAGATTAATAAATACTACATATTAATCTACAGCGAAGGGTGTGGAATCATTGGATTCGTACAGATTACGACATCCAACAGGTTATGGGCCCAGCACGCTTCCACTGCGCCACGTGTTTGCTGTAGATTAAAATCTTGTGTAGTCTTTCGAGCTCGTTTGTCGTTGAGTTGTGTGTGAAATTCGGTATCATCCAACAGTGTAGACATTGATTTCTCGGAAAAATGGCAGAGAAGGAAATGTTCAACCTAACCAAACTCGACGGGTCAAATTTCCCGTTATGGAAATTTGGGGTGTCGTTCTTGCTGGAAGCAAAAGAACTAATGGAGTTTGTTGAGGGAGAGGATGTACAGCCCGATAGAGACACAAAGGTGAATGAGTGGAAAGAGTGGAAGAAAGGAAGATCGAAGGCATCGGTGATTCTGCTCGGCTCGGTGGAAACAGCGCTTCATGCGAATCTCATAAATTGCGAGACGCCGGCGGCCATGTGGAAGAAGCTGCATACCTTGTATGCAGACACCAGTGAGGATGCCAAGCAGCGTTACTGGCAGCAGTACTATGAGTTTAAGATGTTAGACAGTGAACCAGTGGCAACCCAAATAGAGAAATTAGAAACAATCTGCAAAAGGCTGATTGAAGCAGGGGAGAAGCCATCGGACGCAGCGATGATGTCGAAACTCCTGAGCAGTCTACCGTCAAAATTCTCCACCTTTACAATGGCATGGGAAAGCACCCCAAAGGGGGAAAGAACAAAGGAGAAACTAATTGAAAGACTCGTTCGGGAAGACAAACGCTTGACATCCACCGATGGGGAGGTGTCGTCACTTGCATTACAGGTGAAAGAAATGCAAATGAAGATGCAGAGCCGACCGAAACTGCGGACGGGCAGTCAACCGACTAAGAAGAAGAAGGTGCAAAAAGGGATCAAAATGGAAGAACTAAAGAAGAAGCATCCCTGCAATTACTGTCATGAAACGGGGCATTGGTTCCGCGAGTGCAAGAAACGAATAGCGGATGGTGGTGGCAACCACAGTGAGGAGAAAACAAATGAAGTAACTGGCTCTGTATATATGTGTGATATTTCAGCTTTTCACTCGGGAACCACTGACAGAGATGCCTCAGCTTGGTTGGCAGACTCTGGTGCAAGCATGCACATGACGTTTCAGAGGGAATTGTTTGAGAAACTGGGGCCAGTAGGAAAGGTGCGTTTCGTTAAGGTAGCAGGGGACAGAGTGCTTCCAGCAGCTGGCATCGGAGAAGTCAGTCTTCAGGTGAGAGTCCACGACCGACTAGTGAACAGAAGAATGACAGATGTACTTTTTGTGCCTGAGTTGAACCGGAACCTATTCTCAGTGGGAGCAATAACGGAAAAAGGGTTCTCATTTCACACGTATGGTGATCGGTGTGAGGTGCGAGAAGGAGATGGAGCACTGTCCGCAGAGGGAGTACGATGCGGTCACCTGTTCCAGATGCAGTTTATAGTGAAGAAGCCGGCAGAATGTTGTGTCGCACTAGACAACTCACTAAAATCCTGGCATGAGAGGTTAGGACATATCAATGTCAGAGCTATTAAGGAGACGGAGAAAAGTCAGGCTGCAATGGGAATGAAAATTGGTGACAGAACTGATTTCTTTTGTGAGGCATGCACCTTGGGTAAGCAGACCCAAATTACACACAGTTCAAGTACGAGAGAAAAAACGATCAGAGCAGGGGAAATGATCCACACAGATGTGTGCGGACCAATGAGTGTGGAATCTCCGCGTGGATCAAGGTACTTTTTATTGTTCAAGGATGACTGCACTGGGTTTCGGACGGTCTATTTCCTACGCCACAAAGCTGAAGTAATAGACAAATTTAAGGAATATGAAGCACTAGTAGCCAAACAGACGGGAAATCAAATAAAAGTTCTTCGTTCTGACAATGGCGGGGAATATGGGTCGACACAGTTCAGCAACTTTTTGAAACAAAAAGGAATAGTGCACGAAAAATCGACTCCATATGTCTCACAGCAAAATGGACGGGCCGAACGGGAGATGCGCACATTAGTGGAAAGTGCCCGGTCCATGTTACTAGGAAGGAATCTTCCACAAATGTTGTGGGCAGAGGCGATAAAGACAGCAGCTTATGTTCTCAACAGAACCCTCTCAAAACAAGTTGACGAGGTAACATCCTATGAAAAATGGTTTAACCAGAAACCAGAAGTGGGTCATCTACGAATATTCGGATGTGATGCTTACAAAAACATACCGAAGGATCATCGAAAGAAGCTGGACCAGAAAAGTAAAAAGATGATCTTCATAGGATATGAAGGAGAGTCGAGGAACTACAGACTCTGGGATAGCGCCACAAGGAAGGTACACGTCAGCTGCAACGTTACCTTCGACGAGAGTAAGAATCGACATACATCTCTCCAGGAGAGACACAAGGAAGATGCCACCTTCGACCAGACGTTGTGGAACTACATTTCCCCAGGGACGAGCGAAGAAGAGGAGGAAGCACCGAGAACACCAGAAGTCTAAATGTATTTTTAAGCAGATCTGCTGCTAGTCCAAACCAGTATTCCAAGATTAATAAATACTACATATTAATCTACAGCGAAGGGTGTGGAATCATTGGATTCGTACAGATTACGACATCCAACAGTGGGGACGACCCTATAGTCGTCGGACATTTCGGCGGCTGTCCAACTTTGGCCCGGTGTCGTGGGGACGATCCAATAGTCGTCGGACATGTCGGCGGCTGGCCAACTTTGGCCCGTGGTCGTGGGGACGATCCGATAGTCGTCGGACATGTCGGCGGCTGGCCAACTTTGGCCCGTGGTCGTGGGGACGACCCTATAGTCTTCGGACATGACGGTAGCGGGCCAATCTAGACCGGAGGACGTGGGGACGACCCTATAGTCGTCGGACATTTCGGCGGCTGTCCAACTTTGGCCCGGTGTCGTGGGGACGACCCTATAGTCGTCGGACAAGTCGGCGGCGGGCCAACCTTGTCCCGGGGTCGTGGGGACGACCGTATAGTCGTCGGACATGACGGTGGCGGGCCAATCTAGTCCCGGGGTCGTGGGGACGACCCTATAGTCATCGGACAAGACGGCGGCTGGACATCTTTGGCCCGCGGTCGTGGGGACGACCCTATAGTCGTCGGACAAGTCGGCGGCGGGCCAACCTTGTCCCGGGGTCGTGGGGACGACCCTATAGTCGTCGGACATGTCGGCGGCTGGCCAACCTTGTCCCGAGGTCGTGGGGACGACCCTATAGTCGTCGGACTTGACGGTGGCGGGCCAATCTAGTCCGGGGGTCGTGGGGACGACCCTATAGTCGTCGGACATGTCGGCGGCTTGCCAACTTTGGCCCGGGGTCGTGGGGACGACCCTATAGTCGTCGGACTTGACGTTGGCGGGCCAATCTAGTCCCGAGGTCGTGGGGATGACCCTATAATCGTTGGACATGACGGTGGCGGGCCAATCTAGTCCCGGGGTCGTAGGGACGACCCTATAGTCGTCGGACATGTTGGCGATTGGCCAACATTGGCCCGGGGTCGTCGGGACGATCCTATAGTCGTCGGACATGTCGGCGGCTGGCCAACCTACTCCCGGGGTCGTGGGGACGACCCTATAGTCGTCGGACATGTCGGCGGCTTGCCAACTTTGGCCCGGGGTCGTGGGGACGATCCAATAGTCGTCGGACATGAAGGCGTCTGGTCAACTTTGGCCCGTGGTCGTGGGGACGACTCTATAGTCGTCGGACATGTCGGCGGCTGGCCAACTTTGGCCCGTGGTCGTGGGGACGATCCAATAGTCGTCGGACATGTCGGCGGCTGGCCAACCTAGACCCGTGGTCGTGGGAACGACCCTATAGTCGTCGGACAAGCCGGCGGCTGGCCAAATTTGGTCCGTGGTCGTGGGGACGACCCTATAATCATCGGAAATGTCGACGGCTGGCCAACTTTGGCCCGTGGTCGTAAAGACGACCCTATAGTCGTCGGACAAGACGGTGGCGGGCCAATCTAGTCCCGGGGTCGTGGGGATCACCCTATAGTCGTCGGAAAAGTCGGCGGCTGGCCAACTTTTGCCCGGGGTCGTGGGGACGACCCTATAGTCGTCGGACAAGTCGGCGGCGAGCCAACCTAGACCGGGGGTCGTGGGGACGAGCCTATAGTCGTCGGACATGTCGGCGGCTGGCCAACCTGGACCCGGGGTCGTGGGGACGACCCTATTGTCGTCGAGAATGACGGTGGCGGGCCAATCTAGTCTCGGGGTCGTGGGGACGACCCTACAGTCGTCGGTCATGTCGGCGGCTGGCCAACTTTGGCCCGGGGTCGTGGGGGCGACCCTATAGTCGTCGGACATGTTGGCGGCTTGTCAGCCTAGTCCCGGGGTCGTGGGTACGACCCTACAGTCGTCGGACATTTCGGCGGCTTGCCAACCTTGGCCCGGGGTCGTGGGGACGACCCTATAGTCGTCGGACATGTCGGCGGCTGGCCAACTTTGGCCCGTGGTCGTGGGGACGATCCGATAGTCGTTGGACATGACGGTGGCGGGCCAATCTAGTCCCGGGGACGTGGGGACGACCCTATAGTCGTCGGACATGTCGGCGGCTGGCCAACCTTGTCCCGGGGTCGTGGGGACGACTCTATAGTCGTCGGACATGTCGGCGGCTGGCCAACTTTGGCCCGTGGTCGTGGGGACGATCCAATAGTCGTCGGACATGTCGGCGGCTGGCCAACTTTGGCCCGTGGTCGTGGGGACGATCCGATAGTCGTTGGACATGACGGTGGCGGGCCAATCTAGTCCCGGGGTCGTGGGGACGACCCTATAGTCGTCGGACAAGTCGGCGGCTGGCAAACTTTGGCCCGTGGTCGTGGGGACGATCCGATAGTCGTTGGACATGACGGTGGCGGGCCAATCTAGTCCCGGGGTCGTGGGGACGACCCTATAGTCGTCGGACATGTCGGCGGCTTGCCAACTTTGGCCCGGGGTCGTCGGGACGATCCTATAGTCGTCGGACATGTCGGCGGCTGGCCAACTTTGGCCCGTGGCCGTGGGGACAACCCTATAGTCGTCGGACAAATCGGCGGCTGACCAACTTTGGCCCGGGGTCGTGGGGACGACCCTATAGTCGTCGGACTTGACGGTGGCGGGCCAATCTAGTCCCGGGGTCGGGGGGACGACCCTATAGTCGTCGGACAAGTCGGCGGCTGGCAAACTTTGGCCCGTGGTCGTGGGGACGACCCTATAGTCGTCGGACAAGTCGGCGGCTGTCCAGCTTTGGCCCGGGGTCGTGGGGACGACCCTATAGTCGCCGGACATGTCGGCGGCTGGCCAACTTTGGCCCGTGGTCGTGGGGACGATCCAATAGTCGTCGGACATGTCGGCGGCTGGCCAACTTTGGCCCGTGGTCGTGGGGACGACCCGATAGTCGTCGGACATGTCGGCGGCTGGCCAACTCTGGCCCGTGGTCGTGGGGACAATCCAATAGTCGTCGGACATGTCGGCGGCTGGCCAACTTTGGCCCGTGGTCGTGGGGACGATCCGATAGTCGTTGGACATGACGGTGGCGGGCCAATCTAGTCCCGGGGTCGTGGGGACGACCCTATAGTCGTCGGACATGTCGGCGGCTGGCCAACCTTGTCCCGAGGTCGTGGGGACGACCCTATAGTCGTCGGACTTGACGGTGGCGGGCCAATCTAGTCCGGGGGTCGTGGGGACGACCCTATAGTCGTCGGACTTGAAGTTGGCGGGCCAATCTAGTCCCGAGGTCGTGGGGATGACCCTATAATCGTTGGACATGACGGTGGCGGGCCAATCTAGTCCCGGGGTCGTAGGGACGACCCTATAGTCGTCGGACATGTTGGCGATTGGCCAACATTGGCCCGTGGTCGTGGGGACGATCCAATAGTCGTCGGACATGTCGGCGGCTGGCCAACTTTGGCCCGGTGTCGTGGGGACGACCCAATAGTCGTCGGACATGTCGGCGGCTGGCCAACTTTGGCCCGTGGTCGTGGGGACGATCCGATAGTCGTTGGACATGACGGTGGCGGGCCATTCTAGTCCCGGGGTCGTGGTGACGACCCTATAGTCGTCGGACTTGTCGGTGGCGGGCCAATCTAGTCCGGGGGTCGTGGGGACGACCCTACAGTCGTCGGACATTTCGGCGGCTTGCCAACTTTGGCACGGGGTCGTGGGGACGACCCTATAGTCGTCGGACTTGTCGGTGGCGGGCCAATCTAGTCCGGGGGTCGTGGGGACGACCCTACAGTCGTCGGACATTTCGGCGGCTTGCCAACTTTGGCACGGTGTCGTGGGGACGACCCTATAGTCGTCGGACTTGACGTTGGCGGGCCAATCTAGTCCCGAGGTCGTGGGGACGACCCTACAGTCGTCGGACATTTCGGCGGCTTGCCAACTTTGGCCCGGGGTCGTGGGGACGACCCTATAGTCGTCGGACTTGACGGTGGCGGGCCAATCTAGTCCCGGGGTTGTGGGGACGACCCTACAGTCGTCGGACATTTCGGCGGCTTGCCAACTTTGGCCCGGGGTCGTGGGGACGACCCTATAGTCGTCGGACTTGACGTTGGCGGGCCAATCTAGTCCCGAGGTCGTGGGGACGACCCTATAGTCGTCGGACTTGACGGTGGCCGGCCAATCTATTCCCGGGGTCGTGGGGACGACCCTACAGTCGTCGGACATTTCGGCGGCTTGCCAACTTTGGCCCGGGGTCGTGGGGACGACCCTATAGTCGTCGGACATGTCGGCGGCTGGCCAAAATTGGCCCGAGGTCGTGGGGGCGATCCTATAGTCGCCGGACATGTCGGCGGCTGGCCAACTTTGGCGCGTGGTCGTGGGGACGATCCGATTGTCGTCGGACATGTCGGCGGCTGGCCAACCTAGACCCGGGGTCGTGGGGACGACCCTATAGTCGTCGGACTTGTCGGTGGCGGGCCAATCTAGTCCGGGGGTCGTGGGGACGACCCTACAGTCGTCGGACATTTCGACGGCTTGCCAACTTTGGCCCGGGGTCGTGGGGACGATCCAATAGTCGTCGGACATGTCGGCGGCTGGCCAACTTTGGCCCGTGGTCGTGGGGACGACCCAATAGTCGTCGGACATGTCGGCGGCTGGCCATCATTGGCCCGGGGTCGTCGGGACGACCCTATAGTCGTCGGACATGTCGGCGGCTGGCCAACCTAGTCCCGTGGTCGTGGGGACGATCCGATAGTCGTTGGACATGACGGTGGCGGGCCATTCTAGTCCCGGGGTCGTGGGGACGACCCTATAGTCGTCGGACATGTTGGCGGCTGGCCAACTTTGGCCCGTGGTCGTGGGGACGACCCTATAGTCGTCGGACATTTCGGCGGCTTGCCAAATTTGGCCCGGGGTCGTGGGGACGACCCTATAGTCCTCGGACATTTCGGCGGCATGCCAACTTTGGCCCGGGGTCGTGGGGACGACACTATAGTCGTTGGACATGACGGTGGCGGGACAAAATAGTCCCGGGGTCGTGGGTACGACCCTATAGTCGTCGGACAAGTCGGCGGCGGGCCAACCTTGTCCCGGGGTCGTGGGGACGACCCTATAGTCGTCGGACATGACGGTGGCGGGCCAATCTAGTCCCGGGGTCGTGGGGCCGATCCTATAGTCGTCGGACAAGACGGCGGCTGGATATTCTTGGCCCGTGGTTGTGGGGACGAATCTATAGTCGTCGGACATGTCGGCGGCTGGCCAACTTTGGCCCGTGGCCGTGGGGACGACCCTATAGTCGTCGGACAAATCGGCGGCTGACCAACTTTGGCCCGGGGTCGTGGGGACGACCCTATAGTCGTTGGACTTGACGGTGGCGGGCCAATCTAGTCCCGGGGTCGGGGGGACGACCCTATAGTCGTCGGACAAGTCGGCGGCTGGCAAACTTTGGCCCGTGGTCGTGGGGACGACCCTATAGTCGTCGGACAAGTCGGCGGCTGTCCAGCTTTGGCCCGGGGTCGTGGGGACGACCCTATAGTCGTCGGACATGTCGGCGGCTGGCCAACTTTGGCCCGTGGTCGTGGGGACGATCCAATAGTCGTCGGACATGTCGGCGGCTGGCCAGCTTTGGCCCGTGGTCGTGGGGACGACCCTATAGTCGTCGGACATGTCGGCGGCTAGCCAACATTGGCCCGGGGTCGTGGGGACGACCCTATAGTCGTCGGACATGTCGGCGGCTGGCCAACTTTGGCCCGGTGTCGTGGGGACGACTCTATAGTCGTCGGAAATGTCGGCGGCTGGCCAACCTGGACCCGGGGTCGTGGGAACGACCCTATTGTCGTCGGACAAGGCGGTGGCGGGCCAATCTAGTCCCGGGGTCGTGGGGACGACCCTATAGTCGTCGGACTTGTCGGTGGCGGGCCAATCTAGTCCGGGGGTCGTGGGGACGACCCTACAGTCGTCGGACATTTCGGCGGTTTGCCAACTTTGGCCCGGGGTCGTGGGGACGACCCAATAGTCGTCGGAAATGTCGGCGGCTGGTCAACTTTGGCCCGTGGTCGTGGGGACGACCCTATAGTCGTTGGACATGTCAGCGGCTGGCCAACTTTGGCCCGGTGTCGTGGGGACGACCCAATAGTCGTCGGACATGTCGGCGGCTGGCCAACTTTGGCCCGTGGTCGTGGGGACGATCCGATAGTCGTTGGACATGACGGTGGCGGGCCATTCTAGTCCCGGGGTCGTGGGGACGACCCTATAGTCGTCGGACTTGTCGGTGGCGGGCCAATCTAGTCCGGGGGTCGTGGGGACGACCCTACAGTCGTCGGACATTTCGGCGGCTTGCCAACTTTGGCCCGGGGTCGTGGGGACGACCCTATAGTCGTCGGACTTGACGTTGGCGGGCCAATCTAGTCCCGAGGTCGTGGGGACGACCCTATAGTCGTCGGACTTGACGGTGGCCGGCCAATCTAGTCCCGGGGTTGTGGGGACGACCCTACAGTCGTCGGACATTTCGGCGGCTTGCCAACTTTGGCCCGGGGTCGTGGGGACGACCCTATAGTCGTCGGACTTGACGGTGGCGGGCCAATCTAGTCCGGGGGTCGTGGGGACGACCCTACAGTCGTCGGACATTTCGGCGGCTTGCCAACTTTGGCCCGGGGTCGTGGGGACGACCCTATAGTCGTCGGACTTGACGGTGGCGGGCCAATCTAGTCCCGGGGTTGTGGGGACGACCCTACAGTCGTCGGACATGTCGGCGGCTGGCCTACTTTGGCCCGGTGTCTTGGGGACGACTCTATAGTCGTCGGACATGTCGGCGGCTGGCCAACCTAGACCCGGGGTCGTGGGGACGACCCTATAGCCCTCGGACAAGTCGGCGGCTGGCCAACTTTGGCCCGTGGTCGTGGGAACGACCCTATAGTCGTCGGACAAGTCGGCGGCTGGCCAAATTTGGTCCGCGGTCGTGGGGACGACCCTATAATCATCGGAAATGTCGACGGCTGGCCAACTTTGGCCCGTGGTCGTAAAGACGACCCTATAGTCGTCGGACAAGACGATGGCGGGCCAATCTAGTCCCGGGGTCGTGGGGACGACCCTATAGTCGTCGGACATGTCGGCGGCTGGCCAACCTAGACCCGTGGTCGTGGGAACGACCCTATAGTCGTCGGACAAGCCGGCGGCTGTCCAACTTTGGCCCGGTGTCGTGGGGACGACCCTATAGTCGTCGGACTTGACGGTGGCCGGCCAATCTATTCCCGGGGTCGTGGGGACGACCCTACAGTCGTCGGACATTTCGGCGGCTTGCCAACTTTGGCCCGGGGTCGTGGGGACGACCCTATAGTCGTCGGACATGTCGGCGGCTGGCCAAAATTGGCCCGAGGTCGTGGGGGCGACCCTATAGTCGCCGGACATGTCGGCGACTGGCCAACCTAGTCCCGAGGTCGTCGGACTGGACGGTGGCGGGCCAATCTAGTCCCGGGTTCGTGGGGACGATCCTACAGTCGTCGGACATTTCGGTGGCTTGCCAACTTTGGCCCGTGGTCGTGGGGACGACCCTATAGTCGTCGGACATGTCGGCGTTTTGCCATCTTTGGCCCGTGGTCGTGAAGACGACCCTATAGTCGTCGGACATGACGGTGGCGGGACAATCTAGTCCCGGGGTCGTGGGGACGACCATATAGTCGTCGGACATGTCGGCGGCTGGCCAACCTACTCCCGGGGTCGTGGGGACGACCCTATAGTCGTCGGACATGTCGGCGGCTGGCCAACATTGGCCCGTGGTCGTGGGAACGATCCAATAGTCGTCGGACATGTCGGCGGCTGGCCAACTTTGGCCCGTGGTCGTGGGGACGACCCGATAGTCGTCGGACATGTCGGCGGCTGGCCAACTCTGGCCCGTGGTCGTGGGGACAATCCAATAGTCGTCGGACATGTCGGCGGCTGGCCAACTTTGGCCCGTGGTCGTGGAGACGATCCGATAGTTGTTGGACATGACGGTGGCGGGCCAATCTAGTCCCGGGGTCGTGGGGACGACCCTATAGTCGTCGGACTTGACGTTGGCGGGCCAATCTAGTCCCGAGGTCGTGGGGACGACCCTATAGTCGTCGGACTTGACGGTGGCCGGCCAATCTATTCCCGGGGTCGTGGGGACGACCCTACAGTCGTCGGACATTTCGGCGGCTTGCCAACTTTGGCCCGGGGTCGTGGGGACGACCCTATAGTCGTCGGACATGTCGGCGGCTGGCCAAAATTGGCCCGAGGTCGGGGGGGCGACCCTATAGTCGCCGGACATGTCGGCGACTGGCCAACCTAGTCCCGAGGTCGTCGGACTGGACGGTGGCGGGCCAATCTAGTCCCGGGTTCGTGGGGACGATCCTACAGTCGTCGGACATTTCGGTGGCTTGCCAACTTTGGCCCGTGGTCGTGGGGACGACCCTATAGTCGTCGGACATGTCGGCGTTTTGCCATCTTTGGCCCGTGGTCGTGAAGACGACCCTATAGTCGTCGGACATGACGGTGGCGGGACAATCTAGTCCCGGGGTCGTGGGGACGACCATATAGTCGTCGGACATGTCGGCGGCTGGCCAACCTACTCCCGGGGTCGTGGGGACGACCCTATAGTCGTCGGACATGTCGGCGGCTGGTCAATCTAGTCCCGGGGTCGTGGGGACGACTCTATAGTCGTCGGACATGTCGGCGGCTGACCAACTTTGGCCCGTGGTCGTGGGGACGATCCAATAGTCGTCGGACATGTCGGCGGCTGGCCAACTTTGGCCCGTGGTCGTGGGGACGATCCGATAGTCGTCGGACATGTCGGCGGCTGGACATCTTTGGCCCGCGGTCGTGGGGACGACCCTATAGTCGTTGGACATGACGGTGGCGGGCCAATCTAGTCCCGGGGTCGTAGGGACGACCCTATAGTCGTCGGACATGTCGGCGGCTGGCCAACCTAGTCCCGAGGTCGTCGGACTTGACGGTGGCGGGCCAATCTAGTCCCGGGGTCGTGGGGACGACCCTGCAGTCGTCGGACATGTCGGCGGCTGGTCAATCTAGTCCCGGGGTGGTGGGGACGACCCTATAGTCTTCGGACATGTCGGCGGCTGGCCAACTTTGGCCCGTGGTCGTGGGGACGACCCTATAGTCGTCGGACATGTCGGCGGCTGGCCAACCTAGACCCGTGGTCGTGGGAACGACCCTATAGTCGTCGGACAAGCCGGCGGCTGTCCAACTTTGGCCCGGTGTCGTGGGGACGACCATATAGTCGTCGGACATGTCGGCGGCTGGCCAACCTACTCCCGGGGTCGTGGGGACGACCCTATAGTCGTCGGACATGTCGGCGGCTGGCCAACATTGGCCCGTGGTCGTGGGAACGATCCAATAGTCGTCGGACATGTCGGCGGCTGGCCAACTTTGGCCCGTGGTCGTGGGGACGACCCGATAGTCGTCGGACATGTCGGCGGCTGGCCAACTCTGGCCCGTGGTCGTGGGGACAATCCAATAGTCGTCGGACATGTCGGCGGCTGGCCAACTTTGGCCCGTGGTCGTGGAGACCATCCGATAGTTGTTGGACATGACGGTGGCGGGCCAATCTAGTCCCGGGGTCGTGGGGACGACCCTATAGTCGTCGGACTTGACGTTGGCGGGCCAATCTAGTCCCGAGGTCGTGGGGACGACCCTATAGTCGTCGGACTTGACGGTGGCCGGCCAATCTATTCCCGGGGTCGTGGGGACGACCCTACAGTCGTCGGACATTTCGGCGGCTTGCCAACTTTGGCCCGGGGTCGTGGGGACGACCCTATAGTCGTCGGACATGTCGGCGGCTGGCCAAAATTGGCCCGAGGTCGTGGGGGCGACCCTATAGTCGCCGGACATGTCGGCGACTGGCCAACCTAGTCCCGAGGTCGTCGGACTGGACGGTGGCGGGCCAATCTAGTCCCGGGTTCGTGGGGACGATCCTACAGTCGTCGGACATTTCGGTGGCTTGCCAACTTTGGCCCGTGGTCGTGGGGACGACCCTATAGTCGTCGGACATGTCGGCGTTTTGCCATCTTTGGCCCGTGGTCGTGAAGACGACCCTATAGTCGTCGGACATGACGGTGGCGGGACAATCTAGTCCCGGGGTCGTGGGGACGACCATATAGTCGTCGGACATGTCGGCGGCTGGCCAACCTACTCCCGGGGTCGTGGGGACGACCCTATAGTCGTCGGACATGTCGGCGGCTGGTCAATCTAGTCCCGGGGTCGTGGGGACGACTCTATAGTCGTCGGACATGTCGGCGGCTGACCAACTTTGGCCCGTGGTCGTGGGGACGATCCAATAGTCGTCGGACATGTCGGCGGCTGGCCAACTTTGGCCCGTGGTCGTGGGGACGATCCGATAGTCGTCGGACATGTCGGCGGCTGGACATCTTTGGCCCGCGGTCGTGGGGACGACCCTATAGTCGTTGGACATGACGGTGGCGGGCCAATCTAGTCCCGGGGTCGTAGGGACGACCCTATAGTCGTCGGACATGTCGGCGATTGGCCAACATTGGCCCGGGGTCGTGGGGACGACCCTATAGTCGACGGACATGTCGGCGGCTGGCCAACTTTGGCCCGTGGTCGTGGAGACGATCCTATAGTCGTCGGACTTGACGGTGGCGGGCCAATCTAGTCCCGGGGTCGTGGGGACGATCCAATAGTCGTCGGACATGTCGGCGGCTGGCCAACTTTGGCCCGTGGTCGTGGGGACGACCCAATAGTCGTCGGACATGTCGGCGGCTGGCCAACATTGGCCCGGTGTCTTGGGGACGACTCTATAGTCGTCGGACATTTCGGCGGCTTGCCTACTTTGGCCCGTGGTCGTGGGGACGACCCTATAGTCGTCGGACATGTCGGCGTCTGGCCAACCTAGTCCCGAGGCCGTCGGACTGGACGGTGGCGGGCCAATCTAGTCCCGGGTTCGTGGGGACGATCCTACAGTCGTCGGACATTTCGGCGGCTTGCCAACTTTGGCCCGTGGTCGTGGGGACGACCCTATAGTCGTCGGACATGTCGGTGTTTGGCCATCTTTGGCCCGTGGTCGTGAAGACGACCCTATAGTCGTCGGACATGACGGTGGCGGGCCAATCTAGTCCCTGGGTCGTGGGGACGACCCAACAGTCGTCGGACATTTCGGCGGTTTGCCAACTTTGGCCCGGGGTCGTGGGGACGACCCTATAGTCGTCGGACATGTCGGCGTCTGGCCAACCTAGTCCCGGTGTCTTGGGGACGACTCTATAGTCGTCGGACATGTCGGCGGCTGGCCAACCTAGACCCGGGGTCGTGGGAACGACCCTATAGTCGTCGGACAAGTCGGCGGCTGGCCAACTTTGGCCCGTGGTCGTGGGAACGACCCTATAGTCGTCGGACAAGTCGGCGGCTGGCCAAATTTGGTCCGTGGTCGTGGGGACGACCCTATAGTCATCGGAAATGTCGACGGCTGGCTAACTTTGGCCCGTGGTCGTAAAGACGACCCTATAGTCGTCGGACAAGACGGTGGCGGGCCAATCTAGTCCCGGGGTCGTGGGGACGATCCAATAGTCGTCGGACATGTCGGCGGCTGGCCAACTTTGGCCCGTGGTCGTGGGGACGACCCAATAGTCGTCGGACATGTCGGCGGCTGGCCAACATTGGCCCGGTGTCTTGGGGACGACTCTATAGTCGTCGGACATTTCGGCGGCTTGCCTACTTTGGCCCGTGGTCGTGGGGACGACCCTATAGTCGTCGGACATGTCGGCGTCTGGCCAACCTAGTCCCGAGGCCGTCGGACTGGACGGTGGCGGGCCAATCTAGTCCCGGGTTCGTGGGGACGATCCTACAGTCGTCGGACATTTCGGCGGCTTGCCAACTTTGGCCCGTGGTCGTGGGGACGACCCTATAGTCGTCGGACATGTCGGTGTTTGGCCATCTTTGGCCCGTGGTCGTGAAGACGACCCTATAGTCGTCGGACATGACGGTGGCGGGCCAATCTAGTCCCTGGGTCGTGGGGACGACCCAACAGTCGTCGGACATTTCGGCGGTTTGCCAACTTTGGCCCGGGGTCGTGGGGACGACCCTATAGTCGTCGGACATGTCGGCGTCTGGCCAACCTAGTCCCGGTGTCTTGGGGACGACTCTATAGTCGTCGGACATGTCGGCGGCTGGCCAACCTAGACCCGGGGTCGTGGGAACGACCCTATAGTCGTCGGACAAGTCGGCGGCTGGCCAACTTTGGCCCGTGGTCGTGGGAACGACCCTATAGTCGTCGGACAAGTCGGCGGCTGGCCAAATTTGGTCCGTGGTCGTGGGGACGACCCTATAGTCATCGGAAATGTCGACGGCTGGCCAACTTTGGCCCGTGGTCGTAAAGACGACCCTATAGTCGTCGGACATGTCGGCGGCTGGCCAACCTAGTCCCGTGGTCGTGGGGACGATCCGATAGTCGTTGGACATGACGGTGGCGGGCCAATCTAGTCCGGGGGTCGTGGGGACGACCCTACAGTCGTCGGACATTTCGGCGGCTGGCCAACTTTGGCCCGGTGTCGTGGGGACGACTCTATAGTCGTCGGACATGTCGGGGACTGGCAAACCTAGTCCCGAGGTCGTGGGGGCGACCCTATAGTCGTCGGACATGTCGGCGGCTGGCCAACCTAGTCCCGAGGTCGTCGGACTTGACGGTGGCGGGCCAATCTAGTCCCGGGGTCGTGGGGACGACCCTGCAGTCGTCGGACATGTCGGCGGCTGGTCAATCTAGTCCCGGGGTGGTGGGGACGACCCTATAGTCTTCGGACTTGACGGTGGCGGGCCAATCTAGTCCCGGGGTTGTGGGGACGACCCTACAGTCGTCGGACATTTCGGCGGCTTGCCAACTTTGGCCCGGGGTCGTGGGGACGACCCTATAGTCGTCGGACTTGACGCTGGCGGGCCAATCTAGTCCCGAGGTCGTAGGGACGACCCTATAGTCGTCGGACCTGACGGTGGCGGGCCAATCTAGTCCCGGGGTCGTGGGGACGACCCTACAGTCGTCGGACATTTCGGCGGCTTGCCAACTTTGGCCCGGGGTCGTGGGGACGACCCTATAGTCGTCGGACATGTCGGGGACTGGCAAACCTAGTCCCGAGGTCGTGGGGGCGACCCTATAGTCGTCGGACATGTCGGCGGCTGGCCAACCTAGTCCCGAGGTCGTCGGACTTGACGGTGGCGGGCCAATCTAGTCCCGGGGTCGTGGGGACGACCCTGCAGTCGTCGGACATGTCGGCGGCTGGTCAATCTAGTCCCGGGGTGGTGGGGACGACCCTATAGTCTGCGGACATGTCGGCGGCTGGCCAACTTTGGCCCGTGGTCGTGGGGACGACCCAATAGTCGTCGGACATGTCGGCGGGTGGCCAACTTTGGCCCGTAGTCGTGGGGACGACTCTATAGTCGTCGGACATGTCGGCGGCTGGCCAATCTAGTCCCGGGGTCGTGGGGACGACTCTATAGTCATCGGACATGTCGGCGGCTGGCCAACTTTGGCCCGTGGTCGTGGGGACGATCCAATAGTCGTCGGACATGTCGGCGGCTGGCCAATCTAGTCCCGTGGTCGTGGGGACGACCCTATAGTCTTCGGACATGACGGTAGCGGGCCAATCTAGACCCGAGGACGTGGGTGTTGGATATATATATTTGGGCCCTATCGTTTGAAGTTTGAATGTCGCGGGCATTCACAGGTATGCGAGGGTACGAGTGTGACGCGCCGGATGTGGCGAGAAGGCAGAAGGTTCTAGAATGCCTGAGTGAGTGAACGCGTCCGCGAGTCGTCTAAACTAGAATAAATATCTTATAAGTCTAAATGTATTTTTAAGCAGATCTGCTGCTAGTTCAAACCAGTATTCCAAGATTAATAAATACTACATATTAATCTACAGCGAAGGGTGTGGAATCATTGGATTCGTACAGATTACGACATCCAACAGGTTATGGGCCCAGCACGCTTCCACTGCGCCACGTGTTTGCTGTAGATTAAAATCTTGTGTAGTCTTTCGAGCTCGTTTGTCGTTGAGTTGTGTGTGAAATTCGGTATCATCCAACAGTGTAGACATTGATTTCTCGGAAAAATGGCAGAGAAGGAAATGTTCAACCTAACCAAACTCGACGGGTCAAATTTCCCGTTATGGAAATTTGGGGTGTCGTTCTTGCTGGAAGCAAAAGAACTAATGGAGTTTGTTGAGGGAGAGGATGTACAGCCCGATAGAGACACAAAGGTGAATGAGTGGAAAGAGTGGAAGAAAGGAAGATCGAAGGCATCGGTGATTCTGCTCGGCTCGGTGGAAACAGCGCTTCATGCGAATCTCATAAATTGCGAGACGCCGGCGGCCATGTGGAAGAAGCTGCATACCTTGTATGCAGACACCAGTGAGGATGCCAAGCAGCGTTACTGGCAGCAGTACTATGAGTTTAAGATGTTAGACAGTGAACCAGTGGCAACCCAAATAGAGAAATTAGAAACAATCTGCAAAAGGCTGATTGAAGCAGGGGAGAAGCCATCGGACGCAGCGATGATGTCGAAACTCCTGAGCAGTCTACCGTCAAAATTCTCCACCTTTACAATGGCATGGGAAAGCACCCCAAAGGGGGAAAGAACAAAGGAGAAACTAATTGAAAGACTCGTTCGGGAAGACAAACGCTTGACATCCACCGATGGGGAGGTGTCGTCACTTGCATTACAGGTGAAAGAAATGCAAATGAAGATGCAGAGCCGACCGAAACTGCGGACGGGCAGTCAACCGACTAAGAAGAAGAAGGTGCAAAAAGGGATCAAAATGGAAGAACTAAAGAAGAAGCATCCCTGCAATTACTGTCATGAAACGGGGCATTGGTTCCGCGAGTGCAAGAAACGAATAGCGGATGGTGGTGGCAACCACAGTGAGGAGAAAACAAATGAAGTAACTGGCTCTGTATATATGTGTGATATTTCAGCTTTTCACTCGGGAACCACTGACAGAGATGCCTCAGCTTGGTTGGCAGACTCTGGTGCAAGCATGCACATGACGTTTCAGAGGGAATTGTTTGAGAAACTGGGGCCAGTAGGAAAGGTGCGTTTCGTTAAGGTAGCAGGGGACAGAGTGCTTCCAGCAGCTGGCATCGGAGAAGTCAGTCTTCAGGTGAGAGTCCACGACCGACTAGTGAACAGAAGAATGACAGATGTACTTTTTGTGCCTGAGTTGAACCGGAACCTATTCTCAGTGGGAGCAATAACGGAAAAAGGGTTCTCATTTCACACGTATGGTGATCGGTGTGAGGTGCGAGAAGGAGATGGAGCACTGTCCGCAGAGGGAGTACGATGCGGTCACCTGTTCCAGATGCAGTTTATAGTGAAGAAGCCGGCAGAATGTTGTGTCGCACTAGACAACTCACTAAAATCCTGGCATGAGAGGTTAGGACATATCAATGTCAGAGCTATTAAGGAGACGGAGAAAAGTCAGGCTGCAATGGGAATGAAAATTGGTGACAGAACTGATTTCTTTTGTGAGGCATGCACCTTGGGTAAGCAGACCCAAATTACACACAGTTCAAGTACGAGAGAAAAAACGATCAGAGCAGGGGAAATGATCCACACAGATGTGTGCGGACCAATGAGTGTGGAATCTCCGCGTGGATCAAGGTACTTTTTATTGTTCAAGGATGACTGCACTGGGTTTCGGACGGTCTATTTCCTACGCCACAAAGCTGAAGTAATAGACAAATTTAAGGAATATGAAGCACTAGTAGCCAAACAGACGGGAAATCAAATAAAAGTTCTTCGTTCTGACAATGGCGGGGAATATGGGTCGACACAGTTCAGCAACTTTTTGAAACAAAAAGGAATAGTGCACGAAAAATCGACTCCATATGTCTCACAGCAAAATGGACGGGCCGAACGGGAGATGCGCACATTAGTGGAAAGTGCCCGGTCCATGTTACTAGGAAGGAATCTTCCACAAATGTTGTGGGCAGAGGCGATAAAGACAGCAGCTTATGTTCTCAACAGAACCCTCTCAAAACAAGTTGACGAGGTAACATCCTATGAAAAATGGTTTAACCAGAAACCAGAAGTGGGTCATCTACGAATATTCGGATGTGATGCTTACAAAAACATACCGAAGGATCATCGAAAGAAGCTGGACCAGAAAAGTAAAAAGATGATCTTCATAGGATATGAAGGAGAGTCGAGGAACTACAGACTCTGGGATAGCGCCACAAGGAAGGTACACGTCAGCTGCAACGTTACCTTCGACGAGAGTAAGAATCGACATACATCTCTCCAGGAGAGACACAAGGAAGATGCCACCTTCGACCAGACGTTGTGGAACTACATTTCCCCAGGGACGAGCGAAGAAGAGGAGGAAGCACCGAGAACACCAGAAGTCTAAATGTATTTTTAAGCAGATCTGCTGCTAGTCCAAACCAGTATTCCAAGATTAATAAATACTACATATTAATCTACAGCGAAGGGTGTGGAATCATTGGATTCGTACAGATTACGACATCCAACAGTGGGGACGACCCTATAGTCGTCGGACATTTCGGCGGCTGTCCAACTTTGGCCCGGTGTCGTGGGGACGATCCAATAGTCGTCGGACATGTCGGCGGCTGGCCAACTTTGGCCCGTGGTCGTGGGGACGATCCGATAGTCGTCGGACATGTCGGCGGCTGGCCAACTTTGGCCCGTGGTCGTGGGGACGACCCTATAGTCTTCGGACATGACGGTAGCGGGCCAATCTAGACCGGAGGACGTGGGGACGACCCTATAGTCGTCGGACATTTCGGCGGCTGTCCAACTTTGGCCCGGTGTCGTGGGGACGACCCTATAGTCGTCGGACAAGTCGGCGGCGGGCCAACCTTGTCCCGGGGTCGTGGGGACGACCGTATAGTCGTCGGACATGACGGTGGCGGGCCAATCTAGTCCCGGGGTCGTGGGGACGACCCTATAGTCATCGGACAAGACGGCGGCTGGACATCTTTGGCCCGCGGTCGTGGGGACGACCCTATAGTCGTCGGACAAGTCGGCGGCGGGCCAACCTTGTCCCGGGGTCGTGGGGACGACCCTATAGTCGTCGGACATGTCGGCGGCTGGCCAACCTTGTCCCGAGGTCGTGGGGACGACCCTATAGTCGTCGGACTTGACGGTGACGGGCCAATCTAGTCCGGGGGTCGTGGGGACGACCCTATAGTCGTCGGACATGTCGGCGGCTTGCCAACTTTGCCCCGGGGTCGTGGGGACGACCCTATAGTCGTCGGACTTGACGTTGGCGGGCCAATCTAGTCCCGAGGTCGTGGGGATGACCCTATAATCGTTGGACATGACGGTGGCGGGCCAATCTAGTCCCGGGGTCGTAGGGACGACCCTATAGTCGTCGGACATGTTGGCGATTGGCCAACATTGGCCCGGGGTCGTCGGGACGATCCTATAGTCGTCGGACATGTCGGCGGCTGGCCAACCTACTCCCGGGGTCGTGGGGACGACCCTATAGTCGTCGGACATGTCGGCGGCTTGCCAACTTTGGCCCGGGGTCGTGGGGACGATCCAATAGTCGTCGGACATGAAGGCGTCTGGTCAACTTTGGCCCGTGGTCGTGGGGACGACTCTATAGTCGTCGGACATGTCGGCGGCTGGCCAACTTTGGCCCGTGGTCGTGGGGACGATCCAATAGTCGTCGGACATGTCGGCGGCTGGCCAACCTAGACCCGTGGTCGTGGGAACGACCCTATAGTCGTCGGACAAGCCGGCGGCTGGCCAAATTTGGTCCGTGGTCGTGGGGACGACCCTATAATCATCGGAAATGTCGACGGCTGGCCAACTTTGGCCCGTGGTCGTAAAGACGACCCTATAGTCGTCGGACAAGACGGTGGCGGGCCAATCTAGTCCCGGGGTCGTGGGGATCACCCTATAGTCGTCGGAAAAGTCGGCGGCTGGCCAACTTTTGCCCGGGGTCGTGGGGACGACCCTATAGTCGTCGGACAAGTCGGCGGCGAGCCAACCTAGACCGGGGGTCGTGGGGACGAGCCTATAGTCGTCGGACATGTCGGCGGCTGGCCAACCTGGACCCGGGGTCGTGGGGACGACCCTATTGTCGTCGAGAATGACGGTGGCGGGCCAATCTAGTCTCGGGGTCGTGGGGACGACCCTACAGTCGTCGGTCATGTCGGCGGCTGGCCAACTTTGGCCCGGGGTCGTGGGGGCGACCCTATAGTCGTCGGACATGTTGGCGGCTTGTCAGCCTAGTCCCGGGGTCGTGGGTACGACCCTACAGTCGTCGGACATTTCGGCGGCTTGCCAACCTTGGCCCGGGGTCGTGGGGACGACCCTATAGTCGTCGGACATGTCGGCGGCTGGCCAACTTTGGCCCGTGGTCGTGGGGACGATCCGATAGTCGTTGGACATGACGGTGGCGGGCCAATCTAGTCCCGGGGTCGTGGGGACGACCCTATAGTCGTCGGACATGTCGGCGGCTGGCCAACCTTGTCCCGGGGTCGTGGGGACGACTCTATAGTCGTCGGACATGTCGGCGGCTGGCCAACTTTGGCCCGTGGTCGTGGGGACGATCCAATAGTCGTCGGACATGTCGGCGGCTGGCCAACTTTGGCCCGTGGTCGTGGGGACGATCCGATAGTCGTTGGACATGACGGTGGCGGGCCAATCTAGTCCCGGGGTCGTGGGGACGACCCTATAGTCGTCGGACATGTCGGCGGCTTGCCAACTTTGGCCCGGGGTCGTGGGGACGATCCAATAGTCGTCGGACATGAAGGCGGCTGGTCAACTTTGGCCCGTGGTCGTGGGGACGACCCTATAGTCGTTGGACATGTCAGCGGCTGGCCAACTTTGGCCCGGTGTCGTGGGGACGACCCAATAGTCGTCGGACATGTCGGCGGGTGGCCAACCTAGTCCCGAGGTCGTGGGGACGACCCTATAGTCGTCGGACAAGTCGGCGGCTGGCAAACTTTGGCCCGTGGTCGTGGGGACGATCCGATAGTCGTTGGACATGACGGTGGCGGGCCAATCTAGTCCCGGGGTCGTGGGGACGACCCTATAGTCGTCGGACATGTCGGCGGCTTGCCAACTTTGGCCCGGGGTCGTCGGGACGATCCTATAGTCGTCGGACATGTCGGCGGCTGGCCAACTTTGGCCCGTGGCCGTGGGGACAACCCTATAGTCGTCGGACAAATCGGCGGCTGACCAACTTTGGCCCGTGGTCGTGGGGACGATCCAATAGTCGTCGGACATGTCGGCGGCTGGCCAATCTAGTCCCGTGGTCGTGGGGACGACCCTATAGTCTTCGGACATGACGGTAGCGGGCCAGTCTAGACCCGAGGACGTGGGGACGACCCTATAGTCGTCGGACATTTCGGCGGCTGTCCAACTTTGGCCCGGTGTCGTGGGGACGATCCAGTAGTCGTCGGACATGTCGGTGGCTGGCCAACTTTGGCCCGTGGTCGTGGGGACGATCCGATAGTCGTCGGACATGTCGGCGGCTGGCCAACTTTGGCCCGTGGTCGTGGGGACGACCCTATAGTCTTCGGACATGACGGTAGCGGGCCAATCTAGACCGGAGGACGTGGGGACGACCCTATAGTCGTCGGACATTTCGGCGGCTGTCCAACTTTGGCCCGGTGTCGTGGGGACGACCCTATAGTCGTCGGACAAGTCGGCGGCGGGCCAACCTTGTCCCGGGGTCGTGGGGACGACCGTATAGTCGTCGGACATGACGGTGGCGGGCCAATCTAGTCCCGTGGTCGTGGGGACGACCCTATAGTCATCGGACAAGACGGCGGCTGGACATCTTTGGCCCGCGGTCGTGGGGACGACCCTATAGTCGTCGGACAAGTCGGCGGCGGGCCAACCTTGTCCCGGTGTCGTGGGGACGACCGTATAGTCGTCGGACATGACGGTGGCGGGCCAATCTAGTCCCGGGGTCGTGGGGACGACCCTATAGTCATCGGACAAGACGGCGGCTGGACATCTTTGGCCCGCGGTCGTGGGGGCGACCCTATAGTCGTCGGACATTTCGGCGGCTTGCCAACTTTGGCCCGGGGTCTTGGGGACGACCCTATAGTCGTCGGACATTTCGGCGGCATGCCACCTTTGGCCCGTGGTCGTGGGGACGATCCGATAGTCGTCGGACATGTCGGCGGCTGGCCAACCTAGACCCGGGGTCGTGGGGACGACCCTATTGTCGTCGGACATGGCGGTGGCGGGCCAATCTAGTCCCGTGGTCGTGGGGACGACCCTATAGTCGTCGGACATGTCGGCGGCTGGCCAACCTAGTCCCGTGGTCGTGGGGACGATCCGATAGTCGTTGGACATGACGGTGGCGGGCCATTCTAGTCCCGGGGTCGTGGGGACGACCCTATAGTCGTCGGACATGTCGGCGGCTGGCCAACTTTGGCCCGTGGTCGTGGGGACGACCCAGTAGTCGTCGGACATGTCGGCGGCTGGCCAACCTAGTCCCGAGGTCGTCGGACTTGACGGTGGCGGGCCAATCTAGTCCCGGGGTCGTGGGGACGACCCTGCAGTCGTCGGACATGTCGGCGGCTGGTCAATCTAGTCCCGGGGTCGTGGGGACGACTCTATAGTCGTCGGACATGTCGGCGGCTGGCCAACTTTGGCCCGTGGTCGTGGGGACGATCCAATAGTCGTCGGACATGTCGGCGGCTGGCCAACTTTGGCCCGTGGTCGTGGGGACGATCCGATAGTCGTCGGACATGTCGGCGGCTGGCCAACTTTGGCCCGTGGTCGTGGGGACGACCCTATAGTCTTCGGACATGACGGTAGCGGGCCAATCTAGACCGGAGGACGTGGGGACGACCCTATAGTCGTCGGACATTTCGGCGGCTGTTCAACTTTGGCCCGGTGTCGTGGGGACGACCCTATAGTCGTCGGACAAGTCGGCGGCGGGCCAACCTTGTCCCGGGGTCGTGGGGACGACCGTATAGTCGTCGGACATGACGGTGGCGGGCCAATCTAGTCCGGGGGTCGTGGGGACGACCCTACAGTCGTCGGACATTTCGGCGGCTGGCCAACTTTGGCTCGGTGTCGTGGGGACGACTCTATAGTCGTCGGACATGTCGGCGGCTGGCCAACCTAGACCCGGGGTCGTGGGGACGACCCTATAGTCGTCGGACATGTCGGCGGGTGGCCAACCTAGTCCCGAGGTCGAGGGGACGACCCTATAGTCGTCGGACTTGACGGTGGCGGGCCAATCTAGTCCCGGGGTTGTGGGGACGACCCTACAGTCGTCGGACATTTCGGCGGCTTGCCAACTTTGGCCCGGGGTCGTGGGGACGACCCTATAGTCGTCGGACTTGACGCTGGCGGGCCAATCTAGTCCCGAGGTCGTAGGGACGACCCTATAGTCGTCGGACCTGACGGTGGCGGGCCAATCTAGTCCCGGGGTCGTGGGGACGACCCTACAGTCGTCGGACATTTCGGCGGCTTGCCAACTTTGGCCCGGGGTCGTGGGGACGACCCTATAGTCGTCGGACATGTCGGGGACTGGCAAACCTAGTCCCGAGGTCGTGGGGGCGACCCTATAGTCGTCGGACATGTCGGCGGCTGGCCAACCTAGTCCCGAGGTCGTCGGACTTGACGGTGGCGGGCCAATCTAGTCCCGGGGTCGTGGGGACGACCCTGCAGTCGTCGGACATGTCGGCGGCTGGTCAATCTAGTCCCGGGGTCGTGGGGACGACCCTATAGTCTTCGGACATGTCGGCGGCTGGCCAACTTTGGCCCGTGGTCGTGGGGACGACCCAATAGTCGTCGGACATGTCGGCGGCTGGCCAACTTTGGCCCGTAGTCGTGGGGACGACTCTATAGTCGTCGGACATGTCGGCGGCTGGCCAATCTAGTCCCGGGGTCGTGGGGACGACTCTATAGTCATCGGACATGTCGGCGGCTGGCCAACTTTGGCCCGTGGTCGTGGGGACGATCCAATAGTCGTCGGACATGTCGGCGGCTGGCCAATCTAGTCCCGTGGTCGTGGGGACGACCCTATAGTCTTCGGACATGACGGTAGCGGGCCAGTCTAGACCCGAGGACGTGGGGACGACCCTATAGTCGTCGGACATTTCGGCGGCTGTCCAACTTTGGCCCGGTGTCGTGGGGACGATCCAATAGTCGTCGGACATGTCGGCGGCTGGCCAACTTTGGCCCGTGGTCGTGGGGACGATCCGATAGTCGTCGGACATGTCGGCGGCTGGCCAACTTTGGCCCGTGGTCGTGGGGACGACCCTATAGTCTTCGGACATGACGGTAGCGGGCCAATCTAGACCGGAGGACGTGGGGACGACCCTATAGTCGTCGGACATTTCGGCGGCTGTCCAACTTTGGCCCGGTGTCGTGGGGACGACCCTATAGTCGTCGGACAAGTCGGCGGCGGGCCAACCTTGTCCCGGGGTCGTGGGGACGACCGTATAGTCGTCGGACATGACGGTGGCGGGCCAATCTAGTCCCGGGGTCGTGGGGACGACCCTATAGTCATCGGACAAGACGGCGGCTGGACATCTTTGGCCCGCGGTCGTGGGGACGACCCTATAGTCGTCGGACAAGTCGGCGGCGGGCCAACCTTGTCCCGGTGTCGTGGGGACGACCGTATAGTCGTCGGACATGACGGTGGCGGGCCAATCTAGTCCCGGGGTCGTGGGGACGACCCTATAGTCATCGGACAAGACGGCGGCTGGACATCTTTGGCCCGCGGTCGTGGGGACGACCCTATAGTCGTCGGACATTTCGGCGGCTTGCCAACTTTGGCCCGGGGTCTTGGGGACGACCCTATAGTCGTCGGACATTTCGGCGGCATGCCACCTTTGGCCCGTGGTCGTGGGGACGATCCGATAGTCGTCGGACATGTCGGCAGCTGGCCAACCTAGACCCGGGGTCGTGGGGACGACCCTATTGTCGTCGGACATGGCGGTGGCGGGCCAATCTAGTCCCGTGGTCGTGGGGACGACCCTATAGTCGTCGGACATGTCGGCGGCTGGCCAACCTAGTCCCGTGGTCGTGGGGACGATCCGATAGTCGTTGGACATGACGGTGGCGGGCCATTCTAGTCCCGGGGTCGTGGGGACGACCCTATAGTCGTCGGACATGTCGGCGGCTGGCCAACTTTGGCCCGTGGTCGTGGGGACGACCCAGTAGTCGTCGGACATGTCGGCGGCTGGCCAACCTAGTCCCGAGGTCGTCGGACTTGACGGTGGCGGGCCAATCTAGTCCCGGGGTCGTGGGGACGACCCTGCAGTCGTCGGACATGTCGGCGGCTGGTCAATCTAGTCCCGGGGTCGTGGGGACGACTCTATAGTCGTCGGACATGTCGGCGGCTGGCCAACTTTGGCCCGTGGTCGTGGGGACGATCCAATAGTCGTCGGACATGTCGGCGGCTGGCCAACTTTGGCCCGTGGTCGTGGGGACGATCCGATAGTCGTCGGACATGTCGGCGGCTGGCCAACTTTGGCCCGTGGTCGTGGGGACGACCCTATAGTCTTCGGACATGACGGTAGCGGGCCAATCTAGACCGGAGGACGTGGGGACGACCCTACAGTCGTCGGACATTTCGGCGGCTGTCCAACTTTGGCCCGGTGTCGTGGGGACGACCCTATAGTCGTCGGACAAGTCGGCGGCGGGCCAACCTTGTCCCGGGGTCGTGGGGACGACCGTATAGTCGTCGGACATGACGGTGGCGGGCCAATCTAGTCCCGGGGTCGTGGGGACGACCCTATAGTCATCGGACAAGACGGCGGCTGGACATCCTTGGCTCGCGGTCGTGGGGACGACCCTATAGTCGTCGGACATTTCGGCGGCTTGTCAACCTAGTCCCGGGGTCGTGGGGACGACCCTATAGTCGTTGGACATGACGGTGGCGGGCCAATCTAGTCCCGGGGTCGTGGGTACGACCCTATAGTCGTCGGACAAGACGGTGGCGGGCCAATCTAGTCCCGGGGTCGTGGGGACGACCCTATAGTCGTCGGAAAAGTCGGCGGCTGGCCAACTTTTGCCCGGGGTCGTGGGGACGACCCTATAGTCGTCGGACAAGTCGGCGGCGAGCCAACCTAGACCGGGGGTCGTGGGGACGAGCCTATAGTCGTCGGACATGTCGGCGGCTGGCCAACTTTGGCCCGTGGTCGTGGGGACGATCCGATAGTCGTTGGACATGGCGGTGGCGGGCCAATCTAGTCCCGGGGTCGTGGGGACGACCCTATAGTCGTCGGACTTGTCGGTGGCGGGCCAATCTAGTCCGGGGGTCGTGGGGACGACCCTACAGTCGTCGGACATTTCGGCGGCTTGCCAACTTTGGCCCGGGGTCGTGGGGACGACCCTATAATCGTCGGACTTGACGGTGGCGGGCCAATCTAGTCCCGGGGTTATGGGGACGACCCTACAGTCGTCGGACATTTCGGCGGCTTGCCAACTTTGGCCCGGGGTCGTGGGGACGACCCAATAGTCGTCGGACATGTCGGCGGCTGGCCAACTTTGGCCCGTGGTCGTGGGGACGATCCAATAGTCGTCGGAAATGTCGGCGGCTGGCCAATCTAGTCCCGTGGTCGTGGGGACGACCCTATAGTCTTCGGACATGACGGTGGCGGGCCAATCTAGTCCCGGGGTCGTGGGGACGACCCTATAGTCATCGGACAAGACGGCGGCTGGACATCTTTGGCCCGCGGTCGTGGGGACGACCCTATAGTCGTCGGACAAGTCGGCGGCGGGCCAACCTTGTCCCGGGGTCGTGGGGACGACCGTATAGTCGTCGGACATGTCGGCGGCTGGCCAACCTAGTCCCGTGGTCGTGGGGACGATCCGATAGTCGTTGGACATGACGGTGGCGGGCCATTCTAGTCCCGGGGTCGTGGGGACGACCCTATAGTCGTCGGACATGTCGGCGGCTGGCCAACTTTGGCCCGTGGTCGTGGGGACGACCCTATAGTCTTCGGACATGACGGTAGCGGGCCAATCTAGACCGGAGGACGTGGGGACGACCCTGTAGTCGTCGGACATTTCGGCGGCTGTCCAACTTTGGCCCGGTGTCGTGGGGACGACCCTATAGTCGTCGGACAAGTCGGCGGCGGGCCAACCTTGTCCCGGGGTCGTGGGGACGACCGTATAGTCGTCGGACATGACGGTGGCGGGCCAATCTAGTCCCGGGGTCGTGGGGACGACCCTATAGTCATCGGACAAGACGGCGGCTGGACATCTTTGGCCCGCGGTCGTGGGGACGACCCTATAGTCGTCGGACATGTCGGCGGCTGGCCAACCTAGTCCCGTGGTCGTGGGGACGATCCGATAGTCGTTGGACATGACGGTGGCGGGCCATTCTAGTCCCGGGGTCGTGGGGACGACCCTATAGTCGTCGGACATGTCGGCGGCTGGCCAACTTTGGCCCGTGGTCGTGGGGACGACCCAGTAGTCGTCGGACATGTCGGCGGCTGGCCAACCTAGTCCCGAGGTCGTCGGACTTGACGGTGGCGGGCCAATCTAGTCCCGGGGTCGTGGGGACGACCCTGCAGTCGTCGGACATGTCGGCGGCTGGTCAATCTAGTCCCGGGGTCGTGGGGACGACTCTATAGTCGTCGGACATGTCGGCGGCTGGCCAACTTTGGCCCGTGGTCGTGGGGACGATCCAATAGTCGTCGGACATGTCGGCGGCTGGCCAACTTTGGCCCGTGGTCGTGGGGACGATCCGATAGTCGTCGGACATGTCGGCGGCTGGCCAACTTTGGCCCGTGGTCGTGGGGACGACCCTATAGTCTTCGGACATGACGGTAGCGGGCCAATCTAGACCGGAGGACGTGGGGACGACCCTATAGTCGTCGGACATTTCGGCGGCTGTTCAACTTTGGCCCGGTGTCGTGGGGACGACCCTATAGTCGTCGGACAAGTCGGCGGCGGGCCAACCTTGTCCCGGGGTCGTGGGGACGACCGTATAGTCGTCGGACATGACGGTGGCGGGCCAATCTAGTCCGGGGGTCGTGGGGACGACCCTACAGTCGTCGGACATTTCGGCGGCTGGCCAACTTTGGCTCGGTGTCGTGGGGACGACTCTATAGTCGTCGGACATGTCGGCGGCTGGCCAACCTAGACCCGGGGTCGTGGGGACGACCCTATAGTCGTCGGACATGTCGGCGGGTGGCCAACCTAGTCCCGAGGTCGAGGGGACGACCCTATAGTCGTCGGACTTGACGGTGGCGGGCCAATCTAGTCCCGGGGTTGTGGGGACGACCCTACAGTCGTCGGACATTTCGGCGGCTTGCCAACTTTGGCCCGGGGTCGTGGGGACGACCCTATAGTCGTCGGACTTGACGCTGGCGGGCCAATCTAGTCCCGAGGTCGTAGGGACGACCCTATAGTCGTCGGACCTGACGGTGGCGGGCCAATCTAGTCCCGGGGTCGTGGGGACGACCCTACAGTCGTCGGACATTTCGGCGGCTTGCCAACTTTGGCCCGGGGTCGTGGGGACGACCCTATAGTCGTCGGACATGTCGGGGACTGGCAAACCTAGTCCCGAGGTCGTGGGGGCGACCCTATAGTCGTCGGACATGTCGGCGGCTGGCCAACCTAGTCCCGAGGTCGTCGGACTTGACGGTGGCGGGCCAATCTAGTCCCGGGGTCGTGGGGACGACCCTGCAGTCGTCGGACATGTCGGCGGCTGGTCAATCTAGTCCCGGGGTCGTGGGGACGACCCTATAGTCTTCGGACATGTCGGCGGCTGGCCAACTTTGGCCCGTGGTCGTGGGGACGACCCAATAGTCGTCGGACATGTCGGCGGCTGGCCAACTTTGGCCCGTAGTCGTGGGGACGACTCTATAGTCGTCGGACATGTCGGCGGCTGGCCAATCTAGTCCCGGGGTCGTGGGGACGACTCTATAGTCATCGGACATGTCGGCGGCTGGCCAACTTTGGCCCGTGGTCGTGGGGACGATCCAATAGTCGTCGGACATGTCGGCGGCTGGCCAATCTAGTCCCGTGGTCGTGGGGACGACCCTATAGTCTTCGGACATGACGGTAGCGGGCCAGTCTAGACCCGAGGACGTGGGGACGACCCTATAGTCGTCGGACATTTCGGCGGCTGTCCAACTTTGGCCCGGTGTCGTGGGGACGATCCAATAGTCGTCGGACATGTCGGCGGCTGGCCAACTTTGGCCCGTGGTCGTGGGGACGATCCGATAGTCGTCGGACATGTCGGCGGCTGGCCAACTTTGGCCCGTGGTCGTGGGGACGACCCTATAGTCTTCGGACATGACGGTAGCGGGCCAATCTAGACCGGAGGACGTGGGGACGACCCTATAGTCGTCGGACATTTCGGCGGCTGTCCAACTTTGGCCCGGTGTCGTGGGGACGACCCTATAGTCGTCGGACAAGTCGGCGGCGGGCCAACCTTGTCCCGGGGTCGTGGGGACGACCGTATAGTCGTCGGACATGACGGTGGCGGGCCAATCTAGTCCCGGGGTCGTGGGGACGACCCTATAGTCATCGGACAAGACGGCGGCTGGACATCTTTGGCCCGCGGTCGTGGGGACGACCCTATAGTCGTCGGACAAGTCGGCGGCGGGCCAACCTTGTCCCGGTGTCGTGGGGACGACCGTATAGTCGTCGGACATGACGGTGGCGGGCCAATCTAGTCCCGGGGTCGTGGGGACGACCCTATAGTCATCGGACAAGACGGCGGCTGGACATCTTTGGCCCGCGGTCGTGGGGACGACCCTATAGTCGTCGGACATTTCGGCGGCTTGCCAACTTTGGCCCGGGGTCTTGGGGACGACCCTATAGTCGTCGGACATTTCGGCGGCATGCCACCTTTGGCCCGTGGTCGTGGGGACGATCCGATAGTCGTCGGACATGTCGGCAGCTGGCCAACCTAGACCCGGGGTCGTGGGGACGACCCTATTGTCGTCGGACATGGCGGTGGCGGGCCAATCTAGTCCCGTGGTCGTGGGGACGACCCTATAGTCGTCGGACATGTCGGCGGCTGGCCAACCTAGTCCCGTGGTCGTGGGGACGATCCGATAGTCGTTGGACATGACGGTGGCGGGCCATTCTAGTCCCGGGGTCGTGGGGACGACCCTATAGTCGTCGGACATGTCGGCGGCTGGCCAACTTTGGCCCGTGGTCGTGGGGACGACCCAGTAGTCGTCGGACATGTCGGCGGCTGGCCAACCTAGTCCCGAGGTCGTCGGACTTGACGGTGGCGGGCCAATCTAGTCCCGGGGTCGTGGGGACGACCCTGCAGTCGTCGGACATGTCGGCGGCTGGTCAATCTAGTCCCGGGGTCGTGGGGACGACTCTATAGTCGTCGGACATGTCGGCGGCTGGCCAACTTTGGCCCGTGGTCGTGGGGACGATCCAATAGTCGTCGGACATGTCGGCGGCTGGCCAACTTTGGCCCGTGGTCGTGGGGACGATCCGATAGTCGTCGGACATGTCGGCGGCTGGCCAACTTTGGCCCGTGGTCGTGGGGACGACCCTATAGTCTTCGGACATGACGGTAGCGGGCCAATCTAGACCGGAGGACGTGGGGACGACCCTACAGTCGTCGGACATTTCGGCGGCTGTCCAACTTTGGCCCGGTGTCGTGGGGACGACCCTATAGTCGTCGGACAAGTCGGCGGCGGGCCAACCTTGTCCCGGGGTCGTGGGGACGACCGTATAGTCGTCGGACATGACGGTGGCGGGCCAATCTAGTCCCGGGGTCGTGGGGACGACCCTATAGTCATCGGACAAGACGGCGGCTGGACATCCTTGGCTCGCGGTCGTGGGGACGACCCTATAGTCGTCGGACATTTCGGCGGCTTGTCAACCTAGTCCCGGGGTCGTGGGGACGACCCTATAGTCGTTGGACATGACGGTGGCGGGCCAATCTAGTCCCGGGGTCGTGGGTACGACCCTATAGTCGTCGGACAAGACGGTGGCGGGCCAATCTAGTCCCGGGGTCGTGGGGACGACCCTATAGTCGTCGGAAAAGTCGGCGGCTGGCCAACTTTTGCCCGGGGTCGTGGGGACGACCCTATAGTCGTCGGACAAGTCGGCGGCGAGCCAACCTAGACCGGGGGTCGTGGGGACGAGCCTATAGTCGTCGGACATGTCGGCGGCTGGCCAACTTTGGCCCGTGGTCGTGGGGACGATCCGATAGTCGTTGGACATGGCGGTGGCGGGCCAATCTAGTCCCGGGGTCGTGGGGACGACCCTATAGTCGTCGGACTTGTCGGTGGCGGGCCAATCTAGTCCGGGGGTCGTGGGGACGACCCTACAGTCGTCGGACATTTCGGCGGCTTGCCAACTTTGGCCCGGGGTCGTGGGGACGACCCTATAATCGTCGGACTTGACGGTGGCGGGCCAATCTAGTCCCGGGGTTATGGGGACGACCCTACAGTCGTCGGACATTTCGGCGGCTTGCCAACTTTGGCCCGGGGTCGTGGGGACGACCCAATAGTCGTCGGACATGTCGGCGGCTGGCCAACTTTGGCCCGTGGTCGTGGGGACGATCCAATAGTCGTCGGAAATGTCGGCGGCTGGCCAATCTAGTCCCGTGGTCGTGGGGACGACCCTATAGTCTTCGGACATGACGGTGGCGGGCCAATCTAGTCCCGGGGTCGTGGGGACGACCCTATAGTCATCGGACAAGACGGCGGCTGGACATCTTTGGCCCGCGGTCGTGGGGACGACCCTATAGTCGTCGGACAAGTCGGCGGCGGGCCAACCTTGTCCCGGGGTCGTGGGGACGACCGTATAGTCGTCGGACATGTCGGCGGCTGGCCAACCTAGTCCCGTGGTCGTGGGGACGATCCGATAGTCGTTGGACATGACGGTGGCGGGCCATTCTAGTCCCGGGGTCGTGGGGACGACCCTATAGTCGTCGGACATGTCGGCGGCTGGCCAACTTTGGCCCGTGGTCGTGGGGACGACCCTATAGTCTTCGGACATGACGGTAGCGGGCCAATCTAGACCGGAGGACGTGGGGACGACCCTGTAGTCGTCGGACATTTCGGCGGCTGTCCAACTTTGGCCCGGTGTCGTGGGGACGACCCTATAGTCGTCGGACAAGTCGGCGGCGGGCCAACCTTGTCCCGGGGTCGTGGGGACGACCGTATAGTCGTCGGACATGACGGTGGCGGGCCAATCTAGTCCCGGGGTCGTGGGGACGACCCTATAGTCATCGGACAAGACGGCGGCTGGACATCTTTGGCCCGCGGTCGTGGGGACGACCCTATAGTCGTCGGACATTTCGGCGGCTTGCCAACTTTGGCCCGGGGTCTTGGGGACGACCCTATAGTCGTCGGACATTTCGGCGGCATGCCACCTTTGGCCCGTGGTCGTGGGGACGATCCGATAGTCGTCGGACATGTCGGCGGCTGGCCAACCTAGACCCGGGGTCGTGGGGACGACCCTATTGTCGTCGGACATGGCGGTGGCGGGCCAATCTAGTCCCGTGTTCGTGGGGACGACCCTATAGTCGTCGGACATGTCGGCGGCTGGCCAACCTAGTCCCGTGGTCCTGGGGACGATCCGATAGTCGTTGGACATGACGGTGGCGGGCCATTCTAGTCCCGGGGTCGTGGGGACGACCCTATAGTCGTCGGACAAGTCGGCGGCGGGCCAACTTTGGCCCGTGGTCGTGGGGACGATCCAATAGTCGTCGGACATGTCGGCGGCTGGCCAACTTTGGCCCGTGGTCGTGGGGACGACCCTATAGTCGTCGGACATTTCGGCGGCTTGTCAACCTAGTCCCGGGGTCGTGGGGACGACCCTATAGTCGTTGGACATGACAGTGGCGGGCCAATCTAGTCCCGGGGTCGTGGGTACGACCCTATAGTCGTCGGACAAGACGGCGGCTGGACATCCTTGGCTCACGGTCGTGGGGACGACCCTATAGTCGTCGGACATTTCGGCGGCTTGTCAACCTAGTCCCGGGGTCGTGGGGACGACCCTATAGTCGTTGGACATGACGGTGGCGGGCCAATCTAGTTCCGGGGTCGTGGGTACGAACCTATAGTCGTCGGACAAGTCGGCGGCGGGCCAACCTTGTCCCGGGGTCGTGGGGACGACCGTATAGTCTTCGGACATGACGGTGGCGGGCCAATCTGGTCCCGGGGTCGTGGGGACGACCCTATAGTCGTCGGACAAGACGGCGGCTGGACATCTTTGGCCCGCGGTCGTGGGGACGACCCTATAGTCGTTGGACATGACGGTGGCGGGCCAATCTAGTCCCGGGGTCGTAGGGACGACCCTATAGTCGTCGGACATGTCGGCGATTGGCCAACGTTGGCCCGGGGTCGTGGGGACGACCCTATAGTCGACGGACATGTCGGCGGCTGGCCGACCTAGTCCCGAGGTCGTGGGGACGACCGTATAGTCGTCGGATATGTTGGCGGCTTGTCATCCGAGTCCCGGGGTCGTGGGGACAACCCTATAGTCGTTGGACATGACGGTGGCGGGCCAATCTAGTCCCGGGGTCGTGGGGACGACCCTATAGTCGTCGGACAAGATGGCGGCTGGACATCTTTGGCCCGCGGTCGTGGGGACGACCCTATAGTCGTCGGACATTTCGGCGGCTTGCCAACTTTGGCCCGGGGTCGTGGGGACGACCCTATAGTCGTCGGACATTTCGGTGGCTTGCCAACTTTGACCCGGGGTCGTGGGGACGACCCTATAGTCGTTGGACATGACGGTGGCGGGCCAACCTAGTCCCGGGGTCGTGGGGACGACCCTATAGTCGTCGGACAAAACGGCGGCTGGACATCTTTGGCCCGCGGTCGTGGGGACGACCCTATAGTCGTCGGACATTTCGGCGGCATGCCAACTTTGGCCCGGGGTTGTGGGGACGACCCTATAGTCGTCGGACATTTCGGCGGCTTGCCAACTTTGGCCCGGGGTCGTGGGGACGACCCTATAGTCGTCGGACATTTCGGCGGCTGGCCAACCTAGTCCCGAGGTCGTGGGGACGACCCTATAGTCGTCGGACATTTCGGCGGCTTGCCTACTTTGGCCCGGGGTCGTGGGGACGACCCTATAGTCGTCGGACATGTCGGCGGCTGGCCGACCTAGTCCCGAGGTCGTGGGGACGACCGTATAGTCGTCGGATATGTTTGCGGCTTGTCAACCTAGTCCCGGGGTCGTGGGGACGACCCTATAGTCGTTGGACATGACGGTGGCGGGCCAATCTGGTCCCGGGGTCGTAGGGACGACCCTATAGTCGTCGGACATGTCGGCGATTGGCCAACATTGGCCCGGGGTCGTGGGGACGACCCTATAGTCGTCGGACATGTCGGCGGCTGGCCAACCTAGTCCCGAGGTCGTGGGGACGACCCTATAGTCGTCGGACTTCACGGTGGCGGGCCAATCTAGTCCCGGGGTCGTGGGGACAACCCTATAGTCGTCGGACATGACGGTGGCGGACCAATCTAGTCCCGGGGTCGTGGGGACGACCCTATAGTCGTCGGACATGTCGGCGGCTGGCCAACTTTGGCCCGTGGTCGTGGGGACGATCCAATAGTCGTCGGACATGTCGGCGGCTGGCTAACTTTGGCCCGGTGTCGTGGGGACGACCGTATAGTCGTCGGACATGACGGTGGCGGGCCAATCTAGTCCCGGGGTCGTGGGGACGACCCTATAGTCGTCGGACAAGACGGCGGCTTGCCAACTTTGGCCCGGGGTCGTGGGGACGACCCTATAGTCGTTGGACATGACGGTGGCGGGCCAATCTAGTCCCGGGGTCGTGGGGACGACCCTATAGTCGTCGGACAAAACGGCGGCTGGACATCTTTGGCCCGCGGTCGTGGGGACGACCCTATAGTCGTCGGACATTTCGGCGGCATGCCAACTTTGGCCCGGGGTTGTGGGGACGACCCTATAGTCGTCGGACATTTCGGCGGCTGGCCGACCTAGTCCCGAGGTCGTGGGGACGACCGTATAGTCGTCGGATATGTTGGCGGCTTGTCATCCGAGTCCCGGGGTCGTGGGGACAACCCTATAGTCGTTGGACATGACGGTGGCGGGCCAATCTAGTCCCGGGGTCGTGGGGACGACCCTATAGTCGTCGGACAAGACGGCGGCTGGACATCTTTGGCCCGCGGTCGTGGGGACGACCCTATAGTCGTTGGACATGACGGTGGCGGGCCAATCTAGCCCCGGGGTCGTAGGGACGACCCTATAGTCGTCGGACATGTCGGCGATTGGCCAACGTTGGCCCGGGGTCGTGGGGACGACCCTATAGTCGACGGACATGTCGGCGGCTGGCCGACCTAGTCCCGAGGTCGTGGGGACGACCGTATAGTCGTCGGATATGTTGGCGGCTTGTCATCCGAGTCCCGGGGTCGTGGGGACAACCCTATAGTCGTTGGACATGACGGTGGCGGGCCAATCTAGTCCCGGGGTCGTGGGGACGACCCTATAGTCGTCGGACAAGATGGCGGCTGGACATCTTTGGCCCGCGGTCGTGGGGACGACCCTATAGTCGTCGGACATTTCGGCGGCTTGCCAACTTTGGCCCGGGGTCGTGGGGACGACCCTATAGTCGTCGGACATTTCGGTGGCTTGCCAACTTTGACCCGGGGTCGTGGGGACGACCCTATAGTCGTTGGACATGACGGTGGCGGGCCAATCTAGTCCCGGGGTCGTAGGGACGACCCTATAGTCGTCGGACATTTCGGCGGCTTGCCAACTTTGGCCCGGGGTCGTGGGGACGACCCTATAGTCGTTGGACATGACGGTGGCGGGTCAATCTAGTCCCGGGGTCGTAGGGACGACCCTATAGTCGTCGGTCAAGACGGCGGCTGGATATCCTGGGCTCGCGGTCGTGGGGACGACCCTATAGTCGTCGGACATTTCGGCGGCATGCCAACTTTGGCCCGGGGTCGTGGGGACGACCCTATAGTCGTTGGACATGACGGTGGCGGGCCAATCTGGTCCCGGGGTCGTAGGGACGACCCTATAGTCGTCGGACATGTCGGCGATTGGCCAACATTGGCCCGGGGTCGTGGGGACGACCCTATAGTCGTCGGACATGTCGGCGGCTGGCCAACCTAGTCCCGAGGTCGTGGGGACGACCCTATAGTCGTCGGACTTCACGGTGGCGGGCCAATCTAGTCCCGGGGTCGTGGGGACAACCCTATAGTCGTCGGACATGACGGTGGCGGACCAATCTAGTCCCGGGGTCGTGGGGACGACCCTATAGTCGTCGGACATGTCGGCGGCTGGCCAACTTTGGCCCGTGGTCGTGGGGACGATCCAATAGTCGTCGGACATGTCGGCGGCTGGCTAACTTTGGCCCGGTGTCGTGGGGACGACCGTATAGTCGTCGGACATGACGGTGGCGGGCCAATCTAGTCCCGGGGTCGTGGGGACGACCCTATAGTCGTCGGACAAGACGGCGGCTTGCCAACTTTGGCCCGGGGTCGTGGGGACGACCCTATAGTCGTTGGACATGACGGTGGCGGGCCAATCTAGTCCCGGGGTCGTGGGGACGACCCTATAGTCGTCGGACAAAACGGCGGCTGGACATCTTTGGCCCGCGGTCGTGGGGACGACCCTATAGTCGTCGGACATTTCGGCGGCATGCCAACTTTGGCCCGGGGTTGTGGGGACGACCCTATAGTCGTCGGACATTTCGGCGGCTTGCCAACTTTGGCCCGGGGTCGTGGGGACGACCCTATAGTCGTCGGACATTTCGGCGGCTGGCCAACCTAGTCCCGAGGTCGTGGGGACGACCCTATAGTCGTCGGACATTTCGGCGGCTTGCCTACTTTGGCCCGGGGTCGTGGGGACGACCCTATAGTCGTCGGACATGTCGGCGGCTGGCCGACCTAGTCCCGAGGTCGTGGGGACGACCGTATAGTCGTCGGATATGTTTGCGGCTTGTCAACCTAGTCCCGGGGTCGTGGGGACGACCCTATAGTCGTTGGACATGACGGTGGCGGGCCAATCTAGTCCCGGGGTCGTGGGGACGACCCTATAATCGTTGGACATGACGGTGGCGGGCCAATCTAGTCCCGGGGTCGTGGGTACGACCCTATAGTCGTCGGACAAGACGGCGGCTGGACATCCTTCGCTCGCGGTCGTGGGGACGACCCTATAGTCGTCGGACATTTCGGCGGCTTGTCAACCTAGTCCCGGGGTCGTGGGGACGACCCTATAGTCGTTGGACATGACGGTGGCGGGCCAATCTAGTCCCGGGGTCGTGGGTACGAACCTATATTCGTCGGACAAGTCGGCGGCGGGCCAACCTTGTCCCGGGGTCGTGGGGACGACCGTATAGTCGTCGGACATGACGGTGGCGGGCCAATCTAGTCCCGGGGTCGTGGGTACGACCCTATAGTCGTCGGACAAGTCGGCGGCGGGCCAACTTTGGCCCCGTGGTCGTGGGGACGACCCTATAGTCGTCGGACATGTCGGCGGCTGGCCAACTTTGGCCCGGGGACGTGGGGACGACCCTATAGTCTGCGGACAAGTCGGCGGCTGGCCAAATTTGGCCCGTGGTCGTGGGGACGACCCTATAGTCGTCGGACATGACGTTGTCGGACCAATATAGTCCCGGGATCGTGGGGACGACCATATAGTCGTCGGACATGACGGTGTCGGGCCAATCTAGTCCGGGGATCGTGGGGACGACCCTATAGTCGTCGGACATGTTGGCGGCTGGCCAGCTTTGGCCCATGGTCGTGGGGACGATCCGATAGTCGTCGGACGTGACGGTGGCTAGCCAATCTAGTCCCGGGGACGTGGGGACGACCCTATAGTCGTCGGACATGTCGGCGGCTGGCCTACTTTGGCCCGGTGTAGTGGGGACGACTCTATAGTGGTCGGACATGTCGGTGGCGAGCCAATCTAGTCCCGGGGTCGTGGGGACGACCCTATAGTCCTCGGACAAGTCGGCGGCTGGCCAACTTTGGCCCAGGGTTGTGGGGACGACCCTATAGTCGCCGGACATGTTGGCGGCAGGTCAACCTAGTCCCGGGGTCGTGGGGACGACCCTATATTCTTCGGACAAGTCGACGGCGGGCCAAGCTAGTCCGGGGGTCGTGGGGACGACCCTATAGTCGGCGGACTTGACGGTGTCGGGCCAATCTAGTCTCGGGGTTGTGGGGACGACCCTATAGTCGTCGGACATTTCGGCGGCATGCCAACTTTGGCCCGGGGTTGTGGGGACGACCCTATAGTCGTCGGACATTTCGGCGGCTTGCCTACTTTGGCCCGGGGTCGTGGGGACGACTCTATAGTTGTCGGACATGTCGGTGGCGAGCCAATCTAGTCCCGGGGTCGTGGGGACGACCCTATAGTCGTCGGATAAGTCGGCGGCAAGCCAACCTAGTCCCGGGGTCGTGGGGACGACCCTATAGTCGTCGGACAAGTCGGAGGCTGGCCAACTTTGGCCCGTGGTCGTGGGGACGACCCTATAGTCGTCGGACAAATCGGCGGCTGGCCAACTTTGGCCCGGGGTCGTGGGGACGACGCTATTGTCGTCGGACAAGTCGGCGGTGAGCCAACCTAGTCCAGGGGTCGTGGGGGCGACCCTATAGTCGTCGGACATGTCGGCGGCTTGCCAACTTTGGACCGGGGTCGTGGGGACGACCCTGTAGTCGTCGGACATGACGGTGGCGGGCCAATCTAGTCCTGGGGTCGTGGGGACGACCCTATAGTCGTCGGACATGACGGTGGCGGGCCAGTCTAGTCCCGGGTCGCGGGGACGACCCTATAGTCGTCGGACATGTCGGCGGCTGGCCAACTTTGGCCCGGAGTCGTGGGGACGACCCTATAGTCGTCGGAAATGACGGTGGCGGGCCAATCTATTCCCGGGGTCGTGGGGACGACCCTGTAGTCGTCGGACATGTCGCCGGCTGGCCAACTTTGGCCTGTGGTCGTGGGGACGACCCTATAGTCGTCGGACATGACGGTGGCGGGCCAATCTAGTCCTGGGGTCGTGGGGACGACCCTATAGTCGTCGGACATGACGGTGGCGGGCCAATCTAGTCCCGGGGTCGTGGGGACGACCCTATAGTCGTCGGAAAAGTCGGCGGCTGGCCAACTTTTGCCCGGGGTCGTGGGGACGACCCTATAGTCGTCGGACAAGTCGGCGGCGAGCCAACCTAGACCGGGGGTCGTGGGGACGAGCCTATAGTCGTCGGACATGTCGGCGGCTGGCCAACCTGGACCCGGGGTCGTGGGGACGACCCTATTGTCGTCGAGAATGACGGTGGCGGGCCAATCTAGTCTCGGGGTCGTGGGGACGACCCTACAGTCGTCGGTCATGTCGGCGGCTGGCCAAATTTGGCCCGGGGTCGTGGGGACGACCCTATAGTCGTCGGACATGACGGTGGCGGGCCAATCTAGTCCCGGGGTCGTGGGGACGACCCTATAGTCGTCGGACATGTCGGCGGCTGGCCAACTTTGGCCCGTGGTCGTGGGGACGATCTAATAGTCGTCGGACATGTCGGCGGCTGGCCAACTTTGGCGCGTGGTCGTGGGGACGATCCGATTGTCGTCGGACATGTCGGCGGCTGGCCAACCTAGACCCGGGGTCGTGGGAACGACCCTATTGTCGTCGGACAAGGCGGTGGCGGGCCAATCTAGTCCCGGGGTCGTGGGGACGACCCTATAGTCGTCGGACTTGTCGGTGGCGGGCCAATCTAGTCCGGGGGTCGTGGGGACGACCCTACAGTCGTCGGACATTTCGACGGCTTGCCAACTTTGGCCCGGGGTCGTGGGGACGACCCTATAGTCGTCGGACATGTTGGCGGCTTGTCAGCCTAGTCCCGGGGTCGTGGGTACGACCCTACAGTCGTCGGACATTTCGGCGGCTTGCCAACCTTGGCCCGGGGTCGTAAGGACGACCCTATAGTCGTCGGACTTGACGGTGGCGGGCCAATCTAGTCCCGAGGTCCTGGGGACGACCCTATAGTCGTCGGACTTGACGGTGGCGGGCCAATCTAGTCCCGGGGTCGTGGGGACGACCCTACAGTTGTCGGACATTTCGGCGGCTGGCCAAATTTGGCCCGGGGTCGTGGGGACGACCCTATAGTCGTCGGACATGACGGTGGCGGGCCAATCTAGTCCCGGGGTCGTGGGGACGACCCTATAGTCGTCGGGCATGTCGGCGGCTGGCCAACTTTGGCCCGTGGTCGTGGGGACGATCCAATAGTCGTCGGACATGTCGGCGGCTGGCTAAGTTTGGCCCGGTGTCGTGGGGACGACCCTATAGTCGTCGGACATGTTGGCAATTGGCCAACATTGGCCCGGGGTCGTGGGGACGACTTTATAGTCGTCGGACATGTTGGCGGCTTGTCAGCATAGTCCCGGTGTCGTGGGGACGACCCTATAGTCGTCGGACATGACGGTGGCGGGCCAATCTAGTCCCGGGGTCGTGGGGACGACCCTATAGTCGTCGGACAAGACGGCGGCTGGACATCCTTGGCTCGCGGTCGTGGGGACGACTCTATAGTCGTCGGACATGTTGGCGGCTTGTCAGCCTAGTCCCGGGGTCGTGGGGACGACCCTATAGTCGTCGGACAAGACGGCGGCTGGACATCCTTGGCTCGCGGTCGTGGGGACGACCCTATAGTCGTCGGACATTTCGGCGGCTTGTCAACCTAGTCCCGGGGTCGTGGGGACGACCCTACAGTCGTTGGACATGACGGTGGCGGGCCAATCTAGTCCCGGGGTCGTGGGTACGACCCTATAGTCGTCGGACAAGACGGCGGCTGGACATCCTTGGCTCGCGGTCGTGGGGACGACCCTATAGTCGTCGGACATTTCGGCGGCTTGTCAACCTAGTCCCGGGGTCGTGGGGACGACCCTATAGTCGTTGGACATGACGGTGGCGGGCCAATCTAGTCCCGGGGTCGTGGGTACGAACCTATAGTCGTCGGACAAGTCGGCGGCGGGCCAACCTTGTCCCGGGGTCGTGGGGACGACCGTATAGTCGTCGGACATGACGGTTGCGGGCCAATCTAGTTTCGGGGTCGTGGGTACGACCCTATAGTCGTCGGACATGACGGTGGCGGGCCAATCTAGTCCCGGGGTCGTGGGGACGACCCTATAGTCGTCGGACAAGACGGCGGCTTGCCAACTTTGGCCCGGGGTCGTGGGGACGACCCTATAGTCGTTGGACATGACGGTGGCGGGCCAATCTAGTCCCGGGGTCGTGGGGACGACCCTATAGTCGTCGGACAAGACGGCGGCTGGACATCTTTGGCCCGCGGTCGTGGGGACGACCCTATAGTCGTCGGACATTTCGGCGGCATGCCAACTTTGGCCCGGGGTTGTGGGGACGACCCTATAGTCGTCGGACATTTCGGCGGCTTGCCTACTTTGGCCCGGGGTCGTGGGGACGACCCTATAGTCGTCGGACATGTCGGCGGCTGGCCGACCTAGTCCCGAGGTCGTGGGGACGACCGTATAGTCGTCGGATATGTTTGCGGCTTGTCAACCTAGTCCCGGGGTCGTGGGGACGACCCTATAGTCGTTGGACATGACGGTGGCGGGCCAATCTAGTCCCGGGGTCGTGGGGACGACCCTATAGTCGTCGGACAAGATGGCGGCTGGACATCTTTGGCCCGCGGTCGTGGGGACGACCTTATAGTCGTCGGACATTTCGGCGGCTTGCCAACTGTGGCCCGGGGTCGTGGGGGCGACCCTATAGTCGTCGGACATTTCGGTGGCTTGCCAACTTTGACCCGGGGTCGTGGGGACGACCCTATAGTCGTTGGACATGACGGTGGCGGGCCAATCTAGTCCCGGGATCGTAGGGACGACCCTATAGTCGTCGGACAAGACGGCGGCTGGACATCTTTGGCCCGCGGTCGTGGGGACGACCCTATAGTCGTCGGACATTTCGGCGGCTTGCCAACTTTGGCCCGGGGTCTTGGGGACGACCCTATAGTCGTCGGACATTTCGGCGGCATGCCACCTTTGGCCCGTGGTCGTGGGGACGATCCGATAGTCGTCGGACATGTCGGCGGCTGGCCAACCTAGACCCGGGGTCGTGGGGACGACCCTATTGTCGTCGGACATCGCGGTGGCGGGCCAATCTAGTCCCGTGTTCGTGGGGACGACCCTATAGTCGTCGGACATGTCGGCGGCTGGCCAACCTAGTCCCGTGGTCCTGGGGACGATCCGATAGTCGTTGGACATGACGGTGGCGGGCCATTCTAGTCCCGGGGTCGTGGGGACGACCCTATAGTCGTCGGACAAGTCGGCGGCGGGCCAACTTTGGCCCGTGGTCGTGGGGACGATCCAATAGTCGTCGGACATGTCGGCGGCTGGCCAACTTTGGCCCGTGGTCGTGGGGACGACCCTATAGTCGTCGGACATTTCGGCGGCTTGTCAACCTAGTCCCGGGGTCGTGGGGACGACCCTATAGTCGTTGGACATGACAGTGGCGGGCCAATCTAGTCCCGGGGTCGTGGGTACGACCCTATAGTCGTCGGACAAGACGGCGGCTGGACATCCTTGGCTCACGGTCGTGGGGACGACCCTATAGTCGTCGGACATTTCGGCGGCTTGTCAACCTAGTCCCGGGGTCGTGGGGACGACCCTATAGTCGTTGGACATGACGGTGGCGGGCCAATCTAGTTCCGGGGTCGTGGGTACGAACCTATAGTCGTCGGACAAGTCGGCGGCGGGCCAACCTTGTCCCGGGGTCGTGGGGACGACCGTATAGTCTTCGGACATGACGGTGGCGGGCCAATCTAGTCCCGGGGTCGTGGGGACGACCCTATAGTCGTCGGACAAGACGGCGGCTGGACATCTTTGGCCCGCGGTCGTGGGGACGACCCTATAGCCGTTGGACATGACGGTGGCGGGCCAATCTAGTCCCGGGGTCGTAGGGACGACCCTATAGTCGTCGGACATGTCGGCGATTGGCCAACATTGGCCCGGGGTCGTGGGGACGACCCTATAGTCGACGGACATGTCGGCGGCTGGCCGACCTAGTCCCGAGGTCGTGGGGACGACCGTATAGTCGTCGGATATGTTGGCGGCTTGTCATCCTAGTCCCGGGGTCGTGGGGACAACCCTATAGTCGTTGGACATGACGGTGGCGGGCCAATCTAGTCCCGGGGTCGTGGGGACGACCCTATAGTCGTCGGACAAGATGGCGGCTGGACATCTTTGGCCCGCGGTCGTGGGGACGACCCTATAGTCGTCGGACATTTCGGCGGCTTGCCAACTTTGGCCCGGGGTCGTGGGGACGACCCTATAGTCGTCGGACATTTCGGTGGCTTGCCAACTTTGACCCGGGGTCGTGGGGACGACCCTATAGTCGTTGGACATGACGGTGGCGGGCCAATCTAGTCCCGGGGTCGTAGGGACGACCCTATAGTCGTCGGACATTTCGGCGGCTTGCCAACTTTGGCCCGGGGTCGTGGGGACGACCCTATAGTCGTTGGACATGACGGTGGCGGGTCAATCTAGTCCCGGGGTCGTAGGGACGACCCTATAGTCGTCGGTCAAGACGGCGGCTGGATATCCTGGGCTCGCGGTCGTGGGGACGACCCTATAGTCGTCGGACATTTCGGCGGCATGCCAACTTTGGCCCGGGGTCGTGGGGACGACCCTATAGTCGTTGGACATGACGGTGGCGGGCCAATCTGGTCCCGGGGTCGTAGGGACGACCCTATAGTCGTCGGACATGTCGGCGATTGGCCAACATTGGCCCGGGGTCGTGGGGACGACCCTATAGTCGTCGGACATGTCGGCGGCTGGCCAACCTAGTCCCGAGGTCGTGGGGACGACCCTATAGTCGTCGGACTTCACGGTGGCGGGCCAATCTAGTCCCGGGGTCGTGGGGACGACCCTATAGTCGTCGGACATGACGGTGGCGGACCAATCTAGTCCCGGGGTCGTGGGGACGACCCTATAGTCGTCGGACATGTCGGCGGCTGGCCAACCTAGTCCCGAGGTCGTGGGGACGACCCTATAGTCGTCGGACTTCACGGTGGCGGGCCAATCTAGTCCCGGGGTCGTGGGGACGACCCTATAGTCGTCGGACATGACGGTGGCGGACCAATCTAGTCCCGGGGTCGTGGGGACGATCCAATAGTCGTCGGACATGTCGGCGGCTGGCTAACTTTGGCCCGGTGTCGTGGGGACGACCGTATAGTCGTCGGACATGACGGTGGCGGGCCAATCTAGTCCCGGGGTCGTGGGTACGACCCTATAATCGTCGGACAAGTCGGCGGCGGGCCAACCTTGTCCCGGGGTCGTGGGGACGACCCTATAGTCGTTGGGCATGACGGTGGCGGGCCAATCTAGTCCCGGGGTCGTGGGGACGATCCAATAGTCGTCGGACATGTCGGCGGCTGGCTAACTTTGGCCCGGTGTCGTGGGGACGACCCTATAGTCGTCGGACATGTTGGCAATTGGCCAACATTGGCCCGGGGTCGTGGGGACGACTCTATAGTCGTCGGACATGTTGGCGGCTTGTCAGCCTAGTCACGGGGTCGTGGGTACGACCCTATAGTCGTCGGACATGACGGTGGCGGACCAATCTAGTCCCGGGGTCGTGGGGACGACCCTATAGTCGTCGGGCATGTCGGCGGCTGGCCAACTTTGGCCCGTGGTCGTGGGGACGATCCAATAGTCGTCGGACATGTCGGCGGCTGGCTAACTTTGGCCCGGTGTCGTGGGGACGACCCTATAGTCGTCGGACATGTGTGCAATTGGCCAACATTGGCCCGGGGTCGTGGGGACGACTCTATAGTCGTCGGACATGTTGGCGGCTTGTCAGCATAGTCCCGGGGTCGTGGGGACGACCCTATAGTCGCCGGACATGACGGTGGCGGGCCAATCTAGTCCCGGGGTCGTGGGGACGACCCTATAATCGTCGGACAAGACGGCGGCTGGACATCCTTGGCTCGCGGTCGTGGGGACGACTCTATAGTCGTCGGACATGTTGGCGGCTTGTCAGCCTAGTCCCGGGGTCGTGGGGACGACCCTATAGTCGTCGGACAAGACGGCGGCTGGGCATCCTTGGCTCGCGGTCGTGGGGACGACCCTATAGTCGTCGGACATTTCGGCGGCTTGTCAACCTAGTCCCGGGGTCGTGGGGACGACCCTACAGTCGTTGGACATGACGGTGGCGGGCCAATCTAGTCCCGGGGTCGTGGGTACGACCCTATAGTCGTCGGACAAGACGGCGGCTGGACATCCTTGGCTCGCGGTCGTGGGGACGACCCTATAGTCGTCGGACATTTCGGCGGCTTGTCAACCTAGTCCCGGGGTCGTGGGGACGACCCTATAGTCGTTGGACATGACGGTGGCGGGCCAATCTAGTCCCGGGGTCGTGGGTACGAACCTATAGTCGTCGGACAAGTCGGCGGCGGGCCAACCTTGTCCCGGGGTCGTGGGGACGACCGTATAGTCGTCGGACATGACGGTTGCGGGCCAATCTAGTTTCGGGGTCGTGGGTACGACCCTATAGTCGTCGGACATGACGGTGGCGGGCCAATCTAGTCCCGGGGTCGTGGGGACGACCCTATAGTCGTCGGACAAGACGGCGGCTTGCCAACTTTGGCCCGGGGTCGTGGGGACGACCCTATAGTCGTTGGACATGACGGTGGCGGGCCAATCTAGTCCCGGGGTCGTGGGGACGACCCTATAGTCGTCGGACAAGACGGCGGCTGGACATCTTTGGCCCGCGGTCGTGGGGACGACCCTATAGTCGTCGGACATTTCGGCGGCATGCCAACTTTGGCCCGGGGTTGTGGGGACGACCCTATAGTCGTCGGACATTTCGGCGGCTTGCCTACTTTGGCCCGGGGTCGTGGGGACGACCCTATAGTCGTCGGACATGTCGGCGGCTGGCCGACCTAGTCCCGAGGTCGTGGGGACGACCGTATAGTCGTCGGATATGTTTGCGGCTTGTCAACCTAGTCCCGGGGTCGTGGCGACGACCCTATAGTCGTTGGACATGACGGTGGCGGGCCAATCTAGTCCCGGGGTCGTGGGGACGACCCTATAGTCGTCGGACAAGATGGCGGCTGGACATCTTTGGCCCGCGGTCGTGGGGACGACCCTATAGTCGTCGGACATTTCGGCGGCTTGCCAACTTTGGCCCGGGGTCGTGGGGACGACCCTATAGTCGTCGGACATTTCGGTGGCTTGCCAACTTTGACCCGGGGTCGTGGGGACGACCCTATAGTCGTTGGACATGACGGTGGCGGGCCAATCTAGTCCCGGGGTCGTAGGGACGACCCTATAGTCGTCGGACATTTCGGCGGCTTGCCAACTTTGGCCCGGGGTCGTGGGGACGACCCTATAGTCGTTGGACATGACGGTGGCGGGTCAATCTAGTCCCGGGGTCGTAGGGACGACCCTATAGTCGTCGGTCAAGACGGCGGCTGGATATCCTGGGCTCGCGGTCGTGGGGACGACTCTATAGTCGTCGGACATGTTGGCGGCTTGTCAGCCTAGTCCCGGGGTCGTGGGGACGACCCTATAGTCGTCGGACAAGACGGCGGCTGGACATCCTTGGCTCGCGGTCGTGGGGACGACCCTATAGTCGTCGGACATTTCGGCGGCTTGTCAACCTAGTCCCGGGGTCGTGGGGACGACCCTACAGTCGTTGGACATGACGGTGGCGGGCCAATCTAGTCCCGGGGTCGTGGGTACGACCCTATAGTCGTCGGACAAGACGGCGGCTGGACATCCTTGGCTCGCGGTCGTGGGGACGACCCTATAGTCGTCGGACATTTCGGCGGCTTGTCAACCTAGTCCCCGGGTCGTGGGGACGACCCTATAGTCGTTGGACATGACGGTGGCGGGCCAATCTAGTCCCGGGGTCGTGGGTACGAACCTATAGTCGTCGGACAAGTCGGCGGCGGGCCAACCTTGTCCCGGGGTCGTGGGGACGACCGTATAGTCGTCGGACATGACGGTTGCGGGCCAATCTAGTCTCGGGGTCGTGGGTACGACCCTATAGTCGTCGGACAAGTCGGCGGCGGGCCAACCTTGTCCCGGGGTCGTGGGGACGACCGTATAGTCGTCGGACATGACGGTGGCGGGCCAATCTAGTCCCGGGGTCGTGGGGACGACCCTATAGTCGTCGGACAAGACGGCGGCTGGACATCTTTGGCCCGCGGTCGTGGGGACGACCCTATAGTCGTCGGACATTTCGGCGGCATGCCAACTTTGGCCCGGGGTTGTGGGGACGACCCTATAGTCGTCGGACATTTCGGCGGCTTGCCTACTTTGGCCCGGGGTCGTGGGGACGACCCTATAGTCGTCGGACATGTCAGCGGCTGGCCGACCTAGTCCCGAGGTCGTGGGGACGACCGTATAGTCGTCGGATATGTTTGCGGCTTGTCAACCTAGTCCCGGGGTCGTGGGGACGACCCTATAGTCGTTGGACATGACGGTGGCGGGCCAATCTAGTCCCGGGGTCGTAGGGACGACCCTATAGTCGTCGGACATTTCGGCGGCTTGCCAACTTTGGCCCGGGGTCGTGGGGACGACCCTATAGTCGTTGGACATGACGGTGGCGGGTCAATCTAGTCCCGGGGTCGTAGGGACGACCCTATAGTCGTCGGTCAAGACGGCGGCTGGATATCCTTGGCTCGCGGTCGTGGGGACGACCCTATAGTCGTCGGACATTTCGGCGGCATGCCAACTATGGCCCGGGGTCGTGGGGACGACCCCATAGTCGTTGGACATGACGGTGGCGGGCCAATCTAGTCCCGGGGTCGTAGGGACGACCCTATAGTCGTCGGACATGTCGGCGATTGGCCAACATTGGCCCGGGGTCGTGGGGACGACCCTATAGTCGTCGGACATGTCGGCGGCTGGCCAACCTAGTCCCGAGGTCGTGGGGACGACCCTATAGTCGTCGGACTTCACGGTGGCGGGCCAATCTAGTCCCGGGGTCGTGGGGACGACCCTATAGTCGTCGGACATGACGGTGGCGGACCAATCTAGTCCCGGGGTCGTGGGGACGACCCTATAGTCGTCGGACATGTCGGCGGCTGGCCAAGTTTGGCCCGTGGTCGTGGGGACGATCCAATAGTCGTCGGACATGTCGGCGGCTGGCTAACTTTGGGCCGGTGTCGTGGGGACGACCCTATAGTCGTCGGACATGTTGGCGATTGGCCAACATTGGCCCGGGGTCGTGGGGACGACTCTATAGTCGTCGGACATGTTGGCGGCTTGTCAGCCTAGACCCGGCGTCGTGGGTACGACCCTATAGTCGTCGGACAAGTCGGCGGCTGGCCAACCTTGTCCCGGGGTCGTGGGGACGACCCTATAGTCGTCGAACATGACGGTGGCGGGCCAATCTAGTCCCGCGGTCGTGGGGACGACCCTATAGTCGTCGGACAAGACGGCGGCTGTCCAACTTTGGCCCGGTGTCGTGGGGACGACCCTATAGTCGTCGGACAAGTCGGCGGCGGGCCAACCTTGTCCCGGGGTCGTGGGGACGACCGTATAGTCGTCGGACATGACGGTGGCGGGCCAATCTAGTCCCGGGGTCGTGGGGACGACCCTATAGTCATCGGACAAGACGGCGGCTGGACATCTTTGGCCCGCGGTCGTGGGGACGACCCTATAGTCGTCGGGCAAGTCGGCGGCGGGCCAACCTTGTCCCGGGGTCGTGGGGACGACCGTATAGTCGTCGGACATGACGGTGGCGGGCCAATCTAGTCCCGGGGTCGTGGGGACGACCCTATAGTCATCGGACAAGACGGCGGCTGGACATCTTTGGCCCGCGGTCGTGGGGACGACCCTATAGTCGTCGGACATTTCGGCGGCTTGCCAACTTTGGCCCGGGGTCTTGGGGACGACCCTATAGTCGTCGGACATTTCGGCGGCATGCCACCTTTGGCCCGTGGTCGTGGGGACGATCCGATAGTCGTCGGACATGTCGGCGGCTGGCCAACCTAGACCCGGGGTCGTGGGGACGACCCTATTGTCGTCGGACATGGCGGTGGCGGGCCAATCTAGTCCCGTGGTCGTGGGGACGACCCTATAGTCGTCGGACATGTCGGCGGCTGGCCAACTTGGGCCCGTGGTCGTGGGGACGTCCCAATAGTCGTCGGACATGTCGGCGGCTGGCAAACCTAGTCCCGAGGTCGTCGGACTTGACGGTGGCGGGCCAATCTAGTCCCGGGGTCGTGGGGACACCCTGCAGTCGTCGGACATGTCGGCGGCTGGTCAATCTAGTCGCGGGGTCGTGGGGACGACTCTATAGTCGTCGGACATGTCGGCGGCTGGCCAACTTTGGCCCGTGGTCGTGGGGACGACCCGATAGTCGTCGGACATGTCGGCGGCTGGCCAACTTTGGCCCGTGGTCGTGGGGCGATCCGATAGTCGTCGGACATGTCGGCGGCTGGCCAACCTAGACCCGGGGTCGTGGGGACGACCCTATTGTCGTGGGACATGGCGGTGGCGGGCCAATCTAGTCCCGTGGTCGTGGGGACGACCCTATAGTCGTCGGACAAGTCGGCGGCGGGCCAACTTTGGCCCGTGGTCGTGGGGACGATCCAATAGTCGTCGGACATGTCGGCGGCTGGCCAACTTTGGCCCGTGGTCGTGGGGACGACCCTATAGTCGTCGGACATTTCGGCGGCTTGTCAACCTAGTCCCGGGGTCGTGGGGACGACCCTATAGTCGTTGGACATGACAGTGACGGGCCAATCTAGTCCCGGGGTCGTGGGTACGACCCTATAGTCGTCGGACAAGACGGCGGCTGGACATCCTTGGCTCACGGTCGTGGGGACGACCCTATAGTCGTCGGACATTTCGGCGGCTTGTCAACCTAGTCCCGGGGTCGTGGGGACGACCCTATAGTCGTTGGACATGACGGTGGCGGGCCAATCTAGTCCCGGGGTCGTGGGTACGAACCTATAGTCGTCGGACAAGTTGGCCCCGGGCCAACCTTGTCCCGGGGTCGTGGGGACGACCGTATAGTCTTCGGACATGACGGTGGCGGGCCAATCTAGTCCCGGGGTCGTGGGTACGAACCTATAGTCGTCGGACAAGTCGGCGGCGGGCCAACCTTGTCCCGGGGTCGTGGGGACGACCGTATAGTCGTCGGACATGACGGTTGCGGGCCAATCTAGTCTCGGGGTCGTGGGTACGACCCTATAGTCGTCGGACAAGTCGGCGGCGGGCCAACCTTGTCCCGGGGTCGTGGGGACGACCGTATAGTCGTCGGACATGACGGTGGCGGGCCAATCTAGTCCCGGGGTCGTGGGGACGACCCTATAGTCGTCGGACAAGACGGCGGCTGGACATCTTTGGCCCGCGGTCGTGGGGACGACCCTATAGTCGTCGGACATTTCGGCGGCATGCCAACTTTGGCCCGGGGTTGTGGGGACGACCCTATAGTCGTCGGACATTTCGGCGGCTTGCCTACTTTGGCCCGGGGTCGTGGGGACGACCCTATAGTCGTCGGACATGTCAGCGGCTGGCCGACCTAGTCCCGAGGTCGTGGGGACGACCGTATAGTCGTCGGATATGTTTGCGGCTTGTCAACCTAGTCCCGGGGTCGTGGGGACGACCCTATAGTCGTTGGACATGACGGTGGCGGGCCAATCTAGTCCCGGGGTCGTGGGGACGACCCTATAGTCGTCGGACAAGACGGCGGCTGGACATCTTTGGCCCGCGGTCGTGGGGACGACCCTATAGTCGTCGGACATTTCGGCGGCTTGCCAACTTTGGCCCGGCGTCGTGGGGACGACCCTATAGTCGTCGGACATTTCGGTGGCTTGCCAACTTTGACCCGGGGTCGTGGGGACGACCCTATAGTGGTTGGACATGACGGTGGCGGGCCAATCTAGTCCCGGGGTCGTAGGGACGACCCTATAGTCGTCGGACATTTCGGCGGCTTGCCAACTTTGGCCCGGGGTCGTGGGGACGACCCTATAGTCGTTGGACATGACGGTGGCGGGTCAATCTAGTCCCGGGGTCGTAGGGACGACCCTATAGTCGTCGGTCAAGACGGCGGCTGGATATCCTTGGCTCGCGGTCGTGGGGACGACCCTATAGTCGTCGGACATTTCGGCGGCATGCCAACTTTGGCCCGGGGTCGTGGGGACGACCCCATAGTCGTTGGACATGACGGTGGCGGGCCAATCTAGTCCCGGGGTCGTAGGGACGACCCTATAGTCGTCGGACATGTCGGCGATTGGCCAACATTGGCCCGGGGTCGTGGGGACGACCCTATAGTCGTCGGACATGTCGGCGGCTGGCCAACCTAGTCCCGAGGTCGTGGGGACGACCCTATAGTCGTCGGACTTCACGGTGGCGGGCCAATCTAGTCCCGGGGTCGTGGGGACGACCCTATAGTCGTCGGACATGACGGTGGCGGACCAATCTAGTCCCGGGGTCGTGGGGACGACCCTATAGTCGTCGGACATGTCGGCGGCTGGCCAAGTTTGGCCCGTGGTCGTGGGGACGATCCAATAGTCGTCGGACATGTCGGCGGCTGGCTAACTTTGGCCCGGTGTCGTGGGGACGACCCTATAGTCGTCGGACATGTTGGCGATTGGCCAACATTGGCCCGGGGTCGTGGGGACGACTCTATAGTCGTCGGACATGTTGGCGGCTTGTCAGCCTTGACCCGGGGTCGTGGGTACGACCCTATAGTCGTCGGACAAGTCGGCGGCTGGCCAACCTTGTCCCGGGGTCGTGGGGACGACCCTATAGTCGTCGAACATGACGGTGGCGGGCCAATCTAGTCCCGGGGTCGTGGGGACGACCCTATAGTCGTCGGACAAGACGGCGGCTGTCCAACTTTGGCCCGGTGTCGTGGGGACGACCCTATAGTCGTCGGACAAGTCGGCGGCGGGCCAACCTTGTCCCGGGGTCGTGGGGACGACCGTATAGTCGTCGGACATGACAGTGGCGGGCCAATCTAGTCCCGGGGTCGTGGGGACGACCCTATAGTCATCGGACAAGACGGCGGCTGGACATCTTTGGCCCGCGGTCGTGGGGACGACCCTATAGTCGTCGGACAAGTCGGCGGCGGGCCAACCTTGTCCCGGGGTCGTGGGGACGACCGTATAGTCGTCGGACATGACGGTGGCGGGCCAATCTAGTCCCGGGGTCGTGGGGACGACCCTATAGTCATCGGACAAGACGGCGGCTGGACATCTTTGGCCCGCGGTCGTGGGGACGACCCTATAGTCGTCGGACATTTCGGCGGCTTGCCAACTTTGGCCCGCGGTCGTGGGGACGACCCTATAGTCGTCGGACATTTCGGCGGCTTGCCAACTTTGGCCCGGGGTCTTGGGGACGACCCTATAGTCGTCGGACATTTCGGCGGCATGCCACCTTTGGCCCGTGGTCGTGGGGACGATCCGATAGTCGTCGGACATGTCGGCGGCTGGCCAACCTAGACCCGGGGTCGTGGGGACGACCCTATTGTCGTCGGACATGGCGGTGGCGGGCCAATCTAGTCCCGTGGTCGTGGGGACGACCCTATAGTCGTCGGACATGTCGGCGGCTGGCCAACCTAGTCCCGTGGTCGTGGGGACGATCCGATAGTCGTTGGACATGACGGTGGCGGGCCATTCTAGTCCCGGGGTCGTGGGGACGACCCTATAGTCGTCGGACATGTCGGCGGCTGGCCAACTTGGGCCCGTGGTCGTGGGGACGTCCCAATAGTCGTCGGACATGTCGGCGGCTGGCCAACCTAGTCCCGAGGTCGTCGGACTTGACGGTGGCGGGCCAATCTAGTCCCGGGGTCGTGGGGACACCCTGCAGTCGTCGGACATGTCGGCGGCTGGTCAATCTAGTCGCGGGGTCGTGGGGACGACTCTATAGTCGTCGGACATGTCGGCGGCTGGCCAACTTTGGCCCGTGGTCGTGGGGACGACCCGATAGTCGTCGGACATGTCGGCGGCTGGCCAACTTTGGCCCGTGGTCGTGGGGCGATCCGATAGTCGTCGGACATGTCGGCGGCTGGCCAACCTAGACCCGGGGTCGTGGGGACGACCCTATTGTCGTGGGACATGGCGGTGGCGGGCCAATCTAGTCCCGTGGTCGTGGGGACGACCCTATAGTCGTCGGACAAGTCGGCGGCGGGCCAACTTTGTCCCGTGGTCGTGGGGACGATCCAATAGTCGTCGGACATGTCGGCGGCTGGCCAACTTTGGCCCGTGGTCGTGGGGACGACCCTATAGTCGTCGGACATTTCGGCGGCTTGTCAACCTAGTCCCGGGGTCGTGGGGACGACCCTATAGTCGTTGGACATGACAGTGACGGGCCAATCTAGTCCCGGGGTCGTGGGTACGACCCTATAGTCGTCGGACAAGACGGCGGCTGGACATCCTTGGCTCACGGTCGTGGGGACGACCCTATAGTCGTCGGACATTTCGGCGCCTTGTCAACCTAGTCCCGGGGTCGTGGGGACGACCCTATAGTCGTTGGACATGACGGTGGCGGGCCAATCTAGTCCCGGGGTCGTGGGTACGAACCTATAGTCGTCGGACAAGTCGGCCCCGGGCCAACCTTGTCCCGGGGTCGTGGGGACGACCGTATAGTCTTCGGACATGACGGTGGCGGGCCAATCTAGTCCCGGGGTCGTGGGGACGACCCTATAGTCGTCGGACAAGACGGCGGCTGGACATCTTTGGCCCGCGGTCGTGGGGACGACCCTATAGTCGTTGGACATGACGGTGGCGGGCCAATCTAGTCCCGGGGTCGTAGGGACGACCCTATAGTCGTCGGACATGTAGGCGATTGGCCAACATTGGCCCGGGGTCGTGGGGACGACCCTATAGTCGTCGGACAAGTCGGCGGCGGGCCAACCTTGTCCCGGGGTCGTGGGGACGACCCTATAGTCGTAGTAATGACGGTGGCGGGCCAATCTAGTCCCGGGGTTGTGGGGACGACCCTATAGTCGTCGGACAAGACGGCGGCTTGACATTTTTGGCCCGCGGTCGTGGGGACGACCCTATAGTCGTCGGACATTTCGGCGGCTTGCCAACTTTGGCCCGCGGTCGTGGGGACGACCCTATAGTCGTTGGACATGACGGTGGCGGGCCAATCTAGTCCCGGGGTCGTAGGGACGACCCTATAGTCGTCGGACATGTAGGCGATTGGCCAACATTGGCCCGGGGTCGTGGGGACGACCCTATAGTCGTCGGACAAGACGGCGGCTGGACATCTTTGGCCCGCGGTCGTGGGGACGATCCAATAGTCGTCGGACATGTCGGCGGCTGGCCAACTTTGGCCCGTGGTCGTGGGGACGACCCTATAGTCGTCGGACATTTCGGCGGCTTGTCAACCTAGTCCCGGGGTCGTGGGGACGACCCTATAGTCGTTGGACATGACAGTGACGGGCCAATCTAGTCCCGGGGTCGTGGGTACGACCCTATAGTCGTCGGACAAGACGGCGGCTGGACATCCTTGGCTCACGGTCGTGGGGACGACCCTATAGTCGTCGGACATTTCGGCGGCTTGTCAACCTAGTCCCGGGGTCGTGGGGACGACCCTATAGTCGTTGGACATGACGGTGGCGGGCCAATCTAGTCCCGGGGTCGTGGGTACGAACCTATAGTCGTCGGACAAGTCGGCCCCGGGCCAACCTTGTCCCGGGGTCGTGGGGACGACCGTATAGTCTTCGGACATGACGGTGGCGGGCCAATCTAGTCCCGGGGTCGTGGGTACGAACCTATAGTCGTCGGACAAGTCGGCGGCGGGCCAACCTTGTCCCGGGGTCGTGGGGACGACCGTATAGTCGTCGGACATGACGGTTGCGGGCCAATCTAGTCTCGGGGTCGTGGGTACGACCCTATAGTCGTCGGACAAGTCGGCGGCGGGCCAACCTTGTCCCGGGGTCGTGGGGACGACCGTATAGTCGTCGGACATGACGGTGGCGGGCCAATCTAGTCCCGGGGTCGTGGGGACGACCCTATAGTCGTCGGACAAGACGGCGGCTGGACATCTTTGGCCCGCGGTCGTGGGGACGACCCTATAGTCGTCGGACATTTCGGCGGCATGCCAACTTTGGCCCGGGGTTGTGGGGACGACCCTATAGTCGTCGGACATTTCGGCGGCTTGCCTACTTTGGCCCGGGGTCGTGGGGACGACCCTATAGTCGTCGGACATGTCAGCGGCTGGCCGACCTAGTCCCGAGGTCGTGGGGACGACCGTATAGTCGTCGGATATGTTTGCGGCTTGTCAACCTAGTCCCGGGGTCGTGGGGACGACCCTATAGCCGTTGGACATGACGGTGGCGGGCCAATCTAGTCCCGGGGTCGTGGGGACGACCCTATAGTCGTCGGACAAGACGGCGGCTGGACATCTTTGGCCCGCGGTCGTGGGGACGACCCTATAGTCGTCGGACATTTCGGCGGCTTGCCAACTTTGGCCCGGGGTCGTGGGGACGACCCTATAGTCGTCGGACATTTCGGTGGCTTGCCAACTTTGACCCGGGGTCGTGGGGACGACCCTATAGTGGTTGGACATGACGGTGGCGGGCCAATCTAGTCCCGGGGTCGTAGGGACGACCCTATAGTCGTCGGACATTTCGGCGGCTTGCCAACTTTGGCCCGGGGTCGTGGGGACGACCCTATAGTCGTTGGACATGACGGTGGCGGGTCAATCTAGTCCCGGGGTCGTAGGGACGACCCTATAGTCGTCGGTCAAGACGGCGGCTGGATATCCTTGGCTCGCGGTCGTGGGGACGACCCTATAGTCGTCGGACATTTCGGCGGCATGCCAACTTTGGCCCGGGGTCGTGGGGACGACCCCATAGTCGTTGGACATGACGGTGGCGGGCCAATCTAGTCCCGGGGTCGTAGGGACGACCCTATAGTCGTCGGACATGTCGGCGATTGGCCAACATTGGCCCGGGGTCGTGGGGACGACCCTATAGTCGTCGGACATGTCGGCGGCTGGCCAACCTAGTCCCGAGGTCGTGGGGACGACCCTATAGTCGTCGGACTTCACGGTGGCGGGCCAATCTAGTCCCGGGGTCGTGGGGACGACCCTATAGTCGTCGGACATGACGGTGGCGGACCAATCTAGTCCCGGGGTCGTGGGGACGACCCTATAGTCGTCGGACATGTCGGCGGCTGGCCAAGTTTGGCCCGTGGTCGTGGGGACGATCCAATAGTCGTCGGACATGTCGGCGGCTGGCTAACTTTGGCCCGGTGTCGTGGGGACGACCCTATAGTCGTCGGACATGTTGGCGATTGGCCAACATTGGCCCGGGGTCGTGGGGACGACTCTATAGTCGTTGGACATGTTGGCGGCTTGTCAGCCTTGACCCGGGGTCGTGGGTACGACCCTATAGTCGTCGGACAAGTCGGCGGCTGGCCAACCTTGTCCCGGGGTCGTGGGGACGACCCTATAGTCGTCGAACATGACGGTGGCGGGCCAATCTAGTCCCGGGGTCGTGGGGACGACCCTATAGTCGTCGGACAAGACGGCGGCTGTCCAACTTTGGCCCGGTGTCGTGGGGACGACCCTATAGTCGTCGGACAAGTCGGCGGCGGGCCAACCTTGTCCCGGGGTCGTGGGGACGACCGTATAGTCGTCGGACATGACAGTGGCGGGCCAATCTAGTCCCGGGGTCGTGGGGACGACCCTATAGTCATCGGACAAGACGGCGGCTGGACATCTTTGGCCCGCGGTCGTGGGGACGACCCTATAGTCGTCGGACAAGTCGGCGGCGGGCCAACCTTGTCCCGGGGTCGTGGGGACGACCGTATAGTCGTCGGACATGACGGTGGCGGGCCAATCTAGTCCCGGGGTCGTGGGGACGACCCTATAGTCATCGGACAAGACGGCGGCTGGACATCTTTGGCCCGCGGTCGTGGGGACGACCCTATAGTCGTCGGACATTTCGGCGGCTTGCCAACTTTGGCCCGCGGTCGTGGGGACGACCCTATAGTCGTCGGACATTTCGGCGGCTTGCCAACTTTGGCCCGGGGTCTTGGGGACGACCCTATAGTCGTCGGACATTTCGGCGGCATGCCACCTTTGGCCCGTGGTCGTGGGGACGATCCGATAGTCGTCGGACATGTCGGCGGCTGGCCAACCTGGACCCGGGGTCGTGGGGACGACCCTATTGTCGTCGGACATGGCGGTGGCGGGCCAATCTAGTCCCGTGGTCGTGGGGACGACCCTATAGTCGTCGGACATGTCGGCGGCTGGCCAACCTAGTCCCGTGGTCGTGGGGACGATCCGATAGTCGTTGGACATGACGGTGGCGGGCCATTCTAGTCCCGGGGTCGTGGGGACGACCCTATAGTCGTCGGACATGTCGGCGGCTGGCCAACTTGGGCCCGTGGTCGTGGGGACGTCCCAATAGTCGTCGGACATGTCGGCGGCTGGCCAACCTAGTCCCGAGGTCGTCGGACTTGACGGTGGCGGGCCAATCTAGTCCCGGGGTCGTGGGGACACCCTGCAGTCGTCGGACATGTCGGCGGCTGGTCAATCTAGTCGCGGGGTCGTGGGGACGACTCTATAGTCGTCGGACATGTCGGCGGCTGGCCAACTTTGGCCCGTGGTCGTGGGGACGACCCGATAGCCGTCGGACATGTCGGCGGCTGGCCAACTTTGGCCCGTGGTCGTGGGGCGATCCGATAGTCGTCGGACATGTCGGCGGCTGGCCAACCTAGACCCGGGGTCGTGGGGACGACCCTATTGTCGTGGGACATGGCGGTGGCGGGCCAATCTAGTCCCGTGGTCGTGGGGACGACCCTATAGTCGTCGGACAAGTCGGCGGCGGGCCAACTTTGTCCCGTGGTCGTGGGGACGATCCAATAGTCGTCGGACATGTCGGCGGCTGGCCAACTTTGGCCCGTGGTCGTGGGGACGACCCTATAGTCGTCGGACATTTCGGCGGCTTGTCAACCTAGTCCCGGGGTCGTGGGGACGACCCTATAGTCGTTGGACATGACAGTGACGGGCCAATCTAGTCCCGGGGTCGTGGGTACGACCCTATAGTCGTCGGACAAGACGGCGGCTGGACATCCTTGGCTCACGGTCGTGGGGACGACCCTATAGTCGTCGGACATTTCGGCGCCTTGTCAACCTAGTCCCGGGGTCGTGGGGACGACCCTATAGTCGTTGGACATGACGGTGGCGGGCCAATCTAGTCCCGGGGTCGTGGGTACGAACCTATAGTCGTCGGACAAGTCGGCCCCGGGCCAACCTTGTCCCGGGGTCGTGGGGACGACCGTATAGTCTTCGGACATGACGGTGGCGGGCCAATCTAGTCCCGGGGTCGTGGGGACGACCCTATAGTCGTCGGACATGTAGGCGATTGGCCAACATTGGCCCGGGGTCGTGGGGACGACCCTATAGTCGTCGGACAAGTCGGCGGCGGGCCAACCTTGTCCCGGGGTCGTGGGGACGACCCTATAGTCGTAGTAATGACGGTGGCGGGCCAATCTAGTCCCGGGGTTGTGGGGACGACCCTATAGTCGTCGGACAAGACGGCGGCTTGACATTTTTGGCCCGCGGTCGTGGGGACGACCCTATAGTCGTCGGACATTTCGGCGGCTTGCCAACTTTGGCCCGCGGTCGTGGGGACGACCCTATAGTCGTTGGACATGACGGTGGCGGGCCAATCTAGTCCCGGGGTCGTAGGGACGACCCTATAGTCGTCGGACATGTAGGCGATTGGCCAACATTGGCCCGGGGTCGTGGGGACGACCCTATAGTCGTCGGACAAGTCGGCGGCGGGCCAACCTTGTCCCGGGGTCGTGGGGACGACCCTATAGTCGTAGGACATGACGGTGGCGGGCCAATCTAGTCCCGGGGTTGTGGGGACGACCCTATAGTCGTCGGAAAAGTCGGCGGCTTGACATTTTTGGCCCGCGGTCGTGGGGACGACCCTATAGTCGTCGGACATTTCGGCGGCTTGCCAACTTTGGCCCCGGGTCGTGGGGACGACCCTATAGTCGTTGGACATGACGGTGGCGGGCCAATCTAGTCCCGGGGTCGTAGGGACGACCCTATAGTCGTCCGACAAGTCGGCGGCGGGCCAACCTTGTCCCGGGGTCGTGGGGACGTCCCTATAGTCGTCGGACATGACGGTGGCGGGCCAATCTAGTCCCGGGGTCGTGGGGACGACCCTATAGTCGTCGGACAAGACGGCGGCTGGACATCTTTGGCCCGCGGTCGTGGGGACGACCCTATAGTCGTTGGACATGACGGTGGCGGGCCAATCTAGTCCCGGGGTCGTAGGGACGACCCTATAGTCGTCGGACATGTAGGCGATTGGCCAACATTGGCCCGGGGTCGTGGGGACGACCCTATAGTCGTCGGACAAGTCGGCGGCGGGCCAACCTTGTCCCGGGGTCGTGGGGACGACCCTATAGTCGTAGTAATGACGGTGGCGGGCCAATCTAGTCCCGGGGTTGTGGGGACGACCCTATAGTCGTCGGACAAGACGGCGGCTTGACATTTTTGGCCCGCGGTCGTGGGGACGACCCTATAGTCGTCGGACATTTCGGCGGCTTGCCAACTTTGGCCCGCGGTCGTGGGGACGACCCTATAGTCGTTGGACATGACGGTGGCGGGCCAATCTAGTCCCGGGGTCGTAGGGACGACCCTATAGTCGTCGGACATGTAGGCGATTGGCCAACATTGGCCCGGGGTCGTGGGGACGACCCTATAGTCGTCGGACAAGTCGGCGGCGGGCCAACCTTGTCCCGGGGTCGTGGGGACGACCCTATAGTCGTAGGACATGACGGTGGCGGGCCAATCTAGTCCCGGGGTTGTGGGGACGACCCTATAGTCGTCGGACAAGACGGCGGCTTGACATTTTTGGCCCGCGGTCGTGGGGACGACCCTATAGTCGTCGGACATTTCGGCGGCTTGCCAACTTTGGCCCCGGGTCGTGGGGACGACCCTATAGTCGTTGGACATGACGGTGGCGGGCCAATCTAGTCCCGGGGTCGTAGGGACGACCCTATAGTCGTCCGACAAGTCGGCGGCGGGCCAACCTTGTCCCGGGGTCGTGGGGACGTCCCTATAGTCGTCGGACATGACGGTGGCGGGCCAATCTAGTCCCGGGGTCGTGGGGACGACCCTATAGTCGTCGGACAAGACGGCGGCTGGATATCCTTGGCTCGCGGTCGTGGGGACGACCCTATAGTCGTCGGACATTTCGGCGGCTTGCCAACTTTGGCCCGGGGTCGTGGGGACGACCCTATAGTCGTCGGACATTTCGGCGGCATGCCAACTTTGGCCCGGGGTCGTGGGGACGACCCTATAGTCGTTGGACATGACGGTGGCGGGCCAATCTAGTCCTGGGGTCGTAGGGGCGACCCTATAGTCGTCGGATATGTCGGCGATTGGCCAACATTGGCCCGGGGTCGTGGGGACGACCCTATAGTCGTCGGACATGTCGGCGGCTGGCCAACCTAGTCCCGAGGTCGTGGGGACGACCCTATAGTCGTCGGACATTTCGGCGGCTTGCCAACTTTGGCCCGCGGTCGTGGGGACGACCCTATAGTCGTTGGACATGACGGTGGCGGGCCAATCTAGTCCCGGGGTCGTAGGGACGACCCTATAGTCGTCGGACATGTAGGCGATTGGCCAACATTGGCCCGGGGTCGTGGGGACGACCCTATAGTCGTCGGACAAGTCGGCGGCGGGCCAACCTTGTCCCGGGGTCGTGGGGACGACCCTATAGTCGTAGGACATGACGGTGGCGGGCCAATCTAGTCCCGGGGTTGTGGGGACGACCCTATAGTCGTCGGACAAGACGGCGGCTTGACATTTTTGGCCCGCGGTCGTGGGGACGACCCTATAGTCGTCGGACATTTCGGCGGCTTGCCAACTTTGGCCCCGGGTCGTGGGGACGACCCTATAGTCGTTGGACATGACGGTGGCGGGCCAATCTAGTCCCGGGGTCGTAGGGACGACCCTATAGTCGTCCGACAAGTCGGCGGCGGGCCAACCTTGTCCCGGGGTCGTGGGGACGTCCCTATAGTCGTCGGACATGACGGTGGCGGGCCAATCTAGTCCCGGGGTCGTGGGGACGACCCTATAGTCGTCGGACAAGACGGCAGCTGGATATCCTTGGCTCGCGGTCGTGGGGACGACCCTATAGTCGTCGGACATTTCGGCGGCTTGCCAACTTTGGCCCGGGGTCGTGGGGACGACCCTATAGTCGTCGGACATTTCGGCGGCATGCCAACTTTGGCCCGGGGTCGTGGGGACGACCCTATAGTCGTTGGACATGACGGTGGCGGGCCAATCTAGTCCTGGGGTCGTAGGGGCGACCCTATAGTCGTCGGATATGTCGGCGATTGGCCAACATTGGCCCGGGGTCGTGGGGACGACCCTATAGTCGTCGGACATGTCGGCGGCTGGCCAACCTAGTCCCGAGGTCGTGGGGACGACCCTATTGTCGTCGGACTTCACGGTGGCGGGCCAATCTAGTCCCGGGGTCGTGGGGACGACCCTACAGTCGTCGGACATTTCGGCGGCTAGCCAACTTTGGCCCGTGGTCGTGGGGACGATCCAGTAGTCGTCGGACATGTCGGCGGCTGGCCAACTTTGGCCCGTGGTCGTGGGGACGACCCTATAGTCGTTGGACATGTCAGCGGCTGGCCAACTTTGGCCCGGTGTCGTGGGGACGAGTTTATAGTCGTCGGACATGTCGGCGGCTGGCCAACCTAGACCCGGGGTCGTGGGGACGACCCTATTGTCGTCGGACATGACGGTGGCGGGCCAATCTATTCCCGGGGTCGTACGGACGACCCTATAGTCGTCTGACATGTTGGCGATTGGCCAACATTGGCCCGGGGTCGTGGGGACGACTCTATAGTCTTCGGACATGTTGGCGGCTTGTCAGCCTAGTCCCGGGGTCGTGGGTACGACCCTATAGTCGTCGGACAAGTCGGCGGCGGGCCAACCTTGTCCCGGGGTCGTGGAGACGACCCTATAGGCGTCGGACATGACGGTGGTGGGCCAATCTAGTCCCGGGGTCATAGGGACGACCCTATAGTCGTCGGACAAGACGGCGGCTGGACATCCTTGGCTCGCGGTCGTGGGGACGACCCTATAGTCGTCGGACATTTCGGCGGCTTGCCAACTTTGGCCCGGGGTCGTGGGGACGACCCTATAGTCGTCGGACATTTCGGCGGCATGCCAACTTTGGCCCGGGGTCGTGGGGACGACCCTATAGTCGTTGGACATGACGGTGGCGGGCCAATCTAGTCCTGGGGTCGTAGGGGCGACCCTATAGTCGTCGGATATGTCGGCGATTGGCCAACATTGGCCCGGGGTCGTGGGGACGACCCTATAGTCGTCGGACATGTCGGCGGCTGGCCAACCTAGTCCCGAGGTCGTGGGGACGACCCTATTGTCGTCGGACTTCACGGTGGCGGGCCAATCTAGTCCCGGGGTCGTGGGGACGACCCTACAGTCGTCGGACATTTCGGCGGCTAGCCAACTTTGGCCCGTGGTCGTGGGGACGATCCAGTAGTCGTCGGACATGTCGGCGGCTGGCCAACTTTGGCCCGTGGTCGTGGGGACGACCCTATAGTCGTTGGACATGTCAGCGGCTGGCCAACTTTGGCCCGGTGTCGTGGGGACGAGTTTATAGTCGTCGGACATGTCGGCGGCTGGCCAACCTAGACCCGGGGTCGTGGGGACGACCCTATTGTCGTCGGACATGACGGTGGCGGGCCAATCTATTCCCGGGGTCGTACGGACGACCCTATAGTCGTCTGACATGTTGGCGATTGGCCAACATTGGCCCGGGGTCGTGGGGACGACTCTATAGTCTTCGGACATGTTGGCGGCTTGTCAGCCTAGTCCCGGGGTCGTGGGTACGACCCTATAGTCGTCGGACAAGTCGGCGGCGGGCCAACCTTGTCCCGGGGTCGTGGAGACGACCCTATAGGCGTCGGACATGACGGTGGTGGGCCAATCTAGTCCCGGGGTCATAGGGACGACCCTATAGTCGTCGGACAAGACGGCGGCTGGACATCCTTGGCTCGCGGTCGTGGGGACGACCCTATAGTCGTCGGACATTTCGGCGGCTTGTCAACCTAGTCCCGGGGTCGTGGGGACGACCCTATAGTCGTCGGACATGACGGTGGCGGACCAATCTAGTCCCGGGGTCGTGGGGACGACCCTATAGTCGTCGGGCATGTCGGCGGCTGGCCAACTTTGGCCCGGTGTCGTGGGGACGACCCTATAGTCGTCGGACATGTTGGCAATTGGCCAACATTGGCCCGGGGTCGTGGGGACGACTCTATAGTCGTCGGACATGTTGGCGGCTTGTCAGCATAGTCCCGGGGTCGTGGGGACGACCCTATAGTCGTCGGACATGACGGTGGCGGGCCAATCTAGTCCCGGGGTCGTGGGGACAACCCTATAGTCGTCGGACAAGACGGCGGCTGGACATCCTTGGCTCGCGGTCGTGGGGACGACTCTATAGTCGTCGGACATGTTGGCGGCTTGTCAGCCTAGTCCCGGGGTCGTGGGGACGACCCTATAGTCGTCGGACAAGACGGCGGCTGGACATCCTTGGCTCGCGGTCGTGGGGACGACCCTATAGTCGTCGGACATTTCGGCGGCTTGTCAACCTAGTCCCGGGGTCGTGGGGACGACCCTACAGTCGTTGGACATGACGGTGGCGGGCCAATCTAGTCCCGGGGTCGTGGGTACGACCCTATAGTCGTCGGACAAGACGGCGGCTGGACATCCTTGGCTCGCGGTCGTGGGGACGACCCTATAGTCGTCGGACATTTCGGCGGCTTGTCAACCTAGTCCCGGGGTCGTGGGGACGACCCTATAGTCGTTGGACATGACGGTGGCGGGCCAATCTAGTCCCGGGGTCGTGGGTACGAACCTATAGTCGTCGGACAAGTCGGCGGCGGGCCAACCTTGTCCCGGGGTCGTGGGGACGACCGTATAGTCGTCGGACATGACGGTTGCGGGCCAATCTAGTCCCGGGGTCGTGGGTACGACCCTATAGTCGTCGGACAAGTCGGCGGCGGGCCAACCTTGTCCCGGGGTCGTGGGGACGACCGTATAGTCGTCGGACATGACGGTGGCGGGCCAATCTAGTCCCGGGGTCGTGGGGACGACCCTATAGTCGTCGGACAAGACGGCGGCTGGACATCTTTGGCCCGCGGTCGTGGGGACGACCCTATAGTCGTCGGACATTTCGGCGGCATGCCAACTTTGGCCCGGGGTTGTGGGGACGACCCTATAGTCGTCGGACATTTCGGCGGCTTGCCTACTTTGGCCCGGGGTCGTGGGGACGACCCTATAGTCGTCGGACATGTCAGCGGCTGGCCGGCCTAGTCCCGAGGTCGTGGGGACGACCCTATTGTCGTCGGACATGGCGGTGGCGGGCCAATCTAGTCCCGTGGTCGTGGGGACGACCCTATAGTCGTCGGACATGTCGGCGGCTGGCCAACCTAGTCCCGTGGTCGTGGGGACGATCCGATAGTCGTTGGACATGACGGTGGCGGGCCATTCTAGTCCCGGGGTCGTGGGGACGACCCTATAGTCGTCGGACATGTCGGCGGCTGGCCAACTTGGGCCCGTGGTCGTGGGGACGTCCCAATAGTCGTCGGACATGTCGGCGGCTGGCCAACCTAGTCCCGAGGTCGTCGGACTTGACGGTGGCGGGCCAATCTAGTCCCGGGGTCGTGGGGACACCCTGCAGTCGTCGGACATGTCGGCGGCTGGTCAATCTAGTCGCGGGGTCGTGGGGACGACTCTATAGTCGTCGGACATGTCGGCGGCTGGCCAACTTTGGCCCGTGGTCGTGGGGACGACCCGATAGTCGTCGGACATGTCGGCGGCTGGCCAACTTTGGCCCGTGGTCGTGGGGCGATCCGATAGTCGTCGGACATGTCGGCGGCTGGCCAACCTAGACCCGGGGTCGTGGGGACGACCCTATTGTCGTGGGACATGGCGGTGGCGGGCCAATCTAGTCCCGTGGTCGTGGGGACGACCCTATAGTCGTCGGACAAGTCGGCGGCGGGCCAACTTTGTCCCGTGGTCGTGGGGACGATCCAATAGTCGTCGGACATGTCGGCGGCTGGCCAACTTTGGCCCGTGGTCGTGGGGACGACCCTATAGTCGTCGGACATTTCGGCGGCTTGTCAACCTAGTCCCGGGGTCGTGGGGACGACCCTATAGTCGTTGGACATGACAGTGACGGGCCAATCTAGTCCCGGGGTCGTGGGTACGACCCTATAGTCGTCGGACAAGACGGCGGCTGGACATCCTTGGCTCACGGTCGTGGGGACGACCCTATAGTCGTCGGACATTTCGGCGCCTTGTCAACCTAGTCCCGGGGTCGTGGGGACGACCCTATAGTCGTTGGACATGACGGTGGCGGGCCAATCTAGTCCCGGGGTCGTGGGTACGAACCTATAGTCGTCGGACAAGTCGGCCCCGGGCCAACCTTGTCCCGGGGTCGTGGGGACGACCGTATAGTCTTCGGACATGACGGTGGCGGGCCAATCTAGTCCCGGGGTCGTGGGGACGACCCTATAGTCGTCGGACATGTAGGCGATTGGCCAACATTGGCCCGGGGTCGTGGGGACGACCCTATAGTCGTCGGACAAGTCGGCGGCGGGCCAACCTTGTCCCGGGGTCGTGGGGACGACCCTATAGTCGTAGTAATGACGGTGGCGGGCCAATCTAGTCCCGGGGTTGTGGGGACGACCCTATAGTCGTCGGACAAGACGGCGGCTTGACATTTTTGGCCCGCGGTCGTGGGGACGACCCTATAGTCGTCGGACATTTCGGCGGCTTGCCAACTTTGGCCCGCGGTCGTGGGGACGACCCTATAGTCGTTGGACATGACGGTGGCGGGCCAATCTAGTCCCGGGGTCGTAGGGACGACCCTATAGTCGTCGGACATGTAGGCGATTGGCCAACATTGGCCCGGGGTCGTGGGGACGACCCTATAGTCGTCGGACAAGTCGGCGGCGGGCCAACCTTGTCCCGGGGTCGTGGGGACGACCCTATAGTCGTAGGACATGACGGTGGCGGGCCAATCTAGTCCCGGGGTTGTGGGGACGACCCTATAGTCGTCGGACAAGTCGGCGGCTTGACATTTTTGGCCCGCGGTCGTGGGGACGACCCTATAGTCGTCGGACATTTCGGCGGCTTGCCAACTTTGGCCCCGGGTCGTGGGGACGACCCTATAGTCGTTGGACATGACGGTGGCGGGCCAATCTAGTCCCGGGGTCGTAGGGACGACCCTATAGTCGTCCGACAAGTCGGCGGCGGGCCAACCTTGTCCCGGGGTCGTGGGGACGTCCCTATAGTCGTCGGACATGACGGTGGCGGGCCAATCTAGTCCCGGGGTCGTGGGGACGACCCTATAGTCGTCGGACAAGACGGCGGCTGGACATCTTTGGCCCGCGGTCGTGGGGACGACCCTATAGTCGTTGGACATGACGGTGGCGGGCCAATCTAGTCCCGGGGTCGTAGGGACGACCCTATAGTCGTCGGACATGTAGGCGATTGGCCAACATTGGCCCGGGGTCGTGGGGACGACCCTATAGTCGTCGGACAAGTCGGCGGCGGGCCAACCTTGTCCCGGGGTCGTGGGGACGACCCTATAGTCGTAGTAATGACGGTGGCGGGCCAATCTAGTCCCGGGGTTGTGGGGACGACCCTATAGTCGTCGGACAAGACGGCGGCTTGACATTTTTGGCCCGCGGTCGTGGGGACGACCCTATAGTCGTCGGACATTTCGGCGGCTTGCCAACTTTGGCCCGCGGTCGTGGGGACGACCCTATAGTCGTTGGACATGACGGTGGCGGGCCAATCTAGTCCCGGGGTCGTAGGGACGACCCTATAGTCGTCGGACATGTAGGCGATTGGCCAACATTGGCCCGGGGTCGTGGGGACGACCCTATAGTCGTCGGACAAGTCGGCGGCGGGCCAACCTTGTCCCGGGGTCGTGGGGACGACCCTATAGTCGTAGGACATGACGGTGGCGGGCCAATCTAGTCCCGGGGTTGTGGGGACGACCCTATAGTCGTCGGACAAGACGGCGGCTTGACATTTTTGGCCCGCGGTCGTGGGGACGACCCTATAGTCGTCGGACATTTCGGCGGCTTGCCAACTTTGGCCCCGGGTCGTGGGGACGACCCTATAGTCGTTGGACATGACGGTGGCGGGCCAATCTAGTCCCGGGGTCGTAGGGACGACCCTATAGTCGTCCGACAAGTCGGCGGCGGGCCAACCTTGTCCCGGGGTCGTGGGGACGTCCCTATAGTCGTCGGACATGACGGTGGCGGGCCAATCTAGTCCCGGGGTCGTGGGGACGACCCTATAGTCGTCGGACAAGACGGCAGCTGGATATCCTTGGCTCGCGGTCGTGGGGACGACCCTATAGTCGTCGGACATTTCGGCGGCTTGCCAACTTTGGCCCGGGGTCGTGGGGACGACCCTATAGTCGTCGGACATTTCGGCGGCATGCCAACTTTGGCCCGGGGTCGTGGGGACGACCCTATAGTCGTTGGACATGACGGTGGCGGGCCAATCTAGTCCTGGGGTCGTAGGGGCGACCCTATAGTCGTCGGATATGTCGGCGATTGGCCAACATTGGCCCGGGGTCGTGGGGACGACCCTATAGTCGTCGGACATGTCGGCGGCTGGCCAACCTAGTCCCGAGGTCGTGGGGACGACCCTATTGTCGTCGGACTTCACGGTGGCGGGCCAATCTAGTCCCGGGGTCGTGGGGACGACCCTACAGTCGTCGGACATTTCGGCGGCTAGCCAACTTTGGCCCGTGGTCGTGGGGACGATCCAGTAGTCGTCGGACATGTCGGCGGCTGGCCAACTTTGGCCCGTGGTCGTGGGGACGACCCTATAGTCGTTGGACATGTCAGCGGCTGGCCAACTTTGGCCCGGTGTCGTGGGGACGAGTTTATAGTCGTCGGACATGTCGGCGGCTGGCCAACCTAGACCCGGGGTCGTGGGGACGACCCTATTGTCGTCGGACATGACGGTGGCGGGCCAATCTATTCCCGGGGTCGTACGGACGACCCTATAGTCGTCTGACATGTTGGCGATTGGCCAACATTGGCCCGGGGTCGTGGGGACGACTCTATAGTCTTCGGACATGTTGGCGGCTTGTCAGCCTAGTCCCGGGGTCGTGGGTACGACCCTATAGTCGTCGGACAAGTCGGCGGCGGGCCAACCTTGTCCCGGGGTCGTGGAGACGACCCTATAGGCGTCGGACATGACGGTGGTGGGCCAATCTAGTCCCGGGGTCATAGGGACGACCCTATAGTCGTCGGACAAGACGGCGGCTGGACATCCTTGGCTCGCGGTCGTGGGGACGACCCTATAGTCGTCGGACATTTCGGCGGCTTGTCAACCTAGTCCCGGGGTCGTGGGGACGACCCTATAGTCGTCGGACATGACGGTGGCGGACCAATCTAGTCCCGGGGTCGTGGGGACGACCCTATAGTCGTCGGGCATGTCGGCGGCTGGCCAACTTTGGCCCGGTGTCGTGGGGACGACCCTATAGTCGTCGGACATGTTGGCAATTGGCCAACATTGGCCCGGGGTCGTGGGGACGACTCTATAGTCGTCGGACATGTTGGCGGCTTGTCAGCATAGTCCCGGGGTCGTGGGGACGACCCTATAGTCGTCGGACATGACGGTGGCGGGCCAATCTAGTCCCGGGGTCGTGGGGACAACCCTATAGTCGTCGGACAAGACGGCGGCTGGACATCCTTGGCTCGCGGTCGTGGGGACGACTCTATAGTCGTCGGACATGTTGGCGGCTTGTCAGCCTAGTCCCGGGGTCGTGGGGACGACCCTATAGTCGTCGGACAAGACGGCGGCTGGACATCCTTGGCTCGCGGTCGTGGGGACGACCCTATAGTCGTCGGACATTTCGGCGGCTTGTCAACCTAGTCCCGGGGTCGTGGGGACGACCCTACAGTCGTTGGACATGACGGTGGCGGGCCAATCTAGTCCCGGGGTCGTGGGTACGACCCTATAGTCGTCGGACAAGACGGCGGCTGGACATCCTTGGCTCGCGGTCGTGGGGACGACCCTATAGTCGTCGGACATTTCGGCGGCTTGTCAACCTAGTCCCGGGGTCGTGGGGACGACCCTATAGTCGTTGGACATGACGGTGGCGGGCCAATCTAGTCCCGGGGTCGTGGGTACGAACCTATAGTCGTCGGACAAGTCGGCGGCGGGCCAACCTTGTCCCGGGGTCGTGGGGACGACCGTATAGTCGTCGGACATGACGGTTGCGGGCCAATCTAGTCCCGGGGTCGTGGGTACGACCCTATAGTCGTCGGACAAGTCGGCGGCGGGCCAACCTTGTCCCGGGGTCGTGGGGACGACCGTATAGTCGTCGGACATGACGGTGGCGGGCCAATCTAGTCCCGGGGTCGTGGGGACGACCCTATAGTCGTCGGACAAGACGGCGGCTGGACATCTTTGGCCCGCGGTCGTGGGGACGACCCTATAGTCGTCGGACATTTCGGCGGCATGCCAACTTTGGCCCGGGGTTGTGGGGACGACCCTATAGTCGTCGGACATTTCGGCGGCTTGCCTACTTTGGCCCGGGGTCGTGGGGACGACCCTATAGTCGTCGGACATGTCAGCGGCTGGCCGGCCTAGTCCCGAGGTCGTGGGGACGACCGTATAGTCGTCGGATATGTTTGCGGCTTGTCAACCTAGTCCCGGGGTCGTGGGGACGACCCTATAGTCGTTGGACATGACGGTGGCGGGCCAATCTAGTCCCGGGGTCGTGGGGACGACCCTATAGTCGTCGGACAAGACGGCGGCTGGACATCTTTGGCCCGCGGTCGTGGGGACGACCCTATAGTCGTCGGACATTTCGGCGGCTTGCCAACTTTGGCCCGGGGTCGTGGGGACGACCCTATAGTCGTCGGACATTTCGGTGGCTTGCCAACTTTGACCCGGGGTCGTGGGGACGACCCTATAGTCGTTGGACATGACGGTGGCGGGCCAATCTAGTCCCGGGGTCGTGGGGACGACCCTATAGTCGTCGGACAAGACGGCGGCTGGACATCTTTGGCCCGCGGTCGTGGGGACGACCCTATAGTCGTTGGACATGACGGTGGCGGGCCAATCTAGTCCCGGGGTCGTAGGGACGACCCTATAGTCGTCGGACATGTAGGCGATTGGCCAACATTGGCCCGGGGTCGTGGGGACGACCCTATAGTCGTCGGACATTTCGGCGGCTTGTCAACCTAGTCCCGGGGTCGTGGGGACGACCCTATAGTCGTCGGACATGACGGTGGCGGACCAATCTAGTCCCGGGGTCGTGGGGACGACCCTATAGTCGTCGGGCATGTCGGCGGCTGGCCAACTTTGGCCCGGTGTCGTGGGGACGACCCTATAGTCGTCGGACATGTTGGCAATTGGCCAACATTGGCCCGGGGTCGTGGGGACGACTCTATAGTCGTCGGACATGTTGGCGGCTTGTCAGCATAGTCCCGGGGTCGTGGGGACGACCCTATAGTCGTCGGACATGACGGTGGCGGGCCAATCTAGTCCCGGGGTCGTGGGGACAACCCTATAGTCGTCGGACAAGACGGCGGCTGGACATCCTTGGCTCGCGGTCGTGGGGACGACTCTATAGTCGTCGGACATGTTGGCGGCTTGTCAGCCTAGTCCCGGGGTCGTGGGGACGACCCTATAGTCGTCGGACAAGACGGCGGCTGGACATCCTTGGCTCGCGGTCGTGGGGACGACCCTATAGTCGTCGGACATTTCGGCGGCTTGTCAACCTAGTCCCGGGGTCGTGGGGACGACCCTACAGTCGTTGGACATGACGGTGGCGGGCCAATCTAGTCCCGGGGTCGTGGGTACGACCCTATAGTCGTCGGACAAGACGGCGGCTGGACATCCTTGGCTCGCGGTCGTGGGGACGACCCTATAGTCGTCGGACATTTCGGCGGCTTGTCAACCTAGTCCCGGGGTCGTGGGGACGACCCTATAGTCGTTGGACATGACGGTGGCGGGCCAATCTAGTCCCGGGGTCGTGGGTACGAACCTATAGTCGTCGGACAAGTCGGCGGCGGGCCAACCTTGTCCCGGGGTCGTGGGGACGACCGTATAGTCGTCGGACATGACGGTTGCGGGCCAATCTAGTCCCGGGGTCGTGGGTACGACCCTATAGTCGTCGGACAAGTCGGCGGCGGGCCAACCTTGTCCCGGGGTCGTGGGGACGACCGTATAGTCGTCGGACATGACGGTGGCGGGCCAATCTAGTCCCGGGGTCGTGGGGACGACCCTATAGTCGTCGGACAAGACGGCGGCTGGACATCTTTGGCCCGCGGTCGTGGGGACGACCCTATAGTCGTCGGACATTTCGGCGGCATGCCAACTTTGGCCCGGGGTTGTGGGGACGACCCTATAGTCGTCGGACATTTCGGCGGCTTGCCTACTTTGGCCCGGGGTCGTGGGGACGACCCTATAGTCGTCGGACATGTCAGCGGCTGGCCGGCCTAGTCCCGAGGTCGTGGGGACGACCGTATAGTCGTCGGATATGTTTGCGGCTTGTCAACCTAGTCCCGGGGTCGTGGGGACGACCCTATAGTCGTTGGACATGACGGTGGCGGGCCAATCTAGTCCCGGGGTCGTGGGGACGACCCTATAGTCGTCGGACAAGACGGCGGCTGGACATCTTTGGCCCGCGGTCGTGGGGACGACCCTATAGTCGTCGGACATTTCGGCGGCTTGCCAACTTTGGCCCGGGGTCGTGGGGACGACCCTATAGTCGTCGGACATTTCGGTGGCTTGCCAACTTTGACCCGGGGTCGTGGGGACGACCCTATAGTCGTTGGACATGACGGTGGCGGGCCAATCTAGTCCCGGGGTCGTGGGGACGACCCTATAGTCGTCGGACAAGACGGCGGCTGGACATCTTTGGCCCGCGGTCGTGGGGACGACCCTATAGTCGTTGGACATGACGGTGGCGGGCCAATCTAGTCCCGGGGTCGTAGGGACGACCCTATAGTCGTCGGACATGTAGGCGATTGGCCAACATTGGCCCGGGGTCGTGGGGACGACCCTATAGTCGTCGGACAAGTCGGCGGCGGGCCAACCTTGTCCCGGGGTCGTGGGGACGACCCTATAGTCGTAGGACATGACGGTGGCGGGCCAATCTAGTCCCGGGGTTGTGGGGACGACCCTATAGTCGTCGGACAAGACGGCGGCTTGACATTTTTGGCCCGCGGTCGTGGGGACGACCCTATAGTCGTCGGACATTTCGGCGGCTTGCCAACTTTGGCCCCGGGTCGTGGGGACGACCCTATAGTCGTCGGACATTTCGGCGGCATGCCAACTTTGGCCCGGGGTCGTGGGGACGACCCTATAGTCGTTGGACATGACGGTGGCGGGCCAATCTAGTCCCGGGGTCGTAGGGACGACCCTATAGTCGTCCGACAAGTCGGCGGCGGGCCAACCTTGTCCCGGGGTCGTGGGGACGTCCCTATAGTCGTCGGAAATGACGGTGGCGGGCCAATCTAGTCCCGGGGTCGTGGGGACGACCCTATAGTCGTCGGACAAGACGGCGGCTGGATATCCTTGGCTCGCGGTCGTGGGGACGACCCTATAGTCGTCGGACATTTCGGCGGCTTGCCAACTTTGGCCCGGGGTCGTGGGGACGACCCTATAGTCGTCGGACATTTCGGCGGCATGCCAACTTTGGCCCGGGGTCGTGGGGACGACCCTATAGTCGTTGGACATGACGGTGGCGGGCCAATCTAGTCCTGGGGTCGTAGGGGCGACTCTATAGTCGTCGGATATGTCGGCGATTGGCCAACATTGGCCCGGGGTCGTGGGGACGACCCTATAGTCGTCGGACATGTCGGCGGCTGGCCAACCTAGTCCCGAGGTCGTGGGGACGACCCTATAGTCGTCGGACTTCACGGTGGCGGGCCAATCTAGTCCCGGGGTCGTGGGGACGACCCTACAGTCGTCGGACATTTCGGCGGCTTGCCAACTTTGGCCCGTGGTCGTGGGGACGATCCAGTAGTCGTCGGACATGTCGGCGGCTGGCCAACTTTGGCCCGTGGTCGTGGGGACGACCCTATAGTCGTTGGACATGTCAGCGGCTGGCCAACTTTGGCCCGGTGTCGTGGGGACGACTCTATAGTCGTCGGACATGTCGGCGGCTGGCCAACCTAGACCCGGGGTCGTGGGGACGACCCTATTGTCGTCGGACATGACGGTGGCGGGCCAATCTATTCCCGGGGTCGTACGGACGACCCTATAGTCGTCTGACATGTTGGCGATTGGCCAACATTGGCCCGGGGTCGTGGGGACGACTCTATAGTCTTCGGACATGTTGGCGGCTTGTCAGCCTAGTCCCGGGGTCGTGGGTACGACCCTATAGTCGTCGGACAAGTCGGCGGCGGGCCAACCTTGTCCCGGGGTCGTGGAGACGACCCTATAGTCGTCGGACATGACGGTGGTGGGCCAATCTAGTCCCGGGGTCATGGGGACGACCCTATAGTCGTCGGACAAGACGGCGGCTGGACATCCTTGGCTCGCGGTCGTGGGGACGACCCTATAGTCGTCGGACATTTCGGCGGCTTGTCAACCTAGTCCCGGGGTCGTGGGGACGACCCTATAGTCGTCGGACATGACGGTGGCGGACCAATCTAGTCCCGGGGTCGTGGGGACGACCCTATAGTCGTCGGGCATGTCGGCGGCTGGCCAACTTTGGCCCGGTGTCGTGGGGACGACCCTATAGTCGTCGGACATGTTGGCAATTGGCCAACATTGGCCCGGGGTCGTGGGGACGACTCTATAGTCGTCGGACATGTTGGCGGCTTGTCAGCATAGTCCCGGGGTCGTGGGGACGACCCTATAGTCGTCGGACATGACGGTGGCGGGCCAATCTAGTCCCGGGGTCGTGGGTACGACCCTATAGTCGTCGGACAAGACGGCGGCTGGACATCCTTGGCTCGCGGTCGTGGGGACGACCCTATAGTCGTCGGACATTTCGGCGGCTTGTCAACCTAGTCCCGGGGTCGTGGGGACGACCCTATAGTCGTTGGACATGACGGTGGCGGGCCAATCTAGTCCCGGGGTCGTGGGTACGACCCTATAGTCGTCGGACAAGACGGCGGCTGGACATCCTTGGCTCGCGGTCGTGGGGACGACCCTATAGTCGTCGGACATTTCGGCGGCTTGTCAACCTAGTCCCGGGGTCGTGGGGACGACCCTATAGTCGTTGGACATGACGGTGGCGGGCCAATCTAGTCCCGGGGTCGTGGGTACGAACCTATAGTCGTCGGACAAGTCGGCGGCGGGCCAACCTTGTCCCGGGGTCGTGGGGACGACCGTATAGTCGTCGGACATGACGGTTGCGGGCCAATCTAGTCCCGGGGTCGTGGGTACGACCCTATAGTCGTCGGACAAGTCGGCGGCGGGCCAACCTTGTCCCGGGGTCGTGGGGACGACCGTATAGTCGTCGGACATGACGGTTGCGGGCCAATCTAGTCCCGGGGTCGTGGGGACGACTCTATAGTCGTCGGACAAGACGGCGGCTGGACATCTTTGGCCCGCGGTCGTGGGGACGACCCTATAGTCGTCGGACATTTCGGCGGCTTGCCAACTTTGGCCCGGGGTCGTGGGGACGACCCTATAGTCGTTGGACATGACGGTGGCGGGCCAATCTAGTCCCGGGGTCGTAGGGACGACCCTATAGTCGTCGGACATTTCGGCGGCTTGCCAACTTTGGCCCGGGGTCGTGGGGACGACCCTATAGTCGTTGGACATGACGGTGGCGGGTCAATCTAGTCCCGGGGTCGTAGGGACGACCCTATAGTCGTCGGTCAAGACGGCGGCTGGATATCCTTGGCTCGCGGTCGTGGGGACGACCCTATAGTCGTCGGACATTTCGGCGGCATGCCAACTTTGGCCCGGGTTCGTGGGGACGACCCCATAGTCGTTGGACATGACGGTGGCGGGCCAATCTAGTCCCGGGGTCGTAGGGACGACCCTATAGTCGTCGGACATGTCGGCGATTGGCCAACATTGGCCCGGGGTCGTGGGGACGACCCTATAGTCGTCGGACATGTCGGCGGCTGGCCAACCTAGTCCCGAGGTCGTGGGGACGACCCTATAGTCGTCGGACTTCACGGTGGCGGGCCAATCTAGTCCCGGGGTCGTGGGGACGACCCTATAGTCGTCGGACATGACGGTGGCGGACCAATCTAGTCCCGGGGTCGTGGGGACGACCCTATAGTCGTCGGACATGTCGGCGGGTGGCCAACTTTGGCCCGGTGTCGTGGGGACGACCCTATAGTCGTCGGACATGTTGGCGATTGGCCAACATTGGCCCGGGGTCGTGGGGACGACTCTATAGTCGTCGGACATGTTGGCGGCTTGTCAGCCTAGACCCGGGGTCGTGGGTACGACCCTATAGTCGTCGGACATGACGGTGGCGGGCGAATCTAGTCCCGGGGTCGTGGGGACGACCCTATAGTCGTCGGACAAGACGGCGGCTGTCCAACTTTGGCCCGGTGTCGTGGGGACGACCCTATAGTCGTCGGACAAGTCGGCGGCGGGCCAAACTTGTCCCGGGGTCGTGGGGACGACCGTATAGTCGTCGGACATGACGGTGGCGGGCCAATCTAGTCCCGGGGTCGTGGGGACGACCCTATAGTCATCGGACAAGACGGCGGCTGGACATCTTTGGCCCGCGGTCGTGGGGACGACCCTATAGTCGTCGGACAAGTCGGCGGCGGGCCAACCTTGTCCCGGGGTCGTGGGGACGACCGTATAGTCGTCGGACATGACGGTGGCGGGCCAATCTAGTCCCGGGGTCGTGGGGACGACCCTATAGTCATCGGACAAGACGGCGGCTGGACATCTTTGGCCCGCGGTCGTGGGGACGACCCTATAGTCGTCGGACATTTCGGCGGCTTGCCAACTTTGGCCCGCGGTCGTGGGGACGACCCTATAGTCGTCGGACATTTCGGCGGCTTGCCAACTTTGGCCCGGGGTCTTGGGGACGACCCTATAGTCGTCGGACATTTCGGCGGCATGCCACCTTTGGCCCGTGGTCGTGGGGACGATCCGATAGTCGTCGGACATGTCGGCGGCTGGCCAACCTAGACCCGGGGTCGTGGGGACGACCCTATTGTCGTCGGACATGGCGGTGGCGGGCCAATCTAGTCCCGTGGTCGTGGGGACGACCCTATAGTCGTCGGACATGTCGGCGGCTGGCCAACCTAGTCCCGTGGTCGTGGGGACGATCCGATAGTCGTTGGACATGACGGTGGCGGGCCATTCTAGTCCCGGGGTCGTGGGGACGACCCTATAGTCGTCGGACATGTCGGCGGCTGGCCAACTTGGGCCCGTGGTCGTGGGGACGTCCCAATAGTCGGACATGTCGGCGGCTGGCCAACCTAGTCCCGAGGTCGTCGGACTTGACGGTGGCGGGCCAATCTAGTCCCGGGGTCGTGGGGACACCCTGCAGTCGTCGGACATGTCGGCGGCTGGTCAATCTAGTCGCGGGGTCGTGGGGACGACTCTATAGTCGTCGGACATGTCGGCGGCTGGCCAACTTTGGCCCGTGGTCGTGGGGACGACCCGATAGTCGTCGGACATGTCGGCGGCTGGCCAACTTTGGCCCGTGGTCGTGGGGCGATCCGATAGTCGTCGGACATGTCGGCGGCTGGCCAACCTAGACCCGGGGTCGTGGGGACGACCCTATTGTCGTGGGACATGGCGGTGGCGGGCCAATCTAGTCCCGTGGTCGTGGGGACGACCCTATAGTCGTCGGACAAGTCGGCGGCGGGCCAACTTTGGCCCGTGGTCGTGGGGACGATCCAATAGTCGTCGGACATGTCGGCGGCTGGCCAACTTTGGCCCGTGGTCGTGGGGACAACCCTATAGTCGTCGGACATTTCGGCGGCTTGTCAACCTAGTCCCGGGGTCGTGGGGACGACCCTATAGTCGTTGGACATGACAGTGACGGGCCAATCTAGTCCCGGGGTCGTGGGTACGACCCTATAGTCGTCGGACAAGACGGCGGGTGGACATCCTTGGCTCACGGTCGTGGGTACGACCCTATAGTCGTCGGACAATTCGGCGGCTTGTCAACCTAGTCCCGGGGTCGTGGGGACGACCCTATAGTCGTTGGACATGACGGTGGCGGGCCAATCTAGTCCCGGGGTCGTGGGTACGAACCTATAGTCGTCGGACAAGTCGGCCCCGGGCCAACCTTGTCCCGGGGTCGTGGGGACGACCGTATAGTCTTCGGACATGACGGTGGCGGGCCAATCTAGTCCCGGGGTCGTGGGGACGACCCTATAGTCGTCGGACAAGACGGCGGCTGGACATCTTTGGCCCGCGGTCGTGGGGACGACCCTATAGTCGTTGGACATGACGGTGGCGGGCCAATCTAGTCCCGGGGTCGTAGGGACGACCCTATAGTCGTCGGACATGTAGGCGATTGGCCAACATTGGCCCGGGGTCGTGGGGACGACCCTATAGTCGTCGGACAAGTCGGCGGCGGGCCAACCTTGTCCCGGGGTCGTGGGGACGACCCTATAGTCGTAGGACATGACGGTGGCGGGCCAATCTAGTCCCGGGGTTGTGGGGACGACCCTATAGTCGTCGGACAAGACGGCGGCTTGACATTTTTGGCCCGCGGTCGTGGGGACGACCCTATAGTCGTCGGACATTTCGGCGGCTTGCCAACTTTGGCCCCGGGTCGTGGGGACGACCCTATAGTCGTTGGACATGACGGTGGCGGGCCAATCTAGTCCCGGGGTCGTAGGGACGACCCTATAGTCGTCCGACAAGTCGGCGGCGGGCCAACCTTGTCCCGGGGTCGTGGGGACGTCCCTATAGTCGTCGGACATGACGGTGGCGGGCCAATCTAGTCCCGGGGTCGTGGGGACGACCCTACAGTCGTCGGACATTTCGGCGACTTGCCAACTTTGGCCCGTGGTCGTGGGGACGATCCAGTAGTCGTCGGACATGTCGGCGGCTGGCCAACTTTGGCCCGTGGTCGTGGGGACGACCCTATAGTCGTTGGACATGTCAGCGGCTGGCCAACTTTGGCCCGGTGTCGTGGGGACGACTCTATAGTCGTCGGACATGTCGGCGGCTGGCCAACCTAGACCCGGGGTCGTGGGGACGACCCTATTGTCGTCGGACATGACGGTGGCGGGCTAATCTATTTCCGGGGTCGTGGAGACGACCCTATAGTCGTCGGACATGACGGTGGTGGGCCAATCTAGTCCCGGGGTCATAGGGACGACCCTATAGTCGTCGGACAAGACGGCGGCTGGACATCCTTGGCTCGCGGTCGTGGGGACGACCCTATAGTCGTCGGACATTTCGGCGGCTTGTCAACCTAGTCCCGGGGTCGTGGGGACGACCCTATAGTCGTCGGACATGACGGTGGCGGACCAATCTAGTCCCGGGGTCGTGGGGACGACCCTATAGTCGTCGGGCATGTCGGCGGCTGGCCAACTTTGGCCCGGTGTCGTGGGGACGACCCTATAGTCGTCGGACATGTTGGCAATTGGCCAACATTGGCCCGGGGTCGTGGGGACGACTCTATAGTCGTCGGACATTTCGGCGGCTTGTCAACCTAGTCCCGGGGTCGTGGGGACGACCCTACAGTCGTTGGACATGACGGTGGCGGGCCAATCTAGTCCCGGGGTCGTGGGTACGACCCTATAGTCGTCGGACAAGACGGCGGCTGGACATCCTTGGCTCGCGGTCGTGGGGACGACCCTATAGTCGTCGGACATTTCGGCGGCTTGTCAACCTAGTCCCGGGGTCGTGGGGACGACCCTATAGTCGTTGGACATGACGGTGGCGGGCCAATCTAGTCCCGGGGTCGTGGGTACGAACCTATAGTCGTCGGACAAGTCGGCGGCGGGCCAGCCTTGTCCCGGGGTCGTGGGGACGACCGTATAGTCGTCGGACATGACGGTTGCGGGCCAATCTAGTCCCGGGGTCGTGGGTACGACCCTATAGTCGTCGGACAAGTCGGCGGCGGGCCAACCTTGTCCCGGGGTCGTGGGGACGACCGTATAGTCGTCGGACATGACGGTGGCGGGCCAATCTAGTCCCGGGGTCGTGGGGACGACCCTATAGTCGTCGGGCATGTCGGCGGCTTGTCAACCTAGTCCCGGGGTCGTGGGGACGACCCTATAGTCGTCGGACATGACGGTGGCGGACCAATCTAGTCCCGGGGTCGTGGGGACGACCCTATAGTCGTCGGGCATGTCGGCGGCTGGCCAACTTTGGCCCGTGGTCGTGGGGACGATCCAATAGTCGTCGGACATGTCGGCGGCTGGCTAACTTTGGCCCGGTGTCGTGGGGACGACCCTATAGTCGTCGGACATGTTGGCAATTGGCCAACATTGGCCCGGGGTCGTGGGGACGACTCTATAGTCGTCGGACATGTTGGCGGCTTGTCAGCATAGTCCCGGGGTCGTGGGGACGACCCTATAGTCGTCGGACATGACGGTGGCGGGCCAATCTAGTCCCGGGGTCGTGGGGACGACCCTATAGTCGTCGGACAAGACGGCGGCTGGACATCCTTGGCTCGCGGTCGTGGGGACGACTCTATAGTCGTCGGACATGTTGGCGGCTTGTCAGCCTAGTCCCGGGGTCGTGGGGACGACCCTATAGTCGTCGGACAAGACGGCGGCTGGACATCCTTGGCTCGCGGTCGTGGGGACGACCCTATAGTCGTCGGACATTTCGGCGGCTTGTCAACCTAGTCCCGGGGTCGTGGGGACGACCCTACAGACGTTGGACATGACGGTGGCGGGCCAATCTAGTCCCGGGGTCGTGGGTACGACCCTATAGTCGTCGGACAAGACGGCGGCTGGACATCCTTGGCTCGCGGTCGTGGGGACGACCCTATAGTCGTCGGACATTTCGGCGGCTTGTCAACCTAGTCCCGGGGTCGTGGGGACGACCCTATAGTCGTTGGACAAGACGGCGGCTGGACATCCTTGGCTCGCGGTCGTGGGGACGACCCTATAGTCGTCGGACATTTCGGCGGCTTGTCAACCTAGTCCCGGGGTCGTGGGGACGACCCTACAGACGTTGGACATGACGGTGGCGGGCCAATCTAGTCCCGGGGTCGTGGGGACGACCCTATAGTCGTCGGGCATGTCGGCGGCGGGCCAACCTTGTCCCGGGGTCGTGGGGACGACCGTATAGTCGTCGGACATGTCGGCGGCTGGTCAATCTAGTCCCGGGGTCGTGGGGACGACTCTATAGTCGTCGGACATGTCGGCGGCTGGACATCTTTGGCCCGCGGTCGTGGGGACGACCCTATAGTCGTCGGACATGACGGTGGCGGGCCAATCTAGTCCCGGGGTCGTGGGGACGACCCTATAGTCGTCGGACAAGACGGCGGCTGTCCAACTTTGGCCCGGTGTCGTGGGGACGACCCTATAGTCGTCGGACAAGTCGGCGGCGGGCCAACCTTGTCCCGGGGTCGTGGGGACGCCCGTATAGTCGTCGGACATGACGGTGGCGGGCCAATCTAGTCCCGGGGTCTTGGGGACGACCCTATAGTCATGGGACAAGACGGCGGCTGGACATCTTTGGCCCGCGGTCGTGGGGACGACCCTATAGTCGTCGGAAAAGTCGGCGGCGGGCCAACCTTGTCCCGGGGTCGTGGGGACGACCGTATAGTCGTCGGACATGTCGGCGGCTGGTCAATCTAGTCCCGGGGTCGTGGGGACGACTCTATAGTCGTCGGACATGTCGGCGGCTGGACATCTTTGGCCCGCGGTCGTGGGGACGATCCGATAGTCGTCGGACATGTCGGCGGCTGGCCAACTTTGGCCCGTGGTCGTGGGGACGACCCTATAGTCTTCGGACATGACGGTAGCGGGCCAATCTAGACCGGAGGACGTGGGGACGACCCTATAGTCGTCGGACATTTCGGCGGCTGTCCAACTTTGGCCCGGTGTCGTGGGGTCGACCCTATAGTCGTCGGACAAGTCGGCGGCGGGCCAACCTTGTCCCGGGGTCGTGGGGACGACCGTATAGTCGTCGGACATGACGGTGGCGGGCCAATCTAGTCCCGGGGTCGTGGGGACGACCCTATAGTCATCGGACAAGACGGCGGCTGGACATCTTTGGCCCGCGGTCGTGGGGACGACCCTATAGTCGTCGGACATTTCGGCGGCTTGCCAACTTTGGCCCGGGGTCTTGGGGACGACCCTATAGTCGTCGGACATTTCGGCGGCATGCCACCTTTGGCCCGTGGTCGTGGGGACGATCCGATAGTCGTCGGACATGTCGGCGGCTGGCCAACCTAGACCCGGGGTCGTGGGGACGACCCTATTGTCGTCGGACATGGCGGTGGCGGGCCAATCTAGTCCCGTGGTCGTGGGGACGACCCTATAGTCGTCGGACATGTCGGCGGCTGGCCAACCTAGTCCCGTGGTCGTGGGGACGATCCGATAGTCGTTGGACATGACGGTGGCGGGCCATTCTAGTCCCGGGGTCGTGGGGACGACCCTATAGTCGTCGGACATGTCGGCGGCTGGCCAACTTGGGCCCGTGGTCGTGGGGACGTCCCACTAGTCGTCGGACATGTCGGCGGCTGGCCAACCTAGTCCCGAGGTCGTCGGACTTGACGGTGGCGGGCCAATCTAGTCCCGGGGTCGTGGGGACGACCCTGCAGTCGTCGGACATGTCGGCGGCTGGTCAATCTAGTCGCGGGGTCGTGGGGACGACTCTATAGTCGTCGGACATGTCGGCGGCTGGCCAACTTTGGCCCGTGGTCGTGGGGACGACCCGATAGTCGTCGGACATGTCGGCGGCTGGCCAACTTTGGCCCGTGGTCGTGGGGCGATCCGATAGTCGTCGGACATGTCGGCGGCTGGCCAACCTAGACCCGGGGTCGTGGGGACGACCCTATTGTCGTGGGACATGGCGGTGGGGGGCCAATCTAGTCCCGTGGTCGTGGGGACGACCCTATAGTCGTCGGACAAGTCGGCGGCGGGCCAACTTTGGCCCGTGGTCGTGGGGACGATCCAATAGTCGTCGGACATGTCGGCGGCTGGCCAACTTTGGCCCGTGGTCGTGGGGACGACCCTATAGTCGTCGGACATTTCGGCGGCTTGTCAACCTAGTCCCGGGGTCGTGGGGACGACCCTATAGTCGTTGGATATGACAGTGGCGGGCCAATCTAGTCCCGGGGTCGTGGGTACGACCCTATAGTCGTCGGACAAGACGGCGGCTGGACATCCTTGGCTCACGGTCGTGGGGACGACCCTATAGTCGTCGGACATTTCGGCGGCTTGTCAACCTAGTCCCGGGGTCGTGGGGACGACCCTATAGTCGTTGGACATGACGGTGGCGGGCCAATCTAGTCCCGGGGTCGTGGGTACGAACCTATAGTCGTCGGACAAGTCGGCCCCGGGCCAACCTTGTCCCGGGGTCGTGGGGACGACCGTATAGTCTTCGGACATGACGGTGGCGGGCCAATCTAGTCCCGGGGTCGTGGGGACGACCCTATAGTCGTCGGACAAGACGGCGGCTGGACATCTTTGTCCCGCGGTCGTGGGGACGACCCTATAGTCGTTGGACATGACGGTGGCGGGCCAATCTAGTCCCGGGGTCGTAGGGACGACCCTATAGTCGTCGGACATGTAGGCGATTGGCCAACATTGGCCCGGGGTCGTGGGGACGACCCTATAGTCGTCGGACAAGTCGGCGGCGGGCCAACCTTGTCCCGGGGTCGTGGGGACGACCGTATAGTCGTCGGACATGACGGTGGCGGGCCAATCTAGTCCCGGGGTCGTGGGGACGACCCTATAGTCATGGGACAAGACGGCGGCTGGACATCTTTGGCCCGCGGTCGTGGGGACGACCCTATAGTCGTCGGAAAAGTCGGCGGCGGGCCAACCTTGTCCCGGGGTTGTGGGGACGACCGTATAGTCGTCGGACATGACGGTGGCGGGCCAATCTAGTCCCGGGGTCGTGGGGACGACCCTATAGTCATCGGACAAGACGGCGGCTGGACATCTTTGGCCCGCGGTCGTGGGGACGACCCTATAGTCGTCGGACATTTCGGCGGCTTGCCAACTTTGGCCCGGGGTCTTGGGGACGACCCTATAGTCGTCGGACATTTCGGCGGCATGCCACCTTTGGCCCGTGGTCGTGGGGACGATCCGATAGTCGTCGGACATGTCGGCGGCTGGCCAACCTAGACCCGGGGTCGTGGGGACGACCCTATTGTCGTCGGACATGGCGGTGGCGGGCCAATCTAGTCCCGTGGTCGTGGGGACGACCCTATAGTCGTCGGACATGTCGGCGGCCGGCCAACCTAGTCCCGTGGTCGTGGGGACGACCCTATAGTCGTCGGACAAGTCGGCGGCGGGCCAACCTTGTCCCGGGGTCGTGGGGACGACCCTATAGTCGTCGGACATGACGGTGGCGGGCCAATCTAGTCCCGGGGTCGTGGGGACGACCCTATAGTCGTCGGACAAGACGGCGGCTGTCCAACTTTGGCCCGGTGTCGTGGGGACGACCCTATAGTCGTCGGACATGTCGGCGGCGGGCCAACCTTGTCCCGGGGTCGTGGGGACGCCCGTATAGTCGTCGGACATGACGGTGGCGGGCCAATCTAGTCCCGGGGTCTTGGGGACGACCCTATAGTCATGGGACAAGACGGCGGCTGGACATCTTTGGCCCGCGGTCGTGGGGACGACCCTATAGTCGTCGGAAAAGTCGGCGGCGGGCCAACCTTGTCCCGGGGTCGTGGGGACGACCGTATAGTCGTCGGACATGACGGTGGCGGGCCAATCTAGTCCCGGGGTCGTGGGGACGACCCTATAGTCATCGGACAAGACGGCGGCTGGACATCTTTGGCCCGCGGTCGTGGGGACGACCCTATAGTCGTCGGACATTTCGGCGGCTTGCCAACTTTGGCCCGGGGTCTTGGGGACGACCCTATAGTCGTCGGACATTTCGGCGGCATGCCACCTTTGGCCCGTGGTCGTGGGGACGATCCGATAGTCGTCGGACATGTCGGCGGCTGGCCAACCTAGACCCGGGGTCGTGGGGACGACCCTATTGTCGTCGGACATGGCGGTGGCGGGCCAATCTAGTCCCGTGGTCGTGGGGACGACCCTATAGTCGTCGGACATGTCGGCGGCCGGCCAACCTAGTCCCGTGGTCGTGGGGACGACCCTATAGTCATCGGACAAGACGGCGGCTGGACATCTTTGGCCCGCGGTCGTGGGGACGACCCTATAGTCGTCGGACATTTCGGCGGCTTGCCAACTTTGGCCCGGGGTATTGGGGACGACCCTATAGTCGTCGGACATTTCGGCGGCATGCCACCTTTGGCCCGTGGTCGTGGGGACGATCCGATAGTCGTCGGACATGTCGGCGGCTGGCCAACCTAGACCCGGGGTCGTGGGGACGACCCTATTGTCGTCGGACATGGCGGTGGCGGGCCAATCTAGTCCCGTGGTCGTGGGGACGACCCTATAGTCGTCGGACATGTCGGCGGCCGGCCAACCTAGTCCCGTGGTCGTGGGGACGATCCGATAGTCGTTGGACATGACGGTGGCGGGCCATTCTAGTCCCGGGGTCGTGGGGACGACCCTATAGTCGTCGGACATGTCGGCGGCTGGCCAACTTTGGCCCGTGGTCGTGGGGACGACCCAGTAGTCGTCGGACATGTCGGCGGCTGGCCAACCTAGTCCCGAGGTCGTCGGACTTGACGGTGGCGGGCCAATCTAGTCCCGGGGTCGTGGGGACGACCCTGCAGTCGTCGGACATGTCGGCGGCTGGTCAATCTAGTCCCGGGGTCGTGGGGACGACTCTATAGTCGTCGGACATGTCGGCGGCTGGCCAACTTTGGCCCGTGGTCGTGGGGACGATCCAATAGTCGTCGGACATGTCGGCGGCTGGCCAACTTTGGCCCGTGGTCGTGGGGACGATCCGATAGTCGTCGGACATGTCGGCGGCTGGCCAACTTTGGCCCGTGGTCATGGGGACGACCCTATAGTCTTCGGACATGACGGTAGCGGGCCAATCTAGACCGGAGGACGTGGGGACGACCCTATAGTCGTCGGACATTTCGGCGGCTGTCCAACTTTGGCCCGGTGTCGTGGGGACGACCCTATAGTCGTCGGACAAGTCGGCGGCGGGCCAACCTTGTCCCGGGGTCGTGGGGACGACCGTATAGTCGTCGGACATGACGGTGGCGGGCCAATCTAGTCCCGGGGTCGTGGGGACGACCCTATAGTCATCGGACAAGACGGCGGCTGGACATCTTTGGCCCGCGGTCGTGGGGACGACCCTATAGTTGTCGGACATTTCGGCGGCTTGCCAACTTTGGCCCGGGGTCTTGGGGACGACCCTATAGTCGTCGGACATTTCGGCGGCATGCCACCTTTGGCCCGTGGTCGTGGGGACGATCCGATAGTCGTCGGACATGTCGGCGGCTGGCCAACCTAGACCCGGGGTCGTGGGGACGACCCTATTGTCGTCGGACATGGCGGTGGCGGGCCAATCTAGTCCCGTGGTCGTGGGGACGACCCTATAGTCGTCGGACATGTCGGCGGCTGGCCAACCTAGTCCCGTGGTCGTGGGGACGATCCGATAGTCGTTGGACATGACGGTGGCGGGCCATTCTAGTCCCGGGGTCGTGGGGACGACCCTATAGTCGTCGGACATGTCGGCGGCTGGCCAACTTGGGCCCGTGGTCGTGGGGACGTCCCACTAGTCGTCGGACATGTCGGCGGCTGGCCAACCTAGTCCCGAGGTCGTCGGACTTGACGGTGGCGGGCCAATCTAGTCCCGGGGTCGTGGGGACGACCCTGCAGTCGTCGGACATGTCGGCGGCTGGTCAATCTAGTCGCGGGGTCGTGGGGACGACTCTATAGTCGTCGGACATGTCGGCGGCTGGCCAACTTTGGCCCGTGGTCGTGGGGACGACCCGATAGTCGTCGGACATGTCGGCGGCTGGCCAACTTTGGCCCGTGGTCGTGGGGCGATCCGATAGTCGTCGGACATGTCGGCGGCTGGCCAACCTAGACCCGGGGTCGTGGGGACGACCCTATTGTCGTGGGACATGGCGGTGGGGGGCCAATCTAGTCCCGTGGTCGTGGGGACGACCCTATAGTCGTCGGACAAGTCGGCGGCGGGCCAACTTTGGCCCGTGGTCGTGGGGACGATCCAATAGTCGTCGGGCATGTCGGCGGCTGGCCAACTTTGGCCCGTGGTCGTGGGGACGACCCTATAGTCGTCGGACATTTCGGCGGCTTGTCAACCTAGTCCCGGGGTCGTGGGGACGACCCTATAGTCGTTGGATATGACAGTGGCGGGCCAATATAGTCCCGGGGTCGTGGGTACGACCCTATAGTCGTCGGACAAGACGGCGGCTGGACATCCTTGGCTCACGGTCGTGGGGACGACCCTATAGTCGTCGGACATTTCGGCGGCTTGCCAACTTTGGCCCGGGGTCTTGGGGACGACCCTATAGTCGTCGGACATTTCGGCGGCATGCCACCTTTGGCCCGTGGTCGTGGGGACGATCCGATAGTCGTCGGACATGTCGGCGGCTGGCCAACCTAGACCCGGGGTCGTGGGGACGACCCTATTGTCGTCGGACATGGCGGTGGCGGGCCAATCTAGTCCCGTGGTCGTGGGGACGACCCTATAGTCGTCGGACATGTCGGCGGCCGGCCAACCTAGTCCCGTGGTCGTGGGGACGATCCGATAGTCGTTGGACATGACGGTGGCGGGCCATTCTAGTCCCGGGGTCGTGGGGACGACCCTATAGTCGTCGGACATGTCGGCTGCTGGCCAACTTTGGCCCGTGGTCGTGGGGACGACCCAGTAGTCGTCGGACATGTCGGCGGCTGGCCAACCTAGTCCCGAGGTCGTCGGACTTGACGGTGGCGGGCCAATCTAGTCCCGGGGTCGTGGGGACGACCCTGCAGTCGTCGGACATGTCGGCGGCTGGTCAATCTAGTCCCGGGGTCGTGGGGACGACTCTATAGTCGTCGGACATGTCGGCGGCTGGCCAACTTTGGCCCGTGGTCGTGGGGACGATCCAATAGTCGTCGGACATGTCGGCGGCTGGCCAACTTTGGCCCGTGGTCGTGGGGACGATCCGATAGTCGTCGGACATGTCGGCGGCTGGCCAACTTTGGCCCGTGGTCATGGGGACGACCCTATAGTCTTCGGACATGACGGTAGCGGGCCAATCTAGACCGGAGGACGTGGGGACGACCCTATAGTCGTCGGACATTTCGGCGGCTGTCCAACTTTGGCCCGGTGTCGTGGGGACGACCCTATAGTCGTCGGACAAGTCGGCGGCGGGCCAACCTTGTCCCGGGGTCGTGGGGACGACCGTATAGTCGTCGGACATGACGGTGGCGGGCCAATCTAGTCCCGGGGTCGTGGGGACGACCCTATAGTCATCGGACAAGACGGCGGCTGGACATCTTTGGCCCGCGGTCGTGGGGACGACCCTATAGTTGTCGGACATTTCGGCGGCTTGCCAACTTTGGCCCGGGGTCTTGGGGACGACCCTATAGTCGTCGGACATTTCGGCGGCATGCCACCTTTGGCCCGTGGTCGTGGGGACGATCCGATAGTCGTCGGACATGTCGGCGGCTGGCCAACCTAGACCCGGGGTCGTGGGGACGACCCTATTGTCGTCGGACATGGCGGTGGCGGGCCAATCTAGTCCCGTGGTCGTGGGGACGACCCTATAGTCGTCGGACATGTCGGCGGCTGGCCAACCTAGTCCCGTGGTCGTGGGGACGATCCGATAGTCGTTGGACATGACGGTGGCGGGCCATTCTAGTCCCGGGGTCGTGGGGACGACCCTATAGTCGTCGGACATTTCGGCGGCTGGCCAACTTGGGCCCGTGGTCGTGGGGACGACCCGATAGTCGTCGGACATGTCGGCGGCTGGCCAACTTTGGCCCGTGGTCGTGGGGCGATCCGATAGTCGTCGGACATGTCGGCGGCTGGCCAACCTAGACCCGGGGTCGTGGGGACGACCCTATTGTCGTGGGACATGGCGGTGGGGGGCCAATCTAGTCCCGTGGTCGTGGGGACGACCCTATAGTCGTCGGACAAGTCGGCGGCGGGCCAACTTTGGCCCGTGGTCGTGGGGACGATCCAATAGTCGTCGGGCATGTCGGCGGCTGGCCAACTTTGGCCCGTGGTCGTGGGGACGACCCTATAGTCGTCGTACATTTCGGCGGCTTGTCAACCTAGTCCCGGGGTCGTGGGGACGACCCTATAGTCGTTGGATATGACAGTGGCGGGCCAATATAGTCCCGGGGTCGTGGGTACGACCCTATAGTCGTCGGACAAGACGGCGGCTGGACATCCTTGGCTCACGGTCGTGGGGACGACCCTATAGTCGTCGGACATTTCGGCGGCTTGCCAACTTTGGCCCGGAGTCTTGGGGACGACCCTATAGTCGTCGGACATTTCGGCGGCATGCCACCTTTGGCCCGTGGTCGTGGGGACGATCCGATAGTCGTCGGACATGTCGGCGGCTGGCCAACCTAGACCCGGGGTCGTGGGGACGACCCTATTGTCGTCGGACATGGCGGTGGCGGGCCAATCTAGTCCCGTGGTCGTGGGGACGACCCTATAGTCGTCGGACATGTCGGCGGCCGGCCAACCTAGTCCCGTGGTCGTGGGGACGATCCGATAGTCGTTGGACATGACGGTGGCGGGCCATTCTAGTCCCGGGGTCGTGGGGACGACCCTATAGTCGTCGGACATGTCGGCGGCTGGCCAACTTTGGCCCGTGGTCGTGGGGACGACCCAGTAGTCGTCGGACATGTCGGCGGCTGGCCAACCTAGTCCCGAGGTCGTCGGACTTGACGGTGGCGGGCCAATCTAGTCCCGGGGTCGTGGGGACGACCCTGCAGTCGTCGGACATGTCGGCGGCTGGTCAATCTAGTCCCGGGGTCGTGGGGACGACTCTATAGTCGTCGGACATGTCGGCGGCTGGCCAACTTTGGCCCGTGGTCGTGGGGACGATCCAATAGTCGTCGGACATGTCGGCGGCTGGCCAACTTTGACCCGTGGTCGTGGGGACGATCCGATAGTCGTCGGACATGTCGGCGGCTGGCCAACTTTGGCCCGTGGTCATGGGGACGACCCTATAGTCTTCGGACATGACGGTAGCGGGCCAATCTAGACCGGAGGACGTGGGGACGACCCTATAGTCGTCGGACATTTCGGCGGCTGTCCAACATTGGCCCGGTGTCGTGGGGACGACCCTATAGTCGTCGGACAAGTCGGCGGCGGGCCAACCTTGTCCCGGGGTCGTGGGGACGACCGTATAGTCGTCGGACATGACGGTGGCGGGCCAATCTAGTCCCGGGGTCGTGGGGACGACCCTATAGTCATCGGACAAGACGGCGGCTGGACATCTTTGGCCCGCGGTCGTGGGGACGACCCTATAGTTGTCGGACATTTCGGCGGCTTGCCAACTTTGGCCCGGGGTCTTGGGGACGACCCTATAGTCGTCGGACATTTCGGCGGCATGCCACCTTTGGCCCGTGGTCGTGGGGACGATCCGATAGTCGTCGGACATGTCGGCGGCTGGCCAACCTAGACCCGGGGTCGTGGGGACGACCCTATTGTCGTCGGACATGGCGGTGGCGGGCCAATCTAGTCCCGTGGTCGTGGGGACGACCCTATAGTCGTCGGACATGTCGGCGGCTGGCCAACCTAGTCCCGTGGTCGTGGGGACGATCCGATAGTCGTTGGACATGACGGTGGCGGGCCATTCTAGTCCCGGGGTCGTGGGGACGACCCTATAGTCGTCGGACATGTCGGCGGCTGGCCAACTTGGGCCCGTGGTCGTGGGGACGACCCTATAGTCGTCGGACATGTCGGCGGCTGGCCAACCTAGTCCCGTGGTCGTGGGGACGATCCGATAGTCGTTGGACATGACGGTGGCGGGCCATTCTAGTCCCGGGGTCGTGGGGACGACCCTATAGTCGTCGGACATGTCGGCGGCTGGCCAACTTGGGCCCGTGGTCGTGGGGACGTCCCACTAGTCGTCGGACATTTCGGCGGCTTGCCAACTTTGGCCCGTGGTCGTGGGGACGATCCAATAGTCGTCGGACATGTCGGCGGCTGGCCAACTTTGGCCCGTGGTCGTGGGGACGACCCTATAGTCGTTGGACATGTCAGCGGCGGGCCAACTTTGGCCCGGTGTCGTGGGGACGACTCTATAGTCGTCGGATATGTCGGCGGCTGGCCAACCTAGACCCGGGGTCGTGGGGACGACCCTATTGTCGTCGGACATGACGGTGGCGGGCCAATCTATTCCCGGGGTCGTACGGACGACCCTATAGTCGTCTGACATGTTGGCGATTGGCCAACATTGGCCCGGGGTCGTGGGGACGACTCTATAGTCTTCGGACATGTTGGCGGCTTGTCAGCCTAGTCCCGGGGTCGTGGGTACGACCCTATAGTCGTCGGACAAGACGGCGGCTGGACATCTTTGTCCCGCGGTCGCGGGGACGACCCTATAGTCGTCGGACATTTCGGCGGCATGCCAACTTTGGCCCGGGGTTGTGGGGACGACCCTATAGTCGTCGGACATTTCGGCGGCTTGCCTACTTTGGCCCGGGGTCGTGGGGACGACCCTATAGTCGTCGGACATGTCGGCGGCTGGCCGACCTAGTCCCGAGGTCGTGGGGACGACCGTATAGTCGTCGGATATGTTTGCGGCTTGTCAACCTAGTCCCGGGGTCGTGGGGACGACCCTATAGTCGTTGGACATGACGGTGGCGGGCCAATCTAGTCCCGGGGTCGTGGGTACGAACCTATAGTCGTCGGACAAGTCGGCCCCGGGCCAACCTTGTCCCGGGGTCGTGGGGACGACCGTATAGTCTTCGGACATGACGGTGGCGGGCCAATCTAGTCCCGGGGTCGTGGGGACGACCCTATAGTCGTCGGACAAGACGGCGGCTGGACATCTTTGTCCCGCGGTCGTGGGGACGACCCTATAGTCGTTGGACATGACGGTGGCGGGCCAATCTAGTCCCGGGGTCGTAGGGACGACCCTATAGTCGTCGGACATGTAGGCGATTGGCCAACATTGGCCCGGGGTCGTGGGGACGACCCTATAGTCGTCGGACAAGTCGGCGGCGGGCCAACCTTGTCCCGGGGTCGTGGGGACGACCCTATAGTCGTCGGACATGACGGTGGCGGGCCAATCTAGTCCCGGGGTTGTGGGGACGACCCTATAGTCGTCGGACAAGACGGCGGCTTGACATTTTTGGCCCGCGGTCGTGGGGACGACCCTATAGTCGTCGGACATTTCGGCGGCTTGCCAACTTTGGCCCCGGGTCGTGGGGACGACCCTATAGTCGTCGGACATTTCGGCGGCATGCCAACTTTGACCCGGGGTCGTGGGGACGACCCTATAGTCGTTGGACATGACGGTGGCGGGCCAATCTAGTCCCGGGGTCGTAGGGACGACCCTATAGTCGTCCGACAAGTCGGCGGCGGGCCAACCTTGTCCCGGGGTCGTGGGGACGTCCCTATAGTCGTCGGACATGACGGTGGCGGGCCAATCTAGTCCCGGGGTCGTGGGGACGACCCTATAGTCGTCGGACAAGGCGGCGGCTGGATATCCTTGGCTCGCGGTCGTGGGGACGACCCTATAGTCGTCGGACATTTCGGCGGCTTGCCAACTTTGGCCCGGGGTCGTGGGGACGACCCTATAGTCGTCGGACATTTCGGCGGCTGGCCAACCTAGTCCCGAGGTCGTGGGGACGACCCTATAGTCGTCGGACTTCACGGTGGCGGGCCAATCTAGTCCCGGGGTCGTGGGGACGACCCTCCAGTCGTCGGACATTTCGGCGGCTTGCCAACTTTGGCCCGTGGTCGTGGGGACGATCCAATAGTCGTCGGACATGTCGGCGGCTGGCCAACTTTGGCCCGTGGTCGTGGGGACGACCCTATAGTCGTTGGACATGTCAGCGGCTGGCCAACTTTGGCCCGGTGTCGTGGGGACGACTCTATAGTCGTCGGACATGTCGGCGGCTGGCCAACCTAGACCCGGGGTCGTGGGGACGACCCTATTGTCGTCGGACATGACGGTGGCGGGCCAATCTATTCCCGGGGTCGTACGGACGACCCTATAGTCGTCTGACATGTTGGCGATTGGCCAACATTGGCCCGGGGTCGTGGGGACGACTCTATAGTCTTCGGACATGTTGGCGGCTTGTCAGCCTAGTCCCGGGGTCGTGGGTACGACCCTATAGTCGTCGGACAAGTCGGCGGCGGGCCAACCTTGTCCCGGGGTCGTGGAGACGACCCTATAGTCGTCGGACATGACGGTGGTGGGCCAATCTAGTCCCGGGGTCATGGGGACGACCCTATAGTCGTCGGACAAGACGGCGGCTGGACATCCTTGGCTCGCGGTCGTGGGGACGACCCTATAGTCGTCGGACATTTCGGCGGCTTGTCAACCTAGTCCCGGGGTCGTGGGGACGACCCTATAGTCGTTGGACATGACGGTGGCGGGCCAATCTAGTCCCGGGGTCGTGGGTACGACCCTATAGTCGTCGGACAAGTCGGCGGCGGGCCAACCTTGTCCCGGGGTCGTGGGGACGACCGTATAGTCGTCGGACATGACGGTGGCGGGCCAATCTAGTCCCGGGGTCGTGGGGACGACCCTATAGTCGTCGGACAAGACGGCGGCTGGACATCTTTGTCCCGCGGTCGTGGGGACGACCCTATAGTCGTCGGACATTTCGGCGGCATGCCAACTTTGGCCCGGGGTTGTGGGGACGACCCTATAGTCGTCGGACATTTCGGCGGCTTGCCTACTTTGGCCCGGGGTCGTGGGGACGACCCTATAGTCGTCGGACATGTCGGCGGCTGGCCGACCTAGTCCCGAGGTCGTGGGGACGACCGTATAGTCGTCGGATATGTTTGCGGCTTGTCAACCTAGTCCCGGGGTCGTGGGGACGACCCTATAGTCGTTGGACATGACGGTGGCGGGACAATCTAGTCCCGGGGTCGTGGGGACGACCCTATAGTCGTCGAACATGACGGTGGCGAACCAATCTAGTCCCGGGGTCGTGGGGACGAACCTATAGTCGTCGGACAAGTCGGCGGCGGGCCAACCTTGTCCCGGGGTCGTGGGGACGACCGTATAGTCGTCGGACATGACGGTAGCGGGCCAATCTAGTCCCGGGGTCGTGGGGACGACCCTACAGTCGTCGAACATGTCGGCGGCTTGCCAAATTTGCCCGGGGTCGTGGGGACGACCCTATAGTCGTCGGACTTGACGGTGGCGGGCCAATCTAGTCCCGGGGTCGTGGGGACGACCCAATAGTCGTTGGACATTACGGCGGCTGGCCAACTTTGGCCCATGGTCGTGGGGACGACCCTATAGTCGTTGGACATGACAGTGGCGGGCCAATCTAGTCCTGGGGTCGTAGGGACGACCCTATAGTCGTCGGACATGTCGGCGATTGGCCAACATTGGCCCGGGGTCGTGGGGACGACCCTACAGTCGTCGGACATTTCGGCGGCTTGCCAACTTTGGCCCGGGGTCGTGGGGACGACCCTATAGTCGTCGGACATGACGGTGGCGGACCAATCTAGTCCCGGGGTCGTGGGTACGACCCTACAGTCCTCGGACATTTCGGCGCCTTGCCAACTTTGGCCCGGGGTCGTGGGGACGACCCTATAGTCGTCGAACATGACGGTGGCGGACCAATCTAGTCCCGGGGTCGTGGGGACGACCCTATAGTCGTCGGGCATGTCGGCGGCTGGCCAACTTTGGCCCGTGGTCGTGGGGACGATCCAATAGTCGTCGGACATGTCGGCGGCTGGCTAACTTTGGCCCGGTGTCGTGGGGACGACCCTATAGTCGTCGGACAAGACGGCGGCTGGACATCCTTGGCTCGCGGTCGTGGGGACGACCCTATAGTCGTCGGACATTTCGGCGGCTTGTCAACCTAGTCCCGGGGTCGTGGGGACGACCCTATAGTCGTCGGACATTTCGGCGGCTTGTCAACCTAGTCCCGGGGTCGTGGGGACGACCCTATAGTCGTCGGACATGACGGTGGCGGACCAATCTAGTCCCGGGGTCGTGGGGACGACCCTATAGTCGTCGGGCACGTCGGCGGCTGGCCAACTTTGGCCCGTGGTCGTGGGGACGATCCAATAGTCGTCGGACATGTCGGCGGCTGGCTAACTTTGGCCCGGTGTCGTGGGGACGACCCTATAGTCGTCGGACATGTTGGCAATTGGCCAACATTGGCCCGGGGTCGTGGGGACGACTCTATAGTCGTCGGACATGTTGGCGGCTTGTCAGCCTAGTCCCGGGGTCGTGGGGACGACCCTATAGTCGTCGGACAAGACGGCGGCTGGACATCCTTGGCTCGCGGTCGTGGGGACGACCCTATAGTCGTCGGACATTTCGGCGGCATGTCAACCTAGTCCCGGGGTCGTGGGGACGACCCTATAGTCGTTGGACATGACGGTGGCGGGCCAATCTAGTCCCGGGGTCGTGGGTACGAACCTATATTCGTCGGACAAGTCGGCGGCGGGCCAACCTTGTCCCGGGGTCGTGGGGACGACCGTATAGTCGTCGGACATGACGGTGGCGGGCCAATCTAGTCCCGGGGTCGTGGGTACGACCCTATAGTCGTCGGACAAGTCGGCGGCGGGCCAACTTTGGCCCCGTGGTCGTGGGGACGACCCTATAGTCGTCGGACATGTCGGCGGCTGGCCAACTTTGGCCCGGGGACGTGGGGACGACCCTATAGTCTGCGGACAAGTCGGCGGCTGGCCAAATTTGGCCCGTGGTCGTGGGGACGACCCTATAGTCGTCGGACATGACGTTGTCGGGCCAATCTAGTCCCGGGGTCGTGGGTACGACCCTATAGTCGTTGGACATGACGGTGGCGGGCCAATCTAGTCCCGGGGTCGTGGGTACGAACCTATAGTCGTCGGACAAGTCGGCGGCGGGCCAACCTTGTCCCGGGGTCGTGGGGACGACCGTATAGTCGTCGGACATGACGGTTGCGGGCCAATCTAGTCCCGGGGTCGTGGGTACGACCCTATAGTCGTCGGACAAGTCGGCGGCGGGCCAACCTTGTCCCGGGGTCGTGGGGACGACCGTATAGTCGTCGGACATGACGGTGGCGGGCCAATCTAGTCCCGGGGTCGTGGGGACGACCCTATAGTCGTCGGACAAGACGGCGGCTGGACATCTTTGGCCCGCGGTCGTGGGGACGACCCTATAGTCGTCGGACATTTCGGCGGCATGCCAACTTTGGCCCGGGGTTGTGGGGACGACCCTATAGTCGTCGGACATTTCGGCGGCTTGCCTACTTTGGCCCGGGGTCGTGGGGACGACCCTATAGTCGTCGGACATGTCAGCGGCTGGCCGGCCTAGTCCCGAGGTCGTGGGGACGACCGTATAGTCGTCGGATATGTTTGCGGCTTGTCAACCTAGTCCCGGGGTCGTGGGGACGACCCTATAGTCGTTGGACATGACGGTGGCGGGCCAATCTAGTCCCGGGGTCGTGGGGACGACCCTATAGTCGTCGGACAAGACGGCGGCTGGACATCTTTGGCCCGCGGTCGTGGGGACGACCCTATAGTCGTCGGACATTTCGGCGGCTTGCCAACTTTGGCCCGGGGTCGTGGGGACGACCCTATAGTCGTCGGACATTTCGGTGGCTTGCCAACTTTGACCCGGGGTCGTGGGGACGACCCTATAGTCGTTGGACATGACGGTGGCGGGCCAATCTAGTCCCGGGGTCGTGGGGACGACCCTATAGTCGTCGGACAAGACGGCGGCTGGACATCTTTGGCCCGCGGTCGTGGGGACGACCCTATAGTCGTTGGACATGACGGTGGCGGGCCAATCTAGTCCCGGGGTCGTAGGGACGACCCTATAGTCGTCGGACATGTAGGCGATTGGCCAACATTGGCCCGGGGTCGTGGGGACGACCCTATAGTCGTCGGACATTTCGGCGGCTTGTCAACCTAGTCCCGGGGTCGTGGGGACGACCCTATAGTCGTCGGACATGACGGTGGCGGACCAATCTAGTCCCGGGGTCGTGGGGACGACCCTATAGTCGTCGGGCATGTCGGCGGCTGGCCAACTTTGGCCCGGTGTCGTGGGGACGACCCTATAGTCGTCGGACATGTTGGCAATTGGCCAACATTGGCCCGGGGTCGTGGGGACGACTCTATAGTCGTCGGACATGTTGGCGGCTTGTCAGCATAGTCCCGGGGTCGTGGGGACGACCCTATAGTCGTCGGACATGACGGTGGCGGGCCAATCTAGTCCCGGGGTCGTGGGGACAACCCTATAGTCGTCGGACAAGACGGCGGCTGGACATCCTTGGCTCGCGGTCGTGGGGACGACTCTATAGTCGTCGGACATGTTGGCGGCTTGTCAGCCTAGTCCCGGGGTCGTGGGGACGACCCTATAGTCGTCGGACAAGACGGCGGCTGGACATCCTTGGCTCGCGGTCGTGGGGACGACCCTATAGTCGTCGGACATTTCGGCGGCTTGTCAACCTAGTCCCGGGGTCGTGGGGACGACCCTACAGTCGTTGGACATGACGGTGGCGGGCCAATCTAGTCCCGGGGTCGTGGGTACGACCCTATAGTCGTCGGACAAGACGGCGGCTGGACATCCTTGGCTCGCGGTCGTGGGGACGACCCTATAGTCGTCGGACATTTCGGCGGCTTGTCAACCTAGTCCCGGGGTCGTGGGGACGACCCTATAGTCGTTGGACATGACGGTGGCGGGCCAATCTAGTCCCGGGGTCGTGGGTACGAACCTATAGTCGTCGGACAAGTCGGCGGCGGGCCAACCTTGTCCCGGGGTCGTGGGGACGACCGTATAGTCGTCGGACATGACGGTTGCGGGCCAATCTAGTCCCGGGGTCGTGGGTACGACCCTATAGTCGTCGGACAAGTCGGCGGCGGGCCAACCTTGTCCCGGGGTCGTGGGGACGACCGTATAGTCGTCGGACATGACGGTGGCGGGCCAATCTAGTCCCGGGGTCGTGGGGACGACCCTATAGTCGTCGGACAAGACGGCGGCTGGACATCTTTGGCCCGCGGTCGTGGGGACGACCCTATAGTCGTCGGACATTTCGGCGGCATGCCAACTTTGGCCCGGGGTTGTGGGGACGACCCTATAGTCGTCGGACATTTCGGCGGCTTGCCTACTTTGGCCCGGGGTCGTGGGGACGACCCTATAGTCGTCGGACATGTCAGCGGCTGGCCGGCCTAGTCCCGAGGTCGTGGGGACGACCGTATAGTCGTCGGATATGTTTGCGGCTTGTCAACCTAGTCCCGGGGTCGTGGGGACGACCCTATAGTCGTTGGACATGACGGTGGCGGGCCAATCTAGTCCCGGGGTCGTGGGGACGACCCTATAGTCGTCGGACAAGACGGCGGCTGGACATCTTTGGCCCGCGGTCGTGGGGACGACCCTATAGTCGTCGGACATTTCGGCGGCTTGCCAACTTTGGCCCGGGGTCGTGGGGACGACCCTATAGTCGTCGGACATTTCGGTGGCTTGCCAACTTTGACCCGGGGTCGTGGGGACGACCCTATAGTCGTTGGACATGACGGTGGCGGGCCAATCTAGTCCCGGGGTCGTGGGGACGACCCTATAGTCGTCGGACAAGACGGCGGCTGGACATCTTTGGCCCGCGGTCGTGGGGACGACCCTATAGTCGTTGGACATGACGGTGGCGGGCCAATCTAGTCCCGGGGTCGTAGGGACGACCCTATAGTCGTCGGACATGTAGGCGATTGGCCAACATTGGCCCGGGGTCGTGGGGACGACCCTATAGTCGTCGGACAAGTCGGCGGCGGGCCAACCTTGTCCCGGGGTCGTGGGGACGACCCTATAGTCGTAGGACATGACGGTGGCGGGCCAATCTAGTCCCGGGGTTGTGGGGACGACCCTATAGTCGTCGGACAAGACGGCGGCTTGACATTTTTGGCCCGCGGTCGTGGGGACGACCCTATAGTCGTCGGACATTTCGGCGGCTTGCCAACTTTGGCCCCGGGTCGTGGGGACGACCCTATAGTCGTCGGACATTTCGGCGGCATGCCAACTTTGGCCCGGGGTCGTGGGGACGACCCTATAGTCGTTGGACATGACGGTGGCGGGCCAATCTAGTCCCGGGGTCGTAGGGACGACCCTATAGTCGTCCGACAAGTCGGCGGCGGGCCAACCTTGTCCCGGGGTCGTGGGGACGTCCCTATAGTCGTCGGAAATGACGGTGGCGGGCCAATCTAGTCCCGGGGTCGTGGGGACGACCCTATAGTCGTCGGACAAGACGGCGGCTGGATATCCTTGGCTCGCGGTCGTGGGGACGACCCTATAGTCGTCGGACATTTCGGCGGCTTGCCAACTTTGGCCCGGGGTCGTGGGGACGACCCTATAGTCGTCGGACATTTCGGCGGCATGCCAACTTTGGCCCGGGGTCGTGGGGACGACCCTATAGTCGTTGGACATGACGGTGGCGGGCCAATCTAGTCCTGGGGTCGTAGGGGCGACTCTATAGTCGTCGGATATGTCGGCGATTGGCCAACATTGGCCCGGGGTCGTGGGGACGACCCTATAGTCGTCGGACATGTCGGCGGCTGGCCAACCTAGTCCCGAGGTCGTGGGGACGACCCTATAGTCGTCGGACTTCACGGTGGCGGGCCAATCTAGTCCCGGGGTCGTGGGGACGACCCTACAGTCGTCGGACATTTCGGCGGCTTGCCAACTTTGGCCCGTGGTCGTGGGGACGATCCAGTAGTCGTCGGACATGTCGGCGGCTGGCCAACTTTGGCCCGTGGTCGTGGGGACGACCCTATAGTCGTTGGACATGTCAGCGGCTGGCCAACTTTGGCCCGGTGTCGTGGGGACGACTCTATAGTCGTCGGACATGTCGGCGGCTGGCCAACCTAGACCCGGGGTCGTGGGGACGACCCTATTGTCGTCGGACATGACGGTGGCGGGCCAATCTATTCCCGGGGTCGTACGGACGACCCTATAGTCGTCTGACATGTTGGCGATTGGCCAACATTGGCCCGGGGTCGTGGGGACGACTCTATAGTCTTCGGACATGTTGGCGGCTTGTCAGCCTAGTCCCGGGGTCGTGGGTACGACCCTATAGTCGTCGGACAAGTCGGCGGCGGGCCAACCTTGTCCCGGGGTCGTGGAGACGACCCTATAGTCGTCGGACATGACGGTGGTGGGCCAATCTAGTCCCGGGGTCATGGGGACGACCCTATAGTCGTCGGACAAGACGGCGGCTGGACATCCTTGGCTCGCGGTCGTGGGGACGACCCTATAGTCGTCGGACATTTCGGCGGCTTGTCAACCTAGTCCCGGGGTCGTGGGGACGACCCTATAGTCGTCGGACATGACGGTGGCGGACCAATCTAGTCCCGGGGTCGTGGGGACGACCCTATAGTCGTCGGGCATGTCGGCGGCTGGCCAACTTTGGCCCGGTGTCGTGGGGACGACCCTATAGTCGTCGGACATGTTGGCAATTGGCCAACATTGGCCCGGGGTCGTGGGGACGACTCTATAGTCGTCGGACATGTTGGCGGCTTGTCAGCATAGTCCCGGGGTCGTGGGGACGACCCTATAGTCGTCGGACATGACGGTGGCGGGCCAATCTAGTCCCGGGGTCGTGGGTACGACCCTATAGTCGTCGGACAAGACGGCGGCTGGACATCCTTGGCTCGCGGTCGTGGGGACGACCCTATAGTCGTCGGACATTTCGGCGGCTTGTCAACCTAGTCCCGGGGTCGTGGGGACGACCCTATAGTCGTTGGACATGACGGTGGCGGGCCAATCTAGTCCCGGGGTCGTGGGTACGACCCTATAGTCGTCGGACAAGACGGCGGCTGGACATCCTTGGCTCGCGGTCGTGGGGACGACCCTATAGTCGTCGGACATTTCGGCGGCTTGTCAACCTAGTCCCGGGGTCGTGGGGACGACCCTATAGTCGTTGGACATGACGGTGGCGGGCCAATCTAGTCCCGGGGTCGTGGGTACGAACCTATAGTCGTCGGACAAGTCGGCGGCGGGCCAACCTTGTCCCGGGGTCGTGGGGACGACCGTATAGTCGTCGGACATGACGGTTGCGGGCCAATCTAGTCCCGGGGTCGTGGGTACGACCCTATAGTCGTCGGACAAGTCGGCGGCGGGCCAACCTTGTCCCGGGGTCGTGGGGACGACCGTATAGTCGTCGGACATGACGGTTGCGGGCCAATCTAGTCCCGGGGTCGTGGGGACGACTCTATAGTCGTCGGACAAGACGGCGGCTGGACATCTTTGGCCCGCGGTCGTGGGGACGACCCTATAGTCGTCGGACATTTCGGCGGCTTGCCAACTTTGGCCCGGGGTCGTGGGGACGACCCTATAGTCGTTGGACATGACGGTGGCGGGCCAATCTAGTCCCGGGGTCGTAGGGACGACCCTATAGTCGTCGGACATTTCGGCGGCTTGCCAACTTTGGCCCGGGGTCGTGGGGACGACCCTATAGTCGTTGGACATGACGGTGGCGGGTCAATCTAGTCCCGGGGTCGTAGGGACGACCCTATAGTCGTCGGTCAAGACGGCGGCTGGATATCCTTGGCTCGCGGTCGTGGGGACGACCCTATAGTCGTCGGACATTTCGGCGGCATGCCAACTTTGGCCCGGGGTCGTGGGGACGACCCCATAGTCGTTGGACATGACGGTGGCGGGCCAATCTAGTCCCGGGGTCGTAGGGACGACCCTATAGTCGTCGGACATGTCGGCGATTGGCCAACATTGGCCCGGGGTCGTGGGGACGACCCTATAGTCGTCGGACATGTCGGCGGCTGGCCAACCTAGTCCCGAGGTCGTGGGGACGACCCTATAGTCGTCGGACTTCACGGTGGCGGGCCAATCTAGTCCCGGGGTCGTGGGGACGACCCTATAGTCGTCGGACATGACGGTGGCGGACCAATCTAGTCCCGGGGTCGTGGGGACGACCCTATAGTCGTCGGACATGTCGGCGGGTGGCCAACTTTGGCCCGGTGTCGTGGGGACGACCCTATAGTCGTCGGACATGTTGGCGATTGGCCAACATTGGCCCGGGGTCGTGGGGACGACTCTATAGTCGTCGGACATGTTGGCGGCTTGTCAGCCTAGACCCGGGGTCGTGGGTACGACCCTATAGTCGTCGGACATGACGGTGGCGGGCGAATCTAGTCCCGGGGTCGTGGGGACGACCCTATAGTCGTCGGACAAGACGGCGGCTGTCCAACTTTGGCCCGGTGTCGTGGGGACGACCCTATAGTCGTCGGACAAGTCGGCGGCGGGCCAAACTTGTCCCGGGGTCGTGGGGACGACCGTATAGTCGTCGGACATGACGGTGGCGGGCCAATCTAGTCCCGGGGTCGTGGGGACGACCCTATAGTCATCGGACAAGACGGCGGCTGGACATCTTTGGCCCGCGGTCGTGGGGACGACCCTATAGTCGTCGGACAAGTCGGCGGCGGGCCAACCTTGTCCCGGGGTCGTGGGGACGACCGTATAGTCGTCGGACATGACGGTGGCGGGCCAATCTAGTCCCGGGGTCGTGGGGACGACCCTATAGTCATCGGACAAGACGGCGGCTGGACATCTTTGGCCCGCGGTCGTGGGGACGACCCTATAGTCGTCGGACATTTCGGCGGCTTGCCAACTTTGGCCCGCGGTCGTGGGGACGACCCTATAGTCGTCGGACATTTCGGCGGCTTGCCAACTTTGGCCCGGGGTCTTGGGGACGACCCTATAGTCGTCGGACATTTCGGCGGCATGCCACCTTTGGCCCGTGGTCGTGGGGACGATCCGATAGTCGTCGGACATGTCGGCGGCTGGCCAACCTAGACCCGGGGTCGTGGGGACGACCCTATTGTCGTCGGACATGGCGGTGGCGGGCCAATCTAGTCCCGTGGTCGTGGGGACGACCCTATAGTCGTCGGACATGTCGGCGGCTGGCCAACCTAGTCCCGTGGTCGTGGGGACGATCCGATAGTCGTTGGACATGACGGTGGCGGGCCATTCTAGTCCCGGGGTCGTGGGGACGACCCTATAGTCGTCGGACATGTCGGCGGCTGGCCAACTTGGGCCCGTGGTCGTGGGGACGTCCCAATAGTCGGACATGTCGGCGGCTGGCCAACCTAGTCCCGAGGTCGTCGGACTTGACGGTGGCGGGCCAATCTAGTCCCGGGGTCGTGGGGACACCCTGCAGTCGTCGGACATGTCGGCGGCTGGTCAATCTAGTCGCGGGGTCGTGGGGACGACTCTATAGTCGTCGGACATGTCGGCGGCTGGCCAACTTTGGCCCGTGGTCGTGGGGACGACCCGATAGTCGTCGGACATGTCGGCGGCTGGCCAACTTTGGCCCGTGGTCGTGGGGCGATCCGATAGTCGTCGGACATGTCGGCGGCTGGCCAACCTAGACCCGGGGTCGTGGGGACGACCCTATTGTCGTGGGACATGGCGGTGGCGGGCCAATCTAGTCCCGTGGTCGTGGGGACGACCCTATAGTCGTCGGACAAGTCGGCGGCGGGCCAACTTTGGCCCGTGGTCGTGGGGACGATCCAATAGTCGTCGGACATGTCGGCGGCTGGCCAACTTTGGCCCGTGGTCGTGGGGACAACCCTATAGTCGTCGGACATTTCGGCGGCTTGTCAACCTAGTCCCGGGGTCGTGGGGACGACCCTATAGTCGTTGGACATGACAGTGACGGGCCAATCTAGTCCCGGGGTCGTGGGTACGACCCTATAGTCGTCGGACAAGACGGCGGGTGGACATCCTTGGCTCACGGTCGTGGGTACGACCCTATAGTCGTCGGACAATTCGGCGGCTTGTCAACCTAGTCCCGGGGTCGTGGGGACGACCCTATAGTCGTTGGACATGACGGTGGCGGGCCAATCTAGTCCCGGGGTCGTGGGTACGAACCTATAGTCGTCGGACAAGTCGGCCCCGGGCCAACCTTGTCCCGGGGTCGTGGGGACGACCGTATAGTCTTCGGACATGACGGTGGCGGGCCAATCTAGTCCCGGGGTCGTGGGGACGACCCTATAGTCGTCGGACAAGACGGCGGCTGGACATCTTTGGCCCGCGGTCGTGGGGACGACCCTATAGTCGTTGGACATGACGGTGGCGGGCCAATCTAGTCCCGGGGTCGTAGGGACGACCCTATAGTCGTCGGACATGTAGGCGATTGGCCAACATTGGCCCGGGGTCGTGGGGACGACCCTATAGTCGTCGGACAAGTCGGCGGCGGGCCAACCTTGTCCCGGGGTCGTGGGGACGACCCTATAGTCGTAGGACATGACGGTGGCGGGCCAATCTAGTCCCGGGGTTGTGGGGACGACCCTATAGTCGTCGGACAAGACGGCGGCTTGACATTTTTGGCCCGCGGTCGTGGGGACGACCCTATAGTCGTCGGACATTTCGGCGGCTTGCCAACTTTGGCCCCGGGTCGTGGGGACGACCCTATAGTCGTTGGACATGACGGTGGCGGGCCAATCTAGTCCCGGGGTCGTAGGGACGACCCTATAGTCGTCCGACAAGTCGGCGGCGGGCCAACCTTGTCCCGGGGTCGTGGGGACGTCCCTATAGTCGTCGGACATGACGGTGGCGGGCCAATCTAGTCCCGGGGTCGTGGGGACGACCCTACAGTCGTCGGACATTTCGGCGACTTGCCAACTTTGGCCCGTGGTCGTGGGGACGATCCAGTAGTCGTCGGACATGTCGGCGGCTGGCCAACTTTGGCCCGTGGTCGTGGGGACGACCCTATAGTCGTTGGACATGTCAGCGGCTGGCCAACTTTGGCCCGGTGTCGTGGGGACGACTCTATAGTCGTCGGACATGTCGGCGGCTGGCCAACCTAGACCCGGGGTCGTGGGGACGACCCTATTGTCGTCGGACATGACGGTGGCGGGCTAATCTATTTCCGGGGTCGTGGAGACGACCCTATAGTCGTCGGACATGACGGTGGTGGGCCAATCTAGTCCCGGGGTCATAGGGACGACCCTATAGTCGTCGGACAAGACGGCGGCTGGACATCCTTGGCTCGCGGTCGTGGGGACGACCCTATAGTCGTCGGACATTTCGGCGGCTTGTCAACCTAGTCCCGGGGTCGTGGGGACGACCCTATAGTCGTCGGACATGACGGTGGCGGACCAATCTAGTCCCGGGGTCGTGGGGACGACCCTATAGTCGTCGGGCATGTCGGCGGCTGGCCAACTTTGGCCCGGTGTCGTGGGGACGACCCTATAGTCGTCGGACATGTTGGCAATTGGCCAACATTGGCCCGGGGTCGTGGGGACGACTCTATAGTCGTCGGACATTTCGGCGGCTTGTCAACCTAGTCCCGGGGTCGTGGGGACGACCCTACAGTCGTTGGACATGACGGTGGCGGGCCAATCTAGTCCCGGGGTCGTGGGTACGACCCTATAGTCGTCGGACAAGACGGCGGCTGGACATCCTTGGCTCGCGGTCGTGGGGACGACCCTATAGTCGTCGGACATTTCGGCGGCTTGTCAACCTAGTCCCGGGGTCGTGGGGACGACCCTATAGTCGTTGGACATGACGGTGGCGGGCCAATCTAGTCCCGGGGTCGTGGGTACGAACCTATAGTCGTCGGACAAGTCGGCGGCGGGCCAGCCTTGTCCCGGGGTCGTGGGGACGACCGTATAGTCGTCGGACATGACGGTTGCGGGCCAATCTAGTCCCGGGGTCGTGGGTACGACCCTATAGTCGTCGGACAAGTCGGCGGCGGGCCAACCTTGTCCCGGGGTCGTGGGGACGACCGTATAGTCGTCGGACATGACGGTGGCGGGCCAATCTAGTCCCGGGGTCGTGGGGACGACCCTATAGTCGTCGGGCATGTCGGCGGCTTGTCAACCTAGTCCCGGGGTCGTGGGGACGACCCTATAGTCGTCGGACATGACGGTGGCGGACCAATCTAGTCCCGGGGTCGTGGGGACGACCCTATAGTCGTCGGGCATGTCGGCGGCTGGCCAACTTTGGCCCGTGGTCGTGGGGACGATCCAATAGTCGTCGGACATGTCGGCGGCTGGCTAACTTTGGCCCGGTGTCGTGGGGACGACCCTATAGTCGTCGGACATGTTGGCAATTGGCCAACATTGGCCCGGGGTCGTGGGGACGACTCTATAGTCGTCGGACATGTTGGCGGCTTGTCAGCATAGTCCCGGGGTCGTGGGGACGACCCTATAGTCGTCGGACATGACGGTGGCGGGCCAATCTAGTCCCGGGGTCGTGGGGACGACCCTATAGTCGTCGGACAAGACGGCGGCTGGACATCCTTGGCTCGCGGTCGTGGGGACGACTCTATAGTCGTCGGACATGTTGGCGGCTTGTCAGCCTAGTCCCGGGGTCGTGGGGACGACCCTATAGTCGTCGGACAAGACGGCGGCTGGACATCCTTGGCTCGCGGTCGTGGGGACGACCCTATAGTCGTCGGACATTTCGGCGGCTTGTCAACCTAGTCCCGGGGTCGTGGGGACGACCCTACAGACGTTGGACATGACGGTGGCGGGCCAATCTAGTCCCGGGGTCGTGGGTACGACCCTATAGTCGTCGGACAAGACGGCGGCTGGACATCCTTGGCTCGCGGTCGTGGGGACGACCCTATAGTCGTCGGACATTTCGGCGGCTTGTCAACCTAGTCCCGGGGTCGTGGGGACGACCCTATAGTCGTTGGACAAGACGGCGGCTGGACATCCTTGGCTCGCGGTCGTGGGGACGACCCTATAGTCGTCGGACATTTCGGCGGCTTGTCAACCTAGTCCCGGGGTCGTGGGGACGACCCTACAGACGTTGGACATGACGGTGGCGGGCCAATCTAGTCCCGGGGTCGTGGGGACGACCCTATAGTCGTCGGGCATGTCGGCGGCGGGCCAACCTTGTCCCGGGGTCGTGGGGACGACCGTATAGTCGTCGGACATGTCGGCGGCTGGTCAATCTAGTCCCGGGGTCGTGGGGACGACTCTATAGTCGTCGGACATGTCGGCGGCTGGACATCTTTGGCCCGCGGTCGTGGGGACGACCCTATAGTCGTCGGACATGACGGTGGCGGGCCAATCTAGTCCCGGGGTCGTGGGGACGACCCTATAGTCGTCGGACAAGACGGCGGCTGTCCAACTTTGGCCCGGTGTCGTGGGGACGACCCTATAGTCGTCGGACAAGTCGGCGGCGGGCCAACCTTGTCCCGGGGTCGTGGGGACGCCCGTATAGTCGTCGGACATGACGGTGGCGGGCCAATCTAGTCCCGGGGTCTTGGGGACGACCCTATAGTCATGGGACAAGACGGCGGCTGGACATCTTTGGCCCGCGGTCGTGGGGACGACCCTATAGTCGTCGGAAAAGTCGGCGGCGGGCCAACCTTGTCCCGGGGTCGTGGGGACGACCGTATAGTCGTCGGACATGTCGGCGGCTGGTCAATCTAGTCCCGGGGTCGTGGGGACGACTCTATAGTCGTCGGACATGTCGGCGGCTGGACATCTTTGGCCCGCGGTCGTGGGGACGATCCGATAGTCGTCGGACATGTCGGCGGCTGGCCAACTTTGGCCCGTGGTCGTGGGGACGACCCTATAGTCTTCGGACATGACGGTAGCGGGCCAATCTAGACCGGAGGACGTGGGGACGACCCTATAGTCGTCGGACATTTCGGCGGCTGTCCAACTTTGGCCCGGTGTCGTGGGGTCGACCCTATAGTCGTCGGACAAGTCGGCGGCGGGCCAACCTTGTCCCGGGGTCGTGGGGACGACCGTATAGTCGTCGGACATGACGGTGGCGGGCCAATCTAGTCCCGGGGTCGTGGGGACGACCCTATAGTCATCGGACAAGACGGCGGCTGGACATCTTTGGCCCGCGGTCGTGGGGACGACCCTATAGTCGTCGGACATTTCGGCGGCTTGCCAACTTTGGCCCGGGGTCTTGGGGACGACCCTATAGTCGTCGGACATTTCGGCGGCATGCCACCTTTGGCCCGTGGTCGTGGGGACGATCCGATAGTCGTCGGACATGTCGGCGGCTGGCCAACCTAGACCCGGGGTCGTGGGGACGACCCTATTGTCGTCGGACATGGCGGTGGCGGGCCAATCTAGTCCCGTGGTCGTGGGGACGACCCTATAGTCGTCGGACATGTCGGCGGCTGGCCAACCTAGTCCCGTGGTCGTGGGGACGATCCGATAGTCGTTGGACATGACGGTGGCGGGCCATTCTAGTCCCGGGGTCGCGGGGACGACCCTATAGTCGTCGGACATGTCGGCGGCTGGCCAACTTGGGCCCGTGGTCGTGGGGACGTCCCACTAGTCGTCGGACATGTCGGCGGCTGGCCAACCTAGTCCCGAGGTCGTCGGACTTGACGGTGGCGGGCCAATCTAGTCCCGGGGTCGTGGGGACGACCCTGCAGTCGTCGGACATGTCGGCGGCTGGTCAATCTAGTCGCGGGGTCGTGGGGACGACTCTATAGTCGTCGGACATGTCGGCGGCTGGCCAACTTTGGCCCGTGGTCGTGGGGACGACCCGATAGTCGTCGGACATGTCGGCGGCTGGCCAACTTTGGCCCGTGGTCGTGGGGCGATCCGATAGTCGTCGGACATGTCGGCGGCTGGCCAACCTAGACCCGGGGTCGTGGGGACGACCCTATTGTCGTGGGACATGGCGGTGGGGGGCCAATCTAGTCCCGTGGTCGTGGGGACGACCCTATAGTCGTCGGACAAGTCGGCGGCGGGCCAACTTTGGCCCGTGGTCGTGGGGACGATCCAATAGTCGTCGGACATGTCGGCGGCTGGCCAACTTTGGCCCGTGGTCGTGGGGACGACCCTATAGTCGTCGGACATTTCGGCGGCTTGTCAACCTAGTCCCGGGGTCGTGGGGACGACCCTATAGTCGTTGGATATGACAGTGGCGGGCCAATCTAGTCCCGGGGTCGTGGGTACGACCCTATAGTCGTCGGACAAGACGGCGGCTGGACATCCTTGGCTCACGGTCGTGGGGACGACCCTATAGTCGTCGGACATTTCGGCGGCTTGTCAACCTAGTCCCGGGGTCGTGGGGACGACCCTATAGTCGTTGGACATGACGGTGGCGGGCCAATCTAGTCCCGGGGTCGTGGGTACGAACCTATAGTCGTCGGACAAGTCGGCCCCGGGCCAACCTTGTCCCGGGGTCGTGGGGACGACCGTATAGTCTTCGGACATGACGGTGGCGGGCCAATCTAGTCCCGGGGTCGTGGGGACGACCCTATAGTCGTCGGACAAGACGGCGGCTGGACATCTTTGTCCCGCGGTCGTGGGGACGACCCTATAGTCGTTGGACATGACGGTGGCGGGCCAATCTAGTCCCGGGGTCGTAGGGACGACCCTATAGTCGTCGGACATGTAGGCGATTGGCCAACATTGGCCCGGGGTCGTGGGGACGACCCTATAGTCGTCGGACAAGTCGGCGGCGGGCCAACCTTGTCCCGGGGTCGTGGGGACGACCGTATAGTCGTCGGACATGACGGTGGCGGGCCAATCTAGTCCCGGGGTCGTGGGGACGACCCTATAGTCATGGGACAAGACGGCGGCTGGACATCTTTGGCCCGCGGTCGTGGGGACGACCCTATAGTCGTCGGAAAAGTCGGCGGCGGGCCAACCTTGTCCCGGGGTTGTGGGGACGACCGTATAGTCGTCGGACATGACGGTGGCGGGCCAATCTAGTCCCGGGGTCGTGGGGACGACCCTATAGTCATCGGACAAGACGGCGGCTGGACATCTTTGGCCCGCGGTCGTGGGGACGACCCTATAGTCGTCGGACATTTCGGCGGCTTGCCAACTTTGGCCCGGGGTCTTGGGGACGACCCTATAGTCGTCGGACATTTCGGCGGCATGCCACCTTTGGCCCGTGGTCGTGGGGACGATCCGATAGTCGTCGGACATGTCGGCGGCTGGCCAACCTAGACCCGGGGTCGTGGGGACGACCCTATTGTCGTCGGACATGGCGGTGGCGGGCCAATCTAGTCCCGTGGTCGTGGGGACGACCCTATAGTCGTCGGACATGTCGGCGGCCGGCCAACCTAGTCCCGTGGTCGTGGGGACGACCCTATAGTCGTCGGACAAGTCGGCGGCGGGCCAACCTTGTCCCGGGGTCGTGGGGACGACCCTATAGTCGTCGGACATGACGGTGGCGGGCCAATCTAGTCCCGGGGTCGTGGGGACGACCCTATAGTCGTCGGACAAGACGGCGGCTGTCCAACTTTGGCCCGGTGTCGTGGGGACGACCCTATAGTCGTCGGACAAGTCGGCGGCGGGCCAACCTTGTCCCGGGGTCGTGGGGACGCCCGTATAGTCGTCGGACATGACGGTGGCGGGCCAATCTAGTCCCGGGGTCTTGGGGACGACCCTATAGTCATGGGACAAGACGGCGGCTGGACATCTTTGGCCCGCGGTCGTGGGGACGACCCTATAGTCGTCGGAAAAGTCGGCGGCGGGCCAACCTTGTCCCGGGGTCGTGGGGACGACCGTATAGTCGTCGGACATGACGGTGGCGGGCCAATCTAGTCCCGGGGTCGTGGGGACGACCCTATAGTCATCGGACAAGACGGCGGCTGGACATCTTTGGCCCGCGGTCGTGGGGACGACCCTATAGTCGTCGGACATTTCGGCGGCTTGCCAACTTTGGCCCGGGGTCTTGGGGACGACCCTATAGTCGTCGGACATTTCGGCGGCATGCCACCTTTGGCCCGTGGTCGTGGGGACGATCCGATAGTCGTCGGACATGTCGGCGGCTGGCCAACCTAGACCCGGGGTCGTGGGGACGACCCTATTGTCGTCGGACATGGCGGTGGCGGGCCAATCTAGTCCCGTGGTCGTGGGGACGACCCTATAGTCGTCGGACATGTCGGCGGCCGGCCAACCTAGTCCCGTGGTCGTGGGGACGACCCTATAGTCATCGGACAAGACGGCGGCTGGACATCTTTGGCCCGCGGTCGTGGGGACGACCCTATAGTCGTCGGACATTTCGGCGGCTTGCCAACTTTGGCCCGGGGTATTGGGGACGACCCTATAGTCGTCGGACATTTCGGCGGCATGCCACCTTTGGCCCGTGGTCGTGGGGACGATCCGATAGTCGTCGGACATGTCGGCGGCTGGCCAACCTAGACCCGGGGTCGTGGGGACGACCCTATTGTCGTCGGACATGGCGGTGGCGGGCCAATCTAGTCCCGTGGTCGTGGGGACGACCCTATAGTCGTCGGACATGTCGGCGGCCGGCCAACCTAGTCCCGTGGTCGTGGGGACGATCCGATAGTCGTTGGACATGACGGTGGCGGGCCATTCTAGTCCCGGGGTCGTGGGGACGACCCTATAGTCGTCGGACATGTCGGCGGCTGGCCAACTTTGGCCCGTGGTCGTGGGGACGACCCAGTAGTCGTCGGACATGTCGGCGGCTGGCCAACCTAGTCCCGAGGTCGTCGGACTTGACGGTGGCGGGCCAATCTAGTCCCGGGGTCGTGGGGACGACCCTGCAGTCGTCGGACATGTCGGCGGCTGGTCAATCTAGTCCCGGGGTCGTGGGGACGACTCTATAGTCGTCGGACATGTCGGCGGCTGGCCAACTTTGGCCCGTGGTCGTGGGGACGATCCAATAGTCGTCGGACATGTCGGCGGCTGGCCAACTTTGGCCCGTGGTCGTGGGGACGATCCGATAGTCGTCGGACATGTCGGCGGCTGGCCAACTTTGGCCCGTGGTCATGGGGACGACCCTATAGTCTTCGGACATGACGGTAGCGGGCCAATCTAGACCGGAGGACGTGGGGACGACCCTATAGTCGTCGGACATTTCGGCGGCTGTCCAACTTTGGCCCGGTGTCGTGGGGACGACCCTATAGTCGTCGGACAAGTCGGCGGCGGGCCAACCTTGTCCCGGGGTCGTGGGGACGACCGTATAGTCGTCGGACATGACGGTGGCGGGCCAATCTAGTCCCGGGGTCGTGGGGACGACCCTATAGTCATCGGACAAGACGGCGGCTGGACATCTTTGGCCCGCGGTCGTGGGGACGACCCTATAGTTGTCGGACATTTCGGCGGCTTGCCAACTTTGGCCCGGGGTCTTGGGGACGACCCTATAGTCGTCGGACATTTCGGCGGCATGCCACCTTTGGCCCGTGGTCGTGGGGACGATCCGATAGTCGTCGGACATGTCGGCGGCTGGCCAACCTAGACCCGGGGTCGTGGGGACGACCCTATTGTCGTCGGACATGGCGGTGGCGGGCCAATCTAGTCCCGTGGTCGTGGGGACGACCCTATAGTCGTCGGACATGTCGGCGGCTGGCCAACCTAGTCCCGTGGTCGTGGGGACGATCCGATAGTCGTTGGACATGACGGTGGCGGGCCATTCTAGTCCCGGGGTCGTGGGGACGACCCTATAGTCGTCGGACATGTCGGCGGCTGGCCAACTTGGGCCCGTGGTCGTGGGGACGTCCCACTAGTCGTCGGACATGTCGGCGGCTGGCCAACCTAGTCCCGAGGTCGTCGGACTTGACGGTGGCGGGCCAATCTAGTCCCGGGGTCGTGGGGACGACCCTGCAGTCGTCGGACATGTCGGCGGCTGGTCAATCTAGTCGCGGGGTCGTGGGGACGACTCTATAGTCGTCGGACATGTCGGCGGCTGGCCAACTTTGGCCCGTGGTCGTGGGGACGACCCGATAGTCGTCGGACATGTCGGCGGCTGGCCAACTTTGGCCCGTGGTCGTGGGGCGATCCGATAGTCGTCGGACATGTCGGCGGCTGGCCAACCTAGACCCGGGGTCGTGGGGACGACCCTATTGTCGTGGGACATGGCGGTGGGGGGCCAATCTAGTCCCGTGGTCGTGGGGACGACCCTATAGTCGTCGGACAAGTCGGCGGCGGGCCAACTTTGGCCCGTGGTCGTGGGGACGATCCAATAGTCGTCGGGCATGTCGGCGGCTGGCCAACTTTGGCCCGTGGTCGTGGGGACGACCCTATAGTCGTCGGACATTTCGGCGGCTTGTCAACCTAGTCCCGGGGTCGTGGGGACGACCCTATAGTCGTTGGATATGACAGTGGCGGGCCAATATAGTCCCGGGGTCGTGGGTACGACCCTATAGTCGTCGGACAAGACGGCGGCTGGACATCCTTGGCTCACGGTCGTGGGGACGACCCTATAGTCGTCGGACATTTCGGCGGCTTGCCAACTTTGGCCCGGGGTCTTGGGGACGACCCTATAGTCGTCGGACATTTCGGCGGCATGCCACCTTTGGCCCGTGGTCGTGGGGACGATCCGATAGTCGTCGGACATGTCGGCGGCTGGCCAACCTAGACCCGGGGTCGTGGGGACGACCCTATTGTCGTCGGACATGGCGGTGGCGGGCCAATCTAGTCCCGTGGTCGTGGGGACGACCCTATAGTCGTCGGACATGTCGGCGGCCGGCCAACCTAGTCCCGTGGTCGTGGGGACGATCCGATAGTCGTTGGACATGACGGTGGCGGGCCATTCTAGTCCCGGGGTCGTGGGGACGACCCTATAGTCGTCGGACATGTCGGCTGCTGGCCAACTTTGGCCCGTGGTCGTGGGGACGACCCAGTAGTCGTCGGACATGTCGGCGGCTGGCCAACCTAGTCCCGAGGTCGTCGGACTTGACGGTGGCGGGCCAATCTAGTCCCGGGGTCGTGGGGACGACCCTGCAGTCGTCGGACATGTCGGCGGCTGGTCAATCTAGTCCCGGGGTCGTGGGGACGACTCTATAGTCGTCGGACATGTCGGCGGCTGGCCAACTTTGGCCCGTGGTCGTGGGGACGATCCAATAGTCGTCGGACATGTCGGCGGCTGGCCAACTTTGGCCCGTGGTCGTGGGGACGATCCGATAGTCGTCGGACATGTCGGCGGCTGGCCAACTTTGGCCCGTGGTCATGGGGACGACCCTATAGTCTTCGGACATGACGGTAGCGGGCCAATCTAGACCGGAGGACGTGGGGACGACCCTATAGTCGTCGGACATTTCGGCGGCTGTCCAACTTTGGCCCGGTGTCGTGGGGACGACCCTATAGTCGTCGGACAAGTCGGCGGCGGGCCAACCTTGTCCCGGGGTCGTGGGGACGACCGTATAGTCGTCGGACATGACGGTGGCGGGCCAATCTAGTCCCGGGGTCGTGGGGACGACCCTATAGTCATCGGACAAGACGGCGGCTGGACATCTTTGGCCCGCGGTCGTGGGGACGACCCTATAGTTGTCGGACATTTCGGCGGCTTGCCAACTTTGGCCCGGGGTCTTGGGGACGACCCTATAGTCGTCGGACATTTCGGCGGCATGCCACCTTTGGCCCGTGGTCGTGGGGACGATCCGATAGTCGTCGGACATGTCGGCGGCTGGCCAACCTAGACCCGGGGTCGTGGGGACGACCCTATTGTCGTCGGACATGGCGGTGGCGGGCCAATCTAGTCCCGTGGTCGTGGGGACGACCCTATAGTCGTCGGACATGTCGGCGGCTGGCCAACCTAGTCCCGTGGTCGTGGGGACGATCCGATAGTCGTTGGACATGACGGTGGCGGGCCATTCTAGTCCCGGGGTCGTGGGGACGACCCTATAGTCGTCGGACATTTCGGCGGCTGGCCAACTTGGGCCCGTGGTCGTGGGGACGACCCGATAGTCGTCGGACATGTCGGCGGCTGGCCAACTTTGGCCCGTGGTCGTGGGGCGATCCGATAGTCGTCGGACATGTCGGCGGCTGGCCAACCTAGACCCGGGGTCGTGGGGACGACCCTATTGTCGTGGGACATGGCGGTGGGGGGCCAATCTAGTCCCGTGGTCGTGGGGACGACCCTATAGTCGTCGGACAAGTCGGCGGCGGGCCAACTTTGGCCCGTGGTCGTGGGGACGATCCAATAGTCGTCGGGCATGTCGGCGGCTGGCCAACTTTGGCCCGTGGTCGTGGGGACGACCCTATAGTCGTCGTACATTTCGGCGGCTTGTCAACCTAGTCCCGGGGTCGTGGGGACGACCCTATAGTCGTTGGATATGACAGTGGCGGGCCAATATAGTCCCGGGGTCGTGGGTACGACCCTATAGTCGTCGGACAAGACGGCGGCTGGACATCCTTGGCTCACGGTCGTGGGGACGACCCTATAGTCGTCGGACATTTCGGCGGCTTGCCAACTTTGGCCCGGAGTCTTGGGGACGACCCTATAGTCGTCGGACATTTCGGCGGCATGCCACCTTTGGCCCGTGGTCGTGGGGACGATCCGATAGTCGTCGGACATGTCGGCGGCTGGCCAACCTAGACCCGGGGTCGTGGGGACGACCCTATTGTCGTCGGACATGGCGGTGGCGGGCCAATCTAGTCCCGTGGTCGTGGGGACGACCCTATAGTCGTCGGACATGTCGGCGGCCGGCCAACCTAGTCCCGTGGTCGTGGGGACGATCCGATAGTCGTTGGACATGACGGTGGCGGGCCATTCTAGTCCCGGGGTCGTGGGGACGACCCTATAGTCGTCGGACATGTCGGCGGCTGGCCAACTTTGGCCCGTGGTCGTGGGGACGACCCAGTAGTCGTCGGACATGTCGGCGGCTGGCCAACCTAGTCCCGAGGTCGTCGGACTTGACGGTGGCGGGCCAATCTAGTCCCGGGGTCGTGGGGACGACCCTGCAGTCGTCGGACATGTCGGCGGCTGGTCAATCTAGTCCCGGGGTCGTGGGGACGACTCTATAGTCGTCGGACATGTCGGCGGCTGGCCAACTTTGGCCCGTGGTCGTGGGGACGATCCAATAGTCGTCGGACATGTCGGCGGCTGGCCAACTTTGACCCGTGGTCGTGGGGACGATCCGATAGTCGTCGGACATGTCGGCGGCTGGCCAACTTTGGCCCGTGGTCATGGGGACGACCCTATAGTCTTCGGACATGACGGTAGCGGGCCAATCTAGACCGGAGGACGTGGGGACGACCCTATAGTCGTCGGACATTTCGGCGGCTGTCCAACATTGGCCCGGTGTCGTGGGGACGACCCTATAGTCGTCGGACAAGTCGGCGGCGGGCCAACCTTGTCCCGGGGTCGTGGGGACGACCGTATAGTCGTCGGACATGACGGTGGCGGGCCAATCTAGTCCCGGGGTCGTGGGGACGACCCTATAGTCATCGGACAAGACGGCGGCTGGACATCTTTGGCCCGCGGTCGTGGGGACGACCCTATAGTTGTCGGACATTTCGGCGGCTTGCCAACTTTGGCCCGGGGTCTTGGGGACGACCCTATAGTCGTCGGACATTTCGGCGGCATGCCACCTTTGGCCCGTGGTCGTGGGGACGATCCGATAGTCGTCGGACATGTCGGCGGCTGGCCAACCTAGACCCGGGGTCGTGGGGACGACCCTATTGTCGTCGGACATGGCGGTGGCGGGCCAATCTAGTCCCGTGGTCGTGGGGACGACCCTATAGTCGTCGGACATGTCGGCGGCTGGCCAACCTAGTCCCGTGGTCGTGGGGACGATCCGATAGTCGTTGGACATGACGGTGGCGGGCCATTCTAGTCCCGGGGTCGTGGGGACGACCCTATAGTCGTCGGACATGTCGGCGGCTGGCCAACTTGGGCCCGTGGTCGTGGGGACGACCCTATAGTCGTCGGACATGTCGGCGGCTGGCCAACCTAGTCCCGTGGTCGTGGGGACGATCCGATAGTCGTTGGACATGACGGTGGCGGGCCATTCTAGTCCCGGGGTCGTGGGGACGACCCTATAGTCGTCGGACATGTCGGCGGCTGGCCAACTTGGGCCCGTGGTCGTGGGGACGTCCCACTAGTCGTCGGACATTTCGGCGGCTTGCCAACTTTGGCCCGTGGTCGTGGGGACGATCCAATAGTCGTCGGACATGTCGGCGGCTGGCCAACTTTGGCCCGTGGTCGTGGGGACGACCCTATAGTCGTTGGACATGTCAGCGGCGGGCCAACTTTGGCCCGGTGTCGTGGGGACGACTCTATAGTCGTCGGATATGTCGGCGGCTGGCCAACCTAGACCCGGGGTCGTGGGGACGACCCTATTGTCGTCGGACATGACGGTGGCGGGCCAATCTATTCCCGGGGTCGTACGGACGACCCTATAGTCGTCTGACATGTTGGCGATTGGCCAACATTGGCCCGGGGTCGTGGGGACGACTCTATAGTCTTCGGACATGTTGGCGGCTTGTCAGCCTAGTCCCGGGGTCGTGGGTACGACCCTATAGTCGTCGGACAAGACGGCGGCTGGACATCTTTGTCCCGCGGTCGCGGGGACGACCCTATAGTCGTCGGACATTTCGGCGGCATGCCAACTTTGGCCCGGGGTTGTGGGGACGACCCTATAGTCGTCGGACATTTCGGCGGCTTGCCTACTTTGGCCCGGGGTCGTGGGGACGACCCTATAGTCGTCGGACATGTCGGCGGCTGGCCGACCTAGTCCCGAGGTCGTGGGGACGACCGTATAGTCGTCGGATATGTTTGCGGCTTGTCAACCTAGTCCCGGGGTCGTGGGGACGACCCTATAGTCGTTGGACATGACGGTGGCGGGCCAATCTAGTCCCGGGGTCGTGGGTACGAACCTATAGTCGTCGGACAAGTCGGCCCCGGGCCAACCTTGTCCCGGGGTCGTGGGGACGACCGTATAGTCTTCGGACATGACGGTGGCGGGCCAATCTAGTCCCGGGGTCGTGGGGACGACCCTATAGTCGTCGGACAAGACGGCGGCTGGACATCTTTGTCCCGCGGTCGTGGGGACGACCCTATAGTCGTTGGACATGACGGTGGCGGGCCAATCTAGTCCCGGGGTCGTAGGGACGACCCTATAGTCGTCGGACATGTAGGCGATTGGCCAACATTGGCCCGGGGTCGTGGGGACGACCCTATAGTCGTCGGACAAGTCGGCGGCGGGCCAACCTTGTCCCGGGGTCGTGGGGACGACCCTATAGTCGTCGGACATGACGGTGGCGGGCCAATCTAGTCCCGGGGTTGTGGGGACGACCCTATAGTCGTCGGACAAGACGGCGGCTTGACATTTTTGGCCCGCGGTCGTGGGGACGACCCTATAGTCGTCGGACATTTCGGCGGCTTGCCAACTTTGGCCCCGGGTCGTGGGGACGACCCTATAGTCGTCGGACATTTCGGCGGCATGCCAACTTTGACCCGGGGTCGTGGGGACGACCCTATAGTCGTTGGACATGACGGTGGCGGGCCAATCTAGTCCCGGGGTCGTAGGGACGACCCTATAGTCGTCCGACAAGTCGGCGGCGGGCCAACCTTGTCCCGGGGTCGTGGGGACGTCCCTATAGTCGTCGGACATGACGGTGGCGGGCCAATCTAGTCCCGGGGTCGTGGGGACGACCCTATAGTCGTCGGACAAGGCGGCGGCTGGATATCCTTGGCTCGCGGTCGTGGGGACGACCCTATAGTCGTCGGACATTTCGGCGGCTTGCCAACTTTGGCCCGGGGTCGTGGGGACGACCCTATAGTCGTCGGACATTTCGGCGGCTGGCCAACCTAGTCCCGAGGTCGTGGGGACGACCCTATAGTCGTCGGACTTCACGGTGGCGGGCCAATCTAGTCCCGGGGTCGTGGGGACGACCCTCCAGTCGTCGGACATTTCGGCGGCTTGCCAACTTTGGCCCGTGGTCGTGGGGACGATCCAATAGTCGTCGGACATGTCGGCGGCTGGCCAACTTTGGCCCGTGGTCGTGGGGACGACCCTATAGTCGTTGGACATGTCAGCGGCTGGCCAACTTTGGCCCGGTGTCGTGGGGACGACTCTATAGTCGTCGGACATGTCGGCGGCTGGCCAACCTAGACCCGGGGTCGTGGGGACGACCCTATTGTCGTCGGACATGACGGTGGCGGGCCAATCTATTCCCGGGGTCGTACGGACGACCCTATAGTCGTCTGACATGTTGGCGATTGGCCAACATTGGCCCGGGGTCGTGGGGACGACTCTATAGTCTTCGGACATGTTGGCGGCTTGTCAGCCTAGTCCCGGGGTCGTGGGTACGACCCTATAGTCGTCGGACAAGTCGGCGGCGGGCCAACCTTGTCCCGGGGTCGTGGAGACGACCCTATAGTCGTCGGACATGACGGTGGTGGGCCAATCTAGTCCCGGGGTCATGGGGACGACCCTATAGTCGTCGGACAAGACGGCGGCTGGACATCCTTGGCTCGCGGTCGTGGGGACGACCCTATAGTCGTCGGACATTTCGGCGGCTTGTCAACCTAGTCCCGGGGTCGTGGGGACGACCCTATAGTCGTTGGACATGACGGTGGCGGGCCAATCTAGTCCCGGGGTCGTGGGTACGACCCTATAGTCGTCGGACAAGTCGGCGGCGGGCCAACCTTGTCCCGGGGTCGTGGGGACGACCGTATAGTCGTCGGACATGACGGTGGCGGGCCAATCTAGTCCCGGGGTCGTGGGGACGACCCTATAGTCGTCGGACAAGACGGCGGCTGGACATCTTTGTCCCGCGGTCGTGGGGACGACCCTATAGTCGTCGGACATTTCGGCGGCATGCCAACTTTGGCCCGGGGTTGTGGGGACGACCCTATAGTCGTCGGACATTTCGGCGGCTTGCCTACTTTGGCCCGGGGTCGTGGGGACGACCCTATAGTCGTCGGACATGTCGGCGGCTGGCCGACCTAGTCCCGAGGTCGTGGGGACGACCGTATAGTCGTCGGATATGTTTGCGGCTTGTCAACCTAGTCCCGGGGTCGTGGGGACGACCCTATAGTCGTTGGACATGACGGTGGCGGGACAATCTAGTCCCGGGGTCGTGGGGACGACCCTATAGTCGTCGAACATGACGGTGGCGAACCAATCTAGTCCCGGGGTCGTGGGGACGAACCTATAGTCGTCGGACAAGTCGGCGGCGGGCCAACCTTGTCCCGGGGTCGTGGGGACGACCGTATAGTCGTCGGACATGACGGTAGCGGGCCAATCTAGTCCCGGGGTCGTGGGGACGACCCTACAGTCGTCGAACATGTCGGCGGCTTGCCAAATTTGCCCGGGGTCGTGGGGACGACCCTATAGTCGTCGGACTTGACGGTGGCGGGCCAATCTAGTCCCGGGGTCGTGGGGACGACCCAATAGTCGTTGGACATTACGGCGGCTGGCCAACTTTGGCCCATGGTCGTGGGGACGACCCTATAGTCGTTGGACATGACAGTGGCGGGCCAATCTAGTCCTGGGGTCGTAGGGACGACCCTATAGTCGTCGGACATGTCGGCGATTGGCCAACATTGGCCCGGGGTCGTGGGGACGACCCTACAGTCGTCGGACATTTCGGCGGCTTGCCAACTTTGGCCCGGGGTCGTGGGGACGACCCTATAGTCGTCGGACATGACGGTGGCGGACCAATCTAGTCCCGGGGTCGTGGGTACGACCCTACAGTCCTCGGACATTTCGGCGCCTTGCCAACTTTGGCCCGGGGTCGTGGGGACGACCCTATAGTCGTCGAACATGACGGTGGCGGACCAATCTAGTCCCGGGGTCGTGGGGACGACCCTATAGTCGTCGGGCATGTCGGCGGCTGGCCAACTTTGGCCCGTGGTCGTGGGGACGATCCAATAGTCGTCGGACATGTCGGCGGCTGGCTAACTTTGGCCCGGTGTCGTGGGGACGACCCTATAGTCGTCGGACAAGACGGCGGCTGGACATCCTTGGCTCGCGGTCGTGGGGACGACCCTATAGTCGTCGGACATTTCGGCGGCTTGTCAACCTAGTCCCGGGGTCGTGGGGACGACCCTATAGTCGTCGGACATTTCGGCGGCTTGTCAACCTAGTCCCGGGGTCGTGGGGACGACCCTATAGTCGTCGGACATGACGGTGGCGGACCAATCTAGTCCCGGGGTCGTGGGGACGACCCTATAGTCGTCGGGCACGTCGGCGGCTGGCCAACTTTGGCCCGTGGTCGTGGGGACGATCCAATAGTCGTCGGACATGTCGGCGGCTGGCTAACTTTGGCCCGGTGTCGTGGGGACGACCCTATAGTCGTCGGACATGTTGGCAATTGGCCAACATTGGCCCGGGGTCGTGGGGACGACTCTATAGTCGTCGGACATGTTGGCGGCTTGTCAGCCTAGTCCCGGGGTCGTGGGGACGACCCTATAGTCGTCGGACAAGACGGCGGCTGGACATCCTTGGCTCGCGGTCGTGGGGACGACCCTATAGTCGTCGGACATTTCGGCGGCATGTCAACCTAGTCCCGGGGTCGTGGGGACGACCCTATAGTCGTTGGACATGACGGTGGCGGGCCAATCTAGTCCCGGGGTCGTGGGTACGAACCTATATTCGTCGGACAAGTCGGCGGCGGGCCAACCTTGTCCCGGGGTCGTGGGGACGACCGTATAGTCGTCGGACATGACGGTGGCGGGCCAATCTAGTCCCGGGGTCGTGGGTACGACCCTATAGTCGTCGGACAAGTCGGCGGCGGGCCAACTTTGGCCCCGTGGTCGTGGGGACGACCCTATAGTCGTCGGACATGTCGGCGGCTGGCCAACTTTGGCCCGGGGACGTGGGGACGACCCTATAGTCTGCGGACAAGTCGGCGGCTGGCCAAATTTGGCCCGTGGTCGTGGGGACGACCCTATAGTCGTCGGACATGACGTTGTCGGGCCAATCTAGTCCCGGGGTCGTGGGTACGACCCTATAGTCGTTGGACATGACGGTGGCGGGCCATTCTAGTCCCGGGGTCGTGGGGACGACCCTATAGTCGTCGGACATGTCGGCGGCTGGCCAACTTGGGCCCGTGGTCGTGGGGACGTCCCACTAGTCGTCGGACATGTCGGCGGCTGGCCAACCTAGTCCCGAGGTCGTCGGACTTGACGGTGGCGGGCCAATCTAGTCCCGGGGTCGTGGGGACGACCCTGCAGTCGTCGGACATGTCGGCGGCTGGTCAATCTAGTCGCGGGGTCGTGGGGACGACTCTATAGTCGTCGGACATGTCGGCGGCTGGCCAACTTTGGCCCGTGGTCGTGGGGACGACCCGATAGTCGTCGGACATGTCGGCGGCTGGCCAACTTTGGCCCGTGGTCGTGGGGCGATCCGATAGTCGTCGGACATGTCGGCGGCTGGCCAACCTAGACCCGGGGTCGTGGGGACGACCCTATTGTCGTGGGACATGGCGGTGGGGGGCCAATCTAGTCCCGTGGTCGTGGGGACGACCCTATAGTCGTCGGACAAGTCGGCGGCGGGCCAACTTTGGCCCGTGGTCGTGGGGACGATCCAATAGTCGTCGGACATGTCGGCGGCTGGCCAACTTTGGCCCGTGGTCGTGGGGACGACCCTATAGTCGTCGGACATTTCGGCGGCTTGTCAACCTAGTCCCGGGGTCGTGGGGACGACCCTATAGTCGTTGGATATGACAGTGGCGGGCCAATCTAGTCCCGGGGTCGTGGGTACGACCCTATAGTCGTCGGACAAGACGGCGGCTGGACATCCTTGGCTCACGGTCGTGGGGACGACCCTATAGTCGTCGGACATTTCGGCGGCTTGTCAACCTAGTCCCGAGGTCGTGGGGACGACCCTATAGCCGTTGGACATGACGGTGGCGGGCCAATCTAGTCCCGGGGTCGTGGGTACGAACCTATAGTCGTCGGACAAGTCGGCCCCGGGCCAACCTTGTCCCGGGGTCGTGGGGACGACCGTATAGTCTTCGGACATGACGGTGGCGGGCCAATCTAGTCCCGGGGTCGTGGGGACGACCCTATAGTCGTCGGACAAGACGGCGGCTGGCCGACCTAGTCCCGAGGTCGTGGGGACGACCGTATAGTCGTCGGATATGTTTGCGGCTTGTCAACCTAGTCCCGGGGTCGTGGGGACGACCCTATAGTCGTCGGACATTTCGGCGGCTTGTCAACCTAGTCCCGGGGTCGTGGGGACGACCCTATAGTCGTTGGATATGACAGTGGCGGGCCAATCTAGTCCCGGGGTCGTGGGTACGACCCTATAGTCGTCGGACAAGACGGCGGCTGGACATCCTTGGCTCACGGTCGTGGGGACGACCCTATAGTCGTCGGACATTTCGGCGGCTTGTCAATCTAGTCCCGGGGTCGTGGGGACGACCCTATAGTCGTTGGACATGACGGTGGCGGGCCAATCTAGTCCCGGGGTCGTAGGGACGACCCTATAGTCGTCGGACATGTAGGCGATTGGCCAACATTGGCCCGGGGTCGTGGGGACGACCCTATAGTCGTCGGACAAGTCGGCGGCGGGCCAACCTTGTCCCGGGGTCGTGGGGACGACCCTATAGTCGTCGGACATGACGGTGGCGGGCCAATCTAGTCCCGGGGTTGTGGGGACGACCCTATAGTCGTCGGACAAGACGGCGGCTTGACATTTTTGGCCCGCGGTCGTGGGGACGACCCTATAGTCGTCGGACATTTCGGCGGCTTGCCAACTTTGGCCCCGGGTCGTGGGGACGACCCTATAGTCGTCGGACATTTCGGCGGCATGCCAACTTTGACCCGGGGTCGTGGGGACGACCCTATAGTCGTTGGACATGACGGTGGCGGGCCAATCTAGTCCCGGGGTCGTAGGGACGACCCTATAGTCGTCCGACAAGTCGGCGGCGGGCCAACCTTGTCCCGGGGTCGTGGGGACGTCCCTATAGTCGTCGGACATGACGGTGGCGGGCCAATCTAGTCCCGGGGTCGTGGGGACGACCCTATAGTCGTCGGACAAGGCGGCGGCTGGATATCCTTGGCTCGCGGTCGTGGGGACGACCCTATAGTCGTCGGACATTTCGGCGGCTTGCCAACTTTGGCCCGGGGTCGTGGGGACGACCCTATAGTCGTCGGACATTTCGGCGGCTGGCCAACCTAGTCCCGAGGTCGTGGGGACGACCCTATAGTCGTCGGACTTCACGGTGGCGGGCCAATCTAGTCCCGGGGTCGTGGGGACGACCCTACAGTCGTCGGACATTTCGGCGGCTTGCCAACTTTGGCCCGTGGTCGTGGGGACGATCCAATAGTCGTCGGACATGTCGGCGGCTGGCCAACTTTGGCCCGTGGTCGTGGGGACGACCCTATAGTCGTTGGACATGTCAGCGGCTGGCCAACTTTGGCCCGGTGTCGTGGGGACGACTCTATAGTCGTCGGACATGTCGGCGGCTGGCCAACCTAGACCCGGGGTCGTGGGGACGACCCTATTGTCGTCGGACATGACGGTGGCGGGCCAATCTATTCCCGGGGTCGTACGGACGACCCTATAGTCGTCTGACATGTTGGCGATTGGCCAACATTGGCCCGGGGTCGTGGGGACGACTCTATAGTCTTCGGACATGTTGGCGGCTTGTCAGCCTAGTCCCGGGGTCGTGGGTACGACCCTATAGTCGTCGGACAAGTCGGCGGCGGGCCAACCTTGTCCCGGGGTCGTGGAGACGACCCTATAGTCGTCGGACATGACGGTGGTGGGCCAATCTAGTCCCGGGGTCATGGGGACGACCCTATAGTCGTCGGACAAGACGGCGGCTGGACATCCTTGGCTCGCGGTCGTGGGGACGACCCTATAGTCGTCGGACATTTCGGCGGCTTGTCAAACTAGTCCCGGGGTCGTGGGGACGACCCTATAGTCGTTGGACATGACGGTGGCGGGCCAATCTAGTCCCGGGGTCGTGGGTACGACCCTATAGTCGTCGGACAAGTCGGCGGCGGGCCAACCTTGTCCCGGGGTCGTGGGGACGACCGTATAGTCGTCGGACATGACGGTGGCGGGCCAATCTAGTCCCGGGGTCGTGGGGACGACCCTATAGTCGTCGGACAAGACGGCGGCTGGACATCTTTGTCCCGCGGTCGTGGGGACGACCCTATAGTCGTCGGACATTTCGGCGGCATGCCAACTTTGGCCCGGGGTTGTGGGGACGACCCTATAGTCGTCGGACATTTCGGCGGCTTGCCTACTTTGGCCCGGGGTCGTGGGGACGACCCTATAGTCGTCGGACATGTCGGCGGCTGGCCGACCTAGTCCCGAGGTCGTGGGGACGACCGTATAGTCGTCGGATATGTTTGCGGCTTGTCAACCTAGTCCCGGGGTCGTGGGGACGACCCTATAGTCGTTGGACATGACGGTGGCGGGACAATCTAGTCCCGGGGTCGTGGGGACGACCCTATAGTCGTCGAACATGACGGTGGCGAACCAATCTAGTCCCGGGGTCGTGGGGACGAACCTATAGTCGTCGGACAAGTCGGCGGCGGGCCAACCTTGTCCCGGGGTCGTGGGGACGACCGTATAGTCGTCGGACATGACGGTAGCGGGCCAATCTAGTCCCGGGGTCGTGGGGACGACCCTACAGTCGTCGAACATGTCGGCGGCTTGCCAAATTTGCCCGGGGTCGTGGGGACGACCCTATAGTCGTCGGACTTGACGGTGGCGGGCCAATCTAGTCCCGGGGTCGTGGGGACGACCCAATAGTCGTTGGACATTACGGCGGCTGGCCAACTTTGGCCCATGGTCGTGGGGACGACCCTATAGTCGTTGGACATGACAGTGGCGGGCCAATCTAGTCCTGGGGTCGTAGGGACGACCCTATAGTCGTCGGACATGTCGGCGATTGGCCAACATTGGCCCGGGGTCGTGGGGACGACCCTACAGTCGTCGGACATTTCGGCGGCTTGCCAACTTTGGCCCGGGGTCGTGGGGACGACCCTATAGTCGTCGGACATGACGGTGGCGGACCAATCTAGTCCCGGGGTCGTGGGTACGACCCTACAGTCCTCGGACATTTCGGCGCCTTGCCAACTTTGGCCCGGGGTCGTGGGGACGACCCTATAGTCGTCGAACATGACGGTGGCGGACCAATCTAGTCCCGGGGTCGTGGGGACGACCCTATAGTCGTCGGGCATGTCGGCGGCTGGCCAACTTTGGCCCGTGGTCGTGGGGACGATCCAATAGTCGTCGGACATGTCGGCGGCTGGCTAACTTTGGCCCGGTGTCGTGGGGACGACCCTATAGTCGTCGGACAAGACGGCGGCTGGACATCCTTGGCTCGCGGTCGTGGGGACGACCCTATAGTCGTCGGACATTTCGGCGGCTTGTCAACCTAGTCCCGGGGTCGTGGGGACGACCCTATAGTCGTCGGACATTTCGGCGGCTTGTCAACCTAGTCCCGGGGTCGTGGGGACGACCCTATAGTCGTCGGACATGACGGTGGCGGACCAATCTAGTCCCGGGGTCGTGGGGACGACCCTATAGTCGTCGGGCACGTCGGCGGCTGGCCAACTTTGGCCCGTGGTCGTGGGGACGATCCAATAGTCGTCGGACATGTCGGCGGCTGGCTAACTTTGGCCCGGTGTCGTGGGGACGACCCTATAGTCGTCGGACATGTTGGCAATTGGCCAACATTGGCCCGGGGTCGTGGGGACGACTCTATAGTCGTCGGACATGTTGGCGGCTTGTCAGCCTAGTCCCGGGGTCGTGGGGACGACCCTATAGTCGTCGGACAAGACGGCGGCTGGACATCCTTGGCTCGCGGTCGTGGGGACGACCCTATAGTCGTCGGACATTTCGGCGGCATGTCAACCTAGTCCCGGGGTCGTGGGGACGACCCTATAGTCGTTGGACATGACGGTGGCGGGCCAATCTAGTCCCGGGGTCGTGGGTACGAACCTATATTCGTCGGACAAGTCGGCGGCGGGCCAACCTTGTCCCGGGGTCGTGGGGACGACCGTATAGTCGTCGGACATGACGGTGGCGGGCCAATCTAGTCCCGGGGTCGTGGGTACGACCCTATAGTCGTCGGACAAGACGGCGGCGGGCCAACTTTGGCCCCGTGGTCGTGGGGACGACCCTATAGTCGTCGGACATGTCGGCGGCTGGCCAACTTTGGCCCGGGGACGTGGGGACGACCCTATAGTCTGCGGACAAGTCGGCGGCTGGCCAAATTTGGCCCGTGGTCGTGGGGACGACCCTATAGTCGTCGGACATGACGTTGTCGGGCCAATCTAGTCCCGGGGTCGTGGGTACGACCCTATAGTCGTTGGACATGACGGTGGCGGGCCATTCTAGTCCCGGGGTCGTGGGGACGACCCTATAGTCGTCGGACATGTCGGCGGCTGGCCAACTTGGGCCCGTGGTCGTGGGGACGTCCCACTAGTCGTCGGACATGTCGGCGGCTGGCCAACCTAGTCCCGAGGTCGTCGGACTTGACGGTGGCGGGCCAATCTAGTCCCGGGGTCGTGGGGACGACCCTGCAGTCGTCGGACATGTCGGCGGCTGGTCAATCTAGTCGCGGGGTCGTGGGGACGACTCTATAGTCGTCGGACATGTCGGCGGCTGGCCAACTTTGGCCCGTGGTCGTGGGGACGACCCGATAGTCGTCGGACATGTCGGCGGCTGGCCAACTTTGGCCCGTGGTCGTGGGGCGATCCGATAGTCGTCGGACATGTCGGCGGCTGGCCAACCTAGACCCGGGGTCGTGGGGACGACCCTATTGTCGTGGGACATGGCGGTGGGGGGCCAATCTAGTCCCGTGGTCGTGGGGACGACCCTATAGTCGTCGGACAAGTCGGCGGCGGGCCAACTTTGGCCCGTGGTCGTGGGGACGATCCAATAGTCGTCGGACATGTCGGCGGCTGGCCAACTTTGGCCCGTGGTCGTGGGGACGACCCTATAGTCGTCGGACATTTCGGCGGCTTGTCAACCTAGTCCCGGGGTCGTGGGGACGACCCTATAGTCGTTGGATATGACAGTGGCGGGCCAATCTAGTCCCGGGGTCGTGGGTACGACCCTATAGTCGTCGGACAAGACGGCGGCTGGACATCCTTGGCTCACGGTCGTGGGGACGACCCTATAGTCGTCGGACATTTCGGCGGCTTGTCAACCTAGTCCCGGGGTCGTGGGGACGACCCTATAGCCGTTGGACATGACGGTGGCGGGCCAATCTAGTCCCGGGGTCGTGGGTACGAACCTATAGTCGTCGGACAAGTCGGCCCCGGGCCAACCTTGTCCCGGGGTCGTGGGGACGACCGTATAGTCTTCGGACATGACGGTGGCGGGCCAATCTAGTCCCGGGGTCGTGGGGACGACCCTATAGTCGTCGGACAAGACGGCGGCTGGCCGACCTAGTCCCGAGGTCGTGGGGACGACCGTATAGTCGTCGGATATGTTTGCGGCTTGTCAACCTAGTCCCGGGGTCGTGGGGACGACCCTATAGTCGTCGGACATTTCGGCGGCTTGTCAACCTAGTCCCGGGGTCGTGGGGACGACCCTATAGTCGTTGGATATGACAGTGGCGGGCCAATCTAGTCCCGGGGTCGTGGGTACGACCCTATAGTCGTCGGACAAGACGGCGGCTGGACATCCTTGGCTCACGGTCGTGGGGACGACCCTATAGTCGTCGGACATTTCGGCGGCTTGTCAATCTAGTCCCGGGGTCGTGGGGACGACCCTATAGTCGTTGGACATGACGGTGGCGGGCCAATCTAGTCCCGGGGTCGTAGGGACGACCCTATAGTCGTCGGACATGTAGGCGATTGGCCAACATTGGCCCGGGGTCGTGGGGACGACCCTATAGTCGTCGGACAAGTCGGCGGCGGGCCAACCTTGTCCCGGGGTCGTGGGGACGACCCTATAGTCGTCGGACATGACGGTGGCGGGCCAATCTAGTCCCGGGGTTGTGGGGACGACCCTATAGTCGTCGGACAAGACGGCGGCTTGACATTTTTGGCCCGCGGTCGTGGGGACGACCCTATAGTCGTCGGACATTTCGGCGGCTTGCCAACTTTGGCCCCGGGTCGTGGGGACGACCCTATAGTCGTCGGACATTTCGGCGGCATGCCAACTTTGACCCGGGGTCGTGGGGACGACCCTATAGTCGTTGGACATGACGGTGGCGGGCCAATCTAGTCCCGGGGTCGTAGGGACGACCCTATAGTCGTCCGACAAGTCGGCGGCGGGCCAACCTTGTCCCGGGGTCGTGGGGACGTCCCTATAGTCGTCGGACATGACGGTGGCGGGCCAATCTAGTCCCGGGGTCGTGGGGACGACCCTGCAGTCGTCGGACATGTCGGCGGCTGGTCAATCTAGTCCCGGGGTCGTGGGGACGACTCTATAGTCGTCGGACATGTCGGCGGCTGGCCAACTTTGGCCCGTGGTCGTGGGGACGATCCAATAGTCGTCGGACATGTCGGCGGCTGGCCAACTTTGGCCCGTGGTCGTGGGGACGATCCGATAGTCGTCGGACATGTCGGCGGCTGGCCAACTTTGGCCCGTGGTCGTGGGGACGACCCTATAGTCTTCGGACATGACGGTAGCGGGCCAATCTAGACCGGAGGACGTGGGGACGACCCTATAGTCGTCGGACATTTCGGCGGCTGTCCAACTTTGGCCCGGTGTCGTGGGGACGACCCTATAGTCGTCGGACATGTCGGCGGCTGGCCGACCTAGTCCCGAGGTCGTGGGGACGACCGTATAGTCGTCGGATATGTTTGCGGCTTGTCAACCTAGTCCCGGGGTCGTGGGGACGACCCTATAGTCGTTGGACATGACGGTGGCGGGCCAATCTAGTCCCGGGGTCGTGGGGACGACCCTATAGTCGTCGGACAAGACGGCGGCTGGACATCTTTGGCCCGCGGTCGTGGGGACGACCCTATAGTCGTCGGACATTTCGGCGGCTTGCCAACTTTGGCCCGGGGTCGTGGGGACGACCCTATAGTCGTCGGACATGTTGGCGGCTTGTCAGCCTAGACCCGGGGTCGTAGGGACGACCCTATAGTCGTCGGACATTTCGGCGGCTTGCCAACTTTGGCCCGGGGTCGTGGGGACGACCCTATAGTCGTTGGACATGACGGTGGCGGGTCAATCTAGTCCCGGGGTCGTGGGGACGACCCTATAGTCGTCGGACAAGACGGCGGCTGGACATCCTTGGCTCACGGTCGTGGGGACGACCCTATAGTCGTCGGACATTTCGGCGGCTTGTCAACCTAGTCCCGGGGTCGTGGGGACGACCCTATAGCCGTTGGACATGACGGTGGCTGGCCAACCTAGACCCGGGGTTGTGGGGACGACCCTATTGTCGTCGGACATGGCGGTGGCGGGCCAATCTAGTCCCGTGGTCGTGGGGACGACCCTATAGTCGTCGGACATGTCGGCGGCTGGCCAACCTAGTCCCGTGGTCGTGGGGACGATCCGATAGTCGTTGGACATGACGGTGGCGGGCCATTCTAGTCCCGGGGTCGTGGGGACGACCCTATAGTCGTCGGACATGTCGGCGGCTGGCCAACTTTGGCCCGTGGTCGTGGGAACGACCCAGTAGTCGTCGGACATGTCGGCGGCTGGCCAACCTAGTCCCGAGGTCGTCGGACTTGACGGTGGCGGGCCAATCTAGTCCCGGGGTCGTGGGGACGACCCTGCAGTCGTCGGACATGTCGGCGGCTGGTCAATCTAGTCCCGGGGTCGTGGGGACGACTCTATAGTCGTCGGACATGTCGGCGGCTGGCCAACTTTGGCCCGTGGTCGTGGGGACGATCCGATAGTCGTCGGACATGTCGGCGGCTGGCCAACTTTGGCCCGTGGTCGTGGGGACGACCCTATATTCTTCGGACATGACGGTAGCGGGCCAATCTAGACCGGAGGACGTGGGGACGACCCTATAGTCGTCGGACATTTCGGCGGCTGTCCAACTTTGGCCCGGTGTCGTGGGGACGACCCTATAGTCGTCGGACATGTCGGCGGCTGGCCACCCTAGTCCCGAGGTCGTGGGGACGACCCTATAGTCGTCGGACTTGTCGCTGGCGGGCCAATCTAGTCCCGGGGTCGTGGGGACGACCCTACAGTCGTCGGACATTTCGGCGGCTTGCCAACTTTGGCCCGGGGTCGTGGGGACGACCCTATAGTCGTCGGACATGTCGACGGCTGGCCAACCTAGTCCCGAGGTCGTGGGGACGACCCTATAGTCGTCGGACAAGACGGCGGCTGGACATCTTTGGCCCGCGGTCGTGGGGACGACCCTATAGTCGTCGGACATTTCGGCGGCTTGCCAACTTTGGCCCGGGGTCTTGGGGACGACCCTATAGTCGTCGGACATTTCGGCGGCATGCCACCTGTGGCCCGTGGTCGTGGGGACGATCCGATAGTCGTCGGACATGTCGGCGGCTGGCCAACCTAGACCCGGGGTTGTGGGGACGACCCTATTGTCGTCGGACATGGCGGTGGCGGGCCAATCTAGTCCCGTGGTCGTGGGGACGACCCTATAGTCGTCGGACATGTCGGCGGCTGGCCAACCTAGTCCCGTGGTCGTGGGGACGATCCGATAGTCGTTGGACATGACGGTGGCGGGCCATTCTAGTCCCGGGGTCGTGGGGACGACCCTATAGTCGTCGGACATGTCGGCGGCTGGCCAACTTTGGCCCGTGGTCGTGGGGACGACCCAGTAGTCGTCGGACATGTCGGCGGCTGGCCAACCTAGTCCCGAGGTCGTCGGACTTGACGGTGGCGGGCCAATCTAGTCCCGGGGTCGTGGGGACGACCCTGCAGTCGTCGGACATGTCGGCGGCTGGTCAATCTAGTCCCGGGGTCGTGGGGACGACTCTATAGTCGTCGGACATGTCGGCGGCTGGCCAACTTTGGCCCGTGGTCGTGGGGACGATCCAATAGTCGTCGGACATGTCGGCGGCTGGCCAACTTTGGCCCGTGGTCGTGGGGACGACCCTATAGTCTTCGGACATGACGGTAGCGGGCCAATCTAGACCGGAGGACGTGGGGACGACCCTATAGTCGTCGAACATTTCGGCGGCTGTCCAACTTTGGCCCGGTGTCGTGGGGACGACCCTATAGTCGTCGGACATGTCGGCGGCTGGCCAACCTAGTCCCGAGGTCGTGGGGACGACCCTATAGTCGTCGGACTTGTCGCTGGCGGGCCAATCTAGTCCCGGGGTCGTGGGGACGACCCTACCGTCGTCGGACATTTCGGCGGCTTGCCAACTTTGGCCCGGGGTCGTGGGGACGACCCTATAATCGTCGGACATTTCGGCGGCATGCCAACTTTGGCCCGGGGTCGTGGGGACGACCCTATAGTCGTTGGACATGACGGTGGCGGGCCAATCTAGTCCCGGGGTCGTGGGGACGACCCTATAGTCGTCGGACAAGACGGCGGCTGGATATCCTTGGCTCGCGGTCGTGGGGACGACCCTATAGTCGTCGGACATTTCGGCGGCTTGCCAACTTTGGCCCGGGGTCGTGGGGACGACCCTATAATCGTCGGACATTTCGGCGGCATGCCAACTTTGGCCCGGGGTCGTGGGGACGACCCTATAGTCGTTGGACATGACGGTGGCGGGCCAATCTAGTCCCGGGGTCGTGGGGTCGACCCTATAGTCGTCGGACAAGACGGCGGCTGGATATCCTTGGCTCGCGGTCGTGGGGACGACCCTATAGTCGTCGGACATTTCGGCGGCTTGCCAACTTTGGCCCGGGGTCGTGGGGACGACCCTATAGTCGTCGGAAATTTCGGCGGCATGCCAACTTTGGCCCGGGGTCGTGGGGACGACCCTATAGTCGTCGGACTTGTCGCTGGCGGGCCAATCTAGTCCCGGGGTCGTGGGGACGACCCTTCGGTCGTCGGACATTTCGGCGGCATGCCATCTTTAGCCCGGGGTCGTGGGGACGACCCTATATTCGTCGAACATTTTGGCGTCTTGTCAACCTAGACCCTATAGTCGTTGGACATGACGGTGGCGGGCCAATTTAGTCCCGGGGTCGTATGGACGACCCTATAGTCGTCGGACATGTCGGCGGCTGGCCAACATTGGCCCGGGGTCGTGGGGACGGCCCAATAGTCGTTGAACATGTCGGCGGCGGGCCATCCTAGCCCCGGGGTCGTGGGGACGACCCTATTGTCGTCGGACATGACGGTGGCGGGCCAATCTAGTCCCGGGGTCTTGGGGACGACCCTACAGTCGTCGGACATTTCGGCGGCTTGCCAACTTTGGCCCGGGGTCGTGGGTACGACCCTATAGTCGTCGGACTTGACGGTGGCGGGCCAATCTAGTCCCGGGGTCGTGGGGACGACCCTACAGTCGTCGGACATTTCGGCGGCTTGCCAACTTTGGCCCGTGGTCGTGGGGACGGCCCAATAGTCGTCGGACATGTCGGCGGCTGGCCAACTTTAGCCCGTGGTCGTGGGGACGACCCTATAGTCGTCGGACAAGACGGCGGCTGGACATCTTTGGCCCGGGGTCGTGGGGACGACCCTATAGTCGTCGGACATGTCGGCGGCTGGCCAACCTAGTCCCGAGGTCGTTGGGACGACCCTATAGTCGTCGGACTTGACGGTGGCGGGCTAATCTAGTCCCGGGGTCGTGGGGACGACCCTACAGTCGTCGGACATTTCGGCGGCTTGCCAACCTTGGCCCGGGGTCGTGGGGACGAACCTATAGTCGTCGGACTTGACGGTGGCGGGCCAATCTAGTCCCGGGGTCTTGGGGACGACCCTATAGTCGTCGGACATGTCGGCGGCTGGCCAACTTTGGCCCCGGGTCGTGGGGACGACCCAATAGTCGTCGGACATGTCGGCGGCTGGCCAACTTTGGCCCGTGCTCGTGGGGACGACCCTATAGTCGTCGGACAAGACGGCGGCTGGACATCTTTGGCCCGGGGTCGTGGGGACGACCCTATAGTCTTCGGACATGTCGGCGGCTGGCCAACCTAGTCCCGAGGTCGTTGGGACGACCCTGTAGTCGTCGGACTTGACGGTGGCGGGCCAATCTAGTCCCGGGGTCGTGGGGACGACCCTACAGTCGTCGGACATTTCGGCGGCTTGCCAACTTTGGCCCGGGGTCGTGGGGACGACCCTATAGTCGTTGGACATGACGGTGGCGGGCCAATCTAGTCCCGGGGTCGTAGGGACGACCCTATAGTCGTCGGACATGTCGGCGATTGGCCAACATTGGCCCGGGGTCGTGGGGACGACCCTATAGTCGTCGGACATGTCGGCGGCTGGCCAAGCAAGTCCCGAGGTCGTGGGGACGACCCTATAGTCGTCGGACTTGACGGCGGCGGGCCAATCTAATCCCGGGGTCGTGGGGACGACCCTACAGTCGTCGGACATTTCGGCGGCTTGCCAACTTTGGCCCGGTGTCGTGGGGACGACCCTATATTCGTCGGACATGTCGGCGGCTGGCCAACTTTGGCCCGGGGTCGTGGGGACGGCCCATTAGTCGTTGAACATGTCGGCGGCGGGCCATCCTAGCCCCGGGGTCGTGGGGACGACCCTATTGTCGTCGGACATGACGGTGGCGGGCCAATCTAGTCCTGGGGTCTTGGGGACGACCCTACAGTCGTCGGACATTTCGGCGGCTTGCCAACTTTGGCCCGGGGTCGTGGGTACGACCCTATAGTCGTCGGACTTGACGGTGGCGGGCCAATCTAGTCCCGGGGTCGTGGGGACGACCCTACAGTTGTCGGACATTTCGGCGGCTTGTCAACTTTGGCCCGTGGTCGTGGGGACGGCCCAATAGTCGTCGGACATGTCGGCGGCTGGCCAACTTTAGCCCGTGGTCGTGGGGACGACCCTATAGTCGTCGGACAAGACGGCGGCTGGACATCTTTGGCCCGGGGTCGTGGGGACGACCCTATAGTCGTCGGACATGTCGGCGGCTGGCCAACCTAGTCCCGAGGTCGTTGGGACGACCGTATAGTCGTCGGACTTGACGGTGGCGGGCCAATCTAGTCCCGGGGTCGTGGGGACGACCCTACAGTCGTCGGACATTTCGGCGGCTTGCCAACTTTGGCCCGGGGTCGTGGGGACGACCCTATAGTCGTCGGACTTGACGGTGGCGGGCCAATCTAGTCCCGGGGTCTTGGGGACGACCCTATAGTCGTCGGACATGTCGGCGGCTGGCCAACTTTGGCCCCGGGTCGTGGGGACGACCCAATAGTCGTCGGACATGTCGGCGGCTGGCCAACTTTGGCCCGTGCTCGTGGGGACGACCCTATAGTCGTCGGACAAGACGGCGGCTGGACATCTTTGGCCCGGGGTCGTGGGGACGACCCTATAGTCGTCGGACATGTCGGCGGCTGGCTAACCTAGTCCCGAGGTCGTTGGGACGACCCTATAGTCGTCGGACTTGACGGTGGCGGGCCAATCTAGTCCCGGGGTCGTGGGGACGACCCTACAGTCGTCGGACATTTCGGCGGCTTGCCAACTTTGGCCCGGGGTCGTGGGGACGACCCTATAGTCGTCGGACTTGACGGTGGCGGGCCAATTTAGTCCCGGGGTCTTGGGGACGACCCTACAGTCGTCGGACATTTCGGCGGCTTGCCAACTTTGGCCCGGTGTCGTGGGGACGACTCTATAGTCGTCGGTAATGTCGGCGGCTGGCCAACCTGGACCCGGGGTCGTGGGGACGACCCTATAGTCGTCGGACATGTAGGCGGCTGGCCAACTTTGGCCCGGTGTCGTGGGGACGACTCTATAGTCGTCGGAAATGTCGGCGGCTGGCCAACCTGGACCCGGGGTCGTGGGGACGACCCTATAGTCGTCGGACATGTAGGCGGCTGGCCAACTTTGGCCCGGTGTCGTGGGGACGACTCTATAGTCGTCGGAAATGTCGGCGGCTGGCCAACCTGGACCCGGGGTCGTGGGGACGACCCTATTGTCGTCGGACATGACGGTGGCGGGCCAATCTAGTCTCGGGGTCGTGGGGACGACCCTATAGTCGTCGGACATGTCGGCGGCTGGCCAACTTTGGCCCGGGGTCGTGGGGACGACCCTATAGTCGTCGGACATGTTGGCGGCTTGTCAGCCTAGTCCCGCGGTCGTGGGGACGACCCTATAGTCGTCGGACATTTCGGCGGCATGCCATCTTTAGCCCGGGGTCGTGGGGACGACCCTATATTCGTCGATTATTTTGGCGTCTTGTCAACCTAGACCCGGGGTCGTGGGGACGACCCTATAGTCGTCGGACTTGACGGTGGCGGGCCAATCTAGTCCCGGGGTCGTGGGGACAACCCTATAGTCGTTGGACATGACGGTGGCGGGCCAATCTAGTCCCGGGGTCGTGGGGACGACCCTACAGTCGTCGGACATTTCGGCGATTGGCCAACATTGGCCCGGGGTCGTGGGGACGACCCTATTGTCGTCGGACATGACGGTGGCGGGCCAATCTAGTCCTGGGGTCGTGGGGACGACCCCATAGTCGTCGGACAAGTCGGCGGCTGGCCAACTTTGGCCCGGGGTCGTGGGGACGACCCAATAGTTGTCGGACATGTCGGCGGCTGGCCAACTTTGGCCCGTGGTCGTGGGGACGATCCGATTGTCGTCGGACATTTTGGCGGCATGCCATATTTAGCCCGGGGTCGTGGGGACGACCCTATATTCGTCGAACATTTTGGCGTCTTGTCAACCTAGACCCTATAGTCGTTGGACATGACGGTGGCGGGCCAATTTAGTCCCGGGGTCGTATGGACGACCCTATAGTCGTCGGACATGTCGGCGGCTGGCCAACATTGGCCCGGGGTCGTGGGGACGGCCCAATAGTCGTTGAACATGTCGGCGGCGGGCCAATCTAGTCCCGGGGTCGTGGGGACGACCCTACAGTCGTCGGACATTTCGGCGGCTTGCCAACTTTGGCCCGGGGTCGTGGGGACGACCCTATAGTCGTCGGACTTGACGGTGGCGGGCCAATCTAGTCCCGGGGTCTTGGGGACGACCCTACAGTCGTCGGATATTTCGGCGGCTTGCCAACTTTGGCCCGGTGTCGTGGGGACGACTCTATAGTCGTCGGAAATGTCGGCGGCTGGCCAACCTGGACCCGGGGTCATGGGGACGACCCTATAGTCGTCGGACATGTAGGCGGCTGGCCAACTTTGGCCCGGTGTCGTGGGGACGACTCTATAGTCGTCGGAAATGTCGGCGGCTGGCCAACCTGGACCCGGGGTCTTGGGGACGACCCTACAGTCGTCGGACATTTCGGCTGCTTGCCAACTTTGGCCCGGTGTCGTGGGGACGACCCTATAGTCGTCGGAAATGTCGGCGGCTGGCCAACCTGGACCCGGGGTCGTGGGGACGACCCTATTGTCGTCGGACATGACGGTGGCGGGCCAATCTAGTCTCGGGGTCGTGGGGACGACCCTATAGTCGTCGGACATGTCGGCGGCTGGCCAACTTTGGCCCGGGGTCGTGGGGACGACCCTATAGTCGTCGGACATGTTGGCGGCTTGTCAGCCTAGTCCCGCGGTCGTGGGGACGACCCTATAGTCGTCGGACATTTCGGCGGCATGCCATCTTTAGCCCGGGGTCGTGGGGACGACCCTATATTCGTCGATCATTTTGGCGTCTTGTCAACCTAGACCCGGGGTCGTGGGGACGACCCTATAGTCGTCGGACTTGACGGTGGCGGGCCAATCTAGTCCCGGGGTCGTGGGGACGACCCTATAGTCGTTGGACATGACGGTGGCGGGCCAATCTAGTCCCGGGGTCGTGGGGACGACCCTACAGTCGTCGGACATTTCGGCGGCTTGCCAACTTTGGCCCGGTGTCGTGGGGACGACTCTATAGTCGTCGGAAATGTCGGCGGCTGGCCAACCTGGACCCGGGGTCCTGGGGACGACCCTATAGTCGTCGGACATGTAGGCGGCTGGCCAACTTTGGCCCGGTGTCGTGGGGACGACTCTATAGTCGTCGGAAATGTCGGCGGCTGGCCAACCTGGACCCGGGGTCGTGGGGACGACCCTATAGTCGTTGAACATGTCGGCGGCTGGCCAACATTGGCCCGGGGTCGTGGGGACGACCCTATAGTCGTCGGACATGTCGGCGGCAGGCCAACTTTGGCCCGGTGTCGTGGGGACGCGTCTATAGTCGTCGGAAATGTCGGCGCTTGGCCAACCTGGACCCGGGGTCGTGGGGACGACCCTATAGTCGTCGGACAAGACGGCGGCTGGACATCTTTGGCCCGCGGTCGCGGGGACGACCCTATAGTCGTCGGACATTTCGGCGGCATGCCATCTTGAGCCCGGGGTCGTGGGGACGACCCTATAGTCGTCGGACATGTTGGCGGCTTGTCAACCTAGTCCCGGGGTCGTGGGGACGACCCTATAGTCGTTGGACATGACGGTGGCGGGCCAATCTAGTCCCGGGGTCGTAGGGACGACCCTATAGTCGTCGGACATGTCGGCGATTGGCCAACATTGGCCCGGGGTCGTGGGGACGACCCTATAGTCGTCGGACATGTCGGCGGCTGGCCAAGCTAGTCCCGAGGTCGTGGGGACGACCCTATAGTCGTCGGACTTGACGGCGGCGGGCCAATCTAATCCCGGGGTCGTGGGGACGACCCTACAGTCGTCGGACATTTCGGCGGCTTGCCAACTTTGGCCCGGGGTAGTGGGGACGACCCTATAGTCGTCGGACTTGACGGCGGCGGGCCAATCTAATCCCGGGGTCGTGGGGACGACCCTACAGTCGTCGGACATTTCGGCGGCTTGCCAACTTTGGCCCGGGGTAGTGGGGACGACCCTATAGTCGTCGGACATGACGGTGGCGGACCAATCTAGTCCCGGGGTCGTGGGGACGACCCTACAGTCGTCGGACATTTCGGCGGCTTGCCAACTTTGGCCCGGGGTCGTGGGGACGACCCCATAGTCGTCGGACATTTCGGCGGCATGCCAACTTTGGCCCGGGGTCGTGGGGACGACCCTATAGTCGTCGGACATGTCGGCGGCTGGCCAACCTAGTCCCGAGGTCGTTGGGACGACCCTATAGTCGTCGGACTTGACGGTGGCGGGCCAATCTAGTCCCGGGGTCGTGGGGACGACCCTACAGTCGTCGGACATTTCGGCGGCTTGCCAACTTTGGCCCGGGGTCGTGGGGACGACCCCATAGTCGTCGGACTTGACGGTGGCGGGCCAATCTAGTCCCGGGGTCTTGGGGACGACCCTACAGTCGTCGGACATTTCGGCGGCTTGCCAACTTTGGCCCGGTGTCGTGGGGACGACTCTATAGTCGTCGGAAATGTCGGCGGCTGGCCAACCTGGACCCGGGGTCGTGGGGACGACCCTATTGTCGTCGGACATGACGGTGGCGGGCCAATCTAGTCTCGGGGTCGTGGGGACGACCCTATAGTCGTCGGACATGTCGGCGGCTGGCCAACTTTGGCCCGGGGTCGTGGGGACGACCCTATAGTCGTCGGACATGTTGGCGGCTTGTCAGGCTAGTCCCGCGGTCGTGGGGACGACCCTATAGTCGTCGGACATTTCGGCGGCATGCCATCTTTAGCCCGGGGTCGTGGGGACGACCCTATATTCGTCGATCATTTTGGTGTCTTGTCAACCTAGACCCGGGGTCGTGGGGACGACCCTATAGTCGTCGGACTTGACGGTGGCGGGCCAATCTAGTCCCGGGGTCGTGGGGACGACCCTATAGTCGTTGGACATGACGGTGGCGGGCCAATCTATTCCCGGGGTCGTGGGGACGACCCTATAGTCGTCGGACATGTTGACGGCTTGTCAGCCTAGTCCCGCGGTCGTGGGGACGACCCTATAGTCGTCGGACATGTTGGCGGCTTGTCAGCCTAGTCCCGCGGTCGTGGGGACGACCCTATAGTCGTCGGACATTTCGGCGGCATGCCATCTTTAGCCCGGGGTCGTGGGGACGACCCTATATTCGTCGATCATTTTGGCGTCTTGTCAACCTAGACCCGGGGTCGTGGGGACGACCCTATAGTCGTCGGACTTGACGGTGGCGGGCCAATCTAGTCCCGGGGTCGTGGGGACGACCCTGTAGTCGTTGGACATGACGGTGGCGGGCCAATCTATTCCCGGGGTCGTGGGGACGACCCTACAGTCGTCGGACATTTCGGCGATTGGCCAACATTGGCCCGGGGTCGTGGGGACGACCCTATTGTCGTCGGACATGACGGTGGCGGGCCAATCTAGTCCTGGGGTCGTGGGGACGACCCCATAGTCGTCGGACAAGTCGGCGGCTGGCCAACTTTGGCCCGGGGTCGTGGGGACGATCCGATTGTCGTCGGACATTTCGGCGGCATGCCATCTTTAGCCCGGGGTCGTGGGGACGACCCTATATTCGTCGAACATTTTGGCGTCTTGTCAACCTAGACCCTATTGTCGTCGGACATGACGGTGGCGGGCCAATTTAGTCCCGGGGTCGTATGGACGACCCTATAGTCGTCGGACATGACGGTGGCGGGCCAATCTAGTCCCGGGGTCGTGGGGACGACCCTACAGTCGTCGGACATTTCGGCGGCTTGCCAACTTTGGCCCGTGGTCGTGGGGACGGCCCAATAGTCGTCGGACATGTCGGCGGCTGGCCAACTTTGGCCCGTGGTCGTGGGGACGACCCTATAGTCGTCGGACAAGACGGCGGCTGGACATCTTTGGCCCGGGGTCGTGGGGACGACCCTATAGTCGTCGGACATGTCGGCGGCTGGCCAACCTAGTCCCGAGGTCGTTGGGACGACCCTATAGTCGTCGGACTTGACGGTGGCGGGCCAATCTAGTCCCGGGGTCGTGGGGACGACCCTACAGTCGTCGGACATTTCGGCGGCTTGCCAACTTTGGCCCGGGGTCGTGGGGACGACCCTATAGTCGTCGGACTTGACGGTGGCGGGCCAATCTAGTCCCGGGGTCGTGGGGACGACCCTATAGTCGTCAGACAAGTCGGCGGCGGGCCTACCTAGTCCCGGGGTCGTGGGGACGACCCTATAGTCGTCGGACAAGTCAGCGGCTGGCCTACATTGGCCCGTGGTCGTGGGGACGACCATATAGTCGTCGGACATGTCGGCGGCTTGCCAACTTTGGCCCGGGGTCGTGGGGACGACCCTATACTCGTCGGACATGTCGGCGGCTGGCCAACTTAGTCCCGAGGTCGTGGGGACGACCGTATAGTCGTCGGACATGTCGGCGGCAGGCCAACCTAGCCCCGGGGTCGTGGTAGCGACCCTACAGTCGTCGGACATGTCGGTGGCTGGCTAACATTGGCCCGTGGTCGTGGGGACGACCCAATAGTCGTTGGACATATCGGCGGCTGGCCAACTTTGGCCCATGGTCGTGGGGACGACCCTATAGTCGTTGGACATGACGGTGGCGGGCCAATCTAGTCCCGGGTTCGTAGGGACGACCCTATAGTCGTCGGACATGTCGGCGATTGGCCAACATTGGCCCGGGGTCGTGGGGACGACCCTATAGTCGTCGGAGAAGACGGCGGCTGGACATCTTTGGCCCGGGGTCGTGGGGACGACCCTATAGTCGTCGGACATTTCGGCGGCATGCCACCTTTGGCCCGGGGTCGTGGGGACGACCCTATAGTCGTCGGACATGTCGGCGGCTGGCCAACCTTGTCCCGAGGTCGTGGGGACGACCCTATTGTCGTCGGACATGACGGTGGCGGGCCAATCTAGCCCCGGGGTCGTGGGGACGACCCTATAGTCGTCGGACATGTCGGCGGCTGGCCAACTTTGGACCGGTGTCGTGGGGACGACTCTATAGTCGTCGGAAATGTCGGCGGCTGGCCAACCTGGACCCGAGGTCGTGGGGACGACCCTATTGTCGTCGGACATGACGGTGGCGGGCCAATCTAGTCTCGGGGTCGTGGGGACGACCCTATAGTCGTCGGACATGTCGGCGGCTGGCCAACTTTGGCCCGGGGTCGTGGGAACGACCCTATAGTCGTCGGACATGTCGGCGATTGGCCAACATTGGCCCGGGGTCGTGGGGACGACCCTATAGTCGTCGGACATGTCGGCGGCTGGCCAACTTTGGCGCGTGGTCGTGGGGACGATCCGATTATCGTCGGACATGTCGGCGGCTGGCCAACTTTGGCCCGTGGTCGTGGGGACGATCCAATCGTCGTCGGACATGTCGGCGGCTGGCCAACTTTGGCGCGTGGTTGTGGGGACGATCCGATTGTCGTCGGACATGTCGGCGGCTGGCCAACCTAGACCCGGGGTCGTGGGGACGACCCTATTGTCGTCGGACATGGCGGGGGCGGGCCAATCTAGTCCCGTGGTCGTGGGGACGACCCAATAGTCTTCGGACATGACGGTAGCGGGCCAATCTAGACCCGAGGTCCTGGGGACGACCCTATAGTAGTCGGACATGTCGGCGGCTGTCCAACTTTGGCCCGGTGTCGTGGGGACGACTCTATAGTCGTCGGACATGTCGGCGGCTGGCCAACCTAGACCCGGGGTCGTGGGGACGACCCTATAATCGTTGGACATGACGGTGGCGGGCCAATCTAGTCCCGGGGTCGTGGGGACGACCCTATAGTCGTCGGACAAGTCGGCGGCGGGCCAAGCTTGTCCCGGGGTCGTGGGGACGACCCTATAATCGTCGGACATGACGGTGGCGGGCCAATCTAGTCCCGGGGTCGTGGGGACGACCCTATAATCGTTGGACATGACGGTGGCGGGCCAATCTAGTCCCGGGGTCGTAGGGACGACCCTATAGTCGTCGGACATGTTGGCGATTGGCCAACATTGGCCCGGGGTCGTCGGGACCACCCTATAGTCGTCGGACATGTCGGCGGCTGGCCAACCTAGTCCCGGGGTCGTGGGGACGACCCTATAGTCGTCGGACATTTCGGCGGCTTGCCAACTTTGGCCCGGGGTCGTGGGGACGACCCTATAGTCGTCGGACATGTCGGCGGCTGGCCAACTTTGGCCCGTGGTTGTGGGGACGACCCTATAGTCGTTGGACATGACGGTGGCGGGCCAATCTAGTCCCGGGGTCGTGGGGACGACCCTATAGTCGTCGGACATGTCGGCGGCTGGCCAACTTTGGCCCGGTGTCGTGGGGACGACTCTATAGTCGTCGGAAATGTCGGCGGCTGGCCAACCTGGACCCGGGGTCGTGGGGACGACCCTATTGTCGTCGGACATGACGGTGGCGGGCCAATCTAGTCTCGGGGTCGTGGGGACGACCCTATAGTCGTCGGACATGTCGGCGGCTGGCCAACTTTGGCCCGGGGTCGTGGGGACGACTCTATAGTCGTCGGAATGTCGGCGGCTGGCCAACCTGGACTCGGGGACGTGGGGACGACCCTATAGTCGTCGGACAAGACGGCGGCTGGACATCTTTGGCCCGGTGTCGTGGGGACGACCCTATAGTCGTCGGACATGTTGGCGGCTTGTCAGCCTAGTCCCGGGGTCGTGGGTACGACCCTATAGTCGTCGGACAAGTCGGCGGCTGGCCAACCTAGACCCGGGGTCGTGGGGACGACCCTATTGTCGTCGGACATGACGGTGGCGGGCCAATCTAGTCCCGGGGTCGTGGGGACGACCCTATAGTCGTCGGACATGTCGGCGGCTGGCCAACTTTGGCCCGGTGCCGTGGGGACGACCCTACAGTCGTCGGAAATGTCGGCGGCTGGCCAACCTGGACCCGGGGTCGTGGGGACGACCCTATTGTCGTCGGACATGACGGTGGCGGGCCAATCTAGTCTCGGGGTCGTGGGGACGACCCTATAGTCGTCGGACATGTCGGCGGCTGGCCAACTTTGGCCCGTGGTTGTGGGGACGACCCTATAGTCGTTGGACATGACGGTGGCGGGCCAATCTATTCCCGGGGTCGTGGGGACGACCCTATAGTCGTCGGACATGTCGGCGATTGGCCAACATTGGCCCGGGGTCGTGGGGACGACCCTATAGTCGTCGGACATGTCGGCGGCTGGCCAACCTAGTCCCGAGGTCGTGGGGACGACCCTATAGTCGTCGGACTTGACGGTGGCGGGCCAATCTAGTCCCGGGGTCGTGGGGACGACCCTACAGTCGTCGGAAATGTCGGCGGCTGGCCAACCTGGACCCGGGGTCGTGGGGACGACCCTATAGTCGTCGGACTTGACGGTGGCGGGCCAATCTAGTCCCGGGGTCGTGGGGACGACCCTACAGTCGTCGGAAATGTCGGCGGCTGGCCAACCTGGACCCGGGGTCGTGGGGACGACCCTATTGTCGTCGGACATGACGGTGGCGGGCCAATCTAGTCCCTGGGTCGTAGGGACGACCCTATAGTCGTCGGACATGTCGGCGGCTGGCCAACTTTGGCCCGGTGTCGTGGGGACGACTCTACAGTCGTCGGAAATGTCGGCGGCTGGCCAACCTGGACCCGGGGTCGTGGGGACGACCCTATTGTCGTCGGACATGGCGGTGGCGGGCCAATCTAGTCCCGTGGTCGTGGGGACGACCCTATAGTCTTCGGACATGACGGTAGCGGGCCAATCTCGACCCGAGGTCCTGGGTACGACCCTATAGTCGTCGGACAAGTCGGCGGCTGGCCAACTTTGGCCCGTGGTCGTGGGGACGACCATACAGTCGTCGGAAATGTCGGCGGCTGGCCAACCTGGACCCGGGGTCGTGGGGACGACCCTATTGTCGTCGGACATGACGGTGGCGGGCCAATCTAGTCTCGGGGTCGTGGGGACGACCCTATAGTCGTCGGACATGTCGGCGGCTGGCCAACTTTGGCCCGGGGTCGTGGGGACGACTCTATAGTCGTCGGAATGTCGGCGGCTGGCCAACCTGGACTCGGGGACGTGGGGACGACCCTATAATCGTCGGACAAGACGGCGGCTGGACATCTTTGGCCCGGTGTCGTGGGGACGACCCTATAGTCGTCGGACATGTTGGCGGCTTGTCAGCCTAGTCCCGGGGTCGTGGGTACGACCCTATAGTCGTCGGACAAGTCGGCGGCTGGCCAACCTAGACCCGGGGTCGTGGGGACGACCCTATTGTCGTCGGACATGACGGTGGCGGGCCAATCTAGTCCCGGGGTCGTGGGGACGACCCTATAGTCGTCGGACATATCGGCGGCTGGCCAACTTTGGCCCGGTGTCGTGGGGACGACCCTATAGTCGTCGGACATATCGGCGGCTGGCCAACTTTGGCGCGTGGTCGTGGGGACGATCCGATTGTCGCCGGACATGTCGGCGGCTGGCCAACTTTGGCACCGTGGTCGTGGGGACGATCCAATAGTCGTCGGACATGTCGGCGGCTGGCCAACTTTGGCGCGTGGTCGTGGGGACGATCCGATTGTCGTCGGACATGTCGGCGGCTGGCCAACCTAGACCCGGGGTCGTGGGGACGACCCTATTGTCGTCGGACATGGCGGTGGCGGGCCAATCTAGTCCCGTGGTCGTGGGGACGACCCTATAGTCTTCGGACATGACGGTAGCGGGCCAATCTAGACCCGAGGTCCTGGGGACGACCCTATAGTAGTCGGACATGTCGGCGGCTGTCCAACATTGGCCCGGTGTCGTGGGGACGACCCTATAATCGTTGGACATGACGGTGGCGGGCCAATCTAGTCCCGGGGTCGTGGGGACGACCCTATAGTCGTCGGACATGTCGGCGGCTGGCCAACTTTGGCCCGTGGTCGTGGGGACGACCCTATAGTTGTTGGACATGACGGTGGCGGGCTAATCTAGTCCCGGGGTCGTAGGGACGACCCTATAGTCGTTGGACATGACGGCGATTGGCCAACATTGGCCCGGGGTCGTGGGGACGACCCTATAGTCGTCGGACATGTCGGCGGCTGGCCAACTTTGGCGCGTGGTCGTGGGGACGATCCGATTATCGTCGGACATGTCGGCGGCTGGCCAACTTTGGCCCGTGGTCGTGGGGACGATCCAATAGTCGTCGGACATGTCGGCGGCTGGCCAACTTTGGCGCGTGGTCGTGGGGACGATCCGATTGTCGTCGGACATGTCGGCGGCTGGCCAACCTAGACCCGGGGTCGTGGGGACGACCCTATTGTCGTCGGACATGGCGGTGGCGGGCCAATCTAGTCCCGTGGTCGTGGGGACGACCCTATAGTCTTCGGACATGACGGTAGCGGGCCAATCTAGACCCGAGGTACTGGGGACGACCCTATAGTAGTCGGACATGTCGGCGGCTGTCCAACTTTGGCCCGGTGTCGTGGGGACGACTCTATAGTCGTCGGACATGTCGGCGGCTGGCCAACCTAGACCCGGGGTCGTGGGGACGACCCTATAATCGTTGGACATGACGGTGGCGGGCCAATCTAGCCCCGGGGTCGTGGGGACGACCCTATAGTCGTCGGACATGTCGGCGGCTGGCCAACTTTGGACCGGTGTCGTGGGGACGACTCTATAGTCGTCGGAAATGTCGGCGGCTGGCCAACCTGGACCCGAGGTCGTGGGGACGACCCTATTGTCGTCGGACATGACGGTGGCGGGCCAATCTAGTCTCGGGGTCGTGGGGACGACCCTATAGTCGTCGGACATGTCGGCGGCTGGCCAACTTTGGCCCGGGGTCGTGGGAACGACCCTATAGTCGTCGGACATGTCGGCGATTGGCCAACATTGGCCCGGGGTCGTGGGGACGACCCTATAGTCGTCGGACATGTCGGCGGCTGGCCAACTTTGGCGCGTGGTCGTGGGGACGATCCGATTATCGTCGGACATGTCGGCGGCTGGCCAACTTTGGCCCGTGGTCGTGGGGACGATCCAATCGTCGTCGGACATGTCGGCGGCTGGCCAACTTTGGCGCGTGGTTGTGGGGACGATCCGATTGTCGTCGGACATGTCGGCGGCTGGCCAACCTAGACCCGGGGTCGTGGGGACGACCCTATTGTCGTCGGACATGGCGGGGGCGGGCCAATCTAGTCCCGTGGTCGTGGGGACGACCCAATAGTCTTCGGACATGACGGTAGCGGGCCAATCTAGACCCGAGGTCCTGGGGACGACCCTATAGTAGTCGGACATGTCGGCGGCTGTCCAACTTTGGCCCGGTGTCGTGGGGACGACTCTATAGTCGTCGGACATGTCGGCGGCTGGCCAACCTAGACCCGGGGTCGTGGGGACGACCCTATAATCGTTGGACATGACGGTGGCGGGCCAATCTAGTCCCGGGGTCGTGGGGACGACCCTATAGTCGTCGGACAAGTCGGCGGCGGGCCAAGCTTGTCCCGGGGTCGTGGGGACGACCCTATAATCGTCGGACATGACGGTGGCGGGCCAATCTAGTCCCGGGGTCGTGGGGACGACCCTATAATCGTTGGACATGACGGTGGCGGCCAATCTAGTCCCGGGGTCGTAGGGACGACCCTATAGTCGTCGGACATGTTGGCGATTGGCCAACATTGGCCCGGGGTCGTCGGGACGACCCTATAGTCGTCGGACATGTCGGCGGCTGGCCAACCTAGTCCCGGGGTCGTGGGGACGACCCTATAGTCGTCGGACATTTCGGCGGCTTGCCAACTTTGGCCCGGGGTCGTGGGGACGACCCTATAGTCGTCGGACATGTCGGCGGCTGGCCAACTTTGGCCCGTGGTTGTGGGGACGACCCTATAGTCGTTGGACATGACGGTGGCGGGCCAATCTAGTCCCGGGGTCGTGGGGACGACCCTATAGTCGTCGGACATGTCGGCGGCTGGCCAACTTTGGCCCGGTGTCGTGGGGACGACTCTATAGTCGTCGGAAATGTCGGCGGCTGGCCAACCTGGACCCGGGGTCGTGGGGACGACCCTATTGTCGTCGGACATGACGGTGGCGGGCCAATCTAGTCTCGGGGTCGTGGGGACGACCCTATAGTCGTCGGACATGTCGGCGGCTGGCCAACTTTGGCCCGGGGTCGTGGGGACGACTCTATAGTCGTCGGAATGTCGGCGGCTGGCCAACCTGGACTCGGGGACGTGGGGACGACCCTATAGTCGTCGGACAAGACGGCGGCTGGACATCTTTGGCCCGGTGTCGTGGGGACGACCCTATAGTCGTCGGACATGTTGGCGGCTTGTCAGCCTAGTCCCGGGGTCGTGGGTACGACCCTATAGTCGTCGGACAAGTCGGCGGCTGGCCAACCTAGACCCGGGGTCGTGGGGACGACCCTATTGTCGTCGGACATGACGGTGGCGGGCCAATCTGGTCCCGGGGTCGTGGGGACGACCCTATAGTCGTCGGACATGTCGGCGGCTGGCCAACTTTGGCCCGGTGCCGTGGGGACGACCCTACAGTCGTCGGAAATGTCGGCGGCTGGCCAACCTGGACCCGGGGTCGTGGGGACGACCCTATTGTCGTCGGACATGACGGTGGCGGGCCAATCTAGTCTCGGGGTCGTGGGGACGACCCTATAGTCGTCGGACATGTCGGCGGCTGGCCAACTTTGGCCCGTGGTTGTGGGGACGACCCTATAGTCGTTGGACATGACGGTGGCGGGCCAATCTATTCCCGGGGTCGTGGGGACGACCCTATAGTCGTCGGACATGTCGGCGATTGGCCAACATTGGCCCGGGGTCGTGGGGACGACCCTATAGTCGTCGGACATGTCGGCGGCTGGCCAACCTAGTCCCGAGGTCGTGGGGACGACCCTATAGTCGTCGGACTTGACGGTGGCGGGCCAATCTAGTCCCGGGGTCGTGGGGACGACCCTACAGTCGTCGGAAATGTCGGCGGCTGGCCAACCTGGACCCGGGGTCGTGGGGACGACCCTATAGTCGTCGGACTTGACGGTGGCGGGCCAATCTAGTCCCGGGGTCGTGGGGACGACCCTACAGTCGTCGGAAATGTCGGCGGCTGGCCAACCTGGACCCGGGGTCGTGGGGACGACCCTATTGTCGTCGGACATGACGGTGGCGGGCCAATCTAGTCCCTGGGTCGTAGGGACGACCCTATAGTCGTCGGACATGTCGGCGGCTGGCCAACTTTGGCCCGGTGTCGTGGGGACGACTCTACAGTCGTCGGAAATGTCGGCGGCTGGCCAACCTGGACCCGGGGTCGTGGGGACGACCCTATTGTCGTCGGACATGGCGGTGGCGGGCCAATCTAGTCCCGTGGTCGTGGGGACGACCCTATAGTCTTCGGACATGACGGTAGCGGGCCAATCTCGACCCGAGGTCCTGGGTACGACCCTATAGTCGTCGGACAAGTCGGCGGCTGGCCAACTTTGGCCCGTGGTCGTGGGGACGATCCAATAGTCGTCGGACATGTCGGCGGCTGGCCAACTTTGGCGCGTGGGCGTGGGGACGATCCGATGGTCGTCGGACATGTCGGCGGCTGGCCAACCTAGACCCGGGGTCGTGGGGACGACCCTATTGTCGTCGGACATGGCGGTGGCGGGCCAATCTAGTCCCGTGGTCGTGGGGACGACCCTATATTCGTCGGACATGTCGGCAGCTGGCCAACTTTGGCCCGGGGTCGTGGGGACGACCCTATAGTCGTCGGACATGTCGGCGGCTGGCCAACCTGGACTCGGGGACGTGGGGACGACTCTATAGTCGTCGGAAATGTCGGCGGCTGGCCAACCTGGACCCGGGGTCGTGGGGACGACCCTATTGTCGTCGGACATGACGGTGGCGGGCCAATCTAGTCTCGCGGTCGTGGGGACGACCCTATAATCGTCGGACATGACGGTGGCGGGCCAATCTAGTCCCGGGGTCGTGGGGACGACCCTATAGTCGTCGGACATTTCGGCGGCATGCCAACTTTGGCCCGTGGTCGTGGGGACGACCCTATAGTTGTTGGACATGACGGTGGCGGGCTAATCTAGTCCCGGGGTCGTAGGGACGACCCTATAGTCGTTGGACATGTCGGCGATTGGCCAACATTGGCCCGGGGTCGTGGGGACGACCCTACAGTCGTCGGAAATGTCGGCGGCTGGCCAACCTGGACCCGGGGTCGTGGGGACGACCCTATTGTCGTCGGACATGACGGTGGCGGGCCAATCTAGTCTCGGGGTCGTGGGGACGACCCTATAGTCGTCGGACATGTCGGCGGCTGGCCAACTTTGGCCCGGGGTCGTGGGGACGACTCTATAGTCGTCGGAATGTCGGCGGCTGGCCAACCTGGACTCGGGGACGTGGGGACGACCCTATAGACGTCGGACAAGACGGCGGCTGGACATCTTTGGCCCGGTGTCGTGGGGACGACCCTATAGTCGTCGGACATGTTGGCGGCTTGTCAGCCTAGTCCCGGGGTCGTGGGTACGACCCTATAGTCGTCGGACAAGTCGGCGGCTGGCCAACCTAGACCCGGGGTCGTGGGGACGACCCTATTGTCGTCGGACATGACGGTGGCGGGCCAATCTAGTCCCGGGGTCGTGGGGACGACCCTATAGTCGTCGGACATGTCGGCGGCTGGCCAACTTTGGCGCGTGGTCGTGGGGACGATCCGATTGTCGTCGGATATGTCGGCGGCTGGCCAACTTTGGCACCGTGGTCGTGGGGACGATCCAATAGTCGTCGGACATGTCGGCGGCTGGCCAACTTTGGCGCGTGGTCGTGGGGACGATCCGATTGTCGTCGGACATGTCGGCGGCTGGCCAACCTAGACCCGGGGTCGTGGGGACGACCCTATAATCGTTGGACATGACGGTGGCGGGCCAATCTAGTCCCGGGGTCGTAGGGACGACCCTATAGTCGTCGGACATGTTGGCGATTGGCCAACATTGGCCCGGGGTCGTGGGGACGACCCTATAGTCGTCGGACATGTCGGCGGCTGTCCAACTTTGGCCCGGTGTCGTGGGGACGACTCAATAGTCGTCGGATATGTCGGCGGCTGGCCATCCTAGACCCGGGGTCTTGGGGACGACCCTATTGTCGTCGGACATGACGGTGGCGGGCCAATCTAGTCCCGGGGTCGTGGGGACGACCCTATAATCGTTGGACATGACGGTGGCGGGCCAATCTAGTCCCGGGGTCGTAGGGACGACCCTATAGTCGTCGGACATGTTGGCGGCTTGTCAGCCTAGTCCCAGGGTCGTGGGTACGACCCTATAGTCGTCGGACAAGTCGGCGGCGGGCCAACCTTGTCCCGGGGTCGTGGGGACGACCCTATAGTCGTCGGACATGTCGGCGGCTGGCCAACTTTGGCCCGGGGTCGTGGGGACGACCCTATAGTCGTCGGACATGTCGGCGGCTGTCCAACTTTGGCCCGGTGTCGTGGGGACGACTCTATAGTCGTCGGATATGTCGGCGGCTGGCCAACCTAGACCCGGGGTCTTGGGGACGACCCTATTGTCGTCGGACATGACGGTGGCGGGCCAATCTAGTCCCGGGTTCGTGGGGACGACCCTATAGTCGTCGGACAAGTCGGCGGCGGGCCAAGCTTGTCCCGGGGTCGTGGGGACGACCCTACAATCGTCGGACATGACGGTGGCGGGCCAATCTAGTCCCGGGGTCGTGGGGACGACCCTACAGTCGTCGGAAATGTCGGCGGCTGGCCAACCTGGACCCGGGGTCGTGGGGACGACCCTATAGTCGTTGGACATGTCGGCGATTGGCCAACATTGGCCCGGGGTAGTGGCGACGACCCTATAGTCGTCGGACATGTCGGCGGCTGGCCAACTTTGGCGCGTGGTCGTGGGGACGATCCGATTGTCGTCGGACATGTCGGCGGCTGGCCAACTTTGGCCCGTGGCCGTGGGGACGATCCAATAGTCGTCGGACATGTCGGCGGCTGGCCAACTTTGGCGCGTGGGCGTGGGGACGATCCGATGGTCGTCGGACATGTCGGCGGCTGGCCAACTTTGGCCCGGTGTCGTGGGGACGACTCTATAGTCGTCGGAAATGTCGGCGGCTGGCCAACCTGGACCCGGGGTCGTGGGGACGACCCTATTGTCGTCGGACATGGCGGTGGCGGGCCAATCTAGTCCCGTGGTCGTGGGGACGACCCTATAGTCTTCGGACATGACGGTAGCGGGCCAATCTCGACCCGAGGTCCTGGGGACGACCCTATAGTAGTCGGACATGTCGGCGGCTGTCCAACTTTGGCCCGGTGTCGTGGGGACGACTGTATAGTCGTCGGACATTTCGGCGGCTTGCCAACTTTGGCCCGGGGTCGTGGGGACGACTCTATAGTCGTCGGAAATGTCGGCGGCTGGCCAACCTGGACTCGGGGTCGTGGGGACGACCCTATAGTCGTCGGACAAGACGGCGGCTGGACATCTTTGGCCCGGGGTCGTGGGGACGGACCGATTGTCGTCGGACATGTCGGCGGCTGGCCAACCTAGTCCCGAGGTCGTGGGGACGACCCTATAGTCGTCGGACTTGACGGTGGCGGGCCAATCTAGTCCCGGGGTCGTGGGGACGACCCTACAGTCGTCGGAAATGTCGGCGGCTGGCCAACCTGGACCCGGGGTCGTGGGGACGACCCTATTGTCGTCGGACATGACGGTGGCGGGCCAATCTAGTCTCGGGGTCGTGGGGACGACCCTATAGTCGTCGGACAAGGCGGCGGCTGGACATCTTTGGCCCGGGGTCGTGGGGACGACCCTATAGTCGTCGGACATGTTGGCGGCTTGTCAGCCTAGTCCCGGGGTCGTGGGTACGACCCTATAGTCGTCGGACAAGTCGGCGGCTGCCCAACCTAGACCAGGGGTCGTGGGGACGACCCTATTGTCGTCGGACATGACGGTGGCGGGCCAATCTAGTCCCGGGGTCGTGGGGACGACCCTATAGTCGTCGGACATGTCGGCGATTGGCCAACATTGGCCCGGGGTCGTGGGGACGACCCTATAGTCGTCGGACATGTCGGCGGCTGGCCAACCTAGTCCCGAGGTCGTGGGGACGACCCTATAGTCGTCGGACTTGACGGTGGCGGGCCAATCTAGTCCCGGGGTCGTGGGGACGACCCTACAGTCGTCGGAAATGTCGGCGGCTGGCCAACCTGGACCCGGGGTCGTGGGGACGACCCTATTGTCGTCGGACATGACGGTGGCGGGCCAATCTAGTCTCGGGGTCGTGGGGACGACCCTATAGTCGTCGGACATGTCGGCGGCTGGCCAACTTTGGCCCGGGGTCGTGGGGACGACTCTATAGTCGTCGGAATGTCGGCGGCTGGCCAACCTGGACTCGGGGACGTGGGGACGACCCTATAGTCGTCGGACAAGACGGCGGCTGGACATCTTTGGCCCGGTGTCGTGGGGACGACCCTATAGTCGTCGGACATGTTGGCGGCTTGTCAGCCTAGTCCCGGGGTCGTGGGTACGACCCTATAGTCGTCGGACAAGTCGGCGGCTGGCCAACCTAGACCCGGGGTCGTGGGGACGACCCTATTGTCGTCGGACATTACGGTGGCGGGCCAATCTAGTCCCGGGGTCGTGGGGACGACCCTATAGTCGTCGGACATATCGGCGGCTGGCCAACTTTGGCCCGGTGTCGTGGGGACGACCCTATAGTCGTCGGACATATCGGCGGCTGGCCAACTTTGGCGCGTGGTCGTGGGGACGATCCGATTGTCGCCGGACATGTCGGCGGCTGGCCAACTTTGGCACCGTGGTCGTGGGGACGATCCAATAGTCGTCGGACATGTCGGCGGCTGGCCAACTTTGGCGCGTGGTCGTGGGGACGATCCGATTGTCGTCGGACATGTCGGCGGCTGGCCAACCTAGACCCGGGGTCGTGGGGACGACCCTATTGTCGTCGGACATGGCGGTGGCGGGCCAATCTAGTCCCGTGGTCGTGGGGACGACCCTATAGTCTTCGGACATGACGGTAGCGGGCCAATCTAGACCCGAGGTCCTGGGGACGACCCTATAGTAGTCGGACATGTCGGCGGCTGTCCAACATTGGCCCGGTGTCGTGGGGACGACCCAATAATCGTTGGACATGACGGTGGCGGGCCAATCTAGTCCCGGGGTCGTGGGGACGACCCTATAGTCGTCGGACATGTCGGCGGCTGGCCAACTTTGGCCCGTGGTCGTGGGGACGACCCTATAGTTGTTGGACATGACGGTGGCGGGCTAATCTAGTCCCGGGGTCGTGGGGACGACCCTATAGTCGTTGGACATGTCGGCGATTGGCCAACATTGGCCCGGGGTCGTGGGGACGACCCTATAGTCGTCGGACATGTCGGCGGCTGGCCAACTTTGGCGCGTGGTCGTGGGGACGATCCGATTATCGTCGGACATGTCGGCGGCTGGCCAACTTTGGCCCGTGGTCGTGGGGACGATCCAATAGTCGTCGGACATGTCGGCGGCTGGCCAACTTTGGCGCGTGGTCGTGGGGACGATCCGATTGTCGTCGGACATGTCGGCGGCTGGCCAACCTAGACCCGGGGTCGTGGGGACGACCCTATAGTCGTCGGACATGTCGGCGGCTGGCCAACTTTGGCCCGTGGTCGTGGGGACGACCCTATAGTTGTTGGACATGACGGTGGCGGGCTAATCTAGTCCCGGGGTCGTGGGGACGACCCTATAATCGTTGGACATGACGGTGGCGGGCCAATCTAGTCCCGGGGTCGTAGGGACGACCCTATAGTCGTTGGACATGTTGGCGATTGGCCAACATTGGCCCGGGGTCGTGGGGACGACCCTATAGTCGTCGGACATGTCGGCGGCTGGCCAACTTTGGCCCGTGGTTGTGGGGACGACCCTATAGTCGTTGGACATGACGGTGGCGGGCCAATCTAGTCCCGGGGTCGTGGGGACGACCCTATAGTCGTCGGACCTGTCGGCGGCTGGCCAACTTTGGCCCGGTGTCGTGGGGACGACTCTATAGTCGTCGGAAATGTCGGCGGCTGGCCAGCCTGGATTCGGGGTCGTGGGGACGACCCTATTGTCGTCGGACATGACGGTGGCGGGCCAATCTAGTCTCGCGGTCGTGGGGACGACCCTATAGTCGTCGGACATGTCGGCGGCTGGCCAACTTTGGCCCGGGGTCGTGGGGACGACCCTATAGTCGTTGGACATGACGGTGGCGGGCCAATCTAGTCCCGGGGTCGTGGGGACGACCCTATAGTCGTCGGACAAGACGGCGGCTGGACATCTTTGGCCCGGGGTCGTGGGGACGTCCCTATAGTCGTCGGACATGTTGGCGGCTTGTCAGCCTAGTCCCGAGGTCGTTGGGACGACCCTATAGTCGTCGGACTTGACGGTGGCGGGCCAATCTAGTCCCGGGGTCGTGGGGACGACCCTACAGTCGTCGGAAATGTCGGCGGCTGGCCAACCTGGACCCGGGGTCGTGGGGACGACCCTATAGTCGTCGGACATGTCGGCGGCTGGCCAACTTTGGCCCGTGGTTGTGGGGACGACCCTATAGTCGTTGGACATGACGGTGGCGGGCCAATCTAGTCCCGGGGTCGTGGGGACGACCCAATAGTCGTCGGACAAGTCGGCGGCTGGCCAACCTAGACCCGGGGTCGTGGGGACGACCCTATTGTCGTCGGACATGACGGTGGCGGGCCAATCTAGTCCCGGGGTCGTGGGGACGACCCTATAGTCGTCGGACATGTCGGCGATTGGCCAACATTGGCCCGGGGTCGTGAGGACGACCCTATAGTCGTCGGACATGTCGGCGGCTGGCCAACCTAGTCCCGAGGTCGTGGGGACGACCCTATAGTCGTCGGACTTGACGGTGGCGGGCCAATCTAGTCCCGGGGTCGTGGGGACGACCCTACAGTCGTCGGAAATGTCGGCGGCTGGCCAACCTGGACCCGGGGTCGTGGGGACGACCCTATAGTCGTCGGACATGTCGGCGGCTGGCCAACTTTGGCCCGTGGTTGTGGGGACGACCCTATAGTCGTTGGACATGACGGTGGCGGGCCAATCTAGTCCCGGGGTCGTGGGGACGACCCAATAGTCGTCGGACATGTCGGCGGCTGGCCAACTTTGGCCCGGTGTCGTGGGGACGACTCTATAGTCGTCGGAAATGTCGGCGGCTGGCCAGCCTGGACCCGGGGTCGTGGGGACGACCCTATTGTCGTCGGACATGACGGTGGCGGGCCAATCTAGTCTCGCGGTCGTGGGGACGTCCCTATAATCGTCGGACATGACGGTGGCGGGCCAATCTAGTCCCGGGGTCGTGGGGACGACCCTATAGTCGTCGGACATTTCGGCGGCATGCCAACTTTGGCCCGTGGTCGTGGGGACGACCCTATAGTTGTTGGACATGACGGTGGCGGGCTAATCTAGTCCCGGGGTCGTAGGGACGACCCTATAGTCGTTGGACAAGACGGCGGCTGGACATCTTTGGCCCGGTGTCGTGGGGACGACCCTATAGTCGTCGGACATGTCGGCGGCTGGCCAACTTTGGCCCGTGGTTGTGGGGACGACCCTATAGTCGTTGGACATGACGGTGGCGGGCCAATCTAGTCCCGGGGTCGTGGGGACGACCCTATAGTCGTCGGACATGTCGGCGGCTGGCCAACTTTGGACCGGTGTCGTGGGGACGACTCTATAGTCGTCGGAAATGTCGGCGGCTGGCCAACCTGGACCCGCGGTCGTGGGGACGACCCTATTGTCGTCGGACATGACGGTGGCGGGCCAATCTAGTCTCGGGGTCGTGGGGACGACCCTATAGTCGTCGGACATGTCGGCGGCTGGCCAACTTTGGCCCGGGGTCGTGGGGACGACCCTATAGTCGACGGACATGTCGGCGGCTGGCCAACTTTGGCCCGGTGTCGTGGGGACGACTCTATAGTCGTCGGAAATGTCGGCGGCTGGCCAACCTGGACCCGGGGTCGTGGGGACGACCCTATAGTCGTCGGACAAGACGGCGGCTGGACATCTTTGGCCCGGGGTCGTGGGGACGACCCTAAAGTCGTCGGACATGTTGGCGGCTTGTCAGCCTAGTCCCGGGGTCGTGGGTACGACCCTATAGTCGTCGGACACGTCGGCGGCTGGCCAACCTAGACCCGGGGTCGTGGGGACGACCCTATTGTCGTCGGACATGACGGTGGCGGGCCAATCTAGTCCCGGGGTCGTGGGGACGACCCTATAGTCGTCGGACATATCGGCGGCTGGCCAACATTGGCCCGTGGTCGTGGGGACGATCCAATAGTCGTCGGACATGTCGGCGGCATGCCAACTTTGGCCCGTGGTCGTGGGGACGACCCTATAGTCGTTGGGCATGACGGTGGCGGGCCAATCTAGTCCCGGGGTCGTAGGGACGACCCTATAGTCGTCGGACATGTCGGCGATTGGCCAACATTGGCCCGGGGTCGTGGGGACGACCCTATAATCGTCGGACATGACGGTGGCGGGCCAATCTAGTCCCGGGGTCGTGGGGACGACCCTATAGTCGTCGGACATGTCGGCGGCTGGCCAACTTTGGCCCGGTGTCGTGGGGACGACCCTATAGTCGTCGGACATTTCGGCGGCATGCCAACTTTGGCCCGTGGTCGTGGGGACGACCCTATAGTTGTTGGACATGACGGTGGCGGGCTAATCTAGTCCCGGGGTCGTAGGGACGACCCTATAGTCGTTGGACAAGACGGCGGCTGGACATCTTTGGCCCGGTGTCGTGGGGACGACCCTATAGTCGTCGGACATGTCGGCGGCTGGCCAACTTTGGCCCGTGGTTGTGGGGACGACCCTATAGTCGTTGGACATGACGGTGGCGGGCCAATCTAGTCCCGGGGTCGTGGGGACGACCCTATAGTCGTCGGACATGTCGGCGGCTGGCCAACTTTGGACCGGTGTCGTGGGGACGACTCTATAGTCGTCGGAAATGTCGGCGGCTGGCCAACCTGGACCCGAGGTCGTGGGGACGGCCCTATTGTCGTCGGACATGACGGTGGCGGGCCAATCTAGTCTCGGGGTCGTGGGGACGACCCTATAGTCGTCGGACATGTCGGCGGCTGGCCAACTTTGGCCCGGTGTCGTGGGGACGACTCTATAGTCGTCGGAAATGTCGGCGGCTGGCCAACCTGGACCCGGGGTCGTGGGGACGACCCTATAGTCGTCGGACAAGACGGCGGCTGTACATCTTTGGCCCGGGGTCGTGGGGACGACTCTATAGTCGTCGGAATGTCGGCGGCTGGCCAACCTGGACTCGGGGTCGTGGGGACGACCCTATAGTCGTCGGACATGTCGGCGGCATGCCAACTTTGGCCCGTGGTCGTGGGGACGACCCTATTGTCGTCGGACATGACGGTGGCGGGCCAATCTAGTCTCGGGGTCGTGGGGACGACCCAATAGTCGTCGGACATGTCGGCGGCTGGCCAACTTTGGCCCGGGGTCGTGGGGACGACTCTATAGTCGTCGGAATGTCGGCGGCTGGCCAACCTGGACTCGGGGTCGTGGGGACGACCCTATAGTCGTCGGACAAGACGGCGGCTGGACATCTTTGGCCCGGGGTCGTGGGGACGACCCTATAGTCGTCGGACATGTTGGCGGCATGTCAGCCTAGTCCCGGGGTCGTGGGTACGACCCTATAGTCGTCGGACAAGTCGGCGGCTGGCCAACCTAGACCCGGGGTCGTGGGGACGACCCTATTGTCGTCGGACATGGCGGTGGCGGGCCAATCTAGTCCCGTGGTCGTGGGGACGACCCTATAGTCTCCGGACATGACGGTAGCGGGCCAATCTAGACCCGAGGTCCTCGGGACGACCCTATAGTAGTCGGACATGTTGGCGATTGGCCAACATTGGCCCGGGGTCGTCGGGACGACCCTATAGTCGTCAGACATGTCGGCGGCTGGCCAACCTAGTCCCGGGGTCGTGGGGACGACCCTATAGTCGTCGGACATTTCGGCGGCTTGCCAACTTTGGCCCGGGGTCGTGGGGACGACCCTATATTCGTCGGACATGTCGGCGGCTGGCCAACTTTGGCCCGTGGTTGTGGGGACGACCCTATAGTCGTTGGACATGACGGTGGCGGGCCAATCTAGTCCCGGGGTCGTGGGGACGACCCTATAGTCGTCGGAAATGTCGGCGGCTGGCCAACCTGGACCCGGGGTCGTGGGGCCGACCCTATTGTCGTCGGTCATGACGGTGGCGGGCCAATGTAGTCTCGCGGTCGTGGGGACGACCCTATAATCGTCGGACATGACGGTGGCGGGCCAATCTAGTCCCGGGGTCGTGGGGACGACCCTATAGTCGTCGGACATGTCGGCGGCTGGCCAACTTTGGCCCGGTGTCGTGGGGACGACCCTATAGTCGTCGGACATTTCGGCGGCATGCCAACTTTGGCCCGTGGTCGTGGGGACGACCCTATAGTCGTCGGACATGTCGGCGGCTGGCCAACTTTGGACCGGTGTCGTGGGGACGACTCTATAGTCGTCGGAAATGTCGGCGGCTGGCCAACCTGGACCCGAGGTCGTGGGGACGACCCTATTGTCGTCGGACATGACGGTGGCGGGCCAACCTAGTCCCGAGGTCGTGGGGACGACCCTATAGTCGTCGGACTTGACGGTGGCGGGCCAATCTAGTCCCGGGGTCGTAGGGACGACCCTATAGTCGTCGGACATGACGGTGGCGGGCCAATCTAGTCCCGGGGTCGTGGGGACGACCCTATAGTCGTCGGACATGTCGGCGGCTGGCCAACTTTGGCCCGGTGTCGTGGGGACGACCCTATAGTCGTCGGACATTTCGGCGGCATGCCAACTTTGGCCCGTGGTCGTGGGGACGACCCTATAGTCGTCGGACATGACGGTGGCGGGCCAATCTAGTCCCGGGGTCGTAGGGACGACCCTATAGTCGTCGGACATGTTGGCGATTGGCCAACATTGGCCCGGGTTCGTCGGGACGACCTTATAGTCGTCGGACATGTCGGCGGCTGGCCAACCTAGTCCCGGGGTCGTGGGGACGACCCTATAGTCGTCGGAAATGTCGGCGGCTGGCCAACCTGGACCCGAGGTCGTGGGGACGACCCTATTGTCGTCGGACATGACGGTGGCGGGCCAATCTAGTCTCGCGGTCGTGGGGACGACCCTATAATCGTCGGAAATGACGGTGGCGGGCCAATCTAGTCCCGGGGTCGTGGGGACGACCCTATAGTCGTCGGACATGTCGGCGGCTGGCCAACTTTGGCGCGTGGTCGTGGGGACGATCCGATTGTCGTCGGACATGTCGGCGGCTGGCCAACTTTGGCACCGTGGTCGTGGGGACGATCCAATAGTCGTCGGACATGTCGGCGGCTGGCCAACTTTGGCGCGTGGTCGTGGGGACGATCCGATTGTCGTCGGACATGTCGGCGGCTGGCCAACCTAGATCCGGGGTCGTGGGGACGACCCTATTGTCGTCGGACATGACGGTGGCGGGCCAATCTAGTCCCGGTGTCGTGGGGACGACCCTATAGTCGTCGGACAAGTCGGCGGCGGGCCAAGCTTGTCCCGGGGTCGTGGGGACGACCCTATAATCGTCGGACATGACGGTGGCGGGCCAATCTAGTCCCGGGGTCGTGGGGACGACCCTATAGTCGTCGGACAAGACGGCGGCTGGCCAACCTAGACCCGGGGTCGTGGGGACGACCCTATTGTCGTCGGACATGACGGTGGCGGGCCAATCTATTCCCGGGGTCGTGGGGACGACCCTATAGTCGTCGGACATGTCGGCGGCTGGCCAGCATTGGCCCGTGGTCGTGGGGACGATCCAATAGTCGTCGGACATGTCGGCGGCATGCCAACTTTGGCCCGTGGTCGTGGGGACGACCCTATAGTCGTTGGACATGACGGTGGCGGGCCAATCTAGTCCCGGGGTCGTAGGGACGACCCTATAGTCGTCGGACATATCGGCGATTGGCCAACATTGGCCCGGGGTCGTGGGGACGACCCTATAGTCGTCGGACATGTCGGCGGCTGGCCAACCTAGTCCCGAGGTCGTGGGGACGACCCTATAGTCGTCGGACTTGACGGTGGCGGGCCAATCTAGTCCCGGGGTCGTAGGGACGACCCTATAGTCGTCGGACATATCGGCGATTGGCCAACATTGGCCCGGGGTCGTGGGGACGACCCTATAGTCGTCGGACATGTCGGCGGCTGGCCAACCTAGTCCCGAGGTCGTGGGGACGACCCTATAGTCGTCGGACTTGACGGTGGCGGGCCAATCTAGTCCCGGGGTCGTGGGGACGAACCTACAGTCGTCGGAAATGTCGGCGGCTGGCCAACCTGGACCCGGGGTCGTGGGGACGACTCTATAGTCGTCGGACTTGACGGTGGCGGGCCAATCTAGTCCCGGGGTCGTGGGGACGACCCTACAGTCGTCGGAAATGTCGGCGGCTGGCCAACCTGGACCCGGGGTCGTGGGGACGACCCTATTGTCGTCGGACATGACGGTGGCGGGCCAATCTAGTCCCGGGGTCGTGGGGACGACCCTATAGTCTCCGGACATGACGGTAGCGGGCCAATCTAGACCCGAGGTCCTCGGGACGACCCTATAGTAGTCGGACATGTTGGCGATTGGCCAACATTGGCCCGGGGTCGTCGGGACGACCCTATAGTCGTCAGACATGTCGGCGGCTGGCCAACCTAGTCCCGGGGTCGTGGGGACGACCCTATAGTCGTCGGACATTTCGGCGGCTTGCCAACATTGGCCCGGGGTCGTGGGGACGACCCTATAGTCGTCGGACATGTCGGCGGCTGGCCAACTTTGGCCCGTGGTTGTGGGGACGACCCTATAGTCGTTGGACATGACGGTGGCGGGCCAATCTAGTCCCGGGGTCGTGGGGACGACCCTATAGTCGTCGGACATGTCGGCGGCTGGCCAACTTTGGACCGGTGTCGTGGGGACGACTCTATAGTCGTCGGAAATGTCGGCGGCTGGCCAACCTGGACCCGAGGTTGTGGGGACGACCCTATTGTCGTCGGACATGACGGTGGCGGGCCAATCTAGTCTCGGGGTCGTGGGGACGACCCTATAGTCGTCGGACATGTCGGCGGCTGGCCAACTTTGGCCCGGGGTCGTGGGGACGACCCTATAATCGTTGGACATGACGGTGGCGGGCCAATCTAGTCCCGGGGTCGTGGGGACGACCCTATAGTCGTCGGACATGACGGTGGCGGGCCAATCTAGTCCCGTGGTCGTGGGGACGACCCTATAGTTTTCGGACATGACGGTAGCGGGCCAATCTAGACCCGAGGTCCTGGGGACGACCCTATAGTAGTCGGACGTGTCGGCGGCTGTCCAACTTTGGCCCGGTGTCGTGGGGACGACTCTATAGTCGTCGGACATGTCGGCGGCTGGCCAACCTAGACCCGGGGTCGTGGGGACGACCCTATAATCGTTGGACATGACGGTGGCGGGCCAATCTAGTCCCGGGGTCGTGGGGACGATCCGATTGTCGTCGGACATGTTGGCGATTGGCCAACATTGGCCCGGGTTCGTCGGGACGACCTTATAGTCGTCGGACATGTCGGCGGCTGGCCAACCTAGTCCCGGGGTCGTGGGGACGACCCTATAGTCGTCGGAAATGTCGGCGGCTGGCCAACCTGGACCCGGGGTCGTGGGGACGACCCTATAATCGTTGGACATGGCGGTGGCGGGCCAATCTAGTCCCGGGGTCGTAGGGACGACCCTATAGTGGTCGGACATGTTGGCGATTGGCCAACATTGGCCCGGGGTCGTCGGGACGACCCTATAGTCGTCGGTCATGTCGGCGGCTGGCCAACCTAGTCCCGGGGTCGTGGGGACGACCCTATAGTCGTCGGAAATGTCGGCGGCTGGCCAACCTGGACCCGGGGTCGTGGGGACGACCCTATAGTCGTCGGACTTTTCGGCGGCTTGCCAACTTTGGCCCGGGGTCGTGGGGACGACCCTATAGTCGTCGGACATGTCGGCGGCTGGCCAACTTTGGCCCGTGGTTGTGGGGACGACCCTATAGTCGTTGGACATGACGGTGGCGGGCCAATCTAGTCCCGGGGTCGTGGGGACGACCCTATAGTCGTCGGAAATGTCGGCGGCTGGCCAACCTGGACCCGGGGTCGTGGGGACGACCCTATTGTCGTCGGACATGACGGTGGCGGGCCAATCTAGTCTCGCGGTCGTCGGGACGACCCTATAATCGTCGGAAATGACGGTGGCGGGCCAATCTAGTCCCGGGGTCGTGGGGACGACCCTATAGTCGTCGGACATGTCGGCGGCTGGCCAACTTTGGCCCGGTGTCGTGGGGACGACCCTATAGTCGTCGGACATTTCGGCGGCATGCCAACTTTGGCCCGTGGTCGTGGGGACGACCCAATAGTTGTTGGACATGACGGTGGCGGGCTAATCTAGTCCCGGGGTCGTAGGGACGACCCTATAGTCGTTGGACATGTCGGCGATTGGCCAACATTGGCCCGGGGTCGTGGGGACGACCCTACAGTCGTAGGAAATGTCGGCGGCTGGCCAACCTGGACCCGGGGTCGTGGGGACGACCCTATTGTCGTCGGACATGACGGTGGCGGGCCAACCTAGACCCGGGGTCGTGGGGACGACCCTATTGTCGTCGGACATGACGGTGGCGGGCCAATCTAGTCCCGGGGTCGTGGGGACGACCCTATAGTCGTCGGACATGTCGGCGGCTGGCCAACTTTGGCCCGGTGTCGTGGGGACGACCCTATAGTCGTCGGACATGTCGGCGGCTGGCCAACTTTGGCGCGTGGTCGTGGGGACGATCCGATTGTCGTCGGACATGTCGGCGGCTGGCCAACTTTGGCACCGTGGTCGTGGGGACGATCCAATAGTCGTCGGACATGTCGGCGGCTGGCCAACTTTGGCGCGTGGTCGTGGGGACGATCCGATTGTCGTTGGACATGACGGTGGCGGGCCAATCTAGTCCCGGGGTCGTGGGGACGACCCTATAGTCGTCGGACATGTCGGCGGCTGGCCAACTTTGGACCGGTGTCGTGGGGACGACTCTATAGTCGTCGGAAATGTCGGCGGCTGGCCAACCTGGACCCGAGGTCGTGGGGACGACCCTATTGTCGTCGGACATGACGGTGGCGGGCCAATCTAGTCTCGGGGTCGTGGGGACGACCCTATAGTCGTCGGACATGTCGGCGGCTGGCCAACTTTGGCCCGGGGTCGTGGGGACGACTCTATAGTCGTCGGACATGTCGGCGGCTGGCCAACCTAGACCCGGGGTCGTGGGGACGACCCTATAATCGTTGGACATGACGGTGGCGGGCCAATCTAGTCCCGGGGTCGTGGGGACGACCCTATAGTCGTCGGACATGTCGGCGGCTGGCCAACTTTGGCCCGGTGTCGTGGGGACGACCCTATAGTCGTCGGACATGTCGGCGGCTGGCCAACTTTGGCGCGTGGTCGTGGGGACGCTCCGATTGTCGTCGGACATGTCGGCGGCTGGCCAACTTTGGCACCGTGGTCGTGGGGACGATCCAATAGTCGTCGGACATGTCGGCGGCTGGCCAACTTTGGCGCGTGGTCGTGGGGACGATCCGATTGTCGTCGGACATGTCGGCGGCTGGCCAACCTAGATCCGGGGTCGTGGGGACGACCCTATTGTCGTCGGACATGACGGTGGCGGGCCAATCTAGTCCCGGTGTCGTGGGGACGACCCTATAGTCGTCGGACAAGTCGGCGGCGGGCCAAGCTTGTCCCGGGGTCGTGGGGACGACCCTATTGTCGTCGGACATGACGGTGGCGGGCCAATCTATTCCCGGGGTCGTGGGGACGACCCTATAGTCGTCGGACATGTCGGCGGCTGGCCAACATTGGCCCGTGGTCGTGGGGACGATCCAATAGTCGTCGGACATGTCGGCGGCATGCTAACTTTGGCCCGTGGTCGTGGGGACGACCCTATAGTCGTTGGACATGACGGTGGCGGGCCAATCTAGTCCCGGGGTCGTAGGGACGACCCTATAGTCGTCGGACATATCGGCGATTGGCCAACATTGGCCCGGGGTCGTGGGGACGACCCTATAGTCGTCGGACATGTCGGCGGCTGGCCAACCTAGTCCCGAGGTCGTGGGGACGACCCTATAGTCGTCGGACTTGACGGTGGCGGGCCAATCTAGTCCCGGGGTCGTGGGGACGAACCTACAGTCGTCGGAAATGTCGGCGGCTGGCCAACCTGGACCCGGGGTCGTGGGGACGACCCTATAGTCGTCGGACTTGACGGTGGCGGGCCAATCTAGTCCCGGGGTCGTGGGGACGACCCTATTGTCGTCGGACATGACGGTGGCGGGCCAATCTAGTCCCGGGGTCGTGGGGACGAACCTATAGTCTCCGGACATGACGGTAGCGGGCCAATCTAGACCCGAGGTCCTCGGGACGACCCTATAGTAGTCGGACATGTTGGCGATTGGCCAACATTGGCCCGGGGTCGTCGGGACGACCCTATAGTCGTCAGACATGTCGGCGGCTGGCCAACCTAGTCCCGGGGTCGTGGGGACGACCCTATAGTCGTCGGACATATCGGCGATTGGCCAACATTGGCCCGGGGTCGTGGGGACGACCCTATAGTCGTCGGACAAGTCGGCGGCGGGCCAAGCTTGTCCCGGGGTCGTGGGGACGACCCTATTGTCGTCGGACATGACGGTGGCGGGCCAATCTATTCCCGGGGTCGTGGGGACGACCCTATAGTCGTCGGACATGTCGGCGGCTGGCCAACATTGGCCCGTGGTCGTGGGGACGATCCAATAGTCGTCGGACATGTCGGCGGCATGCTAACTTTGGCCCGTGGTCGTGGGGACGACCCTATAGTCGTTGGACATGACGGTGGCGGGCCAATCTAGTCCCGGGGTCGTAGGGACGACCCTATAGTCGTCGGACATATCGGCGATTGGCCAACATTGGCCCGGGGTCGTGGGGACGACCCTATAGTCGTCGGACATGTCGGCGGCTGGCCAACCTAGTCCCGAGGTCGTGGGGACGACCCTATAGTCGTCGGACTTGACGGTGGCGGGCCAATCTAGTCCCGGGGTCGTGGGGACGAACCTACAGTCGTCGGAAATGTCGGCGGCTGGCCAACCTGGACCCGGGGTCGTGGGGACGACCCTATAGTCGTCGGACTTGACGGTGGCGGGCCAATCTAGTCCCGGGGTCGTGGGGACGACCCTATTGTCGTCGGACATGACGGTGGCGGGCCAATCTAGTCCCGGGGTCGTGGGGACGACCCTATAGTCTCCGGACATGACGGTAGCGGGCCAATCTAGACCCGAGGTCCTCGGGACGACCCTATAGTAGTCGGACATGTTGGCGATTGGCCAACATTGGCCCGGGGTCGTCGGGACGACCCTATAGTCGTCAGACATGTCGGCGGCTGGCCAACCTAGTCCCGGGGTCGTGGGGACGACCCTATAGTCGTCGGACATTTCGGCGGCTTGCCAACATTGGCCCGGGGTCGTGGGGACGACCCTATAGTCGTCGGACATGTCGGCGGCTGGCCAACTTTGGCCCGTGGTTGTGGGGACGACCCTATAGTCGTTGGACATGACGGTGGCGGGCCAATCTAGTCCCGGGGTCGTGGGGACGACCCTATAGTCGTCGGACATGTCGGCGGCTGGCCAACTTTGGACCGGTGTCGTGGGGACGACTCTATAGTCGTCGGAAATGTCGGCGGCTGGCCAACCTGGACCCGAGGTCGTGGGGACGACCCTATTGTCGTCGGACATGACGGTGGCGGGCCAATCTAGTCTCGGGGTCGTGGGGACGACCCTATAGTCGTCGGACATGTCGGCGGCTGGCCAACTTTGGCCCGGGGTCGTGGGGACGACCCTATAGTCGTCGGACATGTCGGCGGCTGGCCAACTTTGGCCCGGTGTCGTGGGGACGACTCTATAGTCGTCGGAAATGTCGGCGGCTGGCCAACCTGGACCCGGGGTCGTGGGGACGACCCTATAATCGTTGGACATGACGGTGGCGGGCCAATCTAGTCCCGGGGTCGTGGGGACGATCCGATTGTCGTCGGACATGTCGGTGGCTGGCCAACCTAGACCCGGGGTCGTGGGGACGACCCTATTGTCGTCGGACATGGCGGTGGCGGGCCAATCTAGTCCCGTGGTCGTGGGGACGACCCTATAGTCTTCGGACATGACGGTAGCGGGCCAATCTAGACCCGAGGTCCTGGGGACGACCCTATAGTAGTCGGACATGTTGGCGGCTGTCCAACTTTGGCCCGGTGTCGTGGGGACGACTCTATAGTCGTCGGACATGTCGGCGGCTGGCCAACCTAGACCCGGGGTCGTGGGGACGACCCTATAATCGTTGGACATGACGGTGGCGGGCCAATCTAGTCCCGGGGTCGTGGGGACGACCCTATAGTCGTCGGACATGTCGGTGGCGGGCCAATCTAGTCCCGGGGTCGTAGGGACGACCCTATAGTCGTCGGACATGTTGGCGATTGGCCAACATTGGCCCGGGTTCGTCGGGACGACCTTATAGTCGTCGGACATGTCGGCGGCTGGCCAACCTAGTCCCGGGGTCGTGGGGACGACCCTATAGTCGTCGGAAATGTCGGCGGCTGGCCAACCTGGACCCGGGGTCGTGGGGACGACCCTATAGTCGTCGGACATGACGGTGGCGGGCCAATCTAGTCCCGGGGTCGTAGGGACGACCCTATAGTCGTCGGACATGTTGGCGATTGGCCAACATTGGCCCGGGTTCGTCGGGACGACCTTATAGTCGTCGGACATGTCGGCGGCTGGCCAACCTAGTCCCGGGGTCGTGAGGACGACCCTATAGTCGTCGGAAATGTCGGCGGCTGGCCAACCTGGACCCGGGGTCGTGGGGACGACCCTATAATCGTTGGACATGGCGGTGGCGGGCCAATCTAGTCCCGGGGTCGTAGGGACGACCCTATAGTCGTCGGACATGTTGGCGATTGGCCAACATTGGCCCGGGGTCGTCGGGACGACCCTATAGTCGTCGGTCATGTCGGCAGCTGGCCAACCTAGTCCCGGGGTCGTGGGGACGACCCTATAGTCGTCGGAAATGTCGGCGGCTGGCCAACCTGGACCCGGGGTCGTGGGGACGACCCTATAGTCGTCGGACTTTTCGGCGGCTTGCCAACTTTGGCCCGGGGTCGTGGGGACGACCCTATAGTCGTCGGACATGTCGGCGGCTGGCCAACTTTGGCCCGTGGTTGTGAGGACGACCCTATAGTCGTTGGACATGACGGTGGCGGGCCAATCTAGTCCCGGGGTCGTGGGGACGACCCTATAGTCGTCGGAAATGTCGGCGGCTGGCCAACCTGGACCCGGGGTCGTGGGGACGACCCTATTGTCGTCGGACATGACGGTGGCGGGCCAATCTAGTCTCGCGGTCGTGGGGACGACCCTATAATCGTCGGAAATGACGGTGGCGGGCCAATCTAGTCCCGGGGTCGTGGGGACGACCCTATAGTCGTCGGACATGTCGGCGGCTGGCCAACTTTGGCCCGGTGTCGTGGGGACGACCCTATAGTCGTCGGACATTTCGGCGGCATGCCAACTTTGGCCCGTGGTCGTGGGGACGACCCAATAGTTGTTGGACATGACGGTGGCGGGCTAATCTAGTCCCGGGGTCGTAGGGACGACCCTATAGTCGTTGGACATGTCGGCGATTGGCCAACATTGGCTCGGGGTCGTGGGGACGACCCTACAGTCGTAGGAAATGTCGGCGGCTGGCCAACCTGGACCCGGGGTCGTGGGGACGACCCTATTGTCGTCGGACATGACGGTGGCGGGCCAACCTAGACCCGGGGTCGTGGGGACGACCCTATTGTCGTCGGACATGACGGTGGCGGGCCAATCTAGTCCCGGGGTCGTGGGGACGACCCTATAGTCGTCGGACATGTCGGCGGCTGGCCAACTTTGGCCCGGTGTCGTGGGGACGACCCTATAGTCGTCAGACATGTCGGCGGCTGGCCAACTTTGGCGCGTGGTCGTGGGGACGATCCGATTGTCGTCGGACATGTCGGCGGCTGGCCAACTTTGGCACCGTGGTCGTGGGGACGATCCAATAGTCGTCGGACATGTCGGCGGCTGGCCAACTTTGGCGCGTGGTCGTGGGGACGATCCGATTGTCGTCGGACATGTCGGCGGCTGGCCAACCTAGATCCGGGGTCGTGGGGACGACCCTATTGTCGTCGGACATGACGGTGGCGGGCCAATCTAGTCCCGGGGTCGTGGGGACGACCCTATAGTCGTCGGACATGTCGGCGGCTGGCCAACTTTGGACCGGTGTCGTGGGGACGACTCTATAGTCGTCGGAAATGTCGGCGGCTGGCCAACCTGGACCCGAGGTCGTGGGGACGACCCTATTGTCGTCGGACATGACGGTGGCGGGCCAATCTAGTCTCGGGGTCGTGGGGACGACCCTATAGTCGTCGGACATGTCGGCGGCTGGCCAACTTTGGCCCGGGGTCGTGGGGACGACCCTATAGTCGTCGGACATGTCGGCGGCTGGCCAACTTTGGCCCGTGGTTGTGGGGACGACCCTATAGTCGTTGGACATGTCGGCGGCTGGCCAACCTAGACCCGGGGTCGTGGGGACGACCCTATAATCGTTGGACATGACGGTGGCGGGCCAATCTAGGCCCGGGGTCGTAGGGACGACCCTATAGTCGTCGGACATGTTGGCGATTGGCCAACATTGGCCCGGGGTCGTCGGGACGACCCTATAGTCGTCGGACATGTCGGCGGCTGGCCAACCTAGTCCCGGGGTCGTGGGGACGACCCTATAGTCGTCGGACATTTCGGCGGCTTGCCAACTTTGGCCCGGAGTCGTGGGGACGACCCTATAGTCGTCGGACATGTCGGCGGCTGGCCAACTTTGGCCCGTGGTTGTGGGGACGACCCTATAGTCGTTGGACATGTCGGCGGCTGGCCAACCTAGACCCGGGGTCGTGGGGACGACCCTATAATCGTTGGACATGACGGTGGCGGGCCAATCTAGTCCCGGGGTCGTGGGGACGACCCTATAGTCGTCGGACATGTCGGCGGCTGGCCAACTTTGGCCCGGTGTCGTGGGGACGACCCTATAGTCGTCGGACATGTCGGCGGCTGGCCAACTTTGGCGCGTGGTCGTGGGGACGATCCGATTGTCGTCGGACATGTCGGCGGCTGGCCAACTTTGGCACCGTGGTCGTGGGGACGATCCAATAGTCGTCGGACATGTCGGCGGCTGGCCAACTTTGGCGCGTGGTCGTGGGGACGATCCGATTGTCGTCGGACATGTCGGCGGCTGGCCAACCTAGATCCGGGGTCGTGGGGACGACCCTATTGTCGTCGGACATGACGGTGGCGGGCCAATCTAGTCCCGGTGTCGTGGGGACGACCCTATAGTCGTCGGACAAGTCGGCGGCTGGCCAACCTAGTCCCGAGGTCGTGGGGACGACCCTATAGTCGTCGGACTTGACGGTGGCGGGCCAATCTAGTCCCGGGGTCGTGGGGACGAACCTACAGTCGTCGGAAATGTCGGCGGCTGGCCAACCTGGACCCGGGGTCGTGGGGACGACCCTATAGTCGTCGGACTTGACGCTGGCGGGCCAATCTAGTCCCGGGGTCGTGGGGACGACCCTACAGTCGTCGGAAATGTCGGTGGCGGGCCAATCTAGTCCCGGGGTCGTGGGGACGACCCTATTGTCGTCGGACATGACGGTGGCGGGCCAATCTAGTCCCGGGGTCGTGGGGACGACCCTATAGTCTCCGGACATGACGGTAGCGGGCCAATCTAGACCCGAGGTCCTCGGGACGACCCTATAGTAGTCGGACATGTTGGCGATTGGCCAACATTGGCCCGGGGTCGTCGGGACGACCCTATAGTCGTCAGACATGTCGGCGGCTGGCCAACCTAGTCCCGGGGTCGTGGGGACGACCCTATAGTCGTCGGACATTTCGGCGGCTGGCCAACATTGGCCCGGGGTCGTGGGGACGACCCTATAGTCGTCGGACATGTCGGCGGCATGCCAACTTTGGCCCGTGGTCGTGGGGACGACCCTATAGTCGTTGGACATGACGGTGGCGGGCCAACTTTGGCCCGGTGTCGTGGGGACGACCCTATAGTCGTCGGACATTTCGGCGGCATGCCAACTTTGGCCCGGGGTCGTGGGGACGACCCTATAGTTGTTGGACATGACGGTGGCGGGCTAATCTAGTCCCGGGGTCGTAGGGACGACCCTATAGTCGTCGGACATGTCGGCGATTGGCCAACATTGGCCCGGGGTCGTGGGGACGACCCTATAATCGTCGGACATGACGGTGGCGGGCCAATCTAGTCCCGGGGTCGTGGGGACGACCCTGCAGTCGTCGGAAATGTCGGCGGCTGGCCAACCTGGACCCGGGGTCGTGGGGACGACCCTATTGTCGTCGGACATGACGGTGGCGGGCCAATCTAGTCTCGGGGTCGTGGGGACGACCCTATAGTCGTCGGACATGTCGGCGGCTGGCCAACCTAGTCCCGAGGTCGTGGGGACGACCCTATAGTCGTCGGACTTGACGGTGGCGGGCCAATCTAGTCCCGGGGTCGTGGGGACGAACCTACAGTCGTCGGAAATGTCGGCGGCTGGCCAACCTGGACCCGGGGTCGTGGGGACGACCCTATAGTCGTCGGACTTGACGGTGGCGGGCCAATCTAGTCCCGGGGTCGTGGGGACGACCCTGCAGTCGTCGGAAATGTCGGCGGCTGGCCAACCTGGACCCGGGGTCGTGGGGACGACCCTATTGTCGTCGGACATGACGGTGGCGGGCCAATCTAGTCCCGGGGTCGTGGGGACGACCCTATAGTCGTCGGACATGTCGGCGGCTGGCCAACTTTGGACCGGTGTCGTGGGGACGACTCTATAGTCGTCGGAAATGTCGGCGGCTGGCCAACCTGGACCCGAGATCGTGGGGACGACCCTATTGTCGTCGGACATGACGGTGGCGGGCCAATCTAGTCTCGGGGTCGTGGGGACGACCCTATAGTCGTCGGACATGTCGGCGGCTGGCCAACTTTGGCCCGGGGTCGTGGGGACGACCCTATAGTCGTTGGACATGACGGTGGCGGGCCAACTTTGGCCCGGTGTCGTGGGGACGACCCTATAGTCGTCGGACATTTCGGCGGCATGCCAACTTTGGCCCGGGGTCGTGGGGACGACCCTATAGTTGTTGGACATGACGGTGGCGGGCTAATCTAGTCCCGGGGTCGTAGCGACGACCCTATAGTCGTCGGACATGTCGGCGATTGGCCAACATTGGCCCGGGGTCGTGGGGACGACCCTATAATCGTCGGACATGACGGTGGCGGGCCAATCTAGTCCCGGGGTCGTGGGGACGACCCTATAGTCGTCGGACATGTCGGCGGCTGGCCAACTTTGGCCCGGTGTCGTGGGGACGACCCTATTGTCGTCGGACATTTCGGCGGCATGCCAACTTTGGCCCGTGGTCGTGGGGACGACCCTATAGTTGTTGGACATGACGGTGGCGGGCTAATCTAGTCCCGGGGTCGTAGGGACGACCCTATAGTCGTTAGACATGTCGGCGATTGGCCAACATTGGCCCGGGGTCGTGGGGACGACCCTATAGTCGTCGGACATGTCGGCGGCTGGCCAACTTTGGCGCGTGGTCGTGGGGACGATCCGATTATCGTCGGACATGTCGGCGGCTGGCAAACTTTGGCCCGTGGTCGTGGGGACGATCCAATAGTCGTCGGACATGTCGGCGGCTGGCCAACTTTGGCGCGTGGTCGTGGGGACGATCCGATTGTCGTCGGACATGTCTGCGGCTGGCCAACCTAGACCCGGGGTCGTGGGGACGACCCTATTGTCGTCGGACATGGCGGTGGCGGGCCAATCTAGTCCCGTGGTCGTGGGGACGACCCTATAGTCTTCGGACATGACGGTAGCGGGCCAATCTAGACCCGAGGTCCTGGGGACGACCCTATTGTAGTCGGACATGTCGGCGGCTGTCCAACTTTGGCCCGGTGTCGTGGGGACGACTCTATAGTCGTCGGACATGTCGGCGGCTGGCCAACCTAGACCCGGGGTCGTGGGGACGACCCTATAATCGTTGGACATGACGGTGGCGGGCCAATCTAGTCCCGGGGTCGTGGGGACGACCCTATAGTCGTCGGAAATGTCGGCGGCTGGCCAACCTGGACCCGGGGTCGTGGGGACGACCCTATAGTCGTCGGACAAGTCGGCGGCTGGCCAACTTTGGCGCGTGGTCGTGGGGACGAACCTACAGTCGTCGGAAATGTCGGCGGCTGGCCAACCTGGACCCGGGGTCGTGGGGACGACCCTATTGTCGTCGGACATGACGGTGGCGGGCCAATCTAGTCCCGGGGTCGTGGGGACGACCCTACAGTCGTCGGACATTTCGGCGGCTTGCCAACTTTGGCCCGGGGTCGTGGGGACGACCCTATAGTCGTCGGACATTTCGGCGGCTGGCCAACATTGGCCCGGGGTCGTGGGGACGACCCTATAGTCGTCGGACATGTCGGCGGCATGCCAACTTTGGCCCGTGGTCGTGGGGACGACCCTATAGTCGTTGGACATGACGGTGGCGGGCCAACTTTGGCCCGGTGTCGTGGGGACGACCCTATAGTCGTCGGACATTTCGGCGGCATGCCAACTTTGGCCCGGGGTCGTGGGGACGACCCTATAGTTGTTGGACATGACGGTGGCGGGCTAATCTAGTCCCGGGGTCGTAGGGACGACCCTATAGTCGTCGGACATGTCGGCGATTGGCCAACATTGGCCCGGGGTCGTGGGGACGACCCTATAATCGTCGGACATGACGGTGGCGGGCCAATCTAGTCCCGGGGTCGTGGGGACGACCCTGCAGTCGTCGGAAATGTCGGCGGCTGGCCAACCTGGACCCGGGGTCGTGGGGACGACCCTATTGTCGTCGGACATGACGGTGGCGGGCCAATCTAGTCTCGGGGTCGTGGGGACGACCCTATAGTCGTCGGACATGTCGGCGGCTGGCCAACCTAGTCCCGAGGTCGTGGGGACGACCCTATAGTCGTCGGACTTGACGGTGGCGGGCCAATCTAGTCCCGGGGTCGTGGGGACGAACCTACAGTCGTCGGAAATGTCGGCGGCTGGCCAACCTGGACCCGGGGTCGTGGGGACGACCCTATAGTCGTCGGACTTGACGGTGGCGGGCCAATCTAGTCCCGGGGTCGTGGGGACGACCCTGCAGTCGTCGGAAATGTCGGCGGCTGGCCAACCTGGACCCGGGGTCGTGGGGACGACCCTATTGTCGTCGGACATGACGGTGGCGGGCCAATCTAGTCCCGGGGTCGTGGGGACGACCCTATAGTCGTCGGACATGTCGGCGGCTGGCCAACTTTGGACCGGTGTCGTGGGGACGACTCTATAGTCGTCGGAAATGTCGGCGGCTGGCCAACCTGGACCCGAGATCGTGGGGACGACCCTATTGTCGTCGGACATGACGGTGGCGGGCCAATCTAGTCTCGGGGTCGTGGGGACGACCCTATAGTCGTCGGACATGTCGGCGGCTGGCCAACTTTGGCCCGGGGTCGTGGGGACGACCCTATAGTCGTTGGACATGACGGTGGCGGGCCAACTTTGGCCCGGTGTCGTGGGGACGACCCTATAGTCGTCGGACATTTCGGCGGCATGCCAACTTTGGCCCGGGGTCGTGGGGACGACCCTATAGTTGTTGGACATGACGGTGGCGGGCTAATCTAGTCCCGGGGTCGTAGCGACGACCCTATAGTCGTCGGACATGTCGGCGATTGGCCAACATTGGCCCGGGGTCGTGGGGACGACCCTATAATCGTCGGACATGACGGTGGCGGGCCAATCTAGTCCCGGGGTCGTGGGGACGACCCTATAGTCGTCGGACATGTCGGCGGCTGGCCAACTTTGGCCCGGTGTCGTGGGGACGACCCTATTGTCGTCGGACATTTCGGCGGCATGCCAACTTTGGCCCGTGGTCGTGGGGACGACCCTATAGTTGTTGGACATGACGGTGGCGGGCTAATCTAGTCCCGGGGTCGTAGGGACGACCCTATAGTCGTTAGACATGTCGGCGATTGGCCAACATTGGCCCGGGGTCGTGGGGACGACCCTATAGTCGTCGGACATGTCGGCGGCTGGCCAACTTTGGCGCGTGGTCGTGGGGACGATCCGATTATCGTCGGACATGTCGGCGGCTGGCAAACTTTGGCCCGTGGTCGTGGGGACGATCCAATAGTCGTCGGACATGTCGGCGGCTGGCCAACTTTGGCGCGTGGTCGTGGGGACGATCCGATTGTCGTCGGACATGTCTGCGGCTGGCCAACCTAGACCCGGGGTCGTGGGGACGACCCTATTGTCGTCGGACATGGCGGTGGCGGGCCAATCTAGTCCCGTGGTCGTGGGGACGACCCTATAGTCTTCGGACATGACGGTAGCGGGCCAATCTAGACCCGAGGTCCTGGGGACGACCCTATTGTAGTCGGACATGTCGGCGGCTGTCCAACTTTGGCCCGGTGTCGTGGGGACGACTCTATAGTCGTCGGACATGTCGGCGGCTGGCCAACCTAGACCCGGGGTCGTGGGGACGACCCTATAATCGTTGGACATGACGGTGGCGGGCCAATCTAGTCCCGGGGTCGTGGGGACGACCCTATAGTCGTCGGAAATGTCGGCGGCTGGCCAACCTGGACCCGGGGTCGTGGGGACGACCCTATAGTCGTCGGACAAGTCGGCGGCTGGCCAACTTTGGCGCGTGGTCGTGGGGACGAACCTACAGTCGTCGGAAATGTCGGCGGCTGGCCAACCTGGACCCGGGGTCGTGGGGACGACCCTATTGTCGTCGGACATGACGGTGGCGGGCCAATCTAGTCCCGGGGTCGTGGGGACGACCCTACAGTCGTCGGACATTTCGGCGGCTTGCCAACTTTGGCCCGGGGTCGTGGGGACGACCCTATAGTCGTCGGACATGTTGGCGGCTTGTCAGCCTAGTCCCGGGGTCGTGGGGACGACCCTATATTCGTCGGACAAGCCGGCGGCTGGCCAACTTTGGCCCGTGGTCGTGGGGACGACCCTATAGTCGTCGGACATTTCGGCGGCTGGCCAACTTTGGCCCGTGGTCGTGGGGACGACCCTATAGTCGTCGGACAAGTCGGCGGCTGTCCAACTTTGGCCCGGGGTCGTGGGGACGACCCTATGGTCGTCGGACTTGACGGTGGCGGGCCAATCTAGTCCCGAGGTCCTGGGGACGACCCTATAGTCGTCGGACTTGACGGTGGCGGGCCAATCTAGTCCCGGGGTCGTGGGGACGACCCTACAGTCGTCGGACATTTCGGCGGCTTGCCAACTTTGGCCCGGGGTCGTGGGGACGACCCTATAGTCGTCGGACATGTCGGCGGCTGGCCAACTTTGGCCCGGTGTCGTGGGGACGACTCTATAGTCGTCGGAAATGTCGGCGGCTGGCCAACCTGGACCCGGGGTCGTGGGGACGACCCTATAATCGTTGGACATGACGGTGGCGGGCCAATCTAGTCCCGGGGTCGTGGGGACGATCCGATTGTCGTCGGACATGTCGGTGGCTGGCCAACCTAGACCCGGGGTCGTGGGGACGACCCTATTGTCGTCGGACATGGCGGTGGCGGGCCAATCTAGTCCCGTGGTCGTGGGGACGACCCTATAGTCTTCGGACATGACGGTAGCGGGCCAATCTAGACCCGAGGTCCTGGGGACGACCCTATAGTAGTCGGACATGTTGGCGGCTGTCCAACTTTGGCCCGGTGTCGTGGGGACGACTCTATAGTCGTCGGACATGTCGGCGGCTGGCCAACCTAGACCCGGGGTCGTGGGGACGACCCTATAATCGTTGGACATGACGGTGGCGGGCCAATCTAGTCCCGGGGTCGTGGGGACGACCCTATAGTCGTCGGACATGTCGGTGGCGGGCCAATCTAGTCCCGGGGTCGTAGGGACGACCCTATAGTCGTCGGACATGTTGGCGATTGGCCAACATTGGCCCGGGTTCGTCGGGACGACCTTATAGTCGTCGGACATGTCGGCGGCTGGCCAACCTAGTCCCGGGGTCGTGGGGACGACCCTATAGTCGTCGGAAATGTCGGCGGCTGGCCAACCTGGACCCGGGGTCGTGGGGACGACCCTATAGTCGTCGGACATGACGGTGGCGGGCCAATCTAGTCCCGGGGTCGTAGGGACGACCCTATAGTCGTCGGACATGTTGGCGATTGGCCAACATTGGCCCGGGTTCGTCGGGACGACCTTATAGTCGTCGGACATGTCGGCGGCTGGCCAACCTAGTCCCGGGGTCGTGAGGACGACCCTATAGTCGTCGGAAATGTCGGCGGCTGGCCAACCTGGACCCGGGGTCGTGGGGACGACCCTATAATCGTTGGACATGGCGGTGGCGGGCCAATCTAGTCCCGGGGTCGTAGGGACGACCCTATAGTCGTCGGACATGTTGGCGATTGGCCAACATTGGCCCGGGGTCGTCGGGACGACCCTATAGTCGTCGGTCATGTCGGCAGCTGGCCAACCTAGTCCCGGGGTCGTGGGGACGACCCTATAGTCGTCGGAAATGTCGGCGGCTGGCCAACCTGGACCCGGGGTCGTGGGGACGACCCTATAGTCGTCGGACTTTTCGGCGGCTTGCCAACTTTGGCCCGGGGTCGTGGGGACGACCCTATAGTCGTCGGACATGTCGGCGGCTGGCCAACTTTGGCCCGTGGTTGTGAGGACGACTCTATAGTCGTTGGACATGACGGTGGCGGGCCAATCTAGTCCCGGGGTCGTGGGGACGACCCTATAGTCGTCGGAAATGTCGGCGGCTGGCCAACCTGGACCCGGGGTCGTGGGGACGACCCTATTGTCGTCGGACATGACGGTGGCGGGCCAATCTAGTCTCGCGGTCGTGGGGACGACCCTATAATCGTCGGAAATGACGGTGGCGGGCCAATCTAGTCCCGGGGTCGTGGGGACGACCCTATAGTCGTCGGACATGTCGGCGGCTGGCCAACTTTGGCCCGGTGTCGTGGGGACGACCCTATAGTCGTCGGACATTTCGGCGGCATGCCAACTTTGGCCCGTGGTCGTGGGGACGACCCAATAGTTGTTGGACATGACGGTGGCGGGCTAATCTAGTCCCGGGGTCGTAGGGACGACCCTATAGTCGTTGGACATGTCGGCGATTGGCCAACATTGGCTCGGGGTCGTGGGGACGACCCTACAGTCGTAGGAAATGTCGGCGGCTGGCCAACCTGGACCCGGGGTCGTGGGGACGACCCTATTGTCGTCGGACATGACGGTGGCGGGCCAACCTAGACCCGGGGTCGTGGGGACGACCCTATTGTCGTCGGACATGACGGTGGCGGGCCAATCTAGTCCCGGGGTCGTGGGGACGACCCTATAGTCGTCGGACATGTCGGCGGCTGGCCAACTTTGGCCCGGTGTCGTGGGGACGACCCTATAGTCGTCAGACATGTCGGCGGCTGGCCAACTTTGGCGCGTGGTCGTGGGGACGATCCGATTGTCGTCGGACATGTCGGCGGCTGGCCAACTTTGGCACCGTGGTCGTGGGGACGATCCAATAGTCGTCGGACATGTCGGCGGCTGGCCAACTTTGGCGCGTGGTCGTGGGGACGATCCGATTGTCGTCGGACATGTCGGCGGCTGGCCAACCTAGATCCGGGGTCGTGGGGACGACCCTATTGTCGTCGGACATGACGGTGGCGGGCCAATCTAGTCCCGGGGTCGTGGGGACGACCCTATAGTCGTCGGACATGTCGGCGGCTGGCCAACTTTGGACCGGTGTCGTGGGGACGACTCTATAGTCGTCGGAAATGTCGGCGGCTGGCCAACCTGGACCCGAGGTCGTGGGGACGACCCTATTGTCGTCGGACATGACGGTGGCGGGCCAATCTAGTCTCGGGGTCGTGGGGACGACCCTATAGTCGTCGGACATGTCGGCGGCTGGCCAACTTTGGCCCGGGGTCGTGGGGACGACCCTATAGTCGTCGGACATGTCGGCGGCTGGCCAACTTTGGCCCGGTGTCGTGGGGACGACTCTATAGTCGTCGGAAATGTCGGCGGCTGGCCAACCTGGACCCGGGGTCGTGGGGCCGACCCTATTGTCGTCGGTCATGACGGTGGCGGGCCAATCTAGTCTCGCGGTCGTGGGGACGACCCTATAATCGTCGGACATGACGGTGGCGGGCCAATCTAGTCCCGGGGTCGTGGGGACGACCCTATAGTCGTCGGACATGTCGGCGGCTGGCCAACTTTGGCCCGGTGTCGTGGGGACGACCCTATAGTCGTCGGACATTTCGGCGGCATGCCAACTTTGGCCCGTGGTCGTGGGGACGACCCTATAGTTGTTGGACATGACGGTGGCGGGCTAATCTAGTCCCGGGGTCGTAGGGACGACCCTATAGTCGTTGGACATGTCGGCGATTGGCCAACATTGGCCCGGGGTCGTGGGGACGACCCTATAGTCGTCGGACATGTCGGCGGCTGGCCAACTTTGGCGCGTGGTCGTGGGGACGATCCGATTGTCGTCGGACATGTCGGCGGCAGGCCAACCTAGACCCGGGGTCGTGGGGACGACCCTATTGTCGTCGGACATGGCGGTGGCGGGCCAATCTAGTCCCGTGGTCGTGGGGACGACCCTATAGTCTTCGGACATGACGGTAGCGGGCCAATCTAGACCCGAGGTCCTGGGGACGACCCTATAGTAGTCGGACGTGTCGGCGGCTGTCCAACTTTGGCCCGGTGTCGTGGGGACGACTCTATAGTCGTCGGACATGTCGGCGGCTGGCCAACCTAGACCCGGGGTCGTGGCGACGACCCTATAATCGTTGGACATGACGGTGGCGGGCCAATCTAGTCCCGGGGTCGTGGGGACAACCCTATAGTCGTCGGACAAGTCGGCGGCGGGCCAAGCTTGTCCCGGGGTCGTGGGGACGACCCTATAATCGTCGGACATGACGGTGGGGGGCCAATCTAGTCCCGGGGTCGTGGGGACGACCCTATAATCGTCGGACATGTCGGCGGCTGGCCAACCTAGTCCCGGGGTCGTGGGGACGACCCTATAGTCGTCGGACATTTCGGCGGCTTGCCAACTTTGGCCCGGGGTCGTGGGGACGACCCTATAGTCGTCGGACATGTCGGCGGCTGGCCAACTTTGGCCCGTGGTTGTGGGGACGACCCTATAGTCGTTGGACATGTCGGCGGCTGGCCAACCTAGACCCGGGGTCGTGGGGACGACCCTATAATCGTTGGACATGACGGTGGCGGGCCAATCTAGGCCCGGGGTCGTAGGGACGACCCTATAGTCGTCGGACATGTTGGCGATTGGCCAACATTGGCCCGGGGTCGTCGGGACGACCCTATAGTCGTCGGACATGTCGGCGGCTGGCCAACCTAGTCCCGGGGTCGTGGGGACGACCCTATAGTCGTCGGACATTTCGGCGGCTTGCCAACTTTGGCCCGGAGTCGTGGGGACGACCCTATAGTCGTCGGACATGTCGGCGGCTGGCCAACTTTGGCCCGTGGTTGTGGGGACGACCCTATAGTCGTTGGACATGTCGGCGGCTGGCCAACCTAGACCCGGGGTCGTGGGGACGACCCTATAATCGTTGGACATGACGGTGGCGGGCCAATCTAGTCCCGGGGTCGTGGGGACGACCCTATAGTCGTCGGACATGTCGGCGGCTGGCCAACTTTGGCCCGGTGTCGTGGGGACGACCCTATAGTCGTCGGACATGTCGGCGGCTGGCCAACTTTGGCGCGTGGTCGTGGGGACGATCCGATTGTCGTCGGACATGTCGGCGGCTGGCCAACTTTGGCACCGTGGTCGTGGGGACGATCCAATAGTCGTCGGACATGTCGGCGGCTGGCCAACTTTGGCGCGTGGTCGTGGGGACGATCCGATTGTCGTCGGACATGTCGGCGGCTGGCCAACCTAGATCCGGGGTCGTGGGGACGACCCTATTGTCGTCGGACATGACGGTGGCGGGCCAATCTAGTCCCGGTGTCGTGGGGACGACCCTATAGTCGTCGGACAAGTCGGCGGCTGGCCAACCTAGTCCCGAGGTCGTGGGGACGACCCTATAGTCGTCGGACTTGACGGTGGCGGGCCAATCTAGTCCCGGGGTCGTGGGGACGAACCTACAGTCGTCGGAAATGTCGGCGGCTGGCCAACCTGGACCCGGGGTCGTGGGGACGACCCTATAGTCGTCGGACTTGACGCTGGCGGGCCAATCTAGTCCCGGGGTCGTGGGGACGACCCTACAGTCGTCGGAAATGTCGGCGGCTGGCCAACCTGGACCCGGGGTCGTGGGGACGACCCTATTGTCGTCGGACATGACGGTGGCGGGCCAATCTAGTCCCGGGGTCGTGGGGACGACCCTATAGTCTCCGGACATGACGGTAGCGGGCCAATCTAGACCCGAGGTCCTCGGGACGACCCTATAGTAGTCGGACATGTTGGCGATTGGCCAACATTGGCCCGGGGTCGTCGGGACGACCCTATAGTCGTCAGACATGTCGGCGGCTGGCCAACCTAGTCCCGGGGTCGTGGGGACGACCCTATAGTCGTCGGACATTTCGGCGGCTGGCCAACATTGGCCCGGGGTCGTGGGGACGACCCTATAGTCGTCGGACATGTCGGCGGCATGCCAACTTTGGCCCGTGGTCGTGGGGACGACCCTATAGTCGTTGGACATGACGGTGGCGGGCCAACTTTGGCCCGGTGTCGTGGGGACGACCCTATAGTCGTCGGACATTTCGGCGGCATGCCAACTTTGGCCCGGGGTCGTGGGGACGACCCTATAGTTGTTGGACATGACGGTGGCGGGCTAATCTAGTCCCGGGGTCGTAGGGACGACCCTATAGTCGTCGGACATGTCGGCGATTGGCCAACATTGGCCCGGGGTCGTGGGGACGACCCTATAATCGTCGGACATGACGGTGGCGGGCCAATCTAGTCCCGGGGTCGTGGGGACGACCCTGCAGTCGTCGGAAATGTCGGCGGCTGGCCAACCTGGACCCGGGGTCGTGGGGACGACCCTATTGTCGTCGGACATGACGGTGGCGGGCCAATCTAGTCTCGGGGTCGTGGGGACGACCCTATAGTCGTCGGACATGTCGGCGGCTGGCCAACCTAGTCCCGAGGTCGTGGGGACGACCCTATAGTCGTCGGACTTGACGGTGGCGGGCCAATCTAGTCCCGGGGTCGTGGGGACGAACCTACAGTCGTCGGAAATGTCGGCGGCTGGCCAACCTGGACCCGGGGTCGTGGGGACGACCCTATAGTCGTCGGACTTGACGGTGGCGGGCCAATCTAGTCCCGGGGTCGTGGGGACGACCCTGCAGTCGTCGGAAATGTCGGCGGCTGGCCAACCTGGACCCGGGGTCGTGGGGACGACCCTATTGTCGTCGGACATGACGGTGGCGGGCCAATCTAGTCCCGGGGTCGTGGGGACGACCCTATAGTCGTCGGACATGTCGGCGGCTGGCCAACTTTGGACCGGTGTCGTGGGGACGACTCTATAGTCGTCGGAAATGTCGGCGGCTGGCCAACCTGGACCCGAGATCGTGGGGACGACCCTATTGTCGTCGGACATGACGGTGGCGGGCCAATCTAGTCTCGGGGTCGTGGGGACGACCCTATAGTCGTCGGACATGTCGGCGGCTGGCCAACTTTGGCCCGGGGTCGTGGGGACGACCCTATAGTCGTTGGACATGACGGTGGCGGGCCAACTTTGGCCCGGTGTCGTGGGGACGACCCTATAGTCGTCGGACATTTCGGCGGCATGCCAACTTTGGCCCGGTGTCGTGGGGACGACCCTATTGTCGTCGGACATTTCGGCGGCATGCCAACTTTGGCCCGTGGTCGTGGGGACGACCCTATAGTTGTTGGACATGACGGTGGCGGGCTAATCTAGTCCCGGGGTCGTAGGGACGACCCTATAGTCGTTAGACATGTCGGCGATTGGCCAACATTGGCCCGGGGTCGTGGGGACGACCCTATAGTCGTCGGACATGTCGGCGGCTGGCCAACTTTGGCGCGTGGTCGTGGGGACGATCCGATTATCGTCGGACATGTCGGCGGCTGGCAAACTTTGGCCCGTGGTCGTGGGGACGATCCAATAGTCGTCGGACATGTCGGCGGCTGGCCAACTTTGGCGCGTGGTCGTGGGGACGATCCGATTGTCGTCGGACATGTCTGCGGCTGGCCAACCTAGACCCGGGGTCGTGGGGACGACCCTATTGTCGTCGGACATGGCGGTGGCGGGCCAATCTAGTCCCGTGGTCGTGGGGACGACCCTATAGTCTTCGGACATGACGGTAGCGGGCCAATCTAGACCCGAGGTCCTGGGGACGACCCTATTGTAGTCGGACATGTCGGCGGCTGTCCAACTTTGGCCCGGTGTCGTGGGGACGACTCTATAGTCGTCGGACATGTCGGCGGCTGGCCAACCTAGACCCGGGGTCGTGGGGACGACCCTATAATCGTTGGACATGACGGTGGCGGGCCAATCTAGTCCCGGGGTCGTGGGGACGACCCTATAGTCGTCGGAAATGTCGGCGGCTGGCCAACCTGGACCCGGGGTCGTGGGGACGACCCTATAGTCGTCGGACAAGTCGGCGGCTGGCCAACTTTGGCGCGTGGTCGTGGGGACGAACCTACAGTCGTCGGAAATGTCGGCGGCTGGCCAACCTGGACCCGGGGTCGTGGGGACGACCCTATTGTCGTCGGACATGACGGTGGCGGGCCAATCTAGTCCCGGGGTCGTGGGGACGACCCTACAGTCGTCGGACATTTCGGCGGCTTGCCAACTTTGGCCCGGGGTCGTGGGGACGACCCTATAGTCGTCGGACATTTCGGCGGCTGGCCAACATTGGCCCGGGGTCGTGGGGACGACCCTATAGTCGTCGGACATGTCGGCGGCATGCCAACTTTGGCCCGTGGTCGTGGGGACGACCCTATAGTCGTTGGACATGACGGTGGCGGGCCAACTTTGGCCCGGTGTCGTGGGGACGACCCTATAGTCGTCGGACATTTCGGCGGCATGCCAACTTTGGCCCGGGGTCGTGGGGACGACCCTATAGTTGTTGGACATGACGGTGGCGGGCTAATCTAGTCCCGGGGTCGTAGGGACGACCCTATAGTCGTCGGACATGTCGGCGATTGGCCAACATTGGCCCGGGGTCGTGGGGACGACCCTATAATCGTCGGACATGACGGTGGCGGGCCAATCTAGTCCCGGGGTCGTGGGGACGACCCTGCAGTCGTCGGAAATGTCGGCGGCTGGCCAACCTGGACCCGGGGTCGTGGGGACGACCCTATTGTCGTCGGACATGACGGTGGCGGGCCAATCTAGTCCCGGGGTCGTGGGGACGACCCTATAGTCGTCGGACATGTCGGCGGCTGGCCAACTTTGGACCGGTGTCGTGGGGACGACTCTATAGTCGTCGGAAATGTCGGCGGCTGGCCAACCTGGACCCGAGATCGTGGGGACGACCCTATTGTCGTCGGACATGACGGTGGCGGGCCAATCTAGTCTCGGGGTCGTGGGGACGACCCTATAGTCGTCGGACATGTCGGCGGCTGGCCAACTTTGGCCCGGGGTCGTGGGGACGACCCTATAGTCGTTGGACATGACGGTGGCGGGCCAACTTTGGCCCGGTGTCGTGGGGACGACCCTATAGTCGTCGGACATTTCGGCGGCATGCCAACTTTGGCCCGGGGTCGTGGGGACGACCCTATAGTTGTTGGACATGACGGTGGCGGGCTAATCTAGTCCCGGGGTCGTAGCGACGACCCTATAGTCGTCGGACATGTCGGCGATTGGCCAACATTGGCCCGGGGTCGTGGGGACGACCCTATAATCGTCGGACATGACGGTGGCGGGCCAATCTAGTCCCGGGGTCGTGGGGACGACCCTATAGTCGTCGGACATGTCGGCGGCTGGCCAACTTTGGCCCGGTGTCGTGGGGACGACCCTATTGTCGTCGGACATTTCGGCGGCATGCCAACTTTGGCCCGTGGTCGTGGGGACGACCCTATAGTTGTTGGACATGACGGTGGCGGGCTAATCTAGTCCCGGGGTCGTAGGGACGACCCTATAGTCGTTAGACATGTCGGCGATTGGCCAACATTGGCCCGGGGTCGTGGGGACGACCCTATAGTCGTCGGACATGTCGGCGGCTGGCCAACTTTGGCGCGTGGTCGTGGGGACGATCCGATTATCGTCGGACATGTCGGCGGCTGGCAAACTTTGGCCCGTGGTCGTGGGGACGATCCAATAGTCGTCGGACATGTCGGCGGCTGGCCAACTTTGGCGCGTGGTCGTGGGGACGATCCGATTGTCGTCGGACATGTCTGCGGCTGGCCAACCTAGACCCGGGGTCGTGGGGACGACCCTATTGTCGTCGGACATGGCGGTGGCGGGCCAATCTAGTCCCGTGGTCGTGGGGACGACCCTATAGTCTTCGGACATGACGGTAGCGGGCCAATCTAGACCCGAGGTCCTGGGGACGACCCTATTGTAGTCGGACATGTCGGCGGCTGTCCAACTTTGGCCCGGTGTCGTGGGGACGACTCTATAGTCGTCGGACATGTCGGCGGCTGGCCAACCTAGACCCGGGGTCGTGGGGACGACCCTATAATCGTTGGACATGACGGTGGCGGGCCAATCTAGTCCCGGGGTCGTGGGGACGACCCTATAGTCGTCGGAAATGTCGGCGGCTGGCCAACCTGGACCCGGGGTCGTGGGGACGACCCTATAGTCGTCGGACAAGTCGGCGGCTGGCCAACTTTGGCGCGTGGTCGTGGGGACGAACCTACAGTCGTCGGAAATGTCGGCGGCTGGCCAACCTGGACCCGGGGTCGTGGGGACGACCCTATTGTCGTCGGACATGACGGTGGCGGGCCAATCTAGTCCCGGGGTCGTGGGGACGACCCTACAGTCGTCGGACATTTCGGCGGCTTGCCAACTTTGGCCCGGGGTCGTGGGGACGACCCTATAGTCGTCGGACATGTTGGCGGCTTGTCAGCCTAGTCCCGGGGTCGTGGGGACGACCCTATATTCGTCGGACAAGCCGGCGGCTGGCCAACTTTGGCCCGTGGTCGTGGGGACGACCCTATAGTCGTCGGACATTTCGGCGGCTGGCCAACTTTGGCCCGTGGTCGTGGGGACGACCCTATAGTCGTCGGACAAGTCGGCGGCTGTCCAACTTTGGCCCGGGGTCGTGGGGACGACCCTATGGTCGTCGGACTTGACGGTGGCGGGCCAATCTAGTCCCGAGGTCCTGGGGACGACCCTATAGTCGTCGGACTTGACGGTGGCGGGCCAATCTAGTCCCGGGGTCGTGGGGACGACCCTACAGTCGTCGGACATTTCGGCGGCTTGCCAACTTTGGCCCGGGGTCGTGGGGACGACCCTATAGTCGTCGGACATGTTGGCGGCTTGTCAGCCTAGTCCCGGGGTCGTGGGTACGACCCTACAGTCGTCGGACATTTCGGCGGCTTGCCAACTTTGGCCCGGGGTCGTGGGGACGACCCTATAGTCGTCGGACATGACAGTGGCGGGCCAATCTAGTCCCGGGGTCGTGGGGACGACCCTATAGTCGTCGGACATTTCGGCGGCTGGCCAACTTTGGCCCGGGGTCGTGGGGACGACCCTATAGTCGTCGGACATGTTGGCGGCTTGTCAGCCTAGTCCCGGGGTCGTGGGTACGACCCTACAATCGTCGGACATTTCGGCGGCATGCCAAATTTGGCCCGGGGTCGTGGGGACGACCCTATAGTCGTCAGACATGACGGTGGCGGGCCAATCTATTCCCGGGGTCGTGGGGACGACCCTATTGTCGTCGGACATTTCGGCGGCTGGCCAACTTTGGCCCGGGGTCGTGGGGACGACCCTATAGTCGTCGGACATGTTGGCGGCTTGTCAGCCTAGTCCCGGGGTCGTGGGTACGGCCCTATAGTCGTCGGACAAGTCGGCGGCGGGCCAACCTTGTCCCGGGGTCGTGGGGACGACCCTACAGTCATCGGACATGTCGGTGGCTGGCCAACTTTGGCCCGGTGTCGTGGGGATGACTCTATAGTCGTCGGAAATGTCGGCGGCTGGTCAACTTTGGCCCGTGGTTGTGGGGACGACCCTATAGTCGTTGGACATGACGGTGGCGGGCCAATCTAGTCCCGGGGTCGTGGGTAAGACCCTATAGTCCTCGGACAAGACGGCGGCTGGACATCTTTGGCCCGGGGTCGTGGGGACGACCCTATAGTCGTCGGACATGTTGGCGGCGGGCCAACCTTGTCCCGGGGTCGTGGGGACGACCCTATAGTCGTCGGACATGTCGGCGGCTGGCCAACTTTGGCCCGGGGTCGTGGGGACGACCCTATAGTCGTCGGATATGTCGGCGGCAGGCCAACTTTGGCCCGTGGTCGTGGGGACGACCCTATAGTCGTCGGACAAGTCGGCGGCGGGCCAACCTAGTCCCGGGGTCGTGGGGACGACCCTATATTCGTCGGACAAGCCGGCGGCTGGCCAACTTTGGCCCGTGGTCGTGGGGACGACCCTATAGTCGTCGGACAAGTCGGCGGCTGTCCAACTTTGGCCCGGGGTCGTGGGGACGACCCTATGGTCGTCGGACTTGACGGTGGCGGGCCAATCTAGTCCCGAGGTCCTGGGGACGACCCTATAGTCGTCGGACTTGACGGTGGCGGGCCAATCTAGTCCCGGGGTCGTGGGGACGACCCTACAGTCGTCGGACATTTCGGCGGCTTGTCAACTTTGGCCCGGGGTCGTGGGGACGACCCTATAGTCGTCGGACATGTTGGCGGCTTGTCAGCCTAGTCCCGGGGTCGTGGGTACGACCCTACAGTCGTCGGACAATTCGGCGGCTTGCCAACTTTGGCCCGGGGTCGTGGGGACGACCCTATAGTCGTCGGACATGACGGTGGCGGGCCAATCTAGTCCCGGGGTCGTGGGGACGACCCTATAGTCGTCGGACATTTCGGCGGCTGGCCAACTTTGGCCCGGGGTCGTGGGGACGACCCTATAGTCGTCGGACATGTTGGCGGCTTGTCAGCCTAGTCCCGGGGTCGTGGGTACGGCCCTAGAGTCGTCGGACAAGTCGGCGGCGGGCCAACCTTGTCCCGGGGTCGTGGGGACGACCCTATAGTCATCGGACATGTCGGTGGCTGGCCAACTTTGGCCCGGTGTCGTGGGGATGACTCTATAGTCGTCGGAAATGTCGGCGGCTGGTCAACTTTGGCCCGTGGTTGTGGGGACGACCCTATAGTCGTTGGACATGACGGTGGCGGGCCATTCTAGTCCCGGGGTCGTGGGTAAGACCCTATAGTCGTCGGACAAGACGGCGGCTGGACATCTTTGGCCCGGGGTCGTGGGGACGACCCTATAGTCGTCGGACATGTTGGCGGGTTGTCAGCCTAGTCCCGGGGTCGTGGGTACGACCCTATAGTCGTCGGACAAGTCGGCGGCGGGCCAACCTTGTCCCGGGGTCGTGGGGACGACCCTATAGTCGTCGGACATGTCGGCGGCTGGCCAACTTTGGCCCGGTGTCGTGGGGACGACTCTATAGTCGTCGGAAATGTCGGCGGCTGGCCAACTTTGGCCCGTGGTCGTGGGGACGACCCTATAGTCGTCGGACATGTCGGCGCCTGGCCAACTTTGGCCCGTGGTCGTGGGGACGACCCTATAGTCGTCGGAAATGTCGGTGGCTGTCCAACTTTGACCCAGGGGTCGTGGGGACGACCCTATAGTCGTCGGAAATGACGGTGGCGGGCCAATCTAGTCCCGGGGTCATGGGGACGACCCTACAGTCGTCGGACAAGTCGGCGGCGAGCCAATCTAGTCCCGCGGTCGTGGGGACGACCCTATAGTCGTCGGACAAGTCAGCGGCTGGCCAACTTTGGCCCGGGGTCGTAGGGACAACCCTATAGTCGTCGGACAAGTCGGCGGCGAGCCAATCTAGTCCCGCGGTCGTGGGGACGACCCTATAGTCGTCGGACAAGTCAGCGGCTGGCCAACATTGGCCCGTGGTCGTGGGGACGACCCTATAGTGGTCGGACTAGTCGGCGGCTGGCCAACCTAGTCCCGGGTCCGTGGGGACGACCCTATAGTCCTCGGACAAGTCGGCGGCTGGCCAACTTTGGCCCGGGGTCGTAGGGACAACCCTATAGTCGTCGGACAAGTCGGAGGCTGGCCAACTTTGGCCCGTGGTCGTGGGGACGACCCTATAGTCGTCGGACATGTCGGCGGCTGGCCAACTTTGGCCCGTGGTCGTGGGGACGACCCTATAGTCGTCGGAAATGTCGGTGGCTGTCCAACTTTGGCCCAGGGGTCGTGGGGACGACCCTATAGTCGTCGGACAAGTTAGCGGCTGGCCAACATTGGCCCGTGGTCGTGGGGACGACACTATAGTCGTCGGATATGTCGGCGGCTGGCCAACTTTGGCCCGTGGTCGTGGGGACGACCCTATAGTCGTCGGACAAGTCAGCGGCTGGCCAACACTGGCCCGTGGTCGTGGGGAAGAGCCTATAGTCGTCGGACAAGTCAGCGGCTGGCCAACATTGGCCCGTGGTCGTGGGGACGACCCTACAGTCGTCGGATATGTCGGCGGCTGGCCAACTTTGGACCGTGGTCGTGGGGACGAACCTATAGTCGTCGGAAATGACGGTGGCGGGCCAATCTAGTCCCGGGGTCATGGGGACGACCCTACAGTCGTCGGACAAGTCGGCGGCGAGCCAATCTAGTCCCGCGGTCGTGGGGATGACCCTATAGTCGTCGGACAAGTCAGCGGCTGGCCAACATTGGCCCGTAGTCGTGGGGACGACCATAAAGTCGTCGGACATGACGGTGGCGGGCCACTCTAGTCCCGGGTCGTGGGGACGACCCTATAGTCGTCGGACATGTCGGCGGCTGGCCAACTTTGGCCCGGGGTCGTGGGGACGACCCTATAGTGGTCGGATATGTCGGCGGCTGGCCAGCTTTGGCCCGGGGTCGTGGGGACGACCCTATAGTCGTCGGACATGACAGTGGCGGGCCAATCTAGTCCCGGGGTCGTGGGGACGACCCTATAGTCGTCGGACATTTCGGCGGCTGGCCAACTTTGGCCCGGGGTCGTGGGGACGACCCTATAGTCGTCGGACATGTTGGCGGCTTGTCAGCCTAGTCCCGGGGTCGTGGGTACGACCCTACAATCGTCGGACATTTCGGCGGCATGCCAAATTTGGCCCGGGGTCGTGGGGACGACCCTATAGTCGTCAGACATGACGGTGGCGGGCCAATCTATTCCCGGGGTCGTGGGGACGACCCTATAGTCGTCGGACATTTCGGCGGCTGGCCAACTTTGGCCCGGGGTCGTGGGGACGACCCTATAGTCGTCGGACATGTTGGCGGCTTGTCAGCCTAGTCCCGGGGTCGTGGGTACGGCCCTATAGTCGTCGGACAAGTCGGCGGCGGGCCAACCTTGTCCCGGGGTCGTGGGGACGACCCTACAGTCATCGGACATGTCGGTGGCTGGCCAACTTTGGCCCGGTGTCGTGGGGATGACTCTATAGTCGTCGGAAATGTCGGCGGCTGGTCAACTTTGGCCCGTGGTTGTGGGGACGACCCTATAGTCGTTGGACATGACGGTGGCGGGCCAATCTAGTCCCGGGGTCGTGGGTAAGACCCTATAGTCCTCGGACAAGACGGCGGCTGGACATCTTTGGCCCGGGGTCGTGGGGACGACCCTATAGTCGTCGGACATGTTGGCGGCGGGCCAACCTTGTCCCGGGGTCGTGGGGACGACTCTATAGTCGTCGGACATGTCGGCGGCTGGCCAACCTAGACCCGGGGTCGTGGGGACGACCCTATAATCGTTGGACATGACGGTGGCGGGCCAATCTAGTCCCGGGGTCGTGGGGACGACCCTATAGTCGTCGGACATGACGGTGGCGGGCCAATCTAGTCCCGGGGTCGTAGGGACGACCCTATAGTCGTCGGACATGTTGGCGATTGGCCAACATTGGCCCGGGTTCGTCGGGACGACCTTATAGTCGTCGGACATGTCGGCGGCTGGCCAACCTAGTCCCGGGGTCGTGGGGACGACCCTATAGTCGTCGGAAATGTCGGCGGCTGGCCAACCTGGACCCGGGGTCGTGGGGACGACCCTATAATCGTTGGACATGGCGGTGGCGGGCCAATCTAGTCCCGGGGTCGTAGGGACGACCCTATAGTCGTCGGACATGTTGGCGATTGGCCAACATTGGCCCGGGGTCGTCGGGACGACCCTATAGTCGTCGGTCATGTCGGCGGCTGGCCAACCTAGTCCCGGGGTCGTGGGGACGACCCTATAGTCGTCGGAAATGTCGGCGGCTGGCCAACCTGGACCCGGGGTCGTGGGGACGACCCTATAGTCGTCGGACTTTTCGGCGGCTTGCCAACTTTGGCCCGGGGTCGTGGGGACGACCCTATAGTCGTCGGACATGTCGGCGGCTGGCCAACTTTGGCCCGTGGTTGTGGGGACGACCCTATAGTCGTTGGACATGACGGTGGCGGGCCAATCTAGTCCCGGGGTCGTGGGGACGACCCTATAGTCGTCGGAAATGTCGGCGGCTGGCCAACCTGGACCCGGGGTCGTGGGGACGACCCTATTGTCGTCGGACATGACGGTGGCGGGCCAATCTAGTCTCGCGGTCGTCGGGACGACCCTATAATCGTCGGAAATGACGGTGGCGGGCCAATCTAGTCCCGGGGTCGTGGGGACGACCCTATAGTCGTCGGACATGTCGGCGGCTGGCCAACTTTGGCCCGGTGTCGTGGGGACGACCCTATAGTCGTCGGACATTTCGGCGGCATGCCAACTTTGGCCCGTGGTCGTGGGGACGACCCAATAGTTGTTGGACATGACGGTGGCGGGCTAATCTAGTCCCGGGGTCGTAGGGACGACCCTATAGTCGTTGGACATGTCGGCGATTGGCCAACATTGGCCCGGGGTCGTGGGGACGACCCTACAGTCGTAGGAAATGTCGGCGGCTGGCCAACCTGTACCCGGGGTCGTGGGGACGACCCTATTGTCGTCGGACATGACGGTGGCGGGCCAACCTAGACCCGGGGTCGTGGGGACGACCCTATTGTCGTCGGACATGACGGTGGCGGGCCAATCTAGTCCCGGGGTCGTGGGGACGACCCTATAGTCGTCGGACATGTCGGCGGCTGGCCAACTTTGGCCCGGTGTCGTGGGGACGACCCTATAGTCGTCGGACATGTCGGCGGCTGGCCAACTTTGGCGCGTGGTCGTGGGGACGATCCGATTGTCGTCGGACATGTCGGCGGCTGGCCAACTTTGGCACCGTGGTCGTGGGGACGATCCAATAGTCGTCGGACATGTCGGCGGCTGGCCAACTTTGGCGCGTGGTCGTGGGGACGATCCGATTGTCGTTGGACATGACGGTGGCGGGCCAATCTAGTCCCGGGGTCGTGGGGACGACCCTATAGTCGTCGGACATGTCGGCGGCTGGCCAACTTTGGACCGGTGTCGTGGGGACGACTCTATAGTCGTCGGAAATGTCGGCGGCTGGCCAACCTGGACCCGAGGTCGTGGGGACGACCCTATTGTCGTCGGACATGACGGTGGCGGGCCAATCTAGTCTCGGGGTCGTGGGGACGACCCTATAGTCGTCGGACATGTCGGCGGCTGGCCAACTTTGGCCCGGGGTCGTGGGGACGACCCTATAGTCGTCGGACATGTCGGCGGCTGGCCAACTTTGGCCCGGTGTCGTGGGGACGACTCTATAGTCGTCGGAAATGTCGGCGGCTGGCCAACCTGGACCCGGGGTCGTGGGGCCGACCCTATTGTCGTCGGTCATGACGGTGGCGGGCCAATCTAGTCTCGCGGTCGTGGGGACGACCCTATAATCGTCGGACATGACGGTGGCGGGCCAATCTAGTCCCGGGGTCGTGGGGACGACCCTATAGTCGTCGGACATGTCGGCGGCTGGCCAACTTTGGCCCGGTGTCGTGGGGACGACCCTATAGTCGTCGGACATGTCGGCGGCTGGCCAACTTTGGCGCGTGGTCGTGGGGACGCTCCGATTGTCGTCGGACATGTCGGCGGCTGGCCAACTTTGGCACCGTGGTCGTGGGGACGATCCAATAGTCGTCGGACATGTCGGCGGCTGGCCAACTTTGGCGCGTGGTCGTGGGGACGATCCGATTGTCGTCGGACATGTCGGCGGCTGGCCAACCTAGATCCGGGGTCGTGGGGACGACCCTATTGTCGTCGGACATGACGGTGGCGGGCCAATCTAGTCCCGGTGTCGTGGGGACGACCCTATAGTCGTCGGACAAGTCGGCGGCGGGCCAAGCTTGTCCCGGGGTCGTGGGGACGACCCTATTGTCGTCGGACATGACGGTGGCGGGCCAATCTATTCCCGGGGTCGTGGGGACGACCCTATAGTCGTCGGACATGTCGGCGGCTGGCCAACATTGGCCCGTGGTCGTGGGGACGATCCAATAGTCGTCGGACATGTCGGCGGCATGCCAACTTTGGCCCGTGGTCGTGGGGACGACCCTATAGTCGTTGGACATGACGGTGGCGGGCCAATCTAGTCCCGGGGTCGTAGGGACGACCCTATAGTCGTCGGACATATCGGCGATTGGCCAACATTGGCCCGGGGTCGTGGGGACGACCCTATAGTCGTCGGACATGTCGGCGGCTGGCCAACCTAGTCCCGAGGTCGTGGGGACGACCCTATAGTCGTCGGACTTGACGGTGGCGGGCCAATCTAGTCCCGGGGTCGTGGGGACGAACCTACAGTCGTCGGAAATGTCGGCGGCTGGCCAACCTGGACCCGGGGTCGTGGGGACGACCCTATAGTCGTCGGACTTGACGGTGGCGGGCCAATCTAGTCCCGGGGTCGTGGGGACGACCCTACAGTCGTCGGAAATGTCGGCGGCTGGCCAACCTGGACCCGGGGTCGTGGGGACGACCCTATTGTCGTCGGACATGACGGTGGCGGGCCAATCTAGTCCCGGGGTCGTGGGGACGACCCTATAGTCTCCGGACATGACGGTAGCGGGCCAATCTAGACCCGAGGTCCTCGGGACGACCCTATAGTAGTCGGACATGTTGGCGATTGGCCAACATTGGCCCGGGGTCGTCGGGACGACCCTATAGTCGTCAGACATGTCGGCGGCTGGCCAACCTAGTCCCGGGGTCGTGGGGACGACCCTATAGTCGTCGGACATTTCGGCGGCTTGCCAACATTGGCCCGGGGTCGTGGGGACGACCCTATAGTCGTCGGACATGTCGGCGGCTGGCCAACTTTGGCCCGTGGTTGTGGGGACGACCCTATAGTCGTTGGACATGACGGTGGCGGGCCAATCTAGTCCCGGGGTCGTGGGGACGACCCTATAGTCGTCGGACATGTCGGCGGCTGGCCAACTTTGGACCGGTGTCGTGGGGACGACTCTATAGTCGTCGGAAATGTCGGCGGCTGGCCAACCTGGACCCGAGGTCGTGGGGACGACCCTATTGTCGTCGGACATGACGGTGGCGGGCCAATCTAGTCTCGGGGTCGTGGGGACGACCCTATAGTCGTCGGACATGTCGGCGGCTGGCCAACTTTGGCCCGGGGTCGTGGGGACGACCCTATAGTCGTCGGACATGTCGGCGGCTGGCCAACTTTGGCCCGGTGTCGTGGGCACGACTCTATAGTCGTCGGAAATGTCGGCGGCTGGCCAACCTGGACCCGGGGTCGTGGGGACGACCCTATAATCGTTGGACATGACGGTGGCGGGCCAATCTAGTCCCGGGGTCGTGGGGACGATCCGATTGTCGTCGGACATGTCGGTGGCTGGCCAACCTAGACCCGGGGTCGTGGGGACGACCCTATTGTCGTCGGACATGGCGGTGGCGGGCCAATCTAGTCCCGTGGTCGTGGGGACGACCCTATAGTCTTCGGACATGACGGTAGCGGGCCAATCTAGACCCGAGGTCCTGGGGACGACCCTATAGTAGTCGGACATGTTGGCGGCTGTCCAACTTTGGCCCGGTGTCGTGGGGACGACTCTATAGTCGTCGGACATGTCGGCGGCTGGCCAACCTAGACCCGGGGTCGTGGGGACGACCCTATAATCGTTGGACATGACGGTGGCGGGCCAATCTAGTCCCGGGGTCGTGGGGACGACCCTATAGTCGTCGGACATGTCGGTGGCGGGCCAATCTAGTCCCGGGGTCGTAGGGACGACCCTATAGTCGTCGGACATTTTGGCGATTGGCCAACATTGGCCCGGGTTCGTCGGGACGACCTTATAGTCGTCGGACATGTCGGCGGCTGGCCAACCTAGTCCCGGGGTCGTGGGGACGACCCTATAGTCGTCGGAAATGTCGGCGGCTGGCCAACCTGGACCCGGGGTCGTGGGGACGACCCTATAGTCGTCGGACATGACGGTGGCGGGCCAATCTAGTCCCGGGGTCGTAGGGACGACCCTATAGTCGTCGGACATGTTGGCGATTGGCCAACATTGGCCCGGGTTCGTCGGGACGACCTTATAGTCGTCGGACATGTCGGCGGCTGGCCAACCTAGTCCCGGGGTCGTGAGGACGACCCTATAGTCGTCGGAAATGTCGGCGGCTGGCCAACCTGGACCCGGGGTCGTGGGGACGACCCTATAATCGTTGGACATGGCGGTGGCGGGCCAATCTAGTCCCGGGGTCGTAGGGACGACCCTATAGTCGTCGGACATGTTGGCGATTGGCCAACATTGGCCCGGGGTCGTCGGGACGACCCTATAGTCGTCGGTCATGTCGGCAGCTGGCCAACCTAGTCCCGGGGTCGTGGGGACGACCCTATAGTCGTCGGAAATGTCGGCGGCTGGCCAACCTGGACCCGGGGTCGTGGGGACGACCCTATAGTCGTCGGACTTTTCGGCGGCTTGCCAACTTTGGCCCGGGGTCGTGGGGACGACCCTATAGTCGTCGGACATGTCGGCGGCTGGCCAACTTTGGCCCGTGGTTGTGGGGACGACCCTATAGTCGTTGGACATGACGGTGGCGGGCCAATCTAGTCCCGGGGTCGTGGGGACGACCCTATAGTCGTCGGAAATGTCGGCGGCTGGCCAACCTGGACCCGGGGTCGTGGGGACGACCCTATTGTCGTCGGACATGACGGTGGCGGGCCAATCTAGTCTCGCGGTCGTGGGGACGACCCTATAATCGTCGGAAATGACGGTGGCGGGCCAATCTAGTCCCGGGGTCGTGGGGACGACCCTATAGTCGTCGGACATGTCGGCGGCTGGCCAACTTTGGCCCGGTGTCGTGGGGACGACCCTATAGTCGTCGGACATTTCGGCGGCATGCCAACTTTGGCCCGTGGTCGTGGGGACGACCCAATAGTTGTTGGACATGACGGTGGCGGGCTAATCTAGTCCCGGGGTCGTAGGGACGACCCTATAGTCGTTGGACATGTCGGCGATTGGCCAACATTGGCTCGGGGTCGTGGGGACGACCCTACAGTCGTAGGAAATGTCGGCGGCTGGCCAACTTTGGCGCGTGGTCGTGGGGACGATCCGATTGTCGTCGGACATGTCGGCGGCTGGCCAACTTTGGCACCGTGGTCGTGGGGACGATCCAATAGTCGTCGGACATGTCGGCGGCTGGCCAACCTGGACCCGAGGTCGTGGGGACGACCCTATTGTCGTCGGACATGACGGTGGCGGGCCAATCTAGTCTCGGGGTCGTGGGGACGACCCTATAGTCGTCGGACATGTCGGCGGCTGGCCAACTTTGGCCCGGGGTCGTGGGGACGACCCTATAGTCGTCGGACATGTCGGCGGCTGGCCAACTTTGGCCCGGTGTCGTGGGGACGACTCTATAGTCGTCGGAAATGTCGGCGGCTGGCCTACCTGGACCCGGGGTCGTGGGGCCGACCCTATTGTCGTCGGTCATGACGGTGGCGGGCCAATCTAGTCTCGCGGTCGTGGGGACGACCCTATAATCGTCGGACATGACGGTGGCGGGCCAATCTAGTCCCGGGGTCGTGGGGACGACCCTATAGTCGTCGGACATGTCGGCGGCTGGCCAACTTTGGCCCGGTGTCGTGGGGACGACCCTATAGTCGTCGGACATTTCGGCGGCATGCCAACTTTGGCCCGTGGTCGTGGGGACGACCCTATAGTTGTTGGACATGACGGTGGCGGGCTAATCTAGTCCCGGGGTCGTAGGGACGACCCTATAGTCGTTGGACATGTCGGCGATTGGCCAACATTGGCCCGGGGTCGTGGGGACGACCCTATAGTCGTCGGACATGTCGGCGGCTGGCCAACTTTGGCGCGTGGTCGTGGGGACGATCCGATTGTCGTCGGACATGTCGGCGGCAGGCCAACCTAGACCCGGGGTCGTGGGGACGACCCTATTGTCGTCGGACATGGCGGTGGCGGGCCAATCTAGTCCCGTGGTCGTGGGGACGACCCTATAGTCTTCGGACATGACGGTAGCGGGCCAATCTAGACCCGAGGTCCTGGGGACGACCCTATAGTAGTCGGACGTGTCGGCGGCTGTCCAACTTTGGCCCGGTGTCGTGGGGACGACTCTATAGTCGTCGGACATGTCGGCGGCTGGCCAACCTAGACCCGGGGTCGTGGCGACGACCCTATAATCGTTGGACATGACGGTGGCGGGCCAATCTAGTCCCGGGGTCGTGGGGACAACCCTATAGTCGTCGGACAAGTCGGCGGCGGGCCAAGCTTGTCCCGGGGTCGTGGGGACGACCCTATAATCGTCGGACATGACGGTGGGGGGCCAATCTAGTCCCGGGGTCGTGGGGACGACCCTATAATCGTCGGACATGTCGGCGGCTGGCCAACCTAGACCCGGGGTCGTGGGGACGACCCTATTGTCGTCGGACATGGCGGTGGCGGGCCAATCTAGTCCCGTGGTCGTGGGGACGACCCTATAGTCTTCGGACATGACGGTAGCGGGCCAATCTAGACCCGAGGTCCTGGGGACGACCCTATAGTAGTCGGACATGTCGGCGGCTGTCCAACTTTGGCCCGGTGTCGTGGGGACGACTCTATAGTCGTCGGACATGTCGGCGGCTGGCCAACCTAGACCCGGGGTCGTGGGGACGACTCTATAGTCGTCGGACATGTCGGCGGCTGGACAACCTAGACCCGGGGTCGTGGGGACGACCCTATAGTCGTCGGACATGTTGGCGATTGGCCAACATTGGCCCGGGGTCGTCGGGACGACCCTATAGTCGTCGGACATGTCGGCGGCTGGCCAACCTTGTCCCGGGGTCGTGGGGACGACCCTATAGTCGTCGCACATGTCGGCGGCTGGCCAACTTTGGCCCGTGGTCGTGGGGACGATCCAATAGTCGTCGGACATGTCGGCGGCTGGCCAACTTTGGCCCGTGGTCGTGGGGACGACCCTATAGTCGTTGGACATGTCAGCGGCTGGCCAACTTTGGCCCGGTGTCGTGGGGACGACTCTATAGTCGTCGGACATGACGGCGGCTGGCCAACCTAGACCCGGGGTCGTGGGGACGACCCTATTGTCGTCGGACATGTCGGCGGCTGGCCAACTTTGGCCCGTGGTCGTGGGGACGACCCTATAGTCGTTGGGCATGTCAGCGGCTGACCGGTGTCGTGGGGACGCCTCTATAGTCGTCGAACATGTCGGCGGCTGGCCAACCTAGACCCGGGGTCGTGGGGACGACCATATAGTCATCGGACATGTCGGCGGCTGGCCAACTTTGGCCCGTGGTCGTGGGGCGACCCAATAGTCGTTGGACATGTCGGCGGCTGGCCAACTTTGGCTCGTGGTCGTGGGGACGATCCGATAGTCGTCGGACGTGACGGTGGCTAGCCAATCTAGTCCCAGGGTCGTGGGGACGACCAAATAGTCGTCGGACCTGTCGGCGGCTGGCCAACTTTGGCCCGTGGTCGTAGGAACGATCCGATAGTCGTTGGACATGACGGTGCCGGGCCAATCAAGTCCCGGGGTCGTAGGTACGACCCTATAGTCGTCGGACATGTCGGCGATTGGCCATTATTGGCCCGGGGTCGTGGGGACGACCCTATAGTCGTCGGACATGTCGGCGGCTGGCCAACTTTAGCCCGTGGTCGTGGGGACGACCCAATAGTCGTCGGACATGTCGGCGGCTGGCCAACTTTGGCCCGTGGTCGTGGGGACGATCCGATAGTCGTTGGACATGACGGTGCCGGGGCAATCGAGTCCCGGGGTCGTAGGTACGACCCTATAGTCGTCGGACATGTCGGGGATTGGCCAACTTTAGCCCGTGGTCGTGGGGACGACCCTATAGCCGTCGGACATGTCGGCGGCTGGCCAACTTTGGCCCGTGGTCGTGGGGACGATCCGATAGTCGTTGGACAAGTCGGCGGTGGGCCAACCTAGTCCCGGGGTCGTGGGGACGACCCTATAGTCATCGGACATGTCGGCGGCTTGCCAACTTTGGCCCGGGGTCGTGGGGACGACCCTATAGTCGTCGGACATGTCGGCGGCTGGCCAACCTAGTCCGGGGTCGTAGGGACGACCCTATAGTCGTCGGACATGTCGGCGATTGGCCAACATTGGCCCGGGGTCGTGGCGACGACCCTATAGTCGTCGGACATGTCGGCGGCTGGCCAACCTAGTCCCCAGGTCGTGGGGACGACCCTATAGTCGTCGGACTTGTCGGGGGCGGGCCAATCTATTCCCGGGGTCGTTTGGACGACACTATAATCGTCGGACATGTCGGCGGCTGGCCAACTTTGGCCCGGGGTCGTGGGGACGACCTTATAGTCGTCGGAAATGACGGTGGCGGGCCAATCTAGTCCCGGGGTCGTGGGGTCGACCCTATAGTCGTCGGACATGTCGGTGGCTGGGCAACTTTGACCCGGGGTCGTGGGGACGACCCTATAGTCGTCGGACAAGTCGGCGGCTGGCAAACTTTGGCCCGTGGTCGTGGGGTCGACCCTTTAGTCGTCGGATATGTCGGCGGCTGGCCAAAGTTGGCCCGTGGTCGTGGGGACAACCCTATAATCGTCGGACATGGCGGTGGCGGGCCAATCTAGTCCCGGGATCGTGGGGACGACCCTATTGTCGTCGGACATGGCGGTGGCGGGCCAATCTAGTCCCGGGATCGTGGGGACGACCCTATAGTCGTCGGACAAGTCGGCGGCTGCCCAATCTAGTCCCGGGATCGTAGGGACGACCCTATAGTCGTCGGACAAGTCGGCGGCTGACCAACTTTGGCCCGGGGTCGTGGGGACGATCCTACAGTCGTCGGACATGTCGGCGGCTGGCCAACTTTGGCCCGTGGTCGTGGGGACGACCCTGAAGTCGTCGGACATGACGGTGGCGGGCCAATCTAGTCCCGTGGTCGTGGGGACGACCGTATAGTCGTCGGACTTGACGGTGGCGGGCCAATCTAGTCCCGGGGTCGTGGGTACGACCGTATAGTCGTCGGACAAGTCGGCGGCTGGCCAACTTTGGCCCGGGGCCGTGGGAACGACCCTATAGTCGTCGGACATGACGGTGGCGGGCCAATATAGTGCTGGGGTCGTGGGGACGACCCTATAGTCGTCGGACAAGTCGGCGGCGAGCCAACCTAGTCCGGGGGTCGTGGGGACGACCTTATAGTCGTCGGACATGACGGTGGCGGGCCAATCTAGTCCCGGGGTCCATGGGACGACCCTATAGTCGTCGGACATGTCGGCGGCTGGCCAACTTCGGCCCGTGGTCGTGGGGACGACCCTATAGTCGTCGGACAAGTCGGCGGCGAGCCAACCTAGTCCGGGGGTCGTGGGGACGACCCTATAGTCGTCGGACAAGTCGGCGGCGGGCCAATCTAGTCCCGGGGTCGTAGGGACGACCCTATAGTCGTCGGACATGTTGGCGGCTGGCCAACTTTGGCCTGGTGTCGTGGGGACGACTGTATAGTTGTCGGACATTTCGGCGGCAGGCCAACTTTGGCCCCTGGTCATGGGGACGACCCTATAATCGTCGGACATGTCGGCAGCTGGCCACCCTAGACCCGGGGTCGTGGGGACGACCCTATTGTCGTCGGACAAGTCGGCGGTGGGCCAACCTAGTCCCGGGGTCGTGGGGACGACCCTATAGTCATCGGACATGTCGGCGGCTTGCCAACTTTGGCCCGGGGTCGTGGGGACGACCCTATAGTCGTCGGACATGTCGGCGGCTGGCCAACCTAGTCCGGGGTCGTAGGGACGACCCTATAGTCGTCGGACATGTCGGCGATTGGCCAACATTGGCCCGGGGTCGTGGCGACGACCCTATAGTCGTCGGACATGTCGGCGGCTGGCCAACCTAGTCCCGAGGTCGTGGGGACGACCCTATAGTCGTCGGACTTGTCGGGGGCGGGCCAATCTATTCCCGGGGTCGTGGGGACGACCCTATAATCGTCGGACATATCGGCGGCTGGCCAACTTTGGCCCGGTGTCGTGGGGACGACTCTATAGTCGTCGGAAATGTCGGCGGCTGGCCAACCTGGACCCGGGGTCGTGGGGACCACCCTATTGTCGTCGGACATGACGGTGGCGGGCCAATCTAGTCTCGCGGTCGTGGGGACGACCCTATAATCGTCGGACATGACGGTGGCGGGCCAATCTAGTCCCGGGGTCGTGGGGACGACCCTATAGTCGTCGGACATGTCGGCGGCTGGCCAACTTTGGCCCGGTGTCGTGGGGACGACCCTATAGTCGTCGGACATTTCGGCGGCATGCCAACTTTGGCCCGTGGTCGTGGGGACGACCCTATAGTTGTTGGACATGACGGTGGCGGGCTAATCTAGTCCCTGGGTCGTAGGGACGAGCCTATAGTCGTTGGACATGTCGGCGATTGGCCAACATTGGCCCGGGGTCGTGGGGACGACCCTATAGTCGTCGGACATGTCGGCGGCTTGCCAACTTTGGACCGGGGATGTGGTAACGACCCTGCAGTCGTCGGAAATGTCGGCGGCTGTCCAACTTTGGCCCGGGGTCGTGGGGACGACCCTATAGTCGTCGGACATGATGGCGGCGAGCCAACCTAGTCCCGGGGTTGTGGGGACGACCCAATAGTCGACGGACATGACGGTGGAGGGCTAATCTAGTCCCGGGGTCATGGGGGCGACCCTTGAGTCGTCGGATATGACGGCGGCTGGCCAACTTTGGCCCGTGGTTATTGGGACGACCCTATAGTTGTCGGACATGGCGGCGGCGAGCCAACCTAGTCCCGGGGTTGTGGGGACGACCCAATAGTCGTCGGACAAGTCGGCGGCGAGCCAACCTAGTCCCGGGGTCGTGGGGACGACCCTATAGTCGTCGGACATGACAGTGGCGGGCCAATCTAGGCCCGGGTCGTGGGGACGACCCTGTAGTCGTCGGACATGTCGCCGGCTGGCCAACTTTGGCCTGTGGTCGTGGGGACGACCCTAGAGTCGTCGGACATGACGGTGGCGGGCCAATCTAGTCCTGGGGTCGTGGGGACGACCCTATAGTCGTCGGACATGACGGTGGCGGGCCAATCTAGTCCCGGGGTCGTGGGGACGACCCTATAGCCGTCGGACATATCAGCGGCTGGCCAACTTTGGCCCGGGGTCGTGGGGACGACCCTACAGTCGTCGGAAATGTCGGAGCCTGGCCAACCTGGACCCGGGGTCGTGGGGACGACCCTATAGTCGTCGGACAAGACGGCGGCTGGCCAACCTAGTCCCGGGGTCGTTGGGACGACCCTATAGTCGTCGAACAAGTCGGCGGCGGGCCAAGCTTGTCCCGGGGTCGTGGGGACGACACTATAATCGTCGGACATGACGGTGGCGGGCCAATCTAGTCCCGGGTCGTGGGGACGACCCTATAGTCGTCGGACAAGACGGCGGCGGGCCAATCCTGTCCCGGGGTCGTAGGGACGACCCTATAGTCGTCGGACAAGTCGGCGGCGGGCCAAGCTTGTCCCGGCGTCGTGGGGACGACCCTATAATCGTCGGACATGACGGTGGCGGGCCAATCTCGTCTCGGGGTCGTGGGGACGACCCTATAGTCGTCGGACATGTCGGCGGCTGGCCAACTTTGGCCCGGTGTCGTGGGGACGACTCTATAGTCGTCGGAAATGTCGGCGCTTGGCCAACCTGGACCCGGGGTCGTGGGGACGACCCTATTGTCGTCGGACATGACGGTGGCGGGCCAATCTAGTCTCGGGGTCGTGGGGACGACCCTATAGTCGTCGGACATGACGGTGGCGGGCCAATCTAGTCCCGGGGTCTTGGGGACGACCCTAGAGTCGTCGGACATTTCGGCGGCTTGCCAACTTTGGCCCGGGGTCGTGGGGACGACCCTATAGTCGTCGGACTTGACGGTGGCGGGCCAATCTAGTCCCGGGGTCTTGGGGACGACCCTACAGTCGTCGGACATTTCGGCGGCTTGCCAACTATGGCCCGGGGTGGTGGGGACGACCCTATAGTCGTCGGACATGTCGGCGGCTGGCCAACTTTGGCCCGGTGTCGTGGGGACGACTGTATAGTCATCGGAAATGTCGGAGCCTGGCCAACCTGGACCCGGGGTCGTGGGGACGACCCTATTGTCGTCGGACATGACGGTGGCGGGCCAATCTAGTCTCGGGGTCGTGGGGACGTTCTATAGTCGTCGGACATGTCGGCGGCTGGCCAAATTTGGCCCGGGGTCGTGGGGACGACCCTATAGTCGTCGGACATGTTGGCGGCTTGTCAGCCTAGTCCCGCGGTCGTGGGGACGACCCTATAGTGGTCGGACATTTCGGCGGCATGCCATCTTTAGCCCGGGGTCGTGGGGACGACCCTATATTCGTCGAACATTTTGGCGTCTTGTCAACCTAGACCCGGGGTCGTGGGGACGACCCTATAGTCGTTGGACATGACGGTGGCGGGCCAATTTAGTCCCGGGGTCGTATCGACGACCCTATAGTCGTCGGACATGTCGGCGATTGGCCAACATTGGCCCGGGGTCGTGGGGACGACCCTATTGTCGTCGGACATGACGGTGGCGGGCCAATCTAGTCCTGGGGTCGTGGGGACGACCCCATAGTCGTCGGACAAGTCGGCGGCTGGCCAACTTTGGCCCGGGGTCGTGGGGACGACCCAATAGTCGTCGGACATGTCGGCGGCTGGCCAACTTTGGCCCGTGGTCGTGGGGACGATCCGATTGTCGTCGGACATTTCGGCGGCATGCCATCTTTAGCCCGGGGTCGTGGGGACGACCCTATATTCGTCGAACATTTTGGCGTCTTGTCAACCTAGACCCTATAGTCGTTGGACATGACGGTGGCGGGCCAATTTAGTCCCGGGGTCGTATGGACGACCCTATAGTCGTCGGACATGTCGGCGGCTGGCCAACATTGGCCCGGGGTCGTGGGGACGGCCCAATAGTCGTTGAACATGTCGGCGGCGGGCCATCCTAGCCCCGGGGTCGTGGGGACGACCCTATTGTCGTCGGACATGACGGTGGCGGCCCAATCTAGTCCTGGGGTCTTGGGGACGACCCTACAGTCGTCGGACATTTCGGCGGCTTGCCAACTTTGGCCCGGGGTCGTGGGTACGACCCTATAGTCGTCGGACTTGACGGTGGCGGGCCAATCTAGTCCCGGGATCGTGGGGACGACCCTACAGTCGTCGGACATTTCGGCGGCATGCCATCTTTAGCCCGGGGTCGTGGGGACGACCCTATATTCGTCGAACATTTTGGCGTCTTGTCAACCTAGACCCGGGGTCGTGGGGACGACCCTATAGTCGTTGGACATGACGGTGGCGGGCCAATTTAGTCCCGGGGTCGTATGGACGACCCTATAGTCGTCGGACATGTCGGCGATTGGCCAACATTGGCCCGGGGTCGTGGGGACGACCCTATAGTCATCGGACATGTCGGCGGCTGGCCAACCTAGTCCCGAGGTCGTGGGGACGACCCTATAGTCGTCGGACTTGACGGTGGCGGGCCAATCTAGTCCCGGGGTCTTGGGGACGACCCTAGAGTCGTCGGACATTTCGGCGGCTTGCCAACTTTGGCCCGGGGTGGTGGGGACGACCCTATAGTCGTCGGACATGTCGGCGGCTGGCCATTTGTCCCGGTGTCGTGGGGACGACTCTATAGTCATCGGAAATGTCGGTGGCGGGCCAATCTAGTCCCGGGGTCGTGGGGACGACCCTATAGTCGTCGGACATATCGGCGGCTGGCCAACCTAGTCCCGGGTCGTTGGGACGACCCAATAGTCGTCGAACAAGTCGGCGGCGGGCCAAGCTTGTCCCGGGGTCGTGGGGACGACACTATAATCGTCGGACATGACGGTGGCGGGCCAATCTAGTCCCGGGGTCGTGGGGACGACCCTATTGTCGTCGGACAAGACGGCGGCGGGCCAATCCTGTCCCGGGGTCGTAGGGACGACCCTATAGTCGTCGGACAAGTCGGCGGCGGGCCAAGCTTGTCCCGGCGTCGTGGGGACGACCCTATAATCGTCGGACATGACGGTGGCGGGCCAATCTCGTCTCGGGGTCGTGGGGACGACCCTATAGTCGTCGGACATGTCGGCGGCTGGCCAACTTTGGCCCGGTGTCGTGGGGACGACTCTATAGTCGTCGGAAATGTCGGCGCTTGGCCAACCTGGACCCGGGGTCGTGGGGACGACCCTATTGTCGTCGGACATGACGGTGGCGGGCCAATCTAGTCTCGGGGTCGTGGGGACGACCCTATAGTCGTCGGACATGACGGTGGCGGGCCAATCTAGTCCCGGGGTCTTGGGGACGACCCTGGAGTCGTCGGACATTTCGGCGGCTTGCCAACTTTGGCCCGGGGTCGTGGGCACGACCCTATATACGTCGGACATGACGGTGGCGGGCCAATCTAGTCCCGGGGTCTTGGGGACGACCCTACAGTCGTCGGACATTTCGGCGGCTTGCCAACTTTGGCCCGGGGTGGTGGGGACGACCCTATAGTCATCGGACATGTCGGTGGCTGGCCAACTTTGGCCCGGTGTCGTGGGGACGACTCTATAGTCATCGGAAATGTCGGAGCCTGGCCAACCTGGACCCGGGGTCGTGGGGACGACCCTATTGTCGTCGGACATGACGGTGGCGGGCCAATCTAGTCTCGGGGTCGTGGGGACGTTCTATAGTCGTCGGACATGTCGGCGGCTGGCCAACTTTGGCCCGGGGTCGTGGGGACGACCCTATAGTCGTCGGACATGTTGGCGGCTTGTCAGCCTAGTCCCGCGGTCGTGGGGACGACCCTATAGTCGTCGGACATGTTGGCGGCTTGTCAGCCTAGTCCCGCGGTCGTGGGGCCGACCCTATAGTCGTCGGACATTTCGGCGGCATGCCATCTTTAGCCCGGGGTCGTGGGGACGACCATATATTCGTCGAACATTTTGGCGTCTTGTCACCCTAGACCCGGGGTCGTGGGGACGACCCTATAGTCGTCGGACTTGACGGTGGCGGGCCAAGCTTGTCCCGGCGTCGTGGGGACGACCCTATAATCGTCGGACATGACGGTGGCGGGCCAATCTCGTCTCGGGGTCGTGGGGACGACCCTATAGTCGTCGGACATGTCGGCGGCTGGCCAACTTTGGCCCGGTGTCGTGGGGACGACTCTATAGTCGTCGGAAATGTCGGCGCTTGGCCAACCTGGACCCGGGGTCGTGGGGACGACCCTATTGTCGTCGGACATGACGGTGGCGGGCCAATCGAGTCCCGGGGTCGTGGGGACGACCCTATAGTCGTCGGACTTGACGGTGGCGGGCCAAGCTTGTCCCGGCGTCGTGGGGACGACCCTATAATCGTCGGACATGACGGTGGCGGGCCAATCTCGTCTCGGGGTCGTGGGGACGACCCTATAGTCGTCGGACATGTCGGCGGCTGGCCAACTTTGGCCCGGGGTCGTGGGGACGACCCTATAGTCGTCGGACAAGACGGCGGCGGGCCAATCCTGTCCCGGTGTCGTAGGGACGACACTATAATCGTCGGACATGACGGTGGCGGGCCAATCTAGTCCCGGGGTCGTGGGGACGACCCTATAGTCGTCGGACATATCGGCGGCTGGCCAACCTAGTCCCGGGGTCGTTGGGACGACCCTATAGTCGTCGAACAAGTCGGCGGCGGGCCAAGCTTGTCCCGGGGTCGTGGGGACGACACTATAATCGTCGGACATGACGGTGGCGGGCCAATCTAGTCCCGGGTCGTGGGGACGACCCTATAGTCGTCGGACAAGACGGCGGCGGGCCAATCCTGTCCCGGGGTCGTAGGGACGACCCTATAGTCGTCGGACAAGTCGGCGGCGGGCCAAGCTTGTCCCGGCGTCGTGGGGACGACCCTATAATCGTCGGACATGACGGTGGCGGGCCAATCTCGTCTCGGGGTCGTGGGGACGACCCTATAGTCGTCGGACATGTCGGCGGCTGGCCAACTTTGGCCCGGTGTCGTGGGGACGACTCTATAGTCGTCGGAAATGTCGGCGCTTGGCCAACCTGGACCCGGGGTCGTGGGGACGACCCTATTGTCGTCGGACATGACGGTGGCGGGCCAATCTAGTCTCGGGGTCGTGGGGACGACCCTATAGTCGTCGGACATGACGGTGGCGGGCCAATCTAGTCCCGGGGTCTTGGGGACGACCCTAGAGTCGTCGGACATTTCGGCGGCTTGCCAACTTTGGCCCGGGGTCGTGGGGACGACCCTATAGTCGTCGGACATGACGGTGGCGGGCCAATCTAGTCCCGGGGTCTTGGGGACGACCCTACAGTCGTCGGACATTTCGGCGGCTTGCCAACTTTGGCCCGGGGTGGTGGGGACGACCCTATAGTCGTCGGACATGTCGGCGGCTGGCCAACTTTGGCCCGTTGTCGTGGGGACGACTCTATAGTCATCGGAAATGTCGGAGCCTGGCCAACCTGGACCCGGGGTCGTGGGGACGACCCTATTGTCGTCGGACATGGCGGTGGCGGGCCAATCTAGTCTCGGGGTCGTGGGGACGTTCTATAGTCGTCGGACATGTCGGCGGCTGGCCAACTTTGGCCCGGGGTCGTATCGACGACCCTATAGTCGTCGGACATGTCGGCGATTGGCCAACATTGGCCCGGGGTCGTGGGGACGACCCTATTGTCGTCGGACATGACGGTGGCGGGCCAATCTAGTCCTGGGGTCGTGGGGACGACCCCATAGTCGTCGGACAAGTCGGCGGCTGGCCAACTTTGGCCCGGGGTCGTGGGGACGACCCAATAGTCGTCGGACATGTCGGCGGCTGGCCAACTTTGGCCCGTGGTCGTGGGGACGATCCGATTGTCGTCGGACATTTCGGCGGCATGCCATCTTTAGCCCGGGGTCGTGGGGACGACCCTATATTCGTCGAACATTTTGGCGTCTTGTCAACCTAGACCCTATAGTCGTTGGACATGACGGTGGCGGGCCAATTTAGTCCCGGGGTCGTATGGACGACCCTATAGTCGTCGGACATGTCGGCGGCTGGCCAACATTGGCCCGTGGTCGTGGGGACGGCCCAATAGTCGTTGAACATGTCGGCGGCGGGCCATCCTAGCCCCGGGGTCGTGGGGACGACCCTATTGTCGTCGGACATGACGGTGGCGGGCCAATCTAGTCCTGGGGTCTTGGGGACGACCCTACAGTCGTCGGACATTTCGGCGGCTTGCCAACTTTGGCCCGGGGTCGTGGGTACGACCCTATAGTCGTCGGACTTGACGGTGGCGGGCCAATCTAGTCCCGGGGTCGTGGGGACGACCCTACAGTCGTCGGACATTTCGGCGGCATGCCATCTTTAGCCCGGGGTCGTGGGGACGACCCTATATTCGTCGAACATTTTGGCGTCTTGTCAACCTAGACCCGGGGTCGTGGGGACGACCCTATAGTCGTTGGACATGACGGTGGCGGGCCAATTTAGTCCCGGGGTCGTATGGACGACCCTATAGTCGTCGGACATGACGGTGGCGGGCCAATCTAGTCCCGGGGTCGTGGGGACGACCCTATAGTCGTCGGACAAGACGGCGGCTGGACATCTTTGGCCCGCGGTCGCGGGGACGACCCTATAGTCGTTGGACATGACGGTGGCGGGCCAATCTAGTCCCGGGGTCGTAGGGACGACCCTGTAGTCGTCGGACATGTCGGCGATTGGCCAACATTGGCCCGGGGTCGTGGGGACGACCCTATAGTCGTCGGACATGTCGGCGGCTGGTCAACTTTGGCCCGTGGTCGTGGGGACGGCCCAATAGTCGTTGAACATGTCGGCGGCTGGCCAACATTGGCCCGGGGTCGTGGGGACGACCCTATAGTCGTCGGAAATGTCGGCGGCTGACCAACTTTGGCCCGGGGTCGTGGGGACGACCCTATTGTCGTCGGACATGACGGTGGCGGGCCAATCTAGTCTCGGGGTCGTGGGGACGACCCTATAGTCGTCGGACATGACGGTGGCGGGCCAATCTAGTCCCGGGGTGTTGGGGACGACCCTAGAGTCGTAGGACATTTCGGCGGCTTGCCAACTTTGGCCCGGGGTGGTGGGCACGACTCTATAGTCGTCGGAAATGTCGGAGCCTGGCCAACCTGGACCCGGGGTCGTGGGGACGACCCTATTGTCGTCGGACATGACGGCGATTGGCCAACATTGGCCCGGGGTCGTGGGGACGACCCTATAGTCGTCGGACATGTCGGCGGCTGGCCAACTTTGGCCCGGGGTCGTGGGGACGACCCTATAGTCGTCGGACATGTTGGCGGCTTGTCAGCCTAGTCCCGCGGTCGTGGGGACGACCCTATAGTCGTCGGACATTTCGGCAGCTGACCAACTTTGGCCCGGGGTCGTGGGGACGACCCTATAGTCGTCGGACATGTCGGCGGCTGGCCAACTTTGGCCCGGTGTCGTGGGGACGCGTCTATAGTCGTCGGAAATGTCGGCGCTTGGCCAACCTGGACCCGGGGTCGTGGGGACGACCCTATTGTCGTCGGACATGACGGTGGCGGGCCAATCTAGTCTCGGGGTCGTGGGGACGACCCTATAGTCGTCGGACATGACGGTGGCGGGCCAATCTAGTCCCGGGGTCTTGGGGACGACACTAGAGTCGTCGGACGTTTCGGCGGCTTGCCAACTTTGGCCCGGGGTGGTGGGGACGACTCTATAGTCGTCGGAAATGTCGGAGCCTGGCCAACCTGGACCCGGGGTCGTGGGGACGACCCTATTGTCGTCGGACATGACGGCGATTGGCCAACATTGGCCCGGGGTCGTGGGGACGACCCTATAGTCGTCGGACATGTCGGCGGCTGGCCAACTTTGGCCCGGGGTCGTGGGGACGACCCTATAGTCGTCGGACATGTTGGCGGCTTGTCAGCCTAGTCCCGCGGTCGTGGGGACGACCCTATAGTCGTCGGACATTTCGGCAGCTGACCAACTTTGGCCCGGGGTCGTGGGGACGACCCTATAGTCGTCGGACATGTCGGCGGCTGGCCAACTTTGGCCCGGGGTCGTGGGGACGACCCTATAGTCGTCGGACATGTTGGCGGCTTGTCAGCCTAGTCCCGCGGTCGTGGGGACGACCCTATAGTCGTCGGACATTTCGGCGGCATGCCATCTTTAGCCCGGGGTCGTGGGGACGACCCTATATTCGTCGAACATTTTGGCGTCTTGTCAACCTAGACCCGGGGTCGTGGGGACGACCCTATAGTCGTTGGACATGACGGTGGCGGGCCAATTTAGTCCCGGGGTCGTATGGACGACCCTATAGTCGTCGGACATGTCGGCGATTGGCCAACATTGGCCCGGGGTCGTGGGGACGACCCTATAGTCATCGGACATGTCGGCGGCTGGCCAACCTAGTCCCGAGGTCGTGGGGACGACCCTATAGTCGTCGGACTTGACGGTGGCGGGCCAATCTAGTCCCGGGGTCTTGGGGACGACCCTAGAGTCGTCGGACATTTCGGCGGCTAGCCAACTTTGGCCCGGGGTGGTGGGGACGACCCTATAGTCGTCGGACATGTCGGCGGCTGGCCATTTGTCCCGGTGTCGTGGGGACGACTCTATAGTCGTCGGAAATGTCGGAGCCTGGCCAACCTGGACCCGGGGTCGTGGGGACGACCCTATTGTCGTCGGACATGACGGTGGCGGGCCAATCTAGTCTCGGGGTCGTGGGGACGACACTATAATCGTCGGACATGACGGTGGCGGGCCAATCTAGTCCCGGGGTCGTGGGGACGACCCTATAGTCGTCGGACAAGACGGCGGCGGGCCAATGCTGTCCCGGGGTCGTAGGGACGACACTATAATCGTCGGACATGACGGTGGCGGGCCAATCTAGTCCCGGGGTCGTGGGGACGACCCTATAGTCGTCGGACATATCGGCGGCTGGCCAACCTAGTCCCGGGGTCGTTGGGACGACCCTATAGTCGTCGAACAAGTCGGCGGCGGGCCAAGCTTGTCCCGGGGTCGTGGGGACGACACTATAATCGTCGGACATGACGGTGGCGGGCCAATCTAGTCCCGGGTCGTGGGGACGACCCTATAGTCGTCGGACAAGACGGCGGCGGGCCAATCCTGTCCCGGGGTCGTAGGGACGACCCTATAGTCGTCGGACAATTCGGCGGCGGGCCAAGCTTGTCCCGGCGTCGTGGGAACGACCCTATAATCGTCGGACATGACGGTGGCGGGCCAATCTCGTCTCGGGGTCGTGGGGACGACCCTATAGTCGTCGGACATGTCGGCGGCTGGCCAACTTTGGCCCGGTGTCGTGGGGACGACTCTATAGTCGTCGGAAATGTCGGCGCTTGGCCAACCTGGACCCGGGGTCGTGGGGACGACCCTATTGTCGTCGGACATGACGGTGGCGGGCCAATCTAGTCTCGGGGTCGTGGGGACGACCCTAGAGTCGTCGGACATTTCGGCGGCTTGCCAACTTTGGCCCGGGGTGGTGGGGACGACCCTATAGTCGTCGGACATGTCGGCGGCTGGCCATTTGTCCCGTTGTCGTGGGGACGACTCTATAGTCGTCGGAAATGTCGGAGCCTGGCCAACCTGGACCCGGGGTCGTGGGGACGACCCTATTGTCGTCGGACATGACGGTGGCGGGCCAATCTAGTCTCGGGGTCGTGGGGACGACACTATAATCGTCGGACATGACGGTGGCGGGCCAATCTAGTCCCGGGGTCGTGGGGACGACCCTATAGTCGTCGGACAAGACGGCGGCGGGCCAATCCTGTCCCGGTGTCGTAGGGACGACACTATAATCGTCGGACATGACGGTGGCGGGCCAATCTAGTCCCGGGGTCGTGGGGACGACCCTATAGTCGTCGGACATATCGGCGGCTGGCCAACCTAGTCCCGGGGTCGTTGGGACGACCCTATAGTCGTCGAACAAGTCGGCGGCGGGCCAAGCTTGTCCCGGGGTCGTGGGGACGACACTATAATCGTCGGACATGACGGTGGCGGGCCAATCTAGTCCCGGGTCGTGGGGACGACCCTATAGTCGTCGGACAAGACGGCGGCGGGCCAATCCTGTCCCGGGGTCGTAGGGACGACCCTATAGTCGTCGGACAAGTCGGCGGCGGGCCAAGCTTGTCCCGGCGTCGTGGGGACGACCCTATAATCGTCGGACATGAGGTGGCGGGCCAATCTCGTCTCGGGGTCGTGGGGACGACCCTATAGTCGTCGGACATGTCGGCGGCTGGCCAACTTTGGCCCGGTGTCGTGGGGACGACTCTATAGTCGTCGGAAATGTCGGCGCTTGGCCAACCTGGACCCGGGGTCGTGGGGACGACCCTATTGTCGTCGGACATGACGGTGGCGGGCCAATCTAGTCTCGGGGTCGTGGGGACGACCCTATAGTCGTCGGACATGACGGTGGCGGGCCAATCTAGTCCCGGGGTCTTGGGGACGACCCTAGAGTCGTCGGACATTTCGGCGGCTTGCCAACTTTGGCCCGGGGTCGTGGGGACGACCCTATAGTCGTCGGACATGACGGTGGCGGGCCAATCTAGTCCCGGGGTCTTGGGGACGACCCTACAGTCGTCGGACATTTCGGCGGCTTGCCAACTTTGGCCCGGGGTGGTGGGGACGACCCTATAGTCGTCGGACATGTCGGCGGCTGGCCAACTTTGGCCCGGTGTCGTGGGGACGACTCTATAGTCATCGGAAATGTCGGAGCCTGGCCAACCTGGACCCGGGGTCGTGGGGACGACCCTATTGTCGTCGGACATGGCGGTGGCGGGCCAATCTAGTCTCGGGGTCGTGGGGACGTTCTATAGTCGTCGGACATGTCGGCGGCTGGCCAACTTTGGCCCGGGGTCGTGGGGACGACCCTATAGTCGTCGGACATGTTGGCGGCTTGTCAGCCTAGTCCCGCGGTCGTGGGGACGACCCTATAGTCGTCGGACATTTCGGCGGCATGCCATCTTTAGCCCGGGGTCGTGGGGACGACCCTATATTCGTCGAACATTTTGGCGTCTTGTCAACCTAGACCCGGGGTCGTGGGGACGACCCTATAGTCGTTGGACATGACGGTGGCGGGCCAATTTAGTCCCGGGGTCGTATCGACGACCCTATAGTCGTCGGACATGTCGGCGATTGGCCAACATTGGCCCGGGGTCGTGGGGACGACCCTATTGTCGTCGGACATGACGGTGGCGGGCCAATCTAGTCCTGGGGTCGTGGGGACGACCCCATAGTCGTCGGACAAGTCGGCGGCCCGGCCAACTTTGGCCCGGGGTCGTGGGGACGATCCAATAGTCGTCGGACATGTCGGCGGCTGGCCAACTTTGGCCCGTGGTCGTGGGGACGATCCGATTGTCGTCGGACATTTCGGCGGCATGCCATCTTTAGCCCGGGGTCGTGGGGACGACCCTATATTCGTCGAACATTTTGGCGTCTTGTCAACCTAGACCCTATAGTCGTTGGACATGACGGTGGCGGGCCAATTTAGTCCCGGGGTCGTATGGACGACCCTATAGTCGTCGGACATGTCGGCGGCTGGCCAACATTGGCCCGGGGTCGTGGGGACGGCCCAATAGTCGTTGAACATGTCGGCGGCGGGCCATCCTAGCCCCGGGGTCGTGGGGACGACCCTATTGTCGTCGGACATGACGGTGGCGGGCCAATCTAGTCCTGGGGTCTTGATGACGACCCTACAGTCGTCGGACATTTCGGCGGCTTGCCAACTTTGGCCCGGGGTCGTGGGTACGACCCTATAGTCGTCGGACTTGACGGTGGCGGGCCAATCTAGTCCCGGGGTCGTGGGGACGACCCTACAGTCGTCGGACATTTCGGCGGCATGCCATCTTTAGCCCGGGGTCGTGGGGACGACCCTATATTCGTCGAACATTTTGGCGTCTTGTCAACCTAGACCCGGGGTCGTGGGGACGACCCTATAGTCGTTGGACATGACGGTGGCGGGCCAATTTAGTCCCGGGGTCGTATGGACGACCCTATAGTCGTCGGACATGTCGGCGATTGGCCAACATTGGCCCGGGGTCGTGGGGACGACCCTATAGTCATCGGACATGTCGGCGGCTGGCCAACCTAGTCCCGAGGTCGTGGGGACGACACTATAATCGTCGGACATGACGGTGGCGGGCCAATCTAGTCCCGGGGTCGTGGAGACGACCCTATAGTCGTCGGACAAGACGGCGGCGGGCCAATCCTGTCCCGGGGTCGTAGGGACGACACTATAATCGTCGGACATGACGGTGGCGGGCCAATCTAGTCCCGGGGTCGTGGGGACGACCCTATAGTCGTCGGACATATCGGCGGCTGGCCAACCTAGTCCCGGGGTCGTTGGGACGACCCTATAGTCGTCGAACAAGTCGGCGGCGGGCCAAGCTTGTCCCGGGGTCGTGGGGACGACACTATAATCGTCGGACATGACGGTGGCGGGCCAATCTAGTCCCGGGTCGTGGGGACGACCCTATAGTCGTCGGACATGACGGTGGCGGGCCAATCTAGTCTCGGGGTCGTGGGGACGACCCTATAGTCGTCGGACATGACGGTGGCGGGCCAATCTAGTCCCGGGGTCTTGGGGACGACCCTAGAGTCGTCGGACATTTCGGCGGCTTGCCAACTTTGGCCCGGGGTCGTGGGGACGACCCTATAGTCGTCGGACATGACGGTGGCGGGCCAATCTAGTCCCGGGGTCTTGGGGACGACCCTACAGTCGTCGGACATTTCGGCGGCTTGCCAACTTTGGCCCGGGGTGGTGGGGACGACCCTATAGTCGTCGGACATGTCGACGGCTGGCCAACTTTGGCCCGGTGTCGTGGGGACGACTCTATAGTCATCGGAAATGTCGGAGCCTGGCCAACCTGGACCCGGGGTCGTGGGGACGACCCTATAGTCGTCGGACAAGTCGGCGGCGAGCCCACCTAGTCGGGGGGTCGTGGGGAAGACCCTATAGTCGTCGGACAAGTCGGCGGCGGGCCAACCTAGTCCGGGGGTCGTGGGGACGACCCTATAGTCGTCGGACATGACGGTGGCGGGCCAGTCTAGTCCCGGGTCGTGGGGACGACCCTATAGTCGTCGGACATGTCGGCGGATGGCCAACTTTGGCCCGTGGTCGTGGGGACGACCCTATAGTCGTCGGAAATGTCGGTGGCTGTCCAACTTTGGCCCGGGGTCGTGGGGACGACCATATAGTCGTCGGACATGACGGTGGCGGGCCACTCTAGTCCCGGGTCGTGGGGACGACCCTATAGTCGTCGGACATGTCGGCGGCTGGCCAACTTTGGCCCGTGGTCGTGGGGACGACCCAATAGTCGTCAGACATGACGGTGGCGAGCCAACCTAGTCCCGGGGTCGTGGGGACGACCCTATAGTCGTCGGACAAGTCGGCGGCGAGCCCACCTAGTCGGGGGGTCGTGGGGAAGACCCTATAGTCGTCGGACAAGTCGGCGGCCGGCCAACCTAGTCCGGGGGTCGTGGGGACGACCCTATAGTCGTCGGACATGACGGTGGCGGGCCAATCTAGTCCCGGGGTCTTGGGGACGACCCTACAGTCGTCGGACATTTCGGCGGCTTGCCAACTTTGGCCCGGGGTGGTGGGGACGACCCTATAGTCGTCGGACATGTCGGCGGCTGGCCAACTTTGGCCCGGTGTCGTGGGGACGACTCTATAGTCATCGGAAATGTCGGAGCCTGGCCAACCTGGACCCGGGGTCGTGGGGACGACCCTATATTCGTCGAACATTTTGGCGTCTTGTCAACCTAGACCCTATAGTCGTTGGACATGACGGTGGCGGGCCAATCTAGTCCCGGGGTCTTGGGGACGACCCTATAGTCGTCGGACATGTCGGCGGCTGGCCAACTTTGGCCCGGGGTCGTGGGGACGACACAATAGTCGTCGGACATGTCGGCGGCGGCCAACTTTGGCCCGTGGTCGTGGGGACGACCCTATAGTCGTCGGACAAGACGGCGGCTGGACATCTTTGGCCCGGGGTCGTGGGGAAGACACAATAGTCGTTGGACATGACGGTGGCGGGCCAATTTAGTCCCGGGGTCGTATCGACGACCCTATAGTCGTCGGACATGTCGGCGATTGGCCAACATTGGCCCGGGGTCGTGGGGACGACCCTATATTCGTCGAACATTTTGGCGTCTTGTCAACCTAGACCCTATAGTCGTCGGACTTGACGGTGGCGGGCCAATCTAGTCCCGGGGTCGTGGGGACGACCCTATAGTCGTCGGACATGTCGGCGGCTGGCCAAGCTAGTCCCGAGGTCGTGGGGACGACCCTATAGTCGTCGGACTTGACGGCGGCGGGCCAATCTAATCCCGGGGTCGTGGGGACGACCCTACAGTCGTCGGACATTTCGGCGGCTTGCCAACTTTGGCCCGGGGTAGTGGGGACGACCCTATAGTCGTCGGACATGTCGGCGGCTGGCCAACTTTGGCCCGGGGTCGTGGGGACGACCCTATAGTCGTCGGATATGTCGGCGGCAGGCCAACTTTGGCCCGTGGTCGTGGGGACGACCCTATAGTCGTCGGACAAGTCGGCGGCGGGCCAACCTAGTCCCGGGGTCGTGGGGACGACCCTATATTCGTCGGACAAGCCGGCGGCTGGCCAACTTTGGCCCGTGGTCGTGGGGACGACCCTATAGTCGTCGGACAAGTCGGCGGCGGGCCAACCTAGTCCGGGGGTCGTGGGGACGACCCTATAGTCGTCGGACATGACGGTGGCGGGCCAGTCTAGTCCCGGGTCGTGGGGACGACCCTATAGTCGTCGGACATGTCGGCGGCTGGCCAACTTTGGCCCGTGGTCGTGGGGACGACCCTATAGTCGTCGGAAATGTCGGTGGCTGTCCAACTTTGGCCCGGGGTCGTGGGGACGACCATATAGTCGTCGGACATGACGGTGGCGGGCCACTCTAGTCCCGGGTCGTGGGGACGACCCTATAGTCGTCGGACATGTCGGCGGCTGGCCAACTTTGGCCCGTGGTCGTGGGGACGACCCAATAGTCGTCAGACATGACGGTGGCGAGCCAACCTAGTCCCGGGGTCGTGGGGACGACCCTATAGTCGTCGGACAAGTCGGCGGCGAGCCCACCTAGTCGGGGGGTCGTGGGGAAGACCCTATAGTCGTCGGACAAGTCGGCGGCCGGCCAACCTAGTCCGGGGGTCGTGGGGACGACCCTATAGTCGTCGGACATGACGGTGGCGGGCCAGTCTAGTCCCGGGTCGTGGGGACGACCCTATAGTCGTCGGACATGTCGGCGGCTGGCCAACTTTGGCCCGTGGTCGTGGGGACGACCCTATAGTCGTCGGAAATGTCGGTGGCTGTCCATCTTTGGCCCGGGGGTCGTGGGGACGACCCTATAGTCGTCGGACATGTCGGCGGCGAGCCCACATTGACCCGGGGTCGTGGGGACGACTCTATAGTCGTCGGACATGTCGGTGGCGGGTCAGTCTAGTCCCGGGTCGTGGGGACGACCCTATAGTCGTCGGACATTTCGGCGGCTTGCCAACTTTGGCCCGGGGTCGTGGGGACGACCCTATAGTCGACGGACATGTCGGCGGCTGGCCAACTTTGGCCCGGGGTCGTGGGGACGACCCTATAGTCGTCGGACATGACGGTGGCGGGCCAATCTAGTCCCGGGGTCGTGGGGACGACCCTATAGTCGTCGGACATATCGGCGGCTGGCCAACTTTGGCCCGGGGTCGTGGGGACGACCCTATAGTCGTCGGACATGTTGGCGGCTTGTCAGCCTATTCCCGGGGTCGTGGGTACGGCCCTATAGTCGTCGGACAAGTCGGCGGCGGGCCAACCTTGTCCCGGGGTGGTGGGGACGACCCTATAGTCGTTGGACATGACGGTGGCGGGCCAATCTAGTCCCGGGGTCGTGGGTAAGACCCTATAGTCGTCGGACAAGACGGCGGCTGGACATCTTTGGCCCGGGGTCGTGGGGACGACCCTATAGTCGTCGGACATGTTGGCGGGTTGTCAGCCTAGTCCCGGGGTCGTGGGTACGACCCTATAGTCGTCGGACAAGTCGGCGGCGGGCCAACCTTGTCCCGGGGTCGTGGGGACGATCCTATAGTCGTCGGACATGTCGGCGGCTGGCCAACTTTGGCCCGGTGTCGTGGGGACGACTCTATAGTCGTCGGACATGGCGATTGGCCAACATTGGCCCGGGGTCGTCGGGACGACCCGATAGTCGTCGGACATGTCGGCGGCTGGCCAACCTAGTCCCGGGGTCGTGGGGACGACCCTACAGTCGTCGGACATTTCGGCGGCTTGCCAACTTTGGCCCGGGGTAGTGGGGACGACCCTATAGTCGTCGGACATGTCGGCGGCTGGCCAACTTTGGCCCGGGGTCGTGGGGACGACCCTATAGTCGTCGGATATGTCGGCGGCAGGCCAACTTTGGCCCGTGGTCGTGGGGACGACCCTATAGTCGTCGGACAAGTCGGCGGCGGGCCAACCTAGTCCCGGGGTCGTGGGGACGACCCTATATTCGTCGGACAAGCCGGCGGCTGGCCAACTTTGGCCCGTGGTCGTGGGGACGACCCTATAGTCGTCGGACAAGTCGGCGGCGGGCCAACCTAGTCCGGGGGTCGTGGGGACGACCCTATAGTCGTCGGACATGACGGTGGCGGGCCAGTCTAGTCCCGGGTCGTGGGGACGACCCTATAGTCGTCGGACATGTCGGCGGCTGGCCAACTTTGGCCCGGTGTCGTGGGGACGACTCTATAGTCGTCGGACATGGCGATTGGCCAACATTGGCCCGGGGTCGTCGGGACGACCCGATAGTCGTCGGACATGTCGGCGGCGGGCCAATCTAATCCCGGGGTCGTGGGGACGACCCTACAGTCGTCGGACATTTCGGCGGCTTGCCAACTTTGGCCCGGGGTAGTGGGGACGACCCTATAGTCGTCGGACATGTCGGCGGCTGGCCAACTTTGGCCCGGGGTCGTGGGGACGACCCTATAGTCGTCGGATATGTCGGCGGCAGGCCAACTTTGGCCCGTGGTCGTGGGGACGACCCTATAGTCGTCGGACAAGTCGGCGGCGGGCCAACCTAGACCCGGGGTCGTGGGGACGACCCTATATTCGTCGGACAAGCCGGCGGCTGGCCAACTTTGGCCCGTGGTCGTGGGGACGACCCTATAGTCGTCGGACAAGTCGGCGGCGGGCCAACCTAGTCCGGGGGTCGTGGGGACGACCCTATAGTCGTCGGACATGACGGTGGCGGGCCAGTCTAGTCCCGGGTCGTGGGGACGACCCTATAGTCGTCGGACATGTTGGCGGGTTGTCAGCCTAGTCCCGGGGTCGTGGGGACGACCCTATAGTCGTCGGACATGTCGGCGGCTGGCCAACCTAGTCCCGAGGTCGTTGGGACGACCCTATAGTCGTCGGACTTGACGGTGGCGGGCCAATCTAGTCCCGGGGTCGTGGGGACGACCCTACAGTCGTCGGACATTTCGGCGGCTTGCCAACTTTGGCCCGGGGTCGTGGGGACGACCCTATAGTCGTCGGACTTGACGGTGGCGGGCCAATCTAGTCCCGGGGTCTTGGGGACGACCCTATAGTCGTCGGACATGTCGGCGGCTGGCCAACTTTGGCCCGGGGTCGTGGGGACGACACAATAGTCGTCGGACATGTCGGCGGCTGGCCAACTTTGGCCCGTGGTCGTGGGGACGACCCTATAGTCGTCGGACAAGACGGCGGCTGGACATCTTTGGCCCGGGGTCGTGGGGACGACCCTATAGTCGTCGGACATGTCGGCGGCTGGCCAACCTAGTCCCGAGGTCGTTGGGACGACCCTATAGTCGTCGGACTTGACGGTGGCGGGCCAATCTAGTCCCGGGGTCGTGGGGACGACCCTATAGTCGTCGGACATGTCGGCGGCTGGCCAAGCTAGTCCCGAGGTCGTGGGGACGACCCTATAGTCGTCGGACTTGACGGCGGCGGGCCAATCTAATCCAGGGGTCGTGGGGACGACCCTACAGTCGTCGGACATTTCGGCGGCTTGCCAACTTTGGCCCGGGGTAGTGGGGACGACCCTATAGTCGTCGGACATGTCGGCGGCTGGCCAACTTTGGCCCGGGGTCGTGGGGACGACCCTATAGTCGTCGGATATGTCGGCGGCAGGCCAACTTTGGCCCGTGGTCGTGGGGACGACCCTATAGTCGTCGGACAAGTCGGCGGCGGGCCAACCTAGTCCCGGGGTCGTGGGGACGACCCTATATTCGTCGGACAAGCCGGCGGCTGGCCAACTTTGGCCCGTGGTCGTGGGGACGACCCTATAGTCGTCGGACAAGTCGGCGGCAGGCCAACTTTGGCCCGTGGTCGTGGGGACGACCCTATAGTCGTCGGACAAGTCGGCGGCGGGCCAACCTAGTCCGGGGGTCGTGGGGACGACCCTACAGTCGTCGGACATGACGGTGGCTGGCCAGTCTAGTCCCGGGTCGTGGGGACGACCCTATAGTCGTAGGACATGTCGGCGGCTGGCCAACTTTGGCCCGTGGTCGTGGGGACGACCCTATAGTCGTCGGAAATGTCGGTGGCTGTCCAACTTTGGCCCGGGGTCGTGGGGACGACCATATAGTCGTCGGACATGACGGTGGCGGGCCACTCTAGTCCCGGGTCGTGGGGACGACCCTATAGTCGTCGGACATGTCGGCGGCTGGCCAACTTTGGCCCGTGGTCGTGGGGACGACCCAATAGTCGTCAGACATGACGGTGGCGAGCCAACCTAGTCCCGGGGTCGTGGGGACGACCCTATAGTCGTCGGACAAGTCGGCGGCGAGCCCACCTAGTCGGGGGGTCGTGGGGAAGACCCTATAGTCGTCGGACAAGTCGGCGGCCGGCCAACCTAGTCCGGGGGTCGTGGGGACGACCCTATAGTCGTCGGACATGACGGTGGCGGGCCAACCTTGGCCCGTGGTTGTGGGGACGACCCTATAGTCGTTGGACATGACGGTGGCGGGCCAATCTAGTCCCGGGGTCGTGGGTAAGACCCTATAGTCGTCGGACAAGACGGCGGCTGGACATCTTTGGCCCGGGGTCGTGGGGACGACCCTATAGTCGTCGGACATGTTGGCGGCTGGCCAACTTTGGCCCGGTGTCGTGGGGACGACTCTATAGTCGTCGGACATGGCGATTGGCCAACATTGGCCCGGGGTCGTCGGGACGACCCGATAGTCGTCGGACATGTCGGCGGCTGGCCAACCTAGTCCCGGGGTCGTGGGGACGACCCTATAGTCGTCAGACATGACGGTGGCGCGCCAGTCTAGTCCCGGGTCATGGGGACGACCCTATAGTCGTCGGACATGTTGGCGGGTTGTCAGCCTAGTCCCGGGGTCGTGGGGACGACCCTATAGTCGTCGGACATGACGGTGGCGGAACAATCTAGTCCCGGGGTCGTGGGGACGACCGTATAGTCGTCGCACATGTCGGCGGCTGGCCAACTTTGGCCCGTGGTCGTGGGGACGACTCTATAGTCGTCGGAAATGTCGGCGGCTGGCCAACCTGGACCCGGGGTCGTGTGGACGACCCTATTGTCGTCGGACATGACGGTGGCGGGCCAATCTAGTCTCGGGGTCGTGGGGACGACCCTATAGTCGTCGGACATGTCGGCGGCTGGCCAACTTTTGCCCGTGGTCGTTGGGACGACTATTTAGTCGTCAGACATGTCGGCGGCTGGCCAACTTTGGCCCGTGGTTGTGGGGACGACCCTATAGGCGTTGGACATGACGGTGGCGGGCCAATCTAGTCCCGGGGTCGTGGGGACGACCCTATAGTCGTCGGACAAGACGGCGGCTGGACATCTTTGGCCAGGGGTCGTGGGGACGACCCTACAGTCGTCGGACATTTCGGCGGCTTGCCAACTTTGGCCCGTGGTTGTGGGGACGACCCTATAGTCGTTGGACATGACGGTGGCGGGCCAATCTAGTCCCGGGGTCGTGGGTAAGACCCTATAGTCGTCGGACAAGACGGCGGCTGGACATCTTTGGCCCCGGGTCGTGGGGACGACCCTATAGTCGTCGGACATGTTGTCGGGTTGTCAACCTAGTCCCGGGGTCGTGGGTACGACCCTATAGTCGTCGGACAAGTCGGCGGCGGGCCAACCTTGTCCCGGGGTCGTGGGGACGACCCTATAGCCGTCGGACATGTCGGCGGCTGGCCAACTTTGGCCCGGTGTCGTGGGGACGACTCTATAGTCGTCGGAAATGTTGGCGGCTGGCCAACCTGGACCTGGGGTCGTGTGGACGACCCTATTGTCGTCGGACATGACGGTGGCGGGCCAATCTAGTCTCGGGGTCGTGGGGACGACCCTATAGTCGTCGGACAAGTCGGCGGCGGGCCAATCTAGTCCCGGGGTCGTGGGGACGACCCTATAGTCGTCGGACATGTTGGCGGCTTGTCAACCTAGTCCCGGGGTCGTGGGGACGACCCTATAGTCGTCAGACAAGACGGTGGCGGGCCAATCTAGTCCCGGGGTCGTGGGGACGACCCTATAGTCGTCGGACAAGTCGGCGGCGAGCCAACCTACTCCGGGGGTCGTGGGGACGAACATATAGTCGTCGGACATGTCGGCGGCGAGCCAACATAGTCCCAGGGTCGTGGGGACGACCCTATAGTGCTCGGACATGTCGGCGGCGATCCAACCTGGTCCCGGTGTCGTGGGAACGACCCTATAGTCGTCGGACATGTCGGCGGCGAGCCAACCTAGTCCCGGGGTCGTGGGGACGACCCCTTAGTCGTCGGACATGTCGGCGGCTGGCCAACGTAGGCCCGCTGTCGTGGGGACGACCCTATAGTCGTCGGACATGTCGGCGGCGGGCCAATCTAGTCCCGGGGTCGTGGGGACGACCCTATAGTCGTCGGACATTTCGGCGGCTTGCCAACTTTGGCCCGGGGTCGTGGGGACGACCCTATAGTCGTCGGACATGTCGGCGGCTGGCCAACTTTTGCCCGTGGTCGTTGGGACGACTATTTAGTCGTCGGACATGTCGGCGGCTGGCCAACCTAGACCCAGGGTCGTGGGAACGCCCCTATTGTCGTCGGACATGACTGTGGCGGGCCAATCTAGTCCCGGGGTCGTAGGTACGACCCTATGGTCGTCGGACATGTCGGCGATTGGCCAACATTGGCCCGGGGTTGTGGGGACGATTCGATAGTCGTTGGACATGACGGTGGCGGGCTAATCTAGTCCCGGGGTCGAGGGGACGACCCTATAGGCGTCGGACAAGACGGCGGCTGGACATCTTTGGCCCGGGGTCGTGGGGACGACCCTATAGTCGTCGGACATGTCGGCGGCTGGCCAACTTTGGCCCGTGGTCGTGGGGACGACCCAATAGTGGTCGGACATGTCGGCGGCTGGCCAACCTAGTCCCGAGGTCGTGGGGACGACCCTATAGTCGTCGGACTTGACGGTGGCGGGCCAATCTAGTCCCGGGGTCGTGGGGACGACCCTACAGTCGTCGGACATTTCGGCGGCTTGCCAACTTTGGCCCGGGGTCGTGGGACGACCCTATAGTCGTCGGACTTGACGGTAGCGGGCCAATCTAGTCTCGAGGTCGTGGGGACGACACTATAGTCGTCGGACTTGACTGTGGCGGGCCAATCTAGTCCCGGGGTCGTGGGGACGACCCTACAGTCGTCGGACATTTCGGCGGCTTGCCAACTTTGGCCCGGTGTCGTGGGGACGACTCTATAGTCGTCGGAAATGTCGGCGGCTGGCCAACCTGGACCCGGGGTCGTGGGGACGACCCTATTGTCGTCGGACATGACGGTGGCGGGCCAATCTAGTCTCGGGGTCGTGGGGACGACCCTATAGTCGTCGGACATGTCGGCGGCTGGTCAACTTTGGCGCGGGGTCGTGGGGACGACCCTATAGTCGTCGGACAAGACGGTGGCGGGCCAATCTAGTCCCGGGGTCGTGGGGACGACCCTATAGTCGGATATGTCGGCGGCTGGCCAACTTTGGCCCGTGGTCGTGGGGACGATCCAATAGTCGTCGGACATGACGGTGGCGGGCCAATCTAGTCCCGGGGTCGTGGGGACGACCCTATAGTCGTCGAACAAGTCGGCGGCGGGCCAAGCTTGTCCCGGGGTCGTGGGGACGACCCTATAATCGTTGGACATGACGGTGGCGGGCCAATCTTGTCCCGGGGTCGTGGGGACGACCCTACAGTCGTCGGACATTTCGGCGGCTTGCCAACTTTGGCCCGGGGTCGTGGGGACGACCCTATAGTCGTCGGACTTGAGGGTGGCGGGCCAATCTAGTCCCAAGGTCCTGGGGACGACCCTATAGTCGTCGGACTTGACGGTGGCGGGCCAATCTAGTCTCGGGGTCGTGGGGACGACCCTACAGTCGTCGGACATTTCGGCGGCTTGCCAACTTTGGCCCGGGGTCGTGGGGACGACCCTATTGTCGTTCGGACATGACGGTGGCGGGCCAATCTAGTCTCGGGGTCGTGGGGACGACCCTATAGTCGTCGGACAAGACGGCGGCTGGACATCTTTGGCCAGGGGTCGTGGGGACGACCCTATAGTCGTCGGACATGTTGTCGGGTTGTCAACCTAGTCCCGGGGTCGTGGGTACGACCCTATAGTCGTCGGACAAGTCGGCGGCGGGCCAACCTTGTCCCGGGGTCGTGGGCACGACCCTATAGTGGTCGGACATGTCGGCGGCTGGCCAACTTTGGCCCGGTGTCGTGGGGACGACTCTATAGTCGTCGGAAATGTCGGCGGCTAGCCAACCTGGACCCGGGGTCGTGTGGACGACCCTATTGTCGTCGGACATGACGGTGGCGGGCCAATCTAGTCTCGGGGTCGTGGGGACGACCCTATAGTCGTCGGACAAGACGGCGGCTGGACATCTTTGGCCAGGGGTCGTGGGGACGACCCTACCGTCGTCGGACATTTCGGCGGCTTGCCAACTTTGGCCCGGGGTCGTGGGGACGACCCTATAGTCGTCGGACATGTCGGCGGCTGGCCAACTTTGGCCCGGGGTCGTGGGGACGACCCTATAATCGTTGGACATGACGGTGGCGGGCCAATCTAGTCCCGGGGTCGTAGGGACGACCCTATAGTCGTCGGACATGTCGGCGGCTGGCCAACTTTGGCCCGTGGTCGTGGGGACGACCCTATAGTCGTCAGACATGACGGTGGCGAGCCAACCTAGTCCCGGGGTCGTGGGGACGACCCTATAGTCGTCGGACAAGTCGGCGGCCGGCCAACCTAGTCCGGGGGTCGTGGGGACGACCCTATAGTCGTCGGACATGACGGTGGCGGGCCAGTCTAGTCCCGGGACGTGGGGACGACCCTATAGTCGTCGGACATGACGGTGGCGGGCCAGTCTAGTCCCGGGTCATGGGGACGACCCTATAGTCGTCGGACAAGTCGGCGGCTGGCCAACCTTGGCCCGTGGTCGTGGGGACGACCCTATATTCGTCGGAAATGACGGTGGCGGGCCAATCTAGTCCCGGGATCGTGGGGACGAACCTATAGTCGTCGGACAAGTCGGCGGCGAACCAATCTAGTCCCGCGGTCGTGAGGACGACCCTATAGTCGTCGGACAAGTCAGCGGCTGGCCAACATTGGCCCGTGGTCGTGGGGACGACCATATAGCCGTCGGACATGACGGTGGCGGGCCACTCTAGTCCCGGGTCGTGGGGACGACCCTATAGTCGTCGGACATGTCGGCGGCTAGCCAACTTTGGCCCGGGGTCGTGGGGACGACCCTATAGTCGTCGGATATGTCGGCGGCTGGCCAACTTTGGCCCGTGGTCGTGGGGACGACCCTATAGTCGTCGGACAAGTCGGCGGCGGGCCAACCTAGTCCCGGGGTCGTGCGGACGACCCTATAGTCGTCGGACATGTCGGCGGCTGGCCAACTTTGGCCCGGGGTCGTGGGGACGACCCTATAGTCGTCGGACAAGACGGTGGCGGACCAATCTAGTCCCGGGGTCGTGGGGACGACCCTATAGTCGTCGGACATGACGGTGGCGGGCTAATCTAGTCCCGGGGTCGTGGGGACGACCCTATAGTCGTTGGACATGTCAGCGGCTGGCCAACTTTGGCCCGTGGTCGTGGGGACGACCCTATTGTCGTCGGACATGACGGTGGCGGGCCAATCTAGTCTCGGGGTCGTGGGGACGACCCTATAGTCGTCGGACAAGACGGCGGCTGGACATCTTTGACCAGGGGTCGTGGGGACGACCCTACAGTCGTCGGACATTTCGGCGGCTTGCCAACTTTGGCCCGTGGTCGTGGGGACGACCCTATTGTCGTCGGACATGACGGTGGCGGGCCAATCTAGTCTCGGGGTCGTGGGGACGACCCTATAGTCGTCGGACATGTCGGCGGCTGGCCAACTTTGGCCCGGGGTCGTGGGGACGACCCTATAGTCGTCGGACATGACGGTGGCGGACCAATCTAGTCCCGGGGTCGTGGGGACGACCCTACAGTCGTCGGACATTTCGGCGGCTTGCCAACTTTGGCCCGGGGTCGTGGGGACGACCCTATAGTCGTCGGACTTGACGGTGGCGGGCCAATCTAGTCCCAAGGTCCTGGGGACGACCCTATAGTCGTCGGACTTGACGGTGGCGGGCCAATCTAGTCTCGGGGTCGTGGGGACGACCCTACAGTCGTCGGACATTTCGGCGGCTTGCCAACTTTGGCCCGGGGTCGTGGGGACGACCCTATTGTCGTCGGACATGACGGTGGCGGGCCAATCTAGTCTCGGGGTCGTGGGGACGACCCTATAGTCGTCGGACAAGACGGCGGCTGGACATCTTTGACCAGGGGTCGTGGGGACGACCCTACAGTCGTCGGACATTTCGGCGGCTTGCCAACTTTGGCCCGGGGTCGTGGGGACGACCCTATAGTCGTCGGACATGTCGGCGGCTGGCCAACTTTGGCCCGGGGTCGTGGGGACGACCCTATAGTCGTCGGACAGGACGGTGGCGGACCAATCTAGTCCCGGGGTCGTGGGGACGACCCTATAGTCGTGTGACATGACGGTGGCGGGCTAATCTAGTCCCGGGATCGTGGGGACGACCCTATAGGCGTCGGACAAGACGGCGGCTGGACATCTTTGGCCCGTGGTCGTGGGGACGACCCAATAGTGGTCGGACATGTCGGCGGCTGGCCAACCTAGTCCCGAGGTCGTGGGGACGACCCTATAGTCGTCGGACTTGACGGTGGCGGACCAATCTAGTCCCGGGGTCGTGGGGACGACCCTATAGTCGAACATGTCGGCGGCTGGCCAACTTTGGCCCGTGGTCGTGGGGATGATCCAATAGTCGTCGGACATGACGGTGGCGGGCCAATCTAGTCTCGGGGTCGTGGGGACGACCCTACAGTCGTCGGACATTTCGGCGGCTTGCCAACTTTGGCCCGGGGTCGTGGGGACGACCCTATTGTCGTTCGGACATGACGGTGGCGGGCCAATCTAGTCTCGGGGTCGTGGGGACGACCCTATAGTCGTCGGACAAGACGGCGGCTGGACATCTTTGGCCAGGGGTCGTGGGGACGACCCTATAGTCGTCGGACATGTTGTCGGGTTGTCAACCTAGTCCCGGGGTCGTGGGTACGACCCTATAGTCGTCGGACAAGTCGGCGGCGGGCCAACCTTGTCCCGGGGTCGTGGGCACGACCCTATAGTGGTCGGACATGTCGGCGGCTGGCCAACTTTGGCCCGGTGTCGTGGGGACGACTCTATAGTCGTCGGAAATGTCGGCGGCTAGCCAACCTGGACCCGGGGTCGTGTGGACGACCCTATTGTCGTCGGACATGACGGTGGCGGGCCAATCTAGTCTCGGGGTCGTGGGGACGACCCTATAGTCGTCGGACAAGACGGCGGCTGGACATCTTTGGCCAGGGGTCGTGGGGACGACCCTACAGTCGTCGGACATTTCGGCGGCTTGCCAACTTTGGCCCGGGGTCGTGGGGACGACCCTATAGTCGTCGGACATGTCGGCGGCTGGCCAACTTTGGCCCGGGGTCGTGGGGACGACCCTATAATCGTTGGACATGACGGTGGCGGGCCAATCTAGTCCCGGGGTCGTAGGGACGACCCTATAGTCGTCGGACATGTCGGCGGCTGGCCAACTTTGGCCCGTGGTCGTGGGGACGACCCTATAGTCGTCAAACATGACGGTGGCGAGCCAACCTAGTCCCGGGGTCGTGGGGACGACCCTATAGTCGTCGGACAAGTCGGCGGCCGGCCAACCTAGTCCGGGGGTCGTGGGGACGACCCTATAGTCGTCGGACATGACGGTGGCGGGCCAGTCTAGTCCCGGGACGTGGGGACGACCCTATAGTCGTCGGACATGACGGTGGCGGGCCAGTCTAGTCCCGGGTCATGGGGACGACCCTATAGTCGTCGGACAAGTCGGCGGCTGGCCAACCTTGGCCCGTGGTCGTGGGGACGACCCTATATTCGTCGGAAATGACGGTGGCGGGCCAATCTAGTCCCGGGATCGTGGGGACGAACCTATAGTCGTCGGACAAGTCGGCGGCGAACCAATCTAGTCCCGCGGTCGTGAGGACGACCCTATAGTCGTCGGACAAGTCAGCGGCTGGCCAACATTGGCCCGTGGTCGTGGGGACGACCATATAGCCGTCGGACATGACGGTGGCGGGCCACTCTAGTCCCGGGTCGTGGGGACGACCCTATAGTCGTCGGACATGTCGGCGGCTAGCCAACTTTGGCCCGGGGTCGTGGGGACGACCCTATAGTCGTCGGATATGTCGGCGGCTGGCCAACTTTGGCCCGTGGTCGTGGGGACGACCCTATAGTCGTCGGACAAGTCGGCGGCGGGCCAACCTAGTCCCGGGGTCGTGCGGACGACCCTATAGTCGTCGGACATGTCGGCGGCTGGCCAACTTTGGCCCGGGGTCGTGGGGACGACCCTATAGTCGTCGGACAAGACGGTGGCGGACCAATCTAGTCCCGGGGTCGTGGGGACGAACCTATAGTCGTCGGACAAGTCGGCGGCGAACCAATCTAGTCCCGCGGTCGTGAGGACGACCCTATAGTCGTCGGACAAGTCAGCGGCTGGCCAACATTGGCCCGTGGTCGTGGGGACGACCATATAGCCGTCGGACATGACGGTGGCGGGCCACTCTAGTCCCGGGGTCGTGGGACGACCCTATAGTCGTCGGACTTGACGGTAGCGGGCCAATCTAGTCTCGAGGTCGTGGGGACGACACTATAGTCGTCGGACTTGACTGTGGCGGGCCAATCTAGTCCCGGGGTCGTGGGGACGACCCTACAGTCGTCGGACATTTCGGCGGCTTGCCAACTTTGGCCCGGTGTCGTGGGGACGACTCTATAGTCGTCGGAAATGTCGGCGGCTGGCCAACCTGGACCCGGGGTCGTGGGGACGACCCTATTGTCGTCGGACATGACGGTGGCGGGCCAATCTAGTCTCGGGGTCGTGGGGACGACCCTATAGTCGTCGGACATGTCGGCGGCTGGTCAACTTTGGCGCGGGGTCGTGGGGACGACCCTATAGTCGTCGGACAAGACGGTGGCGGGCCAATCTAGTCCCGGGGTCGTGGGGACGACCCTATAGTCGGATATGTCGGCGGCTGGCCAACTTTGGCCCGTGGTCGTGGGGACGATCCAATAGTCGTCGGACATGACGGTGGCGGGCCAATCTAGTCCCGGGGTCGTGGGGACGACCCTATAGTCGTCGAACAAGTCGGCGGCGGGCCAAGCTTGTCCCGGGGTCGTGGGGACGACCCTATAATCGTTGGACATGACGGTGGCGGGCCAATCTTGTCCCGGGGTCGTGGGGACGACCCTACAGTCGTCGGACATTTCGGCGGCTTGCCAACTTTGGCCCGGGGTCGTGGGGACGACCCTATAGTCGTCGGACTTGAGGGTGGCGGGCCAATCTAGTCCCAAGGTCCTGGGGACGACCCTATAGTCGTCGGACTTGACGGTGGCGGGCCAATCTAGTCTCGGGGTCGTGGGGACGACCCTACAGTCGTCGGACATTTCGGCGGCTTGCCAACTTTGGCCCGGGGTCGTGGGGACGACCCTATTGTCGTTCGGACATGACGGTGGCGGGCCAATCTAGTCTCGGGGTCGTGGGGACGACCCTATAGTCGTCGGACAAGACGGCGGCTGGACATCTTTGGCCAGGGGTCGTGGGGACGACCCTATAGTCGTCGGACATGTTGTCGGGTTGTCAACCTAGTCCCGGGGTCGTGGGTACGACCCTATAGTCGTCGGACAAGTCGGCGGCGGGCCAACCTTGTCCCGGGGTCGTGGGCACGACCCTATAGTGGTCGGACATGTCGGCGGCTGGCCAACTTTGGCCCGGTGTCGTGGGGACGACTCTATAGTCGTCGGAAATGTCGGCGGCTAGCCAACCTGGACCCGGGGTCGTGTGGACGACCCTATTGTCGTCGGACATGACGGTGGCGGGCCAATCTAGTCTCGGGGTCGTGGGGACGACCCTATAGTCGTCGGACAAGACGGCGGCTGGACATCTTTGGCCAGGGGTCGTGGGGACGACCCTACCGTCGTCGGACATTTCGGCGGCTTGCCAACTTTGGCCCGGGGTCGTGGGGACGACCCTATAGTCGTCGGACATGTCGGCGGCTGGCCAACTTTGGCCCGGGGTCGTGGGGACGACCCTATAATCGTTGGACATGACGGTGGCGGGCCAATCTAGTCCCGGGGTCGTAGGGACGACCCTATAGTCGTCGGACATGTCGGCGGCTGGCCAACTTTGGCCCGTGGTCGTGGGGACGACCCTATAGTCGTCAGACATGACGGTGGCGAGCCAACCTAGTCCCGGGGTCGTGGGGACGACCCTATAGTCGTCGGACAAGTCGGCGGCCGGCCAACCTAGTCCGGGGGTCGTGGGGACGACCCTATAGTCGTCGGACATGACGGTGGCGGGCCAGTCTAGTCCCGGGACGTGGGGACGACCCTATAGTCGTCGGACATGACGGTGGCGGGCCAGTCTAGTCCCGGGTCATGGGGACGACCCTATAGTCGTCGGACAAGTCGGCGGCTGGCCAACCTTGGCCCGTGGTCGTGGGGACGACCCTATATTCGTCGGAAATGACGGTGGCGGGCCAATCTAGTCCCGGGATCGTGGGGACGAACCTATAGTCGTCGGACAAGTCGGCGGCGAACCAATCTAGTCCCGCGGTCGTGAGGACGACCCTATAGTCGTCGGACAAGTCAGCGGCTGGCCAACATTGGCCCGTGGTCGTGGGGACGACCATATAGCCGTCGGACATGACGGTGGCGGGCCACTCTAGTCCCGGGTCGTGGGGACGACCCTATAGTCGTCGGACATGTCGGCGGCTAGCCAACTTTGGCCCGGGGTCGTGGGGACGACCCTATAGTCGTCGGATATGTCGGCGGCTGGCCAACTTTGGCCCGTGGTCGTGGGGACGACCCTATAGTCGTCGGACAAGTCGGCGGCGGGCCAACCTAGTCCCGGGGTCGTGCGGACGACCCTATAGTCGTCGGACATGTCGGCGGCTGGCCAACTTTGGCCCGGGGTCGTGGGGACGACCCTATAGTCGTCGGACAAGACGGTGGCGGACCAATCTAGTCCCGGGGTCGTGGGGACGACCCTATAGTCGTCGGACATGACGGTGGCGGGCTAATCTAGTCCCGGGGTCGTGGGGACGACCCTATAGTCGTTGGACATGTCAGCGGCTGGCCAACTTTGGCCCGTGGTCGTGGGGACGACCCTATTGTCGTCGGACATGACGGTGGCGGGCCAATCTAGTCTCGGGGTCGTGGGGACGACCCTATAGTCGTCGGACAAGACGGCGGCTGGACATCTTTGACCAGGGGTCGTGGGGACGACCCTACAGTCGTCGGACATTTCGGCGGCTTGCCAACTTTGGCCCGTGGTCGTGGGGACGACCCTATTGTCGTCGGACATGACGGTGGCGGGCCAATCTAGTCTCGGGGTCGTGGGGACGACCCTATAGTCGTCGGACATGTCGGCGGCTGGCCAACTTTGGCCCGGGGTCGTGGGGACGACCCTATAGTCGTCGGACATGACGGTGGCGGACCAATCTAGTCCCGGGGTCGTGGGGACGACCCTACAGTCGTCGGACATTTCGGCGGCTTGCCAACTTTGGCCCGGGGTCGTGGGGACGACCCTATAGTCGTCGGACTTGACGGTGGCGGGCCAATCTAGTCCCAAGGTCCTGGGGACGACCCTATAGTCGTCGGACTTGACGGTGGCGGGCCAATCTAGTCTCGGGGTCGTGGGGACGACCCTACAGTCGTCGGACATTTCGGCGGCTTGCCAACTTTGGCCCGGGGTCGTGGGGACGACCCTATTGTCGTCGGACATGACGGTGGCGGGCCAATCTAGTCTCGGGGTCGTGGGGACGACCCTATAGTCGTCGGACAAGACGGCGGCTGGACATCTTTGACCAGGGGTCGTGGGGACGACCCTACAGTCGTCGGACATTTCGGCGGCTTGCCAACTTTGGCCCGGGGTCGTGGGGACGACCCTATAGTCGTCGGACATGTCGGCGGCTGGCCAACTTTGGCCCGGGGTCGTGGGGACGACCCTATAGTCGTCGGACAGGACGGTGGCGGACCAATCTAGTCCCGGGGTCGTGGGGACGACCCTATAGTCGTGTGACATGACGGTGGCGGGCTAATCTAGTCCCGGGATCGTGGGGACGACCCTATAGGCGTCGGACAAGACGGCGGCTGGACATCTTTGGCCCGTGGTCGTGGGGACGACCCAATAGTGGTCGGACATGTCGGCGGCTGGCCAACCTAGTCCCGAGGTCGTGGGGACGACCCTATAGTCGTCGGACTTGACGGTGGCGGACCAATCTAGTCCCGGGGTCGTGGGGACGACCCTATAGTCGAACATGTCGGCGGCTGGCCAACTTTGGCCCGTGGTCGTGGGGATGATCCAATAGTCGTCGGACATGACGGTGGCGGGCCAATCTAGTCTCGGGGTCGTGGGGACGACCCTACAGTCGTCGGACATTTCGGCGGCTTGCCAACTTTGGCCCGGGGTCGTGGGGACGACCCTATTGTCGTTCGGACATGACGGTGGCGGGCCAATCTAGTCTCGGGGTCGTGGGGACGACCCTATAGTCGTCGGACAAGACGGCGGCTGGACATCTTTGGCCAGGGGTCGTGGGGACGACCCTATAGTCGTCGGACATGTTGTCGGGTTGTCAACCTAGTCCCGGGGTCGTGGGTACGACCCTATAGTCGTCGGACAAGTCGGCGGCGGGCCAACCTTGTCCCGGGGTCGTGGGCACGACCCTATAGTGGTCGGACATGTCGGCGGCTGGCCAACTTTGGCCCGGTGTCGTGGGGACGACTCTATAGTCGTCGGAAATGTCGGCGGCTAGCCAACCTGGACCCGGGGTCGTGTGGACGACCCTATTGTCGTCGGACATGACGGTGGCGGGCCAATCTAGTCTCGGGGTCGTGGGGACGACCCTATAGTCGTCGGACAAGACGGCGGCTGGACATCTTTGGCCAGGGGTCGTGGGGACGACCCTACAGTCGTCGGACATTTCGGCGGCTTGCCAACTTTGGCCCGGGGTCGTGGGGACGACCCTATAGTCGTCGGACATGTCGGCGGCTGGCCAACTTTGGCCCGGGGTCGTGGGGACGACCCTATAATCGTTGGACATGACGGTGGCGGGCCAATCTAGTCCCGGGGTCGTAGGGACGACCCTATAGTCGTCGGACATGTCGGCGGCTGGCCAACTTTGGCCCGTGGTCGTGGGGACGACCCTATAGTCGTCAGACATGACGGTGGCGAGCCAACCTAGTCCCGGGGTCGTGGGGACGACCCTATAGTCGTCGGACAAGTCGGCGGCCGGCCAACCTAGTCCGGGGGTCGTGGGGACGACCCTATAGTCGTCGGACATGACGGTGGCGGGCCAGTCTAGTCCCGGGACGTGGGGACGACCCTATAGTCGTCGGACATGACGGTGGCGGGCCAGTCTAGTCCCGGGTCATGGGGACGACCCTATAGTCGTCGGACAAGTCGGCGGCTGGCCAACCTTGGCCCGTGGTCGTGGGGACGACCCTATATTCGTCGGAAATGACGGTGGCGGGCCAATCTAGTCCCGGGATCGTGGGGACGAACCTATAGTCGTCGGACAAGTCGGCGGCGAACCAATCTAGTCCCGCGGTCGTGAGGACGACCCTATAGTCGTCGGACAAGTCAGCGGCTGGCCAACATTGGCCCGTGGTCGTGGGGACGACCATATAGCCGTCGGACATGACGGTGGCGGGCCACTCTAGTCCCGGGTCGTGGGGACGACCCTATAGTCGTCGGACATGTCGGCGGCTAGCCAACTTTGGCCCGGGGTCGTGGGGACGACCCTATAGTCGTCGGATATGTCGGCGGCTGGCCAACTTTGGCCCGTGGTCGTGGGGACGACCCTATAGTCGTCGGACAAGTCGGCGGCGGGCCAACCTAGTCCCGGGGTCGTGCGGACGACCCTATAGTCGTCGGACATGTCGGCGGCTGGCCAACTTTGGCCCGGGGTCGTGGGGACGACCCTATAGTCGTCGGACAAGACGGTGGCGGACCAATCTAGTCCCGGGGTCGTGGGGACGACCCTATAGTCGTCGGACATGACGGTGGCGGGCTAATCTAGTCCCGGGGTCGTGGGGACGACCCTATAGTCGTTGGACATGTCAGCGGCTGGCCAACTTTGGCCCGTGGTCGTGGGGACGACCCTATTGTCGTCGGACATGACGGTGGCGGGCCAATCTAGTCTCGGGGTCGTGGGGACGACCCTATAGTCGTCGGACAAGACGGCGGCTGGACATCTTTGACCAGGGGTCGTGGGGACGACCCTACAGTCGTCGGACATTTCGGCGGCTTGCCAACTTTGGCCCGTGGTCCTGGGGACGACCCTATAGTCGTCGGACTTGACGGTGGCGGGCCAATCTAGTCTCGGGGTCGTGGGGACGACCCTACAGTCGTCGGACATTTCGGCGGCTTGCCAACTTTGGCCCGGGGTCGTGGGGACGACTCTATTGTCGTCGGACATGACGGTGGCGGGCCAATCTAGTCTCGGGGTCGTGGGGACGACCCTATAGTCGTCGGACAAGACGGCGGCTGGACATCTTTGACCAGGGGTCGTGGGGACGACCCTACAGTCGTCGGACATTTCGGCGGCTTGCCAACTTTGGCCCGGGGTCGTGGGGACGACCCTATAGTCGTCGGACATGTCGGCGGCTGGCCAACTTTGGCCCGGGGTCGTGGGGACGACCCTATAGTCGTCGGACAGGACGGTGGCGGACCAATCTAGTCCCGGGGTCGTGGGGACGACCCTATAGTCGTGTGACATGACGGTGGCGGGCTAATCTAGTCCCGGGATCGTGGGGACGACCCTATAGGCGTCGGACAAGACGGCGGCTGGCCAACTTTGGCCCGGTGTCGTGGGGACGACTCTATAGTCGTCGGACTTGACGGTGGCGGGCCAATCTAGTCCCGGGGTCGTGGGGACGACCCTATAGTCGTCGGACATTTCGGCGGCTGGCCAACTTTGGCCCGGGGTCGCGGGGACGACCCTATAATCGTCGGACATGACGGTGGCGGGCCAATCTAGTCCCGGGGTCGTAGGGACGACCCTATAATCGTCGGACATGACGGTGGCGGGCCAATCTAGTCCCGGGGTCGTAGGGACGACCCTATAGTCGTCGGACATGTTGGCGATTGGCCAACATTGGCCCGGGGTCGTCGGGACGACCCTATAGTCGTCGGACATGTCTGCTCCTGGCCAACCTAGTCCCGGGGTCGTGGGTACCACCCTACAGTCGTCGGACATTTCGGCGGCTTGCCAACTTTGGCCCGGGGTCGTGGGGACGACCCTATAGTCGTCGGACTTGACGGTGGCGGGCCAATCTAGTCCCGGGGTCGTGGGGACGACCCTATAGTCGTCGGACATGACGGTGGCGGGCCAATCTAGTCCCGGGGTCGTGGGGACGACCCTATAGTCGTTGGACATGTCAGCGGCTGGCCAACTTTGGCCCGTGGTCGTGGGGACGACCCTATTGTCGTCGGACATGACGGTGGCGGGCCAGTCTAGTCCCGGGTCATGGGGACGACTCTATAGTCGTCGGACAAGTCGGCGGCTGGCCAACTTTGGCCCGTGGTCGTGGGGACGACCCTATAGTCGTCAGACATGACGGTGGCGAGCCAACCTACTCCCGGGGTCGTGGGGACCACCCGATAGTCGTCGGACAAGTCGGCGGCGGGGCAACATAGTCCCGGGGTCGTGGGGACCACCCTATAGTCGTCGGACGTGACGGTGGTGGGTCAGTCTAGTCCCGGGTCGTGGGGACGACCCTATAGTCGTCGGACATGTCGGCGGCTGGCCAACTTTGGCCCGTGGTCGTGGGGAGGACCCTATACTCGTCGGACAAGTCGGCGGCGAGCCAACCTAGTCCGGGGGTCGTGGGGACGACCCTATAGTCGTCGGAGAAGTCTGCGGCGGGCCAACCTAGTCCCGGGGTCGTAGGGACGACCCTATAGTCGTCGGACATGTCGCCGGCTGGCCAACTTTGGCCCGTACTCGTGGGTACGACCTTATAGTCGTCGGACATGACGGTGTCGGGACAATCTAGTTCCGGGGTCGTGGGGACGACCCTATAGTCGTCGGACATGTCGGCGGCTGGCCAACTTTGGCCCGTGGTCGTGGGGACGACCCAATAGTCGTCGGAAATGTCGGTGGCTGTCCAACTTTGGCCCGGGGGTCGTGGGGACGACCCTATAGTCGTCGGACCTGTCGGCGGCGAGCCAACATTGACCCGGGGTCGTGGGGACGACTCTATAGTTGTCGGACATGTCGGCGGCTGGCCAAATATGACCCGGGGACGTGGGGACGAGCCTATAGTCTTCGGACAAGTCGGCGGCTGGCCAACTTTGGCCCGTGGTTGTGTGGACGACCCTATAGTCGTCGGATATGTCGGCGGCTGGCCAACTTTGACCCGTGGTCGTGGGGACGACCCTATTGTCGTCGGAAATGACGGTGGCGGGCCAATCTAGTCCCGGGGTCGTGGGGACGACCCTATAGTCGTCGGACATTTCGGCGGCTGGCCAACTTTGGCCCGGTGTCGTGGGGACGACTCTATAGTCGTCGGAAGTGTCGGCGGCTGGCCAACCTGGACCCGGGGTCGTGGAGACGACCCTATTGTCGTCGGACATGACGGTGGCGGGCCAATCTAGTCTCGGGGTCGTGGGGACGATCCAATAATCGTCAGACATGTCGGCGGCTGGACATCTTTGGCCAGGGGTCGTGGGGACGACCCTACAGTCGTCGGACATTTCGGCGGCTTGCCAACTTTGGCCCGGGGTCGTGGGGACGACCCTATAGTCGTTGGACATGACGGTGGCGGGCCAATCTAGTCCCGGGGTCGTGGGGACGACCCTATAGTCGTCGGACAAGACGGCGGCTGGACATCTTTGGCCAGGGGTCGTGGGGACGACCCTACAGTCGTCGGACATTTCGGCGGCTTGCCAACTTTGGCCCGGGGTCGTGGGGACGACCCTATAGTCGTCGGACATGTCGGGGGCTGGCCAACTTTGGCCCGTGGTTGTGGCGACGACCCTATAGTCGTTGGACATGACGGTGGCGGGCCAATCTAGTCCCGGGGTCGTGGGTAAGACCCTATAGTCGTCGGACAAGACGGCGGCTGGCCAACTTTGGCCCGGGGTCGTGGGGACGACCCTATAGTCGTCGGACAGGAAGGTGGCGGACCAATCTAGTCCCGGGGTCGTGGGGACGACCCTATAGTCGTGTGACATGACGGTGGCGGGCTAATCTAGTCCCGGGGTCGTGGGGACGACCCTATAGTCGTCGGACATGTCGGCGGCTGGCCAACTTTGGCCCGGTGTCGTGGGGACGACTCTATAGTCGTCGGAAATGTCGGCGGCTGGCCAACCTGGACCCGGGGTCGTGTGGACGACCCTATTGTCGTCGGACATGACGGTGGCGGGCCAATCTAGTCTCGGGGTCGTGGGGACGACCCTATAGTCGTCGGACAAGACGGCGGCTGGACATCTTTGGCCAGGGGTCGTGGGGACGACCCTACAGTCGTCGGACATTTCGGCGGCTTGCCAACTTTGGCCCGGGGTCGTGGGGACGACCCTATAGTCGTCGGACAAGACGGCGGCTGGACATCTTTGGCCCGTGGTCGTGGGGACGACCCAATAGTGGTCGGACATGTCGGCGGCTGGCCAACCTAGTCCCGAGGTCGTGGGGAGGACCCTATAGTCGTCGGACTTGACGGTGGCGGACCAATCTAGTCCCGGGGTCGTGGGGACGACCCTATAGTGGAACATGTCGGCGGCTGGCCAACCTAGTCCCGGGGTCGTGGGGACGACCCTATAGTCGTCGGACAAGTCGGCGGCGGGCCAACCTAGTCCCGGGGTCGTGGGGATGACCCTATAGTCGTCGGACAAGTCGGCGGCGAGCCCACCTAGTCGGGGGGTCGTGGGGACGACCCTATAGTCGTCGGACAAGTCGGCGGCCGGCCAACCTAGTCCGGGGGTCGTGGGGACGACCCTATAGTCGTCGGACATGGCGGTGGCGGGCCAGTCTAGTCCCGGGTCGTGGGGACGACCCTATAGTCGTCGGACATGTCGGCGGCTGGCCAACTTTGGCCCGTGGTCGTGGGGACGACCCTATAGTCGTCGGAAATGTCGGTGGCTGTCCAACTTTGGCCCGGGGGTCGTGGGGACGACCCTATAGTCGTCGGACATGTCGGCGGCGAGCCAACATTGATCCGGGGTCGTGGGGACGACTCTATAGTCGTCGGACATGTCGGTGGCGGGCCAGTCTAGTCCAGGGTCGTGGGGACGACCCTATAGTCGTCGGGCATTTCGGCGGCTTGCCAACATTGGCCCGTGGTCGTGGGGACGACAATATAGTCGTCGGACATGACGGTGGCGGGCCAATCTAGTCCCGGGGTCGTAGGGACGACCCTATAGTCGTCGGACATGTCGGCAATTGGCCAACATTGGCCCGGGGTCGTGGGGACGACCCTATAGTCGTCGGAGAAGACGACGGCTTGACATCTTTGGCCCGCGGTCCTGGGGACGACCATATAGTCGTCGAACATGACGGTGGCGGACCAATCTAGTCCCGGGGTCGTGGGGACGACCCTATAGTCGTCGGGCATGTCGGCGGCTGGCCAACTTTGGCCCGTGGTCGTGGGGACGACCCAATAGTCGTTGGACATTACGGCGGCTGGCCAACTTTGGCCCATGGTCGTGGGGACGACCCTATAGTCGTTGGACATGACGGTGGCGGGCCAATCTAGTCCCGGGGTCGTGGGGACGACCCTACAGTCGTCGGACATGTCGGCGGCGAGCCCACCTAGTCGGGGGGTCGTGGGGACGACCCTATAGTCGTCGGACAAGTCGGCGGCCGGCCAACCTAGTCCGGGGGTCGTGGGGACGACCCTATAGTCGTCGGACATGACGGTGGCGGGCCAGTCTAGTCCCGGGTCGTGGGGACGACCCTATAGTCGTCGGACATGTCGGCGGCTGGCCAACTTTGGCCCGTGGTCGTGGGGACGACCCTATAGTCGTCGGAAATGTCGGTGGCTGTCCAACTTTGGCCCGGGGGTCGTGGGGACGACCCTATAGTCGTCGGACATGTCGGCGGCGAGCCAACATTGATCCGGGGTCGTGGGGACGACTCTATAGTCGTCGGACATGTCGGTGGCGGGCCAGTCTAGTCCAGGGTGGTGGGGACGACCCTATAGTCGTCGGGCATTTCGGCGGCTTGCCAACATTGGCCCGTGGTCGTGGGAACGACAATATAGTCGTCGGACATGACGGTGGCGGGCCAATCTAGTCCCGGGGTCGTAGGGACGACCCTATAGTCGTCGGACATGTCGGCAATTGGCCAACATTGGCCCGGGGTCGTGGGGACGACCCTATAGTCGTCGGACAAGTCGGCGGCGGGCCAACCTAGTCCCGGGGTCGTGGGGATGACCCTATAGTCGTCGGACAAGTCGGCGGCGAGCCCACCTAGTCGGGGGGTCGTGGGGACGACCCTATAGTCGTCGGACAAGTCGGCGGCCGGCCAACCTAGTCCGGGGGTCGTGGGGACGACCCTATAGTCGTCGGACAAGTCGGCGGCGGGCCAACCTAGTCCCGGGGTCGTGGGGATGACCCTATAGTCGTCGGACAAGTCGGCGGCGAGCCCACCTAGTCGGGGGGTCGTGGGGACGACCCTATAGTCGTCGGACAAGTCGGCGGCCGGCCAACCTAGTCCGGGGGTCGTGGGGACGACCCTATAGTCGTCGGACATGACGGTGGCGGGCCAGTCTAGTCCCGGGTCGTGGGGACGACCCTATAGTCGTCGGACAAGTCGGCGGCGGGCCAACCTAGTCCCGGGGTCGTGGGGATGACCCTATAGTCGTCGGACAAGTCGGCGGCGAGCCCACCTAGTCGGGGGGTCGTGGGGACGACCCTATAGTCGTCGGACAAGTCGGCGGCCGGCCAACCTAGTCCGGGGGTCGTGGGGACGACCCTATAGTCGTCGGACATGACGGTGGCGGGCCAGTCTAGTCCCGGGTCGTGGGGACGACCCTATAGTCGTCGGACATGTCGGCGGCTGGCCAACTTTGGCCCGTGGTCGTGGGGACGACCCTATAGTCGTCGGAAATGTCGGTGGCTGTCCAACTTTGGCCCGGGGGTCGTGGGGACGACCCTATAGTCGTCGGACATGTCGGCGGCGAGCCAACATTGATCCGGGGTCGTGGGGACGACTCTATAGTCGTCGGACATGTCGGTGGCGGGCCAGTCTAGTCCAGGGTCGTGGGGACGACCCTATAGTCGTCGGGCATTTCGGCGGCTTGCCAACATTGGCCCGTGGTCGTGGGGACGACAATATAGTCGTCGGACATGACGGTGGCGGGCCAATCTAGTCCCGGGGTCGTAGGGACGACCCTATAGTCGTCGGACTTGTCGGCAATTGGCCAACATTGGCCCGGGGTCGTGGGGACGACCCTATAGTCGTCGGAGAAGACGACGGCTTGACATCTTTGGCCCGCGGTCCTGGGGACGACCATATAGTCGTCGAACATGACGGTGGCGGACCAATCTAGTCCCGGGGTCGTGGGGACGACCCTATAGTCGTCGGGCATGTCGGCGGCTGGCCAACTTTGGCCCGTGGTCGTGGGGACGACCCAATAGTCGTTGGACATTACGGCGGCTGGCCAACTTTGGCCCATGGTCGTGGGGACGACCCTATAGTCGTTGGACATGACGGTGGCGGGCCAATCTAGTCCCGGGGTCGTGGGGACGACCCTACAGTCGTCGGACATGTCGGCGGCTTGCCAAATTTGCCCGGGGTCGTGGGGACGACCCTATAGTCGTCGGACTTGACGGTGGCGGGCCAATCTAGTCCCGGGGTCGTGGGGACGACCCAATAGTCGTTGGACATTACGGCGGCTGGCCAACTTTGGCCCATGGTCGTGGGGACGACCCTATAGTCGTTGGACATGACGGCGGCGGGCCAATCTAGTCCCGGGGTCGTAGGGACGACCCTATAGTCGTCGGACATGTCGGCGATTGGCCAACATTGGCCCGGGGTCGTGGGGACGATCCAATAATCGTCGGACATGTCGGCGGCTGGCCAACTTTGGCCCGTGGTTGTGGGGACGACCCTATAGTCGTTGGACAAGACGGCGGCTGGACATCTTTGGCCCGGGGTCGTGGGGACGACCCTACAGTCGTCGGACATTTCGGCGGCTTGCCAACTTTGGCCCGGGGTCGTGGGGACGACCCTATAGTCGTCGGACATCTCGGCGGCTGGCCAACTTTGGCCCGTGGTTGTGGGGACGACCCTATAGTCGTTGGACATGACAGTGGCGGGCCAATCTAGTCCCGGGGTCGTGGGTAAGTCCCTATAGTCGTCGGACAAGACGGCGGCTGGACATCTTTGGCCCGGGGTCGTGGGGACGACCCTATAGTCGTGTGACATGACGGTGGCGGGCTAATCTAGTCCCGGGGTCGTGGGGACGACCCTATAGTCGTCGGACATGTCGGCGGCTGGCCATCTTTGCCCCGGGGTCGTGGGGACGACCCTATTGTCGTCGGACATGACGGTGGCGGGCCCATCTAGTCTCGGGGTCGTGGGGACGACCCTATAGTCGTCGGACATGTCGGCGGCTGGCCATCTTTGGCCCGGGGTCGTGGGGACGACCCTATAGTCGTCGGACATGACGGTGGCGGACCAATCTAGTCCTGGAGTCGTGGGGACGACCCTACAGTTGTCGGACATTTCGGCGGCTTGCTAACTTTGGCCCGGGGTCGTGGGGACGACCCTATAGTCGTCGGACTTGACGGTGGCGGGCCAATCTAGTCCCGGGGTCGTGGGGACGACCCTATAGTCGTCGGACATTTCGGCGGCTGGCCAACTTTGGCCCGGGGTCGTGGGGACGACCCTATAATCGTCGGACATTTCGGCGGCTGGCCAACTTTGGCCCGGGGTCGTGGGGACGACCCTATAGTCGTCGGACATGTTGGCGGCTTGTCAGCCTAGTCCCGGGGTCGTGGGTACGGCCCTATAGTTGTCGGACAAGTCGGCGGCGGGCCAACCTTGTCCCGAGGTCCTGGGGACGACCCTATAGTCGTCGGACTTGACGGTGGCGGGCCAATCTAGTCCCGGGGTCGTGGGGACGACCCTACAGTCGTCGGACTTTTCGGCGGCTTGCAAACTTTGGCCCGGGGTCGTGGGGACGACCCTATAGTCGTCGGACATGTTGGCGGGTTGTCAGCCTAGTCCCGGGGTCGTGGGTACGACCCTATAGTCGTCGGACAAGTCGGCGGCGGGCCAACCTTGTCCCGGGGTCGTGGGGACGACCCTATAGTCGTCGGACATGTTGGCGGGTTGTCAGCCTAGTCCCGGGGTCGTGGGTACGACCCTATAGTCGTCGGACAAGTCGGCGGCGGGCCAACCTTGTCCCGGGGTCGTGGGGACGACCCTATAGTCGTCGGACATGTCGGCGGCTGGCCAACTTTGGCCCGGTGTCGTGGGGACGACTCTATAGTCGTCGGAAATGTCGGCGGCTGGCCAACTTTGGCCCGTGGTTGTGGGGACGACCCTATAGTCGTTGGACATGACGGTGGCGGGCCAATCTAGTCCCGGGGTCGTGGGTAAGACCCTATAGTCGTCGGACAAGATGGCGGATGGACATCTTTGGCCCGGGGTCGTGGGGACGACCCTATAGTCGTCGGACATGTTGGCGGGTTGTCAGCCTAGTCCCGGGGTCGTGGGTACGACCCTATAGTCGTCGGACAAGTCTGCGGCGGGCCAACCTTGTCCCGGGGTCGTGGGGACGACCCTATAGTCGTCGGACATGTCGGCGGCTGGCCAACTTTGGCCCGGTGTCGTGGGGACGACTCTATAGTCGTCGGAAATGTCGGCGGCTGGCCAACTTTGGCCCGTGGTTGTGGGGACGACCCTATAGTCGTTGGACATGACGGTGGCGGGCCAATCTAGTCCCGGGGTCGTGGGGACGACCCTATAGTCGTCGGACAAGACGGCGGCTGGACATCTTTGGCCCGGTGTCGTGGGGACGACTCTATAGTCGTCGGAAATGTCGGCGGCTGGCCAACTTTGGCCCGTGGTTGTGGGGACGACCCTATAGTCGTTGGACATGACGGTGGCGGGCCAATCTAGTCCCGGGGTCGCGGGGACGACCCTATAGTCGTCGGACAAGACGGCGGCTGGACATCTTTGGCCCGGGGTCGTGGGGACGACCCTATAGTCGTCGGACATGTTGGCGGCTTGTCAGCCTAGTCCCGGGGTCGTGGGTACGACCCTATAGTCGTCGGACAAGTCGGCGGCTGGCCAACCTAGACCCGGGGTCGAGGGGACGACCCTATAGTCGTCGGACATGTTGGCGGGTTGTCAGCCTAGTCCCGGGGTCGTGGGAACGACCCTATAGTCGTCGGACAAGTCGGCGGCGGGCCAACCTTGTCCCGGGGTCGTGGGGACGACCCTATAGTCGTCGGACATGTCGGCGGCTGGCCAACTTTGGCCCGGTGTCGTGGGGACGACTCTATAGTCGTCGGAAATGTCGGCGGCTGGCCAACATTGGCCCGTGGTTGTGGGGACGACCCTATAGTCGTTGGACATGACGGTGGCGGGCCAATTTAGGCCCGGGGTCGTGGGTAAGACCCTATAGTCGTCGGACAAGACGGCGGCTGGACATCTTTGGCCCGGGGTCGTGGGGACGACCCTATAGTCGTCGGACATGTTTGCGGGTTGTCAGCCTAGTCCCGGGGTCGTGGGGACGACCCTATAGTCGTTGGACATGACGGTGGCGGGCCAATCTAGTCCCGGGGTCGTGGGGACGACCCTATAGTCGTCGGACAAGACGGCGGCTGGACATCTTTGGCCCGGGGTCGTGGGGACGACCCTACAGTCGTCGGACATTTCGGCGGCTTGCCAACTTTGGCCCGGGGTCGTGGGGACGAGCCTATAGTCGTCGGACATGTCGGCGGCTGGCCAACTTTGGCCCGTGGTTGTGGGGACGACCCTATAGTCGTTGGACATGACGGTGGCGGGCCAATCTAGTCCCGGGGTCGTGGGTAAGACCCTATAGTCGTCGGACATGTCGGCGGCTGGCCAACTTTGGACCGGTGTCGTGGGGACGACTCTATAGTCGTCGGAAATGTCGGCGGCTGGCCAACCTGGACCCGGGGTCGTGGGGACGACCCTATTGTCGTCGGACATGACGGTGGCGGGCCAATCTAGTCTCGGGGTCGTGGGGACGACCCTATAGTCGTCGGACATGTCGGCGGCTGGCCAACTTTTGCCCGGGGTCGTGGGGGCGACCCTATAGTCGTCGGACATGTTGGCGGCTTGTCAGCCTAGTCCCGGGGTCGTGGGTACCACCCTACAGTCGTCGGACATTTCGGCGGCTTGCCAACTTTGGCCCGGGGTCGTGGGGACGACCCTATAGTCGTCGGACTTGACGGTGGCGGGCCAATCTAGTCCCAAGGTCCTGGGGACGACCCTATAGTCGTCGGACTTGACGGTGGCGGGCCAATCTAATCTCGGGGTCGTGGGGACGACCCTACAGTCGTCGGACATTTCGGCGGTTTGCCAATTTTGGCGCGGGGTCGTGGGGACGACCCTATTGTCGTCGGACATGACGGTGGCGGGCCAATCTAGTCTCGGGGTCGTGGGGACGACCCTATAGTCGTCGGACAAGACGGCGGCTGGACATCTTTGGCCAGGGGTCGTGGGGACGACCCTATAGTCGTCGGACATGTTGTCGGGTTGTCAACCTAGTCCCGGGGTCGTGGGTACGACCCTATAGTCGTCGGACAAGTCGGCGGCGGGCCAACCTTGTCCCGGGGTCGTGGGCACGACCCTATAGTCGTCGGACATGTCGGCGGCTGGCCAACCTTGGCCCGGTGTCGTGGGGACGACTCTATAGTCGTCGGAAATGTCGGCGGCTAGCCAACCTGGACCCGGGGTCGTGTGGACGACCCTATTGTCGTCGGACATGACGGTGGCGGGCCAATCTAGTCTCGGGGTCGTGGGGACGACCCTATAGTCGTCGGACATGACGGTGGCGGGCCAATCTAGTCTCGGGGTCGTGGGGACGACCCTATAGTCGTCGGACATGTCGGCGGCTGGCCAACTTTGGCCCGGGGTCGTGGGGACGACCCTATAGTCGTCGGACTTGACGGTGGCGGGCCAATCTAGTCCCAAGGTCCTGGGGACGACCCTATTGTCGTCGGACATGACGGTGGCGGGCCAATCTAGTCTCGGGGTCGTGGGGACGACCCTATAGTCGTCGGACAAGACGGCGGCTGGACATCTTTGACCAGGGGTCGTGGGGACGACCCTACAGTCGTCGGACATTTCGGCGGCTTGCCAACTTTGGCCCGGGGTCGTGGGGACGACCCTATAGTCGTCGGACATGTCGGCGGCTGGCCAACTTTGGCCCGGGGTCGTGGGGACGACCCTATAGTCGTCGGACAGGACGGTGGCGGACCAATCTAGTCCCGGGGTCGTGGGGACGACCCTATAGTCGTGTGACATGACGGTGGCGGGCTAATCTAGTCCCGGGGTCGTGGGGACGACCCTATAGGCGTCGGACAAGACGGCGGCTGGACATCTTTGGCCCGTGGTCGTGGGGACGACCCAATAGTGGTCGGACATGTCGGCGGCTGGCCAACCTAGTCCCGAGGTCGTGGGGACGACCCTATAGTCGTCGGACTTGACGGTGGCGGACCAATCTAGTCCCGGGGTCGTGGGGACGACCCTATAGTCGAACATGTCGGCGGCTGGCCAACTTTGGCCCGTGGTCGTGGGGACGATCCAATAGTCGTCGGACATGACGGTGGCGGGCCAATCTAGTCCCGGGGTCGTGGGGACGACCCTATAGTCGTCGAACAAGTCGGCGGCGGGCCAAGCTTGTCCCGGGGTCGTGGGGACGACCCTATAATCGTCGGACATGACGGTGGCGGGCCAATCTAGTCCCGGGGTCGTGGGGACGACCCTATAGTCGTTGGACATGTCAGCGGCTGGCCAACTTTGGCCCGTGGTCGTGGGGACGACCCTATTGTCGTCGGACATGACGGTGGCGGGCCAGTCTAGTCCCGGGTCATGGGGACGACTCTATAGTCGTCGGACAAGTCGGCGGCTGGCCAACTTTGGCCCGTGGTCGTGGGGACGACCCTATAGTCGTCAGACATGACGGTGGCGAGCCAACCTACTCCCGGGGTCGTGGGGACCACCCGATAGTCGTCGGACAAGTCGGCGGCGGGGCAACATAGCCCCGGGGTCGTGGGGACCACCCTATAGTCGTCGGACGTGACGGTGGTGGGTCAGTCTAGTCCCGGGTCGTGGGGACGACCCTATAGTCGTCGGACATGTCGGCGGCTGGCCAACTTTGGCCCGTGGTCGTGGGGAGGACCCTATACTCGTCGGACAAGTCGGCGGCGAGCCAACCTAGTCCGGGGGTCGTGGGGACGACCCTATAGTCGTCGGAGAAGTCTGCGGCGGGCCAACCTAGTCCCGGGGTCGTAGGGACGACCCTATAGTCGTCGGACATGTCGCCGGCTGGCCAACTTTGGCCCGTACTCGTGGGTACGACCATATAGTCGTCGGACATGACGGTGTCGGGACAATCTAGTTCCGGGGTCGTGGGGACGACCCTATAGTCGTCGGACATGTCGGCGGCTGGCCAACTTTGGCCCGTGGTCGTGGGGACGACTCTATAGTTGTCGGACATGTCGGCGGCTGGCCAAATATGACCCGGGGACGTGGGGACGAGCCTATAGTCTTCGGACAAGTCGGCGGCTGGCCAACTTTGGCCCGTGGTTGTGTGGACGACCCTATAGTCGTCGGATATGTCGGCGGCTGGCCAACTTTGACCCGTGGTCGTGGGGACGACCCTATTGTCGTCGGAAATGACGGTGGCGGGCCAATCTAGTCCCGGGGTCGTGGGGACGACCCTATAGTCGTCGGACATTTCGGCGGCTGGCCAACTTTGGCCCGGTGTCGTGGGGACGACTCTATAGTCGTCGGAAGTGTCGGCGGCTGGCCAACCTGGACCCGGGGTCGTGGAGACGACCCTATTGTCGTCGGACATGACGGTGGCGGGCCAATCTAGTCTCGGGGTCGTGGGGACGATCCAATAATCGTCAGACATGTCGGCGGCTGGACATCTTTGGCCAGGGGTCGTGGGGACGACCCTACAGTCGTCGGACATTTCGGCGGCTTGCCAACTTTGGCCCGGGGTCGTGTGGACGACCCTATAGTCGTTGGACATGACGGTGGCGGGCCAATCTAGTCCCGGGGTCGTGGGGACGACCCTATAGTCGTCGGACAAGACGGCGGCTGGACATCTTTGGCCAGGGGTCGTGGGGACGACCCTACAGTCGTCGGACATTTCGGCGGCTTGCCAACTTTGGCCCGGGGTCGTGGGGACGACCCTATAGTCGTCGGACATGTCGGCGGCTGGCCAACTTTGGCCCGTGGTTGTGGGGACGACCCTATAGTCGTTGGACATGACGGTGGCGGGCCAATCTAGTCCCGGGGTCGTGGGTAAGACCCTATAGTCGTCGGACAAGACGGCGGCTGGCCAACTTTGGCCCGGGGTCGTGGGGACGACCCTATAGTCGTCGGACAGGACGGTGGCGGACCAATCTAGTCCCGGGGTCGTGGGGACGACCCTATAGTCGTGTGACATGACGGTGGCGGGCTAATCTAGTCCCGGGGTCGTGGGGACGACCCTATAGTCGTCGGACATGTCGGCGGCTGGCCAACTTTGGCCCGGTGTCGTGGGGACGACTCTATAGTCGTCGGAAATGTCGGCGGCTGGCCAACCTGGACCCGGGGTCGTGTGGACGACCCTATTGTCGTCGGACATGACGGTGGCGGGCCAATCTAGTCTCGGGGTCGTGGGGACGACCCTATAGTCGTCGGACAAGACGGCGGCTGGACATCTTTGGCCCGTGGTCGTGGGGACGACCCTATAGTCGTCGGACATGTTGGCGGCTTGTCAGCCTAGTCCCGGGGTCGTGGGAACGACCCTATAGTCGTCGGACAAGTCGGCGGCTGGCCAACCTAAACCCGGGGTCGTGGGGACGACCCTATTGTCGTCGGACATGACGGTGGCGGGCCAATCTAGTCCCGGGGTCATGGGGATGACCCTATAGTCGTCGGACATATCGGCGGCTGGCCAACTTTGGCCCGGTGTCGTGGGGACGACCCTATTGTCGTCGGACATGACGGTGGCGGGCCAATCTAGTCCCGGGGTCGTGGGGACGACCCTATAGTCGTCGGACAAGTCGGCGGCGGGCCAAGCTTGTCCCGGGGTCGTGGGGACGACCCTATAATCGTCGGACATGACGGTGGCGGGCCAATCTAGTCCCGGGGTCGTGGGGACGACGCTATAATCGTTGGACATGACGGTGGCGGGCCAATCTAGTCCCGGGGTCGTAGGGACGACCGTATAGTCGTCGGCCATGTTGGCGATTGGCCAACATTGGCCCGGGGTCGTCGGGACGACCCTATAGTTGTCGGACATGTCGGCGGCTGGCCAACCTAGTCCCGGGGTCGTGGGGACGACCCTATAGTCGTCGGACATTTCGGCGGCTTGCCAACTTTGGCCCGGGGTCGTGGGGACGACCCTATAGTCGTCGGACATGTCGGCGGCTGGCCAACTTTGGCCCGTGGTTGTGGGGACGACCCTATAGTCTTTGGACATGACGGTGGCGGGCCAATCTAGTCCCGGGGTCGTGGGGACGACCCTATAGTCGTCGGAAATGTCGGCGGCTGGCCAACCTGGACCCGGGGTCGTGGGGACGACCCTATTGTCGTCGGACATGACGGTGGCGGGCCAATCTAGTCTCGCGGTCGTGGGGACGACCCTATAATCGTCGGACATGACGGTGGCGGGCCAATCTAGTCCCGGGGTCGTGGGGACGACCCTATAGTCGTCGGACATTTCGGCGGCATGCCAACTTTGGCCCGTGGTCGTGGGGACGACCCTATAGTTGTTGGACATGACGGTGGCGGGCTAATCTAGTCCCGGGGTCGTAGGGACGACCCTATAGTCGTCGGACATGTTGGCGATTGGCCAACATTGGCCCGGGGTCGTCGGGACGACCCTATAGTCGTCGGACATGTCGGCGGCTGGCCAACCTAGTCCCGGGGTCGTGGGGACGACCCTATTGTCGTCGGACATGGCGGTGGCGGGCCAATCTAGACCCGAGGTCCTGGGGACGACCCTATAGTAGTCGGACATGTCGGCGGCTGTCCAACTTTGGCCCGGTGTCGTGGGGACGACTCTATAGTCGTCGGACATGTCGGCGGCTGGCCAACCTAGACCCGGGGTCGTGGGGACGACCCTATTGTCGTCGGACATGACGGTGGCGGGCCAATCTAGTCCCGGGGTCGTGGGGACGACCCTATAGTCGTCGGACAAGTCGGCGGCGGGCCAAGCTTGTCCCGGGGTCGTGGGGACGACCCTATAATCGTCGGACATGACGGTGGCGGGCCAATCTAGTCCCGGGGTCGTGGGGACGACGCTATAATCGTTGGACATGACGGTGGCGGGCCAATCTAGTCCCGGGGTCGTAGGGACGACCCTATAGTCGTCGGCCATGTTGGCGATTGGCCGTGGGGACGACCCTACAGTCGTCGGAAATGTCGGCGGCTGGCCAACCTGGACCCGGGGTCGTGGGGACGACCCTATTGTCGTCGGACATGTCGGCGGCTGGCCAACTTTGGCCCGTGGTTGTGGGGACGACCCTATAGTCGATGGACATGACGGTGGCGGGCCAATCTAGTCCCGGGGTCGTGGGGACGACCCTATAGTCGTCGGACAAGACGGCGGCTGGACATCTTTGGCCCGGGGTCGTGGGGACGACCCTATAGTCGTCGGACATGTTGGCGGCTTGTCAGCCTAGTCCCAGGGTCGTGGGGACGACCCTATAGTCGTCGGACAATTCGGCGGCGGGCCAACCTTGTCCCGGGGTCGTGGGGACGACCCTATAGTCGTCGGACATGTCGGCGGCTGGCCAACTTTGGCCCGGTGTCGTGGGGACGACTCTATAGTCGTCGGAAATGTCGGCGGCTGGCCAACCTGGACCTGGGGTCGTGGGGACGACCCTATTTTCGTCGGACATGACGGTGGCGGGCCAATCTAGTCTCGCGGTCGTGGGGACGACCCTACAGTCTTCGGACATTTCGGCGGCTGGCCAACTTTGGCCCGGTGTCGTAGGGACGACTCTATAGTCGTCGGAAATGTCGGCGGCTGGCCAACCTGGACCCGGGGTCGTGGGGACGACCCTATTGTCGTCGGACATGACGGTGGCGGGCTAATCTAGTCCCGGGGTCGTGGGGACGACCCTATAGTCGTCGGACATGTCGGCGGCTGGCCAACATTGGCCCGTGGTCGTGGGGACGACCCTATAGTCGTCGGACATGTTGGCGGCTTGTCAGCCTAGTCCCGGGGTCGTGGGAACGACCCTATAGTCGTCGGACAAGTCGGCGGCTGGCCAACCTAAACCCGGGGTCGTGGGGACGACCCTATTGTCGTCGGACATGACGGTGGCGGGCCAATCTAGTCCCGGGGTCGTGGGGATGACCCTATAGTCGTCGGACATGTCGGCGGCTGGCCAACTTTGGCCCGGTGTCGTGGGGACGACCCTATTGTCGTCGGACATGACGGTGGCGGGCCAATCTAGTCCCGGTGTCGTGGGGACGACCCTATAGTCGTCCGGCAAGTCGGCGGCGGGCCAAGCTTGTCCCGGGGTCGTGGGGACGACCCTATAGTCGTCGGGCAAGTCGGCGGCGGGCCAAGCTTGTCCCGGGGTCGTGGGGACGACCCTATAATCGTCGGACATGTCGGCGGCTGGCCAACCTAGACCCGGGGTCGTGGGGACGACCCTATTGTCGTCGGACATGACGGTGGCGGGCCAATCTAGTCCCGGTGTCGTGGGGACGACCCTATAGTCGTCGGGCAAGTCGGCGGCGGGCCAAGCTTGTCCCGGGGTCGTGGGGACGATCCAATAGTCGTCGGACATGTCGGCGGCTGGCCAACTTTGGCGCGAGGTCGTGGGGACGATCCGATTGTCGTCGGACATGTCGGCGGCTGGCCAACCTAGACCCGGGGTCGTGGGGACGATCCGATTGTCGTCGGACATGTCGGCGGCTGGCCAACTTTGGCACCGTGGTCGTGGGGACGATCCAATAGTCGTCAGACATGTCGGCGGCTGGCCAACCTGGACCCGGGGTCGTGGGGACGACCCTATTGTCGTCGGACATGACGGTGGCGGGCCAATCTAGTCTCGTGGTCGTGGGAACGACCCTATAATCGTCGGACATGACGGTGGCGGGCCAATCTAGTCCCGGGGTCGTGGGGACGACCCTATAGTCGTCGGACATGTCGGCGGCTGGCCAACTTTGGCGCGTGGTCGTGGGGACGATCCAATAGTCGTCAGACATGTCGGCGGCTGGCCAACCTGGACCCGGGGTCGTGGGGACGACCCTATTGTCGTCGGACATGACGGTGGCGGGCCAATCTAGTCTCGCGGTCGTGGGGACGACCCTATAATCGTCGGACATGACGGTGGCGGGCCAATCTAGTCCCGGGGTCGTGGGGACGACCCTATAGTCGTCGGACATGTCGGCGGCTGGCCAACTTTGGCCCGGTGTCGTGGGGACGACCCTATAGTCGTCGGACATTTCGGCGGCATGCCAACTTTGGCCCGTGGTCGTGGGGACGACCCTATAGTTGTTGGACATGACGGTGGCGGGCTATTCTAGTCCCGGGGTCGTAGGGACGACCCTATAGTCGTTGGACATGTCGGCGATTGGCCAACATTGGCCCGGGGTCGTGGGGACGACCCTATAGTCGTCGGACATGTTGGCGGCTTGTCAGCCTAGTCCCGGGGTCGTGGGAACGACCCTATAGTCGTCGGACAAGTCGGCGGCTGGCCAACCTAAACCCGGGGTCGTGGGGACGACCCTATTGTCGTCGGACATGACGGTGGCGGGCCAATCTAGTCCCGGGGTCGTGGGGATGACCCTATAGTCGTCGGACATGTCGGCGGCTGGCCAACTTTGGCCCGGTGTCGTGGGGACGACCCTATTGTCGTCGGGCATGACGGTGGCGGGCCAATCTAGTCCCGGGGTCGTGGGGACGACCCTATAGTCGTCGGACAAGTCGGCGGCGGGCCAAGCTTGTCCCGGGGTCGTGGGGACGACCCTATAATCGTCGGACATGACGGTGGCGGGCCAATCTAGTCCCGGGGTCGTGGGGACGACGCTATAATCGTTGGACATGACGGTGGCGGGCCAATCTAGTCCCGGGGTCGTAGGGACGACCCTATAGTCGTCGGCCATGTTGGCGATTGGCCAACATTGGCCCGGCGTCGTCGGGACGACCCTATAGTTGTCGGACATGTCGGCGGCTGGCCAACCTAGTCCCGGGGTCGTGGGGACGACCCTATAGTCGTCGGACATTTCGGCGGCTTGCCAACTTTGGCCCGGGGTCGTGGGGACGACCCTATAGTCGTCGGACATGTCGGCGGCTGGCCAACTTTGGCCCGTGGTTGTGGGGACGACCCTATAGTCGTTGGACATGACGGTGGCGGGCCAATCTAGTCCCGGGGTCGTGGGGACGACCCTATAGTCGTCGGAAATGTCGGCGGCTGGCCAACCTGGACCCGGGGTCGTGGGGACGACCCTATTGTCGTCGGACATGACGGTGGCGGGCCAATCTAGTCTCGCGGTCGTGGGGACGACCCTATAATCGTCGGACATGACGGTGGCGGGCCAATCTAGTCCCGGGGTCGTGGGGACGACCCTATAGTCGTCGGACATGTCGGCGGCTGGCCAACTTTGGCCCGGTGTCGTGGGGACGACCCTATAGTCGTCGGAAATGTCGGCGGCTGGCCAGCCTGGACCCGGGGTCGTGGGGACGACCCTATTGTCGTCGGACATGACGGTGGCGGGCCAATCTAGTCCCGGTGTCGTGGGGACGACCCTATAGTCGTCGGGCAAGTCGGCGGCGGGCCAAGCTTGTCCCGGGGTCGTGGGGACGACCCTATAGTCGTCGGGCAAGTCGGCGGCGGGCCAAGCTTGTCCCGGGATCGTGGGGACGACCCTATAATCGTCGGACATGTCGGCGGCTGGCCAACCTAGACCCGGGGTCGTGGGGACGACCCTATTGTCGTCGGACATGACGGTGGCGGGCCAATCTAGTCCCGGTGTCGTGGGGACGACCCTATAGTCGTCGGGCAAGTCGGCGGCGGGCCAAGCTTGTCCCGAGGTCGTGGGGACGATCCAATAGTCGTCGGACATGTCGGCGGCTGGCCAACTTTGGCGCGTGGTCGTGGGGACGATCCGATTGTCGTCGGACATGTCGGCGGCTGGCCAACCTAGACCCGGGGTCGTGGGGACGATCCGATTGTCGTCGGACATGTCGGCGGCTGGCCAACTTTGGCACCGTGGTCGTGGGGACGATCCAATAGTCGTCAGACATGTCGGCGGCTGTCCAACTTTGGCCCGGTGTCGTGGGGACGAATCTATAGTCGTCGGACATGTCGGCGGCTGGCCAACCTAGTCCCGGGGTCGTGGGGACGACCCTATAGTCGTCGGACATTTCGGCGGCTTGCCAACTTTGGCCCGGGGTCGTGGGGACGACCCTATAGTCGTCGGACATGTCGGCGGCTGGCCAACTTTGGCCCGTGGTTGTGGGGACGACCCTATAGTCGTTGGACATGACGGTGGCGGGCCAATCTAGTCCCGGGGTCGTGGGGACGACCCTATAGTCGTCGGAAATGTCGGCGGCTGGCCAACCTGGACCCGGGGTCGTGGGGACGACCCTATTGTCGTCGGACATGACGGTGGCGGGCCAATCTAGACTCGCGGTCGTGGGGACGACCCTATAATCGTCGGACATGACGGTGGCGGGCCAATCTAGTCCCGGGGTCGTGGGGACGACCCTATAGTCGTCGGACTTGACGGTGGCGGGCCAACTTTGGCGGGTGGTCGTGGGGACGATCCGATTGTCGTCGGACATGTCGGCGGCTGGCCAACTTTGGCCCGTGGTCGTGGGGACGATCCAATAGTCGTCGGACATGTCGGCGGCTGGCCAACTTTGGTGCGTGGGCGTGGTGACGTTCCGATTGTCGTCGGACATGTCGGCGGCTGGCCATCCTAGCCCCGGGGTCGTGGGGACGACCCTATTGTCGTCGGACATGGCGGTGGCGGGCCAATCTAGTCCCGTGGTCGTGGGGACGCCCCTATAGTCTTCCGACATGACGGTAGCGGGCCAATCTAGACCCGAGGTCCTGGGGACGACCCTATAGTAGTCGGACATGTCGGCGGCTGTCCAACTTTGGCCCGGTGTCGTGGGGACGACCCTATAGTCGTCGGACATGTCGGCGGCTGTCCAACTTTGGCCCGGTGTCGTGGGGACGACTCTATAGTCGTCGGAAATGTCGGCCGCTGGCCAACCTGGCCCGGGGTCGTGGGGACGACCCTATTGTCGTCGGACATGACGGTGGCGGGCCAAACTAGTCTCGGGGTCGTGGGGACGACCCTATAGTCGTCGGACATGACGGTTGCGGGCCAGTCTAGTCCCGGGTCGTGGGGACGACCCTATAGTCGTCGGACATGTCGGCGGCTGGCCAACTTTGGCCCGTGGTCGTGGGGACGACCCTATAGTCGTCGGAAATGTCGGTGGCTGTCCAACTTTGGCCCAGGGGTCGTGGGGACGACCCTATAGTCGTCGGACATGTCGGCGGCGAGCCAAAATTGACCCGGGGTCGTGGTGACGACTCTATAGTCGTCGGACATGTCGGTGGCGGGCCAGTCTAGTCCCGGGTCGTGGGGACGACCCTATAGTCGTCGGACATGTCGGCGGCTGGCCAACTTTGGCCCGTGGTCGTGGGGAGGACCCTATACTCGTCGGACAAGTCGGCGGCGTACCAACCTAGTCCGGGGGTCGTGGGGCCGACCCTATAGTCGTCGGACATGACGGTGGCGGGCCAGTCTAGTCCCGGGTCATGGGGACGACCCTATAGTCGTCGGACAAGTCGGCGGCTGGCCAACTTTGGCCCGTGGTCGTGGGGACGACCCTATAGTCGTCGGAAATGACGGTGGCGGGCCAATCTAGTCCCGTGGTAGTGGGGACGACCCTACAGTCGTCGGACAAGTCGGCGGCGAGCCAATCTAGTCCCGCGGTCGTGGGGACGACCCTATATTCGTCGGACAAGTCAGCGGCTGGCCAACAATGGCCCGTGGTCGTGGGGACGACCATATAGTCGTCGGACATGACGGTGGCGGGCCACTCTAGTCCCGGGTCGTGGGGACGACCCTATAGTCGTCGGACATGTCGGCGGCGGGCCAACCTAGTCCCGGGGTCGTGGGGACGACCCTATAATCGTCGGACAAGCCGGCGGCTGGCCAACTTTGGCCCGTGGTCGTGGGGACGACCCTATAGTCGTCGGACAAGTCGGCGGCCGTCCAACTTTGGCCCGGGGTCGTGGGGACGACCCTATAGTCGTCGGACTTGACGGTGGCGGGCCAATCTAGTCCCGGGGTCGTGGGGACGACCCTATAGTCGTCAGACATGTCGGTGGCGAGCCAACCTAGTCCCGGGGTCGTAGGGATGACCCTACAGTCGTCGGACAAGTCGGCGGCGGGCCTACCTAGTCCCGGGGTCGTGGGGACGACCCTATAGTCATCGGATAAGTCGGCAGCTTGCCAACTTTGGCCCGGGGTCGTGGGAACGACCCTATAGTCGTCGGACAAGTCGGCGGCGAGCCCACCTAGTCCGGGGGTCGTGGGGACGACCCTATAGTCGTCGGATATGTCGGCGGCTGGCCAACTTTGGCCCGTGGTCGTGGGGACGACCCTATAGTCGTCGGACAAGTCGGCGGCGGGCCAACCTAGTCCCGGGGTCGTGGGGACGAACCTATAATCGTCGGACAAGCCGGCGGCTGGCCAACTTTGGCCCGTGGTCGTGGGGACGACCCTATAGTCGTCGGACAAGTCGGCGGCCGTCCAACATTGGCCCGGGGTCGTGGGGACGACCCTACAGTCGTCGGACATGTCGGCGGCTGGCCAACTTTGGCGCGTGGTCGTGGGGACGATCCGATTGTCGTCGGACATGTCGGCGGCTGGCCAACTTTGGCCCGTGGTCGTGGGGACGATCCAATAGTCATCGGACATGTCGGCGGCTGGCCAACTTTGGCGCGTGGGCGTGGTGACGATCAGATTGTCGTCGGACATGTCGGCGGCTGGCCAACCTAGCCCCGGGGTCGTGGGGACGACCCTATTGTCGTCGGACATGGCGGTGGCGGGCCAATCTAGTCCCGTGGTCGTGGGGACGACCCTATAGTCTTCGGACATGACGGTAGCGGGCCAATCTAGACCCGAGGTCCTGGGGACGACCCTATAGTAGTCGGACATGTCGGCGGCTGTCCAACTTTGGCCCGGTGTCGTGGGGACGACTCTATAGTCGTCGGACATGTCGGCGGCTGGCCAACCTAGTCCCGGGGTCGTGGGGACGACCCTATAGTCGTCGGACATTTCGGCGGCTTGCCAACTTTGGCCCGGGGTCGTGGGGACGACTCTATAGTCGTCGGAAATGTCGGCGGCTGGCCAACCTGGACTCGGGTTCGTGGGGACGACCCTATAGACGTCGGACAAGACGGCGGCTGGACATCTTTGGCCCGGGGTCGTGGGGACGACCCTATAGTCGTCGGACATGTTGGCGGCTTGTCAGCCTAGTCCCGGGGTCGTGGGGACGACCCTATAGTCGTCGGACATGTCGGCGGCTGGCCAACTTTGGCCCGGTGTCGTGGGGACGACTCTATAGTCGTCGGAAATGTCGGCGGCAGGCCAACCTGGACCCGGGGTCGTGGGGACGACCCTATTGTCGTCGGACATGACGGTGGCGGGCCAATCTAGTCTCGGGGTCGTGGGGACGACCCTATAGTCGTCGGACATGTCGGCGTGTGGCCAACATTGGCCCGGGGTCGTGGGGACGACTCTATAGTCGTCGGAAATGTCGGCGGCTGGCCAACCTGTACTCGGGGTCGTGGGGACGACCCTATAGTCGTCGGACAAGACGGCGGCTGGACATCTTTGGCCCGGGGTCGTGGGGACGACCCTATAGTCGTCGGACATGTCGGCGGCTGGCCAACTTTGGCCCGGTGTCGTGGGGACGACTCTATAGTCGTCGGAAATGTCGGCGGCTGGCCAACCTGGACCCGGAATCGTGACGACGACCCTATAGTCGTCGGAGAAGACGGCGGCTGGACATCTTTGGCCCGGGGTCGTGGGGACGACCCTATAGTCGTCGGACATGTTGGCGGCTTGTCAGCCTAGTCCCGGGGTCGTGGGTACGACCCTATAGTCGTCGGACAAGTCGGCGGCTGGCCAACCTAGACCCGGGGTCGTGGGGACGACCCTATAAACGTCGGACATGACGGTGGCGGGCCAATCTAGTCCCGGGGTCGTGGGGATGACCCTATAGTCGTCGGACATGTCTGCGGCTGGCCAACTTTGGCCCGGTGTCGTAGGGACGACACTATAGTCGTCGGAAATGTCGGCGGCTGGCCAACCTGGACCCGGGGTCGTGGGGACGACCCTATTGTCGTCGGACATGACGGTGGCGGGCCAATCTAGTCCCGGGGTCGTGGGGACGACCCTATAGTCGTCGAACAATTCGGCGGCGGGCCAAGCTTGTCCCGGGGTCGTGGGGACGACCCTATAATCGTCGGACATGACGGTGGCGGGCCAATCTAGTCCCGGGGTCGTGGGGATGACCCTATAGTCGTCGGACATGTCTGCGGCTGGCCAACTTTGGCCCGGTGTCGTAGGGACGACACTATAGTCGTCGGAAATGTCGGCGGCTGGCCAACCTGGACCCGGGGTCGTGGGGACGACCCTATTGTCGTCGGACATGACGGTGGCGGGCCAATCTAGTCTCGCGGTCGTGGGGACGACCCTACAGTCTTCGGACATTTCGGCGGCTGGCCAACTTTGGCCCGGTGTCGTAGGGACGACTCTATAGTCGTCGGAAATGTCGGCGGCTGGCCAACCTGGACCCGGGGTCGTGGGGACGACCCTATTGTCGTCGGACATGACGGTGGCGGGCCAATCTAGTCCCGGGGTCGTGGGGACGACCCTATAGTCGTCGGACATGTCGGCGGCTGGCCAACATTGGCCCGTGGTCGTGGGGACGACCCTATAGTCGTCGGACATGTTGGCGGCTTGTCAGCCTAGTCCCGGGGTCGTGGGAACGACCCTATAGTCGTCGGACAAGTCGGCGGCTGGCCAACCTAAACCCGGGGTCGTGGGGACGACCCTATTGTCGTCGGACATGACGGTGGCGGGCCAATCTAGTCCCGGGGTCGTGGGGACGACCCTATAGTCGTCGGACAAGTCGGCGGCGGGCCAAGCTTGTCCCGGGGTCGTGGGGACGACCCTATAATCGTCGGACATGACGGTGGCGGGCCAATCTAGTCCCGGGGTCGTGGGGACGACGCTATAATCGTTGGACATGACGGTGGCGGGCCAATCTAGTCCCGGGGTCGTAGGGACGACCCTATAGTCGTCGGCCATGTTGGCGATTGGCCAACATTGGCCCGGGGTCGTGGGGACGACCCTATTGTCGTCGGACATGACGGTGGCGGGCCAATCTAGTCTCGCGGTCGTGGGGACGACCCTATAATCGTCGGACATGACGGTGGCGGGCCAATCTAGTCCCGGGGTCGTGGGGACGACCCTATAGTCGTCGGACATGTCGGCGGCTGGCCAACTTTGGCCCGGTGTCGTGGGGACGACCCTATAGTCGTCGGACATTTCGGCGGCATGCCAACTTTGGCCCGTGGTCGTGGGGACGACCCTATAGTCGTCGGACATTTCGGCGGCTTGCCAACTTTGGCCCGGGGTCGTGGGGACGACCCTATAGTCGTCGGACATGTCGGCGGCTGGCCAACTTTGGCCCGTGGTTGTGGGGACGACCCTATAGTCTTTGGACATGACGGTGGCGGGCCAATCTAGTCCCGGGGTCGTGGGGACGACCCTATAGTCGTCGGAAATGTCGGCGGCTGGCCAACCTGGACCCGGGGTCGTGGGGACGACCCTATTGTCGTCGGACATGACGGTGGCGGGCCAATCTAGTCTCGCGGTCGTGGGGACGACCCTATAATCGTCGGACATGACGGTGGCGGGCCAATCTAGTCCCGGGGTCGTGGGGACGACCCTATAGTCGTCGGACATGTCGGCGGCTGGCCAACTTTGGCCCGGTGTCGTGGGGACGACCCTATAGTCGTCGGACATTTCGGCGGCATGCCAACTTTGGCCCGTGGTCGTGGGGACGACCCTATAGTTGTTGGACATGACGGTGGCGGGCTAATCTAGTCCCGGGGTCGTAGGGACGACCCTATAGTCGTGGGACATGTCGGCTATTGGCCAACATTGGCCCGGGGTCGTGGGGACGACCCTATAGTCGTCGGGCATGTCGGCGGCTGGCCAACTTTGGCCCGGGGTCGTGGGGACGACCCTATAGTCGTCGGACATGTCGGCGGCTGGCCAACTTTGGCCCGTGGTTGTGGGGACGACCCTATAGTCTTTGGACATGACGGTGGCGGGCCAATCTAGTCTCGGGGTCGTGGGGACGACCCTATAGTCGTCGGACATGTCGGCGGCTGGCCAACTTTGGCCCGGTGTCGTGGGGACGACTCTATAGTCGTCGGAAATGTCGGCGGCTGGCCAACCTGGACCCGGGGTCGTGGGGACGACCCTATTGTCGTCGGACATGACGGTGGCGGGCCAATCTAGTCTCGGGGTCGTGGGGACGACCCTATAGTCGTCGGACATGTCGGCGTGTGGCCAACTTTGGCCCGGGGTCGTGGGGACGACTCTATAGTCGTCGGAAATGTCGGCGGCTGGCCAACCTGTACTCGGGGTCGTGGGGACGACCCTATAGTTGTTGGACATGACGGTGGCGGGCTAATCTAGTCCCGGGGTCGTAGGGACGACCCTATAGTCGTGGGACATGTCGGCTATTGGCCAACATTGGCCCGGGGTCGTGGGGACGACCCTATAGTCGTCGGGCATGTCGGCGGCTGGCCAACTTTGGCCCGGTGTCGTAGGGACGACACTATAGTCGTCGGAAATGTCGGCGGCTGGCCAACCTGGACCCGGGGTCGTGGGGACGACTCTATAGTCGTCGGAAATGTCGGCGGCTGGCCAACCTGGACCCGGGGTCGTGGGGACGACCCTATTGTCGTCGGACAAGTCGGCGGCGGGCCAAGCTTGTCCCGGGGTCGTGGGGACGACCCTATAATCGTCGGACATGACGGTGGCGGGCCAATCTAGTCCCGGGGTCGTGGGGACGACGCTATAATCGTTGGACATGACGGTGGCGGGCCAATCTAGTCCCGGGGTCGTAGGGACGACCCTATAGTCGTCGGCCATGTTGGCGATTGGCCAACATTGGCCCGGGGTCGTCGGGACGACCCTATAGTCGTCGGACATGTCGGCGGCTGGCCAACCTAGTCCCGGGGTCGTGGGGACGACCCTATAGTCGTCGGACATTTCGGCGGCTTGCCAACTTTGGCCCGGGGTTGTGGGGACGACCCTATAGTCGTCGGACATGTCGGCGGCTGGCCGACTTTGGCCCGTGGTTGTGGGGACGACCCTATAGTCGTTGGACATGACAGTGGCGGGCCAATCTAGTCCCGGGGTCGTGGGGACGACCCTATAGTCGTCGGAAATGTCGGCGGCTGGCCAACCTGGACCCGGGGTCGTGGGGACGACCCTATTGTCGTCGGACATGTCGGCGGCTGGCCAACTTTGGCCCGTGGTTGTGGGGACGACCCTATAGTCGTTGGACATGACAGTGGCGGGCCAATCTAGTCCCGGGGTCGTGGGTACGACCCTATAGTCGTCGGACAAGTCGGCGGCGGGCCAATCTAGTCTCGCGGTCGTGGGGACGACCCTATAATCGTCGGACATGACGGTGGCGGGCCAATCTAGTCCCGGGGTCGTGGGGACGACCCTATAGTCGTCGGACATGTCGGCGGCTGGCCAACTTTGGCCCGGTGTCGTGGGGACGACCCTATAGTCGTCGGACATTTCGGCGGCATGCCAACTTTGGCCCGTGGTCGTGGGGACGACCCTATAGTTGTTGGACATGACGGTGGCGGGCTAATCTAGTCCCGGGGTCGTAGGGACGACTCTATAGTCGTCGGAAATGTCGGCGGCTGGCCAACCTGGACCCGGGGTCGTGGGGACGACCCTATTGTCGTCGGACATGACGGTGGCGGGCCAATCTAGTCCCGGGGTCGTGGGGACGACCCTATAGTCGTCGGACATGTCGGCGGCTGGCCAACATTGGCCCGTGGTCGTGGGGACGACCCTATAGTCGTCGGACATGTTGGCGGCTTGTCAGCCTAGTCCCGGGGTCGTGGGAACGACCCTATAGTCGTCGGACAAGTCGGCGGCTGGCCAACCTAAACCCGGGGTCGTGGGGACGACCCTATTGTCGTCGGACATGACGGTGGCGGGCCAATCTAGTCCCGGGGTCGTGGGGACGACCCTATAGTCGTCGGACAAGTCGGCGGCGGGCCAAGCTTGTCCCGGGGTCGTGGGGACGACCCTATAATCGTCGGACATGACGGTGGCGGGCCAATCTAGTCCCGGGGTCGTGGGGACGACGCTATAATCGTTGGACATGACGGTGGCGGGCCAATCTAGTCCCGGGGTCGTAGGGACGACCCTATAGTCGTCGGCCATGTTGGCGATTGGCCAACATTGGCCCGGGGTCGTCGGGACGACCCTATAGTTGTCGGACATGTCGGCGGCTGGCCAACCTAGTCCCGGGGTCGTGGGGACGACCCTATAGTCGTCGGACATTTCGGCGGCTTGCCAACTTTGGCCCGGGGTCGTGGGGACGACCCTATAGTCGTCGGACATGTCGGCGGCTGGCCAACTTTGGCCCGTGGTTGTGGGGACGACCCTATAGTCTTTGGACATGACGGTGGCGGGCCAATCTAGTCCCGGGGTCGTGGGGACGACCCTATAGTCGTCGGAAATGTCGGCGGCTGGCCAACCTGGACCCGGGGTCGTGGGGACGACCCTATTGTCGTCGGACATGACGGTGGCGGGCCAATCTAGTCTCGCGGTCGTGGGGACGACCCTATAATCGTCGGACATGACGGTGGCGGGCCAATCTAGTCCCGGGGTCGTAGGGACGACCCTATAGTCGTCGGACATTTCGGCGATTGGCCAACATTGGCCCGGGGTCGTGGGGACGACCCTATATTCGTCGGACATGTCGGCGGCTGGCCAACTTTGGCCCGTGGTTGTGGGGACGACCCTATAGTCGTTGGACATGACGGTGGCGGGCCAATCTAGTCCCGGGGTCGTGGGGACGACCCTATAGTCGTCGGACATGTCGGCGGCTGGCCAACTTTGGCCCGGTGTCGTGGGGACGACTCTATAGTCGTCGGAAATGTCGGCGGCTGGCCAGCCTGGACCCGGGGTCGTGGGGACGACCCTATTGTCGTCGGACATGACGGTGGCGGGCCAATCTAGTCTCGCGGTCGTGGGGACGACCCTATAATCGTCGGACATGACGGTGGCGGGCCAATCTAGTCCCGGGGTCGTGGGGACGACCCTATAGTCGTCGGACATTTCGGCGGCATGCCAACTTTGGCCCGTGGTCGTGGGGACGACCCTATAGTTGTTGGACATGACAGTGGCGGGCTAATCTAGTCCCGGGGTCGTAGGGACGACCCTATAGTCGTCGGCCATGTTGGCGATTGGCCAACATTGGCCCGGGGTCGTCGGGACGACCCTATAGTCGTCGGACATGTCGGCGGCTGGCCAACCTAGTCCCGGGGTCGTGGGGACGACCCTATAGTCGTCGGACATTTCGGCGGCTTGCCAACTTTGGCCCGGGGTCGTGGGGACGACCCTATAGTCGTCGGACATGTCGGCGGCTGGCCAACTTTGGCCCGTGGTTGTGGGGACGACCCTATAGTCGTTGGACATGACGGTGGCGGGCCAATCTAGTCCCGGGGTCGTGGGGACGACCCTATAGTCGTCGGAAATGTCGGCGGCTGGCCAACCTGGACCCGGGGTCGTGGGGACGACCCTATTGTCGTCGGACATGTCGGCGGCTGGCCAACTTTGGCCCGTGGTTGTGGGGACGACCCTATAGTCGATGGACATGACGGTGGCGGGCCAATCTAGTCCCGGGGTCGTGGGGACGACCCTATAATCTTTGGACATGACGTTGGCGGGCCAATCTAGTCCCGGGGTCGTGGGGACGACCCTATAGTCGTCGGACATGTTGGCGGCTTGTCAGCCTAGTCCCAGGGTCGTGGGTACGACCCTATAGTCGTCGGACAAGTCGGCGGCGGGCCAACCTTGTCCCGGGGTCGTGGGGACGACCCTATAGTCGTCGGACATTTCGGCGGCTTGCCAACTTTGGCCCGGGGTCGTGGGGACGACCCTATAGTCGTCGGACATGTCGGCGGCTGGCCAACTTTGGCCCGTGGTTGTGGGGACGACCCTATAGTCTTTGGACATGACGGTGGCGGGCCAATCTAGTCCCGGGGTCGTGGGGACGACCCTATAGTCGTCGGAAATGTCGGCGGCTGGCCAACCTGGACCCGGGGTCGTGGGGACGACCCTATTGTCGTCGGACATGACGGTGGCGGGCCAATCTAGTCTCGCGGTCGTGGGGACGACCCTATAATCGTCGGACATGACGGTGGCGGGCCAATCTAGTCCCGGGGTCGTGGGGACGACCCTATAGTCGTCGGACATGTCGGCGGCTGGCCAACTTTGGCCCGGTGTCGTGGGGACGACCCTATAGTCGTCGGACATTTCGGCGGCATGCCAACTTTGGCCCGTGGTCGTGGGGACGACCCTATAGTTGTTGGACATGACGGTGGCGGGCTAATCTAGTCCCGGGGTCGTGGGGACGACTCTATAGTCGTCGGAAATGTCGGCGGCTGGCCAACCTGTACTCGGGGTCGTGGGGACGACCCTATAGTTGTTGGACATGACGGTGGCGGGCTAATCTAGTCCCGGGGTCGTAGGGACGACCCTATAGTCGTGGGACATGTCGGCTATTGGCCAACATTGGCCCGGGGTCGTGGGGACGACCCTATAGTCGTCGGGCATGTCGGCGGCTGGCCAACTTTGGCCCGGTGTCGTAGGGACGACACTATAGTCGTCGGAAATGTCGGCGGCTGGCCAACCTGGACCCGGGGTCGTGGGGACGACTCTATAGTCGTCGGAAATGTCGGCGGCTGGCCAACCTGGACCCGGGGTCGTGGGGACGACCCTATTGTCGTCGGACATGACGGTGGCGGGCCAATCTAGTCTCGGGGTCGTGGGGACGACCCTATAGTCGTCGGACATGTCGGCGGCTGGCCAACTTTGGCCCGGTGTCGTGGGGACGACTCTATAGTCGTCGGAAATGTCGGCGGCTGGCCAACCTGGACCCGGGGTCGTGGGGACGACCCTATTGTCGTCGGACATGACGGTGGCGGGCCAATCTAGTCTCGGGGTCGTGGGGACGACCCTATAGTCGTCGGACAAGACGGCGGCTGGACATCTTTGGCCCGGGGTCGTGGGGACGACCCTATAGTCGTCGGACATGTTGGCGGCTTGTCAGCCTAGTCCCGGGGTCGTGGGGACGACCCTATAGTCGTCGGACATGTCGGCGGCTGGCCAACTTTGGCCCGGTGTCGTGGGGACGACTCTATAGTCGTCGGAAATGTCGGCGGCTGGCCAACCTGGACCCGGGGTCGTGGGGACGACCCTATTGTCGTCGGACATGACGGGGGCGGGCCAATCTAGTCTCGGGGTCGTGGGGACGACCCTATAGTCGTCGGACATGTCGGCGTGTGGCCAACTTTGGCCCGGGGTCGTGGGGACGACTCTATAGTCGTCGGAAATGTCGGCGGCTGGCCAACCTGTACTCGGGGTCGTGGGGACGACCCTATAGTTGTTGGACATGACGGTGGCGGGCTAATCTAGTCCCGGGGTCGTAGGGACGACCCTATAGTCGTGGGACATGTCGGCTATTGGCGAACATTGGCCCGGGGTCGTGGGGACGACCCTATAGTCGTCGGACATGTCGGCGGCTGGCCAACTTTGGCCCGGTGTCGTAGGGACGACACTATAGTCGTCGGAAATGTCGGCGGCTGGCCAACCTGGACCCGGGGTCGTGGGGACGACCCTATTGTCGTCGGACATGACGGTGGCGGGCCAATCTAGTCTCGCGGTCGTGGGGACGACCCTATAATCGTCGGACATGACGGTGGCGGGCCAATCTAGTCCCGGGGTCGTGGGGACGACCCTATAGTCGTCGGACATGTCGGCGGCTGGCCAACTTTGGCCCGGTGTCGTGGGGACGACCCTATAGTCGTCGGACATTTCGGCGGCATGCCAACTTTGGCCCGTGGTCGTGGGGACGACCCTATAGTTGTTGGACATGACGGTGGCGGGCTAATCTAGTCCCGGGGTCGTAGGGACGACCCTATAGTCGTGGGACATGTCGGCTATTGGCCAACATTGGCCCGGGGTCGTGGGGACGACCCTATAGTCGTCGGACATGTCGGCGGCTGGCCAACGTTGGCGCGTGGTCGTGGGGACGATCCAATAGTCGTCAGACATGTCGGCGGCTGGCCAACCTGGACCCGGGGTCGTGGGGACGACCCTATTGTCGTCGGACATGACGGTGGCGGGCCAATCTAGTCTCGCGGTCGTGGGGACGACCCTATAATCGTCGGACATGACGGTGGCGGGCCAATCTAGTCCCGGGGTCGTGGGGACGACCCTATAGTCGTCGGACATGTCGGCGGCTGGCCAACTTTGGCCCGGTGTCGTGGGGACGACTCTATAGTCGTCGGAAATGTCGGCGGCTGGCCAACCTGGACCCGGGGTCGTGGGGACGACCCTATTGTCGTCGGACATGACGGTGGCGGGCCAATCTAGTCTCGGGGTCGTGGGGACGACCCTATAGTCGTCGGACAAGACGGCGGCTGGACATCTTTGGCCCGGGGTCGTGGGGACGACCCTATAGTCGTCGGACATGTTGGCGGCTTGTCAGCCTAGTCCCGGGGTCGTGGGGACGACCCTATAGTCGTCGGACATGTCGGCGGCTGGCCAACTTTGGCCCGGTGTCGTGGGGACGACTCTATAGTCGTCGGAAATGTCGGCGGCTGGCCAACCTGGACCCGGGGTCGTGGGGACGACCCTATTGTCGTCGGACATGACGGTGGCGGGCCAATCTAGTCTCGGGGTCGTGGGGACGACCCTATAGTCGTCGGACATGTCGGCGTGTGGCCAACTTTGGCCCGGGGTCGTGGGGACGACTCTATAGTCGTCGGAAATGTCGGCGGCTGGCCAACCTGTACTCGGGGTCGTGGGGACGACCCTATAGTTGTTGGACATGACGGTGGCGGGCTAATCTAGTCCCGGGGTCGTAGGGACGACCCTATAGTCGTGGGACATGTCGGCTATTGGCCAACATTGGCCCGGGGTCGTGGGGACGACCCTATAGTCGTCGGACATGTCGGCGGCTGGCCAACTTTGGCCCGTGGTCGTGGGGACGACTCAATAGTCGTCGGACATGTCGGCGATTGGCCAACTTTGGCCCGCGGTCGGCGGGACGACCCTATAGTCGTCGGACATGTCGGCGGCTGTCCAACTTTGGCCCGGTGTCTTGGGGACGACTTTATAGTCGTCGGACATGTCGGCTGCAGGCCACCCTTGTCCCGGGGTCGTGGGGACGACCCAATAGTCGTCGGACATGTCGGCGATTCGCCAACTTTGGCCCGTGGTCGTGGGGTCGATCCGATAGTCGTTGGACATGACGGTGGCGGGCCAATCTAGTCCCGGGGTCGTGGTGACGACCCTATAGCCGTCGGACATGTCGGCGGCTGGCCAACTTTGGCCCGTGGTCGTTGGGACGACTGTTTAGTCGTCGGTCATGTCGGCGGCCGGCCAATCTAGACCCAGGGTCGTGGGGACGACCCTATTGTCGTCGGACATGATGGTGGCGGGGCAATCTAGTCCCGGGGTCGTAGGTACGACCCTATAGTCGTCGGACACGTCGGCGGTTGGCCAATATTGGCCCGGGGTCGTGGGGACGATCCGATAGTCGTTGGACATGACAGTGGCGGGCCAATCTAGTCCCGGGGTCGTGGGGACGACCCTATAGTCGTCGGATATGTCGGCGATTGGCCAACTTTGGCCCGGTGTCGTGGGGACGACCCTATATTCGTCGGACATGTCGGCGGCGAGCCAACCTAGTCCCGGGGTCGTGGGGACGACCCTATTGTCGTCGGACATGTCGCCGGCTGGCTAACCTAGTCCGGGGTCGTGGGGACGACCCTATAGTCGTCGGAAATGTCGGCGGCTGGCCAACTTTGGCCCGTGGTCGTGAAGACGATCCTATAGTCGTCGGACAAGACGGTGGCGGGCCAACCTACTCCGGGGTCGTGGGGACGAACCTATAGTCGTCGGACATGTCGGCGGCGAGCCAACCTAGTCCCGGGGTCGTGGGGACGACCCTATAGTCGTCGGACATGTCGGCGGCTGGCCAACTTTGGCCCGTGGTCGTGGGGACGACTCAATAATCGTCGGACATGTCGGCGGCTGGCCAACTTTGGCCCGTGGTCGTGGAGACGACTGTTTAGTCGTCGGACATGTCGGCGGCTGGCCAACCTAGACCCGGGGTCGGCGGGACGACCCTATTGTCGCCGGACATGACGGTGGCGGGCCAATCTAGTCCCGGGGTCATAGGGACGACCCTATAGTCGTCGGACATGTCGGCGATTGGCCAACTTTGGTCCGTGGTCGTGGGGTCGATCCGATAGTCGTCGGACATGACGGCGGCTGGCCAACTTTGGCCCGTGGTCGTGGGGACGACTGTTTAGTCGTCGGACATGTCGGCGGCTGGCCAACCTAGACCCGGGGTCGTGGGGACGACCCTATAGTCGTCGGACATGTCGCCGGCTGGCCAACTTTGGCCCGGTGTCGTGGGGACGACTGTTTAGTCGTCGGACATGTCGGCGGCTGGCCAACCTAGTCCCGAGGTCGTGGGGACGAGCCTATAGTCGTCGGACATGTCGGCGGCGGGCCAGTCTATTCCCGGGGTCGTGGGGACGACCCTATTGTCGTCGGACATGACGGTGGCGGGCCAATCTAGTCCCGGGGTCGTAGGAATGACCCTATAGTCGTCGGACAAGTCGGCGGCGGGCCAATCTAGTCCCGGTGTCGTGGGGACGACCCTATTGTCGTCGATCATGTCGACGGCAGGCCAACTTTGGCCCGTGGTCGTGGGGACGATCCGATAGTCGTTGGACATGACGGTGGCGGGCCAATCTAGTCCCGGGGTCGTGGGGACGACCCTATAGTCGTCGGACAAGTCGGCGGCTGGCCGACCTGGACCCGGGGTCGTGGGGACGACCCTATTGTCGTCGGACATGACGGTGGCGGGCCAACCTAGTCCCGGGGTCGTGGGGACGACCCTATTGTCGTCGGACATGTCGGCGGCTGGCTAACCTAGTCCGGGGTCGTGGGGACGACCCAATAGTCGTCGGACATGTCGGCGGCTGGCCAACTTTGGCCCGTGGTCGTGGGGACGACCCTATAGTCGTCGGACATGTCGGCGGCTGGCCAACCTAGTCCCGAGGTCGTGGGGGCGACCCTATAGTCGTCGGACATGACGGTGGCCGGCCAATCTAGTCCCGGGGTCGTGAGAACGACCCTATAGTCGTCGGACAAGACGGCGGCGGGCCAACCTAGCCCCGGGGTCGTGGGGAGGACCGTATAGTCGTCGGACAATTCGGCGGCCGGCCAACTTTGGCCCGGGGTTGCGGGGACGACCCTATAGTCGTCGGACATGTCGGCGGCTGGCTAATTTAGTCCTGGGGTCGTGGGGGCGACCCAATAGACGTCCGACATGACGGTGGTGGGCCAATCTAGTCCCGGGGTCGTGGGGACGACCCTATAGTCGTCGGACATGTCGGCGGCTGGCCAATTTAGTCCCGGGGTCGTGGGGACGAACCTATAGTCGTCGGACAAGACGGTGGCGGGCCATCCTACTCCGGGGTCGTGGGGACGAACCTATAGTCGTCGGACATGTCGGCGGCGATCCAACCTAGTCCCGGCGTTGTGGGGACGACCCTATAGTGGTCGGACAAGTCGGCGGCTGGCCAACCTAGTCCCGTGGTCGTGGGGACGACCCTATTGTCGTCGGACATGACGGTGGCGGGCCAACCTAGTCCCGGGGTCGTGGGGACGACCCAATAGTCGTCGGACATGTCGGCGGCTGGCCAACTTTGGCCCGTGGTCGTGGGGACGACCCTATAGTCGTCGGACATGTCGGCGGCTGGCCAACCTAGTCCCGAGGTCGTGGGGGCGACCCTATAGTCGTCGGACATGACGGTGGCCGGCCAATCTAGTCCCGGGGTCGTGAGAACGACCCTATAGTCGTCGGACAAGACGGCGGCGGGCCAACCTAGCCCCGGGGTCGTGGGGAGGACCGTATAGTCGTCGGACAATTCGGCGGCCGGCCAACTTTGGCCCGGGGTTGCGGGGACGACCCTATAGTCGTCGGACATGTCGGCGGCTGGCTAATTTAGTCCTGGGGTCGTGGGGGCGACCCAATAGACGTCCGACATGACGGTGGTGGGCCAATCTAGTCCCGGGGTCGTGGGGACGACCCTATAGTCGTCGGACATGTCGGCGGCTGGCCAATTTAGTCCCGGGGTCGTGGGGACGAACCTATAGTCGTCGGACAAGTCGGCGGCTGGCCAACTTTGTCCCGTGGTCGTGGGGACGACTGTTTAGTCGTCGGACATGTCGGCGGCTGGCCAACCTAGTCCCGAGGTCGTGGGGACGAGCCTATAGTCGTCGGACATGTCGGCGGCGGGCCAGTCTATTCCCGGGGTCGTGGGGACGACCCTATTGTCGTCGGACATGACGGTGGCGGGCCAATCTAGTCCCGGGGTCATAGGGACGACCCTATAGTCGTCGGACATGTCGGCGATTGGCCAACTTTGGTCCGTGGTCGTGGGGTCGATCCGATAGTCGTCGGACATGACGGCGGCTGGCCAACTTTGGCCCGTGGTCGTGGGGACGACTGTTTAGTCGTCGGATTTGACGGTGGCGGGCCAATCTAGTCCCGGGGTCGTGGGGACGACCCTATAGTCGTCGGACTTGACGGTGGCGGGCCAATCTAGTCCCGGGGTCGGGGGGGACGACCCTATAGTCGTCGGACTTGACGGTGGCGGGCCAATCTAGTCCCGGGGTCGTGGGGACGACCCTATAGTCGTCGGACATGACGGTGGCGGGTCAGTCTACTCCCGGGTTGTGGGGACGACCCTATAATCGTCGGACATGTTAGCGGCTGGCCAACTTTGGCCCGGGGTCGTGGGGACGACCCTATTGTCGTCGGACATGACGGTGGCGGGGCAATCTAGTCCCGGGGTCGTAGGTACGACCCTATAGTCGTCGGACACGTCGGCGGTTGGCCAATATTGGCCCGGGGTCGTGGGGACGATCCGATAGTCGTTGGACATGACGGTGGCGGGCCAATCTAGTCCCGGGGTCGTGGGGACGACCCTATAGTCGTCGGATATGTCGGCGATTGGCCAACTTTGGCCCGGTGTCGTGGGTACGACCCTATATTCGTCGGACATGTCGGCGGCGAGCCAACCTAGTCCCGGGGTCGTGGAGACGACCCTATTGTCGTCGGACATGTCGGCGGTTGGCCAACATTGGCCCGGGGTCGTGAAGACGACTGTTTAGTCGTCGGACATGTCGGCGGCTGGCCAATCTAGACCCAGGGTCGTGGGGACGACCCTATTGTCGTCGGACATGACGGTGGCGGGGCAATCTAGTCCCGGGGTCGTAGGTACGACCCTATAGTCGTCGGACATGTCGGCGATTGGCCAATATTGGCCCGGGGTCGTTGGGACGATCCGATAGTCGTTGGACATGACGGTGGCGGGCCAATCTAGTCCCGGGGTCGTGGGGACGACCCTATAGTCGTCGGACATGTCGGCGGCTGGACTACTTTTGCCCGTGGTCGTGGGGACGACTCAATAGTCGTCGGACATGTCGGCGGCTGGCCAACTTTGGCCCGTGGTCGTGGGGACGATATGATAGTCGTCGGACATGACGGTGGAGGGCCAATCTAGTCCCGGGGTGGTGGGGACGACCCTATAGTCGTCGGACATGTCGCCGGCTGGCCAACTTTGGCCCGGTGTCGTGGGGACGACTCTATATTCGTCGGACATATCGGCGGCTGGCCAATCTAGACCCAGGGTCGTGGGGACGACCCTATTGTCGTCGGACATGACGGTGGCGGGGCAATCTAGTCCCGGGGTCGTAGGTACGACCCTATAGTCGTCGGACATGTCGGCGATTGGCCAATATTGGCCCGGGGTCGTGGGGACGATCCGATAGTCGTCGGACATGACGGTGGCGGGGCAATCTAGTCCCGGGGTCGTGGGGACGACCCTATAGTCGTCGGACATGTCGGCGGCTGGCCAACTTTGGCCCGTGGTCGTGGGGACGACTCAATAGTCGTCGGACATGTCGGCGATTGGCCAACTTTGGCCCGCGGTCGGCGGGACGACCCTATAGTCGTCGGACATGTCGGCGGCTGTCCAACTTTGGCCCGGTGTCTTGGGGACGACTTTATAGTCGTCGGACATGTCGGCTGCAGGCCACCCTTGTCCCGGGGTCGTGGGGACGACCCAATAGTCGTCGGACATGTCGGCGATTCGCCAACTTTGGCCCGTGGTCGTGGGGTCGATCCGATAGTCGTTGGACATGACGGTGGCGGGCCAATCTAGTCCCGGGGTCGTGGTGACGACCCTATAGCCGTCGGACATGTCGGCGGCTGGCCAACTTTGGCCCGTGGTCGTGGGGACGACTGTTTAGTCGTCGGTCATGTCGGCGGCCGGCCAATCTAGACCCAGGGTCGTGGGGACGACCCTATTGTCGTCGGACATGACGGTGGCGGGGCAATCTAGTCCCGGGGTCGTAGGTACGACCCTATAGTCGTCGGACACGTCGGCGGTTGGCCAATATTGGCCCGGGGTCGTGGGGACGATCCGATAGTCGTTGGACATGACAGTGGCGGGCCAATCTAGTCGCGGGGTCGTGGGGACGACCCTATAGTCGTCGGATATGTCGGCGATTGGCCAACCTAGTCCCGGGGTCGTGGGGACGACCCTATTGTCGTCGGACATGTCGGCGGCTGGCTAACCTAGTCCGGGGTCGTGGGGACGACCCTATAGTCGTTGGAAATGTCGGCGGCTGGCCAACTTTGGCCCGTGGTCGTGAAGACGATCCTATAGTCGTCGGACAAGACGGTGGCGGGCCAACCTACTCCGGGGTCATGGGGACGAACCTATAGTCGTCGGACATGTCGGCGGCGATCCAACCTAGTCCCGGCGTTGTGGGGACGACCCTATAGTGGTCGGACAAGTCGGCGGCTGGCCAACCTAGTCCCGTGGTCGTGGGGACGACCCAATAGTCGTCGGACATGTCGGCGGCTGGCCAACTTTGGCCCGTGGTCGTGGGGACGACCCTATAGTCGTCGGACATGTCGGCGGCTGGCCAACCTAGTCCCGAGGTCGTGGGGGCGACCCTATAGTCGTCGGACATGACGGTGGCCGGCCAATCTAGTCCCGGGGTCGTGAGAACGACCCTATAGTCGTCGGACAAGACGGCGGCGGGCCAACCTAGCCCCGGGGTCGTGGGGAGGACCGTATAGTCGTCGGACAATTCGGCGGCCGGCCAACTTTGGCCCGGGGTTGCGGGGACGACCCTATAGTCGTCGGACATGTCGGCGGCTGGCTAATTTAGTCCTGGGGTCGTGGGGGCGACCCAATAGACGTCCGACATGACGGTGGTGGGCCAATCTAGTCCCGGGGTCGTGGGGACGACCCTATAGTCGTCGGACATGTCGGCGGCTGGCCAATTTAGTCCCGGGGTCGTGGGGACGAACCTATAGTCGTCGGACAAGTCGGCGGCTGGCCAACTTTGTCCCGTGGTCGTGGGGACGACTGTTTAGTCGTCGGACATGTCGGCGGCTGGCCAACCTAGTCCCGAGGTCGTGGGGACGAGCCTATAGTCGTCGGACATGTCGGCGGCGGGCCAGTCTATTCCCGGGGTCGTGGGGACGACCCTATTGTCGTCGGACATGACGGTGGCGGGCCAATCTAGTCCCGGGGTCGTAGGAATGACCCTATAGTCGTCGGACAAGTCGGCGGCGGGCCAATCTAGTCCCGGTGTCGTGGGGACGACCCTATTGTCGTCGATCATGTCGACGGCAGGCCAACTTTGGCCCGTGGTCGTGGGGACGATCCGATAGTCGTTGGACATGACGGTGGCGGGCCAATCTAGTCCCGGGGTCGTGGGGACGACCCTATAGTCGTCGGACAAGTCGGCGGCTGGCCAACCTTGTCCCGGGGTCGTGGGGACGACCCTATAGTCGTCGGACAAGTCGGCGGCGGGCCAATCTAGTCCCGGGGTCGTGGGGACGACCCTATTGTCGTCGGACATGACGGTGGCGGGCCAATCTAGTCCCGGGGTCGTAGGGACGACCCTATTGTCGTCGGACATGATGGTGGCGGGCCAATCTAGTCCCGGGGTCGTAGGGATGACCCTATAGTCGTCGGACATGTCGGCGATTGGCCAACATTGGCCCGGGGTCGTGGGGACGACCCTATAGTCGTCGGACATGTCGGCGGCTGGCCAACTTTGGCCCGTGGTCGTGGGGACGACTCAATAATCGTCGGACATGTCGGCGGCTGGCCAACTTTGGCCCGTGGTCGTGGAGACGACTGTTTAGTCGTCGGACATGTCGGCGGCTGGCCAACCTAGACCCGGGGTCGGCGGGACGACCCTATTGTCGCCGGACATGACGGTGGCGGGCCAATCTAGTCCCGGGGTCATAGGGACGACCCTATAGTCGTCGGACATGTCGGCGATTGGCCAACTTTGGTCCGTGGTCGTGGGGTCGATCCGATAGTCGTCGGACATGACGGCGGCTGGCCAACTTTGGCCCGTGGTCGTGGGGACGACTGTTTAGTCGTCGGACATGTCGGCGGCTGGCCAACCTAGACCCGGGGTCGTGGGGACGACCCTATAGTCGTCGGACATGTCGCCGGCTGGCCAACTTTGGCCCGGTGTCGTGGGGACGACTGTTTAGTCGTCGGACATGTCGGCGGCTGGCCAACCTAGTCCCGAGGTCGTGGGGACGAGCCTATAGTCGTCGGACATGTCGGCGGCGGGCCAGTCTATTCCCGGGGTCGTGGGGACGACCCTATTGTCGTCGGACATGACGGTGGCGGGCCAATCTAGTCCCGGGGTCGTGGGGACGACCCTATAGTCGTCGGACAAGTCGGCGGCTGGCCGACCTGGACCCGGGGTCGTGGGGACGACCCTATTGTCGTCGGACATGACGGTGGCGGGCCAACCTAGTCCCGGGGTCGTGGGGACGACCCTATTGTCGTCGGACATGTCGGCGGCTGGCTAACCTAGTCCGGGGTCGTGGGGACGACCCTATAGTCGTTGGAAATGTTGGCGGCTGGCCAACTTTGGCCCGTGGTCGTGAAGACGATCCTATAGTCGTCGGACAAGACGGTGGCGGGCCAACCTACTCCGGGGTCGTGGGGACGAACCTATAGTCGTCGGACATGTCGGCGGCGATCCAACCTAGTCCCGGCGTTGTGGGGACGACCCTATAGTGGTCGGACAAGTCGGCGGCTGGCCAACCTAGTCCCGTGGTCGTGGGGACGACCCTATAGACGTCCGACACGACGGTGGTGAGCCAATCTAGTCCCGGGGTCGTGGGGACGACCCAATAGTCGTCGGACATGTCGGCGGCTGGCCAACTTTGGCCCGTGGTCGTGGGGACGACCCTATAGTCGTCGGACATGTCGGCGGCTAGCCAACCTAGTCCCGAGGTCGTGGGGGCGACCCTATAGTCGTCGGACATGACGGTGGCCGGCCAATCTAGTCCCGGGGTCGTGAGAACGACCCTATAGTCGTCGGACAAGACGGCGGCGGGCCAACCTAGCCCCGGGGTCGTGGGGAGGACCGTATAGTCGTCGGACAATTCGGCGGCCGGCCAACTTTGGCCCGGGGTTGCGGGGACGACCCTATAGTCGTCGGACATGTCGGCGGCTGGCTAATTTAGTCCTGGGGTCGTGGGGGCGACCCAATAGACGTCCGACATGACGGTGGTGGGCCAATCTAGTCCCGGGGTCGTGGGGACGACCCTATAGTCGTCGGACATGTCGGCGGCTGGCCAATTTAGTCCCGGGGTCGTGGGGACGAACCTATAGTCGTCGGACAAGTCGGCGGCTGGCCAACTTTGTCCCGTGGTCGTGGGGACGACTGTTTAGTCGTCGGACATGTCGGCGGCTGGCCAACCTAGTCCCGAGGTCGTGGGGACGAGCCTATAGTCGTCGGACATGTCGGCGGCGGGCCAGTCTATTCCCGGGGTCGTGGGGACGACCCTATTGTCGTCGGACATGACGGTGGCGGGCCAATCTAGTCCCGGGGTCATAGGGACGACCCTATAGTCGTCGGACATGTCGGCGATTGGCCAACTTTGGTCCGTGGTCGTGGGGTCGATCCGATAGTCGTCGGACATGACGGCGGCTGGCCAACTTTGGCCCGTGGTCGTGGGGACGACTGTTTAGTCGTCGGACATGTCGGCGGCTGGCCAACCTAGACCCGGGGTCGTGGGGACGACCCTATAGTCGTCGGACATGTCGCCGGCTGGCCAACTTTGGCCCGGTGTCGTGGGGACGACTGTTTAGTCGTCGGACATGTCGGCGGCTGGCCAACCTAGTCCCGAGGTCGTGGGGACGAGCCTATAGTCGTCGGACATGTCGGCGGCGGGCCAGTCTATTCCCGGGGTCGTGGGGACGACCCTATTGTCGTCGGACATGACGGTGGCGGGCCAATCTAGTCCCGGGGTCGTGAGAACGACCCTATAGTCGTCGGACAAGACGGCGGCGGGCCAACTTAGCCCCGGGGTCGTGGGGACGACCCTATAATCGTCGCACATGTCGGCGGCTGGCCAACCTAGTATCGAGGTCGTGGGGAGGACCGTATAGTCGTCGGACAATTCGGCGGCTGGTCAATTTAGTCCCGGGGTTGTGGGGACGAACCTATAGTCGTCGGACAATTCGGCGGCTGGCCAATTTAGTCCCGGGGTCGTGGGGACGAACCTATAGTCGTCGGACAAGTCGGCGGCTGGCCAACTTTGTCCCGTGGTCGTGGGGACGACTGTTTAGTCGTCGGTCATGTCGGCGGCTGGCCAACCTAGTCCCGAGGTCGTGGGGACGAGCCTATAGTCGTCGGACATGTCGGCGGCGGGCCAATCTATTCCCGGGGTCGTAGGGACGACCCTATTGTCGTCGGACATGACGGTGGCGGGCCAATCTAGTCCCGGGGTCGTAGGAATGACCCTATAGTCGTCGGACAAGTCGGCGGCGGGCCAATCTAGTCCCGGTGTCGTGGGGACGACCCTATTGTCGTCGATCATGTCGACGGCTGGCCAACTTTGGCCCGTGGTCGTGGGGACGATCCGATAGTCGTTGGACATGACGGTGGCGGGCCAATCTAGTCCCGGGGTCGTGGGGACGACCCTATAGTCGTCGGACATGTCGGCGGCTGGCCAACTTTGGCCCGTGGTCGTGGGGACGACTCAATAATCGTCGGACATGTCGGCGATTGGCCAACTTTGGCCCGCGGTCGGCGGGACGACCCTATAGTCGTCGGACATGTCGGCGGCTGGCCAATTTAATCCCGGGGTCGTGGGGACGACCCAATAGTCGTCGGACATATGGGCGGCTGGCCAACTTTGGCCCGTGGTCGTGGGGACGACTGTTTAGTCGTCGGACATGTCGGCGGCTGGCCAACCTAGACCCGGGGTCGTCGGGACGACCCTATTGTCGCCGGACATGACGGTGGCGGGCCAATCTAGTCCCGGGGTCATAGGGACGACCCTATAGTCGTCGGACATGTTGGCGATTAGCCAACTTTGGTCCGTGGTCGTTTTGGTCGATCCGATAGTCGTCGGACATGACGCCGGCTGGCCAACTTTGGCCCGGTGTCGTGGGGACGACTCTATATTCGTCGGACATGTCGGCGGCTGGCCGACCTGGACCCGGGGTCGTGGGGACGACCCTATTGTCGTCGGACATGACGGTGGCGGGCCAAACTAGCCCCGGGGTCATAGGGACGACCCTATAGTCGTCGGACATGTCGGCGATTGGCCTACTTTGGTCCGTGGTCGTTGGGTCGATCCGATAGTCGTCGGGCATGACGGCGGCTGGCCAACTTTGGCCCGTGGTCGTGGGGACGACTGTTTAGTCGTCGGACATGTCGGCGGCTAGCCAACCTAGACCCGGGGTCGTGGGGACGACCCTATTGTCGTCTGTTGTGGAAAGCGCCTGGGTCGAGATTCTCTCTGAGAATCTCGCGGTGTTCCTAGGTCGTCCTTCGCTGTTGTCGTCCGACGGGCTCCGAATACTCGGGTGAGGATGCCGGGACGGATATACTCGGTTATAGACCGAGGGTAGTAGGATCCTTGGCCGGTTAAGGAGTTGGAACTCGCCGTAGGTTAAACAAGGTTTATTCTGTCCCGATCTGGGTTACATGGACACTGTGACAATCCGCGTGAGTCTCGTATAGAGTCTATAACAAGTCTGCGCTCGCATTGCTCGTACATGGTTCTTATACTTTAATCGGGGCGAAGCGGGGACCATCGGGGTCTCCGTCTTTGGCCCACTTTTGGGGGGTTTCACCATAAGCTGACGGTTCTCGGTGCGCTTCCGAAAACCCTTACGCAGTTGTGCCAGATTTCGACTGTTCGATTGAAGCAATCGGAATGTGTCGTGATGTCGTTACGCTGGGTGTCGGTTGGGTTACAACATCCCCCCCTCTTTGAGGAAAGGGTGCTTAGGGGAATTTTAGCGAACTTGCTTATAAAATTTCCCGGTACCCTACATCGTTCCCGCTACTACGGCGTAGTCGGGGTCCGCGGCAGCGTTGGGCGGGGGTGCGGCTTTTCTAGTCGTCCCCGTTTTCGCTGGTCGAGATATTTGTATCTTCCGGCGGAGTTGGTAGTCGCGCATTAACAAATAGATGACGAGTATAATAGTTACTATTTGTACCATAGTCGTCGTCGTCGGATGTACAATTTGCCAGGTCGCTAATCCTGGTTGATAGTTGTTGTTGTCATCAGTCAGATCATTTTCTGCTTGGTTGAGTTGGTTGTACAATGTGGAGAATTCGAAAGGATTTTTTAACAGTTTGTCTAATTGGAAACGCGTGAGGGGGTGCGCTAGTTCGCCCCGTTGCGTCTCGTTTATCGCCGCAGTAATATCGTAGCGCGGCGCCGTCGTTAGTTCTATATCTTGACTATACGCGGTTTTTTGTTTCCTTAATACTACGTCCTTACTTCGAACATTACAATTTCCCGTAATTCTTAGTATCCCTGACTTATCTATTATGGCGCGCTCTGGCTGCCGTTCGTCGCATTGGATGGTCAGCGTCTCCGGTTGGCGCGCTGCGAAGATCCATGTGTCCGCGCGCGAGGTGCCTATCCACATTGTGTGGTTTACTGCGATATTTTTTATTTCGCAGTTTTGTGGGGATTCGTCCGAGGGTTGCAGCCACAGGCTTGCTTCGCACTCGAGATCGCTATTTATGTTATGCGCTATCATTGGCTGTTCGCAATAGTATTGCGCAGCTACTTGTTTACATCTTTCTAGTTCAGCGTGATCAGTGAGCACGTACTGATTATTGTTTGCGTCGATGACGAGTATCGGTGTTCTTACGACTAATAACGCGTAAGTGTTGTCGTGGGTGTGGATCGGGGCTGGGGTTGCCTCGATCACTGTGAACGTTTGTGAGGAGACTAACGGTATCGTTATTACTGCTATTAACGTATACCTATCGACGTACGCGGTGACCGATGACAGTTTTTCGATCACATTCGTGTTTTCTAAGTTTGGCGCGATTGGGAACGTGAGTCCGTTCGGGAGGTGTTGCACGGCGGTCTGTAATAGTTTAGTGACCTGCGCGCTCGCGATTACGTTGGTGCTGATAATGCCTCCTTTAAGGCCGGTGTAGAATTGTAACACGTCGTCTACGTCCTGAGTCAGGTCGGTCACTAGGGCATTTAAAGTCGTAAAGTGATCTGTCACGTCAGCTCTTTGCGTCTGTTGGACGAAGGTCGTCTCGATCTGCACACGTAACATTCTAGTCTGTTCCGCTAATATGTTTTCGTTATGCTTTATTGCATTTCAATTCCGTTTCCTGCTCCTGCCTGTAGTATTTAGGTTCCTTCGTTGCCCTTATGTTGTTTCTACGTAACTTTTAATTGTTTCGCGAGTCGGTCTTTATCGCGGCTATTCAATAAAATGTTTTAATCTATTCGCGTGAGTAAGTAGGGTTTTCTTACCCTTTTGTATCGTGTAGTTGACTTGCGAATTTCGTTGAATTACAGCGTAGGGACCTATCCATTTGCTGTCTAGTTTCTTTGATCTTCCGCGACGCACGGATTCGTCAAATAATAGGACCTTGTCTCCGGGTTTAAATTCTATCTCGCGAGTTTTTTTATCGTAGTCTTTCTTCGATTTCTCCTTCGCGTTTTGTAGTTTTTCCCGAGCGACTTCATGTGCGGCTCGTAGTCTTTCTCGGCTTTCTTGCGCGTAATCTTCGTAATTATACGTCGGTCTGGGGGGTATCCTTAACGCGGTGGGTAGTTCCGCGGTTTTACCGAAAATTAGCTCATAGGGCGTATAGCCGGTCGCCGTATGGGGGGTTGTATTGTAGGTGAACATCGCGTATGGTAGCCACTCATCCCAGTCCGTCTGGTCGTGGTCCGTGTAATGACGTAGATATTCTACGAGGGTTCGGTGCGATCGTTCCAACGCGCCGTTTGATTCGGGGTGGTACGCGGTCGTTTGTATCTTGCTAATCCTTAGCAATTTACAAACGTTTTTGAACATGTCGCTTAAGAAATTCGTCCCTTGATCGGTGAGTATTTTCTCGGGTATTCCGTACTCGCACACTATCCGGGTGACGAATGCTTTTGCGACCGTTCTGGCTTCCTGGTTAGGAAGCGGGATCGCCTTACTGAACTTGGTAAGGTGATCCTGGAACGTTAGAATGCATGTATTTCCTTGTTCCGTTTCAGGTAGGGGTCCTACGATGTCCAGAGCTGCTTTCTCGAAGGGTTCTCGAGGTGTGTCCGTGATTTCCATCGGCGCTTTAATCTTTTTGCTCGATTTATTCTTTTGACATAAGCTGCATTTTTGTATGTATTCTTCGATGTCTTTGTCCATCCCTTGCCATCGGTAATGCTGTTTAATTCGCTGCGTCGTACGCTGTATGCCTTGGTGCCCTCCTAGAGGTGCTAAGTGGTATTCATATAATATTTGCTGCTTGTCCTTCTGCTCAGTGACCTCGATCGGTGCGTCGTCCGTCGAAAGGTTTGTCAGGCATCGCTCCGTGGCGGATTGCAGTGCATGCACATTCCTGCTGAGTGCGTCTGCGTTTGTGTTGCTCTTTCCAGCTTTATGGATGATTTGGTAGTCGTATTCGGCTAATTGTATTCTCCATCTAGTTAGTCTGGATCCTGGATCCTGTACTTTAAATAACCATACTAGGGCTTTATGGTCTGTTACCACTTTGAACGTAGTGCCGTATACATAGGGCCGGAAATGTTTTACTGCCCACACTATGGCTAGTAACTCTTTCTCGGTCGTACTATAGTTTCTTTCGGCTTTATTTAATACTCTGCTTGCGTAAGCTATCGGCTTGTCTTCGCCTATTTTTCCTTGTGATAATATTGCGCCTATTGCTACGTCTGAGGCGTCGGTGGTCACGATGAATTCCTTTGTAAAATCTGGGTAGATTAGGAGTTGTGCTGTCGTCAGGGACTCCTTTAGTGTCTCGAATGCATTTTGCTGTTCGGCTGACCACTTGAATTCCACCTTATTGCTCGTGATGCTTGACAGTGGTTTGGCTATTTTGGAGTACTTCGGAATAAATCTACGATAGTATCCTGCTAGTCCTAGGAATGCTTGTAATTCCTTTAACTTGGTTGGGACGGGAAATTCTCTTACAGCTTCCGTCTTTTCGGGATTCGGTTTGATCCCGTCTGGCGTAATTATGTGACCTAGAAATCCTACTTCTTTTCGCAGAAATGCACATTTTCCCGGTTGCAATTTCAGATTGTACCGGCGCAAGGTGTCTAGGACCTTCCGTAATCGCGTATTATGTTCCTTTAGGCTCGCTCCGTGTATGACAATGTCATCTAGATAGACAAAGCAATCTATTCCTTGCAGTCCTACTAGCGCGGTGTTCATGGCTCTTTGGAACGTAGCGGGTGCGTTCTTCAGTCCGAAAGGCATACGATTAAATTCGTAGTGGCCCTGTGGCGTGGAGAAAGCCGTCTTGCCCTTATCCTGTTCGTCCATCGGTATCTGATGATATCCCGAGGCCAGGTCAAGGGTTGTGAAGTATTGTGCCTTCCCCAATTGATCAAGGATATCCGTGATATTGGGTAGAGGGAATGAGTCGCCTATGGTGGCGTCGTTTATTTTACGGTAGTCCACTACTACTCGATATTTGATATTTCCCGCAGCGTCGGGTTTTTTGGGCACTACTAATGATGGTGCGTTCCATGGGCTAGAGCTGTGTTGTATTATTCCATCCTCTAACATTTGATCTACCTGTTTCTTGACTTCTCGCTTATGCGTTTCAGGTAACCTGTATGGTTTAACATTGCAGGGTAAGGTATCTCCTTTTATCGGGATCCTATGTGTAGTTACTGTAGCTGTGGTTAGTTTGTCTCCTGGTAAGTGGAACATATCGTGGTATTCCCTACAGATCTCATTTATAGATTCTCTTTCTTCGGAATTCAGGTGTTCGCAGTTCACCTGTTCCATGACTCGATTGAAACGCATGGTCAGCGATTCGTGCGCGGTCAACGCTCGGACGGCTGCGGCGCTATCGTTGGCTGGTGCGATATCGCGGCTTGGCACGTCAGTTAATGTGACTCGTGGTATGACTACTCTTTTTTCTTCGTCTGTCGTATTCATAATGCAGGCTATGCATTGTCCCTCTTCTGGTTTAGTTAAACCTTCGCCTAGGTATACTCCTTCTCTTAACTGTCGTTTGCCATTATGGGCTGTATTCTCCGATTATATTCGGGTGCAGGAAAACTTCTTCGCGGGTTATGTCTAGGCTGGTCCTTCCAGCAATCCCTAGTACTATGCCCTGGTCGTTTGCAATTGCTGCAATATTTATTCGTCGTGGTACTCGAGGTCGCCGTGCTGCTTGCAGCACGTGCCCCAGAGGAGGTGACGACTCGTTTGCGAGTGGTCCGTTCTTCTTCTACTGCCATCGCGATTGCTTCGGGGAGATCGGCAGCCCTTCGCGATTTGACTAAAACCTTTAGTTCATTGTGTAGCCCTTCTTGAAACACATGGTGACCCTGTTGCTTGATTGCCTCGATAGCGCCTCCTCGGGCTATCGGATTGTCTCCGCCTGCGGTGGTTACTGCCACTTGTTCGTTGACTAAAGTGGCCACCCGGTTTCCGAATGTATGTGCGTCCTCGTGAGTCCCTTGCCTACATTGGAGTAATTCTGCCACGATGGTCGTGCACGTTCTCGCCGGTTTGTACAACGCGGTTAGCAAGTCTTCTAATTCTTCGTACGTCTGTATCTTTCGCGTGCCTACTTCTGCAAGGGCCGGACCCGTGAATCGCGTTAGGATGATACCGCGTAGTATGGCAGGTTCATCCTCGGCTTCGCCGTAGGATGTCATCGCGTAGTGGCAATGATTTAGGAAGGAGGTTAGTTCCTCGGGTTTGGTTCCGTCGAACTTCGGAACGCCCTTTAAGGCTCTTTCGGACGCTGCTGACGCCTTCGGTAACGGCGCGCGTCGGTTAGGGTCTCTGTCTGATACAGGGGGTACGAATAGGCTTGAACGTCTAGGTACGGCGTCGTCTCTAAAGCGAACCGCGGTCCTAGTTGCTGTCGGAGGGTCAGAGGCGGGGGACGGAGTCGCTGCCGCTTGCCCTTGGTTTACGTCTGGATTCAATGTATCGTGGTGCAGGTCTAGTACTGCATCTATCGTTTCCTTCAGGCGTTCTAGTTTGGCGTCTGTTGACGTGGCTTTCCCGTCAAAGGAGGTTATTTTCGCTGTTAGCTGGGCGAGGGACCGATCTATTGCTGCTAGTTTGTCGGCCAGGATCGCGACGCTTGCTGCGACCGTGTCGCGTGCGGGTATCGCCGTGGTGACGGACATGTCTATGTCTTGTAAATCGGTTTCGTCTAATAGGGTGCTTTCCCTGGGGTTACTCGGGCTTCCTAGCTCGGTTAGTTGATTTTCGGTTGCTGGTTCAGCACGCGTGAGTAAGCTAAAATCTAGTTCGTCGAACCGGAATTGTCGCTCGGACACTACGGGTCCTGTATGAGTTAATACGGACTGGATCGCTTCCAGAGGGAAGTGGTCGCTGGTAGATTGCTGTTCGAGAGCTTGTCGCGCACGGGCTCCGGATTGACGGAGTGTGTCGAGGGCGAAAAGGAGAGGGTCTTCCTCTGACTTTCGCGGGCGCGGTCGTCGGACCCTACGCGGGTTGCTCCGGCTAAGTGCTCTAGGTGTAGGAAGCTCTACCCGTTCGGTTAAATCTAGATTTCGATCGATATACGCTTCTACGGATTTTACGCGGCGCATGAGAACGGCGGGGCTCTGCTCGCGGTTTTTGCTGAGTGTGGTATTTCGCACTTACAGCACGTAGAGCAGGCGATGCATGGTCGTCTCGATGTCGGCCGCGGAATTTCCTGCAGGCGTCCTCTGTAGACGGATGTCAGCAGTGCGGAGTGCGTTACCCTACTTTTAGGTGGGTCGTTGTCTCCGCTATTGTCCTGATGTCCCAGTCGGTCAGGCTTGTTCCCTACGTTGGCTGTATCCCACCGCTGCCACCAATTTTGTTGTGGAAAGCGCCTGGGTCGAGATTCTCTCTGAGAATCTCGCGGTGTTCCTAGGTCGTCCTTCGCTGTTGTCGTCCGACGGGCTCCGAATACTCGGGTGAGGATGCCGGGACGGATATACTCGGTTATAGACCGAGGGTAGTAGGATCCTTGGCCGGTTAAGGAGTTGGAACTCGCCGTAGGTTAAACAAGGTTTATTCTGTCCCGATCTGGGTTACATGGACACTGTGACAATCCGCGTGAGTCTCGTATAGAGTCTATAACAAGTCTGCGCTCGCATTGCTCGTACATGGTTCTTATACTTTAATCGGGGCGAAGCAGGGACCATCGGGGTCTCCGTCTTTGGCCCACTTTTGGGGGGTTTCACCACAAGCTGACGGTTCTCGGTGCGCTTCCGAAAACCCTTACGCAGTTGTGCCAGATTTCGACTGTTCGATTGAAGCAATCGGAATGTGTCGTGATGTCGTTACGCTGGGTGTCGGTTGGGTTACAACACGTCGGACAACACGGCGGCTGGCCATCTTTGGCCCGTGGTCGTGGGGACGACCCTATAATCGTCGGACATGACGGCGGCGGGCCAATCTATTCTCGGGGTCGTGGGGACGACCCTATAGTCGTCGGACATGTCGGCGGTTGGCCAACTTTGGCCCGGGGTCGTGGGGACGACCCTATAGTCGTCGGACATGTCGGCGGCTGGCCAACTTGGGCCCGTGGTCGTGGGGACGACCCTATAGTCGTCGCACATGTCGGTGGCTGGCCAAATTGGCCTGTGGTCGTGGGGACGACCCTATAGTCGTCGGACATGACGGTGGCCGGCCAATCTAGTCCCGGGGTCGTGAGAACGACCCTATAGTCGTCGGACAAGACGGCGGCGGGCCAACCTAGCCCCGGGGTCGTGGGGACGACCCTATAGTCGTCGCACATGTTGGCGGCTGGCCAACGTAGTATCGAGGTCGTGGGGACGACCCATTAGTGGTCGGGCAAGTCAGCGGCTGGCCAACCTAGCCCCGGGGTCGTGGGGACGACCCTATAGTCTTAGGACATGACGGTGGCGGGCTAATCTATTCTCGGGGTCGTGGGGACGACCCTATAGTCGTCGGACATGTCGGCGGCTGGCCAACTTTGGCCCGTGGTCGTGGGGACGACCCTATAGTCGTCGGACATGACGGTGGCGGGCCAATCTATTCTCGGGGTCGTGGGGACGACCCTATAGTCGTCGGACAAGTCGGCGGCTGGCCAACCTTGTCCCGGGGTCGTGGGGACGACCCTATAGTCGTCGGACAAGTCGGCGGCGGGCCAATCTAGTCCCGGGGTCGTGGGGACGACCCTATTGTCGTCGGACATGACGGTGGCGGGCCAATCTAGTCCCGGGGTCGTAGGGACGACCCTATTGTCGTCGGACATGATGGTGGCGGGCCAATCTAGTCCCGGGGTCGTAGGGATGACCCTATAGACGTCGGACATGTCGGCGATTGGCCAACATTGGCCCGGGGTCGTGGGGACGACCCTATAGTCGTCGGACATGTCGGCGGCTGGCCAACTTTGGCCCGTGGTCGTGGGGACGACTCAATAATCGTCGGACATGTCGGCGATTGGCCAACTTTGGCCCGCGGTCGGCGGGACGACCCTATAGTCGTCGGACATGTCGGCGGCTGGCCAATTTAGTCCCGGGGTCGTGGGGGCGACCCAATAGACGTCCGACATGACGGTGGTGGGCCAATCTAGTCCCGGGGTCGTGGGGACGACCCTATAGTCGTCGAACATGTCGGCGGCTGGCCAACTTTGGCCTGTGGTCGTGGGGACCACCCTATTGTCGTCGGACATGACGGTGGCGGGCCAATCTAGTCCTGGGGTCGTGGGGACGACCCCATAGTCGTCGGACAAGTCGGCGGCTGGCCAACTTTGGCCCGGGGTCGTGGGGACGACCCAATAGTCGTCGGACATGTCGGCGGCTGGCCAACTTTGGCCCGTGGTCGTGGGGACGACCCTATAGTCGTCGGACATGTCGGCGGCTGGCCAACCTAGTCCCGAGGTCGTGGGGGCGACCCTATAGTCGTCGGACATGACGGTGGCCGGCCAATCTAGTCCCGGGGTCGTGAGAACGACCCTATAGTCGTCGGACAAGACGGCGGCGGGCCAACTTAGCCCCGGGGTCGTGGGGACGACCCTATAGTCGTCGCACATGTCGGCGGCTGGCCAACCTAGTATCGAGGTCGTGGGGAGGACCGTATAGTCGTCGGACAATTCGGCGGCCGGCCAAATTTGGCCCGGGGTTGCGGGGACGACCCTATAGTCGTCGGACATGTCGGCGGCTGGCTAATTTAGTCCCGGGGTGGTGGGGGCGACCCAATAGACGTCCGACATGACGGTGGTGGGCCAATCTAGTCCCGGGGTCGTGGGGACGACTCTATAGTCGTCGGACATGTCGGCGGCTGGCCAATTTAGTCCCGGGGTCGTGGGGACGAACCTATAGTCGTCGGACAAGTCGGCGGCTGGCCAACTTTGTCCCGTGGTCGTGGGGACGACTGTTTAGTCGTCGGACATGTCGGCGGCTGGCCAACCTAGTCCCGAGGTCGTGGGGACGAGCCTATAGTCGTCGGACATGTCGGTGGCGGGCCAATCTATTCCCGGGGTCGTGGGGACGACCCTATTGTCGTCGGACATGACGGTGGCGGGCCAATCTAGTCCCGGGGTCGTGGGGACGACCCTATAGTCGTCGGACATGTCGGCGGCTGGCCAACTTTGGCCCGTGGTCGTGGGGACGACTCAATAATCGTCGGACATGTCGGCGATTGGCCAACTTTGGCCCGCGGTCGGCGGGACGACCCTATAGTCGTCGGACATGTCGGCGGCTGGCCAATTTAGTCCCGGGGTCGTGGGGACGACCCAATAGTCGTCGGACATATGGGCGGCTGGCCAACTTTGGCCCGTGGTCGTGGGGACGACTGTTTAGTCGTCGGACATGTCGGCGGCTGGCCAACCTAGACCCGGGGTCGTCGGGACGACCCTATTGTCGCCGGACATGACGGTGGCGGGCCAATCTAGTCCCGGGGTCATAGGGACGACCCTATAGTCGTCGGACATGTCGGCGATTAGCCAACTTTGGTCCGTGGTCGTGGGGTCGATCCGATAGTCGTCGGACATGACGCCGGCTGGCCAACTTTGGCCCGGTGTCGTGGGGACGACTCTATATTCGTCGGACATGTCGGCGGCTGGCCGACCTGGACCCGGGGTCGTGGGGACGACCCTATTGTCGTCGGACATGACGGTGGCGGGCCAATCTAGTCCCGGGGTCGTGGGGACGACCCTATAGTCGTCGGACATGTCGGCGGCTGGCCAACTTTGGCCCGTGGTCGTGAAGACGACCCTATAGTCGTCGGACAAGACGGTTGCGGGCCAATCTAGTCCCGGGGTCGTGGGGACGACCCTATAGTCGTCGGACAAGTCGGCGTCGAGCCAACCTACTCCGGGGGTCGTGGGGACGAACCTATAGTCGTCGGACATGTCGGCGGCGAGCCAACCTAGTCCCGGGGTCGTGGGGACGACCCTATAGTGGTCGGACAAGTCGGCAGCGGGCCAACCTGGACCCGGGGTCGTGGGGACGACCCTATTGTCGTCGGACATGACGGTGGCGGGCCAATCTAGTCCCGGGGTCGTGGGGACGACTCTTTAGTCGTCGGACATGTCGGCGGCTGGCCAACCTAGACCCGGGGTCGTGAGGACGACCCTATAGTCGTCGGACATGACGGTGGCGGGCCAGTCTAGTCCCGGGGTCGTGGGGACGACCGTATAGTCGTCGGACAAGACGGCGGCTGGATATCTTTGGCCCGGGGTCGTGGGGACGACTCTATAGTCGTCGGACATGACGGTGGCGAGCCAACCGAGTCCCGGGGTCGTAGGGGCGACCCTATAGTCGTCGGACATGTCGCCGGCTGGCCAACTTTGGCCCGGTGTCGTGGGGACGACCCTATAGTCGTCGGACATGTCGGCGGCTGGCCAACTTTGGCCCGTGGTCGTGAAGACGACCCTATAGTCGTCGGACAAGACGGTGGCGGGCCAATCTAGTCCCGGGGTCGTGGGGACGACCGTATAGTCGTCGGACAAGACGGCGGCTGGACATCTTTGGCCCGTGGTCGTGGGGACGACTGTTTAGTCGTCGGACATGTCGGCGGCTGGCCAACTTTGGCCCGTGGTCGTGAAGACGATCCTATAGTCGTCGGACAAGACGGTGGCGGGCCAATCTAGTCCCGGGGTCGTGGGGACGACTCTATAGTCGTCGGACATGTCGGCGGCTGGCCAACCTAGACCCGGGGTCGTGAGGACGACCCTATAGTCGTCGGACATGACGGTGGCGGGCCAATCTAGTCCCGGGGTCGTGGGGACGACCGTATAGTCGTCGGACAAGACGGCGGCTGGCCAACTTTGGCCCGTGGTCGTGGGGACGACCCTATATTCGTCGGACATGACGGTGGCGAGCCAACCTAGTCCCGGGGTCGTGGGGACGACCCTATAGTCGTCGGACATGTCGGCGGCTGGCCAACTTTGGCCCGTGGTCGTGGGGAGGACCCTATACTCGTCGGACAAGTCGGCGGCGAGCCAACCTAGTCCGGGGGTCGTGGGGACGACCTTATAGTCGTCGGACAAGTCGGCGGCGGGCCAACCTAGTCCCGGGGTCGTAGGGACGACCCTATAGTCGTCGGACATGTCGCCGGCTGGCCAACTTTGGCCCGTGGTCGTGGGGACGACCCTATAGTCGTCGGACATGTCGGCGGCTGGCCAACTTTGACCCGGGGACGTGGGGACGACCCTATAGTCTTCGGACAAGTCGACGGCTGGCCAAATTTGGCCCGTGGTCGTGGGGACGACCCTATAGGCGTCGGACATGACGGTGTCGGGACAATCTAGTCCCGGGGTCGTGGGGACGACCCTATAGTCGTCGGACATGTCGGCGGCTGGCCAGCTTTGGCCCGTGGTCGTGGGGACGACCCTATAGTCGTCGGACATGTCGGCGGCTGGCCAGCTTTGGCCCGTGGTCGTGGGGACGACCCTATATTCGTCGGACATGACGGTGGCGAGCCAACCTAGTCCCGGGGTCGTGGGGACGACCCTATAGTCGTCGGACATGTCGGCGGCTGACCAACTTTGGCCCGTGGTCGTGGGGACGACCCTATAGTCGTCGCACATGTCGGCGGCTGGCCAACTTTGGCCCGTGGTCGTGTGGACGACCCTATAGTCGTCGGACAAGTCGGCGGCTGACCAACCTTGTCCCGGGGTCGTGGGGACGACCCTATAGTCGTCGGACAAGTCGGCGGCGGGCCAATCTAGTCCCGGGGTCGTGGGGACGACCCTATAGTCGTCGGACATGTCGGCGATTGGCCAACTTTGGTCCGTGGTCGTGGGGTCGATCCGATAGTCGTCGGACATGACGGCGGCTGGCCAATCTAGTCCGGGGGTCGTGGGGACGACACTATAGTCGTCGGACAACACGGCGGCTGGCCATCTTTGGTCCGTGGTCGTGGGGACGACCCTATAGTCGTCGGACATGACGGTGTCGGGCCAATCTATTCTCGGGGTCGTGGGGACGACCCTATAGTCGTCGGACATGTCGGCGGTTGGCCAACTTTGGCCCGGGGTCGTGGGGACGACCCTATAGTCGTCGGACATGTCGGCGGCTGGCCAACTTGGGCCCGTGGTCGTGGGGACGACCCTATAGTCGTCGCACATGTCGGCGGCTGGCCAAATTGGCCTGTGGTCGTGGGGACGACCCTATAGTCGTCGGACATGACGGTGGCCGGCCAATCTAGTCCCGGGGTCGTGAGAACGATCCTATAGTCGTCGGACAAGACGGCGGCGGGCCAACCTAGCCCCGGGGTCGTGGGGACGACCCTATAGTCGTCGCACATGTCGGCGGCTGGCCAACCTAGTATCGAGGTCGTGGGGACGACCCAATAGTGGTCGGGCAAGTCGGCGGCTGGCCAACCTAGCCCCGGGGTCGTGGGGACGACCCTATAGTCTTAGGACATGACGGTGGCGGGCCAATCTATTCTCGGGGTCGTGGGGACGACCCTATAGTCGTCGGACATGTCGGCGGCTGGCCAACTTTGGCCCGTGGTCGTGGGGACGACCCAATAGTCGTTGAACATGTCGGCGGCTGGCCAACTTTGGCCCGTGGTCGTGGGGACGACCCTATAGTCGTCGGACATGTCGGCGGCTGGCCAACTTTTGCCCGTGGTCGTGGGGACGACCCAATAGTCGTCGGACATGTCGCCGGCTGGCCAACTTTTGCCCGTGGTCGTGGGGACGACTCAATAGTCGTCGGACATGTCGCCGGCTGGCCAACTTTGGCCCGTGGTCGTGGGGACGAACCGATAATCGTCGGACATGACGGTGGCGGGCCAATCTAGTCCCGGGGTCGTGGGGACGACCCTATAGTCGTCGGACAAGTCGGCGGCTGGCCAACCTTGTCCCGGGGTCGTGGGGACGACCCTATAGTCGTCGGACAAGTCGGCGGCGGGCCAATCTAGTCCCGGGGTCGTGGGGACGACCCTATTGTCGTCGGACATGACGGTGGCGGGCCAATCTAGTCCCGGGGTCGTAGGGATGACCCTATAGTCGTCGGACATGTCGGCGATTGGCCAACATTGGCCCGGGGTCGTGGGGACGACCCTATAGTCGTCGGACATGACGGCGGCGGGCCAATCTATTCTCGGGGTCGTGAGGACGACCCTATAGTCGTCGGACATGTCGGCAGCTGGCCAACTTTGGCCTGTGGTCGTGGGGACCACCCTATTGTCGTCGGACATGACGGTGGCGGGCCAATCTAGTCCTGGGGTCGTGGGGAGGACCCCATAGTCGTCGGACAAGTCGGCGGCTGGCCAACTTTGGCCCGGGGTCGTGGGGACGACCCAATAGTCGTCGGACATGTCGGCGGCTGGCCAACTTTGGCCCGTGGTCGTGGGGGCGACCCTATAGTCGTCGGACATGTCGGCGGCTGGCCAACCTAGTCCCGAGGTCGTGGGGGCGACCCTATAGTCGTCGGACATGACGGTGGCCGGCCAATCTAGTCCCGGGGTCGTGAGAACGACCCTATAGTCGTCGGACAAGACGGCGGCGGGCCAACTTTGGCCCGGGGTTGTGGGGACGACCCTATAGTCATCGGACATGTCGGCGGCTGGCCAACCTAGTCCCGAGGTAGTGGGGGCGACCCTATAGTCGTCGGACATGACGGTGGCCGGCCAATCTAGTCCCGGGGTCGTGAGAACGACCCTATAGTCGTCGGACAAGACGGCGGCGGGCCAACCTAGCGCCGGGGTCGTGGGGACGACAATATAGTCGTCGGACATGTCGGCGGCTGGCCAATTTAGTCCCGGGGTCGTGGGGACGAACCTATAGTCGTCGGACAAGTCGGCGGCTGGCCAACTTTGGCCCGGGGTTGCGGGGACGACCCTATTGTCGTCGGACATGACGGTGGCGGGCCAATCTAGTCCCGGGGTCGTGGGGACGACCCTATAGTCGTCGGACATATCGGCGGCTGGCCAATTTAGTCCCGGGGTCGTGGGGACGAACCTATAGTCGTCGGACAAGTCGGCGGCTGGCCAACTTTGGCCCAGGGTTGCGGGGACGACCCTATAGTCATCGGACATGTCGGCGGCTGGCCAACCTAGTCCCGAGGTCGTGGGGACGACCCTATAGTCGTCGGACATAACGGTGGCTGGCCAACCTAGTATCGAGGTCGTGGGGAGGACCGTATAGTCGTCGGACAATTCGGCGGCCGGCCAAATTTGGCCCGGGGTTGCGGGGACGACCCTATAGTCGTCGGACATGTCGGCGGCTGGCTAATTTAGTCCCGGGGTGGTGGGGGCGACCCAATAGACGTCCGACATGACGGTGGTGGGCCAATCTAGTCCCGGGGTCGTGGGGACGACTCTATAGTCGTCGGAAATGTCGGCGGCTGGCCAATTTAGTCCCGGGGTCGTGGGGACGAACCTATAGTCGTCGGACAAGTCGGCGGCTGGCCAACTTTGTCCCGTGGTCGTGGGGACGACTGTTTAGTCGTCGGACATGTCGGCGGCTGGCCAACCTAGTCCCGAGGTCGTGGGGACGAGCCTATAGTCGTCGGACATGTCGGCGGCGGGCCAATCTATTCCCGGGGTCGTGGGGACGACCCTATTGTCGTCGGACATGACGGTGGCGGGCCAATCTAGTCCCGGGGTCGTAGGAATGACCCTATAGTCGTCGGACAAGTCGGCGGCGGGCCAATCTAGTCCCGGTGTCGTGAGGACGACCCTATTGTCGTCGATCATGTCGACGGCTGGCCAACTTTGGCCCGTGGTCGTGGGGACGATCCGATAGTCGTTGGACATGACGGTGGCGGGCCAATCTAGTCCCGGGGTCGTGGGGACGACCCTATAGTCGTCGGACATGTCGGCGGCTGGCCAACTTTGGCCCGTGGTCGTGGGGACGACTCAATAATCGTCGGACATGTCGGCGATTGGCCAACTTTGGCCCGTGGTCGTGGGGACGACTGTTTAGTCGTCGGACATGTCGGCGGCTGGCCAACTTTGGCCCGTGGTCGTGAAGACGACCCTATAGTCGTCGGACAAGACGGTTGCGGGCCAATCTAGTCCCGGGGTCGTGGGGACGACCCTATAGTCGTCGGACAAGACGGTTGCGGGCCAATCTAGTCCCGGGGTCGTGGGGACGACCCTATAGTCGTCGGACAAGTCGGCGTCGAGCCAACCTACTCCGGGGGTCGTGGGGACGAACCTATAGTCGTCGGACATGTCGGCGGCGAGCCAACCTAGTCCCGGGGTCGTGGGGACGACCCTATAGTGGTCGGACAAGTCGGCAGCGGGCCAACCTGGACCCGGGGTCGTGGGGACGACCCTATTGTCGTCGGACATGACGGTGGCGGGCCAATCTAGTCCCGGGGTCGTGGGGACGACTCTATAGTCGTCGGACAAGTCGGCGGCGGGCCAATCTAGTCCCGGGGTCGTGGGGACGACCCTATTGTCGTCGGACATGACGGCGGCTGGCCAATTTAGTCCCGGGGTCGTGGGGACGACCCAATAGTCGTCGGACATATGGGCGGCTGGCCAACTTTGGCCCGTGGTCGTGGGGACGACTGTTTAGTCGTCGGACATGTCGGCGGCTGGCCAACTTTGGCCCGTGGTCGTGAAGACGACCCTATAGTCGTCGGACAAGACGGTGGCGGGCCAATCTAGTCCCGGGGTCGTAGGAATGACCCTATAGTCGTCGGACATGTCGGCGGCTGGCCAATTTAGTCCCGGGGTCGTGGGGACGACCCAATAGTCGTCGGACATATGGGCGGCTGGCCAACTTTGGCCCGTGGTCGTGGGGACGACTGTTTAGTCGTCGGACAAGTCGGCGGCGGGCCAGTCTAGTCCCGGGGTCGTGGGGACGACCGTATAGTCGTCGGACAAGACGGCGGCTGGATATCTTTGGCCCGGGGTCGTGGGGACGACTCTATAGTCGTCGGACATGACGGTGGCGGGCCAATCTAGTCCCGGGGTCATAGGGACGACCCTATAGTCGTCGGACATGTCGGCGATTAGCCAACTTTGGTCCGTGGTCGTGGGGTCGATCCGATAGTCGTCGGACATGACGCCGGCTGGCCAACTTTGGCCCGGTGTCGTGGGGACGACTCTATATTCGTCGGACATGTCGGCGGCTGGCCAACTTTTGCCCGTGGTCGTGGGGACGACCCAATAGTCGTCGGACATGTCGCCGGCTGGCCAACTTTTGCCCGTGGTCGTGGGGACGACTCAATAGTCGTCGGACATGTCGCCGGCTGGCCAACTTTGGCCCGTGGTCGTGGGGACGAACCGATAATCGTCGGACATGACGGTGGCGGGCCAATCTAGTCCCGGGGTCGTGGGGACGACCCTATAGTCGTCGGACAAGTCGGCGGCTGGCCAACCTTGTCCCGGGGTCGTGGGGACGACCCTATAGTCGTCGGACAAGTCGGCGGCGGGCCAATCTAGTCCCGGGGTCGTGGGGACGACCCTATTGTCGTCGGACATGACGGTGGCGGGCCAATCTAGTCCCGGGGTCGTAGGGACGACCCTATTGTCGTCGGACATGATGGTGGCGGGCCAATCTAGTCCCGGGGTCGTAGGGATGACCCTATAGTCGTCGGACATGTCGGCGATTGGCCAACATTGGCCCGGGGTCGTGGGGACGACCCTATAGTCGTCGGACATGACGGCGGCGGGCCAATCTATTCTCGGGGTCGTGAGGACGACCCTATAGTCGTCGGACATGTCGGCAGCTGGCCAACTTTGGCCTGTGGTCGTGGGGACCACCCTATTGTCGTCGGACATGACGGTGGCGGGCCAATCTAGTCCTGGGGTCGTGGGGAGGACCCCATAGTCGTCGGACAAGTCGGCGGCTGGCCAACTTTGGCCCGGGGTCGTGGGGACGACCCAATAGTCGTCGGACATGTCGGCGGCTGGCCAACTTTGGCCCGTGGTCGTGGGGGCGACCCTATAGTCGTCGGACATGTCGGCGGCTGGCCAACCTAATCCCGAGGTCGTGGGGGCGACCCTATAGTCGTCGGACATGACGGTGGCCGGCCAATCTAGTCCCGGGGTCGTGAGAACGACCCTATAGTCGTCGGACAAGACGGCGGCGGGCCAACTTTGGCCCGGGGTTGTGGGGACGACCCTATAGTCATCGGACATGTCGGCGGCTGGCCAACCTAGTCCCGAGGTCGTGGGGGCGACCCTATAGTCGTCGGACATGACGGTGGCCGGCCAATCTAGTCCCGGGGTCGTGAGAACGACCCTATAGTCGTCGGACAAGACGGCGGCGGGCCAACCTAGCGCCGGGGTCGTGGGGACGACAATATAGTCGTCGGACATGTCGGCGGCTGGCCAATTTAGTCCCGGGGTCGTGGGGACGAACCTATAGTCGTCGGACAAGTCGGCGGCTGGCCAACTTTGGCCCGGGGTTGCGGGGACGACCCTATTGTCTTCGGACATGACGGTGGCGGGCCAATCTAGTCCCGGGGTCGTGGGGACGACCCTATAGTCGTCGGACATATCGGCGGCTGGCCAATTTAGTCCCGGGGTCGTGGGGACGAACCTATAGTCGTCGGACAAGTCGGCGGCTGGCCAACTTTGGCCCAGGGTTGCGGGGACGACCCTATAGTCATCGGACATGTCGGCGGCTGGCCAACCTAGTCCCGAGGTCGAGGGGACGACCCTATAGTCGTCGGACATGACGGTGGCCGGCCAATCTAGTCCCGGGGTCGTGAGAACGACCCTATAGTCGTCGGACAAGACGGCGGCGGGCCAACTTAGCCCCGGGGTCGTGGGGACGACCCTATAGTCGTCGCACATGTCGGCGGCTGGCCAACCTAGTATCGAGGTCGTGGGGAGGACCGTATAGTCGTCGGACAATTCGGCGGCCGGCCAAATTTGGCCCGGGGTTGCGGGGACGACCCTATAGTCGTCGGACATGTCGGCGGCTGGCTAATTTAGTCCCGGGGTGGTGGGGGCTACCCAATAGACGTCCGACATGACGGTGGTGGGCCAATCTAGTCCCGGGGTCGTGGGGACGACTCTATAGTCGTCGGACATGTCGGCGGCTGGCCAACCTAGTCCCGAGGTCGTGGGGACGAGCCTATAGTCGTCGGACATGTCGGCGGCGGGCCAACCTAGTCCCGAGGTCGTGGGGACGACCCTATAGTCGTCGGACATGTCGGCGATTGGCCAACTTTGGCCCGCGGTCGGCGGGACGACCCTATAGTCGTCGGACATGTCGGCGGCTGGCCAATTTAGTCCCGGGGTCGTGGGGACGACCCAATAGTCGTCGGACATATGGGCGGCTGGCCAACTTAGGCCCGTGGTCGTGGGGACGACTGTTTAGTCGTCGGACATGTCGGCGGCTGGCCAACTTTGGCCCGTGGTCGTGAAGACGACCCTATAGTCGTCGGACAAGACGGTTGCGGGCCAATCTAGTCCCGGGGTCGTGGGGACGACCCTATAGTCGTCGGACAAGTCGGCGTCGAGCCAACCTACTCCGGGGGTCGTGGGGACGAACCTATAGTCGTCGGACATGTCGGCGGCGAGCCAACCTAGTCCCGGGGTCGTGGGGACGACCCTATAGTGGTCGGACAAGTCGGCAGCGGGCCAACCTGGACCCGGGGTCGTGGGGACGACCCTATTGTCGTCGGACATGACGGTGGCGGGCCAATCTAGTCCCGGGGTCGTGGGGACGACTCTATAGTCGTCGGACATGTCGGCGGCTGGCCAACCTAGACCCGGGGTCGTGAGGACGACCCTATAGTCGTCGGACATGACGGTGGCGGGCCAGTCTAGTCCCGGGGTCGTGGGGACGACCGTATAGTCGTCGGACAAGACGGCGGCTGGATATCTTTGGCCCGGGGTCGTGGGGACGACTCTATAGTCGTCGGACATGACGGTGGCGGGCCAATCTAGTCCCGGGGTCATAGGGACGACCCTATAGTCGTCGGACATGTCGGCGATTAGCCAACTTTGGTCCGTGGTCGTGGGGTCGATCCGATAGTCGTCGGACATGACGCCGGCTGGCCAACTTTGGCCCGGTGTCGTGGGGACGACTCTATATTCGTCGGACATGTCGGCGGCTGGCCGACCTGGACCCGGGGTCGTGGGGACGACCCTATTGTCGTCGGACATGACGGTGGCGGGCCAATCTAGTCCCGGGGTCGTGGGGACGACCCTATAGTCGTCGGACAAGTCGGCGGCGGGCCAACCTAGTCCCGGGGTCGTGGGGATGACCCTATAGTCGTCGGAAATGACGGTGGCGGGCCAATCTAGTCCCGGGTCGTGGGGACGACCCTATAGTCGTCGGACATGTCGGCGGCTGGCCAACTTTGTCCCGGGGTCGTGGGGACGACCCTATAGTCGTCGGACAAGTCGGCGGCTGTCCAACTTTGGCCCGGGGTCGTGGGGACGACCCTATAGTCGTCGGACTTGACGGTGGCGGGCCAATCTAGTCCCGGGGTCGTGCGGACGACCCTATAGTCGTCGGACAAGTCGGCGGCGGGCCAACCTAGTCCCGGGGTCGTGGGGATGACCCTATAGTCGTCGGAAATGACGGTGGCGGGCCAATCTAGTCCCGGGGTCGTGGGGACGACCCTACAGTCGTCGGACAAGTCGGCGGCGAGCCAATCTAGTCCCGCGGTCGTGGGGACGACCCTACAGTCGTCGGAAATGACGGTGGCGGGCCAATCTAGTCCCGGGGTCGTGGGGACGACCCTATAGTCGTCGGACAAGTCGGCGGCGGGCCAACCTAGTGGGGGGGTCGTGCGGACGACCCTATAGTCGTCGGACATGACTGTGGCGGGCCAGTCTAGTCCCGGGTCGTGGGGACGACCCTATAGTCGTCGGACATGTCGGCGGCTGGCCAACTTTGGCCCGTGGTCGTGGGGACGACCGTATAGTCGTCGGAAATGTCGGTGGCTGTCCAACTTTGGCCCAAGGGTCGTGGGGACGACCCTATAGTCGTCGGACATGTCGGCGGCGACCCAACATTGACCCGGGGTCGTGGGGACGACTCTATAATCGTCGGACATGTCGGTGGCGGGCCAGTCTAGTCCCGGGTCGTGGGGACGACCCTATAGTCGTCGGACAAGTCGGCGGCGGGCCAACCTAGTCCCGGGGTCGTGGGGATGACCCTATAGTCGTCGGACAAGTCGGCGGCCGGCCAACCTAGTCCGGGGGTCGTGGGGACGACCCTATAGTCGTCGGACATGACGGTGGCGGGCCAGTCTAGTCCCGGGTCGTGGGGACGACCCTATAGTCGTCGGACATGTCGGCGGCTGGCCAACTTTGGCCTGTGGTCGTGGGGACGACCCTATAGTCGTCGGACATGTCGGCGGCTGGCCAACTTTGGCACGTGGTGGTGGGGACGACCCTATAGTCGTCAGACATGACGGTGGCGAGCCAACCTAGTCCCGGGGTCGTGGGGACGACCCTATAGTCGTCGGACAAGTCGGCGGCGAGCCCACCTAGTCGGGGGGTCGTGGGGACGACCCTATAGTCGTCGGACAAGTCGGCGGCGGGCCAGTCTAGTCCCGGGTCATGGGGACGACCGTATAGTCGTCGGACATATCAGCGGCTGGCCAACTTTGGCCCGGGGTCGTGGGGACGACCCTATAGTCGTCGGACACGTCGGCGGCGGGCCAACCTAGTCCCGGGGTCGTGGGGACGACCCTATAATCGTCGGACAAGCCGGCGGCTGGCCAACTTTGGCCCGTGGTCGTGGGGACGACCCTATAGTCGTCGGACAAGTCGGCGGCTGTCCAACTTTGGCCCGGGGTCGTGGGGACGACCCTATAGTCGTCGGAAATGTCGGTGGCTGTCCAACTTTGGCCCGGGGTCGTGGGGACGACCCTATAGTCGTCGGAAATGACGGTGGCGGGCCAATCTATTCCCGGGGTCGTGGGGACGACCGTATAGTCGTCGGACATATCAGCGGCTGGCCAACTTTGGCCCGGGGTCGTGGGGACGACCCTATAGTCGTCGGACACGTCGGCGGCGGGCCAACCTAGTCCCGGGGTCGTGGGGACGACCCTATAATCGTCGGACAAGCCGGCGGCTGGCCAACTTTGGCCCGTGGTCGTGGGGACGACCCTATAGTCGTCGGACAAGTCGGCGGCTGTCCAACTTTGGCCCGGGGTCGTGGGGACGACCCTATAGTCGTCGGACTTGACGGTGGCGGGCCAATCTAGTCCCGGGGTCGTGGGGACGACCCTATAGTCGTCGGACATGTCGCCGGCTGGCCACCTTTGGCCCGTGGTCGTGGGGACGACCCTATAGTCGTCGGACATAACGGTGGCGGGCCAATCTAGTCCCGGGGTCGTGGGGACGACCCTATAGTCGTCGGACAAGTCGGCGGCGGGCCTACCTAGTCCCGGGGTCGTTAGGACGACCCTATAGTCGTCGGATAAGTCGGCAGCTTGCCAACTTTGGCCCGGGGTCGTGGGAACGACCCTATAGTCGTCGGACATGTCGGCGGCTGGCCAACTTTGGCCTGTGGTCGTGGGGACGACCCTATAGTCGTCGGATATGTCGGCGGCTGGCCAACTTTGGCACGTGGTGGTGGGGACGACCCTATAGTCGTCAGACATGACGGTGGCGAGCCAACCTAGTCCCGGGGTCGTGGGGACGACCCTATAGTCGTCGGACAAGTCGGCGGCGAGCCCACCTAGTCGGGGGGTCGTGGGGACGACCCTATAGTCGTCGGACAAGTCGGCGGCGGGCCAACCTAGTCCCGGGGTCGTGGGGATGACCCTATAGTCGTCGGACATGACGGTGGCGGGCCAGTCTAGTCCCGGGTCGTGGGGACGACCCTATAGTCGTCGGACATGTCGGCGGCTGGCCAACTTTGGCCTGTGGTCGTGGGGACGACCCTATAGTCGTCGGACATGTCGGCGGCTGGCCAACTTTGGCACGTGGTGGTGGGGACGACCCTATAGTCGTCAGACATGACGGTGGCGAGCCAACCTAGTCCCGGGGTCGTGGGAACGCACCCTATAGTCGTCGGACAAGTCGGCGGCGAGCCCACCTAGTCGGGGGGTCGTGGGGACGACCCTATAGTCGTCGGACAAGTCGGCGGCCGGCCAACCTAGTCCGGGGGTCGTGGGGACGACCCTATAGTCGTCGGACATGACGGTGGCGGGCCAGTCTAGTCCCGGGTCGTGGGGACGACCCTATAGTCTTCGGACATGTCGGCGGCTGGCCAACTTTGGCCCGTGGTCGTGGGGACGACCGTATAGTCGTCGGAAATGTCGGTGGCTGTCCAACTTTGGCCCAGGGGTCGTGGGGACGACCCTATAGTCGTCGGACATGTCGGCGGCGAGCCAACATTGACCCGGAGTCGTGGGGACGACTCTATAGTCGTCGGACATGTCGGTGGCGGGCCAGTCTAGTCCCGGGTCGTGGGGACGACCCTATAGTCGTCGGACATGTCGGCGGCTGGCCAACTTTGGCCCGTGGTCGTGGAGACGACCCTATAGTCGTCGGAAATGTCGGTGGCTGTCCAACTTTGGCCCGGGGGTCGTGGGGACGACCCTATAGTCGTCGGACAAGTCGGCGGCGGGCCTACCTAGTCCCGGGGTCGTGGGGACGACCCTATTGTCGTCGGATAAGTCGGCAGCTTGCCAACTTTGGCCCGGGGTCGTGGGAACGACCCTATAGTCGTCGGACAAGTCGGGGGCGAGCCCACCTAGTCCGGGGGTCGTGGGGACGACCCTATAGTCGTCGGACATGACGGTGGCGGGCCAGTCTAGTCCCGGGTCGTGGGGACGACCCTATAGTCGTCGGACATGTCGGCGGCTGGCCATCTTTGGCCCGTGGTCGTGGGGACGACCCTATAGTCGTCGGACATAACGGTGGCGGGCCAATCTAGTCCCGGGGTCGAGGGGACGACCCTATAGTCGTCGGACAAGTCGGCGGCGGGCCTACCTAGTCCCGGGGTCGTGGGGACCACCCTATAGTCGTCGGATAAGTCGGCAGCTTGCCAACTTTGGCCCGGGGTCGTGGGAACGCACCCTATAGTCGTCGGGCAAGTCGGCGGCGAGCCCACCTAGTCGGGGGGTCGTGGGGACGACCCTATAGTCGTCGGACAAGTCGGCGGCCGGCCAACCTAGTCCGGGGGTCGTGCGGACGACCCTATAGTCGTCGGACATGACTGTGGCGGGCCAGTCTAGTCCCGGGTCGTGGGGACGACCCTATAGTCGTCGGACATGTCGGCGGCTGGCCAACATTGGCCCGGGGTCGTGGGGACGACCCTATAGTCGTCGGACAAGTCGGCGGCGGGCCAACCTAGTCCCGGGGTCGTGGGGACGACCCTATAATCGTCGGACAAGCCGGCGGCTGGCCAACTTTGGCCCGTGGTCGTGGGGACGACCCTATAGTCGTCGGACAAGTCGGCGGCTGTCCAACTTTGGCCCGGGGTCGTGGGGACGACCCTATAGTCGTCGGACTTGACGGTGGCGGGCCAATCTAGTCCCGGGGTCGTGGGGACGACCCTATAGTCGTCGGACAAGTCGGCGGCGGGCCAACCTAGTCCCGGGGTCGTGGGGATGACCCTATAGTCGTCGGACATGACGGTGGCGGGCCAGTCTAGTCCCGGGTCGTGGGGACGACCCTATAGTCGTCGGACATGTCGCCGGCTGGCCACCTTTGGCCCGTGGTCGTGGGGACGACCCTATAGTCGTCGGACATAACGGTGGCGGGCCAATCTAGTCCCGGGGTCGTGGGGACGACCCTATAGTCGTCGGACAAGTCGGCGGCGGGCCTACCTAGTCCCGGGGTCGTTAGGACGACCCTATAGTCGTCGGATAAGTCGGCAGCTTGCCAACTTTGGCCCGGGGTCGTGGGAACGACCCTATAGTCGTCGGACATGTCGGCGGCTGGCCAACTTTGGCCTGTGGTCGTGGGGACGACCCTATAGTCGTCGGACATGTCGGCGGCTGGCCAACTTTGGCACGTGGTGGTGGGGACGACCCTATAGTCGTCAGACATGACGGTGGCGAGCCAACCTATTCCCGGGGTCGTGGGGACGACCCTATAGTCGTCGGACAAGTCGGCGGCGAGCCCACCTAGTCGGGGGGTCGTGGGGACGACCCTATAGTCGTCGGACAAGTCGGCGGCGGGCCAACCTAGTCCCGGGGTCGTGGGGATGACCCTATAGTCGTCGGACATGACGGTGGCGGGCCAGTCTAGTCCCGGGTCGTGGGGACGACCCTATAGTCGTCGGACATGTCGGCGGCTGGCCAACTTTGGCCTGTGGTCGTGGGGACGACCCTATAGTCGTCGGACATGTCGGCGGCTGGCCAACTTTGGCACGTGGTGGTGGGGACGACCCTATAGTCGTCAGACATGACGGTGGCGAGCCAACCTAGTCCCGGGGTCGTGGGAACGCACCCTATAGTCGTCGGACAAGTCGGCGGCGAGCCCACCTAGTCGGGGGGTCGTGGGGACGACCCTATAGTCGTCGGACAAGTCGGCGGCCGGCCAACCTAGTCCGGGGGTCGTGGGGACGACCCTATAGTCGTCGGACATGACGGTGGCGGGCCAGTCTAGTCCCGGGTCGTGGGGACGACCCTATAGTCTTCGGACATGTCGGCGGCTGGCCAACTTTGGCCCGTGGTCGTGGGGACGACCGTATAGTCGTCGGAAATGTCGGTGGCTGTCCAACTTTGGCCCAGGGGTCGTGGGGACGACCCTATAGTCGTCGGACATGTCGGCGGCGAGCCAACATTGACCCGGAGTCGTGGGGACGACTCTATAGTCGTCGGACATGTCGGTGGCGGGCCAGTCTAGTCCCGGGTCGTGGGGACGACCCTATAGTCGTCGGACATGTCGGCGGCTGGCCAACTTTGGCCCGTGGTCGTGGAGATGACCCTATAGTCGTCGGAAATGTCGGTGGCTGTCCAACTTTGGCCCGGGGGTCGTGGGGACGACCCTATAGTCGTCGGACAAGTCGGCGGCGGGCCTACCTAGTCCCGGGGTCGTGGGGACGACCCTATTGTCGTCGGATAAGTCGGCAGCTTGCCAACTTTGGCCCGGGGTCGTGGGAACGACCCTATAGTCGTCGGACAAGTCGGGGGCGAGCCCACCTAGTCCGGGGGTCGTGGGGACGACCCTATAGTCGTCGGACATGACGGTGGCGGGCCAGTCTAGTCCCGGGTCGTGGGGACGACCCTATAGTCGTCGGACATGTCGGCGGCTGGCCATCTTTGGCCCGTGGTCGTGGGGACGACCCTATAGTCGTCGGACATAACGGTGGCGGGCCAATCTAGTCCCGGGGTCGAGGGGACGACCCTATAGTCGTCGGACAAGTCGGCGGCGGGCCTACCTAGTCCCGGGGTCGTGGGGACCACCCTATAGTCGTCGGATAAGTCGGCAGCTTGCCAACTTTGGCCCGGGGTCGTGGGAACGCACCCTATAGTCGTCGGGCAAGTCGGCGGCGAGCCCACCTAGTCGGGGGGTCGTGGGGACGACCCTATAGTCGTCGGACAAGTCGGCGGCCGGCCAACCTAGTCCGGGGGTCGTGCGGACGACCCTATAGTCGTCGGACATGACTGTGGCGGGCCAGTCTAGTCCCGGGTCGTGGGGACGACCCTATAGTCGTCGGACATGTCGGCGGCTGGCCAACTTTGGCCCGGGGTCGTGGGGACGACCCTATAGTCGTCGGACAAGTCGGCGGCGGGCCAACCTAGTCCCGGGGTCGTGGGGACGACTCTATAGTCGTCGGACATGTCGGTGGCGGGCCAGTCTAGTCCCGGGTCGTGGGGACGACCCTATAGTCGTCGGACATGTCGGCGGCTGGCCAACTTTGGCCCGTGGTCGTGGGGAGGACCCTATACTCGTCGGACAAGTCGGCGGCGTACCAACCTAGTCCGGGGGTCGTGGGGACGACCCTGTAGTCGTCGGACATGACGGTGGCGGGCCAGTCTAGTCCCGGGGTCGTGGGGAAGACCCTATAGTCGTCAGACATATCGGTGGCGAGCCAACCTAGTCCCGGGGTCGTGGGGACGACCCTATAGTCGTCGGACAAGTCGGCGGCGGGCCAACCTAGACCCGGGGTCGTGGGGATGACCCTATAGTCGTCGGACATGACGGTGGCGGGCTAGTCTAGTCCCGGGTCGTGGGGACGACCCTATAGTCGTCGGACATGTCGGCGGCTGGCCAACTTTGGCCTGTGGTCGTGGGGACGACCCTATAGTCGTCGGAAATGACGGTGGCGGGCCAATCTAGTCCCGGTGTCGTGGGGACGACCCTACAGTCGTCGGACAAGTCGGCGGCGAGCCAATCTAGTCCCGCGGTCGTGGGGACGACCGTATAGTCGTCGGACATATCAGCGGCTGGCCAACTTTGGCCCGGGGTCGTGGGGACGACCCTATAGTCGTCGGACAAGTCGGCGGCGGGCCAACCTAGTCCCGGGGTCGTGGGGACGACCCTATAATCGTCGGACAAGCCGGCGGCTGGCCAACTTTGGCCCGTGGTCGTGGGGACGACCCTATAGTCGTCGGACAAGTCGGCGGCTGTCCAACTTTGGCCCGGGGTCGTGGGGACGACCCTATAGTCGTCGGACTTGACGGTGGCGGGCCAATCTAGTCCCGGGGTCGTGGGGACGACCCTATAGTCGTCGGACAAGTCGGCGGCGGGCCAACCTAGTCCCGGGGTCGTGGGGATGACCCTATAGTCGTCGGACATGACGGTGGCGGGCCAGTCTAGTCCCGGGTCGTGGGGACGACCCTATAGTCGTCGGACATGTCGCCGGCTGGCCACCTTTGGCCCGTGGTCGTGGGGACGACCCTATAGTCGTCGGACATAACGGTGGCGGGCCAATCTAGTCCCGGGGTCGTGGGGACGACCCTATAGTCGTCGGACAAGTCGGCGGCGGGCCTACCTAGTCCCGGGGTCGTTAGGACGACCCTATAGTCGTCGGATAAGTCGGCAGCTTGCCAACTTTGGCCCGGGGTCGTGGGAACGACCCTATAGTCTTCGGACAAGTCGGGGGCGAGCCCACCCACTCCGGGGGTCGTGGGGACGACCCTATAGTCGTCGGACAAGTCGGCGGCCGGCCAACCTAGTCCGGGGGTCGTGGGGACGACCCTATAGTCGTCGGACATGACGGTGGCGGGCCAGTCTAGTCCCGGGTCGTGGGGACGACCCTATAGTCGTCGGACATGTCGGCGGCTGGCCATCTTTGGCCCGTGGTCGTGGGGACGACCCTATAGTCGTCGGACATAACGGTGGCGGGCCAATCTAGTCCCGGGGTCGTGGGGACGACCCTATAGTCGTCGGACAAGTCGGCGGCGGGCCTACCTAGTCCCGGGGTCGTGGGGACCACCCTATAGTCGTCGGATAAGTCGGCAGCTTGCCAACTTTGGCCCGGGGTCGTGGGAACGCACCCTATAGTCGTCGGACAAGTCGGCGGCCGGCCAACCTAGTCCGGGGGTCGTGGGGACGACCCTATAGTCGTCGGACATGACGGTGGCGGGCCAGTCTAGTCCCGGGTCGTGGGGACGACCCTATAGTCGTCGGACATGTCGGCGGCTGGCCAACTTTGGCCTGTGGTCGTGGGGACGACCCTATAGTCGTCGGACATGTCGGCGGCTGGCCAACTTTGGCACGTGGTGGTGGGGACGACCCTATAGTCGTCAGACATGACGGTGGCGAGCCAACCTAGTCCCGGGGTCGTGGGGACGACCCTATAGTCGTCGGACAAGTCGGCGGCGAGCCCACCTAGTCGGGGGGTCGTGGGGACGACCCTATAGTCGTCGGACAAGTCGGCGGCGGGCCAGTCTAGTCCCGGGTCATGGGGACGACCCTATAGTCGTCGGATATGTCGGCGGCTGGCCAACTTTGGCCCGTGGTCGTGGGGACGACCCTATAGTCGTCGGAAATGTCGGTGGCTGTCCAACTTTGGCCCGGGGTCGTGGGGACGACCCTATAGTCGTCGGAAATGACGGTGGCGGGCCAATCTATTCCCGGGGTCGTGGGGACGACCGTATAGTCGTCGGACATATCAGCGGCTGGCCAACTTTGGCCCGGGGTCGTGGGGACGACCCTATAGTCGTCGGACAAGTCGGCGGCGGGCCAACCTAGTCCCGGGGTCGTGGGGACGACCCTATAATCGTCGGACAAGCCGGCGGCTGGCCAACTTTGGCCCGTGGTCGTGGGGACGACCCTATAGTCGTCGGACAAGTCGGCGGCTGTCCAACTTTGGCCCGGGGTCGTGGGGACGACCCTATAGTCGTCGGACTTGACGGTGGCGGGCCAATCTAGTCCCGGGGTCGTGGGGACGACCCTATAGTCGTCGGACATGTCGCCGGCTGGCCACCTTTGGCCCGTGGTCGTGGGGACGACCCTATAGTCGTCGGACATAACGGTGGCGGGCCAATCTAGTCCCGGGGTCGTGGGGACGACCCTATAGTCGTCGGACAAGTCGGCGGCGGGCCTACCTAGTCCCGGGGTCGTTAGGACGACCCTATAGTCGTCGGATAAGTCGGCAGCTTGCCAACTTTGGCCCGGGGTCGTGGGAACGACCCTATAGTCGTCGGACATGTCGGCGGCTGGCCAACTTTGGCCTGTGGTCGTGGGGACGACCCTATAGTCGTCGGATATGTCGGCGGCTGGCCAACTTTGGCACGTGGTGGTGGGGACGACCCTATAGTCGTCAGACATGACGGTGGCGAGCCAACCTAGTCCCGGGGTCGTGGGGACGACCCTATAGTCGTCGGACAAGTCGGCGGCGAGCCCACCTAGTCGGGGGGTCGTGGGGACGACCCTATAGTCGTCGGACAAGTCGGCGGCGGGCCAACCTAGTCCCGGGGTCGTGGGGATGACCCTATAGTCGTCGGACATGACGGTGGCGGGCCAGTCTAGTCCCGGGTCGTGGGGACGACCCTATAGTCGTCGGACATGTCGGCGGCTGGCCAACTTTGGCCTGTGGTCGTGGGGACGACCCTATAGTCGTCGGACATGTCGGCGGCTGGCCAACTTTGGCACGTGGTGGTGGGGACGACCCTATAGTCGTCAGACATGACGGTGGCGAGCCAACCTAGTCCCGGGGTCGTGGGAACGCACCCTATAGTCGTCGGACAAGTCGGCGGCGAGCCCACCTAGTCGGGGGGTCGTGGGGACGACCCTATAGTCGTCGGACAAGTCGGCGGCCGGCCAACCTAGTCCGGGGGTCGTGGGGACGACCCTATAGTCGTCGGACATGACGGTGGCGGGCCAGTCTAGTCCCGGGTCGTGGGGACGACCCTATAGTCTTCGGACATGTCGGCGGCTGGCCAACTTTGGCCCGTGGTCGTGGGGACGACCGTATAGTCGTCGGAAATGTCGGTGGCTGTCCAACTTTGGCCCAGGGGTCGTGGGGACGACCCTATAGTCGTCGGACATGTCGGCGGCGAGCCAACATTGACCCGGAGTCGTGGGGACGACTCTATAGTCGTCGGACATGTCGGTGGCGGGCCAGTCTAGTCCCGGGTCGTGGGGACGACCCTATAGTCGTCGGACATGTCGGCGGCTGGCCAACTTTGGCCCGTGGTCGTGGAGACGACCCTATAGTCGTCGGAAATGTCGGTGGCTGTCCAACTTTGGCCCGGGGGTCGTGGGGACGACCCTATAGTCGTCGGACAAGTCGGCGGCGGGCCTACCTAGTCCCGGGGTCGTGGGGACGACCCTATTGTCGTCGGATAAGTCGGCAGCTTGCCAACTTTGGCCCGGGGTCGTGGGAACGACCCTATAGTCGTCGGACAAGTCGGGGGCGAGCCCACCTAGTCCGGGGGTCGTGGGGACGACCCTATAGTCGTCGGACATGACGGTGGCGGGCCAGTCTAGTCCCGGGTCGTGGGGACGACCCTATAGTCGTCGGACATGTCGGCGGCTGGCCATCTTTGGCCCGTGGTCGTGGGGACGACCCTATAGTCGTCGGACATAACGGTGGCGGGCCAATCTAGTCCCGGGGTCGAGGGGACGACCCTATAGTCGTCGGACAAGTCGGCGGCGGGCCTACCTAGTCCCGGGGTCGTGGGGACCACCCTATAGTCGTCGGATAAGTCGGCAGCTTGCCAACTTTGGCCCGGGGTCGTGGGAACGCACCCTATAGTCGTCGGGCAAGTCGGCGGCGAGCCCACCTAGTCGGGGGGTCGTGGGGACGACCCTATAGTCGTCGGACAAGTCGGCGGCCGGCCAACCTAGTCCGGGGGTCGTGCGGACGACCCTATAGTCGTCGGACATGACTGTGGCGGGCCAGTCTAGTCCCGGGTCGTGGGGACGACCCTATAGTCGTCGGACATGTCGGCGGCTGGCCAACATTGGCCCGGGGTCGTGGGGACGACCCTATAGTCGTCGGACAAGTCGGCGGCGGGCCAACCTAGTCCCGGGGTCGTGGGGACGACCCTATAATCGTCGGACAAGCCGGCGGCTGGCCAACTTTGGCCCGTGGTCGTGGGGACGACCCTATAGTCGTCGGACAAGTCGGCGGCTGTCCAACTTTGGCCCGGGGTCGTGGGGACGACCCTATAGTCGTCGGACTTGACGGTGGCGGGCCAATCTAGTCCCGGGGTCGTGGGGACGACCCTATAGTCGTCGGACAAGTCGGCGGCGGGCCAACCTAGTCCCGGGGTCGTGGGGATGACCCTATAGTCGTCGGACATGACGGTGGCGGGCCAGTCTAGTCCCGGGTCGTGGGGACGACCCTATAGTCGTCGGACATGTCGCCGGCTGGCCACCTTTGGCCCGTGGTCGTGGGGACGACCCTATAGTCGTCGGACATAACGGTGGCGGGCCAATCTAGTCCCGGGGTCGTGGGGACGACCCTATAGTCGTCGGACAAGTCGGCGGCGGGCCTACCTAGTCCCGGGGTCGTTAGGACGACCCTATAGTCGTCGGATAAGTCGGCAGCTTGCCAACTTTGGCCCGGGGTCGTGGGAACGACCCTATAGTCGTCGGACATGTCGGCGGCTGGCCAACTTTGGCCTGTGGTCGTGGGGACGACCCTATAGTCGTCGGACATGTCGGCGGCTGGCCAACTTTGGCACGTGGTGGTGGGGACGACCCTATAGTCGTCAGACATGACGGTGGCGAGCCAACCTAGTCCCGGGGTCGTGGGGACGACCCTATAGTCGTCGGACAAGTCGGCGGCGAGCCCACCTAGTCGGGGGGTCGTGGGGACGACCCTATAGTCGTCGGACAAGTCGGCGGCGGGCCAACCTAGTCCCGGGGTCGTGGGGATGACCCTATAGTCGTCGGACATGACGGTGGCGGGCCAGTCTAGTCCCGGGTCGTGGGGACGACCCTATAGTCGTCGGACATGTCGGCGGCTGGCCAACTTTGGCCTGTGGTCGTGGGGACGACCCTATAGTCGTCGGACATGTCGGCGGCTGGCCAACTTTGGCACGTGGTGGTGGGGACGACCCTATAGTCGTCAGACATGACGGTGGCGAGCCAACCTAGTCCCGGGGTCGTGGGAACGCACCCTATAGTCGTCGGACAAGTCGGCGGCGAGCCCACCTAGTCGGGGGGTCGTGGGGACGACCCTATAGTCGTCGGACAAGTCGGCGGCCGGCCAACCTAGTCCGGGGGTCGTGGGGACGACCCTATAGTCGTCGGACATGACGGTGGCGGGCCAGTCTAGTCCCGGGTCGTGGGGACGACCCTATAGTCTTCGGACATGTCGGCGGCTGGCCAACTTTGGCCCGTGGTCGTGGGGACGACCGTATAGTCGTCGGAAATGTCGGTGGCTGTCCAACTTTGGCCCAGGGGTCGTGGGGACGACCCTATAGTCGTCGGACATGTCGGCGGCGAGCCAACATTGACCCGGAGTCGTGGGGACGACTCTATAGTCGTCGGACATGTCGGTGGCGGGCCAGTCTAGTCCCGGGTCGTGGGGACGACCCTATAGTCGTCGGACATGTCGGCGGCTGGCCAACTTTGGCCCGTGGTCGTGGAGACGACCCTATAGTCGTCGGAAATGTCGGTGGCTGTCCAACTTTGGCCCGGGGGTCGTGGGGACGACCCTATAGTCGTCGGACAAGTCGGCGGCGGGCCTACCTAGTCCCGGGGTCGTGGGGACGACCCTATTGTCGTCGGATAAGTCGGCAGCTTGCCAACTTTGGCCCGGGGTCGTGGGAACGACCCTATAGTCGTCGGACAAGTCGGGGGCGAGCCCACCTAGTCCGGGGGTCGTGGGGACGACCCTATAGTCGTCGGACATGACGGTGGCGGGCCAGTCTAGTCCCGGGTCGTGGGGACGACCCTATAGTCGTCGGACATGTCGGCGGCTGGCCATCTTTGGCCCGTGGTCGTGGGGACGACCCTATAGTCGTCGGACATAACGGTGGCGGGCCAATCTAGTCCCGGGGTCGAGGGGACGACCCTATAGTCGTCGGACAAGTCGGCGGCGGGCCTACCTAGTCCCGGGGTCGTGGGGACCACCCTATAGTCGTCGGATAAGTCGGCAGCTTGCCAACTTTGGCCCGGGGTCGTGGGAACGCACCCTATAGTCGTCGGGCAAGTCGGCGGCGAGCCCACCTAGTCGGGGGGTCGTGGGGACGACCCTATAGTCGTCGGACAAGTCGGCGGCCGGCCAACCTAGTCCGGGGGTCGTGCGGACGACCCTATAGTCGTCGGACATGACTGTGGCGGGCCAGTCTAGTCCCGGGTCGTGGGGACGACCCTATAGTCGTCGGACATGTCGGCGGCTGGCCAACTTTGGCCCGGGGTCGTGGGGACGACCCTATAGTCGTCGGACAAGTCGGCGGCGGGCCAACCTAGTCCCGGGGTCGTGGGGACGACTCTATAGTCGTCGGACATGTCGGTGGCGGGCCAGTCTAGTCCCGGGTCGTGGGGACGACCCTATAGTCGTCGGACATGTCGGCGGCTGGCCAACTTTGGCCCGTGGTCGTGGGGAGGACCCTATACTCGTCGGACAAGTCGGCGGCGTACCAACCTAGTCCGGGGGTCGTGGGGACGACCCTGTAGTCGTCGGACATGACGGTGGCGGGCCAGTCTAGTCCCGGGGTCGTGGGGAAGACCCTATAGTCGTCAGACATATCGGTGGCGAGCCAACCTAGTCCCGGGGTCGTGGGGACGACCCTATAGTCGTCGGACAAGTCGGCGGCGGGCCAACCTAGACCCGGGTCGTGGGGACGACCCTATAGTCGTCGGACATGTCGGCGGCTGGCCATCTTTGGCCCGTGGTCGTGGGGACGACCCTATAGTCGTCGGACATAACGGTGGCGGGCCAATCTAGTCCCGGGGTCGAGGGGACGACCCTATAGTCGTCGGACAAGTCGGCGGCGGGCCTACCTAGTCCCGGGGTCGTGGGGACCACCCTATAGTCGTCGGATAAGTCGGCAGCTTGCCAACTTTGGCCCGGGGTCGTGGGAACGCACCCTATAGTCGTCGGGCAAGTCGGCGGCGAGCCCACCTAGTCGGGGGGTCGTGGGGACGACCCTATAGTCGTCGGACAAGTCGGCGGCCGGCCAACCTAGTCCGGGGGTCGTGCGGACGACCCTATAGTCGTCGGACATGACTGTGGCGGGCCAGTCTAGTCCCGGGTCGTGGGGACGACCCTATAGTCGTCGGACATGTCGGCGGCTGGCCAACTTTGGCCCGGGGTCGTGGGGACGACCCTATAGTCGTCGGACAAGTCGGCGGCGGGCCAACTTTGGCCCGGGGGTCGTGGGGACGACCCTATAGTCGTCGGACAAGTCGGCGGCGGGCCTACCTAGTCCCGGGGTCGTGGGGACGACCCTATTGTCGTCGGATAAGTCGGCAGCTTGCCAACTTTGGCCCGGGGTCGTGGGAACGACCCTATAGTCGTCGGACAAGTCGGGGGCGAGCCCACCTAGTCCGGGGGTCGTGGGGACGACCCTATAGTCGTCGGACATGACGGTGGCGGGCCAGTCTAGTCCCGGGTCGTGGGGACGACCCTATAGTCGTCGGACATGTCGGCGGCTGGCCATCTTTGGCCCGTGGTCGTGGGGACGACCCTATAGTCGTCGGACATAACGGTGGCGGGCCAATCTAGTCCCGGGGTCGAGGGGACGACCCTATAGTCGTCGGACAAGTCGGCGGCGGGCCTACCTAGTCCCGGGGTCGTGGGGACCACCCTATAGTCGTCGGATAAGTCGGCAGCTTGCCAACTTTGGCCCGGGGTCGTGGGAACGCACCCTATAGTCGTCGGGCAAGTCGGCGGCGAGCCCACCTAGTCGGGGGGTCGTGGGGACGACCCTATAGTCGTCGGACAAGTCGGCGGCCGGCCAACCTAGTCCGGGGGTCGTGCGGACGACCCTATAGTCGTCGGACATGACTGTGGCGGGCCAGTCTAGTCCCGGGTCGTGGGGACGACCCTATAGTCGTCGGACATGTCGGCGGCTGGCCAACATTGGCCCGGGGTCGTGGGGACGACCCTATAGTCGTCGGACAAGTCGGCGGCGGGCCAACCTAGTCCCGGGGTCGTGGGGACGACCCTATAATCGTCGGACAAGCCGGCGGCTGGCCAACTTTGGCCCGTGGTCGTGGGGACGACCCTATAGTCGTCGGACAAGTCGGCGGCTGTCCAACTTTGGCCCGGGGTCGTGGGGACGACCCTATAGTCGTCGGACTTGACGGTGGCGGGCCAATCTAGTCCCGGGGTCGTGGGGACGACCCTATAGTCGTCGGACAAGTCGGCGGCGGGCCAACCTAGTCCCGGGGTCGTGGGGATGACCCTATAGTCGTCGGACATGACGGTGGCGGGCCAGTCTAGTCCCGGGTCGTGGGGACGACCCTATAGTCGTCGGACATGTCGCCGGCTGGCCACCTTTGGCCCGTGGTCGTGGGGACGACCCTATAGTCGTCGGACATAACGGTGGCGGGCCAATCTAGTCCCGGGGTCGTGGGGACGACCCTATAGTCGTCGGACAAGTCGGCGGCGGGCCTACCTAGTCCCGGGGTCGTTAGGACGACCCTATAGTCGTCGGATAAGTCGGCAGCTTGCCAACTTTGGCCCGGGGTCGTGGGAACGACCCTATAGTCGTCGGACATGTCGGCGGCTGGCCAACTTTGGCCTGTGGTCGTGGGGACGACCCTATAGTCGTCGGACATGTCGGCGGCTGGCCAACTTTGGCACGTGGTGGTGGGGACGACCCTATAGTCGTCAGACATGACGGTGGCGAGCCAACCTAGTCCCGGGGTCGTGGGGACGACCCTATAGTCGTCGGACAAGTCGGCGGCGAGCCCACCTAGTCGGGGGGTCGTGGGGACGACCCTATAGTCGTCGGACAAGTCGGCGGCGGGCCAACCTAGTCCCGGGGTCGTGGGGATGACCCTATAGTCGTCGGACATGACGGTGGCGGGCCAGTCTAGTCCCGGGTCGTGGGGACGACCCTATAGTCGTCGGACATGTCGGCGGCTGGCCAACTTTGGCCTGTGGTCGTGGGGACGACCCTATAGTCGTCGGACATGTCGGCGGCTGGCCAACTTTGGCACGTGGTGGTGGGGACGACCCTATAGTCGTCAGACATGACGGTGGCGAGCCAACCTAGTCCCGGGGTCGTGGGAACGCACCCTATAGTCGTCGGACAAGTCGGCGGCGAGCCCACCTAGTCGGGGGGTCGTGGGGACGACCCTATAGTCGTCGGACAAGTCGGCGGCCGGCCAACCTAGTCCGGGGGTCGTGGGGACGACCCTATAGTCGTCGGACATGACGGTGGCGGGCCAGTCTAGTCCCGGGTCGTGGGGACGACCCTATAGTCTTCGGACATGTCGGCGGCTGGCCAACTTTGGCCCGTGGTCGTGGGGACGACCGTATAGTCGTCGGAAATGTCGGTGGCTGTCCAACTTTGGCCCAGGGGTCGTGGGGACGACCCTATAGTCGTCGGACATGTCGGCGGCGAGCCAACATTGACCCGGAGTCGTGGGGACGACTCTATAGTCGTCGGACATGTCGGTGGCGGGCCAGTCTAGTCCCGGGTCGTGGGGACGACCCTATAGTCGTCGGACATGTCGGCGGCTGGCCAACTTTGGCCCGTGGTCGTGGAGACGACCCTATAGTCGTCGGAAATGTCGGTGGCTGTCCAACTTTGGCCCGGGGGTCGTGGGGACGACCCTATAGTCGTCGGACAAGTCGGCGGCGGGCCTACCTAGTCCCGGGGTCGTGGGGACGACCCTATTGTCGTCGGATAAGTCGGCAGCTTGCCAACTTTGGCCCGGGGTCGTGGGAACGACCCTATAGTCGTCGGACAAGTCGGGGGCGAGCCCACCTAGTCCGGGGGTCGTGGGGACGACCCTATAGTCGTCGGACATGACGGTGGCGGGCCAGTCTAGTCCCGGGTCGTGGGGACGACCCTATAGTCGTCGGACATGTCGGCGGCTGGCCATCTTTGGCCCGTGGTCGTGGGGACGACCCTATAGTCGTCGGACATAACGGTGGCGGGCCAATCTAGTCCCGGGGTCGAGGGGACGACCCTATAGTCGTCGGACAAGTCGGCGGCGGGCCTACCTAGTCCCGGGGTCGTGGGGACCACCCTATAGTCGTCGGATAAGTCGGCAGCTTGCCAACTTTGGCCCGGGGTCGTGGGAACGCACCCTATAGTCGTCGGGCAAGTCGGCGGCGAGCCCACCTAGTCGGGGGGTCGTGGGGACGACCCTATAGTCGTCGGACAAGTCGGCGGCCGGCCAACCTAGTCCGGGGGTCGTGCGGACGACCCTATAGTCGTCGGACATGACTGTGGCGGGCCAGTCTAGTCCCGGGTCGTGGGGACGACCCTATAGTCGTCGGACATGTCGGCGGCTGGCCAACTTTGGCCCGGGGTCGTGGGGACGACCCTATAGTCGTCGGACAAGTCGGCGGCGGGCCAACCTAGTCCCGGGGTCGTGGGGACGACTCTATAGTCGTCGGACATGTCGGTGGCGGGCCAGTCTAGTCCCGGGTCGTGGGGACGACCCTATAGTCGTCGGACATGTCGGCGGCTGGCCAACTTTGGCCCGTGGTCGTGGGGAGGACCCTATACTCGTCGGACAAGTCGGCGGCGTACCAACCTAGTCCGGGGGTCGTGGGGACGACCCTGTAGTCGTCGGACATGACGGTGGCGGGCCAGTCTAGTCCCGGGGTCGTGGGGAAGACCCTATAGTCGTCAGACATATCGGTGGCGAGCCAACCTAGTCCCGGGGTCGTGGGGACGACCCTATAGTCGTCGGACAAGTCGGCGGCGGGCCAACCTAGACCCGGGTCGTGGGGACGACCCTATAGTCGTCGGACATGTCGGCGGCTGGCCATCTTTGGCCCGTGGTCGTGGGGACGACCCTATAGTCGTCGGACATAACGGTGGCGGGCCAATCTAGTCCCGGGGTCGAGGGGACGACCCTATAGTCGTCGGACAAGTCGGCGGCGGGCCTACCTAGTCCCGGGGTCGTGGGGACCACCCTATAGTCGTCGGATAAGTCGGCAGCTTGCCAACTTTGGCCCGGGGTCGTGGGAACGCACCCTATAGTCGTCGGGCAAGTCGGCGGCGAGCCCACCTAGTCGGGGGGTCGTGGGGACGACCCTATAGTCGTCGGACAAGTCGGCGGCCGGCCAACCTAGTCCGGGGGTCGTGCGGACGACCCTATAGTCGTCGGACATGACTGTGGCGGGCCAGTCTAGTCCCGGGTCGTGGGGACGACCCTATAGTCGTCGGACATGTCGGCGGCTGGCCAACTTTGGCCCGGGGTCGTGGGGACGACCCTATAGTCGTCGGACAAGTCGGCGGCGGGCCAACCTAGTCCCGGGGTCGTGGGGACGACTCTATAGTCGTCGGACATGTCGGTGGCGGGCCAGTCTAGTCCCGGGTCGTGGGGACGACCCTATAGTCGTCGGACATGTCGGCGGCTGGCCAACTTTGGCCCGTGGTCGTGGGGAGGACCCTATACTCGTCGGACAAGTCGGCGGCGTACCAACCTAGTCCGGGGGTCGTGGGGACGACCCTGTAGTCGTCGGACATGACGGTGGCGGGCCAGTCTAGTCCCGGGGTCGTGGGGAAGACCCTATAGTCGTCAGACATATCGGTGGCGAGCCAACCTAGTCCCGGGGTCGTGGGGACGACCCTATAGTCGTCGGACATGTCGGCGGCTGGCCAACTTTGGCCTGTGGTCGTGGGGACGACCCTATAGTCGTCGGAAATGACGGTGGCGGGCCAATCTAGTCCCGGTGTCGTGGGGACGACCCTACAGTCGTCGGACAAGTCGGCGGCGAGCCAATCTAGTCCCGCGGTCGTGGGGACGACCCTATAGTCGTCGGACAAATCAGCGGCTGGCCAACATTGGCCCGTGGTCGTGGGGACGACCATATAGTCGTCGGACAAGTCGGCGGCGGGCCAACCTAGTCCCGGGGTCATGGGGACGACCCTATAGTCGTCGGACAAGTCAGCGGCTGGCCAACATTGGCCCGTGGTCGTGGGGACGACCATATATTCGTCGGACATGACGGTGGCGGGCCACTCTAGTCCCGGGTTGTGGGGACGACCCTATAGTCGTCGGACATGTCGGCGGCTGGCCAACTTTGTCCCGGGGTCGTGGGGACGACCCTATAGTCGTCGGATATGTCGGCGGCTGGCCAACTTTGGCCCGTGGTCGTGGGGACGACCCTATAGTCGTCGGAAATGTCGGTGGCTGTCCAACTTTGGCCCGGGGGTCGTGGGGACGACCCTATAGTCGTCGGACATGTCGGCGGCGAGCCAACATTGACCCGGGGTCGTGGGGACGACTCTATAGTCGTCGGACATGTCGGTGGCGGGCCTGTCTAGTCCCGGGTCGTGGGGACGACCCTATAGTCGTCGGACATGTCGGCAGCTGGCCAACGTTGGCCCGTGGTCGTGGGGAGGACCCTATACTCGTCGGACAAGTCGGCGGCGTACCAACCTAGTCCGGGGGTCGTGGGGACGACCCTATAGTCGTCGGACATGACGGTGGCGGGCCAGTCTAGTCCCGGGTCATGGGGACGACCCTATAGTCGTCGGACAAGTCGGCGGCTGGCCAACTTTGGCCCCTGGTCGTGGGGACGACCCTATAGTCGTCGGAAATGACGGTGGCGGGCCAATCTAGTCCCGGGGTCGTGGCGACGACCCTACAGTCGTCGGACAAGTCGGCGGCGGGCCAACCTAGTCCCGGGGTCGTGGGGATGACCCTATAGTCGTCGGACATGACGGTGGCGGGCCAGTCTAGTCCCGGGTCGTGGCGACGACCCTATAGTCGTCGGACATGTCGCCGGCTGGCCACCTTTGGCCCGTGGTCGTGGGGACGACCCTATAGTCGTCGGACATAACGGTGGCGGGCCAATCTAGTCCCGGGGTCGTGGGGACGACCCTATAGTCGTCGGACAAGTCGGCGGCGGGCCTACCTAGTCCCGGGGTCGTGGGGACGACCCTATAGTCGTCGGATAAGTCGGCAGCTTGCCAACTTTGGCCCGGGGTCGTGGGAACGACCCTATAGTCGTCGGACAAGTCGGGGGCGAGCCCACCTACTCCGGGGGTCGTGGGGACGAACCTATAGTCGTCGGACAAGTCGGCGGCCGGCCAACCTAGTCCGGGGGTCGTGGGGACGACCCTATAGTCGTCGGACATGACGGTGGCGGGCCAGTCTAGTCCCGGGTCGTGCGGACGACCCTATAGTCGTCGGACATGTCGGCGGCTGGCCATCTTTGGCCCGTGGTCGTGGGGACGACCCTATAGTCGTCGGACATAACGGTGGCGGGCCAATCTAGTCCCGGGGTCGTGGGGACGACCCTATAGTCGTCGGACAAGTCGGCGGCGGGCCTACCTAGTCCCGGGGTCGTGGGGACCACCCTATAGTCGTCGGATAAGTCGGCAGCTTGCCAACTTTGGCCCGGGGTCGTGGGAACGCACCCTATAGTCGTCGGACAAGTCGGCGGCGAGCCCACCTAGTCGGGGGGTCGTGGGGACGACCCTATAGTCGTCGGACAAGTCGGCGGCCGGCCAACCTAGTCCGGGGGTCGTGGGGACGACCCTATAGTCGTCGGACATGACGGTGGCGGGCCAGTCTAGTCCCGGGTCGTGGGGACGACCCTATAGTCTTCGGACATGTCGGCGGCTGGCCAACTTTGGCCCGTGGTCGTGGGGACGACCGTATAGTCGTCGGAAATGTCGGTGGCTGTCCAACTTTGGCCCAGGGGTCGTGGGGACGACCCTATAGTCGTCGGACATGTCGGCGGCGAGCCAACATTGACCCGGAGTCGTGGGGACGACTCTATAGTCGTCGGACATGTCGGTGGCGGGCCAGTCTAGTCCCGGGTCGTGGGGACGACCCTATAGTCGTCGGACATGTCGGCGGCTGGCCAACTTTGGCCCGTGGTCGTGGAGACGACCCTATAGTCGTCGGAAATGTCGGTGGCTGTCCAACTTTGGCCCGGGGGTCGTGGGGACGACCCTATAGTCGTCGGACAAGTCGGCGGCGGGCCTACCTAGTCCCGGGGTCGTGGGGACGACCCTATTGTCGTCGGATAAGTCGGCAGCTTGCCAACTTTGGCCCGGGGTCGTGGGAACGACCCTATAGTCGTCGGACAAGTCGGGGGCGAGCCCACCTAGTCCGGGGGTCGTGGGGACGACCCTATAGTCGTCGGACATGACGGTGGCGGGCCAGTCTAGTCCCGGGTCGTGGGGACGACCCTATAGTCGTCGGACATGTCGGCGGCTGGCCATCTTTGGCCCGTGGTCGTGGGGACGACCCTATAGTCGTCGGACATAACGGTGGCGGGCCAATCTAGTCCCGGGGTCGAGGGGACGACCCTATAGTCGTCGGACAAGTCGGCGGCGGGCCTACCTAGTCCCGGGGTCGTGGGGACCACCCTATAGTCGTCGGATAAGTCGGCAGCTTGCCAACTTTGGCCCGGGGTCGTGGGAACGCACCCTATAGTCGTCGGGCAAGTCGGCGGCGAGCCCACCTAGTCGGGGGGTCGTGGGGACGACCCTATAGTCGTCGGACAAGTCGGCGGCCGGCCAACCTAGTCCGGGGGTCGTGCGGACGACACTATAGTCGTCGGACATGACTGTGGCGGGCCAGTCTAGTCCCGGGTCGTGGGGACGACCCTATAGTCGTCGGACATGTCGGCGGCTGGCCAACTTTGGCCCGTGGTCGTGGGGACGACCGTATAGTCGTCGGAAATGTCGGTGGCTGTCCAACTTTGGCCCAAGGGTCGTGGGGACGACCCTATAGTCGTCGGACATGTCGGCGGCGAGCCAACATTGACCCGGGGTCGTGGGGACGACTCTATAGTCGTCGGACATGTCGGTGGCGGGCCAGTCTAGTCCCGGGTCGTGGGGACGACCCTATAGTCGTCGGACATGTCGGCGGCTGGCCAACTTTGGCCCGTGGTCGTGGGGAGGACCCTATACTCGTCGGACAAGTCGGCGGCGTACCAACCTAGTCCGGGGGTCGTGGGGACGACCCTGTAGTCGTCGGACATGACGGTGGCGGGCCAGTCTAGTCCCGGGTCATGAGGACGACCCTATAGTCGTCGGACAAGCCGGCGGCTGGCCAGCTTTGGCCCGTGGTCGTGGGGACGACCCTATAGTCGTGGGAAATGACGGTGGCGGGCCAATCTAGTCCCGGGTCGTGGGGACGACCCTATAATCGTCGGACATGTCGGCGGCTGGCCATCTTTGGCCCGGGGTCGTGGGGACGACCCTATAGTCGTCAGACATGTCGGTGGCGAGCCAACCTAGTCCCGGGGTCGTGGGGACGACCCTATAGTCGTCGGACAAGTCGGCGGCGGGCCAACCTAGTCCCGGGGTCGTGGGGATGACCCTATAGTCGTCGGACAAGTCGGCGGCGAGCCCACCTAGTCGGGGGGTCGTGGGGACGACCCTATAGTCGTCGGACAAGTCGGCGGCCGGCCAACCTAGTCCGGGGGTCGTGGGGACGACCCTATAGTCGTCGGACATGACGGTGGCGGGCCAGTCTAGTCCCGGGTCGTGGGGACGTCCCTATAGTCGTCGGACATGTCGGCGGCTGGCCAACTTTGGCCTGTGGTCGTGGGGACGACCCTATAGTCGTCGGACATGTCAGCGGCTGGCCAACTTTGGCACGTGGTGGTGGGGACGACCCTATAGTCGTCAGACATGACGGTGGCGAGCCAACCTAGTCCCGGGGTCGTGGGGACGACCCTATAGTCGTCGGACAAGTCGGCGGCGAGCCCACCTAGTCGGGGGGTCGTGGGGACGACCCTATAGTCGTCGGACAAGTCGGCGGCGGGCCAGTCTAGTCCCGGGTCATGGGGACGACCCTATAGTCGTCGGATATGTCGGCGGCTGGCCAACTTTCGCCCGTGGTCGTGGGGACGACCCTATAGTCGTCGGAAATGTCGGTGGCTGTCCAACTTTGGCCCGGGGTCGTGGGGACGACCCTATAGTCGTCGGAAATGACGGTGGTGGGCCAATCTATTCCCGGGGTCGTGGGGACGACCGTATAGTCGTCGGACATATCAGCGGCTGGCCAACTTTGGCCCGGGGTCGTGGGGACGACCCTATAGTCGTCGGACAAGTCGGCGGCGGGCCAACCTAGTCCCGGGGTCGTGGGGACGACCCTATAATCGTCGGACAAGCCGGCGGCTGGCCAACTTTGGCCCGTGGTCGTGGGGACGACCCTATAGTCGTCGGACAAGTCGGCGGCTGTCCAACTTTGGCCCGGGGTCGTGGGGACGACCCTATAGTCGTCGGACTTGACGGTGGCGGGCCAATCTAGTCCCGAGGTCGTGGGGACGACCCTATAGTCGTCAGACATATCGGTGTCGAGCCAACCTAGTCCCGGGGTCGTGGGGACGACCCTATAGTCGTCGGACAAGTCGGCGGCGGGCCAACCTAGACCCGGGGTCGTGGGGATGACCCTATAGTCGTCGGACAAGTCGGCGGCTGGCCAAATATGGCCCGTGGTCGTGGGGACGACCCTATAGTCGTCGGAAATGTCGGCGGCGAGCCAACCTAGTCCCGGCGTCGTGGGGACGACCCTATAATGTTCGGACAAGTCGGCAGCTGGCCAAATTTGGCCCGTGGTCGAGAGGACGACCCTATAGTCGTCGGAAATGTCGGCGGCTGGCCAACTTTGGCCCGTGGTCGTGAAGACGACCTTATAGTCGTCGGACAAGACGGTGGCGGGCCAATCTAGTCCCGGGGTCGTGGGGACGACCCTATAGTCGTCGGACATGACGGTGTCGGGCCAATCTAGTCCCGGGATCGTGGGGACGACCCTATAGTCGTCGGACATGTTGGCGGCTGGCCAGCTTTGGCCCATGGTCGTGGGGACGATCCGATAGTCGTCGGACGTGACGGTGGCTAGCCAATCTAGTCCCGGGCTCGTGGGGACGACCCTATAGTCGTCGGACATGTCGGTGGCGGGCCAATCTAGTCCCGGGGTCGTGGGGACGACCCTACAGTCGTCGGACTTGACGGTGGCGGGCCAATCTAGTCCCGGGGTCAAGGGGACGACCCTATAGTCGTTGGACATGACGGTGGCGGGCCAATCTAGTCCCGGGGTCGTAGGGACGACCCTATAGTCGTCGGACATGTCGGCGATTGGCCAACATTGGCCCGGGGTCGTGGGGACGAGCCTATAGTCGTCGGACATGTCGGCGGCTGGCCAACCTAGTCCCGAGGTCGTGGGGACGACCCTATAATCGTCGGACTTGACGGTGGCGGGCCAATCTAGTCCCGGGGTCCGTGGGGACCACCCTATAGTCGTCGGAAATGTCGGTGGCTGTCCAACTTTGGCCCGGGGGTCGTGGGGACGACCCTATAGTCGTCGGACATGTCGGCGGCGAGCCAACATTGACCCGGGGTCGTGGGGACGACTCTATAGTCGTCGGACATGTCGGCGGCTGGCCAAATATGACCCGGGGACGTGGGGACGACCCTATAGTCTTCGGACAAGTCGGCGGCTGGCCAAATTTGGCCCGGGGTCGTGGGGACGACCCTATAGTCGTCGGACTTGACGGTGGCAGGCCAATCTAGTCCCGGGGTCGTGGGGACGACCCTATAGTCGTCAGACATATCGGTGGCGAGCCAACCTAGTCCCGGGGTCGTGGGGACGACCCTATAGTCGTCGGACAAGTCGGCGGCGGGCCAACCTAGACCCGGGGTCGTGGGGATGACCCTATAGTCGTCGGACATGACGGTGGCGGGCTAGTCTAGTCCCGGGTCGTGGGGACGACCCTATAGTCGTCGGACATGTCGGCGGCTGGCCAACTTTGGCCTGTGGTCGTGGGGACGACCCTATAGTCGTCGGAAATGACGGTGGCGGGCCAATCTAGTCCCGGTGTCGTGGGGACGACCCTACAGTCGTCGGACAAGTCGGCGGCGAGCCAATCTAGTCCCGCGGTCGTGGGGACGACCCTATAGTCGTCGGACAAATCAGCGGCTGGCCAACATTGGCCCGTGGTCGTGGGGACGACCATATAGTCGTCGGACAAGTCGGCGGCGGGCCAACCTAGTCCCGGGGTCGTGGGGACGACCCTATAATCGTCGGACAAGCCGGCGGCTGGCCAACTTTGGCCCGTGGTCGTGGGGACGACCCTATAGTCGTCGGACAAGTCGGCGGCTGTCCAACTTTGGCCCGGGGTCGTGGGGACGACCCTATAGTCGTCAGACATGACGGTGGCGAGCCAACCTAGTCCCGGGGTCGCGGGGACGACCCTATAGTTGTCGGACAAGTCGGCGGCGAGCCCACCTAGTCGGGGGGTCGTGGGGACGACCCTATACTCGTCGGACATGTCGGCGGCTGGCCAACCTAGTCCCGAGGTCGTGGGGACGACCGTATAGTCGTCGGACATGTCGGCGGCTGGCCAACTTTGGCCCGTGGTCGTGGGGAGGACCCTATAATCGTCGGACAAGTCGGCGGCGTACCAACCTAGTCCGGGGTTCGTGGGGACGACCCTATAGTCGTCGGACATGTCGGCGGCTGGCCAACTTTGGCCCGTGGTCGTGGGGACGACCGTATAGTCGTCGGAAATGTCGGTGGCTGTCCAACTTTGGCCCAAGGGTCGTGGGGACGACCCTATAGTCGTCGGACATGTCGGCGGCGAGCCAACATTGACCCGGGGTCGTGGGGACGACTCTATAGTCGTCGGACATGTCGGTGGCGGGCCAGTCTAGTCCCGGGTCGTGGGGACGACCCTATAGTCGTCGGACAAGTCGGCGGCGGGCCAACCTAGTCCCGGGGTCGTGGGGATGACCCTATAGTCGTCGGACAAGTCGGCGGCGAGCCCACCTAGTCGGGGGGTCGTGGGGACGACCCTATAGTCGTCGGACAAGTCGGCGGCCGGCCAACCTAGTCCGGGGGTCGTGGGGACGACCCTATAGTCGTCGGACATGACGGTGGCGGGCCAGTCTAGTCCCGGGTCGTGGGGACGACCCTATAGTCGTCGGACATGTCGGCGGCTGGCCAACTTTGGCCTGTGGTCGTGGGGACGACCCTATAGTCGTCGGACATGTCGGCGGCTGGCCAACTTTGGCACGTGGTGGTGGGGACGACCCTATAGTCGTCAGACATGACGGTGGCGAGCCAACCTAGTCCCGGGGTCGTGGGGACGACCCTATAGTCGTCGGACAAGTCGGCGGCGAGCCCACCTAGTCGGGGGGTCGTGGGGACGACCCTATAGTCGTCGGACAAGTCGGCGGCGGGCCAGTCTAGTCCCGGGTCATGGGGACGACCCTATAGTCGTCGGATATGTCGGCGGCTGGCCAACTTTGGCCCGTGGTCGTGGGGACGACCCTATAGTCGTCGGAAATGTCGGTGGCTGTCCAACTTTGGCCCGGGGTCGTGGGGACGACCCTATAGTCGTCGGAAATGACGGTGGCGGGCCAATCTATTCCCGGGGTCGTGGGGACGACCGTATATTCGTCGGACATATCAGCGGCTGGCCAACTTTGGCCCGGGGTCGTGGGGACGACCCTATAGTCGTCGGACAAGTCGGCGGCGGGCCAACCTAGTCCCGGGGTCGTGGGGACGACCCTATAATCGTCGGACAAGCCGGCGGCTGGCCAACTTTGGCCCGTGGTCGTGGGGACGACCCTATAGTCGTCGGACAAGTCGGCGGCGAGCCCACCTAGTCGGGGGGTCGTGGGGACGACCCTATACTCGTCGGACATGTCGGCGGCTGGCCAACCTAGTCCCGAGGTCGTGGGGACGACCGTATAGTCGTCGGACATGTCGGCGGCTGGCCAACTTTGGCCCGTGGTCGTGGGGAGGACCCTATACTCGTCGGACAAGTCGGCGGCGTACCAACCTAGTCCGGGGTTCGTGGGGACGACCCTATAGTCGTCGGACATGACGGTGGCGGGCCAGTCTAGTCCCGGGTCATGGGGACGACCCTATAGTCGTCGGACAAGTCGGCGGCTGGCCAACTTTGGCCCGTGGTCGTGGGGACGACCCTATAGTCGTCGGAAATGACGGTGGCGGGCCAATCTAGTCCCGCGGTCGTGGGGACGAGCCTACAGTCGTCGGACAAGTCGGCGGCGAGCCAATCTAGTCCCGCGGTCGTGGGGACGACCCTATAGTCGTCGGATATGTCGGCGGCTGGCCAACTTTGGCCCGTGGTCGTGGGGACGACCCTATAGTCGTCGGAAATGTCGGTGGCTGTCCAACTTTGGCCCGGGGGTCGTGGGGACGACCCTATAGTCGTCGGACATGTCGGCGGCGAGCCAACATTGACCCGGGGTCGTGGGGACGACTCTATAGTCGTCGGACATGTCGGTGGCGGGCCAGTCTAGTCCCGGGTCGTGGGGACGACCCTATAGTCGTCGGACATGTCGGCAGCTGGCCAACGTTGGCCCGTGGTCGTGGGGAGGACCCTATACTCGTCGGACAAGTCGGCGGCGTACCAACCTAGTCCGGGGGTCGTGGGGACGACCCTATAGTCGTCGGACATGACGGTGGCGGGCCAGTCTAGTCCCGGGTCATGGGGACGACCCTATAGTCGTCGGACAAGTCGGCGGCTGGCCAACTTTGGCCCCTGGTCGTGGGGACGACCCTATAGTCGTCGGATATTTCGGCGGCATGCCAACTTTGGCCCGTGGTCGTGGGGACGACCCTATAGTTGTTGGACATGACGGTGGCGGGCTAATCTAGTCCCGGGGTCGTAGGGACGACCCTATAGTCGTTGGACATGTCGGCGATTGGCCAACGTTGGCCCGTGGTCGTGGGGAGGACCCTATACTCGTCGGACAAGTCGGCGGCGTACCAACCTAGTCCGGGGGTCGTGGGGACGACCCTATAGTCGTCGGACATGACGGTGGCGGGCCAGTCTAGTCCCGGGTCATGGGGACGACCCTATAGTCGTCGGACAAGTCGGCGGCTGGCCAACTTTGGCCCCTGGTCGTGGGGACGACCCTATAGTCGTCGGAAATGACGGTGGCGGGCCAATCTAGTCCCGGGGTCGTGGCGACGACCCTACAGTCGTCGGACAAGTCGGCGGCGAGCCAATCTAGTCCCGCGGTCGTGGGGACGACCCTATAGTCGTCGGAAATGACGGTGGCGGGCCAATCTAGTCCCGGGGTCGTGGGGACGACCCTATAGTCGTCGGACAAGTCGGCGGCGGGCCAGTCTAGTCCCGGGTCGTGCGGACGACCCTATAGTCGTCGGATAAGTCGGCAGCTTGCCAACTTTGGCCCGGGGTCGTGGGAACGACCCTATCGTCGTCGGACAAGTCGGGGGCGAGCCCACCTACTCCGGGGGTCGTGGGGACGAACCTATAGTCGTCGGACAAGTCGGCGGCTGGCCATCTTTGGCCCGTGGTCGTGGGGACGACCCTATAGTCGTCGGACATAACGGTGGCGGGCCAGTCTAGTCCCGGGTCGTGCGGACGACCCTATAGTCGTCGGACATGTCGGCGGCTGGCCATCTTTGGCCCGTGGTCGTGGGGACGACCCTATAGTCGTCGGACATAACGGTGGCGGGCCAATCTAGTCCCGGGGTCGTGGGGACGACCCTATAGTCGTCGGACAAGTCGGCGGCGGGCCTACCTAGTCCCGGGGTCGTGGGGACCACCCTATAGTCGTCGGATAAGTCGGCAGCTTGCCAACTTTGGCCCGGGGTCGTGGGAACGCACCCTATAGTCGTCGGACAAGTCGGCGGCGAGCCCACCTAGTCGGGGGGTCGTGGGGACGACCCTATAGTCGTCGGACAAGTCGGCGGCCGGCCAACCTAGTCCGGGGGTCGTGGGGACGACCCTATAGTCGTCGGACATGACGGTGGCGGGCCAGTCTAGTCCCGGGTCGTGGGGACGACCCTATAGTCTTCGGACATGTCGGCGGCTGGCCAACTTTGGCCCGTGGTCGTGGGGACGACCGTATAGTCGTCGGAAATGTCGGTGGCTGTCCAACTTTGGCCCAGGGGTCGTGGGGACGACCCTATAGTCGTCGGACATGACGGTGGCGGGCCAGTCTAGTCCCGGGTCATGGGGACGACCCTATAGTCGTCGGACAAGTCGGCGGCTGGCCAACTTTGGCCCCTGGTCGTGGGGACGACCCTATAGTCGTCGGATATTTCGGCGGCATGCCAACTTTGGCCCGTGGTCGTGGGGACGACCCTATAGTTGTTGGACATGACGGTGGCGGGCTAATCTAGTCCCGGGGTCGTAGGGACGACCCTATAGTCGTTGGACATGTCGGCGATTGGCCAACGTTGGCCCGTGGTCGTGGGGAGGACCCTATACTCGTCGGACAAGTCGGCGGCGTACCAACCTAGTCCGGGGGTCGTGGGGACGACCCTATAGTCGTCGGACATGACGGTGGCGGGCCAGTCTAGTCCCGGGTCATGGGGACGACCCTATAGTCGTCGGACAAGTCGGTGGCTGTCCAACTTTGGCCCGGGGTCGTGGGGACGACCCTATAGTCGTCGGAAATGACGGTGGTGGGCCAATCTATTCCCGGGGTCGTGGGGACGACCGTATAGTCGTCGGACATATCAGCGGCTGGCCAACTTTGGCCCGGGGTCGTGGGGACGACCCTATAGTCGTCGGACAAGTCGGCGGCGGGCCAACCTAGTCCCGGGGTCGTGGGGACGACCCTATAATCGTCGGACAAGCCGGCGGCTGGCCAACTTTGGCCCGTGGTCGTGGGGACGACCCTATAGTCGTCGGACAAGTCGGCGGCTGTCCAACTTTGGCCCGGGGTCGTGGGGACGACCCTATAGTCGTCGGACTTGACGGTGGCGGGCCAATCTAGTCCCGAGGTCGTGGGGACGACCCTATAGTCGTCAGACATATCGGTGGCGAGCCAACCTAGTCCCGGGGTCGTGGGGACGACCCTATAGTCGTCGGACAAGTCGGCGGCGGGCCAACCTAGACCCGGGGTCGTGGGGATGACCCTATAGTCGTCGGACAAGTCGGCGGCTGGACAAATATGGCCCGTGGTCGTGGGGACGACCCTATAGTCGTCGGACATGACGGTGGCGGGCCAGTCTAGTCCCGGGTCATGGGGACGACCCTATAGTCGTCGGACAAGTCGGCGGCTGGCCAACTTTGGCCCCTGGTCGTGGGGACGACCCTATAGTCGTCGGATATTTCGGCGGCATGCCAACTTTGGCCCGTGGTCGTGGGGACGACCCTATAGTTGTTGGACATGACGGTGGCGGGCTAATCTAGTCCCGGGGTCGTAGGGACGACCCTATAGTCGTTGGACATGTCGGCGATTGGCCAACATTGGCCTGGGGTCGTGGGGACGACCCTATAGTCGTCGGACATGTCGGCGGCTGGCCAACTTTGGCCCGTGGTTGTGGGGACGACCCTATAGTCGTTGGACATGACGGTGGCGGGCCAATCTAGTCCCGGGGTCGTGGGGACGACCCTATAGTCGTCGGACATGTCGGCGGGTGGCCAACTTTGGCCCGGTGTCGTGGGGACGACTCTATAGTCGTCGGAAATGTCGGCGGCTGGCCAGCCTGGACCCGGGGTCGTGGGGACGACCCTATTGTTGTCGGACATGACGGTGGCGGGCCAATCTAGTCTCGCGGTCGTGGGGACGACCCTATAATCGTCGGACATGACGGTGGCGGGCCAATCTAGTCCCGGGGTCGTGGGGACGACCCTATAGTCGTCGGACATGTCGGCGGCTGGCCAACTTTGGCCCGGTGTCGTGGGGACGACCCTATAGTCGTCGGACATTTCGGCGGCATGCCAACTTTGGCCCGTGGTCGTGGGGACGACCCTATAGTTGTTGGACATGACGGTGGCGGGCTAATCTAGTCCCGGGGTCGTAGGGACGACCCTATAGTCGTTGGACATGTCGGCGATTGGCCAACATTGGCCCGGGGTCGTGGGGACGACCCTATTGTCGTCGGACATGTCGGCGGCTGGCCAATCTAGTCCCGGGGTCGTGGGGACGACCCTATTGTCGTCGGACATGGCGGTGGCGGGCCACTCTAGTCCCGTGGTCGTGGGGACGACCCTATAGTCTTCGGACATGACGGTAGCGGGCCAATCTAGACCCAAGGTCCTGGGGACGACCCTATAGTAGTCGGACATGTCGGCGGCTGTCCAACTTTGGCCCGGAGTCGTGGGGACGACTCTATAGTCGTCGGACATGTCGGCGGCTGGCCAACCTAGTCCCGGGGTCGTGGGGACGACCCTATTGTCGTCGGACATGACGGTGGCGGGCCAATCTAGCCCCGGGGTCGTGGGGACGACCCTACAGTCGTCGGACAAGTCGGCGGCGGGCCAAGCTTGTCCCGGGGTCGTGGGGACGACCCTATAATCGTCGGACATGACGGTGGCGGGCCAATCTAGTCCCGGGGTCGTGGGGACGACCCTATAATCGTTGGACATGACGGTGGCGGGCCAATCTAGTCCCGGGGTCGTAGGGACGACCCTATAGTCGTCGGACATGTCGGCGGCTGGCCAACTTTGGCCCGTGGTTGTGGGGACGACCCTATAGTCGTTGGACATGACGGTGGCGGGCTAATCTAGTCCCGGGGTCGTGGGGACGACCCTATAATCGTCGGACATGACGGTGGCGGGCCAATCTAGTCCCGGGGTCGTGGGGACGACCCTATAGTCGTCGGACATGTCGGCGGCTGGCCAACTTTGGCCCGGTGTCGTGGGGACGACTCTATAGTCGTCGGAAATGTCGGCGGCTGGCCAGCCTGGACCCGGGGTCGTGGGGACGACCCTATTGTTGTCGGACATGACGGTGGCGGGCCAATCTAGTCTCGCGGTCGTGGGGACGACCCTATAGTCGTCGGACATGACGGTGGCGGGCCAATCTAGTCCCGGGGTCGTAGGGACGACCCTATAGTCGTCGGACATGTCGGCGGCTGGCCAACTTTGGCCCGGTGTCGTGGGGACGACCCTATAGTCGTCGGAAATTTCGGCGGCATGCCAACTTTGGCCCGTGGTCGTGGGGACGACGCTATAGTTGTTGGACATGACGGTGGCGGGCTAATCTAGTCCCGGGGTCGTAGGGACGACCCTATAGTCGTTGGACATGTCGGCGATTGGCCAACATTGGCCCGGGGTCGTGGGGACGACCCTAATGTCGTCGGACATGTCGGCGGCTGGCCAACCTAGTCCCGGGGTCGTGGGGACGACCCTATTGTCGTCGGACATGGCGGTGGCGGGCCACTCTAGTCCCGTGGTCGTGGGGACGACCCTATAGTCTTCGGACATGACGGTAGCGGGCCAATCTAGACCCAAGGTCCTGGGGACGACCCTATAGTAGTCGGACATGTCGGCGGCTGTCCAACTTTGGCCCGGAGTCGTGGGGACGACTCTATAGTCGTCGGACATGTCGGCGGCTGGCCAACCTAGACCCGGGGTCGTGGGGACGACCCTATTGTCGTCGGACATGACGGTGGCGGGCCAATCTAGCCCCGGGGTCGTGGGGACGACCCTACAGTCGTCGGACAAGTCGGCGGCGGGCCAAGCTTGTCCCGGGGTCGTGGGGACGACCCTATAATCGTCGGACATGACGGTGGCGGGCCAATCTAGTCCCGGGGTCGTGGGGACGACCCTATAATCGTTGGACATGACGGTGGCGGGCCAATCTAGTCCCGGGGTCGCAGGGACGACCCTATAGTCGTCGGACATGTCGGCGGCTGGCCAACTTTGGCCCGTGGTTGTGGGGACGACCCTATAGTCGTTGGACATGACGGTGGCGGGCTAATCTAGTCCCGGGGTCGTGGGAACGACCCTATAATCGTCGGACATGACGGTGGCGGGCCAATCTAGTCCCGGGGTCGTGGGGACGACCCTATAATCGTTGGACATGACGGTGGCGAGCCAATCTAGTCTCGCGGTCGTGGGGACGACCCTATAATCGTCGGACATGACGGTGGCGGGCCAATCTAGTCCCGGGGTCGTGGGGACGACCCTATAGTCGTCGGACATGTCGGCGGCTGGCCAACTTTGGCCCGGTGTCGTGGGGACGACTCTATAGTCGTCGGACATGTCGGCGGCTGGCCAACCTAGACCCGGGGTCGTGGGGACGATCCGATTGTCGTCGGACATGTCGGCGGCTGTCCAACTTTGGCACCGTGGTCGTGGGGACGATCCAATAGTCGTCAGACATGTCGGCGGCTGGCCAACCTGGACCCGGGGTCGTGGGGACGACCCTATTGTCGTCGGACATGACGGTGGCGGGCCAATCTAGTCTCGCGGTCGTGGGGACGACCCTATAATCGTCGGACATGACGGTGGCGGGCCAATCTAGTCCCGGGGTCGTGGGGACGACCCTATAGTCGTCGGACATGTCGGCGGCTGGCCAACTTTGGCCCGGTGTCGTGGGGACGACCCTATAGTCGTCGGACATTTCGGCGGCATGCCACCTTTGGCCCGTGGTCGTGGGGACGACCCTATAGTTGTTGGACATGACGGTGGCGGGCTAATCTAGTCCCGGGGTCGTAGGGACGACCCTATAGTCGTTGGACATGTCGGCGATTGGCCAACATTGGCCCGGGGTCGTGGGGACGACCCTATTGTCGTCGGACATGTCGGCGGCTGGCCAACCTAGTCCCGGGGTCGTGGGGACGACCCTATTGTCGTCGGACATGGCGGTGGCGGGCCACTCTAGTCCCGTGGTCGTGGGGACGACCCTATAGTCTTCGGACATGACGGTAGCGGGCCAATCTAGACCCAAGGTCCTGGGGACGACCCTATAGTAGTCGGACATGTCGGCGGCTGTCCAACTTTGGCCCGGAGTCGTGGGGACGACTCTATAGTCGTCGGACATGTCGGCGGCTGGCCAACCTAGACCCGGGGTCGTGGGGACGACCCTATTGTCGTCGGACATGACGGTGGCGGGCCAATCTAGCCCCGGGGTCGTGGGGACGACCCTACAGTCGTCGGACAAGTCGGCGGCGGGCCAAGCTTGTCCCGGGGTCGTGGGGACGACCCTATAATCGTCGGACATGACGGTGGCGGGCCAATCTAGTCCCGGGGTCGTGGGGACGACCCTATAGTCGTCGGACATGTCGGCGGCTGGCCAACTTTGGCCCGGTGTCGTGGGGACGACTCTATAGTCGTCGGAAATGTCGGCGGCTGGCCAGCCTGGACCCGGGGTCGTGGGGACGGCCCTATTGTTGTCGGACATGACGGTGGCGGGCCAATCTAGTCTCGCGGTCGTGGGGACGACCCTATAGTCGTCGGACATGACGGTGGCGGGCCAATCTAGTCCCGGGGTCGTGGGGACGACCCTATAGTCGTCGGACATGTCGGCGGCTGGCCAACTTTGGCCCGGTGTCGTGGGGACGACCCTATAGTCGTCGGAAATTTCGGCGGCATGCCAACTTTGGCCCGTGGTCGTGGGGACGACGCTATAGTTGTTGGACATGACGGTGGCGGGCTAATCTAGTCCCGGGGTCGTAGGGACGACCCTATAGTCGTTGGACATGTCGGCGATTGGCCAACATTGGCCCGGGGTCGTGGGGACGACCCTAATGTCGTCGGACATGTCGGCGGCTGGCCAACCTAGTCCCGGGGTCGTGGGGACGACCCTATTGTCGTCGGACATGGCGGTGGCGGGCCACTCTAGTCCCGTGGTCGTGGGGACGACCCTATAGTCTTCGGACATGACGGTAGCGGGCCAATCTAGACCCAAGGTCCTGGGGACGACCCTATAGTAGTCGGACATGTCGGCGGCTGTCCAACTTTGGCCCGGAGTCGTGGGGACGACTCTATAGTCGTCGGACATGTCGGCGGCTGGCCAACCTAGACCCGGGGTCGTGGGGACGACCCTATTGTCGTCGGACATGACGGTGGCGGGCCAATCTAGCCCCGGGGTCGTGGGGACGACCCTACAGTCGTCGGACAAGTCGGCGGCGGGCCAAGCTTGTCCCGGGGTCGTGGGGACGACCCTATAATCGTCGGACATGACGGTGGCGGGCCAATCTAGTCCCGGGGTCGTGGGGACGACCCTATAATCGTTGGACATGACGGTGGCGGGCCAATCTAGTCCCGGGGTCGCAGGGACGACCCTATAGTCGTCGGACATGTCGGCGGCTGGCCAACTTTGGCCCGTGGTTGTGGGGACGACCCTATAGTCGTTGGACATGACGGTGGCGGGCTAATCTAGTCCCGGGGTCGTGGGAACGACCCTATAATCGTCGGACATGACGGTGGCGGGCCAATCTAGTCCCGGGGTCGTGGGGACGACCCTATAATCGTTGGACATGACGGTGGCGAGCCAATCTAGTCTCGCGGTCGTGGGGACGACCCTATAATCGTCGGACATGACGGTGGCGGGCCAATCTAGTCCCGGGGTCGTGGGGACGACCCTATAGTCGTCGGACATGTCGGCGGCTGGCCAACTTTGGCCCGGTGTCGTGGGGACGACTCTATAGTCGTCGGACATGTCGGCGGCTGGCCAACCTAGACCCGGGGTCGTGGGGACGATCCGATTGTCGTCGGACATGTCGGCGGCTGTCCAACTTTGGCACCGTGGTCGTGGGGACGATCCAATAGTCGTCAGACATGTCGGCGGCTGGCCAACCTGGACCCGGGGTCGTGGGGACGACCCTATTGTCGTCGGACATGACGGTGGCGGGCCAATCTAGTCTCGCGGTCGTGGGGACGACCCTATAATCGTCGGACATGACGGTGGCGGGCCAATCTAGTCCCGGGGTCGTGGGGACGACCCTATAGTCGTCGGACATGTCGGCGGCTGGCCAACTTTGGCCCGGTGTCGTGGGGACGACCCTATAGTCGTCGGACATTTCGGCGGCATGCCAACTTTGGCCCGTGGTCGTGGGGACGACCCTATAGTTGTTGGACATGACGGTGGCGGGCTAATCTAGTCCCGGGGTCGTAGGGACGACCCTATAGTCGTTGGACATGTCGGCGATTGGCCAACATTGGCCCGGGGTCGTGGGGACGACCCTATTGTCGTCGGACATGTCGGCGGCTGGCCAACCTAGTCCCGGGGTCGTGGGGACGACCCTATTGTCGTCGGACATGGCGGTGGCGGGCCACTCTAGTCCCGTGGTCGTGGGGACGACCCTATAGTCTTCGGACATGACGGTAGCGGGCCAATCTAGACCCAAGGTCCTGGGGACGACCCTATAGTAGTCGGACATGTCGGCGGCTGTCCAACTTTGGCCCGGAGTCGTGGGGACGACTCTATAGTCGTCGGACATGTCGGCGGCTGGCCAACCTAGACCCGGGGTCGTGGGGACGACCCTATTGTCGTCGGACATGACGGTGGCGGGCCAATCTAGCCCCGGGGTCGTGGGGACGACCCTACAGTCGTCGGACAAGTCGGCGGCGGGCCAAGCTTGTCCCGGGGTCGTGGGGACGACCCTATAATCGTCGGACATGACGGTGGCGGGCCAATCTAGTCCCGGGGTCGTGGGGACGACCCTATAATCGTTGGACATGACGGTGGCGGGCCAATCTAGTCCCGGGGTCGTAGGGACGACCCTATAGTCGTCGGACATGTCGGCGGCTGGCCAACTTTGGCCCGTGGTTGTGGGGACGACCCTATAGTCGTTGGACATGACGGTGGCGGGCTAATCTAGTCCCGGGGTCGTGGGGACGACCCTATAATCGTCGGACATGACGATGGCGGGCCAATCTAGTCCCGGGGTCGTGGGGACGACCCTATAGTCGTCGGACATGTCGGCGGCTGGCCAACTTTGGCCCGGTGTCGTGGGGACGACTCTATAGTCGTCGGAAATGTCGGCGGCTGGCCAGCCTGGACCCGGGGTCGTGGGGACGACCCTATTGTTGTCGGACATGACGGTGGCGGGCCAATCTAGTCTCGCGGTCGTGGGGACGACCCTATAGTCGTCGGACATGACGGTGGCGGGCCAATCTAGTCCCGGGGTCGTGGGGACGACCCTATTGTCGTCGGACATGGCGGTGGCGGGCCACTCTAGTCCCGTGGTCGTGGGGACGACCCTATAGTCTTCGGACATGACGGTAGCGGGCCAATCTAGACCCAAGGTCCTGGGGACGACCCTATAGTAGTCGGACATGTCGGCGGCTGTCCAACTTTGGCCCGGAGTCGTGGGGACGACTCTATAGTCGTCGGACATGTCGGCGGCTGGCCAACCTAGACCCGGGGTCGTGGGGACGACCCTATTGTCGTCGGACATGACGGTGGCGGGCCAATCTAGCCCCGGGGTCGTGGGGACGACCCTACAGTCGTCGGACAAGTCGGCGGCGGGCCAAGCTTGTCCCGGGGTCGTGGGGACGACCCTATAATCGTCGGACATGACGGTGGCGGGCCAATCTAGTCCCGGGGTCGTGGGGACGACCCTATAATCGTTGGACATGACGGTGGCGGGCCAATCTAGTCCCGGGGTCGCAGGGACGACCCTATAGTCGTCGGACATGTCGGCGGCTGGCCAACTTTGGCCCGTGGTTGTGGGGACGACCCTATAGTCGTTGGACATGACGGTGGCGGGCTAATCTAGTCCCGGGGTCGTGGGAACGACCCTATAATCGTCGGACATGACGGTGGCGGGCCAATCTAGTCCCGGGGTCGTGGGGACGACCCTATAATCGTTGGACATGACGGTGGCGGGCCAATCTAGTCTCGCGGTCGTGGGGACGACCCTATAATCGTCGGACATGACGGTGGCGGGCCAATCTAGTCCCGGGGTCGTGGGGACGACCCTACAGTCGTCGGACATGTCGGCGGCTGGCCAACTTTGGCCCGGTGTCGTGGGGACGACTCTATAGTCGTCGGACATGTCGGCGGCTGGCCAACCTAGACCCGGGGTCGTGGGGACGATCCGATTGTCGTCGGACATGTCGGCGGCTGTCCAACTTTGGCACCGTGGTCGTGGGGACGATCCAATAGTCGTCAGACATGTCGGCGGCTGGCCAACCTGGACCCGGGGTCGTGGGGACGACCCTATTGTCGTCGGACATGACGGTGGCGGGCCAATCTAGTCTCGCGGTCGTGGGGACGACCCTATAATCGTCGGACATGACGGTGGCGGGCCAATCTAGTCCCGGGGTCGTGGGGACGACCCTATAGTCGTCGGACATGTCGGCGGCTGGCCAACTTTGGCCCGGTGTCGTGGGGACGACCCCATAGTCGTCGGACATTTCGGCGGCATGCCAACTTTGGCCCGTGGTCGTGGGGACGACCCTATAGTTGTTGGACATGACGGTGGCGGGCTAATCTAGTCCCGGGGTCGTAGGGACGACCCTATAGTCGTTGGACATGTCGGCGATTGGCCAACATTGGCCCGGGGTCGTGGGGACGACCCTATAGTCGTCGGACATGTCGGCGGCTGGCCAACTTTGGCCCGTGATCGTGGGGACGACCCTATAGTCGTCGGACTTGACGGTGGCCGGCCAATCTATTCCCGGGGTCGTGGGGACGACCCTATAGTCGTCGGACATGTCGGCGGCTGGCCAACTTTGGCGCGTGGTCGTGGGGACGATCCGATTATCGTCGGACATGTCGGCGGCTGGCCAACTTTGGCCCGTGGTCGTGGGGACGATCCAATAGTCGTCGGACATGTCGGCGGCTGGCCAACTTTGGCCCGTGGTCGTGGGGACGACCCTATAGTCGTCGGACATGTCGGCGGCTGGCCAACTTTGGCCCGTGATCGTGGGGACGACCCTATAGTCGTCGGACTTGACGGTGGCCGGCCAATCTATTCCCGGGGTCGTGGGGACGACCCTACAGTCGTCGGACATTTCGGCGGCTTGCCAACTTTGGCCCGGGGTCGTGGGGACGACCCTATAGTCGTCGGACATGTCGGCGGCTGGCCAAAATTGGCCCGAGGTCGTGGGGGCGACCCTATAGTCGTCGGACATGTCGGCGGCTGGCCAACCTAGTCCCGAGGTCGTCGGACTTGACGGTGGCGGGCCAATCTAGTCCCGGGGTCGTGGGGACGACCCTATAGTCGTCGGACATGTCGGCGGCTGGCCAACTTTGGCGCGTGGTCGTGGGGACGATCCGATTATCGTCGGACATGTCGGCGGCTGGCCAACTTTGGCCCGTGGTCGTGGGGACGATCCAATAGTCGTCGGACATGTCGGCGGCTGGCCAACTTTGGCCCGTGGTCGTGGGGACGACCCTATAGTCGTCGGACATGTCGGCGGCTGGCCAACTTTGGCCCGTGATCGTGGGGACGACCCTATAGTCGTCGGACTTGACGGTGGCGGGCCAATCTAGTCCCGGGGTCGTGGGGACGACCCTATAGTCGTCGGACAAGTCGGCGGCGGGCCAAGCTGGTCCCGGGGTCGTGGGGACGACCCTATAATCAAGTCTTCGTTAAGCCGCCGAGTTGACAGGTCGATTGTTTTGATTGCGCGAACGTTAGCACGTGCCCGTCCGTGTGACACATACCAGTCCCCGCGACCGTTATCTCCGAGCGTTTTTCGCATCTTTCCGTATCAATTTACTGGTACGTTTTGCCGAGTTTTTGACGAATAGTCTAATTGTGGGTGCTGTGCTATTGTGTGGGCCCTCTCTGCCGCACGGATTCAAGGCGAACGTCATCTTAGTTTCCAATTAGTTGTCTGGCCTGTCAGTGTTGACACCGAAATCATGAGCGCCAAGAAATGCAAGGGTTGCAGTGCCGCAGTTGCCAATCCGGTCACCTGCCCTGGTTGTGGAATGGTCAGCCACCCGGGACCCACATGTCTTGGCCGTACTGGTCATCCATGGTTTGATGGACAACTTTTGGATTGTCGATCGAGATCCACCGGGCCAGCGATTACCGTTAGCCAAGCCAGCGCTTCACCGGTACAATCACTCGCAGCAATACCTACTGCCACACTACAGTCTCTCTCGGCATTACCCTCGGCTAGCGACATGAGGGAGATGATGAGCGACTTAATTAAGAAGGAGCTCGCGGCATTTAAAGATGAAATACTCTCCGGTATCAGGATGGACCTAGCGGTTATGAGGACGGAGATGGGATCATTGTCTGAGCGAGTAAGGGTCCTCGAAGAAACTCCCGCCAATTCCGCAGCGCAGACGCTCTCTCCAGCGATGGACGACATAGTCGCCGAGTTGAACGACAGGGAGGTGCGCGCCGGAAACTTGATAATATTCGGGGTTCCTGAGCCTCAAGAGTCCACGGCGGAGCGTGCAAGGTCGGTCGATGCGGATAGCGTACGAGCTGTACTTACAGCAATTTGCCCCCTCGGCACCCAGGAGTTGGATACGCGTCGTATCGGTAAATCAGGGGGAACATCCTGTAGGCCCTTATGCGTTAGTCTCAACTCTGCAGCGGAGGCGAGGAAGTTCCTCCAGAATAAGCACCGGTACAAAGGGCCTTTCAAGATATCAGACGACAAGACCATCCTCCAACGTGGGACTCTTACGCAGCTTAGGGCGACTCTGCGTGACCTTCACGAACGCGGAGAGACCCACATGACTATTCGGTACGTCCGAGGTGTGCCGAAAATTATGCCGGATAACCGTCGTCGCGAGTCCACGCAAAAAAACTGACCCACGACCCTTTAGTGTATTTCCAGAATGTACGTGGTCTTCGCACAAAACTGGACTTTTTAATTAATTCGCTTCTCACATCAGCTGTATCATATGACATAATTATTCTAGTCGAGACCTGGCTCAACTCTGCTATTTCTTCCTTCGAGTTGGGTTTAACTAATTATGCAGTGTACAGATGCGATAGATCCCTTGATACAAGTAGCCACTTGAGAGTTGGCGGAGTCCTTATCGCGGTCAAAAAGTCGATACCTTCTAGTCCCGTTAGTGTCAGCTGTGCAGATGTTGAACAATTATTTGTGAGAGTCCACCTCCTTAATAATAAGTACTTATTACTAGGGGCTATTTACTTGCCGCCTGCATCCCGGCCTACCCTTTATGAGAAACACGCGGACTGTATCACTGAGTTATATCTTAAATATAGCAACGACATATTTTTGCTGTACGGGGATTATAATCTCCCGCATGCTATCTGGTACAGAGACTCAGGCCAGTCTTGCTTTAGGAAGCCAGGAATGTCGATGAATGAATCGATGGCGGTTGACCTTCTCCTTGGATGCGTTGGCTACTGTAACTTAATCCAAGTGAACACGGTGTTTAATGTCTGCGACGGTATGCTCGATCTTATTTTTGTTAGCGATTCGAAGGTTACTGTTGATCGGGTCCTCGACGCTTTAATTGCGCCCGATGCCTACCATCCGCCCCTTTATTTGAAGTTTAACGAACTTGACGTAGTAGTGGACACCGTCGTGGAGAACTTCACCTATCGGGACTTCAAGCGTGGCGATTATACCTGTGTATTGGAGTATTTCAACTCGGTGGATTGGGATATGGTGACCGGTAATACCGACCCATGTGTTGCCCTGGAGCGTTTGTACGGCCACATTAACCAAGCAATTAACGCCTTCATTCCGATCCGGACGGTTCATCGCTCCACGTTTCCGCAGTGGTTTTCCCCACGATTGAGGTCCCTGATTCGTGAGAAGAAGAAAGCGCATATAGTCTTTAAGCGGTCATGTGCATACAGCGACTACATGATCTTTTCCCACCTCAGATCACAGTGCAAGAAAGCCTTACTTCGGGATCACCGTATTCATATTGAGGGTGTCGAGAATGCTATCTCTAGCAATGTCTCGAACTTTTGGAAATTCGTAAACACTAAGCGTGGCGGTCATAGTATTCCTGGCAAGGTGCATCTCGATCAAGCCTCTGCCACGACTCACTCGTCAGCTGCCGATCTCTTTGCGGACTTTTTCGGATCTGTTTACACCCGTCCGTCCGGAGTGTTACCTGTGTTGAATCCTGGTTTGTCCCCCGGTGCTGGTGTAAACATACACTCGCTATCCGTCTCTATAGGTGATATTTATTCCAAGCTAGATTCACTCGATTCGGCCAAAGGCCCGGGTTTCGACGGTATCCCCCCTTTGTTTTTGAAGGAATGCCGCTTTATTCTCTCCAGGCCTCTCTGGCATATCTTTAATTCCTCCCTAAAGAGTGGAATTTTTCCCCCAGCCTGGAAGACTAGTCTAGTAACCCCAGTATTTAAGGCAGGTGACCGCTCGGACGTGAAAAACTTCAGGCCGATTTGTAAACTATCTGTCCTGCCCAAACTCTTCGAGGAAATTGTAACAGAGACCGTAACGCCTCTTCTCACAAATGTCATCTGTAATGAGCAGCATGGATTCGTTCCCGAACGATCGACGGCGACTAATCTGGCGGTATACCACTGCTATGTCTCAGCGGCCCTCGATGCCGGTCTCCAGGTTGATACTGTATACACAGACTTCCGGAAGGCCTTTGATACGGTTGACCATGATATTTTACTTCAGAAATTATCTTCGATTGGTATTAGCGGGGCGTTCCTATCATGGGTTGGTAGCTATTTGGATGACCGGGTGCAAGTAGTTAAAGTGTTTGACCAACAATCAGCTCCTGTTAAAGTGAGCTCTGGCGTCCCTCAAGGATCGCACCTTGGTCCCCTTCTGTTCCTCATTTTTATCAATGACCTGAAGGATGTATTCCAGGACTGTAAATTTCTTATGTATGCCGATGATTTGAAGATATTTCGTACCATTCGCAGTGCACTCGACTCTAGTAAGATGCAGGATGACCTCGTTAGATTCGAGCAGTGGTGTACCGTCAATAAGATGCGGCTAAATACAGCTAAATGTGTGGTGTTGAGAACCCATAGAGCAAGGAGTGTCATTGTATCGCCATATAGTCTATGCGGTACCCCATTGAATGATGTGGACGAAGTCTGTGACCTTGGAGTTACGTTCACGACTAGGCTAGACTTTCGTAACCATTACCGGAATATCACTTGCAAAGCGATGAAAACCTTAGGATTTATAGCCCGTTTCGCAAAGCACTTCAGGCAATTGAAATCACTGAAGTTGTTGTATGTAGCACTGGTCAGACCCCAGTTAGAATATGCCTCGATAATTTGGAACCCAAAGCATAAGATATATGTCAGTTTAATCGAAAGGGTCCAGCATAAGTTCCTCCGGATGGCTATGAGAGCAATAGGTAGTCCTATGCTGTACAATGACCATGACTATGGTCCTGCCATGCTCAAAACAAGGCTCATCACTCTCAGTAACCGTCGTGTATGTACTGACCTATTGTTTCTGTATAGAATCATTCATGGACAGATAAACTGTAATGATCTCGTGGCATCAATACACTTTCAGGCCCCTGAACGTTTATTGCGTCTGAGACCCCTTTTTAAGCCGAAAGTTCCAGATTATTTTCATTATACAGCCGATCCCATAAACCGCGCAATGGAGGAGGTCAATCAGCGCTTTGCGGACATTGATTTATTCACTGCATCACTTGATTCGTTTCGGAATCAGCTGCTTAATCTACTTTCCGCTTAACCTGTCAACTGCGTTGCGGCGTTTAGTGTTTATCGCGGCGTGTAGAATGTTTATTTCATTGTACTTATTCTGTAATACTATGTACTCTAAAGGGTTTTTTGCCCGTTAATAATAATAATAATAATAATAATAATCGTCGGACATGACGGTGGCGGGCCAATCTAGTCCCGGGGTCGTGGGGACGACCCTATAATCGTTGGACATGACGGTGGCGGGCCAATCTAGTCCCGGGGTCGTAGGGACGACCCTATAGTCGTCGGACATGTTGGCGATTGGCCAACATTGGCCCGGGGTCGTCGGGACGACCCTATAGTCGTCGGACATGTCGACGGCTGGCCAACCTAGTCCCGGGGTCGTGGGGACGACCCTATAGTCGTCGGACATTTCGGCGGCTTGCCAACTTTGGCCCGGGGTCGTGGGGACGACCCTATAGTCGTCGGACATGTCGGCGGCTGGCCAACTTTGGCCCGTGGTTGTGGGGACGACCCTATAGTCGTTGGACATGACGGTGGCGGGCCAATCTAGTCCCGGGGTTGTGGGGACGACCCTACAGTCGTCGGACATTTCGACGGCTTGCCAACTTTGGCCCGGGGTCGTGGGGACGATCCAATAGTCGTCGGACATGTCGGCGGCTGGCCAGCTTTGGCCTGGTGTCGTGGGGACGACTGTATAGTTGTCGGACATTTCGGCGGCAGGCCAACTTTGGCCCCTGGTCATGGGGACGACCCTATAATCGTCGGACATGTCGGCAGCTGGCCAACCTAGACCCGGGGTCGTGGGGACGACCCTATTGTCGTCGGACAAGTCGGCGGTGGGCCAACCTAGTCCCGGGGTCGTGGGGACGACCCTATAGTCATCGGACATGTCGGCGGCGTGCCAACTTTGGCCCGGGGTCGTGGGGACGACCCTATAGTCGTCGGACATGTCGGCGGCTGGCCAACATTGGCCCGTGGTCGTGGGGACGACCCAACAGTCGTCGGACATGTCGGCGGCTGGCCAACTTTGGCCCGTGGTCGTGGGGACGATCCGATAGTCGTCGGACGTGACGGTGGCTAGCCAATCTAGTCCCGGGATCGTGGGGACGACCCTATAGTCGTCGGAGATGTCGGCGGCTGTCCTACTTTGGCCCGGTGTCTTGGGGACGACTCTATAGTCGTCGGACATGTCGGCGGCTGGCCAACCTAGACCCGGGGTCGTGGGGACGACCCTATAGTCCTCGAACAAGTCGGCGGCTGGCCAACTTTGGCCCGTGGTCGTGGGAACGACCCTATAGTCGTCGGACAAGTCGGCGGCTGGCCAAATATGGCCCGTGGTCGTGGGGACGACCCTATAGTCGTCGGAAATGTCGGCGGCGAGCCAACCTAGTCCCGGCGTCGTGGGGACGACCCTATAATGTTCGGACAAGTCGGCAGCTGGCCAAATTTGGCCCGTGGTCGAGAGGACGACCCTATAGTCGTCGGAAATGTCGGCGGCTGGCCAACTTTGGCCCGTGGTCGTGAAGACGACCCTATAGTCGTCGGACAAGACGGTGGCGGGCCAATCTAGTCCCGGGGTCGTGGGGACGACCCTATAGTCGTCGGACATGACGGTGTCGGGCCAATCTAGTCCCGGGATCGTGGGGACGACCCTATAGTCGTCGGACATGTTGGCGGCTGGCCAGCTTTGGCCCATGGTCGTGGGGACGATCCGATAGTCGTCGGACGTGACGGTGGCTAGCCAATCTAGTCCCGGGCTCGTGGGGACGACCCTATAGTCGTCGGACATGTCGGTGGCGGGCCAATCTAGTACCGGGGTCGTGGGGACGACCCTATAGTCTTTGGACATGTCGGCGGCGGGCCAACTTTGGCCCGTGGTCGTAGGGACGACCCTACAGTCGTCGGACAAGTCGGCGGCGAGCCAATCTAGTCCCGGGGTCGTGGGGACGACCCTATAGTCGTCGGACATGACGGTGTCGGGCCAATCTAGTCCCGGGATCGTGGGGACGACCCTATAGTCGTCGGACATGTTGGCGGCTGGCCAGCTTTGGCCCATGGTCGTGGGGACGATCCGATAGTCGTCGGACGTGACGGTGGCTAGCCAATCTAGTCCCGGGCTCGTGGGGACGACCCTATAGTCGTCGGACATGTCGGTGGCGGGCCAATCTAGTACCGGGGTCGTGGGGACGACCCTATAGTCTTTGGACATGTCGGCGGCGGGCCAACTTTGGCCCGTGGTCGTAGGGACGACCCTACAGTCGTCGGACAAGTCGGCGGCGAGCCAACTTTGGGCCGGGGTCGTCGGGACGACCCTATAGTCGTCGGACATGTCGGCGGCTGGCCAACCTAGTCCCGAGGTCGTGGGGTCGACCCTATAGTCGTCGGACATTTCGGCGGCATGCCAACTTTGGCCGGTGGTCGTGGGGACGACCCTATAGTTGTTGGAAATGACGGTGGCGGGCTAATCTAGTCCCTGGGTCGTAGGGACGACCCTATAGTCGTTGGACATGTCGGCGATTGGCCAACATTGGCCCGGGGTCGTGGGGACGACCCTATAGTCGTCGGACATGTCGGCGGCTGGCCAACTTTGGCGCGTGGTCGTGGGGACGATCCGATTGTCGTCGGACATGTCGGCGGCTGGCCATCTTTGGCGCGTGGACGTGGGGACGATCCGATTGTCGTCGGACATGTCGGCGGCTGGCCAACCTAGTTCCGGGGTCGTGGGGACGAACCTATATTCGCCGGACATGTCGGCGGCTGGCCAACTTTGGCCCGTGGTCGTGGGGACGATCCAATAGTCGTCGGACATGTCGGCGGCGGGCCAATCTAGTCCCGGGGTCGTGGGGACGACCCTATAATCGTTGGACTTGACGGTGGCGGGCCAATCTAGTCCCGGGGTCGTAGGGACGACCCTATAGTCGTCGGACATGTTGGCGATTGGCCAACATTGGCCCGGGGTCGTCGGGACGACCCTATAGTCGTCGGACATGTCGGCGGCTGGCCAACCTTGTCCCGGGGTCGTGGGGACCATCCTATAGTCGTCGGACATGTCGGCGGCTGGCCAACTTTGGCCCGTGGTCGTGGGGACGATCCAATAGTCGTCGAACATGTCGGCGGCTGGCCAACCTAGACCCGGGGTCGTGGGGACGACCATATAGTCATCGGACATGTCGGCGGCTGGCCACCTTTGGCCCGTGGTCGTGGGGCGACCCAATAGTCGTTGGACATGTCGGCGGCTGGCCAACTTTGGCTCGTGGTCGTGGGGACGATCCGATTGTCGTCGGACATGTCGGCGGCTGGCCAACTTTGGCCCGTGGTCGTGGGGACGATCCAATAGTCGTCGGACATGTCGGCGGCTGGCCATCTTTGGCGCGTGGTCGTGGGGACGATCCGATGGTCGTCGGACATGTCGGCGGCTGGCCAGCCTAGACCCGGGGTCGTGGGGACGACCCTATTGTCGTCGGACATGGCGGTGGCGGGCCAATCTAGTCCCGTGGTCGTGGGGACGACCCTATAGTCTTCGGACATGACGGTAGCGGGCCAATCTAGACCCGAGGTCCTGGGGACGACCCTATAGTAGTCGGACATGTCGGCGGCTGTCCAACTTTGGCCCGGTGTCGTGGGGACGACTCTATAGTCGTCGGACATGTCGGCGGCTGGCCAACCTAGACCCGGGGTCGTGGGGACGACTCTATAGTCGTCGGACATGTCGGCGGCTGGCCAACCTAGACCCGGGGTCGTGGGGACGACCCTATAGTCGTCGGACATGTTGGCGATTGGCCAACATTGGCCCGAGGTCGTCGGGACGACCCTATAGTCGTCGGACATGTCGGCGGCTGGCCAACCTTGTCCCGGGGTCGTGGGGACGACCCTATAGTCGTCGCACATGTCGGCGGCTGGCCAACTTTGGCCCGTGGGCGTGGGGACGATCCAATAGTCGTCGGACATGTCGGCGGCTGGCCAACTTTGGCCCGTGGTCGTGGGGACGACCCTATAGTCGTTGGACATGTCAGCGGCTGGCCAACTTTGGCCCGGTGTCGTGGGGACGACTCTATAGTCGTCGGACATGACGGCGGCTGGCCAACCTAGACCCGGGGTCGTGGGGACGACCCTATTGTCGTCGGACATGTCGGCGGCTGGCCAACTTTGGCCCGTAGTCGTGGGGACGACCCTATAGTCGTTGGGCATGTCAGCGGCTGACCGGTGTCGTGGGGACGCCTCTATAGTCGTCGAACATGTCGGCGGCTGGCCAACCTAGACCCGGGGTCGTGGGGACGACCATATAGTCATCGGACATGTCGGCGGCTGGCCAACTTTGGCCCGTGGTCGTGGGGCGACCCAATAGTCGTTGGACATGTCGGCGGCTGGCCAACTTTGGCTCGTGGTCGTGGGGACGATCCGATAGTCGTCGGACGTGACGGTGGCTAGCCAATCTAGTCCCGGGGTCGTGGGGACGACCAAATAGTCGTCGGACCTGTCGGCGGCTGGCCAACTTTGGCCCGTGGTCGTAGGAACGATCCGATAGTCGTTGGACATGACGGTGCCGGGCCAATCAAGTCCCGGGGTCGTAGGTACGACCCTATAGTCGTCGGACATGTCGGCGATTGGCCATTATTTGCCCGGGGTCGTGGGGACGACCCTATAGTCGTCGGACATGTCGGCGGCTGGCCAACTTTAGCCCGTGGTCGTGGGGACGACCCAATAGTCGTCGGACATGTCGGCGGCTGGCCAACTTTGGCCCGTGGTCGTGGGGACGATCCGATAGTCGTTGGACATGACGGTGCCGGGGCAATCGAGTCCCGGGGTCGTAGGTACGACCCTATAGTCGTCGGACATGTCGGGGATTGGCCAACTTTAGCCCGTGGTCGTGGGGACGACCCTATAGCCGTCGGACATGTCGGCGGCTGGCCAACTTTGGCCCGTGGTCGTGGGGACGATCCGATAGTCGTTGGACAAGTCGGCGGTGGGCCAACCTAGTCCCGGGGTCGTGGGGACGACCCTATAGTCATCGGACATGTCGGCGGCTTGCCAACTTTGGCCCGGGGTCGTGGGGACGACCCTATAGTCGTCGGACATGTCGGCGGCTGGCCAACCTAGTCCGGGGTCGTAGGGACGACCCTATAGTCGTCGGACATGTCGGCGATTGGCCAACATTGGCCCGGGGTCGTGGCGACGACCCTATAGTCGTCGGACATGTCGGCGGCTGGCCAACCTAGTCCCCAGGTCGTGGGGACGACCCTATAGTCGTCGGACTTGTCGGGGGCGGGCCAATCTATTCCCGGGGTCGTTTGGACGACACTATAATCGTCGGACATGTCGGCGGCTGGCCAACTTTGGCCCGGGGTCGTGGGGACGACCTTATAGTCGTCGGACATGACGGTGGCGGGCCAATCTAGTCCCGGGGTCGTGGGGTCGACCCTATAGTCGTCGGACATGTCGGTGGCTGGCCAACTTTGACCCGGGGTCGTGGGGACGACCCTATAGTCGTCGGACAAGTCGGCGGCTGGCAAACTTTGGCCCGTGGTCGTGGGGACGACCCATTAGTCGTCGGATATGTCGGCGGCTGGCCAAAGTTGGCCCGTGGTCGTGGGGACAACCCTATAATCGTCGGACATGGCGGTGGCGGGCCAATCTAGTCCCGGGATCGTGGGGACGACCCTATTGTCGTCGGACATGGCGGTGGCGGCGCAATCTAGTCCCGGGATCGTGGGGACGACCCTATAGTCGTCGGACAAGTCGGCGGCTGCCCAATCTAGTCCCGGGATCGTAGGGACGACCCTATAGTCGTCGGACAAGTCGGCGGCTGACCAACTTTGGCCCGGGGTCGTGGGGACGATCCTACAGTCGTCGGACATGTCGGCGGCTGGCCAACTTTGGCCCGTGGTCGTGGGGACGACCCTGAAGTCGTCGGACATGACGGTGGCGGGCCAATCTAGTCCCGGGGTCGTGGGGACGACCGTATAGTCGTCGGACTTGACGGTGGCGGGCCAATCTAGTCCCGGGGTCGTGGGTACGACCGTATAGTCGTCGGACAAGTCGGCGGCTGGCCAACTTTGGCCCGGGGCCGTGGGAACGACCCTATAGTCGTCGGACATGACGGTGGCGGGCCAATATAGTGCTGGGGTCGTGGGGACGACCCTATAGTCGTCGGACAAGTCGGCGGCGAGCCAACCTAGTCCGGGGGTCGTGGGGACGACCTTATAGTCGTCGGACATGACTGTGGCGGGCCAATCTAGTCCCGGGGTCCATGGGACGACCCTATAGTCGTCGGACATGACGGTGGCGGACCAATATAGTGCTGGGGTCGTGGGGACGACCCTATAGTCGTCGGACAAGTCGGCGGCCAGCCAACCTAGTCCGGGGGTCGTGGGGACGACCTTATAGTCGTCGGACATGACGGTGGCGGGCCAATCTAGTCCCGGGGTCCATGGGACGACACTATAGTCGTCGGACATGTCGGCGGCTGGCCAACTTTGGCCCGGTGTCGTGGGGACGACTCTATAGTCGTCGGATATGTCGGCGGCTGGCCAACCTAGACCCGGGGTCGTGGGGACGACCCTATAGTCGTCGGATATGTCGGCGGCTTGCCAACTTTGGCCCGGGGTCGTGGGGACGATCCAATAGTCGTCGGACATGTCGGCGGCTGGTCAACTTTGGTCCGTGGTTGTGGGGACGACCCTATAGTCGTTGGACATGTCAGCGGCTGGCCAACTTTGGCCCGGTGTCGTGGGGACGACCCAATAGTCGTCGGACATGTCGGCGGCTGGCCAACTTTGGCCCGGTGTCGTGGGGACGACTCTATAGTCGTCGGACATGTCGGCGGCTGGCCAACCTAGACCCGGGGTCGTGGGGACGACTCTATAGTCGTCGGACATGTCGGCGGCTGGCCAACCTAGACCCGGGGTCGTGGGGACGACCCTATAGTCGTCGGACATGTTGGCGATTGGCCAACATTGGCCCGGGGTCGTCGGGACGACCCTATAGTCGTCGGACATGTCGGCGGCTGGCCAACCTAGTTCCGGGGTCGTGGGGACGACCCTATATTCGCCGGACATGTCGGCGGCTGGCCAACTTTGGCCCGTGGTCGTGGGGACGATCCAATAGTCGTCGGACATGTTGGCGATTGGCCAACATTGGCCCGGGGTCGTCGGGACGACCCTATAGTCGTCGGACATGTCGGCGGCTGGCCAACCTTGTCCCGGGGTCGTGGGGACGACCCTATAGTCGTCGGACAAGTCGGCGGCGGGCCAATCTAGTCCCGGGGTCGTGGGGACGACCCAATAATCGTTGGACTTGACGGTGGCGGGCCAATCTAGTCCCGGGGTCGTAGGGACGACCCTATAGTCGTCGGACATGTTGGCGATTGGCCAACATTGGCCCGGGGTCGTCGGGACGACCCTATAGTCGTCGGACATGTCGGCGGCTGGCCAACCTTGTCCCGGGGTCGTGGGGACGACCCTATAGTCGTCGGACAAGCCGGCGGCTGGCCAACTTTGGCCCGTGGTCGTGGGGAAGACCCTATAGTCGTCGGACTTGACGGTGGCGGGCCAATCTAGTTTCGGGGTCGTGTGGACGACCCCATAGTCGTCGGACATGACGGTGGCGGGCCAATCTAGTCCCGGGGTCGTGGGGACGATCCCATAGTCGTTGGACATGACGGTGGCGGGCCAGTCTAGTCCCGGGTCGTGGGCACGACCCTATAGTCGTCGGACATGACAGTGGCGGCCAATCTAGGCCCGGGTCGTGGGGACGACCCTGTAGTCGTCGGACATGTCGCCGGCTGGCCAACTTTGGCCCGTGGTCGTGGGGTCGACCCTATAGTCGTCGGACAAGTCGGCGGCTGTCCAGCTTTGGCTCGGGGTCGTGGGGACGACCCTATAGTCGTCGGACTTGACGGTGGCGGGCCAATCTAGTCCCGGGATCGTGGGGACGACCCTATAGTCGTCGGACAAGTCGGCGGCTGGCCAACTTTGGCCCGTGGTCGTGGGGACGACCCTATAGTCGTCGGACATGTCGGCGGCTGGCCAACCTAGTCCCGAGGTCGTGGGGGCGACCCTATAGTCGTCGGACATTTCGGCGGCTGGTCAACCTAGTCCCGGGGTCGTGGGGACGACCCTATAGTCGTTGGACATGACGGTGGCGGGCCAATCTAGTCCCGGGGTCGTGAGAACGACCCTATAGTCGTCGGACAAGACGGCGGCGGGCCAACCTAGCCCCGGGGTCGTGGGGACGACCCTATAGTCGTCGGACATGTCGGCGGCTGGCCAATTTAGTCCCGGGGTCGTGGGGACGAACCTATAGTCGTCGGACAAGTCGGCGGCTGGCCAACTTTGGCCCGGGGTTGCGGGGACGACCCTATTGTCGTCGGACATGACGGTGGCGGGCCAATCTAGTCCCGGGGTCGTGGGGACGACCCTATAGTCGTCGGACATATCGGCGGCTGGCCAATTTAGTCCCGGGGTCGTGGGGACGAACCTATAGTCGTCGGACAAGTCGGCGGCTGGCCAACTTTGGCCCAGGGTTGCGGGGACGACCCTATAGTCATCGGACATGTCGGCGGCTGGCCAACCTAGTCCCGAGGTCGTGGGGACGACCCTATAGTCGTCGGACATGGCGGTGGCCGGCCAATCTAGTCCCGGGGTCGTGAGAACGACCCTATAGTCGTCGGACAAGACGGCGGCGGGCCAACTTAGCCCCGGGGTCGTGGGGACGACCCTATAGTCGTCGCACATGTCGGCGGCTGGCCAACCTAGTATCGAGGTCGTGGGGAGGACCGTATAGTCGTCGGACAATTCGGCGGCCGGCCAAATTTGGCCCGGGGTTGCGGGGACGACCCTATAGTCGTCGGACATGTCGGCGGCTGGCTAATTTAGTCCCGGGGTGGTGGGGGCGACCCAATAGACGTCCGACATGACGGTGGTGGGCCAATCTAGTCCCGGGGTCGTGGGGACGACTCTATAGTCGTCGGACATGTCGGCGGCTGGCCAATTTAGTCCCGGGGTCGTGGGGACGAACCTATAGTCGTCGGACAAGTCGGCGGCTGGCCAACTTTGTCCCGTGGTCGTGGGGACGACCGTTTAGTCGTCGGACATATCGGCGGCTGGCCAACCTAGTCCCGAGGTCGTGGGGACGAGCCTATAGTCGTCGGACATGTCGGCGGCGGGCCAATCTATTCCCGGGGTCGTGGGGACGACCCTATTGTCGTCGGACATGACGGTGGCGGGCCAATCTAGTCCCGGGGTCGTAGGAATGACCCTATAGTCGTCGGACAAGTCGGCGGCGGGCCAATCTAGTCCCGGTGTCGTGGGGACGACCCTATTGTCGTCGATCATGTCGACGGCTGGCCAACTTTGGCCCGTGGTCGTGGGGACGATCCGATAGTCGTTGGACATGACGGTGGCGGGCCAATCTAGTCCCGGGGTCGTGGGGACGACCCTATAGTCGTCGGACATGACGGCGGCTGGCCAACTTTGGCCCGTGGTCGTGGAGACGACTCAATAATCGTCGGACATGTCGGCGATTGGCCAACTTTGGCCCGCGGTCGGCGGGACGACCCTATAGTCGTCGGACATGTCGGCGGCTGGCCAATTTAGTCCCGGGGTCGTTGGGACGACCCAATAGTCGTCGGACATATGGGCGGCTGGCCAACTTTGGCCCGTGGTCGTGGGGACGACTGTTTAGTCGTCGGACATGTCGGCGGCTGGCCAACCTAGACCCGGGGTCGTCGGGACGACCCTATTGTCGCCGGACATGACGGTGGCGGGCCAATCTAGTCCCGGGGTCATAGGGACGACCCTATAGTCGTCGGACATGTCGGCGATTAGCCAACTTTGGTCCGTGGTCGTGGGGTCGATCCGATAGTCGTCGGACATGACGCCGGCTGGCCAACTTTGGCCCGGTGTCGTGGGGACGACTCTATATTCGTCGGACATGTCGGCGGCTGGCCGACCTGGACCCGGGGTCGTGGGGACGACCCTATTGTCGTCGGACAAGTCGGCGGCTGGCCAACTTTGGCCCGTGGTCGTGGGGACGACTGTTTAGTCGTCGGACATGTCGGCGGCTGGCCAATCTAGACCCAGGGTCGTGGGGACGACCCTATAGTCGTCGGACATGACGGCGGCGGGCCAATCTATTCTCGGGGTCGTGAGGACGACCCTATAGTCGTCGGACATGTCGGCAGCTGGCCAACGTTGGCCTGTGGTCGTGGGGACCACCCTATTGTCGTCGGACATGACGGTGGCGGGCCAATCTAGTCCTGGGGTCGTGGGGACGACCCCATAGTCGTCGGACTAGTCGGCGGCTGGCCAACTTTGGCCCGGGGTCGTGGGGACGACCCAATAGTCGTCGGACATGTCGGCGGCTGGCCAACTTTGGCCCGTGGTCGTGGGGACGACCCTATAGTCGTCGGACATGTCGGCGGCTGGCCAACCTAGTCCCGAGGTCGTGGGGGCGACCCTATAGTCGTCGGACATGACGGTGGCCGGCCAATCTAGTCCCGGGGTCGTGAGAACGACCCAATAGTCGTCGGACAAGACGGCGGCGGGCCAACCTAGCCCCGGGGTCGTGGGGAGGACCGTATAGTCGTCGGACAATTCGGCGGCCGGCCAACTTTGGCCCGGGGTTGCGGGGACGACCCTATAGTCGTCGGACATGTCGGCGGCTGGCTAATTTAGTCCCGGGGTCGTGGGGGCGACCCAATAGACGTCCGACATGACGGTGGTGGGCCAATCTAGTCCCGGGGTCGTGGGGACGACCCTATAGTCGTCGGACATGTCGGCGGCTGGCCAATTTAGTCCCGGGGTCGTGGGGACGAACCTATAGTCGTCGGACAAGTCGGCGGCTAGCCAACTTTGTCCCGTGGTCGTGGGGACGACTGTTTAGTCGTCGGACATGTCGGCGGCTGGCCAAAGTAGTCCCGAGGTCGTGGGGACGAGCCTATAGTCGTCGGACATGTCGGCGGCGGGCCAGTCTATTCCCGGGGTCGTGGGGACGACCCTATTGTCGTCGGACATGACGGTGGCGGGCCAATCTAGTCCCGGGGTCGTAGGAATGACCCTATAGTCGTCGGACAAGTCGGCGGCGGGCCAATCTAGTCCCGGTGTCGTGGGGACGACCCTATTGTCGTCGATCATGTCGACGGCAGGCCAACTTTGGCCCGTGGTCGTGGGGACGATCCGATAGTCGTTGGACATGACGGTGGCGGGCCAATCTAGTCCCGGGGTCGTGGGGACGACCCTATAGTCGTCGGACAAGTCGGCGGCTGGCCAACCTTGTCCCGGGGTCGTGGGGACGACCCTATAGTCGTCGGACAAGTCGGCGGCGGGCCAATCTAGTCCCGGGGTCGTGGGGACGACCCTATTGTCGTCGGACATGACGGTGGCGGGCCAATCTAGTCCCGGGGTCGTAGGGACGACCCTATTGTCGTCGGACATGATGGTGGCGGGCCAATCTAGTCCCGGGGTCGTATGGATGACCCTATAGTCGTCGGACATGTCGGCGATTGGCCAACATTGGCCCGGGGTCGTGGGGACGACCCTATAGTCGTCGGACATGTCGGCGGCTGGCCAACTTTGGCCCGTGGTCGCGGGGACGACTCAATAATCGTCGGACATGTCGGCGATTGGCCAACTTTGGCCCGCGGTCGGCGGGACGACCCTATAGTCGTCGGACATGTCGGCGGCTGGCCAATTTAGTCCCGGGGTCGTGGGGACGACCCAATAGTCGTCGGACATGTCGGCGGCTGGCCAACTTTGGCCCGTGGTCGTGGAGACGACTGTTTAGTCGTCGGACATGTCGGCGGCTGGCCAACCTAGACCCGGGGTCGTCGGGACGACCCTATTGTCGCCGGACATGACGGTGGCGGGCCAATCTAGTCCCGGGGTCATAGGGACGACCCTATAGTCTTCGGACATGTCGGCGATTGGCCAACTTTGGTCCGTGGTCGTGGGGTCGATCCGATAGTCGTCGGACATGACGGCGGCTGGCCAACTTTGGCCCGTGGTCGTGGGGACGACTGTTTAGTCGTCGGACATGTCGGCGGCTGGCCAACCTAGACCCGGGGTCGTGGGGATGACCCTATAGTCGTCGGACATGTCGCCGGCTGGCCAACTTTGGCCCGGTGTCGTGGGGACGACTCTATATTCGTCGGACATGTCGGCGGCTGGCCGACCTGGACCCGGGGTCGTGGGGACGACCCTATTGTCGTCGGACATGACGGTGGCGGGCCAAACTAGCCCCGGGGTCATAGGGACGAACCTATAGTCGTCGGACAAGTCGGCGGCTGGCCAACTTTGGCCCGTGGTCGTGGGGACGACTGTTTAGTCGTCGGACATGTCGGCGGCTGGCCAATCTCTAGACCCAGGGTCGTGGGGACGACCCTATAGTCGTCGGACATGACGGCGGCGGGCCAATCTATTCTCGGGGTCGTGAGGACGACTCTATAGTCGTCGGACATGTCGGCAGCTGGCCAACTTTGGCCTGTGGTCGTGGGGACCACCCTATTGTCGTCGGACATGACGGTGGCGGGCCAATCTAGTCCTGGGGTCGTGGGGACGACCCCATAGTCGTCGGACAAGTCGGCGGCTGGCCAACTTTGCCCCGGGGTCGTGGGGACGACCCAATAGTCATCGAACATGTCGGCGGCTGGCCAACTTTGGCCCGTGGTCGTGGGGACGACCCTATAGTCGTCGGACATGTCGGCGGCTGGCCAACCTAGTCCCGAGGTCGTGGGGGCGACCCTATAGTCGTCGGACATGACGGTGGCCGGCCAATCTAGTCCCGGGGTCGTGAGAACGACCCTATAGTCGTCGGACAAGACGGCGGCGGGCCAACTTTGGCCCGGGGTTGTGGGGACGACCCTATAGTCATCGGACATGTCGGCGGCTGGCCAACCTAGTCCCGAGGTCGTGGGGGCGACCCTATAGTCGTCGGACATGACGGTGGCCGGCCAATCTAGTCCCGGGGTCGTGAGAACGACCCTATAGTCGTCGGACAAGACGGCGGCGGGCCAACCTAGCCCCGGGGTCGTGGGGACGACCCTATAGTCGTCGGACATGTCGGCGGCTGGCCAATTTAGTCCCGGGGTCGTGGGGACGAACCTATAGTCGTCGGACAAGTCGGCGGCTGGCCAACTTTGGCCCGGGGTTGCGGGGACGACCCTATTGTCGTCGGACATGACGGTGGCGGGCCAATCTAGTCCCGGGGTCGTGGGGACGACCCTATAGTCGTCGGACATATCGGCGGCTGGCCAATTTAGTCCCGGGGTCGTGGGGACGAACCTATAGTCGTCGGACAAGTCGGCGGCTGGCCAACTTTGGCCCAGGGTTGCGGGGACGACCCTATAGTCATCGGACATGTCGGCGGCTGGCCAACCTAGTCCCGAGGTCGTGGGGACGACCCTATAGTCGTCGGACATGACGGTGGCCGGCCAATCTAGTCCCGGGGTCGTGAGTACGACCCTATAGTCGTCGGACAAGACGGCGGCGGGCCAACTTAGCCCCGGGGTCGTGGGGACGACCCTATAGTCGCCGCACATGTCGGCGGCTGGCCAACCTAGTATCGAGGTCGTGGGGAGGACCGTATAGTCGTCGGACAATTCGGCGGCCGGCCAAATTTGGCCCGGGGTTGCGGGGACGACCCTATAGTCGTCGGACATGTCGGCGGCTGGCTAATTTAGTCCCGGGGTGGTGGGGGCGACCCAATAGACGTCCGACATGACGGTGGTGGGCCAATCTAGTCCCGGGGTCGTGGGGACGACTCTATAGTCGTCGGACATGTCGGCGGCTGGCCAATTTAGTCCCGGGGTCGTGGGGACGAACCTATAGTCGTCGGACAAGTCGGCGGCTGGCCAACTTTGTCCCGTGGTCGTGGGGACGACTGTTTAGTCGTCGGACATGTCGGCGGCTGGCCAACCTAGTCCCGAGGTCGTGGGGACGAGCCTATAGTCGTCGGACATGTCGGCGGCGGGCCAATCTATTCCCGGGGTCGTGGGGACGACCCTATTGTCGTCGGACATGACGGTGGCGGGCCAATCTAGTCCCGGGGTCGTAGGAATGACCCTATAGTCGTCGGACAAGTCGGCGGCTGGCCAACTTTGGCCCGGGGTCGTGGGGACGACCCTATAGTCATCGGACAAGTCGGCGGCGAGCCAACCTAGTCCCAGGGTCATGGGGACGACCCTATAGTCGTCAGATATGACGGTGGCGGGCCAATCTAGTCCCAGGGTCATGGGCACGACCCTATAGTCGTCGGATATGTCGGCGTTTGGCCAACTTTGGCCCGTCGTCGTGGGTACGACCCTATAGTTGTCGGACATGACGGTGGCCGGCCAATCTAGTCCCGGGGTCGTGAGAACGACCCTATAGTCGTCGGACAAGACGGCGGCGGGCCAACTTTGGCCCGGGGTTGTGGGGACGACCCTATAGTCATCGGACATGTCGGCGGCGGGCCAATCTAGTCCCGGTGTCGTGGGGACGACCCTATTGTCGTCGATCATGTCGACGGCTGGCCAACTTTGGCCCGTGGTCGTGGGGACGATCCGATAGTCGTTGGACATGACGGTGGCGGGCCAATCTAGTCCCGGGGTCGTGGGGACGACCCTATAGTCGTCGGACATGACGGTGGCGAGCCAACCTAGTCCCGGGGTCGTGGGGACGACCCTATAGTCGTCGGACATGTCGGCGGCTGGCCAACTTTGGCCCGTGGTCGTGGGGAGGACCCTATACTCGTCGGACAAGTCGGCGGCGAGCCAACCTAGTCCGGGGGTCGTGGGGACGACCCTATAGTCGTCGGACAAGTCGGCGGCGGGCCAACCTAGTCCCGGGGTCGTAGGGACGACCCTATAGTCGTCGGACATGTCGGCAGCTGGCCAGCTTTGGCCCGTGGTCGTGGGGATGACCCTATATTCGTCGGTCATGACGGTGGCGAGCCAACCTAGTCCCGGGGTCGTGGGGACGACCCTATAGTCGTCGGACATGTCGGCGGCTGGCCAACTTTGGCCCGGGGTCGTGGGGACGACCCTATAGTCGTCGGACAAGTCGGCGGCGAGCCAACCTAGTCCGGGGGTCGTGGGGACGACCCTATAGTCGTCGGACATGTCGGCGGCTGACCAACTTTGGCCCGGTGTCGTGGGGACGACTCTATAGTCGTCGGACATGTCGGCTGCAGGCCACCCTTGCCCCGGGGTCGTGAGGACGACCCTATAGACGTCGGACATGACGGCGATTGGCCAACACTGGCCCGGGGTCGTGGGGACGACCCTATAATAGTCGGACATGTCGGCGGCTGGCCAACATTGGCCCGGGGTCGTGGGGACGATCCTATAGCCGTCGGACATGACGGTGGCGGGCCAATCTAGTCCCGGGGTCGTGGGGACGACCCTATAGTCGTCGGACAAGTCGGCGGCTGGCCAACTTTGGCCCGGGGTCGTGGGGACGACCCTATAGTCATCGGACAAGTCGGCGGCGAGCCAACCTAGTCCCAGGGTCATGGGGACGACCCTATAGTCGTCAGATATGACGGTGGCGGGCCAATCTAGTCCCAGGGTCATGGGCACGACCCTATAGTCGTCGGATATGTCGGCGTTTGGCCAACTTTGGCCCGTCGTCGTGGGTACGACCCTATAGTTGTCGGACACGTCGGCGGCGGGTCAACCTAGTCCCGTGGTCGTGGGGACGACCCTATACTCGTCGGACAAGTCGGCGGCGGGCCAATCTAGTCCCGGGGTCGTGGGGACGACCCTATAGTCGTCGGACAAGTCGGCGGCGGGCCTATCTAGTCCCGGGGTCGTAGTGACGACCCTGTAGTCGTCGGACATGTCGGCGATTGGCCAACATTGGCCCGGGGTCGTGGGGACAACCCTATAGTCGTCGGACAAGTCGGCAGCTTGCCAACTTTGGCCCGGGGTCGTGGGGACGACCCTATAGTCGTCGGACAAGTCGGCGGCGAGCCAACGTAGTCCCGCGGTTGTGGGGACGACCCTTTAGTCGTCGGACAAGTCAGCGGCGGGTCAACCTAGTCCCGGGGTCGTGGGGACGACCCTATAGTCGTCGGACGAGTCGGCGGCGAGCCAACCTAGTCCCAGGGTCATGGGGACGACCCTATAGTCGTCGGATATGACGGTGGCGGGCCAATCTAGTCCCAGGGTCATGGGGACGACCCTATAGTCGTCGGATATGTCGGCGTTTGGCCAACTTTGGCCCGTCGTCGTGGGTACGACCCTATAGTTGTCGGACACGTCGGTGGCGGGTCAACCTAGTCCCGTGGTCGTGGGGACGACCCTATAATCGTCGGACATGACGGTGGCGGGCCAATCTAGTCCCGGGGTCGTGGGTACGACCCTATAGTCGTCGGACAAGACGGCGGCTGGACATCCTTGGCTCGCGGTCGTGGGGACGACCCTATAGTCGTCGGACATTTCGGCGGCTGGTCAACCTAGTCCCGGGGTCGTGGGGACGACCCTATAGTCGTTGGACATGACGGTGGCGGGCCAATCTAATCCCGGGGTCGTGGGTACGAACCTATAGTCGTCGGACAAGTCGGCGGCGGGCCAACCTTGTCCCGGGGTCGTGGGGACGACCCTATAGTCGTCGGACAAGACGGCGGCTGGACATCTTTGGCCCGCGGTCGTGGGGACGACCCTATAGTCGTCGGACATTTCGGCGGCTTGCCAACTTTGGCCCGGGGTCGTGGGGACGACCCTATAGTCGTCGGACATGTCGGCGGCTGGCTAACTTTGGCCCGCGGTCGTGGGGACGACCCAATAGTCGTTGGACATGTCGGCGGCTGGCCATCTTTGGGCCGTGGTCGTGGAGACGATCCTATAGTCGTCGGACTTGACGGTGGCGGGCCAATCTAGTCCCGGGGTTGTGGGGACGACCCTATAGTCGTCGGACATTTCGGCGGCTTGCCAACTTTGGCCCGGGGTCGTGGGGACGACCCTATAGTTGTCGGACATGACGGCGGCTGGCCGACCTAGTCCCGAGGTCGTGGGGACGACCGTATAGTCGTCGGATATGTTGGCGGCTTGTCAACCTAGTCCCGGGGTCGTGGGGACGACCCTATAGTCGTTGGACATGACGGTGGCGGGCCAATCTAGTCCCGGGGTCGTGGGGACGACCCTATAGTCGTCGGACATGTCGGCGGCTGGCTAACTTTGGCCCGTGGTCGTGGGGACGACCCAATAGTCGTTGGACATGTCGGCGGCTGGCCAACTTTGGGCCGTGGTCGTGGAGACGATCCTATAGTCGTCGGACTTGACGGTGGCGGGCCAATCTAGTCCCGGGGTTGTGGGGACGACCCTATACTTGTCGGATATGTCGGCGGCTTGCCAAATTTGCCCGGGGTCGTGGGGACGACCCTATAGTCGTCGGACTTGACGGTGGCGGGCCAATCTAGTCCCGGGGTCGTGGGGACGACCCAATAGTCGTTGGACATTACGGAGGCTGGCCAACTTTGGCCCGGGGTCGTGGGGACGACCCTATAGTCGTCGGACATGTTGGCGGCTTGTCAACCTAGTCCCGGGGTCGTGGGGACGACCCTATAGTCGTTGGACATGACGGTGGCGGGCCAATATAGTCCCGGGGTCGTGGGTACGAACCTATAGTCGTCGGACAAGTCGGCGGCGGGCCAACCTTGTCCCGGGGTCGTGGGGACGACCGTATAGTCGTCGGACATGACGGTGGCGGGCCAATCTAGTCCCGGGGTCGTGGGGACGACCCTATAGTCGTCGGACAAGACGGCGGCTGGACATCCTTGGCTCGCGGTCGTGGGGACGACCCTATAGTCGTCGGACATTTCGGCGGCTGGTCAACCTAGTCCCGGGGTCGTGGGGACGACCCTATAGTCGTTGGACATGACGGTGGCGGGCCAATCTAGTCCCGGGGTCGTGGGTACGAACCTATAGTCGTCGGACAAGTCGGCGGCGGGCCAACCTTGTCCCGGGGTCGTGGGGACGACCGTATAGTCGTCGGACATGACGGTGGCGGGCCAATCTAGTCCCGGGGTCGTGGGGACGACCCTATAGTCGTCGGACAAGACGGCGGCTGGACATCTTTGGCCCGCGGTCGTGGGGACGACCCTATAGTCGTCGGACATTTCGGCGGCTTGCCAACTTTGGCCCGGGGTCGTGGGGACGACCCTATAGTCGTCGGACATGTCGGCGGCTGGCTAACTTTGGCCCGCGGTCGTGGGGACGACCCAATAGTCGTTGGACATGTCGGCGGCTGGCCATCTTTGGGCCGTGGTCGTGGAGACGATCCTATAGTCGTCGGACTTGACGGTGGCGGGCCAATCTAGTCCCGGGATTGTGGGGACGACCCTATAGTCGTCGGATATGTCGGCGGCTTGCCAAATTTGCCCGGGGTCGTGGGGACGACCCTATAGTCGTGGGGACGACCCAATAGTCGTTGGACATTACGGCGGCTGGGCAACTTTTGCCCATGGTCGTGGGGACGACCCTATAGTCGTTGGACATGACGGTGGCGGGCCAATCTAGTCCCGGGGTCGTAGGGACGACCCTATAGTCGTCGGACATGTCGGCGATTGGCCAACATTGGCCCGGGGTCGTGGGGACGACCCTATAGTCGACGGACATGTCGGCGGCTGGCCAACTTTGGCCCGTGGTCGTGGAGACGATCCTATAGTCGTCGGACTTGACGGTGGCGGGCCAATCTAGTCCCGGGGTCGTGGGGACGACCCAATAGTCGTCGGACATGTCGGCGGCTTGCCAAATTTGCCCGGGGTCGTGGGGACGACCCTATAGTCGTCAGACATGACGGTGGCGGACCAATCTAGTCCCGGGGTCGTGGGGACGACCCAATAGTCGTCGGACATGTCGGCGGCTTGCCAAATTTGCCCGGGGTCGTGGGGACGACCCTATAGTCGTCGGACTTGACGGTGGCGGGCCAATCTAGTCCCGGGGTCGTGGGGACGACCCAATAGTCGTTGGACATTACGGCGGCTGGCCAACTTTGGCCCATGGTCGTGGGGACGACCCTATAATCGTTGGACATGACGGTGGCGGGCCAATCTAGTCTAGGGGTCGTAGGGACGACCCTATAGTCGTCGGACATGTCGGCGATTGGCCAACATTGGCCCGGGGTCGTGGGGACGACCCTACAGTCGTCGGACATTTCGGCGGCTTGCCAACTTTGGCCCGGGGTCGTGGGGACGACCCTATAGTCGTCGGACATGACGGTGGCGGACCAATCTAGTCCCGGGGTCGTGGGGACGACCCTACAGTCGTCGGACATGTCGGCGGCTTGCCAAATTTGCCCGGGGTCGTGGGGACGACCCTATAGTCGTCGGACTTGACGGTGGCGGGCCAATCTAGTCCCGGGGTCGTGGGGACGACCCAATAGTCCTTGGACATTACGGCGGCTGGCCAACTTTGGCCCATGGTCATGGGGACGACCCTATAGTCGTTGGACATGAAGGTGGCGGGCCAATCTAGTCCCGGGGTCGTGGGGACGACCCTATAGTCGTCGGGCAAGACGGCGGCTGGACATCTTTGGCCCGCGGTCGTGGGGACGACCCTATAGTCGTCGGACATTTCGGCGGCTTGCCAACTTTGGCTCGGGGTCGTGGGGACGACCCTATAGTCGTCGGACATGTCTGCGGCTGGCTAACTTTGGCCCGTGGTCGTGGGGACGACCCAATAGTCGTTGGACATATCGGCAGCTGGCCAACTTTGGGCCGTGGTCGTGGAGACGATCCTATAGTCGTCGGACTGGACGGTGGCGGGCCAATCTAGTCCCGGGGTCGTGGGGACGACCCTATAGTCGTCGGACATGACGGTGGCGGACCAATCTAGTCCCGGGGTCGTGGGAACGACCCAATAGTCGTCGGACATGTCGGCGGCTTGCCAAATTTGCCCGGGGTCGTGGGGACGACCCTATAGTCGTCAGACATGACGGTGGCGGACCAATCTAGTCCCGGGGTCGTGGGGACGACCCAATAGTCGTCGGACATGTCGGCGGCTTGCCAAATTTGCCCGGGGTCGTGGGGACGACCCTATAGTCGTCGGACTTGACGGTGGCGGGCCAATCTAGTCCCGGGGTCGTGGGGACGACCCAATAGTCGTTGGACATTACGGCGGCTGGCCAACTTTGGCCCATGGTCGTGGGGACGACCCTATAATCGTTGGACATGACGGTGGCGGGCCAATCTAGTCTAGGGGTCGTAGGGACGACCCTATAGTCGTCGGACATGTCGGCGATTGGCCAACATTGGCCCGGGGTCGTGGGGACGACCCTACAGTCGTCGGACATTTCGGCGGCTTGCCAACTTTGGCCCGGGGTCGTGGGGACGACCCTATAGTCGTCGGACATGACGGTGGCCGACCAATCTAGTCCCGGGGTCGTGGGGACGACCCTACAGTCGTCGGACATGTCGGCGGCTTGCCAAATTTGCCCGGGGTCGTGGGGACGACCCTATAGTCGTCGGACTTGACGGTGGCGGGCCAATCTAGTCCCGGGGTCGTGGGGACGACCCAATAGTCGTTGGACATTACGGCGGCTGGCCAACTTTGGCCCATGGTCATGGGGACGACCCTATAGTCGTTGGACATGACGGTGGCGGGCCAACCTAGTCCCGGGGTCGTAGGGACGACCCTATAGTCGTCGGACATGTCGGCGATTGGCCAACATTGGCCCGGGGTCGTGGGGACGACCCTACAGTCGTCGGACATTTCGGCGGTTGCCAACTTTGGCCCGGGGTCGTGGGGACGACCCTATAGTCGTCGGACATGACGGTGGCGGACCAATCTAGTCCCGGGGTCGTGGGGACGACCCTATAGTCGTCGGACAAGTCGGCGGCGGGCCAACCTAGTCCCGGGGTCGTGGAGACGACCCTATAGTCGTCGGACATGACGGTGGCGAGCCAATCTAGTCCCGGGGTCATGGGGACGACCCTATAGTCGTCGGACAAGACGGCGGCTGGACATCCTTGGCTCGCGGTCGTGGGGACGACCCTATAGTCGTCGGACATTTCGGCGGCTTGTCAACCTAGTCCCGGGGTCGTGGGCACGACCCTATAGTCGTCGGACATGACGGTGGCGGACCAATCTAGTCCCGGAGTCGTGGGGACGACCCTATAGTCGTCGGACATGTCGGCGGCTGGCCAACTTTGGCCCGTGGTCGTGGGGACGATCCAATAGTCGTCGGACATGTCGGCGGCTGGCCAACTTTGGCCCGTGGTCGTGGGGACGACCCTATAGTCGTTGGACATGTCAGCGGCTGGCCAACTTTGGCCCGGTGTCGTGGGGACGACTCTATAGTCGTCGGACATGTCGGCGGCTGGCCATCCTAGACCCGGGGTCGTGGGGACGACCCTATTGTCGTCGGACATGACGGTGTCGGGCCAATCTATTCCCGGGGTCGTACGGACGACCCTATAGTCGTCGGACATGTTGGCGATTGGCCAACATTGGCCCGGGGTCGTGGGGACGACTCTATAGTCTTCGGATATGTTGGCGGCTTGTCAGCCTAGTCCCGGGGTCGTGGGGACGACCCTATAGTCGTTGGACATGACGGCGGCTGGACATCTTTGGCCCGCGGTCGTGGGGACGACCCTATAGTCGTCGGACATTTCGGCGGCATGCCAACTTTGGCCCGGGGTTGTGGGGACGACCCTATAGTCGTCGGACATTTCGGCGGCTTGTCAACCTAGTCCCGGGGTCGTGGGGACGACCCTATAGTCGTTGGACATGAGGGTGGCGGGCCAATCTAGTCCCGGGGTCGTGGGTACGACCCTATAGTCGTCGGACAAGTCGGCGGCGGGCCAACCTTGTCCCGGGGTCGTGGAGACGACCCTATAGTCGTCGGACATGACGGTGGCGGGCCAATCTAGTCCCGGGGTCATGGGGACGACCCTATAGTCGTCGGACAAGACGGCGGCTGGACATCCTTGGCTCGCGGTCGTGGGGACGACCCTATAGTCGTCGGACATTTCGGCGGCTTGTCAACCTAGTCCCGGGGTCGTGGGGACGACCCTATAGTCGTTGGACATGACGGCGGCTGGACATCTTTGGCCCGCGGTCGTGGGGACGACCCTATAGTCGTCGGACATTTCGGCGGCATGCCAACTTTGGCCCGGGGTTGTGGGGACGACCCTATAGTCGTCGGACATTTCGGCGGCTTGTCAACCTAGTCCCGGGGTCGTGGGGACGACCCTATAGTCGTTGGACATGAGGGTGGCGGGCCAATCTAGTCCCGGGGTCGTGGGTACGACCCTATAGTCGTCGGACATGTCGGCGGCTGGCTAACTTTGGCCCGTGGTCGTGGGGACGACCCAATAGTCGTTGGACATATCGGCAGCTGGCCAACTTTGGGCCGTGGTCGTGGAGACGATCCTATAGTCGTCGGACTGGACGGTGGCGGGCCAATCTAGTCCCGGGGTCGTGGGGACGACCCTATAGTCGTCGGACATGACGGTGGCGGACCAATCTAGTCCCGGGGTCGTGGGGACGACCCAATAGTCGTCGGACATGTCGGCGGCTTGCCAAATTTGCCCGGGGTCGTGGGGACGACCCTATAGTCGTCGGACATGACGGTGGCGGACCAATCTAGTCCCGGGGTCGTGGGGACGACCCAATAGTCGTCGGACATGTCGGCGGCTTGCCAAATTTGCCCGGGGTCGTGGGGACGACCCTATAGTCGTCGGACTTGACGGTGGCGGGCCAATCTAGTCCCGGGGTCGTGGGGACGACCCAATAGTCGTTGGACATTACGGCGGCTGGCCAACTTTGGCCCATGGTCGTGGGGACGACCCTATAATCGTTGGACATGACGGTGGCGGGCCAATCTAGTCTAGGGGTCGTAGGGACGACCCTATAGTCGTCGGACATGTCGGCGATTGGCCAACATTGGCCCGGGGTCGTGGGGACGACCCTACAGTCGTCGGACATTTCGGCGGCTTGCCAACTTTGGCCCGGGGTCGTGGGGACGACCCTATAGTCGTCGGACATGACGGTGGCGGACCAATCTAGTCCCGGGGTCGTGGGGACGACCCTACAGTCGTCGGACATGTCGGCGGCTTGCCAAATTTGCCCGGGGTCGTGGGGACGACCCTATAGTCGTCGGACTTGACGGTGGCGGGCCAATCTAGTCCCGGGGTCGTGGGGACGACCCTATAGTCGTCAAACATGTTGGCGGCTTGTCAGCCTAGTCCCGGGGTCGTGGGGACGACCGTATAGTCGTCGGATATGTTGGCGGCTTGTCAACCTAGTCCCGGGGTCGTGGGGACGACCCTATAGTCGTTGAACATGACGGTGGCGGGCCAATCTAGTCCCGGGGTCGTAGGGACGACCCTATAGTCGTCGGACAAGTCGGCGGCGGGCCAACCTTGTCCCGGGGTCGTGGGGACGACCGTATAGTCGTTGGACATGACGGTGGCGGGCCAATCTAGTCCCGGGGTCGTAGGGACGACCCTACAGTCGTCGGACATGTCGGCGATTGGCCAACATTGGCCCGGGGTCGTGCCGACGACCCTATAGTCGACGGACATGTCGGCGGCTGGCCAACTTTGGCCCGTGGTCGTGGAGACGATCCTATAGTCGTCGGACTTGACGGTGGCGGGCCAATCTAGTCCCGGGGTTGTGGGGACGACCCTATAGTCGTCGGACATTTCGGCGGCTTGCCAACTTTGGCCCGGGGTCGTGGGGACGACCCTATAGTTGTCGGACATGACGGCGGCTGGCCGACCTAGTCCCGAGGTCGTGGGGACGACCGTATAGTCGTCGGATATGTTGGCGGCTTGTCAACCTAGTCCCGGGGTCGTGGGGACGACCCTATAGTCGTTGGACATGACGGTGGCGGGCCAATCTAGTCCCGGGGTCGTAGGGACGACCCTATAGTCGTCGAACATGTCGGCGATTGGCCAACATTGGCCCGGGGTCGTGGGGACGACCCTATAGTCGACGGACATGCGCGCGGCTGGCCAACTTTGGCCCGTGGTCGTGGAGACGATCCTATAGTCGTCGGACTTGACGGTGGCGGGCCAATCTAGTCCCGGGGTTGTGGGGACGACCCTATAGTCGTCGGACAAGACGGCGGCTGGACATCCTTGGCTCGCGGTCGTGGGGACGACCCTATAGTCGTCGGACATTTCGGCGGCTTGTCAACCTAGTCCCGGGGTCGTGGGGACGACCCTATAGTCGTTGGACATGACGGTGGCGGGCCAATCTAGTCCCGGGGTCGTGGGTACGAACCTATAGTCGTCGGACAAGTCGGCGGCGGGCCAACCTTGTCCCGGGGTCGTGGGGACGACCGTATAGTCGTCGGACATGACGGTGGCGGGCCAATCTAGTCCCGGGGTCGTGGGGACGACCCTATAGTCGTCGGGCAAGACGGCGGCTGGACATCTTTGGCCCGCGGTCGTGGGGACGACCCTATAGTCGTCGGACATTTCGGCGGCTTGCCAACTTTGGCCCGGGGTCGTGGGGACGACCCTATAGTCGTCGGACATGTCGGCGGCTGGCTAATTTTGGCCCGTGGTCGAGGGGACGACCCAATAGTCGTTGGACATATCGGCAGCTGGCCAACTTTGGCCCATGGTCGTGGGGACGACCCTATAGTCGTTGGACATGACGGTGGCGGGCCAATCTAGTCCCGGGGTCGTAGGGACGACCCTATAGTCGACGGACATGTCGGCGGCTGGCCAACTTTGGCCCGTGGTCGTGGAGACGATCCTATAGTCGTCGGACTTGACGGTGGCGGGCCAATCTAGTCCCGGGGATGTGGGGACGACCCTATAGTCGTCGGACATTTCGGCGGCTTGCCAACTTTGGCCCGGGGTCGTGGGGACGACCCTATAGTTGTCGGACATGACGGCGGCTGGCCGACCTAGTCCCGAGGTCGTGGGGACGACCGTATAGTCGTCGGATATGTTGGCGGCTTGTCAACCTAGTCCAGGGGTCGTGGGGACGACCCTATAGTCGTCGGACATGACGGTGGCCGGCCAATCTAGTGCCGGGGTCGTAGGGACGACCCTATAGTCGTCGGACATGTTGGCGATTGGCCAACATTGGCCCGGGGTCGTCGGGACGACCCTATAGTCGTCGGACATGTTGGCGGCTTGTCAGCCTAGTCCCGGGGTCGTGGGGGCGACCGTATAGTCGTCGGATATGTTGGCGGCTTGTCAACCTAGTCCCGGGGTCGTGGGGACGACCCTATAGTCGTTGAACATGACGGTGGCGGGCCAATCTAGTCCCGGGGTCGTAGGGACGACCCTATAGTCGTCGGACAAGTCGGCGGCTTGCCAAATTTGCCCGGGGTCGTGGGGACGACCCTATAGTCGTCGGACTTGACGGTGGCGGGCCAATCTAGTCCCGGGGTCGTGGGGACGACCCAATAGTCGTTGGACATTACGGAGGCTGGCGAACTTTGGCCCGGGGTCGTGGGGACGACCCTATAGTCGTCGGACATGTGGGCGGCTTGCCAACCTAGTCCCGGGGTCGTGGGGACGACCCTATAGTCGTTGGACATGACGGTGGCGGGCCAATAGAGTCCCGGGGTCGTGGGTACGAACCTATAGTCGTCGGACAAGTCGGCGGCGGGCCAACCTTGTCCCGGGGTCGTGGGGACGACCGTATAGTCGTCGGACATGACGGTGGCGGGCCAATCTAGTCCCGGGGTCGTGGGGACGACCCTATAGTCGTCGGGCAAGACGGCGGCTGGACATCTTTGGCCCGCGGTCGTGGGGACGACCCTATAGTCGTCGGACATTTCGGCGGCTTGCCAACTTTGGCTCGGGGTCGTGGGGACGACCCTATAGTCGTCGGACATGTCTGCGGCTGGCTAACTTTGGCCCGTGGTCGTGCGGACGACCCAATAGTCGTTGGACATATCGGCAGCTGGCCAACTTTGGGCCGTGGTCGTGGAGACGATCCTATAGTCGTCGGACTGGACGGTGGCGGGCCAATCTAGTCCCGGGGTCGTGGGGACGACCCTATAGTCGTCGGACATGACGGTGGCGGACCAATCTAGTCCCGGGGTCGTGGGGACGACCCAATAGTCGTCGGACATGTCGGCGGCTTGCCAAATTTGCCCGGGGTCGTGGGGACGACCCTATAGTCGTCGGACATGACGGTGGCGGACCAATCTAGTCCCGGGGTCGTGGGGACGACCCAATAGTCGTCGGACATGTCGGCGGCTTGCCAAATTTGCCCGGGGTCGTGGGGACGACCCTATAGTCGTCGGACTTGACGGTGGCGGGCCAATCTAGTCCCGGGGTCGTGGGGACGACCCAATAGTCGTTGGACATTACGGCGGCTGGCCAACTTTGGCCCATGGTCGTGGGGACGACCCTATAATCGTTGGACATGACGGTGGCGGGCCAATCTAGTCTAGGGGTCGTAGGGACGACCCTACAGTCGTCGGACATTTCGGCGGCTTGCCAACTTTGGCCCGGGGTCGTGGGGACGACCCTATAGTCGTCGGACATGACGGTGGCGGACCAATCTAGTCCCGGGGTCGTGGGGACGACCCTATAGTCGTCGGGCATGTCGGCGGCTGGCCAACTTTGGCCCGTGGTCGTGGGGACGATCCAATAGTCGTCGGACATGTCGGCGGCTGGCTAACTTTGGCCCGGTGTCGTGGGGACGACCCTATAGTCGTCGGACATGTTGGCGATTGGCCAACATTGGCCCGGGGTCGTGGGGACGACCCTATAGTCGTCGGACAAGACGGCGGCTGGACATCCTTGGCTCGCGGTCGTGGGGACGACCCTATAGTCGTTGGACATTCCGGCGGCTTGTCAACCTAGTCCCGGGGACGTGGGGACGACCCTATAGTCGTTGGACATGACGGTGGCGGGCCAATCTAGTCCCGGGGTCGTGGGAACGACCCTATAGTCGTCGGACAAGACGGCGGCTGGACATCTTTGGCCCGCGGTCGTGGGGACGACCCTATAGTCGTCGGACATTTCGGCGGCTTGCCAACTTTGGCCCGGGGTCGTGGGGACGACCCTATAGTCGTCGGACATGTCGGCGGCTGGCTAATTTTGGCCCGCGGTCGTGGGGACGACCCAATAGTCGTTGGACATGTCGGCGGCTGGCCAACTTTGGGCCGTGGTCGTGGAGACGATCCTATAGTCGTCGGACTTGACGGTGGCGGGCCAATCTAGTCCCGGGTATGTGGGGACGACCCTATAGTCGTCGGATATGTCGGCGGCATGCCAAATTTGCCCGGGGTCGTGGGGACGACCCTATAGTCGTCGGACTTGACGGTGGAGGGCCAATCTAGTCCCGGGGTCGTGGGGACGACCCAATAGTCGTTGGACATTACGGCGGCTGGCCAACTTTGGCCCATGGTCGTGGGGACGACCCTATAGTCGTTGGACATGACGGTGGCGGGCCAATCTAGTCCCGGGGTCGTAGGGACGACCCTATAGTCGTCGGACATGTCGGCGATTGGCCAACATTGGCCCGGGGTCGTGGGGACGACCCTATAGTCGACGAACATGTCGGCGGCAGGCCAACTTTGGCCCGTTGTCGTGGTGACGATCCTATAGTCGTCGGACTTGACGGTGGCGGGCCCATCTAGTCCCGGGGTTGTGGGGACGACCCTATAGTCGTCGGACATTTCGGCGGCGTGCCAACTTTGGCCCGGGGTCGTGGGGACGACCCTATAGTTGTCGGACATGACGGCGGCTGGCCGACCTAGTCCCGAGGTCGTGGGGACGACCGTATAGTCGTCGGATATGTTAGCGGCTTGTCAACCTAGTCCCGGGGTCGTGGGGACGACCCTATAGTCGTTGGACATGACGGTGGCCGGCCAATCTAGTGCCGGGGTCGTAGGGACGACCCTATAGTCGTCGGACATGTTGGCGATTGGCCAACATTGGCCCGGCGTCGTCGGGACGGCCCTATAGTCGTCGGACATGTTGGCGGCTTGTCAGCCTAGTCCCGGGGTCGTGGGTACGACCCTATAGTCGTCGGACAAGTCGGCGGCGGGCCAACCTTGTCCTGGGGTCGTGGGGACGACACTATAGTCGTCGGACATGACGGTGGCGGCCAATCTAGTCGCGGGGTCGTGGGGACGACCCTATAGACGTCGGACAAGACGGCGGCTGGATATTCTTGGCTCGCGGTCGTGGGGACGACCCTATAGTCGTCGGACATTTCGGCGGCTTGCCAACTTTGGCCCGGGGTCGTGGGGACGACCCTATAGTCGTTGAACATGACGGTGGCGGGCCAATCTAGTCCCGGGGTCGTAGGGACGACCCTATAGTCGTCGGACAAGTCGGCGGCGGGCCAACCTTGTCCCGGGGTCGTGGGGACGACCGTATAGTCGTCGGACATGACGGTGGCGGGCCAATCTAGTCCCGGGGTCGTGGGGACGACCCTATAGTCGTCGGACAAGACGGCGGCTGGACATCTTTGGCCCGCGGTCGTGGGGACGACCCTATAGTCGTCGGACATTTCGGCGGCTTGCCAACTTTGGCCCGGGGTCGTGGGGACGACCCTATAGTCGTTGAACATGACGGTGGCGGGCCAATCTAGTCCCGGGGTCGTAGGGACGACCCTATAGTCGTCGGACAAGTCGGCGGCGGGCCAACCTTGTCCCGGGGTCGTGGGGACGACCGTATAGTCGTCGGACATGACGGTGGCGGGCCAATCTAGTCCCGGGGTCGTGGGGACGACCCTATAGTCGTCGGACAAGACGGCGGCTGGACATCTTTGGCCCGCGGTCGTGGGGACGACCCTATAGTCGTCGGACATTTCGGCGGCTTGCCAACTTTGGCCCGGGGTCGTGGGGACGACCCTATAGTCGTCGGACACGTCGGCGGCTGGCTAACTTTGGCCCGTGGTCGTGGGGACGACCCAATAGTCGTTGGACATGTCGGCGGCTGGCCAACTTTGGGCCGTGGTCGTGGAGACGATCCTATAGTCGTCGGACTTGACGGTGGCGGGCCAATCTAGTCGCGGGGTCGTGGGCACGACCCTATAGTCGTCGGACATGACGGTGGCGGGCCAGTCTAGTCCCGGGTCATGGGGACGACCCTATAGTCGTCGGACAAGTCGGCGGCAGGCCAACTTTGGCCCGTGGTCGTGGGGACGACCCTATAGTCGTCGGAAATGACGGTGGCGGGCCAATCTAGTCCCGGGGTCGTGGGGACGACCCTACAGTCGTCGGACAAGTCGGCGGCGAGCCAATCTAGTCCCGCGGTCGTGGGGACGACCCTATAGTCGTCGGACAAGTCAGCGGCTGGCCTACATTGGTCCGTGGTCGTGGGGACGACCATATAGTCGTCGGACATGACGGTGGCGGGCCACTCTAGTCCCGGGTCGGGGGACGACCCTATAGTCGTCGGACATGTCGGCGGCTGGCCAACTTTGGCCCGGGGTCGTGGGGACGACCCTATAGTCGTCGGACATGTCTGCGGCTGGCCAACCTAGTCCCGAGGTCGTGGGGACGACCCTATAGTCGTCGGACTTGTCGCTGGCGGGCCAATCTAGTCCCGGGGTCGTGGGGACGACCCTATAGTCGTCGGACATGTCGGCGGCTGGCTAACTTTGGCCCGTGGTCGTGGGGACGACCCAATAGTCGTTGGACATGTCGGCGGCTGGCCAACTTTGGGCCGTGGTCGTGGAGACGATGCTATAGTCGTCGGACTTGACGGTGGCGGGCCAATCTAGTCCCGGGGTTGTGGGGACGACCCTATAGTCGTCGGATATGTCGGCGGCTTGCCAAATTTGCCCAGGGTCGTGGGGACGACCCTATAGTCGTCGGACTTGACGGTGGCGGGCCAATCTAGTTCCGGGGTCGTGGGGACGACCCAATAGTCGTTGGACATATCGGCGGCTGGCCAACTTTGGCCCATGGTCGTGGGGACGACCCTATAGTCGTTGGACATGACGGTGGCGGGCCAATCTAGTCCCGGGGTCGTAGGGCGACCCTATAGTCGTCGGACATGTTGGCGATTGGCCAAAATTGGCCCGGGATCGTCGGGACGACCCTATAGTCGTCGGACATGTCTGCGGCTGGCCAACCTAGTCCCGAGGTCGTGGGGACGACCCTATAGTCGTCGGACTTGTCGCTGGCGGGCCAATCTAGTCCCGGGGTCGTGGGGACGACCCTATAGTCGTCGGACATGTCGGCGGCTGGCTAACTTTGGCCCGTGGTCGTGGGGACGACCCAATAGTCGTTGGACATGTCTGCGGCTGGCCAACCTAGTCCCGAGGTCGTGGGGACGACCCTATAGTCGTCAGACTTGTCGCTGGCGGGCCAATCTAGTCCCGGGGTCGTGGGGACGACCCTATAGTCGTCGGACATGTCGGCGGCTGGCTAACTTTGGCCCGTGGTCGTGGGGACGACCCAATAGTCGTTGGACATGTCGGCGGCTGGCCAACTTTGGGCCGTGGTCGTGGAGACGATGCTATAGTCGTCGGACTTGACGGTGGCGGGCCAATCTAGTCCCGGGGTTGTGGGGACGACCCTATAGTCGTCAGACATGTCGGTGGCGAGCCAACCTAGTCCCGGGGTCGTGGGGACGACCCTATAGTCGTCGGACAAGTCGGCGGCGGGCCAACCTAGTCCCGAGGTCGTGGGGACGACCCTATAATCGTCGGACAAGCCGGCGGCTGGCCAACTTTGGCCCGTGGTCGTGGGGACGACCCTATAGTCGTCGGACAAGTCGGCGGCTGTCCAACTTTGGCCCGGGGTCGTGGGGACGACCCTATAGTCGTCGGACTTGACGGTGGCGGGCCAGTCTAGTCCCGGGTCGTGGGGACGACCCTATAGTCGTCGGACATGTCGGCGGCTGGCCAACTTTGGCCCGCGGTCGTGGGGACGACCCTATAGTCGTCAGACATGACGGTGGCGAGCCAACCTAGTCCCGGGGTCGTCGGGACGACCCTATAGTCGTCGGACATGTCGGCGATTGGCCAACATTGGCCCGGGGTCGTGGGGACGACCCTATAGTCGTCGGACATGTCTGCGGCTGGCCAACCTAGTCCCGAGGTCGTGGGGACGACCCTATAGTCGTCGGACTTATCGCTGGCGGGCCAATCTAGTCCCGGGGTCGTGGGGACGACCCTATAGTCGTCGGACATGTCGGCGGCTGGCTAACTTTGGCCCGTGGTCGTGGGGACGACCCAATAGTCGTTGGACATGTCGGCGGCTGGCCAATCTAGTCCCGGGGTCGTGGGGACGACCCAATAGTCGTTGGACATATCGGCGGCTGGCCAACTTTGGCCCATGGTCGTGGGGACGACCCTATAGTCGTTGGACATGACGGTGGCGGGCCAATCTAGTCCCGGGGTCGTAGGGACGACCCTATAGTCGTCGGACATGTTGGCGATTGGCCAAAATTGGCCCGGGATCGTCGGGACGACCCTATAGTCGTCGGACATGTTGGCGGCTTGTCAGCCTAGTCCCGGGGTCGTGGGTTCGACCCTATAGTCGTCGGACAAGTCGGCGGCGGGCCAACCTTGTCCGGGGGTCGTGGGGACGACCTTATAGTCGTCGGACATGATGGTGGCGGGCCAATCTAGTCCCGGGGTCGTGGGGACGACCCTATAGTCGTCGGACATTTCGGCGGCTTGCCAACGTTGGCCCGGGGTCGTGGGGACGACCCTATAGTCGTCGGACATTTCGGCGGCATGCCACCTTTGGCCCGGGGTCGTGGGTACGACCCTATAGTCGTCGGACAAGTCGGCGGCGGGCCAACCTTGTCCCGGGGTCGTGGGGACGACCCTATAATCGTCGGACATGACGGTGGCGGGCCAATCTAGTCCCGGGGTCGTGGGGACGACCCTATAGTCGTCGGACATTTCGGCGGCTTGTCAACCTAGTCCCGGGGTCGTGGGGACGACCCTATAGTCGTTGGACATGACGGTGGCGGGCCAATCTATTCCCGGGGTCGTACGGACGACCCTATAGTCGTCGGACATGTTGGCGATTGGCCAACATTGGCCCGGGGTCGTGGGGACGACCCTATAGTCGACGGACATGTCGGCGGCTGGCCAACTTTGGCCCGTGGTCGTGGAGACGATCCTATAGTCGTCGGACTTGACGGTGGCGGGCCAATCTAGTCCCGGGGTCGTGGGTACGACCCTATAGTCATCGGACAAGTCGGCGGCGGGCCAACCTTGTCCCGGGGTCGTGGGGACGACCCTATAATCGTCGGACATGACGGTGGCGGGCCAATCTAGTCCCGGGGTCGCGGGTACGAACCTATAGTCGTCGGACAAGTCGGCGGCGGGCCAACCTTGTCCCGGGCTCGTGGGGACGACCGTATAGTCGTCGGACATGACGGTGGCGGGCCAATCTAGTCCCGGGGTCGTGGGGACGACCCTATAGTCGTCGGACAAGACGGCGGCTGGACATCTTTGGCCCGCGGTCGTGGGGACGACCCTATAGTCGTCGGACATTTCGGCCGCTTGCCAACTTTGGCCCGGGGTCGTGGGGACGACCCTATAGTCGTCGGACATGACGGTGGCGGACCAATCTAGTCCCGGGGTCGAGGGGACGACCCTATAGTCGTCGGACATTTCGGCGGCGTGCCAACTTTGGCCCGGGGTCGTGGGGACGACCCTATAGTCGTCGGACATTTCGGCGGCATGCCAACTTTGGCTCGGGGTCGTGGGGACGACCCTATTGTCGTTGGACATGACGGTGGCGGGCCAATCTAGTCCCGGGGTCGTAGGGACGACCCTATAGTCGTCGGACATGTCGGCGATTGGCCAACATTGGCCCGGGGTCGTGGGGACGACCCTATAGTCGTCGGACATGTCGGCGGCTGGCCAAACTAGTCCCGAGGTCGTGGGGACGACCCTATAGTCGTCGGACATGACGGTGGCGGACCAATCTAGTCCCGGGGTCGAGGGGACGACCCTATAGTCGTCGGACATTTCGGCGGCGTGCCAACTTTGGCCCGGGGTCGTGGGGACGACCCTATAGTCGTCGGACATTTCGGCGGCATGCCAACTTTGGCCCGTGGTCGTGGGGACGATCCAATAGTCGTCGGACATGTCGACGGCTGGCCAACTTTGCCCCGTGGTCGTGGGGACGACCCTATAGTCGTTGGACATGTCAGCGGCTGGCCAACTTTGGCCCGGTGTCGTGGGGACGACTCTATAGTCGTCGGATATGTCGGCGGCTGGCCAACTTTGGCCCGGGGTCGTGGGGACGACCCTATAGTCGTCGGACATGTCTGCGGCTGGCCAACCTAGTCCCGAGGTCGTGGGGACGACCCTATAGTCGTCGGACTTGTCGCTGGCGGGCCAATCTAGTCCCGGGGTCGTGGGGACGACCCTATAGTCGTCGGACATGTCGGCGGCTGGCTAACTTTGGCCCGTGGTCGTGGGGACGACCCAATAGTCGTTGGACATGTCGGCGGCTGGCCAACTTTGGGCCGTGGTCGTGGAGACGATGCTATAGTCGTCGGACTTGACGGTGGCGGGCCAATCTAGTCCCGGGGTTGTGGGGACGACCCTATAGTCGTCGGATATGTCGGCGGCTTGCCAAATTTGCCCGGGGTCGTGGGGACGACCCTATAGTCGTCGGACTTGACGGTGGCGGGCCAATCTAGTCCCGGGGTCGTGGGGACGACCCAATAGTCGTTGGACATATCGGCGGCTGGCCAACTTTGGCCCATGGTCGTGGGGACGACCCTATAGTCGTTGGACATGACGGTGGCGGGCCAATCTAGTCCCGGGGTCGTAGGGCGACCCTATAGTCGTCGGACATGTTGGCGATTGGCCAAAATTGGCCCGGGATCGTCGGGACGACCCTATAGTCGTCGGACATGTCTGCGGCTGGCCAACCTAGTCCCGAGGTCGTGGGGACGACCCTATAGTCGTCGGACTTGTCGCTGGCGGGCCAATCTAGTCCCGGGGTCGTGGGGACGACCCTATAGTCGTCGGACATGTCGGCGGCTGGCTAACTTTGGCCCGTGGTCGTGGGGACGACCCAATAGTCGTTGGACATGTCTGCGGCTGGCCAACCTAGTCCCGAGGTCGTGGGGACGACCCTATAGTCGTCAGACTTGTCGCTGGCGGGCCAATCTAGTCCCGGGGTCGTGGGGACGACCCTATAGTCGTCGGACATGTCGGCGGCTGGCTAACTTTGGCCCGTGGTCGTGGGGACGACCCAATAGTCGTTGGACATGTCGGCGGCTGGCCAACTTTGGGCCGTGGTTGTGGAGACGATGCTATAGTCGTCGGACTTGACGGTGGCGGGCCAATCTAGTCCCGGGGTTGTGGGGACGACCCTATAGTCGTCAGACATGTCGGTGGCGAGCCAACCTAGTCCCGGGGTCGTGGGGACGACCCTATAGTCGTCGGACAAGTCGGCGGCGGGCCAACCTAGTCCCGGGGTCGTGGGGACGACCCTATAGTCGTCGGACAAGTCGGCGGCGGGCCAACCTAGTCCCGAGGTCGTGGGGACGACCCTATAATCGTCGGACAAGCCGGCGGCTGGCCAACTTTGGCCCGTGGTCGTGGGGACGACCCTATAGTCGTCGGACAAGTCGGCGGCTGTCCAACTTTGGCCCGGGGTCGTGGGGACGACCCTATAGTCGTCGGACTTGACGGTGGCGGGCCAGTCTAGTCCCGGGTCGTGGGGACGACCCTATAGTCGTCGGACATGTCGGCGGCTGGCCAACTTTGGCCCGCGGTCGTGGGGACGACCCTATAGTCGTCAGACATGACGGTGGCGAGCCAACCTAGTCCCGGGGTCGTGGGGACGACCCTATAGTCGTCGGACATGTCGGCGATTGGCCAACATTGGCCCGGGGTGGTGGGGACGACCCTATAGTCGTCGGACATGTCTGCGGCTGGCCAACCTAGTCCCGAGGTCGTGGGGACGACCCTATAGTCGTCGGACTTATCGCTGGCGGGCCAATCTAGTCCCGGGGTCGTGGGGACGACCCTATAGTCGTCGGACATGTCGGCGGCTGGCTAACTTTGGCCCGTGGTCGTGGGGACGACCCAATAGTCGTTGGACATGTCGGCGGCTGGCCAATCTAGTCCCGGGGTCGTGGGGACGACCCAATAGTCGTTGGACATATCGGCGGCTGGCCAACTTTGGCCCATGGTCGTGGGGACGACCCTATAGTCGTTGGACATGACGGTGGCGGGCCAATCTAGTCCCGGGGTCGTAGGGACGACCCTATAGTCGTCGGACATGTTGGCGATTGGCCAAAATTGGCCCGGGATCGTCGGGACGACCCTATAGTCGTCGGACATGTTGGCGGCTTGTCAGCCTAGTCCCGGGGTCGTGGGTTCGACCCTATAGTCGTCGGACAAGTCGGCGGCGGGCCAACCTTGTCCGGGGGTCGTGGGGACGACCTTATAGTCGTCGGACATGATGGTGGCGGGCCAATCTAGTCCCGGGGTCGTGGGGACGACCCTATAGTCGTCGGACATTTCGGCGGCTTGCCAACGTTGGCCCGGGGTCGTGGGGACGACCCTATAGTCGTCGGACATTTCGGCGGCATGCCACCTTTGGCCCGGGGTCGTGGGTACGACCCTATAGTCGTCGGACAAGTCGGCGGCGGGCCAACCTTGTCCCGGGGTCGTGGGGACGACCCTATAATCGTCGGACATGACGGTGGCGGGCCAATCTAGTCCCGGGGTCGTGGGGACGACCCTATAGTCGTCGGACATTTCGGCGGCTTGTCAACCTAGTCCCGGGGTCGTGGGGACGACCCTATAGTCGTTGGACATGACGGTGGCGGGCCAATCTATTCCCGGGGTCGTACGGACGACCCTATAGTCGTCGGACATGTTGGCGATTGGCCAACATTGGCCCGGGGTCGTGGGGACGACCCTATAGTCGACGGACATGTCGGCGGCTGGCCAACTTTGGCCCGTGGTCGTGGAGACGATCCTATAGTCGTCGGACTTGACGGTGGCGGGCCAATCTAGTCCCGGGGTCGTGGGTACGACCCTATAGTCGTCGGACAAGTCGGCGGCGGGCCAACCTTGTCCCGGGGTCGTGGGGACGACCCTATAATCGTCGGACATGACGGTGGCGGGCCAATCTAGTCCCGGGGTCGCGGGTACGAACCTATAGTCGTCGGACAAGTCGGCGGCGGGCCAACCTTGTCCCGGGCTCGTGGGGACGACCGTATAGTCGTCGGACATGACGGTGGCGGGCCAATCTAGTCCCGGGGTCGTGGGGACGACCCTATAGTCGTCGGACAAGACGGCGGCTGGACATCTTTGGCCCGCGGTCGTGGGGACGACCCTATAGTCGTCGGACATTTCGGCCGCTTGCCAACTTTGGCCCGGGGTCGTGGGGACGACCCTATAGTCGTCGGACATGACGGTGGCGGACCAATATAGTCCCGGGGTCGTGGGGACGACCCTATAGTCGTCGGACATTTCGGCGGCGTGCCAACTTTGGCCCGGGGTCGTGGGGGCGACCCTATAGTCGTCGGACATGTCGGCGGCTGGCCATCTTTGGCCCGTGGTCGTGGGGACGATCCAATAGTCGTCGGACATGTCGACGGCTGGCCAACTTTGCCCCGTGGTCGTGGGGACGACCCTATAGTCGTTGGACATGTCAGCGGCTGGCCAACTTTGGCCCGGTGTCGTGGGGACGACTCTATAGTCGTCGGATATGTCGGCGGCTGGCCAACCTAGACCCGGGGTCGTGGGGACGACCCCATTGTCTTCGGACATGACGGTGGCGGGCCAATCTATTCCCGGGGTCGTATGGACGACCCTATAGTCGTCGGACATGTTGGCGATTGGCCAACATTGGCCCGGGGTCGTGGGGTCGACTCTATAGTCGTCGGACATGTTGGCGGCTTGTCAGCCTAGTCCCGGGGTCGTGGGTACGACCCTATAGTCGTCGGACAAGTCGGCGGCGGGCCAACCTTGCCCCGGGCTCGTGGGGACGACCCTATAGTCGTCGGACAAGACGGCGGCTGGACATCCTTGGCTCGCGGTCGTGGGGACGACCCTATAGTCGTCGGACATGTCGGCAGCTGGCCAACTTTGGCCCGTGGTCGTGGGGACGATCCAATAGTCGTCGGACATGTCGGCGGCTGGCCAACTTTGGCCCGTGGTCGTGGGGACGATCCGATAGTCGTCGGACATGTCGGCGGCTGGCCAACCTAGACCCGGGGTCGTGGGGACGACCCAATCGTCGTCGGACATTGCGGCGGCATGCCGACATTGGCCCGGGGTCGTGGGGACGACCCTATAGTCGTCGGACACTTTGGCGGCTTGTCAACCTAGTCCCGAGGTCGTGGGGACGACCCTATAATCGTCGGACATGACGGTGGCGGGCCAATCTAGTCCCGGGATCGTAGGGACGACCCTATAGTCGTCGGACAAGTCGGCGGCGAGCCAACCTAGTCCGGGCGTCGTGGGGACGACCCTATTGTCGTCGGACATGACGGCGGCTGAACATCTTTGGCCCGGGGTCGTGGGGACGACCCTATAGTCGTCGGACATTTCGGCGGCATGCCAACTTTGGCCCGGGGTCGTGGGGACCACCCTATAGTCGTTGGACAAGACGGTGGCGGGACAATCTAGTCCCGGGGTCGTGGGGACGACCCTATAGTCGTCGGACATGTCGGCGGCTGGACCACTTTGGCCGGGTGTCGTGGGGACGACTCTATAGTCGTCGGAAATGTCGGCGGCTGGCCAACCTGGACCCGGGGTCGTGGGGACGACCCTATTGTCGTCGGACATGACGGTAGCGGGCCAATCTAGTCTCGGGGTCGTGGGGACGACCCTATAGTCGTCGGACATGTCGGCGGCTGGCCAACTTTGGCCCGGGGTCGTGGGGACGATCCAATAATCGTCGGACATGTCGGCGGCTGGCCAACCTAGACCCGGGGTCGTGGGGACGACCCAATCGTCGTCGGACATGACGGTGGCGGGCCAATCTAGTCCCGGGGTCGTGGGGACGACCCTATAGGCGTCGGACAAGACGGCGGCTGGACATCTTTGGCCCGGGGTCGTGGGGACGACCCTATAGTCGTCGGACATGTCGGCGGCTGGCCAACTTTGGCCCGTGGTCGTGGGGACGACCCAATAGTGGTCGGACATGTCGGCGGCCGGCCAACTTTGGCCCGGTGTCGTGGGGACGACTCTATAGTCGTCGGAAATGTCGGCGGCTGGCCAACCTGGACCCGGGGTCGTGGGGACGACCCTATTGTCGTCGGACATGACGGCGGCTGGCCAACTTTGGCCCGGTGTCGTGGGGACGACTCTATAGTCGTCGGAAATGTCGGCGGCTGGCCAAGCTTGTCCCGGGGTCGTGGGGACGACCCTATAGTCGTCGGACATGTTGGCGGCTTGCCAACTTTGGCCCGGGGTCGTGGGGACGATCCAATAGTCGTCGGACATGACGGTGGCGGGCCAACCTAGTCCCGGGGTCGTGGGGACGACCCTATAGTCGTCGGACATGTCGGCGGCTGGCCAACATTGGCCCGTGGTTGTGGGGACGACCCTATAGTCGTTGGACATGTCGGCGGCTGGCCAACATTGGCCCGTGGTTGTGGGGACGACCCTATAGTCGTTGGACATGACGGTGGCGGGCCAATCTAGTCCCGGGGTCGTGGGGACGACCCTATAGTCGTTGGACATGACGGTGGCCGGCCAATCTAGTGCCGGGGTCGTAGGGACGACTCTATAGTCGTCGGACATGTTGGCGATTGGCCAACATTGGCCCGGGGTCGTCGGGACGACCCTATAGTCGTCGGACATGTTGGCGGCTTGTCAGCCTAGTCCCGGGGTCGTGGGGACGACCGTATAGTCGTCGGATATGTTGGCGGCTTGTCAACCTAGTCCCGGGGTCGTGGGGACGACCCTATAGTCGTTGAACATGACGGTGGCGGGCCAATCTAGTCCCGGGGTCGTAGGGACGACCCTATAGTCGTCGGACAAGTCGGCGGCGGGCCAACCTTGTCCCGGGGTCGTGGGGACGACCGTATAGTCGTTGGACATGACGGTGGCGGGCCAATCTAGTCCCGGGGTCGTAGGGACGACCCTATAGTCGTCGGACATGTCGGCGATTGGCTAACATTGGCCCGGGGTCGTGGGGACGACCCTATAGTCGACGGACATGTCGGCGGCTGGCCAACTTTGGCCCGTGGTCGTGGAGACGATCCTATAGTCGTCGGACTTGACGGTGGCGGGCCAATCTAGTCCCGGGGTTGTGGGGACGACCCTATAGTCGTCGGACATTTCGGCGGCTTGCCAACTTTGGCCCGGGGTCGTGGGGACGACCCTATAGTTGTCGGACATGACGGCGGCTGGCCGACCTAGTCCCGAGGTCGTGGGGACGACCGTATAGTCGTCGGATATGTTGGCGGCTTGTCAACCTAGTCCCGGGGTCGTGGGGACGACCCTATAGTCGTTGGACATGACGGTGGCCGGCCAATCTAGTGCCCGGGTCGTAGGGACGACTCTATAGTCGTCGGACATGTTGGCGATTGGCCAACATTGGCCCGGGGTCGTCGGGACGACCCTATAGTCGTCGGACATGTTGGCGGCTTGTCAGCCTAGTCCCGGGGTCGTGGGCACGACCGTATAGTCGTCGGATATGTTGGCGGCTTGTCAACCTAGTCCCGGGGTCGTGGGGACGACCCTATAGTCGTCGGACATGACGGTGGCGGACCAATCTAGTCCCGGGGTCGTGGGGACGACCCTACAGTCGTCGGACATTTCGGCGCCTTGCCAACTTTGGCCCGGGGTCGTGGGGACGACCCTATAGTCGTCGGACATGACGGTGGCGGACCAATCTTGTCCCGGGGTCGTGGGGACGACCCTATAGTCGTCGGGCATGTCGGCGGCTGGCCAACTTTGGCCCGTGGTCGTGGGGACGATCCAATAGTCGTCGGACATGTCGGCGGCTGGCTAACTTTGGCCCGGTGTCGTGGGGACGACCCTATAGTCGTCGGACATGTTGGCGATTGGCCAACATTGGCCCGGGGTCGTGGGGACGACCCTATAGTCGTCGGACAAGACGGCGGCTGGACATCCTTGGCTCGCGGTCGTGGGGACGACCCTATAGTCGTCGGACATTCCGGCGGCTTGTCAACCTAGTCCCGGGGACGTGGGGACGACCCTATAGTCGTTGGACATGACGGTGGCGGGCCAATCTAGTCCCGGGGTCGTGGGAACGACCCTATAGTCGTCGGACAAGACGGCGGCTGGACATCTTTGGCCCGCGGTCGTGGGGACGACCCTATAGTCGTCGGACATTTCGGCGGCTTGCCAACTTTGGCCCGGCGTCGTGGGGACGACCCTATAGTCGTCGGACATGTCGGGCCTGGCCAACTTTAGCGCGTGGTCGTGGGGACGATCCGATTGTCGTCGGACATGTCGGCGGCTGGCCAACTTTGGCCCGTGGTCGTGGGGACGATCCAATAGTCGTCGGACATGTCGGCGGCTGGCCAACTTTGGCGCGTGGGCGTGGGGACGACCCTATAGTCGTCGGACATTTCGGCGGCATGCCAACTTTGGCCCGTGGTCGTGGGGACGACCCTATAGTCGTTGGACATGACGGTGGCGGGCTAATCTAGTCCCGGGGTCGTAGGGACGACCCTATAGTCGTTGGACATGTCGGCGATTGGCCAACATTGGCCCGGGGTCGTGGGGACGACCCTATAGTCGTCGGAAATGTCGGCGGCTGGCCAACCTGGACCCGGGGTCGTGGGGACGACACAATAGTGGTCGGACATGTCGGCGGCTGGCCAACCTAGTCCCGAGGTCGTGGGGACGACCCTATAGTCGTCGGACTTGACGGTGGCGGGCCAATCTAGTCCCGGGGTCGTGGAGACGACCCTACAGTCGTCGGACATTTCGGCGGCTTGCCAACTTTGGCCCGGGGTCGTGGGTACGACCCTATAGTCGTCGGACAATTCGGCGGCTGGCCAACCTAGACCCGGGGTCGTGGGGACGACCCTATTGTCGTCGGACATGACGGCGGCGGGCCAATCTAGTCCCGGGGTCGTGGGGACGACCCTATAGTCGTCGGACATGTCGGCGTCTGGCCAACTTTGGCCCGGGGTCGTGGGGACGACTCTATAGTCGTCGGAAATGTCGGCGGCTGGCCAACCTGGACCCGGGGGCGTGGGGACGACCCTATTGTCATCGGACATGACGGTGGCGGGCCAATCTAGTCTCGGGGTTGTGGGGACGACCCTATAGTCGTCGGACATGTCGGCGTCTGGCCAACTGTGGCCCGGGGTCGTGGGGACGACTCTATAGTCGTCGGAAATGTCGGCGGCTGGCCAACCTGGACTCGGGGTCGTGGGGTCGACCCTATAGTCGTCGGACAAGACGGCGGCTGGACATCTTTGGCCCGGGGTCGTAGGGACGACCCTATAGTCGTTGGACATGTCGGCGATTGGCCAACATTGGCCCGGGGTCGTGGGGACGACCCTATAGTCGTCGGACATGTCGGCGGCTGGCCAACTTTGGCGCGTGGTCGTGGGGACGATCCGATTGTCGTCGGACCTGTCGGCGGCTGGCCAACTTTGGCCCGTGGTCGTGGGGACGATCCAATAGTCGTCGGACATGTCGGCGGCTGGCCAACTTTGGCGCGTGGGCGTGGGGACGATCCGATTGTCGTCGGACATGTCGGCGGCTGGCCAACCTAGACCCGGGGTCGTGGGGACGACCCTATTGTCGTCGGACATGGCGGTGGCGGGCCAATCTAGTCCCGTGGTCGTGGGGACGACCCTATAGTCTTCGGACATGACGGTAGCGGGCCAATCTAGACCCGAGGTCCTGGGGACGACCCTATAGTAGTCGGACATGTTGGCGATTGGCCAACATTGGCCCGGGGTCGTCGGGACGACCCTATAGTCGTCGGACATGTTGGCGATCGGCCAACATTGGCCCGGGGTCGTCGGGACGACCCTATAGTCGTCGGACATGTCGGCGGCTGGCCAACATAGTCCCGGGGTCGTGGGGACGACCCTATAGTCTTCGGACATGACGGTAGCGGGCCAATCTAGACCCGAGGTCGTGGGGACGACCCTATAGTAGTCGGACATGTCGGCGGCTGTCCAACTTTGGCGCGGTGTCGTGGGGACGACTCTATAGTCGTCGGACATGTCGGCAGCTGTCCAACCTAGACCCGGGGTCGTGGGGACGACCCTATTGTCGTCGGACATGACGGTGGCGGGCCAATCTAGTCCCGGGGTCGTGGGGACGACCCTATAGTAGTCGGACATGTCGGCGGCTGTCCAACTTTGGCCCGGGGTCGTGGGGACGACCCTATAGTCGTCGGACATGTCGGGCCTGGCCAACTTTAGCGCGTGGTCGTGGGGACGATCCGATTGTCGTCGGACATGTCGGCGGCTGGCCAACTTTGGCCCGTGGTCGTGGGGACGATCCAATAGTCGTCGGACATGTCGGCGGCTGGCCAACTTTGGCGCGTGGGCGTGGGGACGACCCTATAGTCGTCGGACATTTCGGCGGCATGCCAACTTTGGCCCGTGGTCGTGGGGACGACCCTATAGTCGTTGGACATGACGGTGGCGGGCTAATCTAGTCCCGGGGTCGTAGGGACGACCCTATAGTCGTTGGACATGTCGGCGATTGGCCAACATTGGCCCGGGGTCGTGGGGACGACCCTATAGTCGTCGGAAATGTCGGCGGCTGGCCAACCTGGACCCGGGGTCGTGGGGACGACACAATAGTGGTCGGACATGTCGGCGGCTGGCCAACCTAGTCCCGAGGTCGTGGGGACGACCCTATAGTCGTCGGACTTGACGGTGGCGGGCCAATCTAGTCCCGGGGTCGTGGAGACGACCCTACAGTCGTCGGACATTTCGGCGGCTTGCCAACTTTGGCCCGGGGTCGTGGGTACGACCCTATAGTCGTCGGACAATTCGGCGGCTGGCCAACCTAGACCCGGGGTCGTGGGGACGACCCTATTGTCGTCGGACATGACGGCGGCGGGCCAATCTAGTCCCGGGGTCGTGGGGACGACCCTATAGTCGTCGGACATGTCGGCGTCTGGCCAACTTTGGCCCGGGGTCGTGGGGACGACTCTATAGTCGTCGGACATGTCGGCGGCTGGCCAACTTTGGCGCGTGGGCGTGGGGACGACCCTATAGTCGTCGGACATTTCGGCGGCATGCCAACTTTGGCCCGTGGTCGTGGGGACGACCCTATAGTCGTTGGACATGACGGTGGCGGGCTAATCTAGTCCCGGGGTCGTAGGGACGACCCTATAGTCGTTGGACATGTCGGCGATTGGCCAACATTGGCCCGGGGTCGTGGGGACGACCCTATAGTCGTCGGAAATGTCGGCGGCTGGCCAACCTGGACCCGGGGTCGTGGGGACGACACAATAGTGGTCGGACATGTCGGCGGCTGGCCAACCTAGTCCCGAGGTCGTGGGGACGACCCTATAGTCGTCGGACTTGACGGTGGCGGGCCAATCTAGTCCCGGGGTCGTGGAGACGACCCTACAGTCGTCGGACATTTCGGCGGCTTGCCAACTTTGGCCCGGGGTCGTGGGTACGACCCTATAGTCGTCGGACAATTCGGCGGCTGGCCAACCTAGACCCGGGGGCGTGGGGACGACCCTATTGTCATCGGACATGACGGTGGCGGGCCAATCTAGTCTCGGGGTTGTGGGGACGACCCTATAGTCGTCGGACATGTCGGCGTCTGGCCAACTTTGGCCCGGGGTCGTGGGGACGACTCTATAGTCGTCGGAAATGTCGGCGGCTGGCCAACCTGGACTCGGGGTCGTGGGGTCGACCCTATAGTCGTCGGACAAGACGGCGGCTGGACATCTTTGGCCCGGGGTCGTAGGGACGACCCTATAGTCGTTGGACATGTCGGCGATTGGCCAACATTGGCCCGGGGTCGTGGGGACGACCCTATAGTCGTCGGACATGTCGGCGGCTGGCCAACTTTGGCGCGTGGTCGTGGGGACGATCCGATTGTCGTCGGACCTGTCGGCGGCTGGCCAACTTTGGCCCGTGGTCGTGGGGACGATCCAATAGTCGTCGGACATGTCGGCGGCTGGCCAACTTTGGCGCGTGGGCGTGGGGACGATCCGATTGTCGTCGGACATGTCGGCGGCTGGCCAACCTAGACCCGGGGTCGTGGGGACGACCCTATTGTCGTCGGACATGGCGGTGGCGGGCCAATCTAGTCCCGTGGTCGTGGGGACGACCCTATAGTCTTCGGACATGACGGTAGCGGGCCAATCTAGACCCGAGGTCCTGGGGACGACCCTATAGTAGTCGGACATGTTGGCGATTGGCCAACATTGGCCCGGGGTCGTCGGGACGACCCTATAGTCGTCGGACATGTTGGCGATCGGCCAACATTGGCCCGGGGTCGTCGGGACGACCCTATAGTCGTCGGACATGTCGGCGGCTGGCCAACATAGTCCCGGGGTCGTGGGGACGACCCTATAGTCTTCGGACATGACGGTAGCGGGCCAATCTAGACCCGAGGTCGTGGGGACGACCCTATAGTAGTCGGACATGTCGGCGGCTGTCCAACTTTGGCGCGGTGTCGTGGGGACGACTCTATAGTCGTCGGACATGTCGGCAGCTGTCCAACCTAGACCCGGGGTCGTGGGGACGACCCTATTGTCGTCGGACATGACGGTGGCGGGCCAATCTAGTCCCGGGGTCGTGGGGACGACCCTATAGTCGTCGGACAAGTCGGCGGCGGGCCAAGCTTGTCCCGGGGTCGTGGGGACGACCCTATATTCGTCGGACATGACGGTGGCGGGCCAATCTAGTCCCGGGGTCGTGGGGACGACCCTATAATCGTTGCACATGACGGTGGCGGGCCAATCTAGTCCCGGGGTCGTAGGGACGACCCTATAGTCGTCGGACATGTTGGCGATTGGCCAACATTGGCCCGGGGTCGTCGGGACGACCCTATAGTCGTCGGACATGTCGGCGGCTGGCCAACCTAGTCCCGGGGTCGTGGGGACGACCCTATAGTCGTCGGACATTTCGGCGGCTTGCCAACTTTGGCCCGGGGTCGTGGGGACGACCCTATAGTCGTCGGAAATGTCGGCGGCTGGCCAACCTGGACCCGGGGTCGTGGGGACGACTCTATAGTCGTCGGAAATGTCGGCGGCTGGCCAACCTGGACCCGGAGTCGTGGGGCCGACCCTATTGTCGTCCGACATGACGGTGGCGGGCCAATCTAGTCTCGGGGTCGTGGGGACGACCCTATAGTCGTCGGACATGTCGGCGGCTGGCTAACTTTGGCCCATGGTCATGGGGACGACCCTATAGTCGTTGGACATGACGGTGGCGGGCCAACCTAGTCCCGGGGTCGTAGGGACGACCCTATAGTCGTCGGACATGTCGGCGATTGGCCAACATTGGCCCGGGGTCGTGGGGACGACCCTATAGTCGTCGGACATGTCGGCGGCTGGCCAACTTTGGCCCGTGGTCGTGGGGACGATCCAATAGTCGTCGGACATGACGGTGGCGGGCCAACCTAGTCCCGGGGTCGTGGGGACGACCCTATAGTCGTCGGACATGTCGGCGGCTGGCCAACATTGGCCCGTGGTTGTGGGGACGACCCTATAGTCGTTGGACATGTCGGCGGCTGGCCAACATTGGCCCGTGGTTGTGGGGACGACCCTATAGTCGTTGGACATGACGGTGGCGGGCCAATCTAGTCCCGGGGTCGTGGGGACGACCCTATAGTCGTTGGACATGACGGTGGCCGGCCAATCTAGTGCCGGGGTCGTAGGGACGACTTTATAGTCGTCGGACATGTTGGCGATTGGCCAACATTGGCCCGGGGTCGTCGGGACGACCCTATAGTCGTCGGACATGTTGGCGGCTTGTCAGCCTAGTCCCGGGGTCGTGGGGACGACCGTATAGTCGTCGGATATGTTGGCGGCTTGTCAACCTAGTCCCGGGGTCGTGGGGACGACCCTATAGTCGTTGAACATGACGGTGGCGGGCCAATCTAGTCCCGGGGTCGTAGGGACGACCCTATAGTCGTCGGACAAGTCGGCGGCGGGCCAACCTTGTCCCGGGGTCGTGGGGACGACCGTATAGTCGTTGGACATGACGGTGGCGGGCCAATCTAGTCCCGGGGTCGTAGGGACGACCCTATAGTCGTCGGACATGTCGGCGATTGGCTAACATTGGCCCGGGGTCAAGGGGACGACCCTATAGTCGACGGACATGTCGGCGGCTGGCCAACTTTGGCCCGTGGTCGTGGAGACGATCCTATAGTCGTCGGACTTGACGGTGGCGGGCCAATCTAGTCCCGGGGTTGTGGAGACGACCCTATAGTCGTCGGACATTTCGGCGGCTTGCCAACTTTGGCCCGGGGTCGTGGGGACGACCCTATAGTTGTCGGACATGACGGCGGCTGGCCGACCTAGTCCCGAGGTCGTGGGGACGACCGTATAGTCGTCGGATATGTTGGCGGCTTGTCAACCTAGTCCCGGGGTCGTGGGGACGACCCTATAGTCGTTGGACATGACGGTGGCCGGCCAATCTAGTGCCGGGGTCGTAGGGACGACTCTATAGTCGTCGGACATGTTGGCGATTGGCCAACATTGGCCCGGGGTCGTCGGGACGACCCTATAGTCGTCGGACATGTTGGCGGCTTGTCAGCCTAGTCCCGAGGTCGTGGGCACGACCGTATAGTCGTCGGATATGTTGGCGGCTTGTCAACCTAGTCCCGGGGTCGTGGGGACGACCCTATAGTCGTCGGACATGACGGTGGCGGACCAATCTAGTCCCGGGGTCGTGGGGACGACCCTACAGTCGTCGGACATTTCGGCGCCTTGCCAACATTGGCCCGGGGTCGTGGGGACGACCCTATAGTCGTCGGACATGACGGTGGCGGACCAATCTTGTCCCGGGGTCGTGGGGACGACCCTATAGTCGTCGGGCATGTCGGCGGCTGGCCAACTTTGGCCCGTGGTCGTGGGGACGATCCAATAGTCGTCGGACATGTCGGCGGCTGGCTAACTTTGGCCCGGTGTCGTGGGGACGACCCTATAGTCGTCGGACATGTTGGCGATTGGCCAACATTGGCCCGGGGTCGTGGGGACGACCCTATAGTCGTCGGACAAGACGGCGGCTGGACATCCTTGGCTCGCGGTCGTGGGGACGACCCTATAGTCGTCGGACATTCCGGCGGCTTGTCAACCTAGTCCCGGGGACGTGGGGACGACCCTATAGTCGTTGGACATGACGGTGGCGGGCCAATCTAGTCCCGGGGTCGTGGGAACGACCCTATAGTCGTCGGACAAGACGGCGGCTGGACATCTTTGGCCCGCGGTCGTGGGGACGACCCTATAGTCGTCGGACATTTCGGCGGCTTGCCAACTTTGGCCCGGCGTCGTGGGGACGACCCTATAGTCGTCGGACATGTCGGCGGCTGGCTAACTTTGGCCCGCGGTCGTGGGGACGACCCAATAGTCGTTGGACATGTCGGCGGCTGGCCAACTTTGGGCCGTGGTCGTGGAGACGATCCTATAGTCGTCGGACTTGACGGTGGCGGGCCAATCTAGTCCCGGGTATGTGGGGACGACCCTATAGTCGTCGGATATGTCGGCGGCATGCCAAATTTGCCCGGGGTCGTGGGGACGACCCTATAGTCGTCGGACTTGACGGTGGAGGGCCAATCTAGTCCCGGGGTCGTGGGGACGACCCAATAGTCGTTGGACATTACGGCGGCTGGCCAACTTTGGCCCATGGTCGTGGGGACGACCCTATAGTCGTTGGACATGACGGTGGCGGGCCAATCTAGTCCCGGGGTCGTAGGGACGACCCTATAGTCGTCGGACATGTCGGCGATTGGCCAACATTGGCCCGGGGTCGTGGGGACGACCCTATAGTCGACGAACATGTCGGCGGCAGGCCAACTTTGGCCCGTTGTCGTGGTGACGATCCTATAGTCGTCGGACTTGACGGTGGCGGGCCAATCTAGTCCCGGGGTTGTGGGGACGACCCTATAGTCGTCGGACATTTCGGCGGCGTGCCAACTTTGGCCCGGGGTCGTGGGGACGACCCTATAGTTGTCGGACATGACGGCGGCTGGCCGACCTAGTCCCGAGGTCGTGGGGACGACCGTATAGTCGTCGGATATGTTAGCGGCTTGTCAACCTAGTCCCGGGGTCGTGGGGACGACCCTATAGTCGTTGGACATGACGGTGGCCGGCCAATCTAGTGCCGGGGTCGTAGGGACGACCCTATAGTCGTCGGACATGTTGGCGATTGGCCAACATTGGCCCGGCGTCGTCGGGACGGCCCTATAGTCGTCGGACATGTTGGCGGCTTGTCAGCCTAGTCCCGGGGTCGTGGGTACGACCCTATAGTCGTCGGACAAGTCGGCGGCGGGCCAACCTAGTCCCGAGGTCGTGGGGACGACCCTATAATCGTCGGACAAGCCGGCGGCTGGCCAACTTTGGCCCGTGGTCGTGGGGACGACCCTATAGTCGTCGGACAAGTCGGCGGCTGTCCAACTTTGGCCCGGGGTCGTGGGGACGACCCTATAGACGTCGGACTTGACGGTGGCGGGCCAATCTAGTCCCGGGGTCGTGGGGACGACCCTATAGTCGTCAGACATGTCGGTGGCGAGCCAACCTAGTCCCGGGGTCGTGGGGACGACCCTATAGTCGTCGGACAAGTCGGCGGCGGGCCAACCTAGTCCCGGGGTCGTGGGGATGACCCTATAGTCGTCGGACATGACGGTGGCGGGCCAGTCTAGTCCCGGGTCGTGGGGACGACCCTATAGTCGTCGGACATGTCGGCGATTGGCCAACATTGGCCCGGGGTCGTGGGGACGACCCTATAGTCGTCGGACATGTCTGCGGCTGGCCAACCTAGTCCCGAGGTCGTGGGGACGACCCTATAGTCGTCGGACTTGTCGCTGGCGGGCCAATCTAGTCCCGGGGTCGTGGGGACGACCCTATAGTCGTCGGACATGTCGGCGGCTGGCTAACTTTGGCCCGTGGTCGTGGGGACGACCCAATAGTCGTTGGACATGTCGGCGGCTGGCCAACTTTGGGCCGTGGTCGTGGAGACGATGCTATAGTCGTCGGACTTGACGGTGGCGGGCCAATCTAGTCCCGGGGTTGTGGGGACGACCCTATAGTCGTCGGATATGTCGGCGGCTTGCCAAATTTGCCCGGGGTCGTGGGGACGACCCTATAGTCGTCGGACTTGACGGTGGCGGGCCAATCTAGTCCCGGGGTCGTGGGGACGACCCAATAGTCGTTGGACATATCGGCGGCTGGCCAACTTTGGCCCATGGTCGTGGGGACGACCCTATAGTCGTTGGACATGACGGTGGCGGGCCAATCTAGTCCCGGGGTCGTAGGGACGACCCTATAGTCGTCGGACATGTTGGCGATTGGCCAAAATTGGCCCGGGATCGTCGGGACGACCCTATAGTCGTCGGACATGTAGGCGGCTTGTCAGCCTAGTCCCGGGGTCGTGGGTTCGACCCTATAGTCGTCGGACAAGTCGGCGGCGGGCCAACCTTGTCCGGGGGTCGTGGGGACGACCTTATAGTCGTCGGACATGATGGTGGCGGGCCAATCTAGTCCCGGGGTCGTGGGGACGACCCTATAGTCGTCGGACATTTCGGCGGCTTGCCAACTTTGGCCCGGGGTCGTGGGGACGACCCTATAGTCGTCGGTCATTTCGGCGGCATGCCAACTTTGGCCCGGGGTCGTGGGGACGACCCTATAGTCGTTGGACATGACGGTGGCGGGACAATCTAGTCCCGGGGTCGTGGGTACGACCCTATAGTCGTCGGACAAGTCGGCGGCGGGCCAACCTTGTCCCGGGGTCGTGGGGACGACCCTATAGTCGTCGCACATGTCGGTGGCGGGCCAATCTAGTCCCGGGGTCGTGGGGACGACCCTATAGTCGTCGGACAAGACGGCGGCTGGATATCCTTGGCTCGCGGTCGTGGGGACGACCCTATAGTCGTCGGACATTTCGGCGGCTTGCCAACTTTGGCCCGGGGTCGTGGGGACGACCCTATAGTCGTCGGACATTTCGGCGGCATGCCAACTGTTATATTTCTCTTGGGTAGGGGTTTAAGCAAAACACACACACGCCCGGCTCGTAGCCTAATGAATACTTTATTCTAACCTCACTCTGCGGATCTCATGTGGTGCGTACCGCTAACGGTTCCCTACTCCCCGCTCGGCACCGCCTCTCGCTCGACGCGTATATACATATAACAGCCGCGCATCGATCGACCTATCGATCCGCTCGGCGCGTATACTACATCTCTTTCTTCCTTAATGTTTTACAGACTTAAGCTAGGTACACACACATACCAATACAAACTATAATACTGTACATTTTCTTAAGTCTACCTAATCCTATGAACTCTGTATTCGCCATATCGGTCCGGTGCCTTTCTGTTTCGTTTCGGCCTACCTGAACCGCTTACATCTATCGCTTCAGTTCCTCTTTCGCTTTCGCTTCGCTTCTGTACATCCGTTTCATCTCTTTCTTCAGTCGTACCTGGTTCCTCCTCTATTACCTCTTCCTCTTCGTCAGAATCTACTATTTTCCTCACCTCTGTCAAATTTCTTTTATACTGCTTTCCTTCTTTCGATTCTACCGTTACCGTATTCCCTTTTCTATCTGTAACTGTAAATTTCCCGGTTCCAAAATTCGTACTTAACTTATTTTCCTTTGGTTTCTTAACTAATACTGTATCCCCCCGCTTTACCGTACTCTCTTTGGCATGATGTACTTTATCATAGTACTCCTTCCCTTTTTGTTTCTTCCACGCGTCCTGCTCTCTTACCTCTTCTGCTACGAATTTACTCGTCCCTAATTCAGGTAGTTTTGTTCTTAACTTCCTATTGAACATCAGTTCCGCTGGCGAAACTCCTGTTACCGTATGCGGTGTCGACCGATACATCAACAGGAATTTTAATAATTCCTCTCGCCAATTTCTTTTTTCCGCATGCGCTATTTTGAGCCTTTTTAGAATACTCCTATTCTGTCTTTCGACTTCGCCATTTGCCTGTGGCCAATATGGCGCGGTATGTGAAATCTTCACATTATTTTCACTCAGCCACGTTTTTAATCCCGTATCTGTAAACTGGCGTCCATTATCGCATACCACTATTTTCGGAAGTCCGAATCTCGCAAATATTTCAAACAGCTGTTTCTTTATAATTTCTGCACTTGTATTTCTTAAAACTACTACTTCGAAATATCGACTAAAATAATCCGTAACAACTAAAATACTTTCCCCGCTGGGAAGTGGTCCCATTAGGTCCATTGCTATTGATTCCCACGGCCCTTGTGGCAACGGGTTGGGTTTCAACGGTGAAGGTTCTACTGTCTTTTGTACCAGTTGACACCCCCTACAAGATTTTACCGCTTTTTCCGCGTCCTTGTCTATCCCGTCCCACCAAACCTTGCTCCTCAATCTATGTTTCATAGAGACAATTCCGGGATGGCCTTCGTGGGCTAAATCTAGTGTTTTCTTTTTCAATGCTTCTGGGATCACTATTCGCGTCCCTCTCAAAATTATATTGTCGTTAACGCATAATTCCTCTTTTAATATTTTAAAACGCGAGTTCCCTAATGCCTTCCAATCGCCTGTTTTAATCGCTTTTCTCACTTCCGTTAACGTTTTATCTTTCCCGGATTCAATATTTATTTCATCCGTTTTTAACGCGCACGGTGTTGCTGATTCTACTACCCACGCGATATATCTACTGTCTTTCTCGCTGGCTGCCCTCTCTCCGTTTTTAATACTTAACCGAGATAACACATCTGCAATGTTTGACTTTCCTTTTTCGTATACAACTTTATATTTAAACGATTGCAGTCGTAACACCCATCTCTCGATTCTCGCGTTTGGCTTTGATCTCGGCGTAAATATGTACTCTAACGCTTTGTGATCTGTCACTAGCTCAAATTCGGTGCCATAAATCCAATTGTAAAATCGTTCACACGCATACACTAATGCTAACGCCTCCTTTTCCGTTTGGGAGTATCTTCTTTCGCAGTCTGACAAACTTCTACTCGCATAACTTATTACTCGCCACCGCTGTTGCTTATCCAACTGTGTTAATACACATCCTAACCCTACTGGACTTGCATCAGCTATCACCCTCGTTCTTGCATGAACATTAAATATACCGAGTGTCCCCGCATTTGCTAACTTGGATTTTAGTAATTTAAACGCATTTTCTTGCTCTTTTCCCCATGTGAATGTGACACTCTTTCTTGTTAATCGCCTCAGCGGTTCGCTTATCGTTGCCAAATTCAAAATAAATGCCCCACAAAAATTTACCAGTCCCAGGAAGCTGCGTACTTCCTCCGCTGTTGTCGGCGCTCGAAATCTATTTACGGCTTCCACTTTTGATTCCAATGGTTTATACCCCTGACCCGAAATTCGGAATCCTAAGAATACAATTTCGTTTTTTCCGAAAACGCACTTCTTCTCATTCAACGTTAGTCCTTTCATTGATAACGTTTCCATCACACAATTCAACCTCCTATCGTGTTCCTCTTTCGTTCTCCCGCATACTATAATATCATCTATAAAATTCGTCACTCCTTCACAACCTACTAATATTGACCGCATTATCCTTTGGAACATTTCCGGCGCGCAACTAATTCCGAACATTAATCTTTTATACCGAAATAATCCGGCTTCCGTTACAAACGTTGTAATGTCCCTACATTCTTCATCTAGTTCGATCTGATGATACGCGGATTTTATATCTAGCGTACTAAACCATTTGCAATCGCGTGCGGTATCTAAAATTTCTTCCAATACCGGTAGCGGATACCTTTCGCGTACGATTGCTTTATTTGCCCTTCGCATGTCAAGGCACACCCTAACCTCCTCGTCGTTTTTCTCTACCGGAACCACTGCTGACACCCACTCCGTTGGACCGTCAACGGGTTCAATGATGTCTAATTCTATTAGCTTCTTTATTTCCCGATTTATTTGATCCCGTAGTTTGAACGGTAATCTCCGCACCGGTTGCGCGACTGGCGGGTATGATCTATCGATTGGCAACATCAACTTGAAATCTTTCAACTTCCCTATTCCACAAAAAATCTTAGCCTTTCCACTTTGTTCTTTTGCCTCGTTTACGCACAAACCGATTTTTAAAATTCCCAGTTCATTTGCCGTTTTATAACCTAGTATCGGTCGCCCCTTTCCTTTTAATACTATAAAACTCGCTCGCGACTTTTTATCCCTAACCTCAACGTCGCACCAAAACTGTCCTAATAGCTTGAGCGCAGTATTATGTCCGTAAGGGTATATGTTTTTGTCCACGTACCTACTTGTTTCGCAAACGATCCTATTATCTTTACACCACTTCCATGTTTCCTCATCGATAATATTACATTGCGCACCTGAATCTATTAGCATGCTTAATACGATACCACCTATTTTAATGTCCATACACTGTCCATCTTGCACTGCATTGATCCAGGAGCCCGCTCGCAATCCAAATGTATATCTCGATCCATCCACAGCGGCACCTTCCTCCAGTTCCCCGATCCCAGCTCTGCCACGTGGTGGTTCTCTCCTCTTTCCGTTGTTCGGTGTCGTCCCCGATTTACACACCTCCGCAAAATGGCCCCTTTTTCCACATTTATTGCATGTTTTCGATTTCGCCGGGCATTTTTCATCTTTGTACGAATGTCCCGTATACCCGCATCGAAAACATCGGCTGTCCTTCTTCTTCTCCGCCATCTTGTCGTGTCTCTTGTCTCTTTTCACGCTATGCGTGGCCGCAACCGTTGATCCCTCGATTTCTTTTGTTTGCAGCTCGATCGCCTCGACTGTTCGAGCAATTTCCATGGCGTCATGTAGCTTGAAGTCTCCCTTCTCCAGCAGCCGACGTCTTATTCTATTTGAAGCACATTTTTCCACGATTTGGCCACAGATTTCCACTTCTTCTACTTGAAATTCGCAGTTCTTAGCCTGTTGTCTCAACCTCGTGATGTACTGGTTCATTGTCTCGCCCTCGTTTTGTTTCAACTGCCGAAACACGTCTTGCAATTCGAGGCCTCCGTAGTGTAGTAACATTGCTTTCTTCCTGTTCTTGTCCGTGACGTTCTTGCTTGCAACGCACAATTCGAGAGCTCTGAGCCACCGCTTCCATCTCGCGTACACGTTGTTCTCGTCTTCGTTCGGATTGAACGTTGGGAAGTTTTCGTGGTCCATTTTTACACTTCCCTGTTTAATCCTCGTCGCCAATGTTATATTTCTCTTGGGTAGGGGTTTAAGCAAAACACACACACGCCCGGCTCGTAGCCTAATGAATACTTTATTCTAACCTCACTCTGCGGATCTCATGTGGTGCGTACCGCTAACGGTTCCCTACTCCCCGCTCGGCACCGCCTCTCGCTCGACGCGTATATACATATAACAGCCGCGCATCGATCGACCTATCGATCCGCTCGGCGCGTATACTACACCAACTTTGGCCCGGGGTCGTGGGGACGACCCTATAGTCGTTGGACATGACGGTGGCGGGCCAATCTAGTCCCGGGGTCGTAGGGACGACCCTATAGTCGTCGGACAAGACGGCGGCTGGATATCCTTGGCTCGCGGTCGTGGGGACGACCCTATAGTCGTCGGACATGTCGGCGATTGGCCAACATTGGCCCGGGGTCGTGGGGACGACCCTATAGTCGTCGGACATGTCGGCGGCTGGCCAAACTAGTCCCGAGGTCGTGGGGACGAGCCTATAGTCGTCGGACTTCACGGTGGCGGGCCAATCTAGTCCCGGGGTCGTGGGGACGACCCTACAGTCGTCGGACATTTCGGCGGCGTGCCAACTTTGGCCCGGGGTCGTGGGGACGACCCTATAGTCGTCGGACATTTCGGCGGCATGCCAACTTTGGCTCGGGGTCGTGGGGACGACCCTATTGTCGTTGGACATGACGGTGGCGGGCCAATCTAGTCCCGGGTATGTGGGGACGACCCTATAGTCGTCGGATATGTCGGCGGCATGCCAAATTTGCCCGGGGTCGTGGGGACGACCCTATAGTCGTCGGACTTGACGGTGGAGGGCCAATCTAGTCCCGGGGTCGTGGGGACGACCCAATAGTCGTTGGACATTACGGCGGCTGGCCAACTTTGGCCCATGGTCGTGGGGACGACCCTATAGTCGTTGGACATGACGGTGGCGGGCCAATCTAGTCCCGGGGTCGTAGGGACGACCCTATAGTCGTCGGACATGTCGGCGATTGGCCAACATTGGCCCGGGGTCGTGGGGACGACCCTATAGTCGTCGGACATGTCGGCGGCTGGCCAAACTAGTCCCGAGGTCGTGGGGACGAGCCTATAGTCGTCGGACTTCACGGTGGCGGGCCAATCTAGTCCCGGGGTCGTGGGGACGACCCTACAGTCGTCGGACATTTCGGCGGCGTGCCAACTTTGGCCCGGGGTCGTGGGGACGACCCTATAGTCGTCGGACATTTCGGCGGCATGCCAACTTTGGCTCGGGGTCGTGGGGACGACCCTGTTGTCGTTGGACATGACGGTGGCGGGCCAATCTAGTCCCGGGGTCGTAGGGACGACCGTATAGTCGTCGGACATGTCGGCGATTGGCCAACATTGGCCCGGGGTCGTGGGGACGACCCTATAGTCGTCGGACATGTCGGCGGCTGGCCAAACTAGTCCCGAGGTCGTGGGGACGACCCTATAGTCGTCGGACATGACGGTGGCGGACCAATCTAGCCCCGGGGTCGTGGGGGCGACCCTATAGTCGTCGGACATGTCGGCGACTATCCAACTTTGGCCCGTGGTCGTGGGGACGACCCTATAGTCGTTGGACATGTCAGCGGCTAGCCAACTTTGGCCCGGTGTCGTGGGGACGACTCTATAGTCGTCGGACATGTCGGCGGCTGGCCAACCTAGACCCGGGGTCGTGGGGACGACCCTATTGTCGTCGGACATGACGGTGGCGGGCCAATCTATTCCCGGGGTCGTAGGGACGACCCTATAGTCGTCGGACATGTCGGCGATTGGCCAACATTGGCCCGGGGTCGTGGGGACGACCCTATAGTCGTCGGACATGTCGGCGGCTGGCCAAACTAGTCCCGAGGTCGTGGGGACGAGCCTATAGTCGTCGGACTTCACGGTGGCGGGCCAATGTAGTCCCGGGGTCGTGGGGACGACCCTACAGTCGTCGGACATTTCGGCGGCGTGCCAACTTTGGCCCGGGGTCGTGGGGACGACCCTATAGTCGTCGGACATTTCGGCGGCATGCCAACTTTGGCTCGGGGTCGTGGGGACGACCCTATAGTCGTCGGACATTTCGGCGGCATGCCACCTTTGGCCCGGGTCCGTGGGTACGACCCTATAGTCGTCGGACAAGTCGGCGGCGGGCCAACCTTGTCCCGGGGTCGTGGGGACGACCCTATAATCGTCGGACATGACGGTGGCGGGCCAATCTAGTCCCGGGTTCGTGGGGACGACCCTATAGTCGTCGGACATTTCGGCGGCTTGTCAACCTAGTCCCGGGGTCGTGGGGACGACCCTATAGTCGTTGGACATGACGGTGGCGGGCCAATCTATTCCCGGGGTCGTACGGACGACCCTATAGTCGTCGGACATGTTGGCGATTGGCCAACATTGGCCCGGGGTCGTGGGGACGACCCTATAGTCGACGGACATGTCGGCGGCTGGCCAACTTTGGCCCGTGGTCGTGGAGACGATCCTATAGTCGTCGGACTTGACGGTGGCGGGCCAATCTAGACCCGGGGTCGTGGGTACGACCCTATAGTCGTCGGACAAGTCGGCGGCGGGCCAACCTTGTCCCGGGGTCGTGGGGACGACCCTATAATCGTCGGACATGACGGTGGCGGGCCAATCTAGTCCCGGGGTCGTGGGTACGAACCTATAGTCGTCGGACAAGTCGGCGGCGGGCCAACCTTGTCCCGGGCTCGTGGGGACGACCGTATAGTCGTCGGACATGACGGTGGCGGGCCAATCTAGTCCCGGGGTCGTAGGGACGACCCTATAATCGTCGGACATGACGGTGGCGGACCAATCTAGTCCCGGGGTCGTGGGGACGACCCTATAGTCGTCGGACATTTCGGCGGCGTGCCAACTTTGGCCCGGGGTCGTGGGGACGATCCTATAGTCGTCGGACATTTCGGCGGCATGCCAACTTTGGCTCGGGGTCGTGGGGACGACCCTATTGTCGTTGGACATGACGGTGGCGGGCCAATCTAGTCCCGGGGTCGTAGGGACGACCCTATAGTCGTCGGACATGTCGGCGATTGGCCAACATTGGCCCGGGGTCGTGGGGACGACCCTATAGTCGTCGGACATGTCGGCGGCTGGCCAAACTAGTCCCGAGGTCGTGGGGACGACCCTATAGTCGTCGGACATGACGGTGGCGGACCAATCTAGCCCCGGGGTCGTGGGGGCGACCCTATAGTCGTCGGACATGTCGGCGGCTGGCCATCTTTGGCCCGTGGTCGTGGGGACGATCCAATAGTCGTCGGACATGTCGACGGCTGGCCAACTTTGGCCCGTGGTCGTGGGGACGACCCTATAGTCGTTGGACATGTCAGCGGCTGGCCAACTTTGGCCCGGTGTCGTGGGGACGACTCTATAGTCGTCGGATATGTCGGCGGCTGGCCAACCTAGACCCGGGGTCGTGGGGACGACCCTATTGTCTTCGGACATGACGGTGGCGGGCCAATCTATTCCCGGGGTCGTATGCACGACCCTATAGTCGTCGGACATGTTGGCGATTGGCCAACATTGGCCCGGGGTCGTGGGGTCGACTCTATAGTCGTCGGACATGTTGGCGGCTTGTCAGCCTAGTCCCGGGGTCGTGGGTACGACCCTATAGTCGTCGGACAAGTCGGCGGCGGGCCAACCTTGCCCCGGGGTCGTGGGGACGACCCTATAGTCGTCGGACAAGACGGCGGCTGGACATCCTTGGCTCGCGGTCGTGGGGACGACCCTATAGTCGTCGGACATGTCGGCAGCTGGCCAACTTTGGCCCGTGGTCGTGGGGACGATCCAATAGTCGTCGGACATGTCGGCGGCTGGCCAACTTTGGCCCGTGGTCGTGGGGACGATCCAATAGTCGTCGGACATGTCGGCGGCTGGCCAACTTTGGCCCGTGGTCGTGGGGACGATCCGATAGTCGTCGGACATGTCGGCGGCTGGCCAACCTAGACCCGGGGTCGTGGGGACGACCCTATAGTCGTCGGACATTGCGGCGGCATGCCGACATTGGCCCGGGGTCGTGGGGACGACCCTATAGTCGTCGGACATTTTGGCGGCTTGTCAACCTAGTCCCGAGGTCGTGGGGACGACCCTATAATCGTCGGACATGACGGTGGCGGGCCAATCTAGTCCCGGGATCGTAGGGACGACCCTATAGTCGTCAGACAAGTCGGCGGCGAGCCAACCTAGTCCGGGCGTCGTGGGGACGACCCTATTGTCGTCGGACATGACGGCGGCTGGACATCTTTGGCCCGGGGTCGTGGGGACGACCCTATAGTCGTCGGACATTTCGGCGGCATGCCAACTTTGGCCCGGGGTCGTGGGGACCACCCTATAGTCGTTGGACAAGACGGTGGCGGGACAATCTAGTCCCGGGGTCGTGGGGACGACCCTATAGTCGTCGGACATGTCGGCGGCTGGACAACTTTGGCCCGGTGTCGTGGGGACGACTCTATAGTCGTCGGAAATGTCGGCGGCTGGCCAACCTGGACCCGGGGTCGTGGGGACGACCCTATTGTCGTCGGACATGACGGCGGCTGGCCAACTTTGGCCCGGTGTCGTGGGGACGACTCTATAGTCGTCGGAAATGTCGGCGGCTGGCCAAGCTTGTCCCGGGGTCGTGGGGACGACCCTATAGTCGTCGGACATGTTGGCGGCTTGCCAACTTTGGCCCGGGGTCGTGGGGACGACCCTATAGTCGTCGGACATGTCGGGCCTGGCCAACTTTAGCGTGTGGACGTGGGGACGACCCTATAGTCGTTGGACATGTCAGCGGCTGGCCAACTTTGGCCCGGTGTCGTGGGGACGACTCTATAGTCGTCGGACATGTCGGCGGCTGGCCAACCTAGACCCGGGGTCGTGGGGACGACCCTATTGTCGTCGGACATGACGGTGGCGGGCCAATCTATTCCCGGGGTCGTACGGACGACCCTATAGTCGTCGGACAAGTCGGCGGCGGGCCAACCTTGTCCCGGGGTCGTGGGGACGACCTTATAGTCGTCGGACATGATGGTGGCGGGCCAATCTAGTCCCGGGGTCGTGGGGACGACCCTATAGTCGTCGGACATTTCGGCGGCTTGCCAACTTTGGCCCGGGGTCGTGGGGACGACCCTATAGTCGTCGGACAAGTCGGCGGCGGGCCAACCTTGTCCCGGGGTCGTGGGGACGACCTTATAGTCGTCGGACATGATGGTGGCGGGCCAATCTAGTCCCGGGGTCGTGGGGACGACCCTATAGTCGTCGGACATTTCGGCGGCTTGCCAACTTTGGCCCGGGGTCGTGGGGACGACCCTATAGTCGTCGGACATGTCGGCGGCTGGCCAACTTTGGCCCGTGGTCGTGGGGACGACCCAATAGTGGTCGGACATGTCGGCGGCCGGCCAACTTTGGCCCGGTGTCGTGGGGACGACTCTATAGTCGTCGGAAATGTCGGCGGCTGGCCAACCTGGACCCGGGGTCGTGGGGACGACCCTATTGTCGTCGGACATGACGGCGGCTGGCCAACTTTGGCCCGGTGTCGTGGGGACGACTCTATAGTCGTCGGAAATGTCGGCGGCTGGCCAAGCTTGTCCCGGGGTCGTGGGGACGACCCTATAGTCGTCGGACATGTTGGCGGCTTGCCAACTTTGGCCCGGGGTCGTGGGGACGACCCTATAGTCGTCGGACATGTCGGGCCTGGCCAACTTTAGCGCGTGGACGTGGGGACGACCCTATAGTCGTCGGACATGTCGGGCCTGGCCAACTTTAGCGCGTGGACGTGGGGACGACCCTATAGTCGTTGGACATGTCAGCGGCTGGCCAACTTTGGCCCGGTGTCGTGGGGACGACTCTATAGTCGTCGGATATGTCGGCGGCTGGCCAACCTAGACCCGGGGTCGTGGGGACGACCCTATTGTCGTCGGACATGACGGTGGCGGGCCAATCTATTCCCGGGGTCGTACGGACGACCCTATAGTCGTCGGACTTGACGGGGGCGGGCCAAACTAGTCCCGGGGTCGTGGGGACGACCCAATAGTCGTTGGACATATCGGCAGCTGGCCAACTTTGGCCCGGGGTCGTGGGGACGACCCTATACTCGTCGGACATTTCGGCGGCATGCCACCTTTGGCCCGGGTTCGTGGGTACGACCCTATAGTCGTCGGACAAGTCGGCGGCGGGCCAATCTAGTCCCGGGGTCGTGGGGACGACCCTATAGTCGTCGGACATTTCGGCGGCTTGTCAACCTAGTCCCGGGGTCGTGGGGACGACCCTATAGTCGTCGGACATGTTGGCGGCTTGCCAACTTTGGCCCGGGGTCGTGGGGACGACCCTATAGTCGTCGGACATGTCGGGCCTGGCCAACTTTAGCGCGTGGACGTGGGGACGACCCTATAGTCGTCGGACATGTCGGGCCTGGCCAACTTTAGCGCGTGGACGTGGGGACGACCCTATAGTCGTTGGACATGTCAGCGGCTGGCCAACTTTGGCCCGGTGTCGTGGGGACGACCCTATAGTCGTTGGACATGACGGTGGCGGGCCAATCTATTCCCGGGGTCGTACGGACGACCCTATAGTCGTCGGACATGTTGGCGATTGGCCAACATTGGCCCGGGGTCGTGGGGACGACCCTATAGTCGACGGACATGTCGGCGGCTGGCCAACTTTGGCCCGTGGTCGTGGAGACGATCCTATAGTCGTCGGACTTGACGGTGGCGGGCCAATCTAGTCCCGGGGTCGTGGGTACGACCCTATAGTCGTCGGACAAGTCGGCGGCGGGCCAACCTTGTCCCGGGGTCGTGGGGACGACCCTATAATCGTCGGACATGACGGTGGCGGGCCAATCTAGTCCCGGGGTCGTGGGTACGAACCTGTAGTCGTCGGACAAGTCGGCGGCGGGCCAACCTTGTCCCGGGCTCGTGGGGACGACCGTATAGTCGTCGGACATGACGGTGGCGGGCCAATCTAGTCCCGGGGTCGTGGGGACGACCCTATAGTCGTCGGACAAGACGGCGGCTGGACATCTTTGGCCCGCGGTCGTGGGGACGACCCTATAGTCGTCGGACATTTCGGCCGCTTGCCAACTTTGGCCCGGGGTCGTGGGGACGACCCTATAGTCGTCGGACATGACGGTGGCGGACCAATCTAGTCCCGGGGTCGTGGGGACGACCCTATAGTCGTCGGACATTTCGGCGGCGTGCCAACTTTGGCCCGGGGTCGTGGGGACGACCCTATAGTCGTCGGACATTTCGGCGGCATGCCAACTTTGGCTCGGGGTCGTGGGGACGACCCTATTGTCGTCGGACATGACGGTGGCGGGCCAATCTATTCCCGGGGTCGTACGGACGACCCTATAGTCGTCGGACTTGACGGGGGCGGGCCAAACTAGTCCCGGGGTCGTGGGGACGACCCAATAGTCGTTGGACATATCGGCAGCTGGCCAACTTTGGCCCGGGGTCGTGGGGACGACCCTATAGTCGTCGGACATTTCGGCGGCATGCCACCTTTGGCCCGGGTTCGTGGGTACGACCCTATAGTCGTCGGACAAGTCGGCGGCGGGCCAATCTAGTCCCGGGGTCGTGGGGACGACCCTATAGTCGTCGGACATTTCGGCGGCTTGTCAACCTAGTCCCGGGGTCGTGGGGACGACCCTATAGTCGTTGGACATGACGGTGGCGGGCCAATCTATTCCCGGGGTCGTACGGACGACCCTATAGTCGTCGGACATGTTGGCGATTGGCCAACATTGGCCCGGGGTCGTGGGGACGACCCTATAGTCGACGGACATGTCGGCGGCTGGCCAACTTTGGCCCGTGGTCGTGGAGACGATCCTATAGTCGTCGGACTTGACGGTGGCGGGCCAATCTAGTCCCGGGGTCGTGGGTACGACCCTATAGTCGTCGGACAAGACGGCGGCTGGACATCCTTGGCTCGCGGTCGTGGGGACGACCCTATAGTCGTCGGACATGTCGGCAGCTGGCCAACTTTGGCCCGTGGTCGTGGGGACGATCCAATAGTCGTCGGACATGTCGGCGGCTGGCCAACTTTGGCCCATGGTCGTGGGGACGACCCTATAGTCGTTGGACATGACGGTGGCGGGCCAATCTAGTCCCGGGGTCGTAGGGACGACCCTATAGTCGTCGGACATGTTGGCGATTGGCCAACATTGGCCCGGGGTCGTCGGGACGACCCTATAGTCGTCGGACAAGTCGGCGGCGGGCCAACCTTGTCCCGGGGTCGTGGGGACGACCTTATAGTCGTCGGACATGATGGTGGCGGGCCAATCTAGTCCCGGGGTCGTGGGGACGACCCTATAGTCGTCGGACATTTCGGCGGCTTGCCAACTTTGGCCCGGGGTCGTGGGGACGACCCTATAGTCGTCGGACATTTCGGCGGCATGCCACCTTTGGCACGGGTTCGTGGGTACGACCCTATAGTCGTCGGACAAGTCGGCGGCGGGCCAACCTTGTCCCGGGGTCGTGGGGACGACCCTATAATCGTCGGACATGACGGTGGCGGGCCAATCTAGTCCCGGGGTCGTGGGGACGACCCTATAGTCGTCGGACATTTCGGCGGCTTGTCAACCTAGTCCCGGGGTCGTGGGGACGACCCTATAGTCGTTGGACATGACGGTGGCGGGCCAATCTATTCCCGGGGTCGTACGGACGACCCTATAGTCGTCGGACATGTTGGCGATTGGCCAACATTGGCCCGGGGTCGTGGGGACGACCCTATAGTCGACGGACATGTCGGCGGCTGGCCAACTTTGGCCCGTGGTCGTGGAGACGATCCTATAGTCGTCGGACTTGACGGTGGCGGGCCAATCTAGTCCCGGGGTCGTGGGTACGACCCTATAGTCGTCGGACAAGTCGGCGGCGGGCCAACCTTGTCCCGGGGTCGTGGGGACGACCCTATAATCGTCGGACATGACGGTGGCGGGCCAATCTAGTCCCGGGGTCGTGGGTACGAACCTATAGTCGTCGGACAAGTCGGCGGCGGGCCAACCTTGTCCCGGGCTCGTGGGGACGACCGTATAGTCGTCGGACATGACGGTGGCGGGCCAATCTAGTCCCGGGGTCGTGGGGACGACCCTATAGTCGTCGGACAAGACGGCGGCTGGACATCTTTGGCCCGCGGTCGTGGGGACGACCCTATAGTCGTCGGACATTTCGGCCGCTTGCCAACTTTGGCCCGGGGTCGTGGGGACGACCCTATAGTCGTCGGACATGACGGTGGCGGACCAATCTAGTCCCGGGGTCGTGGGGACGACCCTATAGTCGTCGGACATTTCGGCGGCGTGCCAACTTTGGCCCGGGGTCGTGGGGACGACCCTATAGTCGTCGGACATTTCGGCGGCATGCCAACTTTGGCTCGGGGTCGTGGGGACGACCCTATTGTCGTCGGACATGACGGTGGCGGGCCAATCTAGTCCCGGGGTCGTGGGGACGACCCTATAGTCGTCGGACAAGACGGCGGCTGGACATCTTTGGCCCGCGGTCGTGGGGACGACCCTATAGTCGTCGGACATTTCGGCCGCTTGCCAACTTTGGCCCGGGGTCGTGGGGACGACCCTATAGTCGTCGGACATGACGGTGGCGGACCAATCTAGTCCCGGGGTCGTGGGGGCGACCCTATAGTCGTCGGACATGTCGGCGGCTGGCCATCTTTGGCCCGTGGTCGTGGGGACGATCCAATAGTCGTCGGACATGTCGACGGCTGGCCAACTTTGGCCCGCGGTCGTGGGGACGACCCTATAGTCGTTGGACATGTCAGCGGCTGGCCAACTTTGGCCCGGTGTCGTGGGGACGACTCTATAGTCGTCGGATATGTCGGCGGCTGGCCAACCTAGACCCGGGGTCGTGGGGACGACCCCATTGTCTTCGGACATGACGGTGGCGGGCCAATCTATTCCCGGGGTCGTATGGACGACCCTATAGTCGTCGGACATGTTGGCGATTGGCCAACATTGGCCCGGGGTCGTGGGGTCGACTCTATAGTCGTCGGACATGTTGGCGGCTTGTCAGCCTAGTCCCGGGGTCGTGGGTACGACCCTATAGTCGTCGGACAAGTCGGCGGCGGGCCAACCTTGCCCCGGGGTCGTGGGGACGACCCTATAGTCGTCGGACAAGACGGCGGCTGGACATCCTTGGCTCGCGGTCGTGGGGACGACCCTATAGTCGTCGGACATGTCGGCAGCTGGCCAACTTTGGCCCGTGGTCGTGGGGACGATCCAATAGTCGTCGGACATGTCGGCGGCTGGCCAACTTTGGCCCGTGGTCGTGGGGACGATCCGATAGTCGTCGGACATGTCGGCGGCTGGCCAACCTAGACCCGGGGTCGTGGGGACGACCCTATAGTCGTCGGACATTGCGGCGGCATGCCGACATTGGCCCGGGGTCGTGGGGACGACCCTATAGTCGTCGGACATTTTGGCGGCTTGTCAACCTAGTCCCGAGGTCGTGGGGACGACACTATAATCGTCGGACATGACGGTGGCGAGCCAATCTAGTCCCTGGATCGTAGGGACGACCCTATAGTCGTCGGACAAGTCGGCGGCGAGCCAACCTAGTCCGGGCGTCGTGGGGACGACCCTATTGTCGTCGGACATGACGGCGGCTGGACATCTTTGGCCCGGGGTCGTGGGGACGACCCTATAGTCGTCGGACATTTCGGCGGCATGCCAACTTTGGCCCGGGGTCGTGGGGACCACCCTATAGTCGTTGGACAAGACGGTGGCGGGACAATCTAGTCCCGGGGTCGTGGGGACGACCCTATAGTCGTCGGACATGTCGGCGGCTGGACAACTTTGGCCCGGTGTCGTGGGGACGACTCTATAGTCGTCGGAAATGTCGGCGGCTGGCCAACCTGGACCCGGGGTTGTGGGGACGACCCTATTGTCGTCGGACATGACGGTAGCGGGCCAATCTAGTCTCGGGGTCGTGGGGACGACCCTATAGTCGTCGGACATGTCGGCGGCTGGCCAACTTTGGCCCGGGGTCGTGGGGACGATCCAATAATCGTCGGACATGTCGGCGGCTGGCCAACTTTGGCCCGTGGCGGTGGGGACGACCCTATAGTCGTTGGACATGACGGTGGCGGGCCAATCTAGTCCCGGGGTCGTGGGGACGACCCTATAGGCGTCGGACAAGACGGCGGCTGGACATCTTTGGCCCGGGGTCGTGGGGACGACCCTATAGTCGTCGGACATGTCGGCGGCTGGCCAACTTTGGCCCGTGGTCGTGGGGACGACCCAATAGTGGTCGGACATGTCGGCGGCCGGCCAACTTTGGCCCGGTGTCGTGGGGACGACTCTATAGTCGTCGGAAATGTCGGCGGCTGGCCAACCTGGACCCGGGGTCGTGGGGACGACCCTATTGTCGTCGGACATGACGGCGGCTGGCCAACTTTGGCCCGGTGTCGTGGGGACGACTCTATAGTCGTCGGAAATGTCGGCGGCTGGCCAAGCTTGTCTCGGGGTCGTGGGGACGACCCTATAGTCGTCGGACATGTTGGCGGCTTGCCAACTTTGGCCCGGGGTCGTGGGGACGACCCTATAGTCGTCGGACATGTCGGGCCTGGCCAACTTTAGCGCGTGGACGTGGGGACGATCCGATTGTCGTCGGACATGTCGGCGGCTGGCCAACTTTGGCCCGTGGTCGTGGGGACGATCCAATAGTCGTCGGACATGTCGGCGGCTGGCCAACTGTGGCGCGTGGGCGTGGGGACGACCCTATAGTCGTCGGACATTTCGGCGGCATGCCAACTTTGGCCCGTGGTCGTGGGGACGACCCTATAGTCGTTGGACATGACGGTGGCGGGCTAATCTAGTCCCGGGGTCGTAGGGACGACCCTATAGTCGTTGGACATGTCGGCGATTGGCCAACATTGGCCCGGGGTCGTGGGGACGACCCTATAGTCGTCGGACATTTCGGCGGCTTGCCAACTTTGGCCCGGGGTCGTGGGTACGACCCTATAGTCGTCGGACAATTCGGCGGCTGGCCAACCTAGACCCGGGGTCGTGGGGACGACCCTATTGTCGTCGGACATGACGGCGGCGGGCCAATCTAGTCCCGGGGTCGTGGGGACGACCCTATAGTCGTCGGACATGTCGGCGGCTGGCCAACTTTGGCCCGGTGTCGTGGGGACGACTCTATAGTCTTCGGAAATGTCGGCGGCTGGCCAACCTGGACCCGGGGTCGTGGGGACGACCCTATTGTCATCGGACATGACGGTGGCGGGCCAATCTAGTCTCGGGGTTGTGGGGACGACCCTATAGTCGTCGGACATGTCGGCGTCTGGCCAACTTTGGCCCGGGGTCGTGGGGACGACTCTATAGTCGTCGGAAATGTCGGCGGCTGGCCAACCTGGACTCGGGGTCGTGGGGTCGACCCTATAGTCGTCGGACAAGACGGCGGCAGGACATCTTTGGCCCGGGGTCGTAGGGACGACCCTATAGTCGTTGGACATGTCGGCGATTGGCCAACATTGGCCCGGGGTCGTGGGGACGACCCTATAGTCGTCGGACATGTCGGCGGCTGGCCAACTTTGGCGCGTGGTCGTGGGGACGATCCGATTGTCGTCGGACCTGTCGGCGGCTGGCCAACTTTGGCCCGTGGTCGTGGGGACGATCCAATAGTCGTCGGACATGTCGGCGGCTGGCCAACTTTGGCGCGAGGGCGTGGGGACGATCCGATTGTCGTCGGACATGTCGGCGGCTGGCCAACCTAGACCCGGGGTCGTGGGGACGACCCTATTGTCGTCGGACATGGCGGTGGCGGGCCAATCTAGTCCCGGGGTCGTGGGGACGACCCTATAATCGTTGCACATGACGGTGGCGGGCCAATCTAGTCCCGGGGTCGTAGGGACGACCCTATAGTCGTCGGACAAGACGGCGGCTGGACATCTTTGACCCGGGGTCGTGGGGACGACCCTATAGTCGTCGGACATTTTGGCGGCTTGTCAGCCTAGTCCCGGGGTGGTGGGTACGACCCTATAGTCGTCGGACAAGTCGGCGGCGGGCCAACCTTGTCCCGGGGTCGTGGGGACGACCCTATAATCGTCGGACATGACGGTGGCGGGCCAATCTAGTCCCGGGGTCGTGGGGACGACCCTATAGTGGTCGGACATGTCGGCGTCTGGCCAACTTTGGCCCGGGGTCGTGGGGACGACTCTATAGTCGTCGGAAATGTCGGCGGCTGGCCAACCTGGACTCGGGGTCGTGGGGTCGACCCTATAGTCGTCGGACAAGACGGCGGCTGGACATCTTTGGCCCGGGGTCGTAGGGACGACCCTATAGTCGTTGGACATGTCGGCGATTGGCCAACATTGGCCCGGGGTCGTGGGGACGACCCTATAGTCGTCGGACATGTCGGCGGCTGGTCAACTTTGGCGCGTGGTCGTGGGGACGATCCGATTGTCGTCGGACCTGTCGGCGGCTGGCCAACTTTGGCCCGTGGTCGTGGGGACGATCCAATAGTCGTCGGACATGTCGGCGGCTGGCCAACTTTGGCGCGAGGGCGTGGGGACGATCCGATTGTCGTCGGACATGTCGGCGGCTGGCCAACCTAGACCCGGGGTCGTGGGGACGACCCTATTGTCGTCGGACATGGCGGTGGCGGGCCAATCTAGTCCCGGGGTCGTGGGGACGACCCTATAATCGTTGCACATGACGGTGGCGGGCCAATCTAGTCCCGGGGTCGTAGGGACGACCCTATAGTCGTCGGACATGTTGGCGATTGGCCAACATTGGCCCGGGGTCGTCGGGACGACCCTATAGTCGTCGGACATGTCGGCGGCTGGCCAACCTAGTCCCGGGGTCGTGGGGACGACCCTATAGTCGTCGGACATTTCGGCGGCTTGCCAACTTTGGCCCGGGGTCGTGGGGACGACCCTATAGTCGTCGGAAATGTCGGCGGCTGGCCAACCTGGACCCGGGGTCGTGGGGACGACTCTATAGTCGTCGGAAATGTCGGCGGCTGGCCAACCTGGACCCGGAGTCGTGGGGCCGACCCTATTGTCGTCCGACATGACGGTGGCGGGCCAATCTAGTCTCGGGGTCGTGGGGACGACCCTATAGTCGTCGGACATGTCGGCGGCTGGCCAACTTTGGCCCGGGGTCGTGGGGACGACCCTATAGTCGTCGGACATGACGGTGGCGGGCCAATCTAGTCCCGGGGTCGTAGGGACGACCCTATAGTCGTCGGACAAGACGGCGGCTGGACATCTTTGGCCCGGGGTCGTGGGGACGACCCTATAGTCGTCGGACATTTTGGCGGCTTGTCAGCCTAGTCCCGGGGTGGTGGGTACGACCCTATAGTCGTCGGACAAGTCGGCGGCGGGCCAACCTTGTCCCGGGGTCGTGGGGACGACCCTATAATCGTCGGACATGACGGTGGCGGGCCAATCTAGTCCCGGGGTCGTGGGGACGACCCTATAGTGGTCGGACATGTCGGCGGCTGGCCAACATTGGCCCGGTGTCGTGGGGACGACTCTATAGTCGTCGGAAATGTCGGCGGCTGGCCAAGCTTGTCCCGGGGTCGTGGGGACGACCCTATAATCGTCGGACATGACGGTGGCGGGCCAATCTAGTCCCGGGGTCGTGGGGACGACCCTATAGTCGGCGGACATGTCGGCGGCTGGCCAACTTTGGCCCGGTGTCGTCGGGACGACTCTATAGGCGTCGGAAATGTCGGCGGCTGGCCAACCTGGACCCGGGGTCGTGGGGACGACCCTATTGTCATCGGACATGACGGTGGCGGGCCAATCTAGTCTCGGGGTCGTGGGGACGACCCTATAGTCGTCGGACAAGACGGCGGCTGGACATCTTTGGCCCGGGGTCGTGGGGACGACCCTATAGTCGTCGGACATGTTGGCGGCTTGTCAGCCTAGTCCCGGGATCGTGGGTACGACCCTATAGTCGTCGGACAATTCGGCGGCTGGCCAACCTAGACCCGGGGTCGTGGGGACGACCCTATTGTCGTCGGACATGACGGCGGCGGGCCAATCTAGTCCCGGGGTCGTGGGGACGTCCCTATAGTCGTCGGACATGTCGGCGTCTGGCCAACTTTGGCCCGGGGTCGTGGGGACGACTCTATAGTCGTCGGAAATGTCGGCGGCTGGCCAACCTAGACTCGGGGTCGTGGGGTCGACTCTATAGTCGTCGGACAAGACGGCGGCTGGACATCTTTGGCCCGGGGTCGTAGGGACGACCCTATAGTCGTTGGACATGTCGGCGATTGGCCAACATTGGCCCGGGGTCGTGGGGACGACCCTATAGTCTTCGGACATGTCGGCGGCTGGCCAACTTTGGCGCGTGGTCGTGGGGACGATCCGATTGTCGTCGGACCTGTCGGCGGCTGGCCAACTTTGGCCCGTGGTCGTGGGGACGATCCAATAGTCGTCGGACATGTCGGCGGCTGGCCAACTTTGGCGCGTGGGCGTGGGGACGATCCGATTGTCGTCGGACATGTCGGCGGCTGGCCAACCTAGACCCGGGGTCGTGGGGACGACCCTATTGTCGTCGGACATGACGGCGGCGGGCCAATCTAGTCCCGGGGTCGTGGGGACGACCGTATAGTCGTCGGACATGTCGGCTGCTGGCCAACTTTGGCCCGGTGTCGTGGGGACGACTCTATAGTCGTCGGAAATGTCGGCGGCTGGCCAACCTGGACCCGGGGTCGTGGGGACGACCCTATTGTCATCGGACATGACGGTGGCGGGCCAATCTAGTCTCGGGGTTGTGGGGACGACCCTATAGTCGTCGGACATGTCGGCGTCTGGCCAACTTTGGCCCGGGGTCGTGGGGACGACTCTATAGTCGTCGGAAATGTCGGCGGCTGGCCAACCTGGACTCGGGGTCGTGGGGTCGACCCTATAGTCGTCGGACAAGACGGCGGCTGGACATCTTTGGCCCGGGGTCGTAGGGACGACCCTATAATCGTTGGACATGTCGGCGATTGGCCAACATTGGCCCGGGGTCGTGGGGACGACCCTATAGTCGTCGGACATGTCGGCGGCTGGCCAACATTGGCGCGTGGTCGTGGGGACGATCCGATTGTCGTCGGACCTGTCGGCGGCTGGCCAACTTTGGCCCGTGGTCGTGGGGACGATCCAATAGTCGTCGGACATGTCGGCGGCTGGCCAACTTTGGCGCGTGGGCGTGGGGACGATCCGATTGTCGTCGGACATATCGGCGGCTGGCCAACCTAGACCCGGGGTCGTGGGGACGACCCTATTGTCGTCGGACATGACGGCGGCGGGCCAATCTAGTCCCGGGGTCGTGGGGACGACCGTATAGTCGTCGGACATGTCGGCGGCTGGCCAACTTTGGCCCGGTGTCGTGGGGACGACTCTATAGTCGTCGGAAATGTCGGCGGCTGGCCAACCTGGACCCGGGGGCGTGGGGACGACCCTATTGTCATCGGACATGACGGTGGCGGGCCAATCTAGTCTCGGGGTTGTGGGGACGACCCTATAGTCGTCGGACATGTCGGCGTCTGGCCAACTTTGGCCCGGGGTCGTGGGGACGACTCTATAGTCGTCGGAAATGTCGGCGGCTGGCCAACCTGGACTCGGGGTCGTGGGGTCGACCCTATAGTCGTCGGACAAGACGGCGGCTGGACATCTTTGGCCCGGGGTCGTAGGGACGACCCTATAGTCGTTGGACATGTCGGCGATTGGCCAACATTGGCCCGGGGTCGTGGGGACGACCCTATAGTCGTCGGACATGTCGGCGGCTGGCCAACTTTGGCGCGTGGTCGTGGGGACGATCCGATTGTTGTCGGACCTGTCGGCGGCTGGCCAACTTTGGCCCGTGGTCGTGGGGACGATCCAATAGTCGTCGGACATGTCGGCGGCTGGCCAACTTTGGCGCGTGGGCGTGGGGACGACCCTATAATCGTTGGACATGACGGTGGCGGGCCAATCTAGTCCCGTGGTCGTAGGGACGACCCTATAGTCGTCGGACATGTTGGCGATTGGCCAACATTGGCCCGGGGTCGTCGGGACGACCCTATAGTCGTCGGACATGTCGGCGGCTGGCCAACCTAGTCCCGGGGTCGTGGGGACGACCCTATAGTCGTCGGACATTTCGGCGGCTTGCCAACTTTGGCCCGGGGTCGTGGGGACGACCCTATAGTCGTTGGACATGACGGTGGCGGGCCAATCTAGTCCCGGGGTCGTGGGGACGACCCTATAGTCGTCGGACATGTCGGCGGCTGGCCAACTTTGGACCGGTGTCGTGGGGACGACTCTATAGTCGTCGGAAATGTCGGCGGCTGGCCAACCTGGACCCGAGGTCGTGGGGACGACCCTATTGTCGTCGGACATGACGGTGGCGGGCCAATCTAGTCTCGGGGTCGTGGGGACGACCCTATAGTCGTTGGACATGTCGGCGGCTGGCCAACTTTGGCCCGGGGTCGTGGGGACGACTCTATAGTCGTCGGAAATGTCGGCGGCTGGCCAACCTGGACCCGGGGTCGTGGGGACGACCCTATAGTCGTCGGACATGACGGTGGCGGGCCAATCTAGTCCCGGGGTCGTGGGGACGACCCTATAGTCGTCGGACAAGACGGCGGCTGGACATCTTTGGCCCGCGGTCGTGGGGACGATCCAATAGTCGTCGGACATGTCGGCGGCTGGCCAACTTTGGCGCGAGGGCGTGGGGACGATCCGATTGTCGTCGGACATGTCGGCGGCTGGCCAACCTAGACCCGGGGTCGTGGGGACGACCCTATTGTCGTCGGACATGGCGGTGGCGGGCCAATCTAGTCCCGGGGTCGTGGGGACGACCCTACAATCGTTGCACATGACGGTGGCGGGCCAATCTAGTCCCGGGGTCGTAGGGACGACCCTATAGTCGTCGGACATGTTGGCGATTGGCCAACATTGGCCCGGTGTCGTCGGGACGACCCTATAGTCGTCGGACATGTCGGCGGCTGGCCAACCTAGTCCCGGGGTCGTGGGGACGACCCTATAGTCGTCGGACATTTCGGCGGCTTGCCAACTTTGGCCCGGGGTCGTGGGGACGACCCTATAGTCGTCGGAAATGTCGGCGGCTGGCCAACCTGGACCCGGGGTCGTGGGGACGACTCTATAGTCGTCGGAAATGTCGGCGGCTGGCCAACCTGGACCCGGAGTCGTGGGGCCGACCCTATTGTCGTCCGACATGACGGTGGCGGGCCAATCTAGTCTCGGGGTCGTGGGGACGACCCTATAGTCGTCGGACATGTCGGCGGCTGGCCAACTTTGGCCCGGGGTCGTGGGGACGACCCTATAGTCGTCGGACATGACGGTGGCGGGCCAATCTAGTCCCGGGGTCGTAGGGACGACCCTATAGTCGTCGGACAAGACGGCGGCTGGACATCTTTGGCCCGGGGTCGTGGGGACGACCCTATAGTCGTCGGACATTTTGGCGGCTTGTCAGCCTAGTCCCGGGGTGGTGGGTACGACCCTATAGTCGTCGGACAAGTCGGCGGCGGGCCAACCTTGTCCCGGGGTCGTGGGGACGACCCTATAATCGTCGGACATGACGGTGGCGGGCCAATCTAGTCCCGGGGTCGTGGGGACGACCCTATAGTGGTCGGACATGTCGGCGGCTGGCCAACATTGGCCCGGTGTCGTGGGGACGACTCTATAGTCGTCGGAAATGTCGGCGGCTGGCCAACCTGGACCCGGGGTCGTGGGGACGACCCTATTGTCGTCGGACATGACGGCGGTTGGCCAACTTTGGCCCGGTGTCGTGGGGACGACTCTATAGTCGTCGGAAATGTCGGCGGCTGGCCAACCTGGACCCGGGGGCGTGGGGACGACCCTATTGTCGTCGGACATGACGGTGGCGGGCCAATCTAGTCTCGGGGTCGTGGGGACGACCCTATAGTCGTCGGACATGTCGGCGGCTGGCCAACTTTGGCCCGGTGTCGTGGGGACGACTCTATAGTCGTCGGAAATGTCGGCGGCTGGCCAACCTGGACCCGGGGTCGTGGGGACGACCCTATTGTCGTCGGACATGACGGCGGCTGGCCAACTTTGGCCCGGTGTCGTGGGGACGACTCTATAGTCGTCGGAAATGTCGGCGGCTGGCCAAGCTTGTCCCGGGGTCGTGGGGACGACCCTATAATCGTCGGACATGACGGTGGCGGGCCAATCTAGTCCCGGGGTCGTGGGGACGACCCTATAGTCGGCGGACATGTCGGCGGCTGGCCAACTTTGGCCCGGTGTCGTCGGGACGACTCTATAGGCGTCGGAAATGTCGGCGGCTGGCCAACCTGGACCCGGGGTCGTGGGGACGACCCTATTGTCATCGGACATGACGGTGGCGGGCCAATCTAGTCTCGGGGTCGTGGGGACGACCCTATAGTCGTCGGACAAGACGGCGGCTGGACATCTTTGGCCCGGGGTCGTGGGGACGACCGTATAGTCGTCGGACATGTCGGCTGCTGGCCAACTTTGGCCCGGTGTCGTGGGGACGACTCTATAGTCGTCGGAAATGTCGGCGGCTGGCCAACCTGGACCCGGGGTCGTGGGGACGACCCTATTGTCATCGGACATGACGGTGGCGGGCCAATCTAGTCTCGGGGTTGTGGGGACGACCCTATAGTCGTCGGACATGTCGGCGTCTGGCCAACTTTGGCCCGGGGTCGTGGGGACGACTCTATAGTCGTCGGAAATGTCGGCGGCTGGCCAACCTGGACTCGGGGTCGTGGGGTCGACCCTATAGTCGTCGGACAAGACGGCGGCTGGACATCTTTGGCCCGGGGTCGTAGGGACGACCCTATAATCGTTGGACATGTCGGCGATTGGCCAACATTGGCCCGGGGTCGTGGGGACGACCCTATAGTCGTCGGACATGTCGGCGGCTGGCCAACTTTGGCGCGTGGTCGTGGGGACGATCCGATTGTCGTCGGACCTGTCGGCGGCTGGCCAACTTTGGCCCGTGGTCGTGGGGACGATCCAATAGTCGTCGGACATGTCGGCGGCTGGCCAACTTTGGCGCGTGGGCGTGGGGACGATCCGATTGTCGTCGGACATATCGGCGGCTGGCCAACCTAGACCCGGGGTCGTGGGGACGACCCTATTGTCGTCGGACATGACGGCGGCGGGCCAATCTAGTCCCGGGGTCGTGGGGACGACCGTATAGTCGTCGGACATGTCGGCGGCTGGCCAACTTTGGCCCGGTGTCGTGGGGACGACTCTATAGTCGTCGGAAATGTCGGCGGCTGGCCAACCTGGACCCGGGGGCGTGGGGACGACCCTATTGTCATCGGACATGACGGTGGCGGGCCAATCTAGTCTCGGGGTTGTGGGGACGACCCTATAGTCGTCGGACATGTCGGCGTCTGGCCAACTTTGGCCCGGGGTCGTGGGGACGACTCTATAGTCGTCGGAAATGTCGGCGGCTGGCCAACCTGGACTCGGGGTCGTGGGGTCGACCCTATAGTCGTCGGACAAGACGGCGGCTGGACATCTTTGGCCCGGGGTCGTAGGGACGACCCTATAGTCGTTGGACATGTCGGCGATTGGCCAACATTGGCCCGGGGTCGTGGGGACGACCCTATAGTCGTCGGACATGTCGGCGGCTGGCCAACTTTGGCGCGTGGTCGTGGGGACGATCCGATTGTTGTCGGACCTGTCGGCGGCTGGCCAACTTTGGCCCGTGGTCGTGGGGACGATCCAATAGTCGTCGGACATGTCGGCGGCTGGCCAACTTTGGCGCGTGGGCGTGGGGACGACCCTATAATCGTTGGACATGACGGTGGCGGGCCAATCTAGTCCCGTGGTCGTAGGGACGACCCTATAGTCGTCGGACATGTTGGCGATTGGCCAACATTGGCCCGGGGTCGTCGGGACGACCCTATAGTCGTCGGACATGTCGGCGGCTGGCCAACCTAGTCCCGGGGTCGTGGGGACGACCCTATAGTCGTCGGACATTTCGGCGGCTTGCCAACTTTGGCCCGGGGTCGTGGGGACGACCCTATAGTCGTTGGACATGACGGTGGCGGGCCAATCTAGTCCCGGGGTCGTGGGGACGACCCTATAGTCGTCGGACATGTCGGCGGCTGGCCAACTTTGGACCGGTGTCGTGGGGACGACTCTATAGTCGTCGGAAATGTCGGCGGCTGGCCAACCTGGACCCGAGGTCGTGGGGACGACCCTATTGTCGTCGGACATGACGGTGGCGGGCCAATCTAGTCTCGGGGTCGTGGGGACGACCCTATAGTCGTTGGACATGTCGGCGGCTGGCCAACTTTGGCCCGGGGTCGTGGGGACGACTCTATAGTCGTCGGAAATGTCGGCGGCTGGCCAACCTGGACCCGGGGTCGTGGGGACGACCCTATAGTCGTCGGACATGACGGTGGCGGGCCAATCTAGTCCCGGGGTCGTGGGGACGACCCTATAGTCGTCGGACAAGACGGCGGCTGGACATCTTTGGCCCGCGGTCGTGGGGACGACCCTATAGTCGTCGGACATTTCGGCGGCTTGCCAACTTTGGCCCGGGGTCGTGGGGACGACCCTATAGTCGTCGGACACGTCGGCGGCTGGCTAACTTTGGCCCGCGGTCGTGGGGACGACCCAATAGTCGTTGGACATGTCGGCGGCTGGCCATCTTTGGGCCGTGGTCGTGGAGACGATCCTATAGTCGTCGGACTTGACGGTGGCGGGCCAATCTAGTCGCGGGGTCGTGGGGACGACCCTATAGTCGTCGGACATCACGGTGGCGGGCCAGTCTAGTCACGGGTCATGGGGACGACCCTATAGTCGTCGGACAAGTCGGCGGCAGGCCAACTTTGGCCCGTGGTCGTGGGGACGACCCTATAGTCGTCGGAAATGACGGTGGCGGGCCAATCTAGTCCCGGGGTCGTGGGGACGACCCTACAGTCGTCGGACAAGTCGGCGGCGAGCCAATCTAGTCCCGCGGTCGTGGGGACGACCCTATAGTCGTCGGACAAGTCAGCGGCTGGCCTACATTGGTCCGTGGTCGTGGGGACGACCATATAGTCGTCGGACATGACGGTGGCGGGCCACTCTAGTCCCGGGTCGGGGGACGACCCTATAGTCGTCGGACATGTCGGCGGCTGGCCAACTTTGGCCCGGGGTCGTGGGGACGACCCTATAGTCGTCGGACAATTCGGCGGCGGGCCAACCTAGTCCCGGGGTCGTGGGGACGACCCTATAATCGTCGGACAAGCCGGCGGCTGGCCGACTTTGGCCCGCGGTCGTGGGGACGACCCTATAGTCGTCGGACAAGTCGGCGGCTGTCCAACTTTGGCCCGGGGTCGTGGGGACGACCCTATAGTCGTCGGACTTGACGGTGGCGGGCCAATCTAGTCCCGGGGTCGTGGGGACGACCCTATAGTCGTCGGACAAGTCGGCGGCGGGCCAACCTTGACCCGGGGTCGTGGGGACGACCCTATAGTCGTCGCACATGACGGTGGCGGGCCAATCTAGTCCCGGGGTCGTGGGGACGACCCTATAGTCGTCGGACAAGACGGCGGCTGGATATCCTTGGCTCGCGGTCATGGGGACGACCCTATAGTCGTCGGACATTTCGGCGGCTTGCCAACTTTGGCCCGGGGTCGTGGGGACGACCCTATAGTCGTCGGACATTTCGGCGGCATGCCAACTTTGGCCCGGGGTCGTGGGGACGACCCTATAGTCGTTGGACATGACGGTGGCGGGTCAATCTAGTCCCGGGGTCGTGGGGTCGACCCTATAGTCGTCGGACAAGACGGCGGCAGGACATCTTTGGCCCGGGGTCGTAGGGACGACCCTATAGTCGTTGGACATGTCGGCGATTGGCCAACATTGGCCCGGGGTCGTGGGGACGACCCTATAGTCGTCGGACATGTCGGCGGCTGGCCAACTTTGGCGCGTGGTCGTGGGGACGATCCGATTGTCGTCGGACCTGTCGGCGGCTGGCCAACTTTGGCCCGTGGTCGTGGGGACGATCCAATAGTCGTCGGACATGTCGGCGGCTGGCCAACTTTGGCGCGTGGGCGTGGGGACGATCCGATTGTCGTCGGACATGTCGGCGGCTGGCCAACCCGGACCCGGGGGCGTGGGGACGACCCTATTGTCATCGGACATGACGGTGGCGGGCCAATCTAGTCTCGGGGTTGTGGGGACGACCCTATAGTCGTCGGACATGTCGGCGTCTGGCCAACTTTGGCCCGGGGTCGTGGGGACGACTCTATAGTCGTCGGAAATGTCGGCGGCTGGCCAACCTGGACTCGGGGTCGTGGGGTCGACCCTATAGTCGTCGGACAAGACGGCGGCTGGACATCTTTGGCCCGGGGTCGTAGGGACGACCCTATAGTCGTTGGACATGTCGGCGATTGGCCAACATTGGCCCGGGGTCGTGGGGACGACCCTATAGTCGTCGGACATGTCGGCGGCTGGCCAACTTTGGCGCGTGGTCGTGGGGACGATCCGATTGTCGTCGGACCTGTCGGCGGCTGGCCAACTTTGGCCCGTGGTCGTGGGGACGATCCAATAGTCGTCGGACATGTCGGCGGCTGGCCAACTTTGGCGCGAGGGCGTGGGGACGATCCGATTGTCGTCGGACATGTCGGCGGCTGGCCAACCTAGACCCGGGGTCGTGGGGACGACCCTATTGTCGTCGGACATGGCGGTGGCGGGCCAATCTAGTCCCGTGGTCGTGGGGACGACCCTATAGTCTTCGGACATGACGGTAGCGGGCCAATCTAGACCCGAGGTCCTGGGGACGACCCTATAGTAGTCGGACATGTTGGCGATTGGCCAACATTGGCCCGGGGTCGTCGGGACGACCCTATAGTCGTCGGACATGTCGGCGGCTGTCCAACTTTGGCGCGGTGTCGTGGGGACGACTCTATAGTCGTCGGACATGTCGGCAGCTGTCCAACCTAGACCCGGGGTCGTGGGGACGACCCTATTGTCGTCGGACATGACGGTGGCGGGCCAATCTAGTCCCGGGGTCGTGGGGACGAGCCTATAGTCGTCGGACAAGTCGGCGGCGGGCCAAGCTTGTCCCGGGGTCGTGGGGACGTCCCTATATTCGTCGGACATGACGGTGGCGGGCCAATCTAGTCCCGGGGTCGTGGGGACGACCCTATAATCGTTGCACATGACGGTGGCGGGCCAATCTAGTCCCGGGGTCGTAGGGACGACCCTATAGTCGTCGGACATGTTGGCGATTGGCCATCATTGGCCCGGGGTCGTCGGGACGACCCTATAGTCGTCGGACATGTCGGCGGCTGGCCAACCTAGTCCCGGGGTCGTGGGGACGACCCTATAGTCGTCGGACATTTCGGCGGCTTGCCAACTTTGGCCCGGGGTCGTGGGGACGACCCTATAGTCGTCGGAAATGTCGGCGGCTGGCCAACCTGGACCCGGGGTCGTGGGGACGACTCTATAGTCGTCGGAAATGTCGGCGGCTGGCCAACCTGGACCCGGAGTCGTGGGGCCGACCCTATTGTCGTCCGACATGACGGTGGCGGGCCAATCTAGTCTCGGGGTCGTGGGGACGACCCTATAGTCGTCGGACATGTCGGCGGCTGGCCAACTTTGGCCCGGGGTCGTGGGGACGACCCTATAGTCGTCGGACATGACGGTGGCGGGCCAATCTAGTCCCGGGGTCGTAGGGACGACCCTATAGTCGTCGGACAAGACGGCGGCTGGACATCTTTGGCCCGGGGTCGTGGGGACGACCCTATAGTCGTCGGACATTTTGGCGGCTTGTCAGCCTAGTCCCGGGGTGGTGGGTACGACCCTATAGTCGTCGGACAAGTCGGCGGCGGGCCAACCTTGTCCCGGGGTCGTGGGGACGACCCTATAATCGTCGGACATGACGGTGGCGGGCCAATCTAGTCCCGGGGTCGTGGGGACGACCCTATAGTGGTCGGACATGTCGGCGGCTGGCCAACATTGGCCCGGTGTCGTGGGGACGACTCTATAGTCGTCGGAAATGTCGGCGGCTGGCCAACCTGGACCCGGGGTCGTGGGGACGACCCTATTGTCGTCGGACATGACGGCGGTTGGCCAACTTTGGCCCGGTGTCGTGGGGACGACTCTATAGTCGTCGGAAATGTCGGCGGCTGGCCAACCTGGACCCGGGGGCGTGGGGACGACCCTATTGTCGTCGGACATGACGGTGGCGGGCCAATCTAGTCTCGGGGTCGTGGGGACGACCCTATAGTCGTCGGACATGTCGGCGGCTGGCCAACTTTGGCCCGGTGTCGTGGGGACGACTCTATAGTCGTCGGAAATGTCGGCGGCTGGCCAACCTGGACCCGGGGTCGTGGGGACGACCCTATTGTCGTCGGACATGACGGCGGCTGGCCAACTTTGGCCCGGTGTCGTGGGGACGACTCTATAGTCGTCGGAAATGTCGGCGGCTGGCCAAGCTTGTCCCGGGGTCGTGGGGACGACCCTATAATCGTCGGACATGACGGTGGCGGGCCAATCTAGTCCCGGGGTCGTGGGGACGACCCTATAGTCGGCGGACATGTCGGCGGCTGGCCAACTTTGGCCCGGTGTCGTCGGGACGACTCTATAGGCGTCGGAAATGTCGGCGGCGGGCCAACCTTGTCCCGGGGTCGTGGGGACGACCCTATAGTCGTCGCACATGACGGTGGCGGGCCAATCTAGTCCCGGGGTCGTGGGGACGACCCTATAGTCGTCGGACATGTCGGCGATTGGCCAACATTGGCCCGGGGTCGTGGGGACGACCCTATAGTCGTCGGACATGTCGGCGGCTGGCCAAACTAGTCCCGAGGTCGTGGGGACGAGCCTATAGTCGTCGGACTTCACGGTGGCGGGCCAATCTAGTCCCGGGGTCGTGGGGACGACCCTACAGTCGTCGGACATTTCGGCGGCTTGCCAACTTTGGCCCGGGGTCGTGGGGACGACCCTATAGTCGTCGGATATGACGGTGGCGGACCAATCTAGTCCCGGGGTCGTGGGGACGACCCTATAGTCGTCGGACATGTCGGCGGCTGGCCAACCTGGACTCGGGGTCGTGGGGACGACCCTATAGTCGTCGGACAAGACGGTGGCTGGACATCTTTGGCCCGGGGTCGTGGGGACGACCCTATATTCGTCGGACATGACGGTGGCGGACCAATCTAGTCCCGGGGTCGTGGGGACGACCCTATAGTCGTCGGACATGTCGGCGGCTGGCCAACTTTGGCCCGTGGTCGTGGGGACGATCCAATAGTCGACGGACATGTCGGCGGCTGGCCAACTTTGGCCCGTGGTTGTGGGAACGACACTATAGTCGTTGGACATGACGGCGGCGGGCCAATCTAGTCCCGGGGTCGTGGGGACGACCCTACAGTCTTCGGACATTTCGGCGGCTTGCCAACTTTGGCCCGGGGTCGTGGGGACGACCCTATAATCGTCGGACATTTCGGCGGCATGCCAACTTTGGCCCGTGGTCGTGGGGACGACCCTATAGTCGTTGGACATGACGGTGGCGGGCCAATCTAGTCCCGGGGTCGTGGGGACGACCCTATAGTCGTCGGACATGTCGGCGGCTGGCCAACTTTGGCCCGGTGTCGTGGGGACGACTCTATAGTCGTCGGAAATGTCGGCGGCTGGCCAACCTGGACCCGGGGTCGTGGGGACGACCCTATTGTCGTCGGACATGACGGTGGCGGGCCAATCTAGTCTCGGGGTCGTGGGGACGACCCTATAGTCGTCGGATATGTCGGCGGCTTGCCAAATTTGCCCGGGGTCGTGGGGACGACCCTATAGTCGTCGGACTTGACGGTGGCGGGCCAATCTAGTCCCGGGGTCGTGGGGACGACCCAATAGTCGTTGGACATTACGGCGGCTGGGCAACTTTGGCCCATGGTCGTGGGGACGACCCTATAGTCGTTGGACATGACGGTGGCGGGCCAATCTAGTCCCGGGGTCGTGGGGACGACCCTATAGTCGTTGGACATGACGGTGGCCGGCCAATCTAGTGCCGGGGTCGTAGGGACGACCCTATAGTCGTCGGACATGTTGGCGATTGGCCAACATTGGCCCGGGGTCGTCGGGACGACCCTATAGTCGTCAGACAAGTCGGCGGCGGGCCAACCTTGTCCCGGGGTCGTGGGGACGACACTATAATCGTCGGACATGACGGTGGCGGGCCAATCTAGTCCCGGGGTCGTGGGGACGACCCTATAGTCGTCGGACATGACGGTGGCGGGCCAGTCTAGTCCCGGGACATGGGGACGACCCTATAGTCGTCGGACAAGTCGGCGGCTGGCCAACTTTGGCCCGTGGTCGTGGGGACGACCCTATAGTCGTCGGAAATGACGGTGGCGGGCCAATCTAGTCCCGGGGTCGTGGGGACGACCCTACAGTCGTCGGACAAGTCGGCGGCGAGCCAATCTAGTCCCGCGGTCGTGGGGACGACCCTATAGTCGTCGGACAAGTCAGCGGCTGGCCTACATTGGTCCGTGGTCGTGGGGACGACCATATAGTCGTCGGACATGACGGTGGCGGGCCGCTCTAGTCCCGGGTCGTGGGGACGACCCTATAGTCGTCGGACATGTCGGCGGCTGGCCAACCTAGTCCCGGGGTCGTGGGGACGACCCTATAATCGTCGGACAAGCCGGCGGCTGGCCAACTTTGGCCCGTGGTCGTGGGAACGACCCTATAGTCGTCGGACAAGTCGGCGGCTGTCCAACTTTGGCCCGGGGTCGTGGGGACGACCCTATAGTCGTCGGACTTGACGGTGGCGGGCCAATCTAGTCCCGGGGTCGTGGGGACGACCCTATAGTCGTCAGACATGTCGGTGGCGAGCCAACCTAGTCCCGGGTCGTGGGGACGACCCTATAGTCGTCGGACAAGTCGGCGGCGGGCCAACCTAGTCCCGGGGTCGTGGGGATGACCCTATAGTCGTCGGACATGACGGTGGCGGGCCAGTCTAGTCCCGGGTCGTGGGGACGACCCTATAGTCGTCGGACATGTCGGCGGCTGGCCAACTTTGGCCCGCGGTCGTGGGGACGACCCTATAGTCGTCAGACATGACGGTGGCGAGCCAACCTAGTCCCGGGGTCGTGGGGACGACCCTATAGTCGTCGGACATGTCGGCGATTGGCCAACCTAGTCCCGGGGTCGTGGGGATGACCCTATAGTCGTCGGACATGACGGTGGCGGGCCAGTCTAGTCCCGGGTCGTGGGGACGACCCTATAGTCGTCGGACAAGTCGGTGGCGGGCCAACCTAGTCCCGGGGTCGTGGGGATGACCCTATAGTCGTCGGACATGACGGCGGCGGGCCAATCTAGTCCCGGGGTCGTGGGGATGACCCTATAGTCGTCGGACATGACGGTGGCGGGCCAGTCTAGTCCCGGGTCGTGGGGACGACCCTATAGTCGTCGGACATGTCGGCGGCTGGCTAACTTTGGCCCGTGGTCGTGGGGATGACCCAATAGTCGTTGGACATGTCGGCGGCTGGCCAACTTTGGGCCGTGGTCGTGGAGACGATCCTATAGTCGTCGGACTTGACGGTGGCGGGCCAATCTAGTCCCGGGGTTGTGGGGACGACCCTATAGTCGTCGGATATGTCGGCGGCTAGCCAAATTTGCCCGGGGTCGTGGGGACGACCCTATAGTCGTCGGACTTGACGGTGGCGGGCCAATCTAGTCCCGGGGTCGTGGGGACGACCCAATAGTCGTCGGACTTGACGGTGGCGGGCCAATCTAGTCCCGGGGTCGTGGGGACGACCCAATAGTCGTTGGACATATCGGCGGCTGGCCAACTTTGGCCCGGGGTCGTACGGACGACCCTATAGTCGTCGGACATGTTGGCGATTGGCCAACTTTGGCCCGGGGTCGTGGGGACGACCCTATAGTCGTCGGACATTTCGGCGGCGTACCAACTTTGGCCCGGGGTCGTGGGGACGACCCTATAGTCGTCGGACATTTCGGCGGCATGCCAACTTTGGCTCGGGGTCGTGGGGACGACCCTATAGTCGTTGGACATGACGGTGGCGGGCCAATCTAGTCCCGGGGTCGTAGGGACGACCCTATAGTCGTCGGACATGTCGGCGATTGGCCAACATTGGCCCGGGGTCGTGGGGACGACCCTATAGTCGTCAGACATGTCGGCGGCTGGCCAAACTAGTCCCGAGGTCGTGGGGACGACCCTATAGTCGTCGGACTTCACGGTGGCGGGCCAATCTAGTCCCGGGGTCGTGGGGACGACCCTACAGTCGTCGGACATTTCGGCGGCTTGCCAACTTTGGCCCGGGGTCGTGGGGACGACCCTATAGTCGTCGGACATGACGGTGGCGGACCAATCTAGTCCCGGGGTCGTGGGGACGACCCTACAGTCGTCGGACATTTCGGCGCCTTGCCAACTTTGGCCCGGGGTCGTGGGGACGACCCTATAGTCGTCGGACATGACGGTGGCGGACCAATCTAGTCCCGGGGTCGTGGGGACGACCCTATAATCGTCGGGCATGTCGGCGGCTGGCCAACTTTGGCCCGTGGTCGTGGGGACGATCCAATAGTCGTCGGACATGTCGGCGGCTGGCTAACTTTGGCCCGGTGTCGTGGGGACGACCCTATAGTCGTCGGACATTTTGGCGATTGGCCAACATTGGCCCGGGGTCGTGGGGACTACTCTATAGTCGTCGGACATGTTGGCGGCTTGTCAGCCTAGTCCCGGGGTCGTGGGTACGACCCTATAGTCGTCGGACAAGTCGGCGGCGGGCCAACCTTGTCCCGGGTTCGTGGGGACGACCCTATAGTCGTCGGACATGACGGTGGCGGGCCAATCTAGTCCCGGGGTCGTGGGGACGACCCTATAGTCGTCGGACAAGACGGCGGCTGGACATCCTTGGCTCGCGGTCGTGGGGACGACCCTATAGTCGTCGGACATTTCGGCGGCTTGTCAACCTAGTCCCGGGGTCGTGGGGACGACCCTATTGTCGTCGGACATGTCGGCGGCTGGCCAAACTAGTCCCGAGGTCGTGGGGACGACCCTATAGTCGTCGGACTTCACGGTGGCGGGCCAATCTAGTCCCGGGGTCGTGGGGACGACCCTACAGTCGTCGGACATTTCGGCGGCTTGCCAACTTTGGCCCGGGGTCGTGGGGACGACCCTATAGTCGTCGGACTTCACGGTGGCGGGCCAATCTAGTCCCGGGGTCGTGGGGACGACCCTACAGTCGTCGGACATTTCGGCGGCTTGCCAACTTTGGCCCGGGGTCGTGGGGACGACCCTATAGTCGTCGGATATGACGGTGGCGGACCAATCTAGTCCCGGGGTCGTGGGGACGACCCTATAGTCGTCGGACATGTCGGCGGCTGGCCAAACTAGTCCCGAGGTCGTGGGGACGAGCCTATAGTCGTCGGACTTCACGGTGGCGGGCCAATCTAGTCCCGGGGTCGTGGGGACGACCCTACAGTCGTCGGACATTTCGGCGGCTTGCCAACTTTGGCCCGGGGTCGTGGGGACGACCCTATAGTCGTCGGATATGACGGTGGCGGACCAATCTAGTCCCGGGGTCGTGGGGACGACCCTATAGTCGTCGGACATGTCGGCGGCTGGCCAACCTGGACTCGGGGTCGTGGGGACGACCCTATAGTCGTCGGACAAGACGGTGGCTGGACATCTTTGGCCCGGGGTCGTGGGGACGACCCTATATTCGTCGGACATGACGGTGGCGGACCAATCTAGTCCCGGGGTCGTGGGGACGACCCTATAGTCGTCGGACATGTCGGCGGCTGGCCAACTTTGGCCCGTGGTCGTGGGGACGATCCAATAGTCGACGGACATGTCGGCGGCTGGCCAACTTTGGCCCGTGGTTGTGGGAACGACACTATAGTCGTTGGACATGACGGCGGCGGGCCAATCTAGTCCCGGGGTCGTGGGGACGACCCTACAGTCTTCGGACATTTCGGCGGCTTGCCAACTTTGGCCCGGGGTCGTGGGGACGACCCTATAATCGTCGGACATTTCGGCGGCATGCCAACTTTGGCCCGTGGTCGTGGGGACGACCCTATAGTCGTTGGACATGACGGTGGCGGGCCAATCTAGTCCCGGGGTCGTGGGGACGACCCTATAGTCGTCGGACATGTCGGCGGCTGGCCAACTTTGGCCCGGTGTCGTGGGGACGACTCTATAGTCGTCGGAAATGTCGGCGGCTGGCCAACCTGGACCCGGGGTCGTGGGGACGACCCTATTGTCGTCGGACATGACGGTGGCGGGCCAATCTAGTCTCGGGGTCGTGGGGACGACCCTATAGTCGTCGGATATGTCGGCGGCTTGCCAAATTTGCCCGGGGTCGTGGGGACGACCCTATAGTCGTCGGACTTGACGGTGGCGGGCCAATCTAGTCCCGGGGTCGTGGGGACGACCCAATAGTCGTTGGACATTACGGCGGCTGGGCAACTTTGGCCCATGGTCGTGGGGACGACCCTATAGTCGTTGGACTTGACGGTGGCGGGCCAATCTAGTCCCGGGGTCGTGGGGACGACCCTATAGTCGTCGGACAAGACGGCGGCTGGACATCCTTGGCTCGCGGTCGTGGGGACGACCCTATAGTCGTCGGACATTTCGGCGGCTTGTCAACCTAGTCCCGGGGTCGTGGGGACGACCCTATAGTCGTTGGACATGACGGTGGCGGGCCAATCTAGTCCCGGGGTCGTGGGTACGACCCTATAGTCGTCGGACTAGACGGCGGCTGGACATCCTTGGCTCGCGGTCGTGGGGACGACCCTATAGTCGTCGGACATTTCGGCGGCTTGCCAACTTTGGCCCGGGGTCGTGGGGACGACCCTATAGTCGTCGGACATGTCGGCGGCTGGCTAACTTTGGCCCGTGGTCGTGGGGACGACCCAATAGTCGTTGGACATATCGGCAGCTGGCCAACTTTGGGCCGTGGTCGTGGAGACGATCCTATAGTCGTCGGACTGGACGGTGGCGGGCCAATCTAGTCCCGGGGTCGTGGGGACGACCCTATAGTCGTCGGACATGACGGTGGCGGACCAATCTAGTCCTGGGGTCGTGGGGACGACCCAATAGTCGTCGGACATGTCGGCGGCTTGCCAAATTTGCCCGGGGTCGTGGGGACGACCCTATAGTCGTCGGACTTGACGGTGGCGGGCCAATCTAGTCCCGGGGTCGTGGGGACGACCCAATAGTCGTTGGACATTACGGCGGCTGGCCAACTTTGGCCCATGGTCGTGGGGACGACCCTATAGTCGTTGGACATGACGGTGGCGGGCCAATCTAGTCCCGGGGTCGTAGGGACGACCCTATAGTCGTCGGACATGTCGGCGGCTTGTCAGCCTAGTCCCGGGGTCGTGGGGACGACCGTATAGTCGTCGGACATGACGGAGGCGGGCCAATCTAGTCCCGGGGTCGTGGGGACGACCCTATAGTCGTCGGACAAGACGGCGGCTGGACATCTTTGGCCCGCGGTCGTGGGGACGACCCTATAGTCGTCGGACATTTCGGCGGCTAGCCAACTTTGGCCCGGGGTCGTGGGGACGACCCTATGGTCGTCGGACATGTCGGCGGCTGGCTAACTTTGGCCCGCGGTCGTGGGGACGACCCAATAGTCGTCGGACAAGACGGCGGCTGGACATCTTTGGCCCGCGGTCGTGGGGACTACCCTATAGTCGTCGGACATTTCGGCGGCTTGCCAACTTTGGCCCGGGGTCGTGGGGACGACCCTATAGTCGTCGGACATGTCGGCGGCTGGCTAACTTTGGCCCGTGGTCGTGGGGACGACCCAATAGTCGTTGGACATGTCGGCGGCTGGCCAACTTTGGGCCGTGGTCGTGGAGACGATCCTATAGTCGTCGGACTGGACGGTGGCGGGCCAATCTAGTCCCGGGGTCGTGGGGACGACCCTATAGTCGTCGGACATGTCGGCGGCTTGTCAGCCTAGTCCCGGGGTCGTGGGGACGACCGTATAGTCGTCGGACATGACGGTGGCGGGCCAGTCTAGTCCCGGGACATGGGGACGACCCTATAGTCGTCGGACAAGTCGGCGGCTGGCCAACTTTGGCCCGTGGTCGTGGGGACGACCCTATAGTCGTCGGAAATGACGGTGGCGGGCCAATCTAGTCCCGGGGTCGTGGGGACGACCCTACAGTCGTCGGACAAGTCGGCGGCGAGCCAATCTAGTCCCGCGGTCGTGGGGACGACCCTATAGTCGTCGGACAAGTCAGCGGCTGGCCTACATTGGTCCGTGGTCGTGGGGACGACCATATAGTCGTCGGACATGACGGTGGCGGGCCGCTCTAGTCCCGGGTCGTGGGGACGACCCTATAGTCGTCGGACATGTCGGCGGCTGGCCAACTTTGGCCCGGGGTCGTGGGGACGACCCTATAGTCGTCGGATATGTCGGCGGCTGGCCAACTTTGGCCCGTGGTCGTGGGGACGATCCTATAGTCGTCGGACTGGACGGTGGCGGGCCAATCTAGTCCCGGGGTCGTGGGGACGACCCTATAGTCGTCGGACATGACGGTGGCGGACCAATCTAGTCCTGGGGTCGTGGGGACGACCCAATAGTCGTCGGACATGTCGGCGGCTTGCCAAATTTGCCCGGGGTCGTGGGGACGACCCTATAGTCGTCGGACTTGACGGTGGCGGGCCAATCTAGACCCGGGGTCGTGGGGACGACCCAATAGTCGTTGGACATTACGGCGGCTGGCCAACTTTGGCCCATGGTCGTGGGGACGACCCTATAGTCGTTGGACATGACGGTGGCGGGCCAATCTAGTCCCGGGGTCGTAGGGACGACCCTATAGTCGTCGGACATGTCGGCGGCTTGTCAGCCTAGTCCCGGGGTCGTGGGGACGACCGTATAGTCGTCGGACATGACGGTGGCGGGCCAATCTAGTCCCGGGGTCGTGGGGACGACCCTATAGTCGTCGGACAAGACGGCGGCTGGACATCTTTGGCCCGCGGTCGTGGGGACGACCCTATAGTCGTCGGACATTTCGGCGGCTAGCCAACTTTGGCCCGGGGTCGTGGGGACGACCCTATGGTCGTCGGACATGTCGGCGGCTGGCTAACTTTGGCCCGCGGTCGTGGGGACGACCCAATAGTCGTCGGACAAGACGGCGGCTGGACATCTTTGGCCCGCGGTCGTGGGGACTACCCTATAGTCGTCGGACATTTCGGCGGCTTGCCAACTTTGGCCCGGGGTCGTGGGGACGACCCTATAGTCGTCGGACATGTCGGCGGCTGGCTAACTTTGGCCCGTGGTCGTGGGGACGACCCAATAGTCGTCGGACATTTCGGCGCCTTGCCAACTTTGGCCCGGGGTCGTGGGGACGACCCTATAGTCGTCGGACATGACGGTGGCGGACCAATCTAGTCCCGGGGTCGTGGGGACGACCCTATAGTCGTCGGACATGTCGGCGGCTGGCTAACTTTGGCCCGTGGTCGTGGGGACGACCCAATAGTCGTTGGACATGTCGGCGGCTGGCCAACTTTGGGCCGTGGTCGTGGAGACGATCCTATAGTCGTCGGACTGGACGGTGGCGGGCCAATCTAGTCCCGGGGTCGTGGGGACGACCCTATAGTCGTCGGACATGTCGGCGGCTTGTCAGCCTAGTCCCGGGGTCGTGGGGACGACCGTATAGTCGTCGGACATGACGGTGGCGGGCCAGTCTAGTCCCGGGACATGGGGACGACCCTATAGTCGTCGGACAAGTCGGCGGCTGGCCAACTTTGGCCCGTGGTCGTGGGGACGACCCTATAGTCGTCGGAAATGACGGTGGCGGGCCAATCTAGTCCCGGGGTCGTGGGGACGACCCTACAGTCGTCGGACAAGTCGGCGGCGAGCCAATCTAGTCCCGCGGTCGTGGGGACGACCCTATAGTCGTCGGACAAGTCAGCGGCTGGCCTACATTGGTCCGTGGTCGTGGGGACGACCATATAGTCGTCGGACATGACGGTGGCGGGCCGCTCTAGTCCCGGGTCGTGGGGACGACCCTATAGTCGTCGGACATGTCGGCGGCTGGCCAACTTTGGCCCGGGGTCGTGGGGACGACCCTATAGTCGTCGGATATGTCGGCGGCTGGCCAACTTTGGCCCGTGGTCGTGGGGACGATCCTATAGTCGTCGGACTGGACGGTGGCGGGCCAATCTAGTCCCGGGGTCGTGGGGACGACCCTATAGTCGTCGGACATGACGGTGGCGGACCAATCTAGTCCTGGGGTCGTGGGGACGACCCAATAGTCGTCGGACATGTCGGCGGCTTGCCAAATTTGCCCGGGGTCGTGGGGACGACCCTATAGTCGTCGGACTTGACGGTGGCGGGCCAATCTAGTCCCGGGGTCGTGGGGACGACCCAATAGTCGTTGGACATTACGGCGGCTGGCCAACTTTGGCCCATGGTCGTGGGGACGACCCTATAGTCGTTGGACATGACGGTGGCGGGCCAATCTAGTCCCGGGGTCGTAGGGACGACCCTATAGTCGTCGGACATGTCGGCGGCTTGTCAGCCTAGTCCCGGGGTCGTGGGGACGACCGTATAGTCGTCGGACATGACGGTGGCGGGCCAATCTAGTCCCGGGGTCGTGGGGACGACCCTATAGTCGTCGGACAAGACGGCGGCTGGACATCTTTGGCCCGCGGTCGTGGGGACGACCCTATAGTCGTCGGACATTTCGGCGGCTAGCCAACTTTGGCCCGGGGTCGTGGGGACGACCCTATGGTCGTCGGACATGTCGGCGGCTGGCTAACTTTGGCCCGCGGTCGTGGGGACGACCCAATAGTCGTCGGACAAGACGGCGGCTGGACATCTTTGGCCCGCGGTCGTGGGGACTACCCTATAGTCGTCGGACATTTCGGCGGCTTGCCAACTTTGGCCCGGGGTCGTGGGGACGACCCTATAGTCGTCGGACATGTCGGCGGCTGGCTAACTTTGGCCCGTGGTCGTGGGGACGACCCAATAGTCGTTGGACATGTCGGCGGCTGGCCAACTTTGGGCCGTGGTCGTGGAGACGATCCTATAGTCGTCGGACTGGACGGTGGCGGGCCAATCTAGTCCCGGGGTCGTGGGGACGACCCTATAGTCGTCGGACATGTCGGCGGCTTGTCAGCCTAGTCCCGGGGTCGTGGGGACGACCGTATAGTCGTCGGACATGACGGTGGCGGGCCAGTCTAGTCCCGGGACATGGGGACGACCCTATAGTCGTCGGACAAGTCGGCGGCTGGCCAACTTTGGCCCGTGGTCGTGGGGACGACCCTATAGTCGTCGGAAATGACGGTGGCGGGCCAATCTAGTCCCGGGGTCGTGGGGACGACCCTACAGTCGTCGGACAAGTCGGCGGCGAGCCAATCTAGTCCCGCGGTCGTGGGGACGACCCTATAGTCGTCGGACAAGTCAGCGGCTGGCCTACATTGGTCCGTGGTCGTGGGGACGACCATATAGTCGTCGGACATGACGGTGGCGGGCCGCTCTAGTCCCGGGTCGTGGGGACGACCCTATAGTCGTCGGACATGTCGGCGGCTGGCCAACTTTGGCCCGGGGTCGTGGGGACGACCCTATAGTCGTCGGATATGTCGGCGGCTGGCCAACTTTGGCCCGTGGTCGTGGGGACGATCCTATAGTCGTCGGACTGGACGGTGGCGGGCCAATCTAGTCCCGGGGTCGTGGGGACGACCCTATAGTCGTCGGACATGACGGTGGCGGACCAATCTAGTCCTGGGGTCGTGGGGACGACCCAATAGTCGTCGGACATGTCGGCGGCTTGCCAAATTTGCCCGGGGTCGTGGGGACGACCCTATAGTCGTCGGACTTGACGGTGGCGGGCCAATCTAGACCCGGGGTCGTGGGGACGACCCAATAGTCGTTGGACATTACGGCGGCTGGCCAACTTTGGCCCATGGTCGTGGGGACGACCCTATAGTCGTTGGACATGACGGTGGCGGGCCAATCTAGTCCCGGGGTCGTAGGGACGACCCTATAGTCGTCGGACATGTCGGCGGCTTGTCAGCCTAGTCCCGGGGTCGTGGGGACGACCGTATAGTCGTCGGACATGACGGTGGCGGGCCAATCTAGTCCCGGGGTCGTGGGGACGACCCTATAGTCGTCGGACAAGACGGCGGCTGGACATCTTTGGCCCGCGGTCGTGGGGACGACCCTATAGTCGTCGGACATTTCGGCGGCTAGCCAACTTTGGCCCGGGGTCGTGGGGACGACCCTATGGTCGTCGGACATGTCGGCGGCTGGCTAACTTTGGCCCGCGGTCGTGGGGACGACCCAATAGTCGTCGGACAAGACGGCGGCTGGACATCTTTGGCCCGCGGTCGTGGGGACTACCCTATAGTCGTCGGACATTTCGGCGGCTTGCCAACTTTGGCCCGGGGTCGTGGGGACGACCCTATAGTCGTCGGACATGTCGGCGGCTGGCTAACTTTGGCCCGTGGTCGTGGGGACGACCCAATAGTCGTCGGACATTTCGGCGCCTTGCCAACTTTGGCCCGGGGTCGTGGGGACGACCCTATAGTCGTCGGACATGACGGTGGCGGACCAATCTAGTCCCGGGGTCGTGGGGACGACCCTATAGTCGTCGGACATGTCGGCGGCTGGCTAACTTTGGCCCGTGGTCGTGGGGACGACCCAATAGTCGTTGGACATGTCGGCGGCTGGCCAACTTTGGGCCGTGGTCGTGGAGACGATCCTATAGTCGTCGGACTGGACGGTGGCGGGCCAATCTAGTCCCGGGGTCGTGGGGACGACCCTATAGTCGTCGGACATGTCGGCGGCTTGTCAGCCTAGTCCCGGGGTCGTGGGGACGACCGTATAGTCGTCGGACATGACGGTGGCGGGCCAGTCTAGTCCCGGGACATGGGGACGACCCTATAGTCGTCGGACAAGTCAGCGGCTGGCCTACATTGGTCCGTGGTCGTGGGGACGACCATATAGTCGTCGGACATGACGGTGGCGGGCCGCTCTAGTCCCGGGTCGTGGGGACGACCCTATAGTCGTCGGACATGTCGGCGGCTGGCCAACTTTGGCCCGGGGTCGTGGGGACGACCCTATAGTCGTCGGATATGTCGGCGGCTGGCCAACTTTGGCCCGTGGTCGTGGGGACGATCCTATAGTCGTCGGACTGGACGGTGGCGGGCCAATCTAGTCCCGGGGTCGTGGGGACGACCCTATAGTCGTCGGACATGACGGTGGCGGACCAATCTAGTCCTGGGGTCGTGGGGACGACCCAATAGTCGTCGGACATGTCGGCGGCTTGCCAAATTTGCCCGGGGTCGTGGGGACGACCCTATAGTCGTCGGACTTGACGGTGGCGGGCCAATCTAGTCCCGGGGTCGTGGGGACGACCCAATAGTCGTTGGACATTACGGCGGCTGGCCAACTTTGGCCCATGGTCGTGGGGACGACCCTATAGTCGTTGGACATGACGGTGGCGGGCCAATCTAGTCCCGGGGTCGTAGGGACGACCCTATAGTCGTCGGACATGTCGGCGGCTTGTCAGCCTAGTCCCGGGGTCGTGGGGACGACCGTATAGTCGTCGGACATGACGGTGGCGGGCCAATCTAGTCCCGGGGTCGTGGGGACGACCCTATAGTCGTCGGACAAGACGGCGGCTGGACATCTTTGGCCCGCGGTCGTGGGGACGACCCTATAGTCGTCGGACATTTCGGCGGCTAGCCAACTTTGGCCCGGGGTCGTGGGGACGACCCTATGGTCGTCGGACATGTCGGCGGCTGGCTAACTTTGGCCCGCGGTCGTGGGGACGACCCAATAGTCGTCGGACAAGACGGCGGCTGGACATCTTTGGCCCGCGGTCGTGGGGACTACCCTATAGTCGTCGGACATTTCGGCGGCTTGCCAACTTTGGCCCGGGGTCGTGGGGACGACCCTATAGTCGTCGGACATGTCGGCGGCTGGCTAACTTTGGCCCGTGGTCGTGGGGACGACCCAATAGTCGTTGGACATGTCGGCGGCTGGCCAACTTTGGGCCGTGGTCGTGGAGACGATCCTATAGTCGTCGGACTTGACGGTGGCGGGCCAATCTAGACGCGGGGTCGTGGGGACGACCCTATAGTCGTCGGACATGACGGTGGCGGGCCAGTCTAGTCCCGGGACATGGGGACGACCCTATAGTCGTCGGACAAGTCGGCGGCTGGCCAACTTTGGCCCGTGGTCGTGGGGACGACCCTATAGTCGTCGGAAATGACGGTGGCGGGCCAATCTAGTCCCGGGGTCGTGGGGACGACCCTACAGTCGTCGGACAAGTCGGCGGCGAGCCAATCTAGTCCCGCGGTCGTGGGGACGACCCTATAGTCGTCGGACAAGTCAGCGGCTGGCCTACATTGGTCCGTGGTCGTGGGGACGACCATATAGTCGTCGGACATGACGGTGGCGGGCCGCTCTAGTCCCGGGTCGTGGGGACGACCCTATAGTCGTCGGACATGTCGGCGGCTGGCCAACCTAGTCCCGGGGTCGTGGGGACGACCCTATAATCGTCGGACAAGCCGGCGGCTGGCCAACTTTGGCCCGTGGTCGTGGGAACGACCCTATAGTCGTCGGACAAGTCGGCGGCTGTCCAACTTTGGCCCGGGGTCGTGGGGACGACCCTATAGTCGTCGGACTTGACGGTGGCGGGCCAATCTAGTCCCGGGGTCGTGGGGACGACCCTATAGTCGTCAGACATGTCGGTGGCGAGCCAACCTAGTCCCGGGTCGTGGGGACGACCCTATAGTCGTCGGACAAGTCGGCGGCGGGCCAACCTAGTCCCGGGGTCGTGGGGATGACCCTATAGTCGTCGGACATGACGGTGGCGGGCCAGTCTAGTCCCGGGTCGTGGGGACGACCCTATAGTCGTCGGACATGTCGGCGGCTGGCCAACTTTGGCCCGCGGTCGTGGGGACGACCCTATAGTCGTCAGACATGACGGTGGCGAGCCAACCTAGTCCCGGGGTCGTGGGTACGACCCTATAGTCGTCGGACAAGTCGGCGGCGGGCCAACCTTGTCCCGGGTTCGTGGGGACGACCCTATAGTCGTCGGACATGACGGTGGCGGGCCAATCTAGTCCCGGGGTCGTGGGGACGACCCTATAGTCGTCGGACAAGACGGCGGCTGGACATCCTTGGCTCGCGGTCGTGGGGACGACCCTATAGTCGTCGGACATTTCGGCGGCTTGTCAACCTAGTCCCGGGGTCGTGGGGACGACCCTATTGTCGTCGGACATGTCGGCGGCTGGCCAAACTAGTCCCGAGGTCGTGGGGACGACCCTATAGTCGTCGGACTTCACGGTGGCGGGCCAATCTAGTCCCGGGGTCGTGGGGACGACCCTACAGTCGTCGGACATTTCGGCGGCTTGCCAACTTTGGCCCGGGGTCGTGGGGACGACCCTATAGTCGTCGGACTTCACGGTGGCGGGCCAATCTAGTCCCGGGGTCGTGGGGACGACCCTACAGTCGTCGGACATTTCGGCGGCTTGCCAACTTTGGCCCGGGGTCGTGGGGACGACCCTATAGTCGTCGGATATGACGGTGGCGGACCAATCTAGTCCCGGGGTCGTGGGGACGACCCTATAGTCGTCGGACATGTCGGCGGCTGGCCAAACTAGTCCCGAGGTCGTGGGGACGAGCCTATAGTCGTCGGACTTCACGGTGGCGGGCCAATCTAGTCCCGGGGTCGTGGGGACGACCCTACAGTCGTCGGACATTTCGGCGGCTTGCCAACTTTGGCCCGGGGTCGTGGGGACGACCCTATAGTCGTCGGATATGACGGTGGCGGACCAATCTAGTCCCGGGGTCGTGGGGACGACCCTATAGTCGTCGGACATGTCGGCGGCTGGCCAACCTGGACTCGGGGTCGTGGGGACGACCCTATAGTCGTCGGACAAGACGGTGGCTGGACATCTTTGGCCCGGGGTCGTGGGGACGACCCTATATTCGTCGGACATGACGGTGGCGGACCAATCTAGTCCCGGGGTCGTGGGGACGACCCTATAGTCGTCGGACATGTCGGCGGCTGGCCAACTTTGGCCCGTGGTCGTGGGGACGATCCAATAGTCGACGGACATGTCGGCGGCTGGCCAACTTTGGCCCGTGGTTGTGGGAACGACACTATAGTCGTTGGACATGACGGCGGCGGGCCAATCTAGTCCCGGGGTCGTGGGGACGACCCTACAGTCTTCGGACATTTCGGCGGCTTGCCAACTTTGGCCCGGGGTCGTGGGGACGACCCTATAATCGTCGGACATTTCGGCGGCATGCCAACTTTGGCCCGTGGTCGTGGGGACGACCCTATAGTCGTTGGACATGACGGTGGCGGGCCAATCTAGTCCCGGGGTCGTGGGGACGACCCTATAGTCGTCGGACATGTCGGCGGCTGGCCAACTTTGGCCCGGTGTCGTGGGGACGACTCTATAGTCGTCGGAAATGTCGGCGGCTGGCCAACCTGGACCCGGGGTCGTGGGGACGACCCTATTGTCGTCGGACATGACGGTGGCGGGCCAATCTAGTCTCGGGGTCGTGGGGACGACCCTATAGTCGTCGGATATGTCGGCGGCTTGCCAAATTTGCCCGGGGTCGTGGGGACGACCCTATAGTCGTCGGACTTGACGGTGGCGGGCCAATCTAGTCCCGGGGTCGTGGGGACGACCCAATAGTCGTTGGACATTACGGCGGCTGGGCAACTTTGGCCCATGGTCGTGGGGACGACCCTATAGTCGTTGGACATGACGGTGGCGGGCCAATCTAGTCCCGGGGTCGTGGGGACGACCCTATAGTCGTTGGACATGACGGTGGCCGGCCAATCTAGTGCCGGGGTCGTAGGGACGACCCTATAGTCGTCGGACATGTTGGCGATTGGCCAACATTGGCCCGGGGTCGTCGGGACGACCCTATAGTCGTCAGACAAGTCGGCGGCGGGCCAACCTTGTCCCGGGGTCGTGGGGACGACACTATAATCGTCGGACATGACGGTGGCGGGCCAATCTAGTCGCGGGGTCGTGGGGACGACCCTATAGTCGTCGGACAAGACGGCGGCTGGATATTCTTGGCTCGCGGTCGTGGGGACGACCCTATAGTCGTCGGACATTTCGGCGGCTTGCCAACTTTGGCCCGGGGTCGTGGGGACGACCCTATAGTCGTCGGACTTGACGGTGGCGGGCCAATCTAGTCCCGGGGTCGTGGGGACGACCCTATAGTCGTCGGACAAGACGGCGGCTGGACATCCTTGGCTCGCGGTCGTGGGGACGACCCTATAGTCGTCGGACATTTCGGCGGCTTGTCAACCTAGTCCCGGGGTCGTGGGGACGACCCTATAGTCGTTGGACATGACGGTGGCGGGCCAATCTAGTCCCGGGGTCGTGGGTACGACCCTATAGTCGTCGGACTAGACGGCGGCTGGACATCCTTGGCTCGCGGTCGTGGGGACGACCCTATAGTCGTCGGACATTTCGGCGGCTTGCCAACTTTGGCCCGGGGTCGTGGGGACGACCCTATAGTCGTCGGACATGTCGGCGGCTGGCTAACTTTGGCCCGTGGTCGTGGGGACGACCCAATAGTCGTTGGACATATCGGCAGCTGGCCAACTTTGGGCCGTGGTCGTGGAGACGATCCTATAGTCGTCGGACTGGACGGTGGCGGGCCAATCTAGTCCCGGGGTCGTGGGGACGACCCTATAGTCGTCGGACATGACGGTGGCGGACCAATCTAGTCCTGGGGTCGTGGGGACGACCCAATAGTCGTCGGACATGTCGGCGGCTTGCCAAATTTGCCCGGGGTCGTGGGGACGACCCTATAGTCGTCGGACTTGACGGTGGCGGGCCAATCTAGTCCCGGGGTCGTGGGGACGACCCAATAGTCGTTGGACATTACGGCGGCTGGCCAACTTTGGCCCATGGTCGTGGGGACGACCCTATAGTCGTTGGACATGACGGTGGCGGGCCAATCTAGTCCCGGGGTCGTAGGGACGACCCTATAGTCGTCGGACATGTCGGCGGCTTGTCAGCCTAGTCCCGGGGTCGTGGGGACGACCGTATAGTCGTCGGACATGACGGAGGCGGGCCAATCTAGTCCCGGGGTCGTGGGGACGACCCTATAGTCGTCGGACAAGACGGCGGCTGGACATCTTTGGCCCGCGGTCGTGGGGACGACCCTATAGTCGTCGGACATTTCGGCGGCTAGCCAACTTTGGCCCGGGGTCGTGGGGACGACCCTATGGTCGTCGGACATGTCGGCGGCTGGCTAACTTTGGCCCGCGGTCGTGGGGACGACCCAATAGTCGTCGGACAAGACGGCGGCTGGACATCTTTGGCCCGCGGTCGTGGGGACTACCCTATAGTCGTCGGACATTTCGGCGGCTTGCCAACTTTGGCCCGGGGTCGTGGGGACGACCCTATAGTCGTCGGACATGTCGGCGGCTGGCTAACTTTGGCCCGTGGTCGTGGGGACGACCCAATAGTCGTTGGACATGTCGGCGGCTGGCCAACTTTGGGCCGTGGTCGTGGAGACGATCCTATAGTCGTCGGACTGGACGGTGGCGGGCCAATCTAGTCCCGGGGTCGTGGGGACGACCCTATAGTCGTCGGACATGTCGGCGGCTTGTCAGCCTAGTCCCGGGGTCGTGGGGACGACCGTATAGTCGTCGGACATGACGGTGGCGGGCCAGTCTAGTCCCGGGACATGGGGACGACCCTATAGTCGTCGGACAAGTCGGCGGCTGGCCAACTTTGGCCCGTGGTCGTGGGGACGACCCTATAGTCGTCGGAAATGACGGTGGCGGGCCAATCTAGTCCCGGGGTCGTGGGGACGACCCTACAGTCGTCGGACAAGTCGGCGGCGAGCCAATCTAGTCCCGCGGTCGTGGGGACGACCCTATAGTCGTCGGACAAGTCAGCGGCTGGCCTACATTGGTCCGTGGTCGTGGGGACGACCATATAGTCGTCGGACATGACGGTGGCGGGCCGCTCTAGTCCCGGGTCGTGGGGACGACCCTATAGTCGTCGGACATGTCGGCGGCTGGCCAACTTTGGCCCGGGGTCGTGGGGACGACCCTATAGTCGTCGGATATGTCGGCGGCTGGCCAACTTTGGCCCGTGGTCGTGGGGACGATCCTATAGTCGTCGGACTGGACGGTGGCGGGCCAATCTAGTCCCGGGGTCGTGGGGACGACCCTATAGTCGTCGGACATGACGGTGGCGGACCAATCTAGTCCTGGGGTCGTGGGGACGACCCAATAGTCGTCGGACATGTCGGCGGCTTGCCAAATTTGCCCGGGGTCGTGGGGACGACCCTATAGTCGTCGGACTTGACGGTGGCGGGCCAATCTAGACCCGGGGTCGTGGGGACGACCCAATAGTCGTTGGACATTACGGCGGCTGGCCAACTTTGGCCCATGGTCGTGGGGACGACCCTATAGTCGTTGGACATGACGGTGGCGGGCCAATCTAGTCCCGGGGTCGTAGGGACGACCCTATAGTCGTCGGACATGTCGGCGGCTTGTCAGCCTAGTCCCGGGGTCGTGGGGACGACCGTATAGTCGTCGGACATGACGGTGGCGGGCCAATCTAGTCCCGGGGTCGTGGGGACGACCCTATAGTCGTCGGACAAGACGGCGGCTGGACATCTTTGGCCCGCGGTCGTGGGGACGACCCTATAGTCGTCGGACATTTCGGCGGCTAGCCAACTTTGGCCCGGGGTCGTGGGGACGACCCTATGGTCGTCGGACATGTCGGCGGCTGGCTAACTTTGGCCCGCGGTCGTGGGGACGACCCAATAGTCGTCGGACAAGACGGCGGCTGGACATCTTTGGCCCGCGGTCGTGGGGACTACCCTATAGTCGTCGGACATTTCGGCGGCTTGCCAACTTTGGCCCGGGGTCGTGGGGACGACCCTATAGTCGTCGGACATGTCGGCGGCTGGCTAACTTTGGCCCGTGGTCGTGGGGACGACCCAATAGTCGTCGGACATTTCGGCGCCTTGCCAACTTTGGCCCGGGGTCGTGGGGACGACCCTATAGTCGTCGGACATGACGGTGGCGGACCAATCTAGTCCCGGGGTCGTGGGGACGACCCTATAGTCGTCGGACATGTCGGCGGCTGGCTAACTTTGGCCCGTGGTCGTGGGGACGACCCAATAGTCGTTGGACATGTCGGCGGCTGGCCAACTTTGGGCCGTGGTCGTGGAGACGATCCTATAGTCGTCGGACTGGACGGTGGCGGGCCAATCTAGTCCCGGGGTCGTGGGGACGACCCTATAGTCGTCGGACATGTCGGCGGCTTGTCAGCCTAGTCCCGGGGTCGTGGGGACGACCGTATAGTCGTCGGACATGACGGTGGCGGGCCAGTCTAGTCCCGGGACATGGGGACGACCCTATAGTCGTCGGACAAGTCGGCGGCTGGCCAACTTTGGCCCGTGGTCGTGGGGACGACCCTATAGTCGTCGGAAATGACGGTGGCGGGCCAATCTAGTCCCGGGGTCGTGGGGACGACCCTACAGTCGTCGGACAAGTCGGCGGCGAGCCAATCTAGTCCCGCGGTCGTGGGGACGACCCTATAGTCGTCGGACAAGTCAGCGGCTGGCCTACATTGGTCCGTGGTCGTGGGGACGACCATATAGTCGTCGGACATGACGGTGGCGGGCCGCTCTAGTCCCGGGTCGTGGGGACGACCCTATAGTCGTCGGACATGTCGGCGGCTGGCCAACTTTGGCCCGGGGTCGTGGGGACGACCCTATAGTCGTCGGATATGTCGGCGGCTGGCCAACTTTGGCCCGTGGTCGTGGGGACGATCCTATAGTCGTCGGACTGGACGGTGGCGGGCCAATCTAGTCCCGGGGTCGTGGGGACGACCCTATAGTCGTCGGACATGACGGTGGCGGACCAATCTAGTCCTGGGGTCGTGGGGACGACCCAATAGTCGTCGGACATGTCGGCGGCTTGCCAAATTTGCCCGGGGTCGTGGGGACGACCCTATAGTCGTCGGACTTGACGGTGGCGGGCCAATCTAGTCCCGGGGTCGTGGGGACGACCCAATAGTCGTTGGACATTACGGCGGCTGGCCAACTTTGGCCCATGGTCGTGGGGACGACCCTATAGTCGTTGGACATGACGGTGGCGGGCCAATCTAGTCCCGGGGTCGTAGGGACGACCCTATAGTCGTCGGACATGTCGGCGGCTTGTCAGCCTAGTCCCGGGGTCGTGGGGACGACCGTATAGTCGTCGGACATGACGGTGGCGGGCCAATCTAGTCCCGGGGTCGTGGGGACGACCCTATAGTCGTCGGACAAGACGGCGGCTGGACATCTTTGGCCCGCGGTCGTGGGGACGACCCTATAGTCGTCGGACATTTCGGCGGCTAGCCAACTTTGGCCCGGGGTCGTGGGGACGACCCTATGGTCGTCGGACATGTCGGCGGCTGGCTAACTTTGGCCCGCGGTCGTGGGGACGACCCAATAGTCGTCGGACAAGACGGCGGCTGGACATCTTTGGCCCGCGGTCGTGGGGACTACCCTATAGTCGTCGGACATTTCGGCGGCTTGCCAACTTTGGCCCGGGGTCGTGGGGACGACCCTATAGTCGTCGGACATGTCGGCGGCTGGCTAACTTTGGCCCGTGGTCGTGGGGACGACCCAATAGTCGTCGGACATTTCGGCGCCTTGCCAACTTTGGCCCGGGGTCGTGGGGACGACCCTATAGTCGTCGGACATGACGGTGGCGGACCAATCTAGTCCCGGGGTCGTGGGGACGACCCTATAGTCGTCGGACATGTCGGCGGCTGGCTAACTTTGGCCCGTGGTCGTGGGGACGACCCAATAGTCGTTGGACATGTCGGCGGCTGGCCAACTTTGGGCCGTGGTCGTGGAGACGATCCTATAGTCGTCGGACTGGACGGTGGCGGGCCAATCTAGTCCCGGGGTCGTGGGGACGACCCTATAGTCGTCGGACATGTCGGCGGCTTGTCAGCCTAGTCCCGGGGTCGTGGGGACGACCGTATAGTCGTCGGACATGACGGTGGCGGGCCAGTCTAGTCCCGGGACATGGGGACGACCCTATAGTCGTCGGACAAGTCAGCGGCTGGCCTACATTGGTCCGTGGTCGTGGGGACGACCATATAGTCGTCGGACATGACGGTGGCGGGCCGCTCTAGTCCCGGGTCGTGGGGACGACCCTATAGTCGTCGGACATGTCGGCGGCTGGCCAACTTTGGCCCGGGGTCGTGGGGACGACCCTATAGTCGTCGGATATGTCGGCGGCTGGCCAACTTTGGCCCGTGGTCGTGGGGACGATCCTATAGTCGTCGGACTGGACGGTGGCGGGCCAATCTAGTCCCGGGGTCGTGGGGACGACCCTATAGTCGTCGGACATGACGGTGGCGGACCAATCTAGTCCTGGGGTCGTGGGGACGACCCAATAGTCGTCGGACATGTCGGCGGCTTGCCAAATTTGCCCGGGGTCGTGGGGACGACCCTATAGTCGTCGGACTTGACGGTGGCGGGCCAATCTAGTCCCGGGGTCGTGGGGACGACCCAATAGTCGTTGGACATTACGGCGGCTGGCCAACTTTGGCCCATGGTCGTGGGGACGACCCTATAGTCGTTGGACATGACGGTGGCGGGCCAATCTAGTCCCGGGGTCGTAGGGACGACCCTATAGTCGTCGGACATGTCGGCGGCTTGTCAGCCTAGTCCCGGGGTCGTGGGGACGACCGTATAGTCGTCGGACATGACGGTGGCGGGCCAATCTAGTCCCGGGGTCGTGGGGACGACCCTATAGTCGTCGGACAAGACGGCGGCTGGACATCTTTGGCCCGCGGTCGTGGGGACGACCCTATAGTCGTCGGACATTTCGGCGGCTAGCCAACTTTGGCCCGGGGTCGTGGGGACGACCCTATGGTCGTCGGACATGTCGGCGGCTGGCTAACTTTGGCCCGCGGTCGTGGGGACGACCCAATAGTCGTCGGACAAGACGGCGGCTGGACATCTTTGGCCCGCGGTCGTGGGGACTACCCTATAGTCGTCGGACATTTCGGCGGCTTGCCAACTTTGGCCCGGGGTCGTGGGGACGACCCTATAGTCGTCGGACATGTCGGCGGCTGGCTAACTTTGGCCCGTGGTCGTGGGGACGACCCAATAGTCGTTGGACATGTCGGCGGCTGGCCAACTTTGGGCCGTGGTCGTGGAGACGATCCTATAGTCGTCGGACTTGACGGTGGCGGGCCAATCTAGACGCGGGGTCGTGGGGACGACCCTATAGTCGTCGGACATGACGGTGGCGGGCCAGTCTAGTCCCGGGACATGGGGACGACCCTATAGTCGTCGGACAAGTCGGCGGCTGGCCAACTTTGGCCCGTGGTCGTGGGGACGACCCTATAGTCGTCGGAAATGACGGTGGCGGGCCAATCTAGTCCCGGGGTCGTGGGGACGACCCTACAGTCGTCGGACAAGTCGGCGGCGAGCCAATCTAGTCCCGCGGTCGTGGGGACGACCCTATAGTCGTCGGACAAGTCAGCGGCTGGCCTACATTGGTCCGTGGTCGTGGGGACGACCATATAGTCGTCGGACATGACGGTGGCGGGCCGCTCTAGTCCCGGGTCGTGGGGACGACCCTATAGTCGTCGGACATGTCGGCGGCTGGCCAACCTAGTCCCGGGGTCGTGGGGACGACCCTATAATCGTCGGACAAGCCGGCGGCTGGCCAACTTTGGCCCGTGGTCGTGGGAACGACCCTATAGTCGTCGGACAAGTCGGCGGCTGTCCAACTTTGGCCCGGGGTCGTGGGGACGACCCTATAGTCGTCGGACTTGACGGTGGCGGGCCAATCTAGTCCCGGGGTCGTGGGGACGACCCTATAGTCGTCAGACATGTCGGTGGCGAGCCAACCTAGTCCCGGGTCGTGGGGACGACCCTATAGTCGTCGGACAAGTCGGCGGCGGGCCAACCTAGTCCCGGGGTCGTGGGGATGACCCTATAGTCGTCGGACATGACGGTGGCGGGCCAGTCTAGTCCCGGGTCGTGGGGACGACCCTATAGTCGTCGGACATGTCGGCGGCTGGCCAACTTTGGCCCGCGGTCGTGGGGACGACCCTATAGTCGTCAGACATGACGGTGGCGAGCCAACCTAGTCCCGGGGTCGTGGGGACGACCCTATAGTCGTCGGACATGTCGGCGATTGGCCAACCTAGTCCCGGGGTCGTGGGGATGACCCTATAGTCGTCGGACATGACGGTGGCGGGCCAGTCTAGTCCCGGGTCGTGGGGACGACCCTATAGTCGTCGGACAAGTCGGTGGCGGGCCAACCTAGTCCCGGGGTCGTGGGGATGACCCTATAGTCGTCGGACATGACGGCGGCGGGCCAATCTAGTCCCGGGGTCGTGGGGATGACCCTATAGTCGTCGGACATGACGGTGGCGGGCCAGTCTAGTCCCGGGTCGTGGGGACGACCCTATAGTCGTCGGACATGTCGGCGGCTGGCTAACTTTGGCCCGTGGTCGTGGGGATGACCCAATAGTCGTTGGACATGTCGGCGGCTGGCCAACTTTGGGCCGTGGTCGTGGAGACGATCCTATAGTCGTCGGACTTGACGGTGGCGGGCCAATCTAGTCCCGGGGTTGTGGGGACGACCCTATAGTCGTCGGATATGTCGGCGGCTAGCCAAATTTGCCCGGGGTCGTGGGGACGACCCTATAGTCGTCGGACTTGACGGTGGCGGGCCAATCTAGTCCCGGGGTCGTGGGGACGACCCAATAGTCGTTGGACATATCGGCGGCTGGCCAACTTTGGCCCGGTGTCGTCGGGACGACTCTATAGTCGTCGGACATGTCGGCGGCTGGCCAACCTAGACCCGGGTTCGTGGGGACGACCCTATTGTCGTCGGACATGACGGTGGCGGGCCAATCTATTCCCGGGGTCGTACGGACGACCCTATAGTCGTCGGACATGTTGGCGATTGGCCAACTTTGGCCCGGGGTCGTGGGGACGACCCTATAGTCGTCGGACATTTCGGCGGCGTACCAACTTTGGCCCGGGGTCGTGGGGACGACCCTATAGTCGTCGGACATTTCGGCGGCATGCCAACTTTGGCTCGGGGTCGTGGGGACGACCCTATAGTCGTTGGACATGACGGTGGCGGGCCAATCTAGTCCCGGGGTCGTAGGGACGACCCTATAGTCGTCGGACATGTCGGCGATTGGCCAACATTGGCCCGGGGTCGTGGGGACGACCCTATAGTCGTCAGACATGTCGGCGGCTGGCCAAACTAGTCCCGAGGTCGTGGGGACGACCCTATAGTCGTCGGACTTCACGGTGGCGGGCCAATCTAGTCCCGGGGTCGTGGGGACGACCCTACAGTCGTCGGACATTTCGGCGGCTTGCCAACTTTGGCCCGGGGTCGTGGGGACGACCCTATAGTCGTCGGACATGACGGTGGCGGACCAATCTAGTCCCGGGGTCGTGGGGACGACCCTACAGTCGTCGGACATTTCGGCGCCTTGCCAACTTTGGCCCGGGGTCGTGGGGACGACCCTATAGTCGTCGGACATGACGGTGGCGGACCAATCTAGTCCCGGGGTCGTGGGGACGACCCTATAATCGTCGGGCATGTCGGCGGCTGGCCAACTTTGGCCCGTGGTCGTGGGGACGATCCAATAGTCGTCGGACATGTCGGCGGCTGGCTAACTTTGGCCCGGTGTCGTGGGGACGACCCTATAGTCGTCGGACATTTTGGCGATTGGCCAACATTGGCCCGGGGTCGTGGGGACTACTCTATAGTCGTCGGACATGTTGGCGGCTTGTCAGCCTAGTCCCGGGGTCGTGGGTACGACCCTATAGTCGTCGGACAAGTCGGCGGCGGGCCAACCTTGTCCCGGGTTCGTGGGGACGACCCTATAGTCGTCGGACATGACGGTGGCGGGCCAATCTAGTCCCGGGGTCGTGGGGACGACCCTATAGTCGTCGGACAAGACGGCGGCTGGACATCCTTGGCTCGCGGTCGTGGGGACGACCCTATAGTCGTCGGACATTTCGGCGGCTTGTCAACCTAGTCCCGGGGTCGTGGGGACGACCCTATTGTCGTCGGACATGTCGGCGGCTGGCCAAACTAGTCCCGAGGTCGTGGGGACGACCCTATAGTCGTCGGACTTCACGGTGGCGGGCCAATCTAGTCCCGGGGTCGTGGGGACGACCCTACAGTCGTCGGACATTTCGGCGGCTTGCCAACTTTGGCCCGGGGTCGTGGGGACGACCCTATAGTCGTCGGACTTCACGGTGGCGGGCCAATCTAGTCCCGGGGTCGTGGGGACGACCCTACAGTCGTCGGACATTTCGGCGGCTTGCCAACTTTGGCCCGGGGTCGTGGGGACGACCCTATAGTCGTCGGATATGACGGTGGCGGACCAATCTAGTCCCGGGGTCTTGGGGACGACCCTATAGTCGTCGGACATGTCGGCGGCTGGCCAAACTAGTCCCGAGGTCGTGGGGACGAGCCTATAGTCGTCGGACTTCACGGTGGCGGGCCAATCTAGTCCCGGGGTCGTGGGGACGACCCTACAGTCGTCGGACATTTCGGCGGCTTGCCAACTTTGGCCCGGGGTCGTGGGGACGACCCTATAGTCGTCGGATATGACGGTGGCGGACCAATCTAGTCCCGGGGTCGTGGGGACGACCCTATAGTCGTCGGACATGTCGGCGGCTGGCCAACCTGGACTCGGGGTCGTGGGGACGACCCTATAGTCGTCGGACAAGACGGTGGCTGGACATCTTTGGCCCGGGGTCGTGGGGACGACCCTATATTCGTCGGACATGACGGTGGCGGACCAATCTAGTCCCGGGGTCGTGGGGACGACCCTATAGTCGTCGGACATGTCGGCGGCTGGCCAACTTTGGCCCGTGGTCGTGGGGACGATCCAATAGTCGACGGACATGTCGGCGGCTGGCCAACTTTGGCCCGTGGTTGTGGGAACGACACTATAGTCGTTGGACATGACGGCGGCGGGCCAATCTAGTCCCGGGGTCGTGGGGACGACCCTACAGTCTTCGGACATTTCGGCGGCTTGCCAACTTTGGCCCGGGGTCGTGGGGACGACCCTATAATCGTCGGAAATTTCGGCGGCATGCCAACTTTGGCCCGTGGTCGTGGGGACGACCCTATAGTCGTTGGACATGACGGTGGCGGGCCAATCTAGTCCCGGGGTCGTGGGGACGACCCTATAGTCGTCGGACATGTCGGCGGCTGGCCAACTTTGGCCCGGTGTCGTGGGGACGACTCTATAGTCGTCGGAAATGTCGGCGGCTGGCCAACCTGGACCCGGGGTCGTGGGGACGACCCTATTGTCGTCGGACATGACGGTGGCGGGCCAATCTAGTCTCGGGGTCGTGGGGACGACCCTATAGTCGTCGGATATGTCGGCGGCTTGCCAAATTTGCCCGGGGTCGTGGGGACGACCCTATAGTCGTCGGACTTGACGGTGGCGGGCCAATCTAGTCCCGGGGTCGTGGGGACGACCCAATAGTCGTTGGACATTACGGCGGCTGGGCAACTTTGGCCCATGGTCGTGGGGACGACCCTATAGTCGTTGGACATGACGGTGGCGGGCCAATCTAGTCCCGGGGTCGTGGGGACGACCCTATAGTCGTTGGACATGACGGTGGCCGGCCAATCTAGTGCCGGGGTCGTAGGGACGACCCTATAGTCGTCGGACATGTTGGCGATTGGCCAACATTGGCCCGGGGTCGTCGGGACGACCCTATAGTCGTCAGACAAGTCGGCGGCGGGCCAACCTTGTCCCGGGGTCGTGGGGACGACACTATAATCGTCGGACATGACGGTGGCGGGCCAATCTAGTCGCGGGGTCGTGGGGACGACCCTATAGTCGTCGGACAAGACGGCGGCTGGATATTCTTGGCTCGCGGTCGTGGGGACGACCCTATAGTCGTCGGACATTTCGGCGGCTTGCCAACTTTGGCCCGGGGTCGTGGGGACGACCCTATAGTCGTCGGACTTGACGGTGGCGGGCCAATCTAGTCCCGGGGTCGTGGGGACGACCCTATAGTCGTCGGACAAGACGGCGGCTGGACATCCTTGGCTCGCGGTCGTGGGGACGACCCTATAGTCGTCGGACATTTCGGCGGCTTGTCAACCTAGTCCCGGGGTCGTGGGGACGACCCTATAGTCGTTGGACATGACGGTGGCGGGCCAATCTAGTCCCGGGGTCGTGGGTACGACCCTATAGTCGTCGGACTAGACGGCGGCTGGACATCCTTGGCTCGCGGTCGTGGGGACGACCCTATAGTCGTCGGACATTTCGGCGGCTTGCCAACTTTGGCCCGGGGTCGTGGGGACGACCCTATAGTCGTCGGACATGTCGGCGGCTGGCTAACTTTGGCCCGTGGTCGTGGGGACGACCCAATAGTCGTTGGACATATCGGCAGCTGGCCAACTTTGGGCCGTGGTCGTGGAGACGATCCTATAGTCGTCGGACTGGACGGTGGCGGGCCAATCTAGTCCCGGGGTCGTGGGGACGACCCTATAGTCGTCGGACATGACGGTGGCGGACCAATCTAGTCCTGGGGTCGTGGGGACGACCCAATAGTCGTCGGACATGTCGGCGGCTTGCCAAATTTGCCCGGGGTCGTGGGGACGACCCTATAGTCGTCGGACTTGACGGTGGCGGGCCAATCTAGTCCCGGGGTCGTGGGGACGACCCAATAGTCGTTGGACATTACGGCGGCTGGCCAACTTTGGCCCATGGTCGTGGGGACGACCCTATAGTCGTTGGACATGACGGTGGCGGGCCAATCTAGTCCCGGGGTCGTAGGGACGACCCTATAGTCGTCGGACATGTCGGCGGCTTGTCAGCCTAGTCCCGGGGTCGTGGGGACGACCGTATAGTCGTCGGACATGACGGTGGCGGGCCAATCTAGTCCCGGGGTCGTGGGGACGACCCTATAGTCGTCGGACAAGACGGCGGCTGGACATCTTTGGCCCGCGGTCGTGGGGACGACCCTATAGTCGTCGGACATTTCGGCGGCTAGCCAACTTTGGCCCGGGGTCGTGGGGACGACCCTATGGTCGTCGGACATGTCGGCGGCTGGCTAACTTTGGCCCGCGGTCGTGGGGACGACCCAATAGTCGTCGGACAAGACGGCGGCTGGACATCTTTGGCCCGCGGTCGTGGGGACTACCCTATAGTCGTCGGACATTTCGGCGGCTTGCCAACTTTGGCCCGGGGTCGTGGGGACGACCCTATAGTCGTCGGACATGTCGGCGGCTGGCTAACTTTGGCCCGTGGTCGTGGGGACGACCCAATAGTCGTTGGACATGTCGGCGGCTGGCCAACTTTGGGCCGTGGTCGTGGAGACGATCCTATAGTCGTCGGACTGGACGGTGGCGGGCCAATCTAGTCCCGGGGTCGTGGGGACGACCCTATAGTCGTCGGACATGTCGGCGGCTTGTCAGCCTAGTCCCGGGGTCGTGGGGACGACCGTATAGTCGTCGGACATGACGGTGGCGGGCCAGTCTAGTCCCGGGACATGGGGACGACCCTATAGTCGTCGGACAAGTCGGCGGCTGGCCAACTTTGGCCCGTGGTCGTGGGGACGACCCTATAGTCGTCGGAAATGACGGTGGCGGGCCAATCTAGTCCCGGGGTCGTGGGGACGACCCTACAGTCGTCGGACAAGTCGGCGGCGAGCCAATCTAGTCCCGCGGTCGTGGGGACGACCCTATAGTCGTCGGACAAGTCAGCGGCTGGCCTACATTGGTCCGTGGTCGTGGGGACGACCATATAGTCGTCGGACATGACGGTGGCGGGCCGCTCTAGTCCCGGGTCGTGGGGACGACCCTATAGTCGTCGGACATGTCGGCGGCTGGCCAACTTTGGCCCGGGGTCGTGGGGACGACCCTATAGTCGTCGGATATGTCGGCGGCTGGCCAACTTTGGCCCGTGGTCGTGGGGACGATCCTATAGTCGTCGGACTGGACGGTGGCGGGCCAATCTAGTCCCGGGGTCGTGGGGACGACCCTATAGTCGTCGGACATGACGGTGGCGGACCAATCTAGTCCTGGGGTCGTGGGGACGACCCAATAGTCGTCGGACATGTCGGCGGCTTGCCAAATTTGCCCGGGGTCGTGGGGACGACCCTATAGTCGTCGGACTTGACGGTGGCGGGCCAATCTAGACCCGGGGTCGTGGGGACGACCCAATAGTCGTTGGACATTACGGCGGCTGGCCAACTTTGGCCCATGGTCGTGGGGACGACCCTATAGTCGTTGGACATGACGGTGGCGGGCCAATCTAGTCCCGGGGTCGTAGGGACGACCCTATAGTCGTCGGACATGTCGGCGGCTTGTCAGCCTAGTCCCGGGGTCGTGGGGACGACCGTATAGTCGTCGGACATGACGGTGGCGGGCCAATCTAGTCCCGGGGTCGTGGGGACGACCCTATAGTCGTCGGACAAGACGGCGGCTGGACATCTTTGGCCCGCGGTCGTGGGGACGACCCTATAGTCGTCGGACATTTCGGCGGCTAGCCAACTTTGGCCCGGGGTCGTGGGGACGACCCTATGGTCGTCGGACATGTCGGCGGCTGGCTAACTTTGGCCCGCGGTCGTGGGGACGACCCAATAGTCGTCGGACAAGACGGCGGCTGGACATCTTTGGCCCGCGGTCGTGGGGACTACCCTATAGTCGTCGGACATTTCGGCGGCTTGCCAACTTTGGCCCGGGGTCGTGGGGACGACCCTATAGTCGTCGGACATGTCGGCGGCTGGCTAACTTTGGCCCGTGGTCGTGGGGACGACCCAATAGTCGTCGGACATTTCGGCGCCTTGCCAACTTTGGCCCGGGGTCGTGGGGACGACCCTATAGTCGTCGGACATGACGGTGGCGGACCAATCTAGTCCCGGGGTCGTGGGGACGACCCTATAGTCGTCGGACATGTCGGCGGCTGGCTAACTTTGGCCCGTGGTCGTGGGGACGACCCAATAGTCGTTGGACATGTCGGCGGCTGGCCAACTTTGGGCCGTGGTCGTGGAGACGATCCTATAGTCGTCGGACTGGACGGTGGCGGGCCAATCTAGTCCCGGGGTCGTGGGGACGACCCTATAGTCGTCGGACATGTCGGCGGCTTGTCAGCCTAGTCCCGGGGTCGTGGGGACGACCGTATAGTCGTCGGACATGACGGTGGCGGGCCAGTCTAGTCCCGGGACATGGGGACGACCCTATAGTCGTCGGACAAGTCGGCGGCTGGCCAACTTTGGCCCGTGGTCGTGGGGACGACCCTATAGTCGTCGGAAATGACGGTGGCGGGCCAATCTAGTCCCGGGGTCGTGGGGACGACCCTACAGTCGTCGGACAAGTCGGCGGCGAGCCAATCTAGTCCCGCGGTCGTGGGGACGACCCTATAGTCGTCGGACAAGTCAGCGGCTGGCCTACATTGGTCCGTGGTCGTGGGGACGACCATATAGTCGTCGGACATGACGGTGGCGGGCCGCTCTAGTCCCGGGTCGTGGGGACGACCCTATAGTCGTCGGACATGTCGGCGGCTGGCCAACTTTGGCCCGGGGTCGTGGGGACGACCCTATAGTCGTCGGATATGTCGGCGGCTGGCCAACTTTGGCCCGTGGTCGTGGCGACGATCCTATAGTCGTCGGACTGGACGGTGGCGGGCCAATCTAGTCCCGGGGTCGTGGGGACGACCCTATAGTCGTCGGACATGACGGTGGCGGACCAATCTAGTCCTGGGGTCGTGGGGACGACCCAATAGTCGTCGGACATGTCGGCGGCTTGCCAAATTTGCCCGGGGTCGTGGGGACGACCCTATAGTCGTCGGACTTGACGGTGGCGGGCCAATCTAGTCCCGGGGTCGTGGGGACGACCCAATAGTCGTTGGACATTACGGCGGCTGGCCAACTTTGGCCCATGGTCGTGGGGACGACCCTATAGTCGTTGGACATGACGGTGGCGGGCCAATCTAGTCCCGGGGTCGTAGGGACGACCCTATAGTCGTCGGACATGTCGGCGGCTTGTCAGCCTAGTCCCGGGGTCGTGGGGACGACCGTATAGTCGTCGGACATGACGGTGGCGGGCCAATCTAGTCCCGGGGTCGTGGGGACGACCCTATAGTCGTCGGACAAGACGGCGGCTGGACATCTTTGGCCCGCGGTCGTGGGGACGACCCTATAGTCGTCGGACATTTCGGCGGCTAGCCAACTTTGGCCCGGGGTCGTGGGGACGACCCTATGGTCGTCGGACATGTCGGCGGCTGGCTAACTTTGGCCCGCGGTCGTGGGGACGACCCAATAGTCGTCGGACAAGACGGCGGCTGGACATCTTTGGCCCGCGGTCGTGGGGACTACCCTATAGTCGTCGGACATTTCGGCGGCTTGCCAACTTTGGCCCGGGGTCGTGGGGTCGACCCTATAGTCGTCGGACATGTCGGCGGCTGGCTAACTTTGGCCCGTGGTCGTGGGGACGACCCAATAGTCGTTGGACATGTCGGCGGCTGGCCAACTTTGGGCCGTGGTCGTGGAGACGATCCTATAGTCGTCGGACTTGACGGTGGCGGGCCAATCTAGACGCGGGGTCGTGGGGACGACCCTATAGTCGTCGGACATGACGGTGGCGGGCCAGTCTAGTCCCGGGACATGGGGACGACCCTATAGTCGTCGGACAAGTCGGCGGCTGGCCAACTTTGGCCCGTGGTCGTGGGGACGACCCTATAGTCGTCGGAAATGACGGTGGCGGGCCAATCTAGTCCCGGGGTCGTGGGGACCACCCTACAGTCGTCGGACAAGTCGGCGGCGAGCCAATCTAGTCCCGCGGTCGTGGGGACGACCCTATAGTCGTCGGACAAGTCAGCGGCTGGCCTACATTGGTCCGTGGTCGTGGGGACGACCATATAGTCGTCGGACATGACGGTGGCGGGCCGCTCTAGTCCCGGGTCGTGGGGACGACCCTATAGTCGTCGGACATGTCGGCGGCTGGCCAACCTAGTCCCGGGGTCGTGGGGACGACCCTATAATCGTCGGACAAGCCGGCGGCTGGCCAACTTTGGCCCGTGGTCGTGGGAACGACCCTATAGTCGTCGGACAAGTCGGCGGCTGTCCAACTTTGGCCCGGGGTCGTGGGGACGACCCTATAGTCGTCGGACTTGACGGTGGCGGGCCAATCTAGTCCCGGGGTCGTGGGGACGACCCTATAGTCGTCAGACATGTCGGTGGCGAGCCAACCTAGTCCCGGGGTCGTGGGGACGACCCTATAGTCGTCGGACAAGTCGGCGGCGGGCCAACCTAGTCCCGGGGTCGTGGGGATGACCCTATAGTCGTCGGACATGACGGTGGCGGGCCAGTCTAGTCCCGGGTCGTGGGGACGACCCTATAGTCGTCGGACATGTCGGCGGCTGGCCAACTTTGGCCCGCGGTCGTGGGGACGACCCTATAGTCGTCAGACATGACGGTGGCGAGCCAACCTAGTCCCGGTGTCGTGGGGACGACCCTATAGTCGTCGGACATGTCGGCGATTGGCCAACCTAGTCCCGGGGTCGTGGGGATGACCCTATAGTCGTCGGACATGACGGTGGCGGGCCAGTCTAGTCCCGGGTCGTGGGGACGACCCTATAGTCGTCGGACAAGTCGGTGGCGGGCCAACCTAGTCCCGGGGTCGTGGGGATGACCCTATAGTCGTCGGACATGACGGCGGCGGGCCAATCTAGTCCCGGGGTCGTGGGGATGACCCTATAGTCGTCGGACATGACGGTGGCGGGCCAGTCTAGTCCCGGGTCGTGGGGACAACCCTATAGTCGTCGGACATGTCGGCGGCTGGCTAACTTTGGCCCGTGGTCGTGGGGATGACCCAATAGTCGTTGGACATGTCGGCGGCTGGCCAACTTTGGGCCGTGGTCGTGGAGACGATCCTATAGTCGTCGGACTTGACGGTGGCGGGCCAATCTAGTCCCGGGGTTGTGGGGACGACCCTATAGTCGTCGGATATGTCGGCGGCTAGCCAAATTTGCCCGGGGTCGTGGGGACGACCCTATAGTCGTCGGACTTGACGGTGGCGGGCCAATCTAGTCCCGGGGTCGTGGGGACGACCCTATAGTCGTCGGACAAGTCGGCGGCGGGCCAACCTTGTCCCGGGTTCGTGGGGACGACCCTATAGTCGTCGGACATGACGGTGGCGGGCCAATCTAGTCCCGGGGTCGTGGGGACGACCCTATAGTCGTCGGACAAGACGGCGGCTGGACATCCTTGGCTCGCGGTCGTGGGGACGACCCTATAGTCGTCGGACATTTCGGCGGCTTGTCAACCTAGTCCCGGGGTCGTGGGGACGACCCTATAGTCGTCGGACATGTCGGCGGCTGGCCAAACTAGTCCCGAGGTCGTGGGGACGACCCTATAGTCGTCGGACTTCACGGTGGCGGGCCAATCTAGTCCCGGGGTCGTGGGGACGACCCTACAGTCGTCGGACATTTCGGCGGCTTGCCAACTTTGGCCCGGGGTCGTGGGGACGACCCTATAGTCGTCGGACTTCACGGTGGCGGGCCAATCTAGTCCCGGGGTCGTGGGGACGACCCTACAGTCGTCGGACATTTCGGCGGCTTGTCAACCTAGTCCCGGGGTCGTGGAGACGATCCTATAGTCGTCGGACTTGAAGGTGGCGGGCCAATCTAGTCCCGGGGTTGTGGGGACGACCCTATAGTCGTCGGATATGTCGGCGGCTTGCCAAATTTGCTCGGGGTCGTGGGGACGACCCTATAGTCGTCGGACTTGACGGTGGCGGGCCAATCTAGTCCCGGGGTCGTGGGGACGACCCAATAGTCGTTGGACATTACGGCGGCTGGCCAACTTTGGCCCATGGTCGTGGGGACGACCCTATAGTCGTTGGACATGACGGTGGCGGGCCAATCTAGTCCCGGGGTCGTAGGGAAGACCCTATAGTCGTCGGACATGTCGGCGATTGGCCAACATTGGCCCGGGGTCGTGGGGACGACCCTATAGTCGACGGACATGTCGGCGGCTGGCCAACTTTGGCCCGTGGTCGTGGAGACGAACCTATAGTCGTCGGACTTGACGGTGGCGGGCCAATCTAGTCCCGGGGTTGTGGGGACGACCCTATAGTCGTCGGACATTTCGGCGGCTTGCCAACTTTGGCCCGGGGTCGTGGGGACGACCCTATAGTCGTCGGACATGACGGCGGCTGGCCGACCTAGTCCCGAGGTCGTGGGGACGACCGTATAGTCGTCGGATATGTTGGCGGCTTGTCAACCTAGTCCCGGGGTCGCGGGGACGCCCCTATAGTCGTTGGACATGACGGTGGCCGGCCAATCTAGTGCCGGGGTCGTAGGGACGACCCTATAGTCGTCGGACATGTTGGCGGCTTGTCAGCCTAGTCCCGGGGTCGTGGGTACGACCCTATAGTCGTCGGACAAGTCGGCGGAGGGCCAACCTTGTCCCGGGGTCGTGGGGACGACACTATAGTCGTCGGACATGACGGTGGCGGGCCAATCTAGTCCCGGGGTCGTGGGGACGACCCTACAGTCGTCGGACATTTCGGCGGCTTGCCAACTTTGGCCCGGGGTCATGGGGACTACCCTATAGTCGTCGGACATGACGGTGGCATGCCAACTTTGGCCCGTGGTCGTGGGGACGATCCAATAGTCGTCGGACATGTCGACGGCTGGCCAACTTTGGCCCGTGGTCGTGGGGACGACCCTATAGTCGTTGGACATGTCAGCGGCTGGCCAACTTTGGCCCGTGGTCGTGGGGACGACCCTATAGTCGTTGGACATGTCAGCGGCTGGCCAACTTTGGCCCGGTGTCGTGGGGACGACTCTATAGTCGTCGGATATGTCGGCGGCTGGCCAACCTAGACCCGGGGTCGTGGGGACGACCCTATTGTCTTCGGACATGACGGTGGCGGGCCAATCTATTCCCGGGGTCGTACGGACGACCCTATAGTCGTCGGACATTTTGGCGATTGGCCAACATTGGCCCGGGGTCGTGGGGACGACTCTATAGTCGTCGGACATGTTGGCGGCTTGTCAGCCTAGTCCCGGGGTCGTGGGGACGACCCTATAGTCGTCGGACATTTCGGCGGCATGCCAACTTTGGCCCGGGGTCGTGGGGACGACCCTATAGTCGACGGACATGTCGGCGGCTGGCCAACTTTGGCCCGTGGTCGTGGAGACGATCCTATACTCGTCGGACTTGACGGTGGCGGGCCAATCTAGTCCGGGGTTGTGGGGACGACCCTATAGTCGTCGGACATTTCGGCGGCTTGCCAACTTTGGCCCGGGGTCGTGGGGACGACCCTATAGTCGTCGGACATGTCGGCGGCTGGCCGACCTAGTCCCGAGGTCGTGGGGACGACCGTATAGTCGTCGGATATGTTGGCGGCTTGTCAACCTAGTCCCGGGGTCGTGGGGACGACCCTATAGTCGTTGGACATGACGGTGGCGGCCAATCAAGTGCCGGGGTCGTAGGGACGACCCTATAGTCGTCGGACATGTTGGTGATTGGCCAACATTGGCCCGGGGTCGTCGGGACGACCCTATAGTCGTCGGACATGTTGGCGGTTTGTCAGCCTAGTCCCGGGGTCGTGGGTACGACCCTATAGTCGTCGGACAAGTCGGCGGCGGGCCAACCTTGTCCCGGGGTCGTGGGGACGACCCTATAGTCGTCGGACATGACGGTGGCGGGCCAATCTAGTCCCGGGGTCGTGGGGACGACCCTATAGTCGTCGGACAAGACGGCGGCTGGATATTCTTGGCTCGCGGTCGTGGGGACGACCCTATAGTCGTCGGACATTTCGGCGGCTTGCCAACTTTGGCCCGGGGTCGTGGGGACGACCCTATAGTCGTCGGACATTTCGGCGGCATGCCAACTTTGGCCCGGGGTCGTGGGGACGACCCTATAGTCGTTGGACATGACGGTGGCGGGCCAATCTAGTCCCGGGGTCGTAGGGACGACCCTATAGTCGTCGGACATGTCGGCGATTGGCCAACATTGGCCCGGGGTCGTGGGGACGACCCTATAGTCGTCGGACATGTCGGCGGCTGGCCAACCTAGTCACGAGGTCGTGGGGACGACCCTATAATCGTCGGGCATGTCGGCGGCTGGCCAACTTTGGCCCGTGGTCGTGGGGACGATCCAATAGTCGTCGGACATGTCGGCGGCTGGCTAACTTTGGCCCGGTGTCGTGGGGACGACCCTATAGTCGTCGGACATGTTGGCGATTGGCCAACATTGGCCCGGGGTCGTGGGGACTACTCTATAGTCGTCGGACATGTTGGCGGCTTGTCAGCCTAGTCCCGGGGTCGTGGGTACGACCCTATAGTCGTCGGACAAGTCGGCGGCGGGCCAACCTTGTCCCGGGTTCGTGGGGACGACCCTATAGTCGTCGGTCATGACGGTGGCGGGCCAATCTAGTCCCGGGGTCGTGGGGACGACCCTATAGTCGTCGGACAAGACGGCGGCTGGACATCCTTGGCTCGCGGTCGTGGGGACGACCCTATAGTCGTCGGACATTTCGGCGGCTTGTCAACCTAGTCCCGGGGTCGTGGGGACGACCCTATAGTCGTCGGACATGTCGGCGGCTGGCCAAACTAGTCCCGAGGTCGTGGGGACGACCCTATAGTCGTCGGACTTCACGGTGGCGGGCCAATCTAGTCCCGGGGTCGTGGGGACGACCCTACAGTCGTCGGACATTTCGGCGGCTTGCCAACTTTGGCCCGGGGTCGTGGGGACGACCCTATAGTCGTCGGACATGACGGTGGCGGACCAATCTAGTCCCGGGGTCGTGGGGACGACCCTATAGTCGCCGGACATGTCGGCGGCTGGCCAACTTTGGCCCGTGGTCGTGGGGACGATCCAATAGTCACCGGACATGTCGGCGGCTGGCCAACTTTGGCCCGTGGTCGTGGGGACGATCCAATATTCACCGGACATGTCGGCGGCTGGCCAACTTTGGCCCGTGGTCGTGGGGACGACCCTATAGTCGTTGGACATGTCAGCGGCTGGCCAACTTTGGCCCGGTGTCGTGGGGACGACTCTATAGTCGTCGGACATGTCGGCGGCTGGCCAACCTAGACCCGGGGTCGTGGGGACGACCCTATAGTCGTCGGACATTCCGGCGGCTTGTCAACCTAGTCCCGGGGACGTGGGGACGACCCTATAGTCGTTGGACATGACGGTGGCGGGCCAATCTAGTCCCGGGGTCGTGGGAACGACCCTATAGTCGTCGGACAAGACGGCGGCTGGACATCTTTGGCCCGCGGTCGTGGGGACGACCCTATAGTCGTCGGACATTTCGGCGGCTTGCCAACTTTGGCCCGGGGTCGTGGGGACGACCCTATAGTCGTCGGACATGTCGGCGGATGGCTAACTTTGGCCCGCGGTCGTGGGGACGACCCAATAGTCGTTGGACATGTCGGCGGCTGGCCAACTTTGGGCCGTGGTCATGGAGACGATCCTATAGTCGTCGGACTTGACGGTGGCGGGCCAATCTAGTCCCGGGTATGTGGGGACGACCCTATAGTCGTCGGATATGTCGGCGGCTTGCCAAATTTGCCCGGGGTCGTGGGGACGACCCTATAGTCGTCGGACTTGACGGTGGAGGGCCAATCTAGTCCCGGGGTCGTGGGGACGACCCAATAGTCGTTGGACATTACGGCGGCTGGCCAACTTTGGCCCATGGTCGTGGGGACGACCCTATAGTCGTTGGACATGACGGTGGCGGGCCAATCTAGTCCCGGGGTCGTAGGGACGACCCTATAGTCGTCGGACATGTCGGCGATTGGCCAACATTGGCCCGGGGTCGTGGGGACGACCCTATAGTCGACGAACATGTCGGCGGCAGGCCAACTTTGGCCCGGGGTCGTGGGGACGACCCTATAGTCGTTGGACATGACGGTGGCGGGACAATCTAGTCCCGGGGTCGTGGGTACGAGCCTATAGTCGTCGGACAAGTCGGCGGCGGGCCAACCTTGTCCCGGGGTCGTGGGGACGACCCTATAGTCGTCGCACATGACGGTGGCGGGCCAATCTAGTCCCGGGGTCGTGGGGACGACCCTATAGTCGTTGGACATGACGGTGCCGGGCCAATCTAGTCCCGGGGTCGTAGGGACGACCCTATAGTCGTCGGACAAGACGGCGGCTGGATATCCTTGGCTCGCGGTCGTGGGGACGACCCTACAGTCGTCGGACATTTCGGCGGCTTGCCAACTTTGGCCCGGGGTCGTGGGGACGACCCTATAGTCGTCGGATATGACGGTGGCGGACCAATCTAGTCCCGGGGTCGTGGGGACGACCCTATAGTCGTCGGACATGTCGGCGGCTGGCCAACTTTGGCCCGTGGTCGTGGGGACGATCCAATAGTCGTCGGACATGTCGGCGGCTGGCCAACTTTGGCCCGTGGTCGTGGGGACGACCCTATAGTCGTTGGACATGTCAGCGGCTGGCCAACTTTGGCCCGGTGTCGTGGGGACGACTCTATAGTCGTCGGACATGTCGGCGGCTGGCCAACCTAGACCCGGGGTCGTGGGGACGACCCTATTGTCGTCGCACATGACGGTGGCGGGCCAATCTATTCCCGGGGTCGTACGGACGACCCTATAGTCGTCGGACATGTTGGCGATTGGCCAACTTTGGCCCGGGGTCGTGGGGACGACCCTATAGTCGTCGGACATTTGGGCGGCGTGCCAACTTTGGCCCGGGGTCGTGGGGACGACCCTATAGTCGTCGGACATTTCGGCGGCATGCCAACTTTGGCTCGGGGTCGTGGGGACGACCCTATAGTCGTTGGACATGACGGTGGCGGGCCAATCTAGCCCCGGGGTCGTAGGGACGACCCTATAGTCGTCGGACATGTCGGCGATTAGCCAACATTGGCCCGGGGTCGTGGGGACGACCCTATAGTCGTCGGACATGTCGGCGGCTGGCCAAACTAGTCCCGAGGTCGTGGGGACGACCCTATAATCGTCGGACTTCACGGTGGCGGGCCAATCTAGTCCCGGGGTCGTGGGGACGACCCTACAGTCGTCGGACATTTGGGCGGCGTGCCAACTTTGGCCCGGGGTCGTGGGGACGACCCTATAGTCGTCGGACATTTCGGCGGCATGCCAACTTTGGCTCGGGGTCGTGGGGACGACTCTATAGTCGTCGGACATGTCGGCGGCTGGCCAACCTAGACCCGGGGTCGTGGGGACGACCCTATTGTCGTCGCACATGACGGTGGCGGGCCAATCTATTCCCGGGGTCGTACGGACGACCCTATAGTCGTCGGACATGTTGGCGATTGGCCAACTTTGGCCCGGGGTCGTGGGGACGACCCTATAGTCGTCGGACATTTGGGCGGCGTGCCAACTTTGGCCCGGGGTCGTGGGGACGACCCTATAGTCGTCGGACATTTCGGCGGCATGCCAACTTTGGCTCGGGGTCGTGGGGACGACCCTATAGTCGTTGGACATGACGGTGGCGGGCCAATCTAGTCCCGGGGTCGTAGGGACGACCCTATAGTCGTCGGACATGTCGGCGATTGGCCAACATTGGCCCGGGGTCGTGGGGACGACCCTATAGTCGTCGGACATGTCGGCGGCTGGCCAACTTTGGCCCGTGGTCGTGGGGACGATCCAATAGTCGTCGGACATGACGGTGGCGGGCCAACCTAGTCCCGGGGTCGTGGGGACGACCCTATAGTCGTCGGACATGTCGGCGGCTGGCCAACATTGGCCCGTGGTTGTGGGGACGACCCTATAGTCGTTGGACATGTCGGCGGCTGGCCAACATTGGCCCGTGGTTGTGGGGACGACCCTATAGTCGTTGGACATGACGGTGGCGGGCCAATCTAGTCCCGGGGTCGTGGGGACGACCCTATAGTCGTTGGACATGACGGTGGCCGGCCAATCTAGTGCCGGGGTCGTAGGGACGACTCTATAGTCGTCGGACATGTTGGCGATTGGCCAACATTGGCCCGGGGTCGTCGGGACGACCCTATAGTCGTCGGACATGTTGGCGGCTTGTCAGCCTAGTCCCGGGGTCGTGGGGACGACCGCATAGTCGTCGGATATGTTGGCGGCTTGTCAACCTAGTCCCGGGGTCGTGGGGACGACCCTATAGTCGTTGAACATGACGGTGGCGGGCCAATCTAGTCCCGGGGTCGTAGGGACGACCCTATAGTCGTCGGACAAGTCGGCGGCGGGCCAACCTTGTCCCGGGGTCGTGGGGACGACCGTATAGTCGTTGGACATGACGGTGGCGGGCCAATCTAGTCCCGGGGTCGTAGGGACGACCCTATAGTCGTCGGACATGTCGGCGATTGGCTAACATTGGCCCGGGGTCGTGGGGACGACGCTATAGTCGACGGACATGTCGGCGGCTGGCCAACTTTGGCCCGTGGTCGTGGAGACGATCCTATAGTCGTCGGACTTGACGGTGGCGGGCCAATCTAGTCCCGGGGTTGTGGGGACGACCCTATAGTCGTCGGACATTTCGGCGGCTTGCCAACTTTGGCCCGGGGTCGTGGGGACGACCCTATAGTTGTCGGACATGACGGCGGCTGGCCGACCTAGTCCCGAGGTCGTGGGGACGACCGTATAGTCGTCGGATATGTTGGCGGCTTGTCAACCTAGTCCCGGGGTCGTGGGGACGACCCTATAGTCGTTGGACATGACGGTGGCCGGCCAATCTAGTGCCGGGGTCGTAGGGACGACTCTATAGTCGTCGGACATGTTGGCGATTGGCCAACATTGGCCCGGGGTCGTCGGGACGACCCTATAGTCGTCGGACATGTTGGCGGCTTGTCAGCCTAGTCCCGGGGTCGTGGGCACGACCGTATAGTCGTCGGATATGTTGGCGGCTTGTCAACCTAGTCCCGGGGTCGTGGGGACGACCCTATAGTCGTCGGACATGTCGGCGGCTGGCCAACCTAGACCCGGGGTCGTGGGGACGACCCTATTGTCGTCGGACATGACGGTGGCGGGCCAATCTATTCCCGGGGTCGTACGGACGACCCTATAGTCGTCGGACATGTTGGCGATTGGCCAACTTTGGCCCGGGGTCGTGGGGACGACCCTATAGTCGTCGGACATTTGGGCGGCGTGCCAACTTTGGCCCGGGGTCGTGGGGACGACCCTATAGTCGTCGGACATTTCGGCGGCATGCCAACTTTGGCTCGGGGTCGTGGGGACGACCCTATAGTCGTTGGACATGACGGTGGCGGGCCAATCTAGTCCCGGGGTCGTAGGGACGACCCTATAGTCGTCGGACATGTCGGCGATTGGCCAACATTGGCCCGGGGTCGTGGGGACGACCCTATAGTCGTCGGACATGTCGGCGGCTGGCCAAACTAGTCCCGAGGTCGTGGGGACGACCCTATAGTCGTCGGACTTCACGGTGGCGGGCCAATCTAGTCCCGGGGTCGTGGGGACGACCCTACAGTCGTCGGACATTTCGGCGGCTTGCCAACTTTGGCCCGGGGTCGTGGGGACGACCCTATAGTCGTCGGACATGACGGTGGCGGACCAATCTAGTCCCGGGGTCGTGGGGACGACCCTATAGTCGTCGGACATGTCGGCGGCTGGCCAACTTTGGCCCGTGGTCGTGGGGACGATCCAATAGTCGTCGGACATGACGGTGGCGGGCCACTCTAGTCCCGGGTCGTGGGGACGACCCTATAGTCGTCGGACATGTCGGCGGCTGGCCAACTTTGGCCCGTGGTCGTGGGGACGATCCAATAGTCGTCGGACATGACGGTGGCGGGCCACTCTAGTCCCGGGTCGTGGGGACGACCCTATAGTCGTCGGACATTTCGGCGGCTTGCCAACTTTGGCCCGGGGTCGTGGGGACGACCCTATAGTTGTCGGACATGACGGCGGCTGGCCGACCTAGTCCCGAGGTCGTGGGGACGACCGTATAGTCGTCGGATATGTTGGCGGCTTGTCAACCTAGTCCCGGGGTCGTGGGGACGACCCTATAGTCGTTGGACATGACGGTGGCCGGCCAATCTAGTGCCGGGGTCGTAGGGACGACTCTATAGTCGTCGGACATGTTGGCGATTGGCCAACATTGGCCCGGGGTCGACGGGACGACCCTATAGTCGTCGGACATGTTGGCGGCTTGTCAGCCTAGTCCCGGGGTCGTGGGGACGACCGTATAGTCGTCGGATATGTTGGCGGCTTGTCAACCTAGTCCCGGGGTCGTGGGGACGACCCTATAGTCGTTGAACATGACGGTGGCGGGCCAATCTAGTCCCGGGGTCGTAGGGACGACCCTATAGTCGTCGGACAAGTCGGCGGCGGGCCAACCTTGTCCCGGGGTCGTGGGGACGACCGTATAGTCGTTGGACATGACGGTGGCGGGCCAATCTAGTCCCGGGGTCGTAGGGACGACCCTATAGTCGTCGGACATGTCGGCGATTGGCCAACATTGGCCCGGGGTCGTGGGGACGACCCTATAGTCGTTGGACATGACGGTGGCCGGTCAATCTAGTGCCGGGGTCGTAGGGACGACTCTATAGTCGTCGGACATGTTGGCGATTGGCCAACATTGGCCCGGGGTCGACGGGACGACCCTATAGTCGTCGGACATGTTGGCGGCTTGTCAGCCTAGTCCCGGGGTCGTGGGGACGACCGTATAGTCGTCGGATATGTTGGCGACTTGTCAACCTAGTCCCGGGGTCGTGGGGACGACCCTATAGTCGTTGAACATGACGGTGGCGGGCCAATCTAGTCCCGGGGTCGTAGGGACGACCCTATAGTCGTCGGACATATCGGCAGCTGGCCAACTTTGGGCCGTGGTCGTGGAGACGATCCTATAGTCGTCGGACTGGACGGTGGCGGGCCAATCTAGTCCCGGGGTCGTGGGGACGACCCTATAGTCGTCGGACATGACGGTGGCGGACCAATCTAGTCCCGGGGTCGTGGGGACGACCCAATTGTCGTCGGACATGTCGGCGGCTTGCCAAATTTGCCCGGGGTCGTGGGGACGACCCTATAGTCGTCGGACTTGACGGTGGCGGGCCAATCTAGTCCCGGGGTCGTGGGGACGACCCAATAGTCGTTGGACATTACGGCGGCTGGCCAACTTTGGCCCATGGTCGTGGGGACGACCCTATAGTCGTTGGACATGACGGTGGCGGGCCAATCTAGTCCCGGGGTCGTAGGGACGACCCTATAGTCGTCGGACATGTCGGCGATTGGCCAACATTGGCCCGGGGTCGTGGGGACGACCCTACAGTCGTCGGACATTTCGGCGGCTTGCCAACTTTGGCCCGGGGTCGTGGGGACGACCCTATAGTCGTCGGACATGACGGTGGCGGACCAATCTAGTCCCGGGGTCGTGGGGACGACCCTACAGTCGTCGGACATGTCGGCGGCTTGCCAAATTTGCCCGGGGTCGTGGGGACGACCCTATAGTCGTCGGACTTGACGGTGGCGGGCCAATCTAGTCCCGGGGTCGTGGGGACGACCCAATAGTCGTTGGACATTACGGCGGCTGGCCAACTTTGGCCCATGGTCGTGGGGACGACCCTATAGTCGTTGGACATGACGGTGGCGGGCCAACCTAGTCCCGGGGTCGTAGGGACGACCCTATAGTCGTCGGACATGTCGGCGATTGGCCAACATTGGCCCGGGGTCGTGGGGACGACCCTACAGTCGTCGGACATTTCGGCGGCTTGCCAACTTTGGCCCGGGGTCGTGGGGACGACCCTATAGTCGTCGGACATGACGGTGGCGGACCAATCTAGTCCCGGGGTCGTGGGGACGACCCTACAGTCGTCGGACATTTTGGCGCCTTGCCAACTTTGGCCCGGGGTCGTGGGGACGACCCTATAGTCGTCGGACATGACGGTGGCGGACCAATCTTGTCCCGGGGTCGTGGGGACGACCCTATAGTCGTCGGGCATGTCGGCGGCTGGCCAACTTTGGCCCGTGGTCGTGGGGACGATCCAATAGTCGTCGGACATGTCGGCGGCTGGCTAACTTTGGCCCGGTGTCGTGGGGACGACCCTATAGTCGTCGGACATGTTGGCGATTGGCCAACATTGGCCCGGGGTCGTGGGGACGACCCTATAGTCGTCGGACAAGACGGCGGCTGGACATCCTTGGCTCGCGGTCGTGGGGACGACCCTATAGTCGTCGGACATTCCGGCGGCTTGTCAACCTAGTCCCGGGGACGTGGGGACGACCCTATAGTCGTTGGACATGACGGTGGCGGGCCAATCTAGTCCCGGGGTCGTGGGAACGACCCTATAGTCGTCGGACAAGACGGCGGCTGGACATCTTTGGCCCGCGGTCGTGGGGACGACCCTATAGTCGTCGGACATTTCGGCGGCTTGCCAACTTTGGCCCGGCGTCGTGGGGACGACCCTATAGTCGTCGGACATGTCGGCGGCTGGCTAACTTTGGCCCGCGGTCGTGGGGACGACCCAATAGTCGTTGGACATGTCGGCGGCTGGCCAACTTTGGGCCGTGGTCGTGGAGACGATCCTATAGTCGTCGGACTTGACGGTGGCGGGCCAATCTAGTCCCGGGTATGTGGGGACGACCCTATAGTCGTCGGATATGTCGGCGGCATGCCAAATTTGCCCGGGGTCGTGGGGACGACCCTATAGTCGTCGGACTTGACGGTGGAGGGCCAATCTAGTCCCGGGGTCGTGGGGACGACCCAATAGTCGTTGGACATTACGGCGGCTGGCCAACTTTGGCCCATGGTCGTGGGGACGACCCTATAGTCGTTGGACATGACGGTGGCGGGCCAATCTAGTCCCGGGGTCGTAGGGACGACCCTATAGTCGTCGGACATGTCGGCGATTGGCCAACATTGGCCCGGGGTCGTGGGGACGACCCTATAGTCGACGAACATGTCGGCGGCAGGCCAACTTTGGCCCGTTGTCGTGGTGACGATCCTATAGTCGTCGGACTTGACGGTGGCGGGCCAATCTAGTCCCGGGGTTGTGGGGACGACCCTATAGTCGTCGGACATTTCGGCGGCGTGCCAACTTTGGCCCGGGGTCGTGGGGACGACCCTATAGTTGTCGGACATGACGGCGGCTGGCCGACCTAGTCCCGAGGTCGTGGGGACGACCGTATAGTCGTCGGATATGTTAGCGGCTTGTCAACCTAGTCCCGGGGTCGTGGGGACGACCCTATAGTCGTTGGACATGACGGTGGCCGGCCAATCTAGTGCCGGGGTCGTAGGGACGACCCTATAGTCGTCGGACATGTTGGCGATTGGCCAACATTGGCCCGGCGTCGTCGGGACGGCCCTATAGTCGTCGGACATGTTGGCGGCTTGTCAGCCTAGTCCCGGGGTCGTGGGTACGACCCTATAGTCGTCGGACAAGTCGGCGGCGGGCCAACCTAGTCCCGAGGTCGTGGGGACGACCCTATAATCGTCGGACAAGCCGGCGGCTGGCCAACTTTGGCCCGTGGTCGTGGGGACGACCCTATAGTCGTCGGACAAGTCGGCGGCTGTCCAACTTTGGCCCGGGGTCGTGGGGACGACCCTATAGACGTCGGACTTGACGGTGGCGGGCCAATCTAGTCCCGGGGTCGTGGGGACGACCCTATAGTCGTCAGACATGTCGGTGGCGAGCCAACCTAGTCCCGGGGTCGTGGGGACGACCCTATAGTCGTCGGACAAGTCGGCGGCGGGCCAACCTAGTCCTGGGGTCGTGGGGATGACCCTATAGTCGTCGGACATGACGGTGGCGGGCCAGTCTAGTCCCGGGTCGTGGGGACGACCCTATAGTCGTCGGACATGTCGGCGGCTGGCCAACTTTGGCCCGCGGTCGTGGGGACGACCCTATAGTCGTCAGACATGACGGTGGCGAGCCAACCTAGTCCCGGGGTCGTGGGGACGACCCTATAGTCGTCGGACATGTCGGCGATTGGCCAACATTGGCCCGGGGTCGTGGGGACGACCCTATAGTCGTCGGACATGTCTGCGGCTGGCCAACCTAGTCCCGAGGTCGTGGGGACGACCCTATAGTCGTCGGACTTGTCGCTGGCGGGCCAATCTAGTCCCGGGGTCGTGGGGACGACCCTATAGTCGTCGGACATGTCGGCGGCTGGCTAACTTTGGCCCGTGGTCGTGGGGACGACCCAATAGTCGTTGGACATGTCGGCGGCTGGCCAACTTTGGGCCGTGGTCGTGGAGACGATGCTATAGTCGTCGGACTTGACGGTGGCGGGCCAATCTAGTCCCGGGGTTGTGGGGACGACCCTATAGTCGTCGGATATGTCGGCGGCTTGCCAAATTTGCCCGGGGTCGTGGGGACGACCCTATAGTCGTCGGACTTGACGGTGGCGGGCCAATCTAGTCCCGGGGTCGTGGGGACGACCCAATAGTCGTTGGACATATCGGCGGCTGGCCAACTTTGGCCCATGGTCGTGGGGACGACCCTATAGTCGTTGGACATGACGGTGGCGGGCCAATCTAGTCCCGGGGTCGTAGGGACGACCCTATAGTCGTCGGACATGTTGGCGATTGGCCAAAATTGGCCCGGGATCGTCGGGACGACCCTATAGTCGTCGGACATGTAGGCGGCTTGTCAGCCTAGTCCCGGGGTCGTGGGTTCGACCCTATAGTCGTCGGACAAGTCGGCGGCGGGCCAACCTTGTCCGGGGGTCGTGGGGACGACCTTATAGTCGTCGGACATGATGGTGGCGGGCCAATCTAGTCCCGGGGTCGTGGGGACGACCCTATAGTCGTCGGACATTTCGGCGGCTTGCCAACTTTGGCCCGGGGTCGTGGGGACGACCCTATAGTCGTCGGTCATTTCGGCGGCATGCCAACTTTGGCCCGGGGTCGTGGGGACGACCCTATAGTCGTTGGACATGACGGTGGCGGGACAATCTAGTCCCGGGGTCGTGGGTACGACCCTATAGTCGTCGGACAAGTCGGCGGCGGGCCAACCTTGTCCCGGGGTCGTGGGGACGACCCTATAGTCGTCGCACATGACGGTGGCGGGCCAATCTAGTCCCGGGGTCGTGGGGACGACCCTATAGTCGTCGGACAAGACGGCGGCTGGATATCCTTGGCTCGCGGTCGTGGGGACGACCCTATAGTCGTCGGACATTTCGGCGGCTTGCCAACTTTGGCCCGGGGTCGTGGGGACGACCCTATAGTCGTCGGACATTTCGGCGGCATGCCAACTGTTATATTTCTCTTGGGTAGGGGTTTAAGCAAAACACACACACGCCCGGCTCGTAGCCTAATGAATACTTTATTCTAACCTCACTCTGCGGATCTCATGTGGTGCGTACCGCTAACGGTTCCCTACTCCCCGCTCGGCACCGCCTCTCGCTCGACGCGTATATACATATAACAGCCGCGCATCGATCGACCTATCGATCCGCTCGGCGCGTATACTACATCTCTTTCTTCCTTAATGTTTTACAGACTTAAGCTAGGTACACACACATACCAATACAAACTATAATACTGTACATTTTCTTAAGTCTACCTAATCCTATGAACTCTGTATTCGCCATATCGGTCCGGTGCCTTTCTGTTTCGTTTCGGCCTACCTGAACCGCTTACATCTATCGCTTCAGTTCCTCTTTCGCTTTCGCTTCGCTTCTGTACATCCGTTTCATCTCTTTCTTCAGTCGTACCTGGTTCCTCCTCTATTACCTCTTCCTCTTCGTCAGAATCTACTATTTTCCTCACCTCTGTCAAATTTCTTTTATACTGCTTTCCTTCTTTCGATTCTACCGTTACCGTATTCCCTTTTCTATCTGTAACTGTAAATTTCCCGGTTCCAAAATTCGTACTTAACTTATTTTCCTTTGGTTTCTTAACTAATACTGTATCCCCCCGCTTTACCGTACTCTCTTTGGCATGATGTACTTTATCATAGTACTCCTTCCCTTTTTGTTTCTTCCACGCGTCCTGCTCTCTTACCTCTTCTGCTACGAATTTACTCGTCCCTAATTCAGGTAGTTTTGTTCTTAACTTCCTATTGAACATCAGTTCCGCTGGCGAAACTCCTGTTACCGTATGCGGTGTCGACCGATACATCAACAGGAATTTTAATAATTCCTCTCGCCAATTTCTTTTTTCCGCATGCGCTATTTTGAGCCTTTTTAGAATACTCCTATTCTGTCTTTCGACTTCGCCATTTGCCTGTGGCCAATATGGCGCGGTATGTGAAATCTTCACATTATTTTCACTCAGCCACGTTTTTAATCCCGTATCTGTAAACTGGCGTCCATTATCGCATACCACTATTTTCGGAAGTCCGAATCTCGCAAATATTTCAAACAGCTGTTTCTTTATAATTTCTGCACTTGTATTTCTTAAAACTACTACTTCGAAATATCGACTAAAATAATCCGTAACAACTAAAATACTTTCCCCGCTGGGAAGTGGTCCCATTAGGTCCATTGCTATTGATTCCCACGGCCCTTGTGGCAACGGGTTAGGTTTCAACGGTGAAGGTTCTACTGTCTTTTGTACCAGTTGACACCCCCTACAAGATTTTACCGCTTTTTCCGCGTCCTTGTCTATCCCGTCCCACCAAACCTTGCTCCTCAATCTATGTTTCATAGAGACAATTCCGGGATGGCCTTCGTGGGCTAAATCTAGTGTTTTCTTTTTCAATGCTTCTGGGATCACTATTCGCGTCCCTCTCAAAATTATATTGTCGTTAACGCATAATTCCTCTTTTAATATTTTAAAACGCGAGTTCCCTAATGCCTTCCAATCGCCTGTTTTAATCGCTTTTCTCACTTCCGTTAACGTTTTATCTTTCCCGGATTCAATATTTATTTCATCCGTTTTTAACGCGCACGGTGTTGCTGATTCTACTACCCACGCGATATATCTACTGTCTTTCTCGCTGGCTGCCCTCTCTCCGTTTTTAATACTTAACCGAGATAACACATCTGCAATGTTTGACTTTCCTTTTTCGTATACAACTTTATATTTAAACGATTGCAGTCGTAACACCCATCTCTCGATTCTCGCGTTTGGCTTTGATCTCGGCGTAAATATGTACTCTAACGCTTTGTGATCTGTCACTAGCTCAAATTCGGTGCCATAAATCCAATTGTAAAATCGTTCACACGCATACACTAATGCTAACGCCTCCTTTTCCGTTTGGGAGTATCTTCTTTCGCAGTCTGACAAACTTCTACTCGCATAACTTATTACTCGCCACCGCTGTTGCTTATCCAACTGTGTTAATACACATCCTAACCCTACTGGACTTGCATCAGCTATCACCCTCGTTCTTGCATGAACATTAAATATACCGAGTGTCCCCGCATTTGCTAACTTGGATTTTAGTAATTTAAACGCATTTTCTTGCTCTTTTCCCCATGTGAATGTGACACTCTTTCTTGTTAATCGCCTCAGCGGTTCGCTTATCGTTGCCAAATTCAAAATAAATGCCCCACAAAAATTTACCAGTCCCAGGAAGCTGCGTACTTCCTCCGCTGTTGTCGGCGCTCGAAATCTATTTACGGCTTCCACTTTTGATTCCAATGGTTTATACCCCTGACCCGAAATTCGGAATCCTAAGAATACAATTTCGTTTTTTCCGAAAACGCACTTCTTCTCATTCAACGTTAGTCCTTTCATTGATAACGTTTCCATCACACAATTCAACCTCCTATCGTGTTCCTCTTTCGTTCTCCCGCATACTATAATATCATCTATAAAATTCGTCACTCCTTCACAACCTACTAATATTGACCGCATTATCCTTTGGAACATTTCCGGCGCGCAACTAATTCCGAACATTAATCTTTTATACCGAAATAATCCGGCTTCCGTTACAAACGTTGTAATGTCCCTACATTCTTCATCTAGTTCGATCTGATGATACGCGGATTTTATATCTAGCGTACTAAACCATTTGCAATCGCGTGCGGTATCTAAAATTTCTTCCAATACCGGTAGCGGATACCTTTCGCGTACGATTGCTTTATTTGCCCTTCGCATGTCAAGGCACACCCTAACCTCCTCGTCGTTTTTCTCTACCGGAACCACTGCTGACACCCACTCCGTTGGACCGTCAACGGGTTCAATGATGTCTAATTCTATTAGCTTCTTTATTTCCCGATTTATTTGATCCCGTAGTTTGAACGGTAATCTCCGCACCGGTTGCGCGACTGGCGGGTATGATCTATCGATTGGCAACATCAACTTGAAATCTTTCAACTTCCCTATTCCACAAAAAATCTTAGCCTTTCCACTTTGTTCTTTTGCCTCGTTTACGCACAAACCGATTTTTAAAATTCCCAGTTCATTTGCCGTTTTATAACCTAGTATCGGTCGCCCCTTTCCTTTTAATACTATAAAACTCGCTCGCGACTTTTTATCCCTAACCTCAACGTCGCACCAAAACTGTCCTAATAGCTTGAGCGCAGTATTATGTCCGTAAGGGTATATGTTTTTGTCCACGTACCTACTTGTTTCGCAAACGATCCTATTATCTTTACACCACTTCCATGTTTCCTCATCGATAATATTACATTGCGCACCTGAATCTATTAGCATGCTTAATACGATACCACCTATTTTAATGTCCATACACTGTCCATCTTGCACTGCATTGATCCAGGAGCCCGCTCGCAATCCAAATGTATATCTCGATCCATCCACAGCGGCACCTTCCTCCAGTTCCCCGATCCCAGCTCTGCCACGTGGTGGTTCTCTCCTCTTTCCGTTGTTCGGTGTCGTCCCCGATTTACACACCTCCGCAAAATGGCCCCTTTTTCCACATTTATTGCATGTTTTCGATTTCGCCGGGCATTTTTCATCTTTGTACGAATGTCCCGTATACCCGCATCGAAAACATCGGCTGTCCTTCTTCTTCTCCGCCATCTTGTCGTGTCTCTTGTCTCTTTTCACGCTATGCGTGGCCGCAACCGTTGATCCCTCGATTTCTTTTGTTTGCAGCTCGATCGCCTCGACTGTTCGAGCAATTTCCATGGCGTCATGTAGCTTGAAGTCTCCCTTCTCCAGCAGCCGACGTCTTATTCTATTTGAAGCACATTTTTCCACGATTTGGCCACAGATTTCCACTTCTTCTACTTGAAATTCGCAGTTCTTAGCCTGTTGTCTCAACCTCGTGATGTACTGGTTCATTGTCTCGCCCTCGTTTTGTTTCAACTGCCGAAACACGTCTTGCAATTCGAGGCCTCCGTAGTGTAGTAACATTGCTTTCTTCCTGTTCTTGTCCGTGACGTTCTTGCTTGCAACGCACAATTCGAGAGCTCTGAGCCACCGCTTCCATCTCGCGTACACGTTGTTCTCGTCTTCGTTCGGATTGAACGTTGGGAAGTTTTCGTGGTCCATTTTTACACTTCCCTGTTTAATCCTCGTCGCCAATGTTATATTTCTCTTGGGTAGGGGTTTAAGCAAAACACACACACGCCCGGCTCGTAGCCTAATGAATACTTTATTCTAACCTCACTCTGCGGATCTCATGTGGTGCGTACCGCTAACGGTTCCCTACTCCCCGCTCGGCACCGCCTCTCGCTCGACGCGTATATACATATAACAGCCGCGCATCGATCGACCTATCGATCCGCTCGGCGCGTATACTACACCAACTTTGGCCCGGGGTCGTGGGGACGACCCTATAGTCGTTGGACATGACGGTGGCGGGCCAATCTAGTCCCGGGGTCGTAGGGACGACCCTATAGTCGTCGGACAAGACGGCGGCTGGATATCCTTGGCTCGCGGTCGTGGGGACGACCCTATAGTCGTCGGACATGTCGGCGATTGGCCAACATTGGCCCGGGGTCGTGGGGACGACCCTATAGTCGTCGGACATGTCGGCGGCTGGCCAAACTAGTCCCGAGGTCGTGGGGACGAGCCTATAGTCGTCGGACTTCACGGTGGCGGGCCAATCTAGTCCCGGGGTCGTGGGGACGACCCTACAGTCGTCGGACATTTCGGCGGCGTGCCAACTTTGGCCCGGGGTCGTGGGGACGACCCTATAGTCGTCGGACATTTCGGCGGCATGCCAACTTTGGCTCGGGGTCGTGGGGACGACCCTATTGTCGTTGGACATGACGGTGGCGGGCCAATCTAGTCCCGGGTATGTGGGGACGACCCTATAGTCGTCGGATATGTCGGCGGCATGCCAAATTTGCCCGGGGTCGTGGGGACGACCCTATAGTCGTCGGACTTGACGGTGGAGGGCCAATCTAGTCCCGGGGTCGTGGGGACGACCCAATAGTCGTTGGACATTACGGCGGCTGGCCAACTTTGGCCCATGGTCGTGGGGACGACCCTATAGTCGTTGGACATGACGGTGGCGGGCCAATCTAGTCCCGGGGTCGTAGGGACGACCCTATAGTCGTCGGACATGTCGGCGATTGGCCAACATTGGCCCGGGGTCGTGGGGACGACCCTATAGTCGACGAACATGTCGGCGGCAGGCCAACTTTGGCCCGTTGTCGTGGTGACGATCCTATAGTCGTCGGACTTGACGGTGGCGGGCCAATCTAGTCCCGGGGTTGTGGGGACGACCCTATAGTCGTCGGACATTTCGGCGGCGTGCCAACTTTGGCCCGGGGTCGTGGGGACGACCCTATAGTTGTCGGACATGACGGCGGCTGGCCGACCTAGTCCCGAGGTCGTGGGGACGACCGTATAGTCGTCGGATATGTTAGCGGCTTGTCAACCTAGTCCCGGGGTCGTGGGGACGACCCTATAGTCGTTGGACATGACGGTGGCCGGCCAATCTAGTGCCGGGGTCGTAGGGACGACCCTATAGTCGTCGGACATGTTGGCGATTGGCCAACATTGGCCCGGCGTCGTCGGGACGGCCCTATAGTCGTCGGACATGTTGGCGGCTTGTCAGCCTAGTCCCGGGGTCGTGGGTACGACCCTATAGTCGTCGGACAAGTCGGCGGCGGGCCAACCTTGTCCCGGGGTCGTGGGGACGACACTATAGTCGTCGGACATGACGGTGGCGGCCAATCTAGTCGCGGGGTCGTGGGGACGACCCTATAGTCGTCGGACAAGACGGCGGCTGGATATTCTTGGCTCGCGGTCGTGGGGACGACCCTATAGTCGTCGGACATTTCGGCGGCTTGCCAACTTTGGCCCGGGGTCGTGGGGACGACCCTATAGTCGTTGAACATGACGGTGGCGGGCCAATCTAGTCCCGGGGTCGTAGGGACGACCCTATAGTCGTCGGACAAGTCGGCGGCGGGCCAACCTTGTCCCGGGGTCGTGGGGACGACCGTATAGTCGTTGGACATGACGGTGGCGGGCCAATCTAGTCCCGGGGTCGTGGGGACGACCCTATAGTCGTCGGACAAGACGGCGGCTGGCCAACTTTGGGCCGTGGTCGTGGAGACGATCCTATAGTCGTCGGACTTGACGGTGGCGGGCCAATCTAGTCGCGGGGTCGTGGGGACGACCCTATAGTCGTCGGACATGACGGTGGCGGGCCAGTCTAGTCCCGGGTCATGGGGACGACCCTATAGTCGTCGGACAAGTCGGCGGCAGGCCAACTTTGGCCCGTGGTCGTGGGGACGACCCTATAGTCGTCGGAAATGACGGTGGCGGGCCAATCTAGTCCCGGGGTCGTGGGGACGACCCTACAGTCGTCGGACAAGTCGGCGGCGAGCCAATCTAGTCCCGCGGTCGTGGGGACGACCCTATAGTCGTCGGACAAGTCAGCGGCTGGCCTACATTGGTCCGTGGTCGTGGGGACGACCATATAGTCGTCGGACATGACGGTGGCGGGCCACTCTAGTCCCGGGTCGGGGGACGACCCTATAGTCGTCGGACATGTCGGCGGCTGGCCAACTTTGGCCCGGGGTCGTGGGGACGACCCTATAGTCGTCGGACAAGTCGGCGGCGGGCCAACCTAGTCCCGGGGTCGTGGGGACGACCCTATAGTCGTCGGGCATGTCGGCGGCTGGCCAACTTTGGCCCGTGGTCGTGGGGACGATCCAATAGTCGTCGGACATGTCGGCGGCTGGCTAACTTTGGCCCGGTGTCGTGGGGACGACCCTATAGTCGTCGGACATGTTGGCGATTGGCCAACATTGGCCCGGGGTCGTGGGGACGACCCTATAGTCGTCGGACAAGACGGCGGCTGGACATCCTTGGCTCGCGGTCGTGGGGACGACCCTATAGTCGTCGGACATTCCGGCGGCTTGTCAACCTAGTCCCGGGGACGTGGGGACGACCCTATAGTCGTTGGACATGACGGTGGCGGGCCAATCTAGTCCCGGGGTCGTGGGAACGACCCTATAGTCGTCGGACAAGACGGCGGCTGGACATCTTTGGCCCGCGGTCGTGGGGACGACCCTATAGTCGTCGGACATTTCGGCGGCTTGCCAACTTTGGCCCGGCGTCGTGGGGACGACCCTATAGTCGTCGGACATGTCGGCGGCTGGCTAACTTTGGCCCGCGGTCGTGGGGACGACCCAATAGTCGTTGGACATGTCGGCGGCTGGCCAACTTTGGGCCGTGGTCGTGGAGACGATCCTATAGTCGTCGGACTTGACGGTGGCGGCCAATCTAGTCCCGGGTATGTGGGGACGACCCTATAGTCGTCGGATATGTCGGCGGCATGCCAAATTTGCCCGGGGTCGTGGGGACGACCCTATAGTCGTCGGACTTGACGGTGGAGGGCCAATCTAGTCCCGGGGTCGTGGGGACGACCCAATAGTCGTTGGACATTACGGCGGCTGGCCAACTTTGGCCCATGGTCGTGGGGACGACCCTATAGTCGTTGGACATGACGGTGGCGGGCCAATCTAGTCCCGGGGTCGTAGGGACGACCCTATAGTCGTCGGACATGTCGGCGATTGGCCAACATTGGCCCGGGGTCGTGGGGACGACCCTATAGTCGACGAACATGTCGGCGGCAGGCCAACTTTGGCCCGTTGTCGTGGTGACGATCCTATAGTCGTCGGACTTGACGGTGGCGGGCCAATCTAGTCCCGGGGTTGTGGGGACGACCCTATAGTCGTCGGACATTTCGGCGGCGTGCCAACTTTGGCCCGGGGTCGTGGGGACGACCCTATAGTTGTCGGACATGACGGCGGCTGGCCGACCTAGTCCCGAGGTCGTGGGGACGACCGTATAGTCGTCGGATATGTTAGCGGCTTGTCAACCTAGTCCCGGGGTCGTGGGGACGACCCTATAGTCGTTGGACATGACGGTGGCCGGCCAATCTAGTGCCGGGGTCGTAGGGACGACCCTATAGTCGTCGGACATGTTGGCGATTGGCCAACATTGGCCCGGCGTCGTCGGGACGGCCCTATAGTCGTCGGACATGTTGGCGGCTTGTCAGCCTAGTCCCGGGGTCGTGGGTACGACCCTATAGTCGTCGGACAAGTCGGCGGCGGGCCAACCTAGTCCCGAGGTCGTGGGGACGACCCTATAATCGTCGGACAAGCCGGCGGCTGGCCAACTTTGGCCCGTGGTCGTGGGGACGACCCTATAGTCGTCGGACAAGTCGGCGGCTGTCCAACTTTGGCCCGGGGTCGTGGGGACGACCCTATAGACGTCGGACTTGACGGTGGCGGGCCAATCTAGTCCCGGGGTCGTGGGGACGACCCTATAGTCGTCAGACATGTCGGTGGCGAGCCAACCTAGTCCCGGGGTCGTGGGGACGACCCTATAGTCGTCGGACAAGTCGGCGGCGGGCCAACCTAGTCCTGGGGTCGTGGGGATGACCCTATAGTCGTCGGACATGACGGTGGCGGGCCAGTCTAGTCCCGGGTCGTGGGGACGACCCTATAGTCGTCGGACATGTCGGCGGCTGGCCAACTTTGGCCCGCGGTCGTGGGGACGACCCTATAGTCGTCAGACATGACGGTGGCGAGCCAACCTAGTCCCGGGGTCGTGGGGACGACCCTATAGTCGTCGGACATGTCGGCGATTGGCCAACATTGGCCCGGGGTCGTGGGGACGACCCTATAGTCGTCGGACATGTCTGCGGCTGGCCAACCTAGTCCCGAGGTCGTGGGGACGACCCTATAGTCGTCGGACTTGTCGCTGGCGGGCCAATCTAGTCCCGGGGTCGTGGGGACGACCCTATAGTCGTCGGACATGTCGGCGGCTGGCTAACTTTGGCCCGTGGTCGTGGGGACGACCCAATAGTCGTTGGACATGTCGGCGGCTGGCCAACTTTGGGCCGTGGTCGTGGAGACGATGCTATAGTCGTCGGACTTGACGGTGGCGGGCCAATCTAGTCCCGGGGTTGTGGGGACGACCCTATAGTCGTCGGATATGTCGGCGGCTTGCCAAATTTGCCCGGGGTCGTGGGGACGACCCTATAGTCGTCGGACTTGACGGTGGCGGGCCAATCTAGTCCCGGGGTCGTGGGGACGACCCAATAGTCGTTGGACATATCGGCGGCTGGCCAACTTTGGCCCATGGTCGTGGGGACGACCCTATAGTCGTTGGACATGACGGTGGCGGGCCAATCTAGTCCCGGGGTCGTAGGGACGACCCTATAGTCGTCGGACATGTTGGCGATTGGCCAAAATTGGCCCGGGATCGTCGGGACGACCCTATAGTCGTCGGACATGTAGGCGGCTTGTCAGCCTAGTCCCGGGGTCGTGGGTTCGACCCTATAGTCGTCGGACAAGTCGGCGGCGGGCCAACCTTGTCCGGGGGTCGTGGGGACGACCTTATAGTCGTCGGACATGATGGTGGCGGGCCAATCTAGTCCCGGGGTCGTGGGGACGACCCTATAGTCGTCGGACATTTCGGCGGCTTGCCAACTTTGGCCCGGGGTCGTGGGGACGACCCTATAGTCGTCGGTCATTTCGGCGGCATGCCAACTTTGGCCCGGGGTCGTGGGGACGACCCTATAGTCGTTGGACATGACGGTGGCGGGACAATCTAGTCCCGGGGTCGTGGGTACGACCCTATAGTCGTCGGACAAGTCGGCGGCGGGCCAACCTTGTCCCGGGGTCGTGGGGACGACCCTATAGTCGTCGCACATGACGGTGGCGGGCCAATCTAGTCCCGGGGTCGTGGGGACGACCCTATAGTCGTCGGACAAGACGGCGGCTGGATATCCTTGGCTCGCGGTCGTGGGGACGACCCTATAGTCGTCGGACATTTCGGCGGCTTGCCAACTTTGGCCCGGGGTCGTGGGGACGACCCTATAGTCGTCGGACATTTCGGCGGCATGCCAACTGTTATATTTCTCTTGGGTAGGGGTTTAAGCAAAACACACACACGCCCGGCTCGTAGCCTAATGAATACTTTATTCTAACCTCACTCTGCGGATCTCATGTGGTGCGTACCGCTAACGGTTCCCTACTCCCCGCTCGGCACCGCCTCTCGCTCGACGCGTATATACATATAACAGCCGCGCATCGATCGACCTATCGATCCGCTCGGCGCGTATACTACATCTCTTTCTTCCTTAATGTTTTACAGACTTAAGCTAGGTACACACACATACCAATACAAACTATAATACTGTACATTTTCTTAAGTCTACCTAATCCTATGAACTCTGTATTCGCCATATCGGTCCGGTGCCTTTCTGTTTCGTTTCGGCCTACCTGAACCGCTTACATCTATCGCTTCAGTTCCTCTTTCGCTTTCGCTTCGCTTCTGTACATCCGTTTCATCTCTTTCTTCAGTCGTACCTGGTTCCTCCTCTATTACCTCTTCCTCTTCGTCAGAATCTACTATTTTCCTCACCTCTGTCAAATTTCTTTTATACTGCTTTCCTTCTTTCGATTCTACCGTTACCGTATTCCCTTTTCTATCTGTAACTGTAAATTTCCCGGTTCCAAAATTCGTACTTAACTTATTTTCCTTTGGTTTCTTAACTAATACTGTATCCCCCCGCTTTACCGTACTCTCTTTGGCATGATGTACTTTATCATAGTACTCCTTCCCTTTTTGTTTCTTCCACGCGTCCTGCTCTCTTACCTCTTCTGCTACGAATTTACTCGTCCCTAATTCAGGTAGTTTTGTTCTTAACTTCCTATTGAACATCAGTTCCGCTGGCGAAACTCCTGTTACCGTATGCGGTGTCGACCGATACATCAACAGGAATTTTAATAATTCCTCTCGCCAATTTCTTTTTTCCGCATGCGCTATTTTGAGCCTTTTTAGAATACTCCTATTCTGTCTTTCGACTTCGCCATTTGCCTGTGGCCAATATGGCGCGGTATGTGAAATCTTCACATTATTTTCACTCAGCCACGTTTTTAATCCCGTATCTGTAAACTGGCGTCCATTATCGCATACCACTATTTTCGGAAGTCCGAATCTCGCAAATATTTCAAACAGCTGTTTCTTTATAATTTCTGCACTTGTATTTCTTAAAACTACTACTTCGAAATATCGACTAAAATAATCCGTAACAACTAAAATACTTTCCCCGCTGGGAAGTGGTCCCATTAGGTCCATTGCTATTGATTCCCACGGCCCTTGTGGCAACGGGTTAGGTTTCAACGGTGAAGGTTCTACTGTCTTTTGTACCAGTTGACACCCCCTACAAGATTTTACCGCTTTTTCCGCGTCCTTGTCTATCCCGTCCCACCAAACCTTGCTCCTCAATCTATGTTTCATAGAGACAATTCCGGGATGGCCTTCGTGGGCTAAATCTAGTGTTTTCTTTTTCAATGCTTCTGGGATCACTATTCGCGTCCCTCTCAAAATTATATTGTCGTTAACGCATAATTCCTCTTTTAATATTTTAAAACGCGAGTTCCCTAATGCCTTCCAATCGCCTGTTTTAATCGCTTTTCTCACTTCCGTTAACGTTTTATCTTTCCCGGATTCAATATTTATTTCATCCGTTTTTAACGCGCACGGTGTTGCTGATTCTACTACCCACGCGATATATCTACTGTCTTTCTCGCTGGCTGCCCTCTCTCCGTTTTTAATACTTAACCGAGATAACACATCTGCAATGTTTGACTTTCCTTTTTCGTATACAACTTTATATTTAAACGATTGCAGTCGTAACACCCATCTCTCGATTCTCGCGTTTGGCTTTGATCTCGGCGTAAATATGTACTCTAACGCTTTGTGATCTGTCACTAGCTCAAATTCGGTGCCATAAATCCAATTGTAAAATCGTTCACACGCATACACTAATGCTAACGCCTCCTTTTCCGTTTGGGAGTATCTTCTTTCGCAGTCTGACAAACTTCTACTCGCATAACTTATTACTCGCCACCGCTGTTGCTTATCCAACTGTGTTAATACACATCCTAACCCTACTGGACTTGCATCAGCTATCACCCTCGTTCTTGCATGAACATTAAATATACCGAGTGTCCCCGCATTTGCTAACTTGGATTTTAGTAATTTAAACGCATTTTCTTGCTCTTTTCCCCATGTGAATGTGACACTCTTTCTTGTTAATCGCCTCAGCGGTTCGCTTATCGTTGCCAAATTCAAAATAAATGCCCCACAAAAATTTACCAGTCCCAGGAAGCTGCGTACTTCCTCCGCTGTTGTCGGCGCTCGAAATCTATTTACGGCTTCCACTTTTGATTCCAATGGTTTATACCCCTGACCCGAAATTCGGAATCCTAAGAATACAATTTCGTTTTTTCCGAAAACGCACTTCTTCTCATTCAACGTTAGTCCTTTCATTGATAACGTTTCCATCACACAATTCAACCTCCTATCGTGTTCCTCTTTCGTTCTCCCGCATACTATAATATCATCTATAAAATTCGTCACTCCTTCACAACCTACTAATATTGACCGCATTATCCTTTGGAACATTTCCGGCGCGCAACTAATTCCGAACATTAATCTTTTATACCGAAATAATCCGGCTTCCGTTACAAACGTTGTAATGTCCCTACATTCTTCATCTAGTTCGATCTGATGATACGCGGATTTTATATCTAGCGTACTAAACCATTTGCAATCGCGTGCGGTATCTAAAATTTCTTCCAATACCGGTAGCGGATACCTTTCGCGTACGATTGCTTTATTTGCCCTTCGCATGTCAAGGCACACCCTAACCTCCTCGTCGTTTTTCTCTACCGGAACCACTGCTGACACCCACTCCGTTGGACCGTCAACGGGTTCAATGATGTCTAATTCTATTAGCTTCTTTATTTCCCGATTTATTTGATCCCGTAGTTTGAACGGTAATCTCCGCACCGGTTGCGCGACTGGCGGGTATGATCTATCGATTGGCAACATCAACTTGAAATCTTTCAACTTCCCTATTCCACAAAAAATCTTAGCCTTTCCACTTTGTTCTTTTGCCTCGTTTACGCACAAACCGATTTTTAAAATTCCCAGTTCATTTGCCGTTTTATAACCTAGTATCGGTCGCCCCTTTCCTTTTAATACTATAAAACTCGCTCGCGACTTTTTATCCCTAACCTCAACGTCGCACCAAAACTGTCCTAATAGCTTGAGCGCAGTATTATGTCCGTAAGGGTATATGTTTTTGTCCACGTACCTACTTGTTTCGCAAACGATCCTATTATCTTTACACCACTTCCATGTTTCCTCATCGATAATATTACATTGCGCACCTGAATCTATTAGCATGCTTAATACGATACCACCTATTTTAATGTCCATACACTGTCCATCTTGCACTGCATTGATCCAGGAGCCCGCTCGCAATCCAAATGTATATCTCGATCCATCCACAGCGGCACCTTCCTCCAGTTCCCCGATCCCAGCTCTGCCACGTGGTGGTTCTCTCCTCTTTCCGTTGTTCGGTGTCGTCCCCGATTTACACACCTCCGCAAAATGGCCCCTTTTTCCACATTTATTGCATGTTTTCGATTTCGCCGGGCATTTTTCATCTTTGTACGAATGTCCCGTATACCCGCATCGAAAACATCGGCTGTCCTTCTTCTTCTCCGCCATCTTGTCGTGTCTCTTGTCTCTTTTCACGCTATGCGTGGCCGCAACCGTTGATCCCTCGATTTCTTTTGTTTGCAGCTCGATCGCCTCGACTGTTCGAGCAATTTCCATGGCGTCATGTAGCTTGAAGTCTCCCTTCTCCAGCAGCCGACGTCTTATTCTATTTGAAGCACATTTTTCCACGATTTGGCCACAGATTTCCACTTCTTCTACTTGAAATTCGCAGTTCTTAGCCTGTTGTCTCAACCTCGTGATGTACTGGTTCATTGTCTCGCCCTCGTTTTGTTTCAACTGCCGAAACACGTCTTGCAATTCGAGGCCTCCGTAGTGTAGTAACATTGCTTTCTTCCTGTTCTTGTCCGTGACGTTCTTGCTTGCAACGCACAATTCGAGAGCTCTGAGCCACCGCTTCCATCTCGCGTACACGTTGTTCTCGTCTTCGTTCGGATTGAACGTTGGGAAGTTTTCGTGGTCCATTTTTACACTTCCCTGTTTAATCCTCGTCGCCAATGTTATATTTCTCTTGGGTAGGGGTTTAAGCAAAACACACACACGCCCGGCTCGTAGCCTAATGAATACTTTATTCTAACCTCACTCTGCGGATCTCATGTGGTGCGTACCGCTAACGGTTCCCTACTCCCCGCTCGGCACCGCCTCTCGCTCGACGCGTATATACATATAACAGCCGCGCATCGATCGACCTATCGATCCGCTCGGCGCGTATACTACACCAACTTTGGCCCGGGGTCGTGGGGACGACCCTATAGTCGTTGGACATGACGGTGGCGGGCCAATCTAGTCCCGGGGTCGTAGGGACGACCCTATAGTCGTCGGACAAGACGGCGGCTGGATATCCTTGGCTCGCGGTCGTGGGGACGACCCTATAGTCGTCGGACATGTCGGCGATTGGCCAACATTGGCCCGGGGTCGTGGGGACGACCCTATAGTCGTCGGACATGTCGGCGGCTGGCCAAACTAGTCCCGAGGTCGTGGGGACGAGCCTATAGTCGTCGGACTTCACGGTGGCGGGCCAATCTAGTCCCGGGGTCGTGGGGACGACCCTACAGTCGTCGGACATTTCGGCGGCGTGCCAACTTTGGCCCGGGGTCGTGGGGACGACCCTATAGTCGTCGGACATTTCGGCGGCATGCCAACTTTGGCTCGGGGTCGTGGGGACGACCCTATTGTCGTTGGACATGACGGTGGCGGGCCAATCTAGTCCCGGGTATGTGGGGACGACCCTATAGTCGTCGGATATGTCGGCGGCATGCCAAATTTGCCCGGGGTCGTGGGGACGACCCTATAGTCGTCGGACTTGACGGTGGAGGGCCAATCTAGTCCCGGGGTCGTGGGGACGACCCAATAGTCGTTGGACATTACGGCGGCTGGCCAACTTTGGCCCATGGTCGTGGGGACGACCCTATAGTCGTTGGACATGACGGTGGCGGGCCAATCTAGTCCCGGGGTCGTAGGGACGACCCTATAGTCGTCGGACATGTCGGCGATTGGCCAACATTGGCCCGGGGTCGTGGGGACGACCCTATAGTCGACGAACATGTCGGCGGCAGGCCAACTTTGGCCCGTTGTCGTGGTGACGATCCTATAGTCGTCGGACTTGACGGTGGCGGGCCAATCTAGTCCCGGGGTTGTGGGGACGACCCTATAGTCGTCGGACATTTCGGCGGCGTGCCAACTTTGGCCCGGGGTCGTGGGGACGACCCTATAGTTGTCGGACATGACGGCGGCTGGCCGACCTAGTCCCGAGGTCGTGGGGACGACCGTATAGTCGTCGGATATGTTAGCGGCTTGTCAACCTAGTCCCGGGGTCGTGGGGACGACCCTATAGTCGTTGGACATGACGGTGGCCGGCCAATCTAGTGCCGGGGTCGTAGGGACGACCCTATAGTCGTCGGACATGTTGGCGATTGGCCAACATTGGCCCGGCGTCGTCGGGACGGCCCTATAGTCGTCGGACATGTTGGCGGCTTGTCAGCCTAGTCCCGGGGTCGTGGGTACGACCCTATAGTCGTCGGACAAGTCGGCGGCGGGCCAACCTTGTCCCGGGGTCGTGGGGACGACACTATAGTCGTCGGACATGACGGTGGCGGCCAATCTAGTCGCGGGGTCGTGGGGACGACCCTATAGTCGTCGGACAAGACGGCGGCTGGATATTCTTGGCTCGCGGTCGTGGGGACGACCCTATAGTCGTCGGACATTTCGGCGGCTTGCCAACTTTGGCCCGGGGTCGTGGGGACGACCCTATAGTCGTTGAACATGACGGTGGCGGGCCAATCTAGTCCCGGGGTCGTAGGGACGACCCTATAGTCGTCGGACAAGTCGGCGGCGGGCCAACCTTGTCCCGGGGTCGTGGGGACGACCGTATAGTCGTCGGACATGACGGTGGCGGGCCAATCTAGTCCCGGGGTCGTGGGGACGACCCTATAGTCGTCGGACAAGACGGCGGCTGGCCAACTTTGGGCCGTGGTCGTGGAGACGATCCTATAGTCGTCGGACTTGACGGTGGCGGGCCAATCTAGTCGCGGGGTCGTGGGGACGACCCTATAGTCGTCGGACATGACGGTGGCGGGCCAGTCTAGTCCCGGGTCATGGGGACGACCCTATAGTCGTCGGACAAGTCGGCGGCAGGCCAACTTTGGCCCGTGGTCGTGGGGACGACCCTATAGTCGTCGGAAATGACGGTGGCGGGCCAATCTAGTCCCGGGGTCGTGGGGACGACCCTACAGTCGTCGGACAAGTCGGCGGCGAGCCAATCTAGTCCCGCGGTCGTGGGGACGACCCTATAGTCGTCGGACAAGTCAGCGGCTGGCCTACATTGGTCCGTGGTCGTGGGGACGACCATATAGTCGTCGGACATGACGGTGGCGGGCCACTCTAGTCCCGGGTCGGGGGACGACCCTATAGTCGTCGGACATGTCGGCGGCTGGCCAACTTTGGCCCGGGGTCGTGGGGACGACCCTATAGTCGTCGGACAAGTCGGCGGCGGGCCAACCTAGTCCCGGGGTCGTGGGGACGACCCTATAGTCGTCGGACAAGTCGGCGGCGGGCCAACCTAGTCCCGAGGTCGTGGGGACGACCCTATAATCGTCGGACAACCCGGCGGCTGGCCAACTTTGGCCCGTGGTCGTGGGGACGACCCTATAGTCGTCGGACAAGTCGGCGGCTGTCCAACTTTGGCCCGGGGTCGTGGGGACGACCCTATAGACGTCGGACTTGACGGTGGCGGGCCAATCTAGTCCCGGGGTCGTGGGGACGACCCTATAGTCGTCAGACATGTCGGTGGCGAGCCAACCTAGTCCCGGGGTCGTGGGGACGACCCTATAGTCGTCGGACAAGTCGGCGGCGGGCCAACCTAGTCCCGGGGTCGTGGGGATGACCCTATAGTCGTCGGACATGACGGTGGCGGGCCAGTCTAGTCCCGGGTCGTGGGGACGACCCTATAGTCGTCGGACATGTCGGCGGCTGGCCAACTTTGGCCCGCGGTCGTGGGGACGACCCTATAGTCGTCAGACATGACGGTGGCGAGCCAACCTAGTCCCGGGGTCGTGGGGACGACCCTATAGTCGTCGGACATGTCGGCGATTGGCCAACATTGGCCCGGGGTCGTAGGGACGACCCTATAGTCGTCGGACATGTCTGCGGCTGGCCAACCTAGTCCCGAGGTCGTGGGGACGACCCTATAGTCGTCGGACTTGTCGCTGGCGGGCCAATCTAGTCCCGGGGTCGTGGGGACGACCCTATAGTCGTCGGACATGTCGGCGGCTGGCTAACTTTGGCCCGTGGTCGTGGGGACGACCCAATAGTCGTTGGACATGTCGGCGGCTGGCCAACTTTGGGCCGTGGTCGTGGAGACGATGCTATAGTCGTCGGACTTGACGGTGGCGGGCCAATCTAGTCCCGGGGTTGTGGGGACGACCCTATAGTCGTCGGATATGTCGGCGGCTTGCCAAATTTGCCCGGGGTCGTGGGGACGACCCTATAGTCGTCGGACTTGACGGTGGCGGGCCAATCTAGTCCCGGGGTCGTGGGGACGACCCAATAGTCGTTGGACATATCGGCGGCTGGCCAACTTTGGCCCATGGTCGTGGGGACGACCCTATAGTCGTTGGACATGACGGTGGCGGGCCAATCTAGTCCCGGGGTCGTAGGGACGACCCTATAGTCGTCGGACATGTTGGCGATTGGCCAAAATTGGCCCGGGATCGTCGGGACGACCCTATAGTCGTCGGACATGTTGGCGGCTTGTCAGCCTAGTCCCGGGGTCGTGGGTTCGACCCTATAGTCGTCGGACAAGTCGGCGGCGGGCCAACCTTGTCCGGGGGTCGTGGGGACGACCTTATAGTCGTCGGACATGATGGTGGCGGGCCAATCTAGTCCCGGGGTCGTGGGGACGACCCTATAGTCGTCGGACATTTCGGCGGCTTGCCAACTTTGTCCCGGGGTCGTGGGGACGACCCTATAGTCGTCGGTCATGTCGGCGGCATGCCAACTTTGGCCCGGGGTCGTGGGGACGACCCTATAGTCGTTGGACATGACGGTGGCGGGACAATCTAGTCCCGGGGTCGTGGGTACGACCCTATAGTCGTCGGACAAGTCGGCGGCGGGCCAACCTTGTCCCGGGGTCGTGGGGACGACCCTATAGCCGTCGCACATGACGGTGGCGGGCCAATCTAGTCCCGGGGTCGTGGGGACGACCCTATAGTCGTCGGACAAGACGGCGGCTGGATATCCTTGGCTCGCGGTCGTGGGGACGACCCTATAGTCGTCGGACATTTCGGCGGCTTGCCAACTTTGGCCCGGGGTCGTGGGGACGACCCTATAGTCGTCGGACATGTCGGCGGCTGGCCAAACTAGTCCCGAGGTCGTGGGGACGAGCCTATAGTCGTCGGACTTCACGGTGGCGGGCCAATCTAGTCCCGGGGTCGTGGGGACGACCCTACAGTCGTCGGACATTTCGGCGGCGTGCCAACTTTGGCCCGGGGTCGTGGGGACGACCCTATAGTCGTCGGACATTTCGGCGGCATGCCAACTTTGGCTCGGGGTCGTGGGGACGACCCTATAGTCGTCGGACATTTCGGCGGCGTGCCAACTTTGGCCCGGGGTTGTGGGGACGACCCTATAGTCGTCGGACATTTCGGCGGCGTGCCAACTTTGGCCCGGGGTCGTGGGGACGACCCTATAGTTGTCGGACATGACGGCGGCTGGCCGACCTAGTCCCGAGGTCGTGGGGACGACCGTATAGTCGTCGGATATGTTAGCGGCTTGTCAACCTAGTCCCGGGGTCGTGGGGACGACCCTATAGTCGTTGGACATGACGGTGGCCGGCCAATCTAGTGCCGGGGTCGTAGGGACGACCCTATAGTCGTCGGACATGTTGGCGATTGGCCAACATTGGCCCGGCGTCGTCGGGACGGCCCTATAGTCGTCGGACATGTTGGCGGCTTGTCAGCCTAGTCCCGGGGTCGTGGGTACGACCCTATAGTCGTCGGACAAGTCGGCGGCGGGCCAACCTTGTCCCGGGGTCGTGGGGACGACACTATAGTCGTCGGACATGACGGTGGCGGCCAATCTAGTCGCGGGGTCGTGGGGACGACCCTATAGTCGTCGGACAAGACGGCGGCTGGATATTCTTGGCTCGCGGTCGTGGGGACGACCCTATAGTCGTCGGACATTTCGGCGGCTTGCCAACTTTGGCCCGGGGTCGTGGGGACGACCCTATAGTCGTTGAACATGACGGTGGCGGGCCAATCTAGTCCCGGGGTCGTAGGGACGACCCTATAGTCGTCGGACAAGTCGGCGGCGGGCCAACCTTGTCCCGGGGTCGTGGGGACGACCGTATAGTCGTCGGACATGACGGTGGCGGGCCAATCTAGTCCCGGGGTCGTGGGGACGACCCTATAGTCGTCGGACAAGACGGCGGCTGGCCAACTTTGGGCCGTGGTCGTGGAGACGATCCTATAGTCGTCGGACTTGACGGTGGCGGGCCAATCTAGTCGCGGGGTCGTGGGGACGACCCTATAGTCGTCGGACATGACGGTGGCGGGCCAGTCTAGTCCCGGGTCATGGGGACGACCCTATAGTCGTCGGACAAGTCGGCGGCAGGCCAACTTTGGCCCGTGGTCGTGGGGACGACCCTATAGTCGTCGGAAATGACGGTGGCGGGCCAATCTACTCCCGGGGTCGTGGGGACGACCCTACAGTCGTCGGACAAGTCGGCGGCGAGCCAATCTAGTCCCGCGGTCGTGGGGACGACCCTATAGTCGTCGGACAAGTCAGCGGCTGGCCTACATTGGTCCGTGGTCGTGGGGACGACCATATAGTCGTCGGACATGACGGTGGCGGGCCACTCTAGTCCCGGGTCGGGGGACGACCCTATAGTCGTCGGACATGTCGGCGGCTGGCCAACTTTGGCCCGGGGTCGTGGGGACGACCCTATAGTCGTCGGACAAGTCGGCGGCGGGCCAACCTAGTCCCGGGGTCGTGGGGACGACCCTATAGTCGTCGGACAAGTCGGCGGCGGGCCAACCTAGTCCCGAGGTCGTGGGGACGACCCTATAATCGTCGGACAACCCGGCGGCTGGCCAACTTTGGCCCGTGGTCGTGGGGACGACCCTATAGTCGTCGGACAAGTCGGCGGCTGTCCAACTTTGGCCCGGGGTCGTGGGGACGACCCTATAGACGTCGGACTTGACGGTGGCGGGCCAATCTAGTCCCGGGGTCGTGGGGACGACCCTATAGTCGTCAGACATGTCGGTGGCGAGCCAACCTAGTCCCGGGGTCGTGGGGACGACCCTATAGTCGTCGGACAAGTCGGCGGCGGGCCAACCTAGTCCCGGGGTCGTGGGGATGACCCTATAGTCGTCGGACATGACGGTGGCGGGCCAGTCTAGTCCCGGGTCGTGGGGACGACCCTATAGTCGTCGGACATGTCGGCGGCTGGCCAACTTTGGCCCGCGGTCGTGGGGACGACCCTATAGTCGTCAGACATGACGGTGGCGAGCCAACCTAGTCCCGGGGTCGTGGGGACGACCCTATAGTCGTCGGACATGTCGGCGATTGGCCAACATTGGCCCGGGGTCGTAGGGACGACCCTATAGTCGTCGGACATGTCTGCGGCTGGCCAACCTAGTCCCGAGGTCGTGGGGACGACCCTATAGTCGTCGGACTTGTCGCTGGCGGGCCAATCTAGTCCCGGGGTCGTGGGGACGACCCTATAGTCGTCGGACATGTCGGCGGCTGGCTAACTTTGGCCCGTGGTCGTGGGGACGACCCAATAGTCGTTGGACATGTCGGCGGCTGGCCAACTTTGGGCCGTGGTCGTGGAGACGATGCTATAGTCGTCGGACTTGACGGTGGCGGGCCAATCTAGTCCCGGGGTTGTGGGGACGACCCTATAGTCGTCGGATATGTCGGCGGCTTGCCAAATTTGCCCGGGGTCGTGGGGACGACCCTATAGTCGTCGGACTTGACGGTGGCGGGCCAATCTAGTCCCGGGGTCGTGGGGACGACCCAATAGTCGTTGGACATATCGGCGGCTGGCCAACTTTGGCCCATGGTCGTGGGGACGACCCTATAGTCGTTGGACATGACGGTGGCGGGCCAATCTAGTCCCGGGGTCGTAGGGACGACCCTATAGTCGTCGGACATGTTGGCGATTGGCCAAAATTGGCCCGGGATCGTCGGGACGACCCTATAGTCGTCGGACATGTTGGCGGCTTGTCAGCCTAGTCCCGGGGTCGTGGGTTCGGCCCTATAGTCGTCGGACAAGTCGGCGGCGGGCCAACCTTGTCCGGGGGTCGTGGGGACGACCTTATAGTCGTCGGACATGATGGTGGCGGGCCAATCTAGTCCCGGGGTCGTGGGGACGACCCTATAGTCGTCGGACATTTCGGCGGCTTGCCAACTTTGTCCCGGGGTCGTGGGGACGACCCTATAGTCGTCGGTCATTTCGGCGGCATGCCAACTTTGGCCCGGGGTCGTGGGGACGACCCTATAGTCGTTGGACATGACGGTGGCGGGACAATCTAGTCCCGGGGTCGTGGGTACGACCCTATAGTCGTCGGACAAGTCGGCGGCGGGCCAACCTTGTCCCGGGGTCGTGGGGACGACCCTATAGTCGTCGCACATGACGGTGGCGGGCCAATCTAGTCCCGGGGTCGTGGGGACGACCCTATAGTCGTCGGACAAGACGGCGGCTGGATATCCTTGGCTCGCGGTCGTGGGGACGACCCTATAGTCGTCGGACATTTCGGCGGCTTGCCAACTTTGGCCCGGGGTCGTGGGGACGACCCTATAGTCGTCGGACATTTCGGCGGCATGCCAACTTTGGCCCGGGGTCGTGGGGACGACCCTATAGTCGTTGGACAAGACGGTGGCGGGCCAATCTAGTCCCGGGGTCGTAGGGACGACCCTATAGTCGTCGGACAAGGCGGCGGCTGGATATCCTTGGCTCGCGGTCGTGGGGACGACCCTATAGTCGTCGGACATGTCGGCGATTGGCCAACATTGGCCCGGGGTCGTGGGGACGACCCTATAGTCGTCGGACATGTCGGCGGCTGGCCAAACTAGTCCCGAGGTCGTGGGGACGAGCCTATAGTCGTCGGACTTCACGGTGGCGGGCCAATCTAGTCCCGGGGTCGTGGGGACGACCCTACAGTCGTCGGACATTTCGGCGGCGTGCCAACTTTGGCCCGGGGTCGTGGGGACGACCCTATAGTCGTCGGACATTTCGGCGGCATGCCAACTTTGGCTCGGGGTCGTGGGGACGACCCTGTTGTCGTTGGACATGACAGTGGCGGGCCAATCTAGTCCCGGGGTCGTAGGGACGACCGTATAGTCGTCGGACATGTCGGCGATTGGCCAACATTGGCCCGGGGTCGTGGGGACGACCCTATAGTCGTCGGACATGTCGGCGGCTGGCCAAACTAGTCCCGAGGTCGTGGGGACGACCCTATAGTCGTCGGACATGACGGTGGCGGACCAATCTAGCCCCGGGGTCGTGGGGGCGACCCTATAGTCGTCGGACATGTCGGCGACTGTCCAACTTTGGCCCGTGGTCGTGGGGACGACCCTATAGTCGTTGGACATGTCAGCGGCTAGCCAACTTTGGCCCGGTGTCGTGGGGACGACTCTATAGTCGTCGGACATGTCGGCGGCTGGCCAACCTAGACCCGGGGTCGTGGTGACGACCCTATTGTCGTCGGACATGACGGTGGCGGGCCAATCTATTCCCGGGGTCGTACGGACGACCCTATAGTCGTCGGACATGTTGGCGATTGGCCAACTTTGGCCCGGGGTCGTGGGGACGACCCTATAGTCGTCGGACATTTCGGCGGCGTGCCAACTTTGGCCCGGGGTTGTGGGGACGACCCTATAGTCGTCGGACATTTCGGCGGCATGCCAACTTTGGCTCGGGGTCGTGGGGACGACCCTATTGTCGTTGGACATGACGGTGGCGGGCCAATCTAGTCCCGGGGTCGTAGGGACGACCCTATAGTCGTCGGACAAGTCGGCGGCGGGCCAACCTTGTCCCGGGGTCGTGGGGACGACCGTATAGTCGTCGGACATGACGGTGGCGGGCCAATCTAGTCCCGGGGTCGTGGGGACGACCCTATAGTCGTCGGACAAGACGGCGGCTGGCCAACTTTGGGCCGTGGTCGTGGAGACGATCCTATAGTCGTCGGACTTGACGGTGGCGGGCCAATCTAGTCGCGGGGTCGTGGGGACGACCCTATAGTCGTCGGACATGACGGTGGCGGGCCAGTCTAGTCCCGGGTCATGGGGACGACCCTATAGTCGTCGGACAAGTCGGCGGCAGGCCAACTTTGGCCCGTGGTCGTGGGGACGACCCTATAGTCGTCGGAAATGACGGTGGCGGGCCAATCTAGTCCCGGGGTCGTGGGGACGACCCTACAGTCGTCGGACAAGTCGGCGGCGAGCCAATCTAGTCCCGCGGTCGTGGGGACGACCCTATAGTCGTCGGACAAGTCAGCGGCTGGCCTACATTGGTCCGTGGTCGTGGGGACGACCATATAGTCGTCGGACATGACGGTGGCGGGCCACTCTAGTCCCGGGTCGGGGGACGACCCTATAGTCGTCGGACATGTCGGCGGCTGGCCAACTTTGGCCCGGGGTCGTGGGGACGACCCTATAGTCGTCGGACAAGTCGGCGGCGGGCCAACCTAGTCCCGGGGTCGTGGGGACGACCCTATAGTCGTCGGACAAGTCGGCGGCGGGCCAACCTAGTCCCGAGGTCGTGGGGACGACCCTATAATCGTCGGACAACCCGGCGGCTGGCCAACTTTGGCCCGTGGTCGTGGGGACGACCCTATAGTCGTCGGACAAGTCGGCGGCTGTCCAACTTTGGCCCGGGGTCGTGGGGACGACCCTATAGACGTCGGACTTGACGGTGGCGGGCCAATCTAGTCCCGGGGTCGTGGGGACGACCCTATAGTCGTCAGACATGTCGGTGGCGAGCCAACCTAGTCCCGGGGTCGTGGGGACGACCCTATAGTCGTCGGACAAGTCGGCGGCGGGCCAACCTAGTCCCGGGGTCGTGGGGATGACCCTATAGTCGTCGGACATGACGGTGGCGGGCCAGTCTAGTCCCGGGTCGTGGGGACGACCCTATAGTCGTCGGACATGTCGGCGGCTGGCCAACTTTGGCCCGCGGTCGTGGGGACGACCCTATAGTCGTCAGACATGACGGTGGCGAGCCAACCTAGTCCCGGGGTCGTGGGGACGACCCTATAGTCGTCGGACATGTCGGCGATTGGCCAACATTGGCCCGGGGTCGTAGGGACGACCCTATAGTCGTCGGACATGTCTGCGGCTGGCCAACCTAGTCCCGAGGTCGTGGGGACGACCCTATAGTCGTCGGACTTGTCGCTGGCGGGCCAATCTAGTCCCGGGGTCGTGGGGACGACCCTATAGTCGTCGGACATGTCGGCGGCTGGCTAACTTTGGCCCGTGGTCGTGGGGACGACCCAATAGTCGTTGGACATGTCGGCGGCTGGCCAACTTTGGGCCGTGGTCGTGGAGACGATGCTATAGTCGTCGGACTTGACGGTGGCGGGCCAATCTAGTCCCGGGGTTGTGGGGACGACCCTATAGTCGTCGGATATGTCGGCGGCTTGCCAAATTTGCCCGGGGTCGTGGGGACGACCCTATAGTCGTCGGACTTGACGGTGGCGGGCCAATCTAGTCCCGGGGTCGTGGGGACGACCCAATAGTCGTTGGACATATCGGCGGCTGGCCAACTTTGGCCCATGGTCGTGGGGACGACCCTATAGTCGTTGGACATGACGGTGGCGGGCCAATCTAGTCCCGGGGTCGTAGGGACGACCCTATAGTCGTCGGACATGTTGGCGATTGGCCAAAATTGGCCCGGGATCGTCGGGACGACCCTATAGTCGTCGGACATGTTGGCGGTTTGTCAGCCTAGTCCCGGGGTCGTGGGTTCGACCCTATAGTCGTCGGACAAGTCGGCGGCGGGCCAACCTTGTCCGGGGGTCGTGGGGACGACCTTATAGTCGTCGGACATGATGGTGGCGGGCCAATCTAGTCCCGGGGTCGTGGGGACGACCCTATAGTCGTCGGACATTTCGGCGGCTTGCCAACTTTGTCCCGGGGTCGTGGGGACGACCCTATAGTCGTCGGTCATTTCGGCGGCATGCCAACTTTGGCCCGGGGTCGTGGGGACGACCCTATAGTCGTTGGACATGACGGTGGCGGGACAATCTAGTCCCGGGGTCGTGGGTACGACCCTATAGTCGTCGGACAAGTCGGCGGCGGGCCAACCTTGTCCCGGGGTCGTGGGGACGACCCTATAGTCGTCGCACATGACGGTGGCGGGCCAATCTAGTCCCGGGGTCGTGGGGACGACCCTATAGTCGTCGGACAAGACGGCGGCTGGATATCCTTGGCTCGCGGTCGTGGGGACGACCCTATAGTCGTCGGACATTTCGGCGGCTTGCCAACTTTGGCCCGGGGTCGTGGGGACGACCCTATAGTCGTCGGACATTTCGGCGGCATGCCAACTTTGGCCCGGGGTCGTGGGGACGACCCTATAGTCGTTGGACATGACGGTGGCGGGCCAATCTAGTCCCGGGGTCGTAGGGACGACCCTATAGTCGTCGGACAAGGCGGCGGCTGGATATCCTTGGCTCGCGGTCGTGGGGACGACCCTATAGTCGTCGGACATGTCGGCGATTGGCCAACATTGGCCCGGGGTCGTGGGGACGACCCTATAGTCGTCGGACATGTCGGCGGCTGGCCAAACTAGTCCCGAGGTCGTGGGGACGACCCTATAGTCGTCGGACATTTCGGCGGCATGCCAACTTTGGCTCGGGGTCGTGGGGACGACCCTGTTGTCGTTGGACATGACGGTGGCGGGCCAATCTAGTCCCGGGGTCGTAGGGACGACCGTATAGTCGTCGGACATGTCGGCGATTGGCCAACATTGGCCCGGGGTCGTGGGGACGACCCTATAGTCGTCGGACATGTCGGCGGCTGGCCAAACTAGTCCCGAGGTCGTGGGGACGACCCTATAGTCGTCGGACATGACGGTGGCGGACCAATCTAGCCCCGGGGTCGTGGGGGCGACCCTATAGTCGTCGGACATGTCGGCGACTGTCCAACTTTGGCCCGTGGTCGTGGGGACGACCCTATAGTCGTTGGACATGTCAGCGGCTAGCCAACTTTGGCCCGGTGTCGTGGGGACGACTCTATAGTCGTCGGACATGTCGGCGGCTGGCCAACCTAGACCCGGGGTCGTGGTGACGACCCTATTGTCGTCGGACATGACGGTGGCGGGCCAATCTATTCCCGGGGTCGTACGGACGACCCTATAGTCGTCGGACATGTTGGCGATTGGCCAACTTTGGCCCGGGGTCGTGGGGACGACCCTATAGTCGTCGGACATTTCGGCGGCGTGCCAACTTTGGCCCGGGGTTGTGGGGACGACCCTATAGTCGTCGGACATTTCGGCGGCATGCCAACTTTGGCTCGGGGTCGTGGGGACGACCCTATTGTCGTTGGACATGACGGTGGCGGGCCAATCTTGTCCCGTGGTCGTGGGGACGACCCTATAGTCGTCGGACATGTCGGCGATTGGCCAACATTGGCCCGGGATCGTGGGGACGACCCTATAGTCGTCGGACATGTCGGCGGCTGGCCAAACTAGTCCCGAGGTCGTGGGGACGAGCCTATAGTCGTCGGACTTCACGGTGGCGGGCCAATCTAGTCCCGGGGTCGTGGGGACGACCCTACAGTCGTCGGACATTTCGGCGGCGTGCCAACTTTGGCCCGGGGTCGTGGGGACGACCCTATAGTCGTCGGACATTTCGGCGGCATGCCAACTTTGGCTCGGGGTCGTGGGGACGACCCTATAGTCGTCGGACATTTCGGCGGCATGCCACCTTTGGCCCGGGTCCGTGGGTACGACCCTATAGTCGTCGGACAAGTCGGCGGCGGGCCAACCTTGTCCCGGGGTCGTGGGGACGACCCTATAATCGTCGGACATGACGGTGGCGGGCCAATCTAGTCCCGGGTTCGTGGGGACGACCCTATAGTCGTCGGACATTTCGGCGGCTTGTCAACCTAGTCCCGGGGTCGTGGGGACGACCCTATAGTCGTTGGACATGACGGTGGCGGGCCAATCTATTCCCGGGGTCGTACGGACGACCCTATAGTCGTCGGACATGTTGGCGATTGGCCAACATTGGCCCGGGGTCGTGGGGACGACCCTATAGTCGACGGACATGTCGGCGGCTGGCCAACTTTGGCCCGTGGTCGTGGAGACGATCCTATAGTCGTCGGACTTGACGGTGGCGGGCCAATCTAGTCCCGGGGTCGTGGGTACGACCCTGTAGTCGTCGGACAAGTCGGCGGCGGGCCAACCTTGTCCCGGGGTCGTGGGGACGACCCTATAATCGTCGGACATGACGGTGGCGGGCCAATCTAGTCCCGGGGTCGTGGGTACGAACCTATAGTCGTCGGACAAGTCGGCGGCGGGCCAACCTTGTCCCGGGCTCGTGGGGACGACCGTATAGTCGTCGGACATGACGGTGGCGGGCCAATCTAGTCCCGGGGTCGTAGGGACGACCCTATAGTCGTCGGACATGTCGGCGGCTGGCCATCTTTGGCCCGCGGTCGTGGGGACGACCCTATAGTCGTCGGACATTTCGGCCGCTTGCCAACTTTGGCCCGGGGTCGTGGGGACGACCCTATAGTCGTCGGACATGACGGTGGCGGACCAATCTAGTCCCGGGGTCGTGGGGACGACCCTATAGTCGTCGGACATTTCGGCGGCGTGCCAACTTTGGCCCGGGGTCGTGGGGACGACCCTATAGTCGTCGGACATTTCGGCGGCATGCCAACTTTGGCTCGGGGTCGTGGGGACGACCCTATTGTCGTTGGACATGACGGTGGCGGGCCAATCTAGTCCCGGGGTCGTAGGGACGACCCTATAGTCGTCGGACATGTCGGCGATTGGCCAACATTGGCCCGGGGTCGTGGGGACGACCCTATAGTCGTCGGACATGTTGGCGATTAGCCAACATTGGCCCGGGGTCGTGGGGACTACTCTATAGTCGTCGGACATGTTGGCGGCTTGTCAGCCTAGTCCCGGGGTCGTGGGTACGACCCTATAGTCGTCGGACAAGTCGGCGGCGGGCCAACCTTGTCCCGGGGTCGTGGGAACGACCCTATAGTCGTCGGACATGACGGTGGCGGGCCAATCTAGTCCCGGGGTCGTGGGGACGACCCTATAGTCGTCGGACAAGACGGCGGCTGGACATCCTTGGCTCGCGGTCGTGGGGACGACCCTATAGTCGTCGGACATTTCGGCGGCTTGTCAACCTAGTCCCGGGGTCGTGGGGACGACCCTATAGTCGTTGGACATGACGGTGGCGGGCCAATCTAGTCCCGGGGTCGTGGGTACGACCCTATAGTCGTCGGACAAGACGGCGGCTGGACATCCTTGGCTCGCGGTCGTGGGGACGACCCTATAGTCGTCGGACATTTCGGCGGCTTGCCAACTTTGGCCCGGGGTCGTGGGGACGACCCTATAGTCGTCGGACATGTCGGCGGCTGGCTAACTTTGGCCCGTGGTCGTGGGGACGACCCAATAGTCGTTGGACATATCGGCAGCTGGCCAACTTTGGGCCGTGGTCGTGGAGACGATCCTATAGTCGTCGGACTGGACGGTGGCGGGCCAATCTAGTCCCGGGGTCGTGGGGACGACCCTATAGTCGTCGGACATGACGGTGGCGGACCAATCTAGTCCTGGGGTCGTGGGGACGACCCAATAGTCGTCGGACATGTCGGCGGCTTGCCAAATTTGCCCGGGGTCGTGGGGACGACCCTATAGTCGTCGGACTTGACGGTGGCGGGCCAATCTAGTCCCGGGGTCGTGGGGACGACCCAATAGTCGTTGGACATTACGGCGGCTGGCCAACTTTGGCCCATGGTCGTGGGGACGACCCTATAGTCGTTGGACCTGACGGTGGCGGGCCAATCTAGTCCCGGGGTCGTAGGGACGACCCTATAGTCGTCGGACATGTCGGCGGCTTGTCAGCCTAGTCCCGGGGTCGTGGGGACGACCGTATAGTCGTCGGACATGACGGTGGCGGGCCAATCTAGTCCCGGGGTCGTGGGGACGACCCTATAGTCGTCGGACAAGACGGCGGCTGGACATCTTTGGCCCGCGGTCGTGGGGACGACCCTATAGTCGTCGGACATTTCGGCGGCTAGCCAACTTTGGCCCGGGGTCGTGGGGACGACCCTATGGTCGTCGGACATGTCGGCGGCTGGCTAACTTTGGCCCGCGGTCGTGGGGACGACCCAATAGTCGTCGGACAAGACGGCGGCTGGACATCTTTGGCCCGCGGTCGTGGGGACTACCCTATAGTCGTCGGACATTTCGGCGGCTTGCCAACTTTGGCCCGGGGTCGTGGGGACGACCCTATAGTCGTCGGACATGTCGGCGGCTGGCTAACTTTGGCCCGTGGTCGTGGGGACGACCCAATAGTCGTTGGACATGTCGGCGGCTGGCCAACTTTGGGCCGTGGTCGTGGAGACGATCCTATAGTCGTCGGACTGGACGGTGGCGGGCCAATCTAGTCCCGGGGTCGTGGGGACGACCCTATAGTCGTCGGACATGTCGGCGGCTTGTCAGCCTAGTCCCGGGGTCGTGGGGACGACCGTATAGTCGTCGGACATGACGGTGGCGGGCCAGTCTAGTCCCGGGACATGGGGACGACCCTATAGTCGTCGGACAAGTCGGCGGCTGGCCAACTTTGGCCCGTGGTCGTGGGGACGACCCTATAGTCGTCGGAAATGACGGTGGCGGGCCAATCTAGTCCCGGGGTCGTGGGGACGACCCTACAGTCGTCGGACAAGTCGGCGGCGAGCCAATCTAGTCCCGCGGTCGTGGGGACGACCCTATAGTCGTCGGACAAGTCAGCGGCTGGCCTACATTGGTCCGTGGTCGTGGGGACGACCATATAGTCGTCGGACATGACGGTGGCGGGCCGCTCTAGTCCCGGGTCGTGGGGACGACCCTATAGTCGTCGGACATGTCGGCGGCTGGCCAACTTTGGCCCGGGGTCGTGGGGACGACCCTATAGTCGTCGGATATGTCGGCGGCTGGCCAACTTTGGCCCGTGGTCGTGGGGACGATCCTATAGTCGTCGGACTGGACGGTGGCGGGCCAATCTAGTCCCGGGGTCGTGGGGACGACCCTATAGTCGTCGGACATGACGGTGGCGGACCAATCTAGTCCTGGGGTCGTGGGGACGACCCAATAGTCGTCGGACATGTCGGCGGCTTGCCAAATTTGCCCGGGGTCGTGGGGACGACCCTATAGTCGTCGGACTTGACGGTGGCGGGCCAATCTAGTCCCGGGGTCGTGAGGACGACCCAATAGTCGTTGGACATTACGGCGGCTGGCCAACTTTGGCCCATGGTCGTGGGGACGACCCTATAGTCGTTGGACATGACGGTGGCGGGCCAATCTAGTCCCGGGGTCGTAGGGACGACCCTATAGTCGTCGGACATGTCGGCGGCTTGTCAGCCTAGTCCCGGGGTCGTGGGGACGACCGTATAGTCGTCGGACATGACGGTGGCGGGCCAATCTAGTCCCGGGGTCGTGGGGACGACCCTATAGTCGTCGGACATGTCGGCGGCTGGCTAACTTTGGCCCGTGGTCGTGGGGACGACCCAATAGTCGTTGGACATGTCGGCGGCTGGCCAACTTTGGGCCGTGGTCGTGGAGACGATCCTATAGTCGTCGGACTTGACGGTGGCGGGCCAATCTAGACGCGGGGTCGTGGGGACGACCCTATAGTCGTCGGACATGACGGTGGCGGGCCAGTCTAGTCCCGGGACATGGGGACGACCCTATAGTCGTCGGACAAGTCGGCGGCTGGCCAACTTTGGCCCGTGGTCGTGGGGACGACCCTATAGTCGTCGGAAATGACGGTGGCGGGCCAATCTAGTCCCGGGGTCGTGGGGACGACCCTACAGTCGTCGGACATTTCGGCGGCTTGCCAACTTTGGCCCGGGGTCGTGGGGACGACCCTATAGTCGTCGGACATGACGGTGGCGGACCAATCTAGTCCCGGGGTCGTGGGGACGACCCTACAGTCGTCGGACATTTCGGCGCCTTGCCAACTTTGGCCCGGGGTCGTGGGGACGACCCTATAGTCGTCGGACATGACGGTGGCGGACCAATCTAGTCCCGGGGTCGTGGGGAAGACCCTATAGTCGTCGGGCATGTCGGCGGCTGGCCAACTTTGGCCCGTGGTCGTGGGGACGATCCAATAGTCGTCGGACATGTCGGCGGCTGGCTAACTTTGGCCCGGTGTCGTGGGGACGACCCTATAGTCGTCGGACATGTTGGCGATTAGCCAACATTGGCCCGGGGTCGTGGGGACTACTCTATAGTCGTCGGACATGTTGGCGGCTTGTCAGCCTAGTCCCGGGGTCGTGGGTACGACCCTATAGTCGTCGGACAAGTCGGCGGCGGGCCAACCTTGTCCCGGGGTCGTGGGAACGACCCTATAGTCGTCGGACATGACGGTGGCGGGCCAATCTAGTCCCGGGGTCGTGGGGACGACCCTATAGTCGTCGGACAAGACGGCGGCTGGACATCCTTGGCTCGCGGTCGTGGGGACGACCCTATAGTCGTCGGACATTTCGGCGGCTTGTCAACCTAGTCCCGGGGTCGTGGGGACGACCCTATAGTCGTTGGACATGACGGTGGCGGGCCAATCTAGTCCCGGGGTCGTGGGTACGACCCTATAGTCGTCGGACAAGACGGCGGCTGGACATCCTTGGCTCGCGGTCGTGGGGACGACCCTATAGTCGTCGGGCATTTCGGCGGCTTGCCAACTTTGGCCCGGGGTCGTGGGGACGACCCTATAGTCGTCGGACATGTCGGCGGCTGGCTAACTTTGGCCCGTGGTCGTGGGGACGACCCAATAGTCGTTGGACATATCGGCAGCTGGCCAACTTTGGGCCGTGGTCGTGGAGACGATCCTATAGTCGTCGGACAGGACGGTGGCGGGCCAATCTAGTCCCGGGGTCGTGGGGACGACCCTATAGTCGTCGGACATGTCGGCGGCTGGCCAACTTTGGCCCGGGGTCGTGGGGACGACCCTATAGTCGTCGGATATGTCGGCGGCTGGCCAACTTTGGCCCGTGGTCGTGGGGACGATCCTATAGTCGTCGGACTGGACCGTGGCGGGCCAATCTAGTCCCGGGGTCGTGGGGACGACCCTATAGTCGTCGGACATGACGGTGGCGGACCAATCTAGTCCTGGGGTCGTGGGGACGACCCAATAGTCGTCGGACATGTCGGCGGCTTGCCAAATTTGCCCGGGGTCGTGGGGACGACCCTATAGTCGTCGGACTTGACGGTGGCGGGCCAATCTAGTCCCGGGGTCGTGGGGACGACCCAATAGTCGTTGGACATTACGGCGGCTGGCCAACTTTGGCCCATGGTCGTGGGGACGACCCTATAGTCGTTGGACATGACGGTGGCGGGCCAATCTAGTCCCGGGGTCGTAGGGACGACCCTATAGTCGTCGGACATGTCGGCGGCTTGTCAGCCTAGTCCCGGGGTCGTGGGGACGACCGTATAGTCGTCGGACATGACGGTGGCGGGCCAATCTAGTCCCGGGGTCGTGGGGACGACCCTATAGTCGTCGGACATGTCGGCGGCTGGCTAACTTTGGCCCGTGGTCGTGGGGACGACCCAATAGTCGTTGGACATGTCGGCGGCTGGCCAACTTTGGGCCGTGGTCGTGGAGACGATCCTATAGTCGTCGGACTTGACGGTGGCGGGCCAATCTAGACGCGGGGTCGTGGGGACGACCCTATAGTCGTCGGACATGACGGTGGCGGGCCAGTCTAGTCCCGGGACATGGGGACGACCCTATAGTCGTCGGACAAGTCGGCGGCTGGCCAACTTTGGCCCGTGGTCGTGGGGACGACCCTATAGTCGTCGGAAATGACGGTGGCGGGCCAATCTAGTCCCGGGGTCGTGGGGACGACCCTACAGTCGTCGGACAAGTCGGCGGCGAGCCAATCTAGTCCCGCGGTCGTGGGGACGACCCTATAGTCGTCGGACAAGTCAGCGGCTGGCCTACATTGGTCCGTGGTCGTGGGGACGACCATATAGTCGTCGGACATGACGGTGGCGGGCCGCTCTAGTCCCGGGTCGTGGGGACGACCCTATAGTCGTCGGACATGTCGGCGGCTGGCCAACTTTGGCCCGGGGTCGTGGGGACGACCCTATAGTCGTCGGATATGTCGGCGGCTGGCCAACTTTGGCCCGTGGTCGTGGGGACGACCCTATAGTCGTCGGACAAGTCGGCGGCGGGCCAACCTAGTCCCGGGGTCGTGGGGACGACCCTATAATCGTCGGACAAGCCGGCGGCTGGCCAACTTTGGCCCGTGGTCGTGGGAACGACCCTATAGTCGTCGGACAAGTCGGCGGCTGTCCAACTTTGGCCCGGGGTCGTGGGGACGACCCTATAGTCGTCGGACTTGACGGTGGCGGGCCAATCTAGTCCCGGGGTCGTGGGGACGACCCTATAGTCGTCAGACATGTCGGTGGCGAGCCAACCTAGTCCCGGGGTCGTGGGGACGACCCTATAGTCGTCGGACAAGTCGGCGGCGGGCCAACCTAGTCCCGGGGTCGTGGGGATGACCCTATAGTCGTCGGACATGACGGTGGCGGGCCAGTCTAGTCCCGGGTCGTGGGGACGACCCTATAGTCGTCGGACATGTCGGCGGCTGGCCAACTTTGGCCCGCGGTCGTGGGGACGACCCTATAGTCGTCGGACAAGTCGGCGGCTGTCCAACTTTGGCCCGGGGTCGTGGGGACGACCCTATAGTCGTCGGACATGACGGTGGCGGACCAATCTAGTCCCGGGGTCGTGGGGACGACCCTACAGTCGTCGGACATTTCGGCGCCTTGCCAACTTTGGCCCGGGGTCGTGGGGACGACCCTATAGTCGTCGGACATGACGGTGGCGGACCAATCTAGTCCCGGGGTCGTGGGGACGACCCTATAATCGTCGGGCATGTCGGCGGCTGGCCAACTTTGGCCCGTGGTCGTGGGGACGATCCAATAGTCGTCGGACATGTCGGCGGCTGGCTAACTTTGGCCCGGTGTCGTGGGGACGACCCTATAGTCGTCGGACATGTTGGCGATTGGCCAACATTGGCCCGGGGTCGTGGGGACTACTCTATAGTCGTCGGACATGTTGGCGGCTTGTCAGCCTAGTCCCGGGGTCGTGGGTACGACCCTATAGTCGTCGGACAAGTCGGCGGCGGGCCAACCTTGTCCCGGGTTCGTGGGGACGACCCTATAGTCGTCGGACATGACGGTGGCGGGCCAATCTAGTCCCGGGGTCGTGGGGACGACCCTATAGTCGTCGGACAAGACGGCGGCTGGACATCCTTGGCTCGCGGTCGTGGGGACGACCCTATAGTCGTCGGACATTTCGGCGGCTTGTCAACCTAGTCCCGGGGTCGTGGGGACGACCCTATAGTCGTCGGACATGTCGGCGGCTGGCCAAACTAGTCCCGAGGTCGTGGGGACGACCCTATAGTCGACGGACATGTCGGCGGCTGGCCAACTTTGGCCCGTGGTCGTGGAGACGAACCTATAGTCGTCGGACTTGACGGTGGCGGGCCAATCTAGTCCCGGGGTTGTGGGGACGACCCTATAGTCGTCGGACATTTCGGCGGCTTGCCAACTTTGGCCCGGGGTCGTGGGGACGACCCTATAGTCGTCGGACATGACGGCGGCTGGCCGACCTAGTCCCGAGGTCGTGGGGACGACCGTATAGTCGTCGGATATGTTGGCGGCTTGTCAACCTAGTCCCGGGGTCGCGGGGACGACCCTATAGTCGTTGGACATGACGGTGGCCGGCCAATCTAGTGCCGGGGTCGTAGGGACGACCCTATAGTCGTCGGACATGTTGGCGGCTTGTCAGCCTAGTCCCGGGGTCGTGGGTACGACCCTATAGTCGTCGGACAAGTCGGCGGCGGGCCAACCTTGTCCCGGGGTCGTGGGGACGACACTATAGTCGTCGGACATGACGGTGGCGGGCCAATCTAGTCCCGGGGTCGTGGGGACGACCCTACAGTCGTCGGACATTTCGGCGGCTTGCCAACTTTGGCCCGGGGTCATGGGGACTACCCTATAGTCGTCGGACATGACGGTGGCATGCCAACTTTGGCCCGTGGTCGTGGGGACGATCCAATAGTCGTCGGACATGTCGACGGCTGGCCAACTTTGGCCCGTGGTCGTGGGGACGACCCTATAGTCGTTGGACATGTCAGCGGCTGGCCAACTTTGGCCCGTGGTCGTGGGGACGACCCTATAGTCGTCGGACATGTCGGCGGCTGGCCAACTTTGGCCCGGGGTCGTGGGGACGACCCTATAGTCGTCGGATATGTCGGCGGCTGGCCAACTTTGGCCCGTGGTCGTGGGGACGACCCTATAGTCGTCGGACAAGTCGGCGGCGGGCCAACCTAGTCCCGGGGTCGTGGGGACGACCCTATAATCGTCGGACAAGCCGGCGGCTGGCCAACTTTGGCCCGTGGTCGTGGGAACGACCCTATAGTCGTCGGACAAGTCGGCGGCTGTCCAACTTTGGCCCGGGGTCGTGGGGACGACCCTATAGTCGTCGGACTTGACGGTGGCGGGCCAATCTAGTCCCGGGGTCGTGGGGACGACCCTATAGTCGTCAGACATGTCGGTGGCGAGCCAACCTAGTCCCGGGGTCGTGGGGACGACCCTATAGTCGTCGGACAAGTCGGCGGCGGGCCAACCTAGTCCCGGGGTCGTGGGGATGACCCTATAGTCGTCGGACATGACGGTGGCGGGCCAGTCTAGTCCCGGGTCGTGGGGACGACCCTATAGTCGTCGGACATGTCGGCGGCTGGCCAACTTTGGCCCGCGGTCGTGGGGACGACCCTATAGTCGTCGGACAAGTCGGCGGCTGTCCAACTTTGGCCCGGGGTCGTGGGGACGACCCTATAGTCGTCGGACATGACGGTGGCGGACCAATCTAGTCCCGGGGTCGTGGGGACGACCCTACAGTCGTCGGACATTTCGGCGCCTTGCCAACTTTGGCCCGGGGTCGTGGGGACGACCCTATAGTCGTCGGACATGACGGTGGCGGACCAATCTAGTCCCGGGGTCGTGGGGACGACCCTATAATCGTCGGGCATGTCGGCGGCTGGCCAACTTTGGCCCGTGGTCGTGGGGACGATCCAATAGTCGTCGGACATGTCGGCGGCTGGCTAACTTTGGCCCGGTGTCGTGGGGACGACCCTATAGTCGTCGGACATGTTGGCGATTGGCCAACATTGGCCCGGGGTCGTGGGGACTACTCTATAGTCGTCGGACATGTTGGCGGCTTGTCAGCCTAGTCCCGGGGTCGTGGGTACGACCCTATAGTCGTCGGACAAGTCGGCGGCGGGCCAACCTTGTCCCGGGTTCGTGGGGACGACCCTATAGTCGTCGGACATGACGGTGGCGGGCCAATCTAGTCCCGGGGTCGTGGGGACGACCCTATAGTCGTCGGACAAGACGGCGGCTGGACATCCTTGGCTCGCGGTCGTGGGGACGACCCTATAGTCGTCGGACATTTCGGCGGCTTGTCAACCTAGTCCCGGGGTCGTGGGGACGACCCTATAGTCGTCGGACATGTCGGCGGCTGGCCAAACTAGTCCCGAGGTCGTGGGGACGACCCTATAGTCGACGGACATGTCGGCGGCTGGCCAACTTTGGCCCGTGGTCGTGGAGACGAACCTATAGTCGTCGGACTTGACGGTGGCGGGCCAATCTAGTCCCGGGGTTGTGGGGACGACCCTATAGTCGTCGGACATTTCGGCGGCTTGCCAACTTTGGCCCGGGGTCGTGGGGACGACCCTATAGTCGTCGGACATGACGGCGGCTGGCCGACCTAGTCCCGAGGTCGTGGGGACGACCGTATAGTCGTCGGATATGTTGGCGGCTTGTCAACCTAGTCCCGGGGTCGCGGGGACGACCCTATAGTCGTTGGACATGACGGTGGCCGGCCAATCTAGTGCCGGGGTCGTAGGGACGACCCTATAGTCGTCGGACATGTTGGCGGCTTGTCAGCCTAGTCCCGGGGTCGTGGGTACGACCCTATAGTCGTCGGACAAGTCGGCGGCGGGCCAACCTTGTCCCGGGGTCGTGGGGACGACACTATAGTCGTCGGACATGACGGTGGCGGGCCAATCTAGTCCCGGGGTCGTGGGGACGACCCTACAGTCGTCGGACATTTCGGCGGCTTGCCAACTTTGGCCCGGGGTCATGGGGACTACCCTATAGTCGTCGGACATGACGGTGGCATGCCAACTTTGGCCCGTGGTCGTGGGGACGATCCAATAGTCGTCGGACATGTCGACGGCTGGCCAACTTTGGCCCGTGGTCGTGGGGACGACCCTATAGTCGTTGGACATGTCAGCGGCTGGCCAACTTTGGCCCGTGGTCGTGGGGACGACCCTATAGTCGTTGGACATGTCAGCGGCTGGCCAACTTTGGCCCGGTGTCGTGGGGACGACTCTATAGTCGTCGGATATGTCGGCGGCTGGCCAACCTAGACCCGGGGTCGTGGGGACGACCCTATTGTCTTCGGACATGACGGTGGCGGGCCAATCTATTCCCGGGGTCGTACGGACGACCCTATAGTCGTCGGACATTTTGGCGATTGGCCAACATTGGCCCGGGGTCGTGGGGACGACTCTATAGTCGTCGGACATGTTGGCGGCTTGTCAGCCTAGTCCCGGGGTCGTGGGGACGACCCTATAGTCGTCGGACATTTCGGCGGCTTGCCAACTTTGGCCCGGGGTCGTGGGGACGACCCTATAGTCGACGGACATGTCGGCGGCTGGCCAACTTTGGCCCGTGGTCGTGGAGACGATCCTATACTCGTCGGACTTGACGGTGGCGGGCCAATCTAGTCCGGGGTTGTGGGGACGACCCTATAGTCGTCGGACATTTCGGCGGCTTGCCAACTTTGGCCCGGGGTCGTGGGGACGACCCTATAGTCGTCGGACATGTCGGCGGCTGGCCGACCTAGTCCCGAGGTCGTGGGGACGACCGTATAGTCGTCGGATATGTTGGCGGCTTGTCAACCTAGTCCCGGGGTCGTGGGGACGACCCTATAGTCGTTGGACATGACGGTGGCGGCCAATCAAGTGCCGGGGTCGTAGGGACGACCCTATAGTCGTCGGACATGTTGGTGATTGGCCAACATTGGCCCGGGGTCGTCGGGACGACCCTATAGTCGTCGGACATGTTGGCGGTTTGTCAGCCTAGTCCCGGGGTCGTGGGTACGACCCTATAGTCGTCGGACAAGTCGGCGGCGGGCCAACCTTGTCCCGGGGTCGTGGGGACGACCCTATAGTCGTCGGACATGACGGTGGCGGGCCAATCTAGTCCCGGGGTCGTGGGGACGACCCTATAGTCGTCGGACAAGACGGCGGCTGGATATTCTTGGCTCGCGGTCGTGGGGACGACCCTATAGTCGTCGGACATTTCGGCGGCTTGCCAACTTTGGCCCGGGGTCGTGGGGACGACCCTATAGTCGTCGGACATTTCGGCGGCATGCCAACTTTGGCCCGGGGTCGTGGGGACGACCCTATAGTCGTTGGACATGACGGTGGCGGGCCAATCTAGTCCCGGGGTCGTAGGGACGACCCTATAGTCGTCGGACATGTCGGCGATTGGCCAACATTGGCCCGGGGTCGTGGGGACGACCCTATAGTCGTCGGACATGTCGGCGGCTGGCCAACCTAGTCACGAGGTCGTGGGGACGACCCTATAATCGTCGGGCATGTCGGCGGCTGGCCAACTTTGGCCCGTGGTCGTGGGGACGATCCAATAGTCGTCGGACATGTCGGCGGCTGGCTAACTTTGGCCCGGTGTCGTGGGGACGACCCTATAGTCGTCGGACATGTTGGCGATTGGCCAACATTGGCCCGGGGTCGTGGGGACTACTCTATAGTCGTCGGACATGTTGGCGGCTTGTCAGCCTAGTCCCGGGGTCGTGGGTACGACCCTATAGTCGTCGGACAAGTCGGCGGCGGGCCAACCTTGTCCCGGGTTCGTGGGGACGACCCTATAGTCGTCGGACATGACGGTGGCGGGCCAATCTAGTCCCGGGGTCGTGGGGACGACCCTATAGTCGTCGGACAAGACGGCGGCTGGACATCCTTGGCTCGCGGTCGTGGGGACGACCCTATAGTCGTCGGACATTTCGGCGGCTTGTCAACCTAGTCCCGGGGTCGTGGGGACGACCCTATAGTCGTCGGACATGTCGGCGGCTGGCCAAACTAGTCCCGAGGTCGTGGGGACGACCCTATAGTCGTCGGACTTCACGGTGGCGGGCCAATCTAGTCCCGGGGTCGTGGGGACGACCCTACAGTCGTCGGACATTTCGGCGGCTTGCCAACTTTGGCCCGTGGTCGTGGGGACGATCCAATAGTCGTCGGACATGTCGACGGCTGGCCAACTTTGGCCCGTGGTCGTGGGGACGACCCTATAGTCGTTGGACATGTCAGCGGCTGGCCAACTTTGGCCCGTGGTCGTGGGGACGACCCTATTGTCTTCGGACATGACGGTGGCGGGCCAATCTATTCCCGGGGTCGTACGGACGACCCTATAGTCGTCGGACATGTCGGCGGCTGGCCAACTTTGGCCCGTGGTCGTGGGGACGATCCAATAGTCACCGGACATGTCGGCGGCTGGCCAACTTTGGCCCGTGGTCGTGGGGACGACCCTATAGTCGTTGGACATGTCAGCGGCTGGCCAACTTTGGCCCGGTGTCGTGGGGACGACTCTATAGTCGTCGGACATGTCGGCGGCTGGCCAACCTAGACCCGGGGTCGTGGGGACGACCCTATTGTCGTCGGACATGACGGTGGCGGGCCAATCTATTCCCGGGGTCGTACGGACGACCCTATAGTCGTCGGACATGTTGGCGATTGGCCAACTTTGGCTCGGGGTCGTGGGGACGACCCTATAGTCGTCGGACATTTCGGCGGCTGGTCAACCTAGTCCCGGGGTCGTGGGGACGACCCTATAGTCGTTGGACATGACGGTGGCGGGCCAATCTAGTCCCGGGGTCGTGGGGACGACCCTATAGTCGTCGGACAAGACGGCGGCTGGACATCTTTGGCCCGCGGTCGTGGGGACGACCCTATAGTCGTCGGACATTTCGGCGGCCTGCCAACTTTGGCCCGGGGTCGTGGGGACGACCCTATAGTCGTCGGACATGACGGTGGCGGACCAATCTAGTCCCGGGGTCGTGGGGGCGACCCTATAGTCGTCGGACATGCCGGCGGCTGGCCAACTTTGGCTCGCGGTCGTGGGGACGACCCTATAGTCGTCGGACATTTCGGCGGCTTGTCAACCTAGTCCCGGGGTCGTGGAGACGATCCTATAGTCGTCGGACTTGACGGTGGCGGGCCAATCTAGTCCCGGGGTTGTGGGGACGACCCTATAGTCGTCGGATATGTCGGCGGCTTGCCAAATTTGCCCGGGGTCGTGGGGACGACCCTATAGTCGTCGGACTTGACGGTGGCGGGCCAATCTAGTCCCGGGGTCGTGGGGACGACCCAATAGTCGTTGGACATTACGGCGGCTGGCCAACTTTGGCCCATGGTCGTGGGGACGACCCTATAGTCGTTGGACATGACGGTGGCGGGCCAATCTAGTCCCGGGGTCGTAGGGAAGACCCTATAGTCGTCGGACATGTCGGCGATTGGCCAACATTGGCCCGGGGTCGTGGGGACGACCCTATAGTCGACGGACATGTCGGCGGCTGGCCAACTTTGGCCCGTGGTCGTGGAGACGATCCTATAGTCGTCGGACTTGACGGTGGCGGGCCAATCTAGTCCCGGGGTTGTGGGGACGACCCTATAGTCGTCGGACATTTCGGCGGCTTGCCAACTTTGGCCCGGGGTCGTGGGGACGACCCTATAGTCGTCGGACATGACGGCGGCTGGCCGACCTAGTCCCGAGGTCGTGGGGACGACCGTATAGTCGTCGGATATGTTGGCGGCTTGTCAACCTAGTCCCGGGGTCGCGGGGACGACACTATAGTCGTTGGACATGACGGTGGCCGGCCAATCTAGTGCCGGGGTCGTAGGGACGACCCTACAGTCGTCGGACATGTTGGCGGCTTGTCAGCCTAGTCCCGGGGTCGTGGGTACGACCCTATAGTCGTCGGACAAGTCGGCGGCGGGCCAATCTAGTCCCGGGGTCGTGGGGACGACCCAATAGTCGTTGGACATTACGGCGGCTGGCCAACTTTGGCCCATGGTCGTGGGGACGACCCTATAGTCGTTGGACATGACGGTGGCGGGCCAATCTAGTCCCGGGGTCGTAGGGAAGACCCTATAGTCGTCGGACATGTCGGCGATTGGCCAACATTGGCCCGGGGTCGTGGGGACGACCCTATAGTCGACGGACATGTCGGCGGCTGGCCAACTTTGGCCCGTGGTCGTGGAGACGATCCTATAGTCGTCGGACTTGACGGTGGCGGGCCAATCTAGTCCCGGGGTTGTGGGGACGACCCTATAGTCGTCGGACATTTCGGCGGCTTGCCAACTTTGGCCCGGGGTCGTGGGGACGACCCTATAGTCGTCGGACATGACGGCGGCTGGCCGACCTAGTCCCGAGGTCGTGGGGACGACCGTATAGTCGTCGGACATTTCGGCGGCTTGCCAACTTTGACCCGGGGTCTTGGGGACGACCCTATAGTCGTTGGACATTTCGGCGGCATGCCAACTTTGGCCCGGGGTCGTGGGGACTACCCTATAGTCGTTGGACATGACGGTGGCGGGCCAATCTAGTCCCGGGGTCGTAGGGACGACCCTATAGTCGTCGGACATGTCGGCGGCTGGCCAACCTAGTCCCGAGGTCGTGGGGACAACCCTATAGTCGTCGGACTTTACGGTGGCGGGCCAATCTAGACCCGGGGTCGTGGGGACGACCCTACAGTCGTCGGACATTTCGGCGGCTTGCCAACTTTGGCCCGGGGTCGTGGGGACGGCCCTATAGTCGTCGGACATGACGGTGGCGGACCAATCTAGTCCCGGGGTCGTGGGGGCGACCCTATAGTCGTCGGACATGCCGGCGGCTGGCCAACTTTGGCTCGCGGTCGTGGGGACGACCCTATAGTCGTCGGACATTTCGGCGGCTTGTCAACCTAGTCCCGGGGTCGTGGAGACGATCCTATAGTCGTCGGACTTGACGGTGGCGGGCCAATCTAGTCCCGGGGTTGTGGGGACGACCCTATAGTCGTCGGATATGTTGGCGGCTTGCCAAATTTGCCCGGGGTCGTGGGGACGACCCTATAGTCGTCGGACTTGACGGTGGCGGGCCAATCTAGTCCCGGGGTCGTGGGGACGACCCTATAGTCGTCGGACATTACGGCGGCTGGCCAACTTTGGCCCGTGGTCGTGGGGACAACCCTATAGTCGTCGGACTTTACGGTGGCGGGCCAATCTAGACCCGGGGTCGTGGGGACGACCCTACAGTCGTCGGACATTTCGGCGGCTTGCCAACTTTGGCCCATGGTCGTGGGGACGACCCTATAGTCGTTGGACATGACGGTGGCGGGCCAATCTAGTCCCGGGGTCGTAGGGAAGACCCTATAGTCGTCGGACATGTCGGCGATTGGCCAACATTGGCCCGGGGTCGTGGGGACGACCCTATAGTCGACGGACATGTCGGTGGCATGCCAACTTTGGCCCGTGGTCGTGGGGACGATCCAATAGTCGTCGGACATGTCGACGGCTGGCCAACTTTGGCCCGTGGTCGTGGGGACGACCCTATAGTCGTTGGACATGTCAGCGGCTGGCCAACTTTGGCCCGTGGTCGTGGGGACGACCCTATAGTCGTTGGACATGTCAGCGGCTGGCCAACTTTGGCCCGGTGTCGTGGGGACGACTCTATAGTCGTCGGATATGTCGGCGGCTGGCCAACCTAGACCCGGGGTCGTGGGGACGACCCTATTGTCTTCGGACATGACGGTGGCGGGCCAATCTATTCCCGGGGTCGTACGGACGACCCTATAGTCGTCGGACATTTTGGCGATTGGCCAACATTGGCCCGGGGTCGTGGGGACGACTCTATAGTCGTCGGACATGTTGGCGGCTTGTCAGCCTAGTCCCGGGGTCGTGGGGACGACCCTATAGTCGTCGGACATTTCGGCGGCTTGCCAACTTTGGCCCGGGGTCGTGGGGACGACCCTATAGTCGACGGACATGTCGGCGGCTGGCCAACTTTGTCCCGTGGTCGTGGAGACGATCCTATACTCGTCGGACTTGACGGTGGCGGGCCAATCTAGTCCGGGGTTGTGGGGACGACCCTATAGTCGTCGGACATTTCGGCGGCTTGCCAACTTTGGCCCGGGGTCGTGGGGACGACCCTATAGTCGTCGGACATGTCGGCGGCTGGCCGTCCTAGTCCCGAGGTCGTGGGGACGACCGTATAGTCGTCGGATATGTTGGCGGCTTGTCAACCTAGTCCCGGGGTCGTGGGGACGACCCTATAGTCGTTGGACATGACGGTGGCGGCCAATCAAGTGCCGGGGTCGTAGGGACGACCCTATAGTCGTCGGACATGTTGGTGATTGGCCAACATTGGCCCGGGGTCGTCGGGACGACCCTATAGTCGTCGGACATGTTGGCGGTTTGTCAGCCTAGTCCCGGGGTCGTGGGTACGACCCTATAGTCGTCGGACAAGTCGGCGGCGGGCCAACCTTGTCCCGGGGTCGTGGGGACGACCCTATAGTCGTCGGACATGACGGTGGCGGGCCAATCTAGTCCCGGGGTCGTGGGGACGACCCTATAGTCGTCGGACAAGACGGCGGCTGGATATTCTTGGCTCGCGGTCGTGGGGACGACCCTATAGTCGTCGGACATTTCGGCGGCTTGCCAACTTTGGCCCGGGGTCGTGGGGACGACCCTATAGTCGTCGGACATTTCGGCGGCATGCCAACTTTGGCCCGGGGTCGTGGGGACGACCCTATAGTCGTTGGACATGACGGTGGCGGGCCAATCTAGTCCCGGGGTCGTAGGGACGACCCTATAGTCGTCGGACATGTCGGCGATTGGCCAACATTGGCCCGGGGTCGTGGGGACGACCCTATAGTCGTCGGACATGTCGGCGGCTGGCCAACCTAGTCACGAGGTCGTGGGGACGACCCTATAATCGTCGGGCATGTCGGCGGCTGGCCAACTTTGGCCCGTGGTCGTGGGGACGATCCAATAGTCGTCGGACATGTCGGCGGCTGGCTAACTTTGGCCCGGTGTCGTGGGGACGACCCTATAGTCGTCGGACATGTTGGCGATTGGCCAACATTGGCCCGGGGTCGTGGGGACTACTCTATAGTCGTCGGACATGTTGGCGGCTTGTCAGCCTAGTCCCGGGGTCGTGGGTACGACCCTATAGTCGTCGGACAAGTCGGCGGCGGGCCAACCTTGTCCCGGGTTCGTGGGGACGACCCTATAGTCGTCGGACATGACGGTGGCGGGCCAATCTAGTCCCGGGGTCGTGGGGACGACCCTATAGTCGTCGGACAAGACGGCGGCTGGACATCCTTGGCTCGCGGTCGTGGGGACGACCCTATAGTCGTCGGACATTTCGGCGGCTTGTCAACCTAGTCCCGGGGTCGTGGGGACGACCCTATAGTCGTCGGACATGTCGGCGGCTGGCCAAACTAGTCCCGAGGTCGTGGGGACGACCCTATAGTCGTCGGACTTCACGGTGGCGGGCCAATCTAGTCCCGGGGTCGTGGGGACGACCCTACAGTCGTCGGACATTTCGGCGGCTTGCCAACTTTGGCCCGGGGTCGTGGGGACGACCCTATAGTCGTCGGACATGACGGTGGCGGACCAATCTAGTCCCGGGGTCGTGGGGACGACCCTATAGTCGTCGGACATGTCGGCGGCTGGCCAACTTTGGCCCGTGGTCGTGGGGACGATCCAATAGTCACCGGACATGTCGGCGGCTGGCCAACTTTGGCCCGTGGTCGTGGGGACGACCCTATAGTCGTTGGACATGTCAGCGGCTGGCCAACTTTGGCCCGGTGTCGTGGGGACGACTCTATAGTCGTCGGACATGTCGGCGGCTGGCCAACCTAGACCCGGGGTCGTGGGGACGACCCTATTGTCGTCGGACATGACGGTGGCGGGCCAATCTATTCCCGGGGTCGTACGGACGACCCTATAGTCGTCGGACATGTTGGCGATTGGCCAACTTTGGCTCGGGGTCGTGGGGACGACCCTATAGTCGTCGGACATTTCGGCGGCTGGTCAACCTAGTCCCGGGGTCGTGGAGACGATCCTATAGTCGTCGGACTTGACGGTGGCGGGCCAATCTAGTCCCGGGGTTGTGGGGACGACCCTATAGTCGTCGGATATGTCGGCGGCTTGCCAAATTTGCCCGGGGTCGTGGGGACGACCCTATAGTCGTCGGACTTGACGGTGGCGGGCCAATCTAGTCCCGTGGTCGTGGGGACGATCCAATAGTCACCGGACATGTCGGCGGCTGGCCAACTTTGGCCCGTGGTCGTGGGGACGACCCTATAGTCGTTGGACATGTCAGCGGCTGGCCAACTTTGGCCCGGTGTCGTGGGGACGACCCTATAGTCGTTGGACATGACGGTGGCGGGCCAACTTTGGCTCGCGGTCGTGGGGACGACCCTATAGTCGTCGGACATTTCGGCGGCTTGTCAACCTAGTCCCGGGGTCGTGGAGACGATCCTATAGTCGTCGGACTTGACGGTGGCGGGCCAATCTAGTCCCGGGGTTGTGGGGACGACCCTATAGTCGTCGGATATGTCGGCGGCTTGCCAAATTTGCCCGGGGTCGTGGGGACGACCCTATAGTCGTCGGACTTGACGGTGGCGGGCCAATCTAGTCCCGGGGTCGTGGGGACGACCCAATAGTCGTTGGACATTACGGCGGCTGGCCAACCTAGTCCCGAGGTCGTGGGGACGACCCTATAGTCGTCGGACATGTCGGCGGCTGGCCGTCCTAGTCCCGAGGTCGTGGGGACGACCGTATAGTCGTCGGATATGTTGGCGGCTTGTCAACCTAGTCCCGGGGTCGTGGGGACGACCCTATAGTCGTTGGACATGACGGTGGCGGCCAATCAAGTGCCGGGGTCGTAGGGACGACCCTATAGTCGTCGGACATGTTGGTGATTGGCCAACATTGGCCCGGGGTCGTCGGGACGACCCTATAGTCGTCGGACATGTTGGCGGTTTGTCAGCCTAGTCCCGGGGTCGTGGGTACGACCCTATAGTCGTCGGACAAGTCGGCGGCGGGCCAACCTTGTCCCGGGGTCGTGGGGACGACCCTATAGTCGTCGGACATGACGGTGGCGGGCCAATCTAGTCCCGGGGTCGTGGGGACGACCCTATAGTCGTCGGACAAGACGGCGGCTGGATATTCTTGGCTCGCGGTCGTGGGGACGACCCTATAGTCGTCGGACATTTCGGCGGCTTGCCAACTTTGGCCCGGGGTCGTGGGGACGACCCTATAGTCGTTGGACATTTCGGCGGCATGCCAACTTTGGCCCGGGGTCGTGGGGACGACCCTATAGTCGTTGGACATGACGGTGGCGGGCCAATCTAGTCCCGGGGTCGTAGGGACGACCCTATAGTCGTCGGACATGTCGGCGATTGGCCAACATTGGCCCGGGGTCGTGGGGACGACCCTATAGTCGTCGGACATGTCGGCGGCTGGCCAACCTAGTCACGAGGTCGTGGGGACGACCCTATAATCGTCGGGCATGTCGGCGGCTGGCCAACTTTGGCCCGTGGTCGTGGGGACGACCCTATAGTCGTCGGACATGTTGGCGATTGGCCAACATTGGCCCGGGGTCGTGGGGACTACTCTATAGTCGTCGGACATGTTGGCGGCTTGTCAGCCTAGTCCCGGGGTCGTGGGTACGACCCTATAGTCGTCGGACAAGTCGGCGGCGGGCCAACCTTGTCCCGGGTTCGTGGGGACGACCCTATAGTCGTCGGACATGACGGTGGCGGGCCAATCTAGTCCCGGGGTCGTGGGGACGACCCTATAGTCGTCGGACAAGACGGCGGCTGGACATCCTTGGCTCGCGGTCGTGGGGACGACCCTATAGTCGTCGGACATTTCGGCGGCTTGTCAACCTAGTCCCGGGGTCGTGGGGACGACCCTATAGTCGTCGGACATGTCGGCGGCTGGCCAAACTAGTCCCGAGGTCGTGGGGACGACCCTATAGTCGTCGGACTTCACGGTGGCGGGCCAATCTAGTCCCGGGGTCGTGGGGACGACCCTACAGTCGTCGGACATTTCGGCGGCTTGCCAACTTTGGCCCGGGGTCGTGGGGACGACCCTATAGTCGTCGGACATGACGGTGGCGGACCAATCTAGTCCCGGGGTCGTGGGGACGACCCTATAGTCGTCGGACACTTCGGCGGCTTGCCAACTTTGGCCCGGGGTCGTGGGCACGACGCTATAGTCGTCGGACATGTTGCCGGCTGGTCAACCTAGTCCCGGGGTCGTGGGGACGACCCTATAGTCGTCGGGCAATTCGGCAGCTTGCCAACTTTGGCCCGGGGTCGTGGGGACGACCCTATAGTTGTCGGACACGTCGGCGGCGTGTCTACCTAGTCCCGGAGTCGTGGGGACGACCCTATAGTCGTCGGACATTTCGGCGGCTGGCCAGCATTGGCCCGGGGTCGTGGGGACGGCCCAATAGTCGTTGAACATGTCGGCGGCGGGCCATCCTAGCCCCGGGGTCGTGGGGACGACCCTATTGTCGTCGGACATGACGGTGGCGGGCCAATCTAGTCCCGGGGTCGTGGGGACGACCCTATAGTCGTCGGACAAGTCGGCGGCGAGCCAACCTACTCCGGGGGTCGTGGGGACGAACCTATAGTCGTCGGACATGTCGGCGGCGAGCCAATCTAGTCCCGGGGTTGTGGGGACGACCCTATAGTCGTCGGACACTTCGGCGGCTTGCCAACTTTGGCCGGGGTCGTGGGCACGACGCTATAGTCGTCGGACATGTTGCCGGCTGGTCAACCTAGTCCCGGGGTCGTGGGGACGACCCTATAGTCGTCGGGCAATTCGGCAGCTTGCCAACTTTGGCCCGGGGTCGTGGGGACGACCCTATTGTCGTCGGACATGGCGGTGGCGGCCCAATCTAGTCCCGTGGTCGTGGGGACGACCCTATAGTCGTCGGACATTTCGGCGGCTGGCCAGCATTGGCCCGGGGTCGTGGGGACGGCCCAATAGTCGTTGAACATGTCGGCGGCGGGCCATCCTAGCCCCGGGGTCGTGGGGACGACCCTATTGTCGTCGGACATGACGGTGGCGGGCCAATCTAGTCCTGGGGTCGTGGGGACGACCCCATAGTCGTCGGACAAGTCGGCGGCTGGCCAACATTAGCCCGGGGTCGTGTGGACGACCCAATAGTCGTTGAACATGTCGGCGGCGGGCCATCCTAGCCCCGGGGTCGTGGGGACGACCCTATTGTCGTCGGACATGACGGTGGCGGGCCAATCTAGTCCTGGGGTCGTGGGGACGACCCCATAGTCGTCGGACAAGTCGGCGGCTGGCCAACTTTGGCCCGTGGTCGTGGGGACGACCCTATAGTCGTCGGACAAGTCAGCGGCTGGTCAACTTTGGCCCGTGGTCGTGGGGACGGCCCAATAGTCGTTGAACATGTCGGCGGCTGGCCAACATTGGCCCGGGGTCGTGGGGACGACCCCATTGTCGTCGGACATGACGGTGGCGGGCCAATCTAGTCCCGGGGCCGTGGGGGCGACCCTGTAGTCGTCGGACATGTCGGCAGCTGGCCAACTTTGGCCCGTGGTCGTGGGGACGATCCAATAGTCGTCGGACATGTCGGCGGCTGGCCAACTTTGGCGCGTGGGCGTGGGGACGATCCGATTGTCGTCGGACATGTCGGCGGCTGGCCAACCTAGACCCGGGGTCGTGGGGACGACCCTATTGTCGTCGGACATGGCGGTGGCGGCCCAATCTAGTCCCGTGGTCGTGGGGACGACCCTATAGTCTTCGGACATGACGGTAGCGGGCCAATCTAGACCCGAGGTCCTGGGGACGACCCTATAGTCGTCGGACAAGTCGGCGGCGGGCCAAGCTTGTCCCGGGGTCGTGGGGACGACCCTATAATCGTCGGACATGACGGTGGCGGGCCAGTCTAGTCCCGGGTCGTGGGGACGACCCTATAGTCGTCGGACATGTCGGCGGCTGGCCAACTTTGGCCCGTGGTCGTGGGGACGACCCTATAGTCGTCGGAAATGTCGGTGGCTGTCCAACTTTGGCCCGGGGGTCGTGGGGACGACCCTATAGTCGTCGGACATGTCGGCGGCGAGCCAACATTGACCCGGGGTCGTGGGGACGACTCTATAGTCGTCGGACATGTCGGCGGCTGGCCAAATATGACCCGGGGACGTGGGGACGAGCCTATAGTCTTCGGACAAGTCGGCGGCTGGACAACTTTGGCCCGTGGTCGTGTGGACGACCCTATAGTCGTCGGATATGTCGGCGGCTGGCCAACTTTGACCCGTGGTCGTGGGGACGACCCTATTGTCGTCGGAAATGACGGTGGCGGGCCAATCTATTCCCGGGGTCGTGGGGACGACCCTATAGTCGTCGGACAAGTCGGCAGCTTGCCAACTTTGGCACGGAGTCGTGGGGACGACCCTACAGTCGTCGGACAAGTCGGCGGCGAGCCAATCTAGCCCCGCGGTCGTGGGGACGACCCTAAGTCGTCGGACAAGTCAGCGGCTGGCGAACATTGGCCCGTGTTCGTGGGGACGACCCTATAGTCGTCGGATATGTCGGCGGCTGGCCAACTTTGGCCCGTCGTCGTGGGGACGACCCTACAGTCGTCGGACATGTCGGCGGCGAGCCCACCTATTCGGGGGGTCGTGGGGACGACCCTATAGTCGTCGGACAAGTCGGCGGCCGGCCATCCTAGTCCGGGGGTCGTGGGGACGACCCTATAGTCGTCGGACATGACGGTGGCGGGCCAGTCTAGTCCCGGGGTCGTGGGGACGACCCTATAGTCGTCGGACATGTCGGCGGCGAGCCCACCTATTCGGGGGGTCGTGGGGACGACCCTATAGTCGTCGGACAAGTCGGCGGCCGGCCAACCTAGTCCGGGGGTCGTGGGGACGACCCTATAGTCGTCGGACATGACGGTGGCGGGCCAGTCTAGTCCCGGGTCGTGGGGACGACCCTATAGTCGTCGGACATGTCGGCGGCTGGCCAACTTTGGCCCGTGGTCGTGGGGACGAACCTATAGTCGTCGGAAATGTCGGTGGCTGTCCAACTTTGGCCCAGGGGTCGTGGGGACGACCCTATAGTCGTCGGACATGTCGGCGGCGAGCCAACATTGACCCGGGGTCGTGGGGACGACTCTATAGTCGTCGGACATGTCGGTGGCGGGCCAATCTAGTCCCGGGTCGTGGGGACGACCCTATAGTCGTCGGACATGTCGGCGGCTGGCCAACTTTGGCCCGTGGTCGTGGGGACGACCCTATAGTCGTCGGACATGACGGTGGCGGGCCAGTCTAGTCCCGGGTCATGGGGACGACCCTATAGTCGTCGGACAAGTCGGCGGCTGGCCAACTTTGGCCCGTGGTCGTGGGGACGACCCTACAGTCGTCAGACATGACGGTGGCGAGCCAACCTAGTCCCGGGGTCGTGGGGACGACCCTATAGTCGTCGGACAAGTCGGCGGCGGGGCAACCTAGTCCCGGGGTCGTGGGGACGACCCTATAGTCGTCGGAAATGTCGGTGGCTGTCCAACTTTGGCCCAGGGGTTGTGGGGACGACCCTATAGTCGTCGGACATGTCGGCGGCGAGCCAACATTGACCCGGGGTTGTGGGGACGACTCTATAGTCGTCGGACATGTCGGTGGCGGGCCAGTCTAGTCCCGGGTCGTGGGGACGACCCTATAGTCGTCGGACATGTCGGCGGCGAGCCAACATTGACCCGGGGTCGTGGGGACGACTCTATAGTCGTCGGACATGTCGGTGGCGGGCCAGTCTAGTCCCGGGTCGTGGGGACGACCCTATAGTCGTCGGACATGTCGGCGGCTGGCCAACTTTGGCCCGTGGTCGTGGGGAGGACCCTATACTCGTCGGACAAGTCGGCGGCGTACCAACCTAGTCCGGGAGTCGTGGGGACGACCCTATTGTCGTCGAAAATGACGGTGGCGGGCCAATCTATTCCCGGGGTCGTGGGGACGACCATATAGTCGTCGGACAAGTCGGCAGCTTGCCAACTTTGGCACGGAGTCGTGGGGACGACCCTACAGTCGTCGGACAAGTCGGCGGCGAGCCAACATTGGCCCGTGGTACGTGGGGACGACCCTATAGTCGTCGGATATGTCGGCGGCTGGCCAACTTTGGCCCGTGGTCGTGGGGACGACCCTATAGTCGTCGGACATAACGGTGGCGGGCCAATCTAGTCCCGGGGTCGTGGGGACGACCCTATAGTCGTCGGACAATTCGGCGGCGGGCCTACCTAGTCCCGGGGTCGTGGGGACGACCCTATAGTCGTCGGATAAGTCGGCAGCTTGCCAACTTTTGCCCGGGGTCGTGGGAACGACCCTATAGTCGTCGGACAAGTCGGGGGCGAGCTCACCTAGTCCGGGGTCGTGGGGACGACCCTATAGTCGTCGGACAAGTCGGCGGCCGGCCAACCTAGTCCGGGGGTCGTGGGGACGACCCTATAGTCGTCGGACATGACGGTGGCGGGCCAGTCTAGTCCCGGGTCGTGGGGACGACCCTATAGTCGTCGGACATGTCGGCGGCTGGCCAACTTTGGCCCGTGGTCGTGGGGACGACCCTATAGTCGTCGGAAATGTCGGTGGCTGTCCAACTTTGGCCCAGGGGTCGTGGGGACGACCCTATAGTCGTCGGACATGTCGGCGGCGAGCCAACATTGACCCGGGGTCGTGGGGACGACTCTATAGTCGTCGGACATGTCGGTGGCGGGCCAATCTAGTCCCGGGTCGTGGGGACGACCCTATAGTCGTCGGACAAGTCGGCGGCGGGGCAACCTAGTCCCGGGTCATGGGGACGACCCTATAGTCGTCGGACAAGTCGGCGGCTGGCCAACTTTGGCCCGTGGTCGTGGGGACGACCCTACAGTCGTCAGACATGACGGTGGCGAGCCAACCTAGTCCCGGGGTCGTGGGGACGACCCTATAGTCGTCGGACAAGTCGGCGGCGGGGCAACCTAGTCCCGGGGTCGTGGGGACGACCCTATAGTCGTCGGAAATGTCGGTGGCTGTCCAACTTTGGCCCAGGGGTTGTGGGGACGACCCTATAGTCGTCGGACATGTCGGCGGCGAGCCAACATTGACCCGGGGTCGTGGGGACGACTCTATAGTCGTCGGACATGTCGGTGGCGGGCCAGTCTAGTCCCGGGTCGTGGGGACGACCCTATAGTCGTCGGACATGTCGGCGGCGAGCCAACATTGACCCGGGGTCGTGGGGACGACTCTATAGTCGTCGGACATGTCGGTGGCGGGCCAGTCTAGTCCCGGGTCGTGGGGACGACCCTATAGTCGTCGGACATGTCGGCGGCTGGCCAACTTTGGCCCGTGGTCGTGGGGACGATCCAATAGTCACCGGACATGTCGGCGGCTGGCCAACTTTGGCCCGTGGTCGTGGGGACGACCCTATAGTCGTTGGACATGTCAGCGGCTGGCCAACTTTGGCCCGGTGTCGTGGGGACGACTCTATAGTCGTCGGACATGTCGGCGGCTGGCCAACCTAGACCCGGGGTCGTGGGGACGACCCTATTGTCGTCGGACATGACGGTGGCGGGCCAATCTATTCCCGGGGTCGTACGGACGACCCTATAGTCGTCGGACATGTTGGCGATTGGCCAACTTTGGCTCGGGGTCGTGGGGACGACCCTATAGTCGTCGGACATTTCGGCGGCTGGTCAACCTAGTCCCGGGGTCGTGGAGACGATCCTATAGTCGTCGGACTTGACGGTGGCGGGCCAATCTAGTCCCGGGGTTGTGGGGACGACCCTATAGTCGTCGGATATGTCGGCGGCTTGCCAAATTTGCCCGGGGTCGTGGGGACGACCCTATAGTCGTCGGACTTGACGGTGGCGGGCCAATCTAGTCCCGTGGTCGTGGGGACGATCCAATAGTCACCGGACATGTCGGCGGCTGGCCAACTTTGGCCCGTGGTCGTGGGGACGACCCTATAGTCGTTGGACATGTCAGCGGCTGGCCAACTTTGGCCCGGTGTCGTGGGGACGACCCTATAGTCGTTGGACATGACGGTGGCGGGCCAACTTTGGCTCGCGGTCGTGGGGACGACCCTATAGTCGTCGGACATTTCGGCGGCTTGTCAACCTAGTCCCGGGGTCGTGGAGACGATCCTATAGTCGTCGGACTTGACGGTGGCGGGCCAATCTAGTCCCGGGGTTGTGGGGACGACCCTATAGTCGTCGGATATGTCGGCGGCTTGCCAAATTTGCCCGGGGTCGTGGGGACGACCCTATAGTCGTCGGACTTGACGGTGGCGGGCCAATCTAGTCCCGGGGTCGTGGGGACGACCCAATAGTCGTTGGACATTACGGCGGCTGGCCAACCTAGTCCCGAGGTCGTGGGGACGACCCTATAGTCGTCGGACATGTCGGCGGCTGGCCGTCCTAGTCCCGAGGTCGTGGGGACGACCGTATAGTCGTCGGATATGTTGGCGGCTTGTCAACCTAGTCCCGGGGTCGTGGGGACGACCCTATAGTCGTTGGACATGACGGTGGCGGCCAATCAAGTGCCGGGGTCGTAGGGACGACCCTATAGTCGTCGGACATGTTGGTGATTGGCCAACATTGGCCCGGGGTCGTCGGGACGACCCTATAGTCGTCGGACATGTTGGCGGTTTGTCAGCCTAGTCCCGGGGTCGTGGGTACGACCCTATAGTCGTCGGACAAGTCGGCGGCGGGCCAACCTTGTCCCGGGGTCGTGGGGACGACCCTATAGTCGTCGGACATGACGGTGGCGGGCCAATCTAGTCCCGGGGTCGTGGGGACGACCCTATAGTCGTCGGACAAGACGGCGGCTGGATATTCTTGGCTCGCGGTCGTGGGGACGACCCTATAGTCGTCGGACATTTCGGCGGCTTGCCAACTTTGGCCCGGGGTCGTGGGGACGACCCTATAGTCGTTGGACATTTCGGCGGCATGCCAACTTTGGCCCGGGGTCGTGGGGACGACCCTATAGTCGTTGGACATGACGGTGGCGGGCCAATCTAGTCCCGGGGTCGTAGGGACGACCCTATAGTCGTCGGACATGTCGGCGATTGGCCAACATTGGCCCGGGGTCGTGGGGACGACCCTATAGTCGTCGGACATGTCGGCGGCTGGCCAACCTAGTCACGAGGTCGTGGGGACGACCCTATAATCGTCGGGCATGTCGGCGGCTGGCCAACTTTGGCCCGTGGTCGTGGGGACGACCCTATAGTCGTCGGACATGTTGGCGATTGGCCAACATTGGCCCGGGGTCGTGGGGACTACTCTATAGTCGTCGGACATGTTGGCGGCTTGTCAGCCTAGTCCCGGGGTCGTGGGTACGACCCTATAGTCGTCGGACAAGTCGGCGGCGGGCCAACCTTGTCCCGGGTTCGTGGGGACGACCCTATAGTCGTCGGACATGACGGTGGCGGGCCAATCTAGTCCCGGGGTCGTGGGGACGACCCTATAGTCGTCGGACAAGACGGCGGCTGGACATCCTTGGCTCGCGGTCGTGGGGACGACCCTATAGTCGTCGGACATTTCGGCGGCTTGTCAACCTAGTCCCGGGGTCGTGGGGACGACCCTATAGTCGTCGGACATGTCGGCGGCTGGCCAAACTAGTCCCGAGGTCGTGGGGACGACCCTATAGTCGTCGGACTTCACGGTGGCGGGCCAATCTAGTCCCGGGGTCGTGGGGACGACCCTACAGTCGTCGGACATTTCGGCGGCTTGCCAACTTTGGCCCGGGGTCGTGGGGACGACCCTATAGTCGTCGGACATGACGGTGGCGGACCAATCTAGTCCCGGGGTCGTGGGGACGACCCTATAGTCGTCGGACACTTCGGCGGCTTGCCAACTTTGGCCCGGGGTCGTGGGCACGACGCTATAGTCGTCGGACATGTTGCCGGCTGGTCAACCTAGTCCCGGGGTCGTGGGGACGACCCTATAGTCGTCGGGCAATTCGGCAGCTTGCCAACTTTGGCCCGGGGTCGTGGGGACGACCCTATAGTTGTCGGACACGTCGGCGGCGTGTCTACCTAGTCCCGGAGTCGTGGGGACGACCCTATAGTCGTCGGACATTTCGGCGGCTGGCCAGCATTGGCCCGGGGTCGTGGGGACGGCCCAATAGTCGTTGAACATGTCGGCGGCGGGCCATCCTAGCCCCGGGGTCGTGGGGACGACCCTATTGTCGTCGGACATGACGGTGGCGGGCCAATCTAGTCCCGGGGTCGTGGGGACGACCCTATAGTCGTCGGACAAGTCGGCGGCGAGCCAACCTACTCCGGGGGTCGTGGGGACGAACCTATAGTCGTCGGACATGTCGGCGGCGAGCCAATCTAGTCCCGGGGTTGTGGGGACGACCCTATAGTCGTCGGACACTTCGGCGGCTTGCCAACTTTGGCCGGGGTCGTGGGCACGACGCTATAGTCGTCGGACATGTTGCCGGCTGGTCAACCTAGTCCCGGGGTCGTGGGGTCGACCCTATAGTCGTCGGGCAATTCGGCAGCTTGCCAACTTTGGCCCGGGGTCGTGGGGACGACCCTATTGTCGTCGGACATGGCGGTGGCGGCCCAATCTAGTCCCGTGGTCGTGGGGACGACCCTATAGTCGTCGGACATTTCGGCGGCTGGCCAGCATTGGCCCGGGGTCGTGGGGACGGCCCAATAGTCGTTGAACATGTCGGCGGCGGGCCATCCTAGCCCCGGGGTCGTGGGGACGACCCTATTGTCGTCGGACATGACGGTGGCGGGCCAATCTAGTCCTGGGGTCGTGGGGACGACCCCATAGTCGTCGGACAAGTCGGCGGCTGGCCAACATTAGCCCGGGGTCGTGTGGACGACCCAATAGTCGTTGAACATGTCGGCGGCGGGCCATCCTAGCCCCGGGGTCGTGGGGACGACCCTATTGTCGTCGGACATGACGGTGGCGGGCCAATCTAGTCCTGGGGTCGTGGGGACGACCCCATAGTCGTCGGACAAGTCGGCGGCTGGCCAACTTTGGCCCGTGGTCGTGGGGACGACCCTATAGTCGTCGGACAAGTCAGCGGCTGGTCAACTTTGGCCCGTGGTCGTGGGGACGGCCCAATAGTCGTTGAACATGTCGGCGGCTGGCCAACATTGGCCCGGGGTCGTGGGGACGACCCCATTGTCGTCGGACATGACGGTGGCGGGCCAATCTAGTCCCGGGGCCGTGGGGGCGACCCTGTAGTCGTCGGACATGTCGGCAGCTGGCCAACTTTGGCCCGTGGTCGTGGGGACGATCCAATAGTCGTCGGACATGTCGGCGGCTGGCCAACTTTGGCGCGTGGGCGTGGGGACGATCCGATTGTCGTCGGACATGTCGGCGGCTGGCCAACCTAGACCCGGGGTCGTGGGGACGACCCTATTGTCGTCGGACATGGCGGTGGCGGCCCAATCTAGTCCCGTGGTCGTGGGGACGACCCTATAGTCTTCGGACATGACGGTAGCGGGCCAATCTAGACCCGAGGTCCTGGGGACGACCCTATAGTCGTCGGACAAGTCGGCGGCGGGCCAAGCTTGTCCCGGGGTCGTGGGGACGACCCTATAATCGTCGGACATGACGGTGGCGGGCCAGTCTAGTCCCGGGTCGTGGGGACGACCCTATAGTCGTCGGACATGTCGGCGGCTGGCCAACTTTGGCCCGTGGTCGTGGGGACGACCCTATAGTCGTCGGAAATGTCGGTGGCTGTCCAACTTTGGCCCGGGGGTCGTGGGGACGACCCTATAGTCGTCGGACATGTCGGCGGCGAGCCAACATTGACCCGGGGTCGTGGGGACGACTCTATAGTCGTCGGACATGTCGGCGGCTGGCCAAATATGACCCGGGGACGTGGGGACGAGCCTATAGTCTTCGGACAAGTCGGCGGCTGGACAACTTTGGCCCGTGGTCGTGTGGACGACCCTATAGTCGTCGGATATGTCGGCGGCTGGCCAACTTTGACCCGTGGTCGTGGGGACGACCCTATTGTCGTCGGAAATGACGGTGGCGGGCCAATCTATTCCCGGGGTCGTGGGGACGACCCTATAGTCGTCGGACAAGTCGGCAGCTTGCCAACTTTGGCACGGAGTCGTGGGGACGACCCTACAGTCGTCGGACAAGTCGGCGGCGAGCCAATCTAGCCCCGCGGTCGTGGGGACGACCCTAAGTCGTCGGACAAGTCAGCGGCTGGCGAACATTGGCCCGTGTTCGTGGGGACGACCCTATAGTCGTCGGATATGTCGGCGGCTGGCCAACTTTGGCCCGTCGTCGTGGGGACGACCCTACAGTCGTCGGACATGTCGGCGGCGAGCCCACCTATTCGGGGGGTCGTGGGGACGACCCTATAGTCGTCGGACAAGTCGGCGGCCGGCCATCCTAGTCCGGGGGTCGTGGGGACGACCCTATAGTCGTCGGACATGACGGTGGCGGGCCAGTCTAGTCCCGGGGTCGTGGGGACGACCCTATAGTCGTCGGACATGTCGGCGGCGAGCCCACCTATTCGGGGGGTCGTGGGGACGACCCTATAGTCGTCGGACAAGTCGGCGGCCGGCCAACCTAGTCCGGGGGTCGTGGGGACGACCCTATAGTCGTCGGACATGACGGTGGCGGGCCAGTCTAGTCCCGGGTCGTGGGGACGACCCTATAGTCGTCGGACATGTCGGCGGCTGGCCAACTTTGGCCCGTGGTCGTGGGGACGAACCTATAGTCGTCGGAAATGTCGGTGGCTGTCCAACTTTGGCCCAGGGGTCGTGGGGACGACCCTATAGTCGTCGGACATGTCGGCGGCGAGCCAACATTGACCCGGGGTCGTGGGGACGACTCTATAGTCGTCGGACATGTCGGTGGCGGGCCAATCTAGTCCCGGGTCGTGGGGACGACCCTATAGTCGTCGGACATGTCGGCGGCTGGCCAACTTTGGCCCGTGGTCGTGGGGACGACCCTATAGTCGTCGGACATGACGGTGGCGGGCCAGTCTAGTCCCGGGTCATGGGGACGACCCTATAGTCGTCGGACAAGTCGGCGGCTGGCCAACTTTGGCCCGTGGTCGTGGGGACGACCCTACAGTCGTCAGACATGACGGTGGCGAGCCAACCTAGTCCCGGGGTCGTGGGGACGACCCTATAGTCGTCGGACAAGTCGGCGGCGGGGCAACCTAGTCCCGGGGTCGTGGGGACGACCCTATAGTCGTCGGAAATGTCGGTGGCTGTCCAACTTTGGCCCAGGGGTTGTGGGGACGACCCTATAGTCGTCGGACATGTCGGCGGCGAGCCAACATTGACCCGGGGTTGTGGGGACGACTCTATAGTCGTCGGACATGTCGGTGGCGGGCCAGTCTAGTCCCGGGTCGTGGGGACGACCCTATAGTCGTCGGACATGTCGGCGGCGAGCCAACATTGACCCGGGGTCGTGGGGACGACTCTATAGACGTCGGACATGTCGGTGGCGGGCCAGTCTAGTCCCGGGTCGTGGGGACGACCCTATAGTCGTCGGACATGTCGGCGGCTGGCCAACTTTGGCCCGTGGTCGTGGGGAGGACCCTATACTCGTCGGACAAGTCGGCGGCGTACCAACCTAGTCCGGGAGTCGTGGGGACGACCCTATTGTCGTCGAAAATGACGGTGGCGGGCCAATCTATTCCCGGGGTCGTGGGGACGACCATATAGTCGTCGGACAAGTCGGCAGCTTGCCAACTTTGGCACGGAGTCGTGGGGACGACCCTACAGTCGTCGGACAAGTCGGCGGCGAGCCAACATTGGCCCGTGGTACGTGGGGACGACCCTATAGTCGTCGGATATGTCGGCGGCTGGCCAACTTTGGCCCGTGGTCGTGGGGACGACCCTATAGTCGTCGGACATAACGGTGGCGGGCCAATCTAGTCCCGGGGTCGTGGGGACGACCCTATAGTCGTCGGACAATTCGGCGGCGGGCCTACCTAGTCCCGGGGTCGTGGGGACGACCCTATAGTCGTCGGATAAGTCGGCAGCTTGCCAACTTTTGCCCGGGGTCGTGGGAACGACCCTATAGTCGTCGGACAAGTCGGGGGCGAGCTCACCTAGTCCGGGGTCGTGGGGACGACCCTATAGTCGTCGGACAAGTCGGCGGCCGGCCAACCTAGTCCGGGGGTCGTGGGGACGACCCTATAGTCGTCGGACATGACGGTGGCGGGCCAGTCTAGTCCCGGGTCGTGGGGACGACCCTATAGTCGTCGGACATGTCGGCGGCTGGCCAACTTTGGCCCGTGGTCGTGGGGACGACCCTATAGTCGTCGGAAATGTCGGTGGCTGTCCAACTTTGGCCCAGGGGTCGTGGGGACGACCCTATAGTCGTCGGACATGTCGGCGGCGAGCCAACATTGACCCGGGGTCGTGGGGACGACTCTATAGTCGTCGGACATGTCGGTGGCGGGCCAATCTAGTCCCGGGTCGTGGGGACGACCCTATAGTCGTCGGACAAGTCGGCGGCGGGGCAACCTAGTCCCGGGTCATGGGGACGACCCTATAGTCGTCGGACAAGTCGGCGGCTGGCCAACTTTGGCCCGTGGTCGTGGGGACGACCCTACAGTCGTCAGACATGACGGTGGCGAGCCAACCTAGTCCCGGGGTCGTGGGGACGACCCTATAGTCGTCGGACAAGTCGGCGGCGGGGCAACCTAGTCCCGGGGTCGTGGGGACGACCCTATAGTCGTCGGAAATGTCGGTGGCTGTCCAACTTTGGCCCAGGGGTTGTGGGGACGACCCTATAGTCGTCTGACATGTCGGCGGCGAGCCAACATTGACCCGGGGTCGTGGGGACGACTCTATAGTCGTCGGACATGTCGGTGGCGGGCCAGTCTAGTCCCGGGTCGTGGGGACGACCCTATAGTCGTCGGACATGTCGGCGGCGAGCCAACATTGACCCGGGGTCGTGGGGACGACTCTATAGTCGTCGGACATGTCGGTGGCGGGCCAGTCTAGTCCCGGGTCGTGGGGACGACCCTATAGTCGTCGGACATGTCGGCGGCTGGCCAACTTTGGCCCGTGGTCGTGGGGAGGACCCTATACTCGTCGGACAAGTCGGCGGCGTACCAACCTAGTCCGGGAGTCGTGGGGACGACCCTATTGTCGTCGAAAATGACGGTGGCGGGCCAATCTATTCCCGGGGTCGTGGGGACGACCATATAGTCGTCGGACAAGTCGGCAGCTTGCCAACTTTGGCACGGAGTCGTGGGGACGACCCTACAGTCGTCGGACAAGTCGGCGGCGAGCCAACATTGGCCCGTGGTACGTGGGGACGACCCTATAGTCGTCGGATATGTCGGCGGCTGGCCAACTTTGGCCCGTGGTCGTGGGGACGACCCTATAGTCGTCGGACATAACGGTGGCGGGCCAATCTAGTCCCGGGGTCGTGGGGACGACCCTATAGTCGTCGGACAATTCGGCGGCGGGCCTACCTAGTCCCGGGGTCGTGGGGACGACCCTATAGTCGTCGGATAAGTCGGCAGCTTGCCAACTTTGGCCCGGGGTCGTGGGAACGACCCTATAGTCGTCGGACAAGTCGGGGGCGAGCTCACCTAGTCCGGGGTCGTGGGGACGACCCTATAGTCGTCGGACAAGTCGGCGGCCGGCCAACCTAGTCCGGGGGTCGTGGGGACGACCCTATAGTCGTCGGACATGACGGTGGCGGGCCAGTCTAGTCCCGGGTCGTGGGGACGACCCTATAGTCGTCGGACATGTCGGCGGCTGGCCAACTTTGGCCCGTGGTCGTGGGGACGACCCTATAGTCGTCGGAAATGTCGGTGGCTGTCCAACTTTGGCCCAGGGGTCGTGGGGACGACCCTATAGTCGTCGGACATGTCGGCGGCGAGCCAACATTGACCCGGGGTCGTGGGGACGACTCTATAGTCGTCGGACATGTCGGTGGCGGGCCAATCTAGTCCCGGGTCGTGGGGACGACCCTATAGTCGTCGGACAAGTCGGCGGCGGGGCAACCTAGTCCCGGGTCATGGGGACGACCCTATAGTCGTCGGACAAGTCGGCGGCTGGCCAACTTTGGCCCGTGGTCGTGGGGACGACCCTACAGTCGTCAGACATGACGGTGGCGAGCCAACCTAGTCCCGGGGTCGTGGGGACGACCCTATAGTCGTCGGACAAGTCGGCGGCGGGGCAACCTAGTCCCGGGGTCGTGGGGACGACCCTATAGTCGTCGGAAATGTCGGTGGCTGTCCAACTTTGGCCCAGGGGTTGTGGGGACGACCCTATAGTCGTCGGACATGTCGGCGGCGAGCCAACATTGACCCGGGGTCGTGGGGACGACTCTATAGTCGTCGGACATGTCGGTGGCGGGCCAGTCTAGTCCCGGGTCGTGGGGACGACCCTATAGTCGTCGGACATGTCGGCGGCGAGCCAACATTGACCCGGGGTCGTGGGGACGACTCTATAGTCGTCGGACATGTCGGTGGCGGGCCAGTCTAGTCCCGGGTCGTGGGGACGACCCTATAGTCGTCGGACATGTCGGCGGCTGGCCAACTTTGGCCCGTGGTCGTGGGGAGGACCCTATACTCGTCGGACAAGTCGGCGGCGTACCAACCTAGTCCGGGAGTCGTGGGGACGACCCTATTGTCGTCGAAAATGACGGTGGCGGGCCAATCTATTCCCGGGGTCGTGGGGACGACCATATAGTCGTCGGACAAGTCGGCAGCTTGCCAACTTTGGCACGGAGTCGTGGGGACGACCCTACAGTCGTCGGACAAGTCGGCGGCGAGCCAACATTGGCCCGTGGTACGTGGGGACGACCCTATAGTCGTCGGATATGTCGGCGGCTGGCCAACTTTGGCCCGTGGTCGTGGGGACGACCCTATAGTCGTCGGACATAACGGTGGCGGGCCAATCTAGTCCCGGGGTCGTGGGGACGACCCTATAGTCGTCGGACAATTCGGCGGCGGGCCTACCTAGTCCCGGGGTCGTGGGGACGACCCTATAGTCGTCGGATAAGTCGGCAGCTTGCCAACTTTGGCCCGGGGTCGTGGGAACGACCCTATAGTCGTCGGACAAGTCGGGGGCGAGCTCACCTAGTCCGGGGTCGTGGGGACGACCCTATAGTCGTCGGACAAGTCGGCGGCCGGCCAACCTAGTCCGGGGGTCGTGGGGACGACCCTATAGTCGTCGGACATGACGGTGGCGGGCCAGTCTAGTCCCGGGTCGTGGGGACGACCCTATAGTCGTCGGACATGTCGGCGGCTGGCCAACTTTGGCCCGTGGTCGTGGGGACGACCCTATAGTCGTCGGACATAACGGTGGCGGGCCAATCTAGTCCCGGGGTCGTGGGGACGACCCTATATTCGTCGGACAAGTCGGCGGCGGGCCTACCTAGTCCCGGGGTCGTGGGGACGACGCTATAGTCGTCGGATAAGTCGGCAGCTTGCCAACTTTGGCCCGGGGTCGTGGGAACGACCCTATAGTCGTCGGACAAGTCGGCGGCGAGCCCACCTAGTCGGGGGGTCGTGGGGACGACCCTATAGTCGTCGGACAAGTCGGCGGCCGGCCAACCTAGTCCGGGGGTCGTGGGGACGACCCTATAGTCGTCGGACATGACGGTGGCGGGCCAGTCTAGTCCCGGGTCGTGGGGACGACCCTATAGTCGTCGGACATGTCGGCGGCTGGCCAACTTTGGCCCGTGGTCGTGGGGACGACCCTATAGTCGTCAGACATGACGGTGGCGAGCCAACCTAGTCCCGGGGTCGTGGGGACGACGCTATAGTCGTCGGACAAGTCGGCGGCGGGCCAACCTAGTCCCGGGGTCGTGGGGACGACCCTATAGTCGTCGGACATGACGGTGGCGGGCCAGTCTAGTCCCGGGTCGTGGGGACGACCCTATAGTCGTCGGACATGTCGGCGGCTGGCCAACTTTGGACCGTGGTCGTGGGGACGACCCTATAGTCGTCGGAAATGTCGGTGGCTGTCCAACTTTGGCCCGGGGGTCGTGGGGACGACCCTATAGTCGTCGGACATGTCGGCGGCGAGCCAACATTGACCCGGGGTCGTGGGGACGACTCTATAGTCGTCGGACATGTCGGCGGCTGGCCAAATATGACCCGGGGACGTGGGGACGAGCCTATAGTCTTCGGACAAGTCGGCGGCTGGACAACTTTGGCCCGTGGTCGTGTGGACGACCCTATAGTCGTCGGATATGTCGGCGGCTGGCCAACTTTGACCCGTGGTCGTGGGGACGACCCTATTGTCGTCGGAAATGACGGTGGCGGGCCAATCTATTCCCGGGGTCGTGGGGACGACCCTATAGTCGTCGGACAAGTCGGCAGCTTGCCAACTTTGGCACGGAGTCGTGGGGACGACCCTACAGTCGTCGGACAAGTCGGCGGCCGGCCAACCTAGTCCGGGGGTCGTGGGGACGACCCTATAGTCGTCGGACATGACGGTGGCGGGCCAGTCTAGTCCCGGGTCGTGGGGACGACCCTATAGTCGTCGGACATGTCGGCGGCTGGCCAACTTTGGCCCGTGGTCGTGGGGACGACCCTATAGTCGTCGGAAATGTCGGTGGCTGTCCAACTTTGGCCCAGGGGTCGTGGGGACGACCCTATAGTCGTCGGACATGTCGGCGGCGAGCCAAAATTGACCCGGGGTCGTGGTGACGACTCTATAGTCGTCGGACATGTCGGTGGCGGGCCAGTCTAGTCCCGGGTCGTGGGGACGACCCTATAGTCGTCGGACATGTCGGCGGCTGGCCAACTTTGGCCCGTGGTCGTGGGGACGACCCTATAGTCGTCGGAAATGTCGGTGGCTGTCCAACTTTGGCCCAGGGGTCGTGGGGACGACCCTATAGTCGTCGGACATGTCGGCGGCGAGCCAACATTGACCCGGGGTCGTGGGGACGACTCTATAGTCGTCGGACATGTCGGTGGCGGGCCAATCTAGTCCCGGGTCGTGGGGACGACCCTATAGTCGTCGGACATGTCGGCGGCTGGCCAACTTTGGCCCGTGGTCGTGGGGACGACCCTATAGTCGTCGGACATAACGGTGGCGGGCCAATCTAGTCCCGGGGTCGTGGGGACGACCCTATATTCGTCGGACAAGTCGGCGGCGGGCCTACCTAGTCCCGGGGTCGTGGGGACGACCCTATAGTCGTCGGACATTTCGGCGGCTGGCCAGCATTGGCCCGGGGTCGTGGGGACGGCCCAATAGTCGTTGAACATGTCGGCGGCGGGCCATCCTAGCCCCGGGGTCGTGGGGACGACCCTATTGTCGTCGGACATGACGGTGGCGGGCCAATCTAGTCCCGGGGTCGTGGGGACGACCCTATAGTCGTAGGACAAGTCGGCGGCGAGCCAACCTACTCCGGGGGTCGTGGGGACGAACCTATAGTCGTCGGACATGTCGGCGGCGAGCCAATCTAGTCCCGGGGTTGTGGGGACGACCCTATAGTCGTCGGACACTTCGGCGGCTTGCCAACTTTGGCCCGGGGTCGTGGGCACGACGCTATAGTCGTCGGACATGTTGCCGGCTGGTCAACCTAGTCCCGGGGTCGTGGGGACGACCCTATAGTCGTCGGGCAATTCGGCAGCTTGCCAACTTTGGCCCGGGGTCGTGGGGACGACCCTATTGTCGTCGGACATGGCGGTGGCGGCCCAATCTAGTCCCGTGGTCGTGGGGACGACCCTATAGTCGTCGGACATTTCGGCGGCTGGCCAGCATTGGCCCGGGGTCGTGGGGACGGCCCAATAGTCGTTGAACATGTCGGCGGCGGGCCATCCTAGCCCCGGGGTCGTGGGGACGACCCTATTGTCGTCGGACATGACGGTGGCGGGCCAATCTAGTCCTGGGGTCGTGGGGACGACCCCATAGTCGTCGGACAAGTCGGCGGCTGGCCAACATTAGCCCGGGGTCGTGTGGACGACCCAATAGTCGTTGAACATGTCGGCGGCGGGCCATCCTAGCCCCGGGGTCGTGGGGACGACCCTATTGTCGTCGGACATGACGGTGGCGGGCCAATCTAGTCCTGGGGTCGTGGGGACGACCCCATAGTCGTCGGACAAGTCGGCGGCTGGCCAACTTTGGCCCGTGGTCGTGGGGACGACCCTATAGTCGTCGGACAAGTCAGCGGCTGGTCAACTTTGGCCCGTGGTCGTGGGGACGGCCCAATAGTCGTTGAACATGTCGGCGGCTGGCCAACATTGGCCCGGGGTCGTGGGGACGACCCCATTGTCGTCGGACATGACGGTGGCGGGCCAATCTAGTCCCGGGGCCGTGGGGGCGACCCTGTAGTCGTCGGACATGTCGGCAGCTGGCCAACTTTGGCCCGTGGTCGTGGGGACAATCCAATAGTCGTCGGACATGTCGGCGGCTGGCCAACTTTGGCGCGTGGGCGTGGGGACGATCCGATTGTCGTCGGACATGTCGGCGGCTGGCCAACCTAGACCCGGGGTCGTGGGGACGACCCTATTGTCGTCGGACATGGCGGTGGCGGCCCAATCTAGTCCCGTGGTCGTGGGGACGACCCTATAGTCTTCGGACATGACGGTAGCGGGCCAATCTAGACCCGAGGTCCTGGGGACGACCCTATAGTCGTCGGACAAGTCGGCGGCGGGCCAAGCTTGTCCCGGGGTCGTGGGGACGACCCTATAATCGTCGGACATGACGGTGGCGGGCCAGTCTAGTCCCGGGTCGTGGGGACGACCCTATAGTCGTCGGACATGTCGGCGGCTGGCCAACTTTGGCCCGTGGTCGTGGGGACGACCCTATAGTCGTCGGAAATGTCGGTGGCTGTCCAACTTTGGCCCGGGGGTCGTGGGGACGACCCTATAGTCGTCGGACATGTCGGCGGCGAGCCAACATTGACCCGGGGTCGTGGGGACGACTCTATAGTCGTCGGACATGTCGGCGGCTGGCCAAATATGACCCGGGGACGTGGGGACGAGCCTATAGTCTTCGGACAAGTCGGCGGCTGGACAACTTTGGCCCGTGGTCGTGTGGACGACCCTATAGTCGTCGGATATGTCGGCGGCTGGCCAACTTTGACCCGTGGTCGTGGGGACGACCCTATTGTCGTCGGAAATGACGGTGGCGGGCCAATCTATTCCCGGGGTCGTGGGGACGACCCTATAGTCGTCGGACAAGTCGGCAGCTTGCCAACTTTGGCACGGAGTCGTGGGGACGACCCTACAGTCGTCGGACAAGTCGGCGGCGAGCCAATCTAGCCCCGCGGTCGTGGGGACGACCCTAAGTCGTCGGACAAGTCAGCGGCTGGCGAACATTGGCCCGTGTTCGTGGGGACGACCCTATAGTCGTCGGATATGTCGGCGGCTGGCCAACTTTGGCCCGTCGTCGTGGGGACGACCCTACAGTCGTCGGACATGTCGGCGGCGAGCCCACCTATTCGGGGGGTCGTGGGGACGACCCTATAGTCGTCGGACAAGTCGGCGGCCGGCCAACCTAGTCCGGGGGTCGTGGGGACGACCCTATAGTCGTCGGACATGACGGTGGCGGGCCAGTCTAGTCCCGGGGTCGTGGGGACGACCCTATAGTCGTCGGACATGTCGGCGGCGAGCCCACCTATTCGGGGGGGCGTGGGGACGACCCTATAGTCGTCGGACAAGTCGGCGGCCGGCCAACCTAGTCCGGGGGTCGTGGGGACGACCCTATAGTCGTCGGACATGACGGTGGCGGGCCAGTCTAGTCCCGGGTCGTGGGGACGACCCTATAGTCGTCGGACATGTCGGCGGCTGGCCAACTTTGGCCCGTGGTCGTGGGGACGAACCTATAGTCGTCGGAAATGTCGGTGGCTGTCCAACTTTGGCCCAGGGGTCGTGGGGACGACCCTATAGTCGTCGGACATGTCGGCGGCGAGCCAACATTGACCCGGGGTCGTGGGGACGACTCTATAGTCGTCGGACATGTCGGTGGCGGGCCAATCTAGTCCCGGGTCGTGGGGACGACCCTATAGTCGTCGGACATGTCGGCGGCTGGCCAACTTTGGCCCGTGGTCGTGGGGACGACCCTATAGTCGTCGGACATGACGGTGGCGGGCCAGTCTAGTCCCGGGTCATGGGGACGACCCTATAGTCGTCGGACAAGTCGGCGGCTGGCCAACTTTGGCCCGTGGTCGTGGGGACGACCCTACAGTCGTCAGACATGACGGTGGCGAGCCAACCTAGTCCCGGGGTCGTGGGGACGACCCTATAGTCGTCGGACAAGTCGGCGGCGGGGCAACCTAGTCCCGGGGTCGTGGGGACGACCCTATAGTCGTCGGAAATGTCGGTGGCGGTCCAACTTTGGCCCAGGGGTTGTGGGGACGACCCTATAGTCGTCGGACATGTCGGCGGCGAGCCAACATTGACCCGGGGTCGTGGGGACGACTCTATAGTCGTCGGACATGTCGGTGGCGGGCCAGTCTAGTCCCGGGTCGTGGGGACGACCCTATAGTCGTCGGACATGTCGGCGGCGAGCCAACATTGACCCGGGGTCGTGGGGACGACTCTATAGTCGTCGCACATGTCGGTGGCGGGCCAGTCTAGTCCCGGGTCGTGGGGACGACCCTATAGTCGTCGGACATGTCGGCGGCTGGCCAACTTTGGCCCGTGGTCGTGGGGAGGACCCTATACTCGTCGGACAAGTCGGCGGCGTACCAACCTAGTCCGGGAGTCGTGGGGACGACCCTATTGTCGTCGGAAATGACGGTGGCGGGCCAATCTATTCCCGGGGTCGTGGGGACGACCATATAGTCGTCGGACAAGTCGGCAGCTTGCCAACTTTGGCACGGAGTCGTGGGGACGACCCTACAGTCGTCGGACAAGTCGGCGGCGAGCCAACATTGGCCCGTGGTACGTGGGGACGACCCTATAGTCGTCGGATATGTCGGCGGCTGGCCAACTTTGGCCCGTGGTCGTGGGGACGACCCTATAGTCGTCGGACATAACGGTGGCGGGCCAATCTAGTCCCGGGGTCGTGGGGACGACCCTATAGTCGTCGGACATGTCGGCGGCGAGCCAACATTGACCCGGGGTCGTGGGGACGACTCTATAGTCGTCGGACATGTCGGCGGCTGGCCAAATATGACCCGGGGACGTGGGGACGAGCCTATAGTCTTCGGACAAGTCGGCGGCTGGACAACTTTGGCCCGTGGTCGTGTGGACGACCCTATAGTCGTCGGATATGTCGGCGGCTGGCCAACTTTGACCCGTGGTCGTGGGGACGACCCTATTGTCGTCGGACAAGTCGGCAGCTTGCCAACTTTGGCACGGAGTCGTGGGGACGACCCTACAGTCGTCGGACAAGTCGGCGGCGAGCCAATCTAGCCCCGCGGTCGTGGGGACGACCCTAAGTCGTCGGACAAGTCAGCGGCTGGCCAACATTGGCCCGTGGTCGTGGGGACGACCCTATAGTCGTCGGATATGTCGGCGGCTGGCCAACTTTGGCCCGTCGTCGTGGGGACGACCCTACAGTCGTCGGAGATGTCGGCGGCGAGCCCACCTATTCGGGGGGTCGTGGGGACGACCCTATAGTCGTCGGACAAGTCGGCGGCCGGCCAACCTAGTCCGGGGGTCGTGGGGACGACCCTATAGTCGTCGGACATGACGGTGGCGGGCCAGTCTAGTCCCGGGTCGTGGGGACGACCCTATAGTCGTCGGACATGTCGGCGGCTGGCCAACTTTGGCCCGTGGTCGTGGGGACGACCCTATAGTCGTCGGAAATGTCGGTGGCTGTCCAACTTTGGCCCAGGGGTCGTGGGGACGACCCTATAGTCGTCGGAAATGTCGGTGGCTGTCCAACTTTGGCCCAGGGGTCGTGGGGACGACCCTATAGTCGTCGGAGAAGTCGGCGGCCGGCCAACCTAGTCCGGGGGTCGTGGGGACGACCCTATAGTCGTCGGACATGACGGTGGCGGGCCAGTCTAGTCCCGGGTCGTGGGGACGACCCTATAGTCGCCAGACATGACGGTGGCGAGCCAACCTAGTCCCGGGGTCGTGGGGACGACCCTATAGTCGTCGGACATGTCGGCGGCGAGCCCACCTATTCGGGGGGTCGTGGGGACGACCCTATAGTCGTCGGACAAGTCGGCGGCCGGCCAACCTAGTCCGGGGGTCGTGGGGACGACCCTATAGTCGTCGGACATGACGGTGGCGGGCCAGTCTAGTCCCGGGTCGTGGGGACGACCCTATAGTCGTCGGACATGTCGGCGGCTGGCCAACTTTGGCCCGTGGTCGTGGGGACGACCCTATAGTCGTCGGAAATGTCGGTGGCTGTCCAACTTTGGCCCAGGGGTCGTGGGGACGACCCTATAGTCGTCGGACATGTCGGCGGCGAGCCAACATTGACCCGGGGTCGTGGGGACGACTCTATAGTCGTCGGACATGTCGGTGGCGGGCCAATCTAGTCCCGGGTCGTGGGGACGACCCTATAGTCGTCGGACATGTCGGCGGCTGGCCAACTTTGGCCCGTGGTCGTGGGGACGACCCTATAGTCGTCGGACATGACGGTGGCGGGCCAGTCTAGTCCCGGGTCATGGGGACGACCCTATAGTCGTCGGACAAGTCGGCGGCTGGCCAACTTTGGCCCGTGGTCGTGGGGACGACCCTACAGTCGTCAGACATGACGGTGGCGAGCCAACCTAGTCCCGGGGTCGTGGGGACGACCCTATAGTCGTCGGACAAGTCGGCGGCGGGGCAACCTAGTCCCGGGGTCGTGGGGACGACCCTATAGTCGTCGGAAATGTCGGTGGTTGTCCAACTTTGGCCCAGGGGTTGTGGGGACGACCCTATAGTCGTCGGACATGTCGGCGGCGAGCCAACATTGACCCGGGGTCGTGGGGACGACTCTATAGTCGTCGGACATGTCGGTGGCGGGCCAGTCTAGTCCCGGGTCGTGGGGACGACCCTATAGTCGTCGGACATGTCGGCGGCGGGGCAACCTAGTCCCGGGGTCGTGGGGACGACCCTATAGTCGTCGGAAATGTCGGTGGTTGTCCAACTTTGGCCCAGGGGTTGTGGGGACGACCCTATAGTCGTCGGACATGTCGGCGGCGAGCCAACATTGACCCGGGGTCGTGGGGACGACCATATAGTCGTCGGACAAGTCGGCAGCTTGCCAACTTTGGCACGGAGTCGTGGGGACGACCCTACAGTCGTCGGACAAGTCGGCGGCGAGCCAACATTGGCCCGTGGTACGTGGGGACGACCCTATAGTCGTCGGATATGTCGGCGGCTGGCCAACTTTGGCCCGTGGTCGTGGGGACGACCCTATAGTCGTCGGACATAACGGTGGCGGGCCAATCTAGTCCCGGGGTCGTGGGGACGACCCTATAGTCGTCGGACAATTCGGCGGCGGGCCTACCTAGTCCCGGGGTCGTGGGGACGACCCTATAGTCGTCGGATAAGTCGGCAGCTTGCCAACTTTGGCCCGGGGTCGTGGGAACGACCCTATAGTCGTCGGACAAGTCGGGGGCGAGCTCACCTAGTCCGGGGTCGTGGGGACGACCCTATAGTCGTCGGACAAGTCGGCGGCCGGCCAACCTAGTCCGGGGGTCGTGGGGACGACCCTATAGTCGTCGGACATGACGGTGGCGGGCCAGTCTAGTCCCGGGTCGTGGGGACGACCCTATAGTCGTCGGACATGTCGGCGGCTGGCCAACTTTGGCCCGTGGTCGTGGGGACGACCCTATAGTCGTCGGAAATGTCGGTGGCTGTCCAACTTTGGCCCAGGGGTCGTGGGGACGACCCTATAGTCGTCGGACATGTCGGCGGCGAGCCAACATTGACCCGGGGTCGTGGGGACGACTCTATAGTCGTCGGACATGTCGGTGGCGGGCCAATCTAGTCCCGGGTCGTGGGGACGACCCTATAGTCGTCGGACATGTCGGCGGCTGGCCAACTTTGGCCCGTGGTCGTGGGGACGACCCTATAGTCGTCGGACATGACGGTGGCGGGCCAGTCTAGTCCCGGGTCATGGGGACGACCCTATAGTCGTCGGACAAGTCGGCGGCTGGCCAACTTTGGCCCGTGGTCGTGGGGACGACCCTACAGTCGTCAGACATGACGGTGGCGAGCCAACCTAGTCCCGGGGTCGTGGGGACGACGCTATAGTCGTCGGACAAGTCGGCGGCGGGCCAACCTAGTCCCGGGGTCGTGGGGACGACCCTATAGTCGTCGGACATGACGGTGGCGGGCCAGTCTAGTCCCGGGTCGTGGGGACGACCCTATAGTCGTCGGACATGTCGGCGGCTGGCCAACTTTGGCCCGTGGTCGTGGGGACGACCCTATAGTCGTCGGAAATGTCGGTGGCTGTCCAACTTTGGCCCGGGGGTCGTGGGGACGACCCTATAGTCGTCGGACATGTCGACGGCGAGCCAACATTGACCCGGGGTCGTGGGGACGACTCTATAGTCGTCGGACATGTCGGCGGCTGGCCAAATATGACCCGGGGACGTGGGGACGAGCCTATAGTCTTCGGACAAGTCGGCGGCTGGACAACTTTGGCCCGTGGTCGTGTGGACGACCCTATAGTCGTCGGATATGTCGGCGGCTGGCCAACTTTGACCCGTGGTCGTGGGGACGACCCTATTGTCGTCGGAAATGACGGTGGCGGGCCAATCTATTCCCGGGGTCGTGGGGACGACCCTATAGTCGTCGGACAAGTCGGCAGCTTGCCAACTTTGGCACGGAGTCGTGGGGACGACCCTACAGTCGTCGGACAAGTCGGCGGCCGGCCAACCTAGTCCGGGGGTCGTGGGGACGACCCTATAGTCGTCGGACATGACGGTGGCGGGCCAGTCTAGTCCCGGGTCGTGGGGACGACCCTATAGTCGTCGGACATGTCGGCGGCTGGCCAACTTTGGCCCGTGGTCGTGGGGACGACCCTATAGTCGTCGGAAATGTCGGTGGCTGTCCAACTTTGGCCCAGGGGTCGTGGGGACGACCCTATAGTCGTCGGACATGTCGGCGGCGAGCCAAAATTGACCCGGGGTCGTGGTGACGACTCTATAGTCGTCGGACATGTCGGTGGCGGGCCAGTCTAGTCCCGGGTCGTGGGGACGACCCTATAGTCGTCGGACATGTCGGCGGCTGGCCAACTTTGGCCCGTGGTCGTGGGGACGACCCTATAGTCGTCGGAAATGTCGGTGGCTGTCCAACTTTGGCCCAGGGGTCGTGGGGACGACCCTATAGTCGTCGGACATGTCGGCGGCGAGCCAACATTGACCCGGGGTCGTGGGGACGACTCTATAGTCGTCGGACATGTCGGTGGCGGGCCAATCTAGTCCCGGGTCGTGGGGACGACCCTATAGTCGTCGGACATGTCGGCGGCTGGCCAACTTTGGCCCGTGGTCGTGGGGACGACCCTATAGTCGTCGGACATAACGGTGGCGGGCCAATCTAGTCCCGGGGTCGTGGGGACGACCCTATATTCGTCGGACAAGTCGGCGGCGGGCCTACCTAGTCCCGGGGTCGTGGGGACGACCCTATAGTCGTCGGATAAGTCGGCAGCTTGCCAACTTTGGCCCGGGGTCGTGAGAACGACCCCATAGTCGTCGGACAAGTCGGCGGCGAGCCCACCTAGTCGGGGGGTCGTGGGGACGACCCTATAGTCGTCGGACAAGTCGGCGGCCGGCCAACCTAGTCCGGGGGTCGTGGGGACGACCCTATAGTCGTCGGACATGACGGTGGCGGGCCAGTCTAGTCCCGGGTCGTGGGGACGACCCTATAGTCGTCGGACATGTCGGCGGCTGGCCAACTTTGGCCCGGGGTCGTGGGGACGACCCTATAGTCGTCGGACTTGACGGTGGCGGGCCAATCTAGTCGGGGGGTCGTGGGGACGACCCTATAGTCGTCGGACAAGTCGGCGGCCGGCCAACCTAGTCCGGGGGTCGTGGGGACAACCCTATAGTCGTCGGACATGACGGTGGCGGGCCAGTCTAGTCCCGGGTCGTGGGGACGACCCTATAGTCGTCGGACATGTCGGCGGCTGGCCAACTTTGGCCCGTGGTCGTGGGGACGACCCTATAGTCGTCGGAAATGTCGGTGGCTGTCCAACTTTGGCCCGGGGGTCGTGGGGACGACCCTATAGTCGTCGGACATGTCGGCGGCGAGCCAACATTGACCCGGGGTCGTGGGGACGACTCTACAGTCGTCGGACATGTCGGCGGCTGGCCAAATATGACCCGGGGACGTGGGGACGAGCCTATAGTCTTCGGACAAGTCGGCGGCCGGACAACTTTGGCCCGTGGTCGTGTGGACGACCCTATAGTCGTCGGATATGTCGGCGGCTGGCCAACTTTGACCCGTGGTCGTGGGGTCGACCCTATTGTCGTCGGAAATGACGGTGGCGGGCCAATCTATTCCCGGGGTCGTGGGGACGACCCTATAGTCGTCGGACAAGTCGGCAGCTTGCCAACTTTGGCACGGAGTCGTGGGGACGACCCTACAGTCGTCGGACAAGTCGGCGGCGAGCCAATCTAGCCCCGCGGTCGTGGGGACGACTCTAAGTCGTCGGACAAGTCAGCGGCTGGCCAACATAAGCCCGTGGTCGTGGGGACGACCCTATAGTCGTCGGATATGTCGGCGGCTGGCCAACTTTGGCCCGTCGTCGTGGGGACGACCCTACAGTCGTCGGACATGTCGGCGGCGAGCCCACCTATTCGGGGGGTCGTGGGGACGACCCTATAGTCGTCGGACAAGTCGGCGGCCGGCCAACCTAGTCCGGGGGTCGTGGGGACGACCCTATAGTCGTCGGACATGACGGTGGCGGGCCAGTCTAGTCCCGGGGTCGTGGGGACGACCCTATAGTCGTCGGACATGTCGGCGGCGAGCCCACCTATTCGGGGGGTCGTGGGGACGACCCTATAGTCGTCGGACAAGTCGGCGGCCGGCCAACCTAGTCCGGGGGTCGTGGGGACGACCCTATAGTCGTCGGACATGACGGTGGCGGGCCAGTCTAGTCCCGGGTCGTGGGGACGACCCTATAGTCGTCGGACATGTCGGCGGCTGGCCAACTTTGGCCCGTGGTCGTGGGGACGAACCTATAGTCGTCGGAAATGTCGGTGGCTGTCCAACTTTGGCCCAGGGGTCGTGGGGACGACCCTATAGTCGTCGGACATGTCGGCGGCGAGCCAACATTGACCCGGGGTCGTGGGGACGACTCTATAGTCGTCGGACATGTCGGTGGCGGGCCAATCTAGTCCCGGGTCGTGGGGACGACCCTATAGTCGTCGGACATGTCGGCGGCTGGCCAACTTTGGCCCGTGGTCGTGGGGACGACCCTATAGTCGTCGGACATGACGGTGGCGGGCCAGTCTAGTCCCGGGTCATGGGGACGACCCTATAGTCGTCGGACAAGTCGGCGGCTGGCCAACTTTGGCCCGTGGTCGTGGGGACGACCCTACAGTCGTCAGACATGACGGTGACGAGCCAACCTAGTCCCGGGGTCGTGGGGACGACCCTATAGTCGTCGGACAAGTCGGCGGCGGGGCAACCTAGTCCCGGGGTCGTGGGGACGACCCTATAGTCGTCGGAAATGTCGGTGGCTGTCCAACTTTGGCCCAGGGGTTGTGGGGACGACCCTATAGTCGTCGGACATGTCGGCGGCGAGCCAACATTGACCCGGGGTCGTGGGGACGACTCTATAGTCGTCGGACATGTCGGTGGCGGGCCAGTCTAGTCCCGGGTCGTGGGGACGACCCTATAGTCGTCGGACATGTCGGCGGCGAGCCAACATTGACCCGGGGTCGTGGGGACGACTCTATAGTCGTCGGACATGTCGGTGGCGGGCCAGTCTAGTCCCGGGTCGTGGGGACGACCCTATAGTCGTCGGACATGTCGGCGGCTGGCCAACTTTGGCCCGTGGTCGTGGGGAGGACCCTATACTCGTCGGACAAGTCGGCGGCGTACCAACCTAGTCCGGGAGTCGTGGGGACGACCCTATTGTCGTCGAAAATGACGGTGGCGGGCCAATCTATTCCCGGGGTCGTGGGGACGACCATATAGTCGTCGGACAAGTCGGCAGCTTGCCAACTTTGGCACGGAGTCGTGGGGACGACCCTACAGTCGTCGGACAAGTCGGCGGCGAGCCAACATTGGCCCGTGGTACGTGGGGACGACCCTATAGTCGTCGGATATGTCGGCGGCTGGCCAACTTTGGCCCGTGGTCGTGGGGACGACCCTATAGTCGTCGGACATAACGGTGGCGGGCCAATCTAGTCCCGGGGTCGTGGGGACGACCCTATAGTCGTCGGACAATTCGGCGGCGGGCCTACCTAGTCCCGGGGTCGTGGGGACGACCCTATAGTCGTCGGATAAGTCGGCAGCTTGCCAACTTTGGCCCGGGGTCGTGGGAACGACCCTATAGTCGTCGGACAAGTCGGGGGCGAGCTCACCTAGTCCGGGGTCGTGGGGACGACCCTATAGTCGTCGGACAAGTCGGCGGCCGGCCAACCTAGTCCGGGGGTCGTGGGGACGACCCTATAGTCGTCGGACATGACGGTGGCGGGCCAGTCTAGTCCCGGGTCGTGGGGACGACCCTATAGTCGTCGGACATGTCGGCGGCTGGCCAACTTTGGCCCGTGGTCGTGGGGACGACCCTATAGTCGTCGGAAATGTCGGTGGCTGTCCAACTTTGGCCCAGGGGTCGTGGGGACGACCCTATAGTCGTCGGACATGTCGGCGGCGAGCCAACATTGACCCGGGGTCGTGGGGACGACTCTATAGTCGTCGGACATGTCGGTGGCGGGCCAATCTAGTCCCGGGTCGTGGGGACGACCCTATAGTCGTCGGACATGTCGGCGGCTGGCCAACTTTGGCCCGTGGTCGTGGGGACGACCCTATAGTCGTCGGACATGACGGTGGCGGGCCAGTCTAGTCCCGGGTCATGGGGACGACCCTATAGTCGTCGGACAAGTCGGCGGCTGGCCAACTTTGGCCCGTGGTCGTGGGGACGACCCTACAGTCGTCAGACATGACGGTGGCGAGCCAACCTAGTCCCGGGGTCGTGGGGACGACCCTATAGTCGTCGGACAAGTCGGCGGCGGGGCAACCTAGTCCCGGGGTCGTGGGGACGACCCTATAGTCGTCGGAAATGTCGGTGGCTGTCCAACTTTGGCCCAGGGGTTGTGGGGACGACCCTATAGTCGTCGGACATGTCGGCGGCGAGCCAACATTGACCCGGGGTCGTGGGGACGACTCTATAGTCGTCGGACATGTCGGTGGCGGGCCAGTCTAGTCCCGGGTCGTGGGGACGACCCTATAGTCGTCGGACATGTCGGCGGCGAGCCAACATCGACCCGGGGTCGTGGGGACGACTCTATAGTCGTCGGACATGTCGGTGGCGGGCCAGTCTAGTCCCGGGTCGTGGGGACGACCCTATAGTCGTCGGACATGTCGGCGGCTGGCCAACTTTGGCCCGTGGTCGTGGGGAGGACCCTATACTCGTCGGACAAGTCGGCGGCGTACCAACCTAGTCCGGGAGTCGTGGGGACGACCCTATTGTCGTCGAAAATGACGGTGGCGGGCCAATCTATTCCCGGGGTCGTGGGGACGACCATATAGTCGTCGGACAAGTCGGCAGCTTGCCAACTTTGGCACGGAGTCGTGGGGACGACCCTACAGTCGTCGGACAAGTCGGCGGCGAGCCAACATTGGCCCGTGGTACGTGGGGACGACCCTATAGTCGTCGGATATATCGGCGGCTGGCCAACTTTGGCCCGTGGTCGTGGGGACGACCCTATAGTCGTCGGACATAACGGTGGCGGGCCAATCTAGTCCCGGGGTCGTGGGGACGACCCTATAGTCGTCGGACAATTCGGCGGCGGGCCTACCTAGTCCCGGGGTCGTGGGGACGACCCTATAGTCGTCGGATAAGTCGGCAGCTTGCCAACTTTGGCCCGGGGTCGTGGGAACGACCCTATAGTCGTCGGACAAGTCGGGGGCGAGCTCACCTAGTCCGGGGTCGTGGGGACGACCCTATAGTCGTCGGACAAGTCGGCGGCCGGCCAACCTAGTCCGGGGGTCGTGGGGACGACCCTATAGTCGTCGGACATGACGGTGGCGGGCCAGTCTAGTCCCGGGTCGTGGGGACGACCCTATAGTCGTCGGACATGTCGGCGGCTGGCCAACTTTGGCCCGTGGTCGTGGGGACGACCCTATAGTCGTCGGAAATGTCGGTGGCTGTCCAACTTTGGCCCAAGGGTCGTGGGGACGACCCTATAGTCGTCGGACAAGTCAGCGGCTGGCCAACATTGGCCCGTGGTCGTGGGGACGACACTATAGTCGTCGGATATGTCGGCGGCGAGCCAACCTAGTCCCGGGGTCGTGGGGACGACCCTATAGTCGTCGGACAAGTCGGCGGCGAGCCCACCTAGTCGGGTGGTCGTGGGGACGATCCAATAGTCGTCGGACATGTCGGCGGCTGGCCAACTTTGGCCCGTGGTTGTGGGAACGACCCTATAGTCGTTGGACATGACGGTGGCGGGCCAATCTAGTCCCGGGGTCGTGGGGACGACCCTATAGTCGTCGAACAATTCGGCGGCGGCCCAAGCTTGTCCCGGGGTCGTGGGGACGACCCTATAATCGTCGGACATGACGGTGGCGGGCCAATCTAGTCCCGGGGTCGTGGGGACGACCCTATAGTCGTCGGACATGTCGGCGGCATGCCAACTTTGGCCCGTGGTCGTGGGGACGACCCTATAGTCGTCGGACATGTCGGTGGCGGGCCAGTCTAGTCCCGGGTCGTGGGGACGACCCTATAGTCGTCGGACATGTCGGCGGCTGGCCAACTTTGGCCCGTGGTCGTGGGGACGACCCTATAGTCGTCGGAAATGTCGGTGGCTGTCCAACTTTGGCCCAAGGGTCGTGGGGACGACCCTATAGTCGTCGGACAAGTCAGCGGCTGGCCAACATTGGCCCGTGGTCGTGGGGACGACACTATAGTCGTCGGATATGTCGGCGGCGAGCCAACCTAGTCCCGGGGTCGTGGGGACGACCCTATAGTCGTCGGACAAGTCGGCGGCGAGCCCACCTAGTCGGGGGGTCGTGGGGACGACCCTATAGTCGTCGGACATGTCGGCGGCGAGCCAACATTGATCCGGGGTCGTGGGGACGACTCTATAGTCGTCGGACATGTCGGTGGCGGGCCAGTCTAGTCCCGGGTCGTGGGGACGACCCTATAGTCGTCGGACATGTCGGCGGCTGGCCAACTTTGGCCCGTGGTCGTGGGGAGGACCATATAGTCGTCGGACATGACGGTGGCGGGCCACTCTAGTCCCGGGTCGTGGGGACGACCCTATAGTCGTCGGACATGTCGGCGGCTGGCCAACTTTGGTCCGGGGTCGTGGGGACGACCCTATAGTCGTCCGACAAGTCAGCGGCCGGCCAACCTAGTCCGGGGGTCGTGGGGACAACCCTATAGTCGTCGGACATGACGGTGGCGGGCCAGTCTAGTCCCGGGTCGTGGGGACGACCCTATAGTCGTCGGACATGTCGGCGGCTGGCCAACTTTGGCCCGTGGTCGTGGGGACGACCCTATAGTCGTCGGAAATGTCGGTGGCTGTCCAACTTTGGCCCGGGGGTCGTGGGGACGACCCTATAGTCGTCGGACATGTCGGCGGCGAGCCAACATTGACCCGGGGTCGTGGGAACGACTCTATAGTCGTCGGACATGTCGGCGGCTGGCCAAATATGACCCGGGGACGTGGGGACGAGGCTATAGTCTTCGGACAAGTCGGCGGCCGGACAACTTTGGCCCGGTGTCGTGGGGACGACTCTATAGTCGTCGGAAATGTCGGCGGCTGGCCAACCTGGACCCGGGGTCGTGGGGACGACCCTATTGTCGTCGGACATGACGGTGGCGGGCCAATCTAGTCTCGGGGTCGTGGGGACGACCCTATAGTCGTCGGAAATGTCGGCGTGTGGCCAACTTTGGCCCGGGGTCGTGGGGACGACTCTATAGTCGTCGGAAATGTCGGCGGCTGGCCAACCTGTACTCGGGGTCGTGGGGACGACCCCATAGTCGTCGGACAAGACGGCGGCTGGACATCTTTGGCCCGGGGTCGTGGGGACGACCCTATAGTCGTCGGACATGTCGGCGGCTGGCCAACTTTGGCCCGGTGTCGTGGGGACGACTCTATAGTCGTCGGAAATGTCGGCGGCTGGCCAACCTGGACCCGGGGTCGTGACGACGACCCTATACTCGTCGGAGAAGACGGCGGCTGGACATCTTTGGCCCGGGGTCGTGGGGACGACCCTATAGTCGGCGGACATGACGGTGGCGGACCAATCTAGTCCCGGGGTCGTGGGGACGACCCTATAGTCGTCGGACATGTCGGCGGCTGGCCAACTTTGGCCCGTGGTCGTGGGGACGATCCAATAGTCGTCGGACATGTCGGCGGCTGGCCAACTTTGGCCCGTGGTTGTGGGAACGACCCTATAGTCGTTGGACATGACGGTGGCGGGCCAATCTAGTCCCGGGGTCGTGGGGACGACCCTATAGTCGTCGAACAATTCGGCGGCGGCCCAAGCTTGTCCCGGGGTCGTGGGGACGACCCTATAATCGTCGGACATGACGGTGGCGGGCCAATCTAGTCCCGGGGTCGTGGGGACGACCCTATAGTCGTCGGACATGTCGGCGGCATGCCAACTTTGGCCCGTGGTCGTGGGGACGACCCTATAGTCGTTGGACATGACGGTGGCGGGCCAATCTAGTCCCGGGGTCGTGGGGACGACCCTATAGTCGTCGAACAATTCGGCGGCGGCCCAAGCTTGTCCCGGGGTCGTGGGGACGACCCTATAATCGTCGGACATGACGGTGGCGGGCCAATCTAGTCCCGGGGTCGTGGGGACGACCCTATAGTCGTCGGACATGTCGGCGGCATGCCAACTTTGGCCCGTGGTCGTGGGGACGACCCTATAGTCGTTGGACATGACGGTGGCGGGCCAATCTAGTCCCGGGGTCGTAGGGACGACCCTATACTCGTCGGACATGTCGGCGATTGGCCAACATTGGCCCGGGGTCGTGGGGACGACCCTATAGTCGTCGGACATGTCGGCGGCTGGTCAACCTAGTCCCGAGGTCGTGGGGACGACCCTATAGTCGTCGGACATGTCGGCGGCTGGCCAACTTTGGCCCGTGGTTGTGGAGACGACCCTATAGTCGTTGGACATGACGGTGGCGGGCCAATCTAGTCCCGGGGTCGTGGGGACGACCCTATAGTCGTCGGACAAGACGGCGGCTGGACATCTTTGGCCCGGGGTCGTGGGGACGACCCTATAGTCGTCGGACATGTTGGCGGCTTGTCAGCCTAGTCCCAGGGTCGTGGGTACGATCCTATAGTCGTCGGACAAGTCGGCGGCGGGCCAACATTGTCCCGGGGTCGTGGGGACGACCCTATAGTTGTTGGACATGACGGTGGCGGGCTAATCTAGTCCCGGGGTCGTAGGGACGACCCTATAGTCGTTGGACATGTCGGCGATTGGCCAACATTGGCCCGGGGTCGTGGGGACGACCCTATAGTCGTCGGACATGTCGGCGGCTGGCCAACTTTGGCCCGTGGTTGTGGGGACGACCCTATAGTCGTTGAACATGACGGTGGCGGGCCAATCTAGTCCCGGGGTCGTGGGGACGACCCTATAGTCGTCGGACATGTCGGCGCCTGGCCAACTTTGGCCCGGTGTCGTGGGGACGACTCTATAGTCGTCGGAAATGTCGGCGGCTGGCCAGCCTGGACCCGGGGTCGTGGGGACGACCCTATTGTCGTCGGACATGACGGTGGCGGGCCAATCTAGTCTCGCGGTCGTGGGGACGACCCTATAATCGTCGGACATGACGGTGGCGGGCCAATCTAGTCCCGGAGTCGTGGGGACGACTCTATAGTCGTCGGACATGTCGGCGGCTGGCCAACCTAGACCCGGGGTCGTGGGGACGACCCTATTGTCGTCGGACATGACGGTGGCGGGCCAATCTAGGCCCGGGGTCGTGGGGACGACCCTACAGTCGTCGGACAAGTCGGCGGCGGGCCAAGCTTGTCCCGGGGTCGTGGGGACGACCCTATAATCGTCGGACATGACGGTGGCGGGCCAATCTAGTCCCGGGGTCGTGAGGACGACCCTATAATCGTTGGACATGACGGCGGCGGGCCAATCTAGTCCCGGGGTCGTGGGGACGACCCTATAATCGTTGGACATGACGGTGGCGGGCCAATCTAGTCCCGGGGTCGTAGGGACGACCCTATAGTCGTCGGCCATGTTGGCGATTGGCCAACATTGGCCCGGGGTCGTCGGGACGACCCTATAGTCGTCGGACATGTCGGCGGCTGGCCAACCTAGTCCCGGGGTCGTGGGGACGACCCTATAGTCGTCGGACATTTCGGCGGTTTGCCAACTTTGGCCCGGGGTCGTGGGGACGACCCTATAGTCGTCAGAAATGTCGGCGGCTGGCCAACCTGGACCCGGGGTCGTGGGGACGACCCTATAGTCGTCGGGCAAGTCGGCGGCGGGCCAAGCTTGTCCCGGGGTCGTGGGGACGATCCAATAGTCGTCGGACATGTCGGCGGCTTGCCAACTTTGGCGCGTGGTCGTGGGGACGATCCGATTGTCGTCGGACATGTCGGCGGCTGGCCAACCTAGACCCGGGGTCGTGGGGACGATCCGATTGTCGTCGGACATGTCGGCGGCTGTCCAACTTTGGCACCGTGGTCGTGGGCACGATCCAATAGTCGTCAGACATGTCGGCGGCTGGCCAACCTGGACCCGGGGTCGTGGGGACGACCCTATTGTCGTCGGACATGACGGTGGCGGGCCAATCTAGTCTCGCTGTCGTGGGGACGACCCTATAATCGTCGGACATGACGGTGGCGGGCCAATCTAGTCCCGGGGTCGTGGGGACGACCCTATAGTCGTCGGACATTTCGACGGCATGCCAACTTTGGCCCGTGGTCGTGGGGACGACCCTATAGTTGTTGGACATGACGGTGGCGGGCCAATCTAGTCCCGGGGTCGTGGGGACGACCCTATAGTCGTCGGACAAGACGGCGGCTGGACATCTTTGGCCCGGGGTCGTGGGGACGACCCTATAGTCGTCGGACATGTTGGCGGCTTGTCAGCCTAGTCCCAGGGTCGTGGGTACGACCCTATAGTCGTCGGACAAGTCGGCGGCGGGCCACCCTTGTCCCGGGGTCGTGGGGACGACCCTATAATCGTCGGACATGTCGGCGGCGGGCGAACCTAGACCCGGGGTCGTGGGGACGACCCTATAGTCGTCGGACATGACGGTGGCGGGCCAGTCTAGTCCCGGGTCGTGGGGACGACCCTATAGTCGTCGGACATGTCGGCGGCTGGCCAACTTTGGCCCGTGGTCGTGGGGACGACCCTATAGTCGTCAGACATGACGGTGGCGAGCCAACATTGACCCGGGGTCGTGGGGACGACTCTATAGTCGTCGGACATGTCGGTGGCGGGCCAGTCTAGTCCCGGGTCGTGGGGACGACCCTATAGTCGTCGGACATGTCGGCGGCTGGCCAACTTTGGCCCGTGGTCGTGGGGAGGACCCTATACTCGTCGGACAAGTCGGCGGCGTACCAACCTAGTCCGGGGGTCGTGGGGACGACCCTATAGTCGTCGGACATGACGGTGGCGGGCCAGTCTAGTCCCGGGTCATGGGGACGACCCTATAGTCGTCGGACAAGTCGGCGGCTGGCCAACATTGGCCCGTGGTCGTGGGGACGACACTATAGTCGTCGGACAAGTCGGCGGCGAGCCAATCTAGTCCCGCGGTCGTGGGGACGATCCTATAGTCGTCGGACAAGTCAGCGGCTGGCCAACAATGGCCCGTGGTCGTGGGGACGACCATATAGTCGTCGGACATGACGGTGGCGGGCCACTCTAGTCCCGGGTCGTGGGGACGACCCTATAGTCGTCGGACATGTCGGCGGCTGGCCAACTTTGGTCCGGGGTCGTGGGGACGACCCTATAGTTGTCGGACAAGTCGGCGGCCGGCCAACCTAGTCCGGGGGTCGTGGGGACAACCCTATAGTCGTCGGACATGACGGTGGCGGGCCAGTCTAGTCCCGGGTCGTGGCGACGACCCTATAGTCGTCGGACATGTCGGCGGCTGGCCAACTTTGGCCCGTGGTCGTGGGGACGACCCTATAGTCGTCGGAAATGTCGGTGGCTGTCCAACTTTGGCCCGGGGGTCGTGGGGACGACCCTATAGTCGTCGGACATGTCGGCGGCGAGCCAACATTGACCCGGGGTCGTGGGAACGACTCTATAGTCGTCGGACATGTCGGCGGCTGGCCAAATATGACCCGGGGACGTGGGGACGAGCCTATAGTCTTCGGACAAGTCGGCGGCCGGACAACTTTGGCCCGGTGTCGTGGGGACGACTCTATAGTCGTCGGAAATGTCGGCGGCTGGCCAACCTGGACCCGGGGTCGTGGGGACGACCCTATTGTCGTCGGACATGACGGTGGCGGGCCAATCTAGTCTCGGGGTCGTGGGGACGACCCTATAGTCGTCGGAAATGTCGGCGTGTGGCCAACTTTGGCCCGGGGTCGTGGGGACGACTCTATAGTCGTCGGAAATGTCGGCGGCTGGCCAACCTGTACTCGGGGTCGTGGGGACGACCCTATAGTCGTCGGACAAGACGGCGGCTGGACATCTTTGGCCCGGGGTCGTGGGGACGACCCTATAGTCGTCGGACATGTCGGCGGCTGGCCAACTTTGGCCCGGTGTCGTGGGGACGACTCTATAGTCGTCGGAAATGTCGGCGGCTGGCCAACCTGGACCCGGGGTCGTGACGACGACCCTATAGTCGTCGGAGAAGACGGCGGCTGGACATCTTTGGCCCGGGGTCGTGGGGACGACCCTATAGTCGGCGGACATGACGGTGGCGGACCAATCTAGTCCCGGGGTCGTGGGGACGACCCTATAGTCGTCGGACATGTCGGCGGCTGGCCAACTTTGGCCCGTGGTCGTGGGGACGATCCAATAGTCGTCGGACATGTCGGCGGCTGGCCAACTTTGGCCCGTGGTTGTGGGAACGACCCTATAGTCGTTGGACATGACGGTGGCGGGCCAATCTAGTCCCGGGGTCGTGGGGACGACCCTATAGTCGTCGAACAATTCGGCGGCGGCCCAAGCTTGTCCCGGGGTCGTGGGGACGACCCTATAATCGTCGGACATGACGGTGGCGGGCCAATCTAGTCCCGGGGTCGTGGGGACGACCCTATAGTCGTCGGACATGTCGGCGGCATGCCAACTTTGGCCCGTGGTCGTGGGGACGACCCTATAGTCGTTGGACATGACGGTGGCGGGCCAATCTAGTCCCGGGGTCGTAGGGACGACCCTATACTCGTCGGACATGTCGGCGATTGGCCAACATTGGCCCGGGGTCGTGGGGACGACCCTATAGTCGTCGGACATGTCGGCGGCTGGTCAACCTAGTCCCGAGGTCGTGGGGACGACCCTATAGTCGTCGGACATGTCGGCGGCTGGCCAACTTTGGCCCGTGGTTGTGGGGACGACCCTATAGTCGTTGGACATGACGGTGGCGGGCCAATCTAGTCCCGGGGTCGTGGGGACGACCCTATAGTCGTCGGACAAGACGGCGGCTGGACATCTTTGGCCCGGGGTCGTGGGGACGACCCTATAGTCGTCGGACATGTTGGCGGCTTGTCAGCCTAGTCCCAGGGTCGTGGGTACGATCCTATAGTCGTCGGACAAGTCGGCGGCGGGCCAACATTGTCCCGGGGTCGTGGGGACGACCCTATAGTTGGTGGACATGACGGTGGCGGGCTAATCTAGTCCCGGGGTCGTAGGGACGACCCTATAGTCGTTGGACATGTCGGCGATTGGCCAACATTGGCCCGGGGTCGTGGGGACGACCCTATAGTCGTCGGACATGTCGGCGGCTGGCCAACTTTGGCCCGTGGTTGTGGGGACGACCCTATAGTCGTTGAACATGACGGTGGCGGGCCAATCTAGTCCCGGGGTCGTGGGGACGACCCTATAGTCGTCGGACATGTCGGCGCCTGGCCAACTTTGGCCCGGTGTCGTGGGGACGACTCTATAGTCGTCGGAAATGTCGGCGGCTGGCCAGCCTGGACCCGGGGTCGTGGGGACGACCCTATTGTCGTCGGACATGACGGTGGCGGGCCAATCTAGTCTCGCGGTCGTGGGGACGACCCTATAATCGTCGGACATGACGGTGGCGGGCCAATCTAGTCCCGGAGTCGTGGGGACGACTCTATAGTCGTCGGACATGTCGGCGGCTGGCCAACCTAGACCCGGGGTCGTGGGGACGACCCTATTGTCGTCGGACATGACGGTGGCGGGCCAATCTAGGCCCGGGGTCGTGGGGACGACCCTACAGTCGTCGGACAAGTCGGCGGCGGGCCAAGCTTGTCCCGGGGTCGTGGGGACGACCCTATAATCGTCGGACATGACGGTGGCGGGCCAATCTAGTCCCGGGGTCGTGGGGACGACCCTATAATCGTTGGACATGACGGCGGCGGGCCAATCTAGTCCCGGGGTCGTGGGGACGACCCTATAATCGTTGGACATGACGGTGGCGGGCCAATCTAGTCCCGGGGTCGTAGGGACGACCCTATAGTCGTCGGCCATGTTGGCGATTGGCCAACATTGGCCCGGGGTCGTCGGGACGACCCTATAGTCGTCGGACATGTCGGCGGCTGGCCAACCTAGTCCCGGGGTCGTGGGGACGACCCTATAGTCGTCGGACATTTCGGCGGTTTGCCAACTTTGGCCCGGGGTCGTGGGGTCGACCCTATAGTCGTCAGAAATGTCGGCGGCTGGCCAACCTGGACCCGGGGTCGTGGGGACGACCCTATAGTCGTCGGGCAAGTCGGCGGCGGGCCAAGCTTGTCCCGGGGTCGTGGGGACGATCCAATAGTCGTCGGACATGTCGGCGGCTTGCCAACTTTGGCGCGTGGTCGTGGGGACGATCCGATTGTCGTCGGACATGTCGGCGGCTGGCCAACCTAGACCCGGGGTCGTGGGGACGATCCGATTGTCGTCGGACATGTCGGCGGCTGTCCAACTTTGGCACCGTGGTCGTGGGCACGATCCAATAGTCGTCAGACATGTCGGCGGCTGGCCAACCTGGACCCGGGGTCGTGGGGACGACCCTATTGTCGTCGGACATGACGGTGGCGGGCCAATCTAGTCTCAGTAGTAAGGTAAGGGGGATTCCAACTCAGGTCCTCTGAGGGGAGCGCGGGGGCGGGGGGAAGTGAGGGCGCGCGGGGGAGTGCGGTGGAGGGAAACATGGGTGCGGGGGGGAAGCGGGGGAAGCGGGGAGTGGATAACCGATTGCGCGCGCACGAACCGCGGAGTGGGGGAAGCCGCAATCGTGGAGGGGATCAGTCCGGACCGAACCGCCGCGGAGACCTCTCCACGTCGGACCCACCCCCGAAAATTTCCACCGAGGGTCATCCCCTCCCTCTAAAAAAATTTCTGGGGCCGGGTCTTGTATGAAAAATCTTTTTTCAGACTCGATCCAGCCCCAGAAATTTTTTTTCCCCTAAATATTTTTTTTCAAACCATTATAAAGCTGAAATTGCTTAATACTTTATCGGATGACGTCGGACAATGTCGGGGAAGATCGGCTTTTTCCAAACCACGCATTTGGAGGAGCGAAAGAGAGAGCAATACTTTAAAAGCTAAATTCGGAGGAAGGAAAGAGAGAGTAATACTTAACGTCGCAGCGTCTCGCGCGATCGCGTGTAACTCGAATCCTCTGGAGCAACCGTGCAGGGTGACATCATTTGACAGCGCGAAGAATGAACGAATGAAATAAGATTATGCGGCGTCAGCAGAAATGCTGAATCTTAAAATTAGATGGTGAGAGAAGGAGGCGGAAGGCGGGTAAATAAAATGTAGAAAGAATATAGGATTAAGAAATTTTATTTCAAATTAAAAGAATATAATTTAACATTTTTCCTACGAGCATCAGCTAGAATATCATTGATGGCGCATGCTAACAGTTCGCAATCTATATGATAATCCTCACAGTAATGTTCGCTATCACGTATGATTTTAGCAGCATGACGCGCGTCTAACGTTTCGCAGGCAACATCGCTCTGCTGTAGCACGTTAACAAAAGTTTTAAATTTCGTCTGCACATCTCTTACATTTTGATTCAGCCGCGAATATACATAGCTTACACATGGTTCAAGATTTAATAAAAATGTTACTGTATCCGGTTTGAAATACGATTCGTCCTACTCCCATTGTATGTAACAAAACACAAAATTGTACAATCTTTCAATGCGACTGACAGTCGTCGAGTTTGATGAGCAACTGGTCCCACAGCGTTCATACAATTTGTCACCCATGCATAAAGTTGCATACGTTGCAAAGTAAGATGCATTTGTTCTTCACCTTCTTCTTCACTAGCCACCCTCTCCTTCTATGTGCTCCACCTGCATTTTCGCTGACCATCTTCTTCTTCGAATTATTCACTAACCATCTTCTTCGAATTATTCACTGACCATTCTTAAATCGAACATGAATCGAACCACTTTGAACGTGTATCGAACGTGTATCGAACCACTCTGAACGTGTATCGAACCACTTTGAACATGTATCGAACGTGAATCATACCACTTTAAACATCTATTGAACGTGTATCGAACCACTTTGAACGTGTATCGAACGTGTATCGAACCACTTTGAACATCTATTGAACGTGTATCGAACGTGTATCGAACGTGTATCGAACCACTTTGAACGTGTATCGAACGTGTATCGAACCACTTTGAACGTGTATCGAACATGTATCGTACCACTTTGAACGTGTATCGAACGTGTATCGAACGTGTATCGAACCACTTTGAACGTGTATCGAACGTGTATCATACCACTTTGAACGTGTATCGAACCTGTATCGAACCACTTTGAACGTGTATCGAACATGTATCGAACCACTTTGAACATCTATCGAACGTGTATCGAACCACTTTGAACATCTATCGAACGTGTATCGAACCACTTTGAACATCTATCGAACATCTATGATACCACTTTAAACATCTATGGAACATCTATGGAACATCTATCGTACCATTTTGAACATCTATTGAACATGTATTGAACGTATATGATACCACTCTGAACATGTATCGAACCACATATACATAATAATTAATTAAGGAGGCTGGGGAGGGTGAAGAAAAAAACATTTATGCATTAAAAATTGATTATATTTTATTTATGCAATTCTCTCTGGTGTTTAGACCACCAGTTGAATATTTTAAATACATTTTGCATTGCGCAATGCTTCGCGTGTCTACCACATCGCAGAGTATTAACTACATTTAGCTTATTTAGAGATTTGATATCCTCGTAGTCAATGTCCAGCGTCTCGATGATTACATCCGCTCTCGTATTTTCATCGAGGAAATCCGCAAGCCAATCGCGTTTCTGCAACCCTTTAACGTATACGATATGGGATGTGTCATCTTCTTCGTCGATCGCATCAGCTACAGCTTTGGTAATCAGCTGTTTAGCCATACTGTACGGAACGTCTCCATCGTCCCACCGTAGTCCATGATGTTTTGCAATCAACCATCGGATGCTTGATTTGTCAGATTTCGTAAGAAGATATTGCGGCATCGAACTCCCAAAAATATAGTGCGAGAGAATTGTTCCCATTCGTAGGACAGCCACTTCCTTGACGACAAATCTTCCGTCGACGATGAATCCTTGCAGGTCAACAAATGTTGGTACAACCATTGTCGATATAATTTTAGAGGTCTGCTCGCTTCCAAGACAGATGAGAGAATGCAATCTTTCTCATAAAGCATCTCGATTTTTACGATGAAATTGTTGTACGAATTTGATACAGGAGAGGGCGGGCAAGTAGTATGGCAATTTAATTTATTTTGCGCACAACATTTGTTAGCGGATTGTATTCAACCACCCGGTCGTGCAGAATCAGACAGTAGGCTGTAGTATTTGCAGGTACATTCTCTTTACACTCAAATTCTATGCGCACGTCCACGGTACCATTTTTAATCGATTCATTTTGTCGCGAGCAATCAATCACCACGAGAGGACCAAATTGTAAAAATTCAGCCACAGTGAATAACGCCTCGTTGCAACTATGTCCATAATACGATTTACGGAAATGTGTATACATGTGAAACAAGATGGCGTGCTTATTCTTGTCAAAGTCCAAGTTCAAGTCATCATATGGATAAAAATCCGAGTTGAGAAAAAGTTTTACATTAGTCAATTTGCAATTGTTAAACTTAGTAACATCTTCGGTCATCACATTCTTTCGAGCAGTCTGTAGAGCAAAGATAACGTATCGCGGTTTCTCCAGCTGTGCAGCTGCCTTCACGGCCCACGAATGCTTGGTTGTGCTCTGTAAGAGAGGATACTCGTACAGATCCCACGAGCGAAAACTAATGCTCAGGTTTTGTCCACTTTCCAAAGCATGCAGCAACGATAGCTTATTAACGTCGTTCAGCGTCACATGAGGCATTCGCCATTGCACTTTAAGTAATTCAATTTCAGGTTCCAACATTGGCGATCCTATTAGAGAATTGTTATCGTTGCGCGATCGTATTAAAATCAATTCGTGACGTGCATTAATAATCATGCGTTTGTAGTCCTCGCAAAATCCCAACAAATATTTGAGTGAGATGCAAAAATTGAAATGATTTTTCACTATCAGTCCATCGTGTCGTTTCACGCCCCATCCAGCATTCTCCATATTTTTGTCTTCGTCAGATGTCAGCGATACATAGTTTTTAAGCGTGCTAGTTATTCCAACGTTTCTGTTGCGGTCAATCTCCACACCATTCAGCTCGTATCGAATCTCATCAAATAAGAACGCCATGCAATTATTTCCCAACGTCGTCGTTGATGCTTCGTTTGGCTTATTTATCACCAATTTCCCCTCCACGTAGAGGAAACTTTCACATGGTAATGTATATAAATCCTGCTGTTGTATAGGTATTCTTATCTCATCACTATATCCAAATGTTGTGTTGACGTATGGGTTGTACGTGTGAGTCTCGAGCTTGACGATGCGATTATCAAACGTCGGCTTCACTCCAAGGCTTAGAATGTCAGCCATTTTTTTTCAACTTATATGCGTACAATGAATCCCAATGATTTCAAAAATGCAATGTTCGTAGCACTGAGTCTCTTCTTTTTAGCGTAATCAGAGCTGTTGCAGGTGTTGTTGTTGTTGTTGTTGTTGTTGTTGTTGTTGTTATTGCAAACAATTTCACTTGGAAGAAATGTGTTTCCGAAGTCGTTCAACACAAGCATTTCTTTCATTCGCGCCACATGTATTATCGTTGACGTCGTCGTACGTGTAGTCTGATGGTAATCTCTTCACCTCGAAAATCGAGCAACCGTCCGTCTTGATCCACAACGCGTATCGTTAGATCCGTAATGATCCGTGCGGTGATCGGAAGGTAAATGATCTGTGCGGGCGTTTCCGATATCTTATATCCTGGTGGGACTCTCGGAGAAAATTCATGTATCGTATGTACGCGCTTCCCATTGTTGTACGCGCCAGCGGTCACGCTACATTCTATGCGAATAATGTTCACGTTCATGATATTAATTGGATCGTCCGATTCGTGCCATTGTCCAGGTTCTAATATCCGATTCATCGAGAATCCCAGTAGCGATCCAATGTTGTTGGATTTTGTAAAATCTACAGCGAACGAGCAGTACAGTTCACTTTTCATGGTGTTGTTGTTGGGATGCAACACTATAGGATACACATCGCTATCGTTGTTGTCATCGGTGTCATCGAGATTTTTAGGATATCGTTCGAGTAATCGCTGCTTCAGGTACTTGGCAATGGCGTCTAGTTCGTAGGAGCCGTGGGGAATCGCAATGTATTCATGACTGGTGTCGACACTGCTGTTGATGTTATAGTTTACAGCGAAGTAGAATTTATCGTTGCTCGAGTCGATGTTCGGTATTGTATGATAAGTTTCAAAGGTTGTTAGACCAAGCTCGTAATCATCGTCGCTCAAATCTATGGGTGGAAAGTAGCTCACCGCGAGGGTGCTACTCTTGCCGGTTAGAGTAAATGTTAACGACATATTCCGCTGAAACTGCTCCACTAGTACTGAATCAGAGCGGTGGAAGTCAATCCTTAAATTTGGTGCCGATCGTTTGTAGAAAGCGTAGACATAGTTGTCCACAATTGCTCTGATTGTACTTTTGATACGACGTTCGATTGTATTCAATTTTCACAGCATCTTTATCCAGATATTGTACCAATTCCCTAGGTGGTCGAAGATTCCCGAAGCTGTCGAAATATATAGCTCGACACCCTCTCTTCGCATATGCCACCCAATGAGTCCCCGGTCCCTCGACATTGTCCAAATTTACGATACCACTTTCGTTTCGATGTACTCCTCCGACAGGTAGTGCATTGCGCATGAAAACACCCCTAAAGAATGGAATACGCATACGTTTTGCCAACTCCTCCAATTGCGCATCGGTAGTTACGCCGATAGGCATTTTTATTTTCTTTTCGACGTTTTTTTTTTTCGTTTTGATATTCCCTGTCCGCGCTTGTACGGTGCGAGATAAAGTCCACGACCTTCCATGGAGCGATTATGGCGTTGCATTTCCTGCAGCTGATGTTGCGCCGCCTTATTATCGTTTACCGCCTTGGCGATCCCCGCCGCTCCACCAGCTAATGATCCGAGAACACCTAGCAGCGGGAGAAGTGGTAATATACCACCTCGTTTTGCTACAGGAAGAATCCGCTTTTGCGATGCTTTCTTTGGAGTCCTTTTGCGGGTTTTTGTTTTCATTCCCATTCCGATTTTCGTCTTGGCCTTCATAGCTGCCCAAACAGCCGTAGCAGCACCTCTTTCACCCAGAGTCGAGTCTCGCGCAACGATGCGTTTTCGCGCTTTGTCAGCGAGTACCTTATCTGCCGCGTGCCTTTCACCGAGATCGTTGCTACGTGAATATGCAATATCGTGTTCGCGACACGCTGCGTCCAACGGATTGATGCCTTGATCCCCTCTAGCCAATCGTTTTGCCAGATGAGTTCCTGGACCGCAAAACTGGTATCCTGGGATATGTAATTCGATAGGTAGCGCGTTTATCGCCCGATTTAACAAACCACGACCTTTCTTTACTCTCGTTGGCGACATTCGTCACAGTTTTTAATCAATGGTGCTGGACCGTCGATATGCGTTCGCTGCCAAGGGCGATTATAATGTTCAAGACACCGACGATACTGCTGAACCTCAGGATCGGCTTTTATATGCTCGGGGAGTCTGTCCCACAACTGATCAATGTGTCTGCCAAACTCTCGCAGTAGAATAATCTTTGGTATATATTTCAACTGCTCAGAGGTTAGGTCTCGAATATCGGAATTATCCGACGGGATCAGAAGCATTTTGAATACTGCGCTGTTTTGCTTCGGCGCGGACCTATAAATAGGGCGCGTCGCCGCTTCGACGTATCAAAATCATTTTTTCACAGTTCGCGGAGAGGATGCGATTCGTACGGCAGCCTGTAACGATACGCGTGACAAATTTTGACGATAAATCGCGAGTGATGTGTCCGAAAACAATGCGCAGACACGGTAGCATGTTGCCAAACACTATCCGCTGCCTCATTTGCGGTCCATCAAATTGTGGAAAGACAAACGTGTTGGTGAGCTTGTTGGAAAGTCCACACGGCGTCCGCTTCGAGAACGTGTATGTGTATTCCAAGTCGTTGCAACAGCCGAAATATCAGTATTTGGAGAATTTATTGACTCCGATAGATGAAATTGGCTACTTTACGTTTTCGAATAACAGTGACGTCATCCCACCGAGCGAATCACTTCCGAATTCTATTTTTATCTTTGATGACGTGGCATGTGACAAGCAAGATACGATAAGGGAATACTTTGCAATGGGGCGTCACTCGAACGTTGACTGCTTCTATCTCTGTCAGACGTATGCAAAGATACCCAAACATCTTATACGCGACAATGCGAATCTATTGATTCTGTTTAAACAGGATGGTACCAACTTGAAACATGTGTACAACGATCACGTAAACACTGATATGTCCTACGAGGATTTCTGCGCGTTGTGTCGTAATTGTTGGCAACGGGAGTATGGTTTCATGGTAATAGACAAGGATAGCGCGATGTCCAATGGACGTTATAGAAAGGGATTTAACGAGTTTGCAATACCATGAGATTGTCAATTGTCGTCGACACGTCGGTGGGAAAGCAACGTCTGCGGTACAACGATGATTGATATCGATATGGAGATTAAGGATCGTGAGAGAATAGCGAAGGAAATTGCAAAAACCAGCGAAGCCATTCGCAAGAAACATCAGGCTTTGAAGACTGGCAAGATGGAGGAAGATATCGCGTTGGAGAGATACTTTAAACCTGTTGTCGAACCCTTAAAACATATCGCGGAAAATATCGCAGCGACAGAAGCTGACGCATTACCGATGACGAGCACAAACATCGAAGGGAATGAAACATTAACGTCTAAAACAAAAATCTATCCGAAAGGGAATACATTGCACAAGACAAAGAGGAAACGATCATACACGTCATCGGAAAAATCACTCATAACCTCCACACCAGTTCAATCGAAACGAAAACGGCTGAATGTCACGTCAAACGATTCCACGATTTCTTCCACACCAATAAATACATTTCCCGATGTACAATCGCTCTCAACCATTGATGATGACGTTTTCGAAACTAGTCCCGATGAGTCGTTGGCAACATCTGTTAGACAACAACTCCAAACATCCGAGGGACAAGAAACGTTTCGCAACCATTTCGGTCCGCTGGGACAAAAATATATGAACGCAATCCTAAGTAGTGATAAGGATACGTCAATGGACTATGTGTATGGCGTATACTTTGGTGATAGTGGAACGATGCTTGGGGATAAGGCTTTCGATATAGACAAGGATGACAATATAATCATCGACGGTGTAAGATACGGAGGAACACCTGGTCTTTACGAATTGATTTTCAAGAGAATTCCCGACGATACCACATACACCGATGCGGATAAACAAAAATACAAAAGTATACTGCTGACAACGAATGCTCACAGACGCGATCATATCGCTAAAAATCCCATTTTGGGTAACAAGGGATACAAGTACAAGCATGTAATTGCACCGCTACTCCCACGTGTATCGGTTAGTAGGACAGGGAAAGGTCTAACTGCACCGCGAGTCATGGTGGTAAACGATAACAAGATCGATTACGTGCACTGGGACGATCCCAACGAGCTGGTGGACCGATTCCGTTTGCTAGAAGCGTCGCGTCAGGCGGGTAACAACTCGCACGACAACGAAATTCTATCGATTATCGAGGAACTCCGCGAGGTAGGCCTCATTATAAATTAAACCGCGCAACGATGATTTGCACTGTATGCATCGAGATGCCGATCAACAAATTTGGGGTATCGCTCGAGAAGAGTGGAGCAGCTACAATGGACTATTACAAATGGAACGGTTTGCTTCGAAATTATATGCGCGATAACGCTCTTTGCGTGGTTGGTGCCGACTTTGATGCAAAATCACGCAAGATACGACGCGTAGCTCACCCCACGGTCGATACCGATGCCGTCAATAAACTATACATGGAAAAGAGCATTAAACTTTTGAGAGAGCAGCAGGAAGAATTAGAGAGGAAACTGATCGTGCTTCAGAGAAATATGCTGATGTTGCAAAACAGCGTTCAAAAGATATCACAGGCGTTGAATTCTATACCGCAGCAGGACACCGAAAATCTAAAAGTTAAAGAGGCTATAACCGCTTTTGCTACGGAGCAGCAACTTATTCAGAATTTCCTGGGACCAATGGGGAGCACATAATGCATGTGCACGATAATTATCGCACCATTCGTGTCAAAGACACCTCTGCGATCAAACATGCTGTCATTATCGAAATCCAAGAGTAAAGAAGAAAACCACGGCCACAAGAAGCAACAACTTGTTGAGGAATTGCATGCTCCAGCTCGAAGACACTTCCCACGGAGGCACGTCATAGTGCATGGATACGATGATCTGTGGCAAGCTGACGTTGTAGAAATGCGTCCATACTCGCGATTCAACCAAGGTTACCACTACATACTCACCATCATCGATGTGCTGAGCAAGTATGCATGGGCGTTACCGCTCAAGACTAAAAGTGGTGCTGAGGTGACTAAAGCGTTTGCAAAGATATTTAGAGATCGATATCCGAAAAATTTGCAAACCGATCAAGGAAAAGAATTTTACAACGCCGATGTGCAGAAACTCTTAACAAAACATGACATTAATCATTATTCGACGTATTCGGTGATGAAGGCCTCCGTCGTAGAACGTTTCAATCGAACTTTGAAGAACAATATGTGGAAAATGTTTACGCTCAATGGAACCTATAAATGGACCGATGCGCTACCGCGTCTACTTGCAGAGTATAACGCACGAAAACATAGAACCATCAAAATGCGTCCTCGCGATGTTACTCCTGCGATCGCCGATAAGTTGCTAGCCACCGTATACAGCAACATAAAGATCGCTGCTCCAGCAAGATTCAAATTAGGCGAGTTTGTGCGCGTGAGCAAATTTAAAACCATCTTCGATAAAGGCTATACACCGAATTGGACAACGGAGGTGTTCAAGATAGCGAAAGTACAGGCAACTAATCCCGCGACGTATCTGCTCGTCGATTCCTATGGAAAACCAGTTGCCGGAGGATTCTATGAACACGAGCTGCAACGCGTCGCCGATCCTGATGTATATTTAGTGGAAAAAGTGTTGCGTAGGAAGGGGGATAAGGTATACGTCAAGTGGCTGGGGTTCGATAAATCACACAATTCATGGATAAATAACAATAATGTATTGTAAAATAATAATAATAATACATGAACAAATAAAAATAATGTGTGGATAAAATAAATACATGTGTACAATTTATTTAACATTTGCTGCGAGTAATGTCGCTACCAATCATTCAAGACATATGCCGGCAGTTCGCAATCAACAAGAGATTTGCCAGTTTCATCAATGACATCACGCTCACAAAGTTCCTTTGTAAAAATATCATTGTAAAAAAATAAATTTTAAAGCTTCATATCGATATGATGTATAGTTTCATAAAGAGCGAGGGAGAAAAGCTGACAATAAAAATAGCATTCTGGAATATCCATGTCTCAGTCAACCATATGATATCCAATTGTTCTATGAAGAATTATGTATATTTCATTATTAGCCCATGGATAGTAAAGAAATATATATAATTCTTCATAGAACAATTGGATATCATAGGGCTGCCAGATACATGGATATTCCATAATGCTATTTTTATTGTCAACTTTTCTCTGAAACTATACATCATATCGATATGAAGCTTTAAAATTTCTTTTTTTACAATGATATTTTTACAAAGGAATTTTATAGCGGAATTTTATAATGTCCCCAGGGTAGAGTGTCAATCGAATCGGGTACGATATACCGCTTGTCGTCGTATGGGCTTAGAGCGATTTTGGATTCGGAAATGGTGTACACTTTGTGCAATTTAGACCGTATACATGATTGCCTGCGAACCATTTCGATCTCCTTTTGCAAACACTCCGCGTAGTCGTCGAAAGTTATCGTTCTGGCTATGATGTTGGTCTTGACGCCTTTTGCCTTTTTCGTATCTTTTTTACCATCTACGCGGAGTGCATACATTTTCGCTCTAAGACCTACGAATTCGGTCATTATCGCACCATTATTTTCGTCCTTCATCAACCCTGGAACCTTCTTATTTAGGCGCGGCATATTATATGTATTGTCGATGAGATAATCGGATGTGTCGAATCTATCGATATTGCGTTTCATGGTCTCGTAGATATCTTCACATTGAATGTGATAAATGAGGCTGTCAGTGTCGGTATACAGAATTTTACAATTTTGAGCTAGCAGTGGAGACATGTAATCGTGATGAAATTCATACAAACAAATTTTCGATATGTCCAGAATGCACATACCCACGTATATCGGTTTGTTGAATTTCACCTCGACTTTGCGCAATTCAACAGCTATTAAATTTTCCGAAAAAACACTTCTGCTGTGGAAATTCGGTTTCGCGATCATTGCCTCTGCACCAAAACGTCCATCCCAATGTGTTAAAAGTTTTACATCCACGTGATTTCGCACGTTTTCCATAGTTTTACCAAATACCGCGTTGTTCATCAATTTATATAAATTTTTCTCAAAATCGTTTGTCGCGGCTGTTCTGAGCCGTGTATTTAGTTCGATGTAATCGTGGAGCCAGGGAGATTGAGCGAATTGAAGCACGCGATGTATCTTTGTAATACGAAGACCGTGTCGCGTGCACTGCTGCAGGTTGCGATAATGGATAACGTAACGCTGCTTATTGTATAATGTCGCAAGTAACTTATCCTGTCTGCTGCCAGGTGGTTTGGCACGCGTTGGACAGAATGGTAGATCAGCATGAGCGTCATGCAGACGTTGCGGATATTCCAGATCTACCTCGAGAATATATCCCGTGGGCGAATCGATAGCGATCGAAGACACGTCAAAATTTGCAACATCTTCGACCCATTGAAATTTAGCGTATGGCAAGGGCTGACACATTGCCCATCCATACAAATTGTTCACATCAAAATACATCAAGTACGATGACTGTTCCGATGCGTCGTAAGATGGCATGTACTTGTTATTGGCATGTGCGTATCTTCCGGAACATTGACTTAAACCTCCACGTATACCACGTTCGATAAACATGACCATATCGACGTCGGTGAGCAATTCGAATGTAATTTTGGTATGTTTTAACATAGCATCCCACGTGAAACCAGGTAATGTATAATAATGCGCTGAATCTAATCCGTAACTCTTGATACAACTTTCGCGAAAATTTTCAAAAATATCTGCCAATAACAAGACATCTGTTTTCAAATACAAGTCGCTGTATTCGCCCAAGGTTCTAATCCCGAAACGTTGCCAAACAGTCTCGGCGTGCGCGTAATCGCTTTCGGATACAGTCTCACCCGTTAACGAACTGTAGAATGACTCGCGCGGTGGTAAGCACGGATCCTGCAGCTTGTTCGCACAATCAAGATATTCATATGGAAAGACACCCTTTCGCGTTAATAAATTGAAATCTTCAATGGATAATGTTTCAAATTGGGATCGTAAAATTTTCAATTGATCTGCGTTAAGAAAAGATGCTAATTTGTCGAGACTGGTATTGAGAAATTTGTATGAATCGATGAATCGCAATTTAATATGATTTCGCGAGTCTGATTCAGCCGGATCTTCAACATTTTTTGTGAAAGAAATATACTTTTCCTTAGTTATTGGTAATACGCCAACGTGACCTTTGAAAGCGGTAGCTATTTCCATGATAATGAAATGTGAATCATAGCCGGATAAATTATGAAAAACTATGGGGATGTAAAACGCATTTCTATATTTTAAATTGCATTTCGAATGTGCGGGTCCTCTAAACCGCCCGGATATATGACAATGATCGCGAACTCGTACATCATCTGCCTCGAATGGCTCTTCGCAAATATGACAATTTGTTGCATTGCGAAATGTTATCCACTGGTCTTTCGTCAACTTTTCCATAGAAGTATTATTGACTAGAATGGGCTTGGCAAAATCTGCAAAATTTTTTAGTTCGTCGACGAACCATGAAATACAATCCGCGTCGCGGCGACATCGATATATCGATAGCGATGTATCGTACGAACAATGCATATAATATGCAATGCTGTGCACTTTATGTTGCTGGTACGCGTGTAATTTAGAATCCGCATCACCCATCCTGCGGTCCTCCGTTTTCTCGATGATGCACTCAAGATCTGCATATATCACGAATGGATGTCGCTCCATCATGCAGTGGTTCTTGAAACTGAGGAAATTGTTGCCTTCGCTGGGCAGCAGAATGGCACAATCGTTCATATTCCCGCAGTCCACTGCATGGGCCTCCAACTTATCGATAGATCCAAAGTAGTGCAAGCATCTGCAAAACCATAAAAAATTTTATTTAATTTTTTTGCGAGACATTTCAACATTTCACAAGTTTATATACGTACCGGTCACAGATGAATTTCTTTTCTTTGTGCTTGCTCAGCTGCATGCTCACCAGCCGGGACAAGTTCTTGATCAGTACAAAGTGTCCTACATCGCCGTGCTCTTGATACGGTGTGTATAGCAGGTTGATGTGTCGATCCCTCTTTTGGCTGGTGAGACGCAGCGGAAAGACTGCAACAGTTATCTTCTCATTGTCCTTCTCCAGTCGCTCCTCGAAACTGTATACGTTGATGGAGATTTCGTTCTGCCGCTCAAACTTCCCAATTTGCTCCATGGACATTGGAAATTCAATACCCTGGAGATTTAGCATGGAAGCATAGTCTGGGTATGAACTCGGGCGGTCTGCATTTCGTTCGGCTGGATGAAGAGCGGCGACCACTGCCCACGCGAAACACGCATTGTCTGTGGATTGTACACTAATTGTTGCATTCTTTAGCAACAATTTCTGTGGTAACCTGTAGTGACACCCCGCGCGCAGTGGATTGTACTTGTTAACATTGACTGTCAGATTCAGGATTCTCGTCAATGCCCATCCACTGTCGCGTTCCTGGAACTCTTCCAACGATGCCAGGGTTGGTTCGATAACGCATCGTTGGTACCACTCTTGCAGATCGGATGTGTGGAAGAGTTCACAGTTTCGGGTATTAATGCTTTTACAAGCATGCTTGTCACCCGCCACAAATTCACCGTTGAACACCGTGTTCACTTTGAGGCTTCGATGTTTCCTCAAAGCATCCTGCACATGCTCCAGCACAATGGTTGCTGCATCTTGGAGAAAGTTGCGCGGCTCGATGTAATTTGAATTTAGCACGGCACCAGTTAATACGCGGCTTTCGAACGCAGTGTCTATTTCACGCCACAAAAGTCCTGTGCTGGAATGTCCTGCACCTTCACGCACGAAACGTCCGCGCAACGAATATTTTAGTCCTTCGAGTCGCGCGATTCGAGCAACCAACGATTGTCGAACCCCAATCGATAATCGAGGACGTTTCACTCGGCTGTGTTCTTCCAACGATTCAATACACTCGTTGCACCGTTCTTCCCACGCGAGGTATTCTTCTCGCGAAATCAATCGTTCGGATTGATCCAACAATTGACGTTCTGTTTGCATGAATTCTTCCATGATTGTAAATGGAATGTAAATGTGATATCTTTTCCACGCAACGCGTTGCAACGATTTGAGGCTTTGTGCAGTTTGGAGCGCGCTTTTATAAATAGGTACCATGATTCGATATCTCTGTCTAACTCTTTCGGTGTACCCTCTCCATCGAATGCATTGCATGTAAAAAATGGCGATCCGTCCCAACATGGTTCTCTGCAGTTTCTGTTGATGCAGCATAATTCTTTCTATGATTCACGCTTATGACGAAATAGCGCGCAAAATCTACGACACAGTTTCTGCTGACACCTAATTCTAAGATTTGACGCTTTCAAAAGTATCATATTACATTCGACACGTGCCAAGACTTTTATCCTTGAGGGTGAGACTCAAATTACATATGATCATGTGATATGTTGCATCGTTAGGATTGAAAAAACATTATGGAAAAGTTGGAAGTTTTAAAATAAAAATGTGGTGGTGGGGGAAGCAATCACACCGCTATTTAAGCCCGCTCTCCGACGCTATTCCATCAATCGCTCTGTAGCCTCAGTGACTTTCGACGGAACAAATACTACTCTGAAAAAAAAGTGCAGTACTAGTGTCGAAGAAAACGCCGAACGTATGAATTATTACGTTCCGATCATGCAGGATGATGGTATAGCTCAATGTGGGGAGGAGACAGTTGTTTGGTATGGCTTAATTTTACATATTCTTAAATTTTTTTATGTTTGTGCAAACAATTTCATATCTTTCATTGTTCTCTTAGCCCGCGCCGAACATCGCGTATCATGGTTAGAAGATACGCATTAACATCCATGGGTAGTAAATATTTGGAAATTGGAATCAGCGTACGACCTACGATCGATGTAGAAATTGTTCTCGGCGATAATCGTGGGATGTATCTCACATTGCCATGGCATACTTGGCATGCGTTATGCAGCAGTCGTACAGCCATTGAAGAACGTTCACGATTACCTGGATCACCTTCGATGCAGATGGATAAATTAACGATAGATTTTTGTAAGATCTATAATTCTCCAATTGTAAGGATAACGCTACATGATAAGCCGTTGTATTTCAAACCGGATACAGTAACATTTTTATTAAATCTTGAACCATGTATAGGCTATGTATATTCGCGACTGTATCAAAATGTAAGAGATGTGCAGACGAAATTTAAAACTTTTGTTAACGTGCTACAGCAGAGCGATGTTGCCTGTGAAACGTTAGATGTGCGTCAAGCTGCTAAAATAATATGTGATAGTGAACATTACTGTGAGGATTATCATATAGATTGCGAACTGTTAGCATGCGCCATCAATGATATTCTAGCTGATGCTCGTAGGAAAAATGTTAAATTATATTCTTTTAATTTGAAATAAAATTTCTTAACCATATATTATTTCTCAATTTTATTTACCCGCCTTCCGCCTCCTTCTCTCACCATCTAATTTTAAGATTCAGCATTTCTGCTGACGCCGCATAATCTTATTTCATTCGTTCATTCTTCGCGCTGTCAAATGATGTCACCCTGCACGGTTGCTCCAGAGGATTCGAGTTACACGCGATCGCGCGAGACGCTGCGACGTTAAGTATTACTCTCTCTTTCCTTCCTCCGAATTTAGCTTTTAAAGTATTGCTCTCTCTTTCGCTCCTCCAAATGCGTGGTTTGGAAAAAGCCGATCTTCCCCGACATTGTCCGACGTCATCCGATAAAGTATTAAGCAATTTCAGCTTTATAATGGTTTGAAAAAAAATATTTGGGAAAAAAATTTCTGGGGCTGGATCGAGTCTGAAAAAAGATTTTTCATACAAGACCCGGCCCCAGAAATTTTTTTAGAGGGAGGGGATGACCCTCGGTGGAAATTTTCGGGGGTGGGTCCGACGTGGAGAGGTCTCCGCGGCGGTTCGGTCCGGACTGATCCCCTCCACGATTGCGGCTTCCCCCACTCCGCGGTTCGTGCGCGCGCAATCGGTTATCCACTCCCCGCTTCCCCCGCTTCCCCCCCGCACCCATGTTTCCCTCCACCGCACTCCCCCGCGCGCCCTCACTTCCCCCCGCCCCCGCGCTCCCCTCAGAGGACCTGAGTTGGAATCCCCCTTACCTTACTACTAGTCTCGCTGTCGTGGGGACGACCCTATAATCGTCGGACATGACGGTGGCGGGCCAATCTAGTCCCGGGGTCGTGGGGACGACCCTATAGTCGTCGGACATTTCGACGGCATGCCAACTTTGGCCCGTGGTCGTGGGGACGACCCTATAGTTGTTGGACATGACGGTGGCGGGCCAATCTAGTCCCGGGGTCGTGGGGACGACCCTATAGTCGTCGGACAAGACGGCGGCTGGACATCTTTGGCCCGGGGTCGTGGGGACGACCCTATAGTCGTCGGACATGTTGGCGGCTTGTCAGCCTAGTCCCAGGGTCGTGGGTACGACCCTATAGTCGTCGGACAAGTCGGCGGCGGGCCACCCTTGTCCCGGGGTCGTGGGGACGACCCTATAATCGTCGGACATGTCGGCGGCGGGCGAACCTAGACCCGGGGTCGTGGGGACGACCCTATAGTCGTCGGACATGACGGTGGCGGGCCAGTCTAGTCCCGGGTCGTGGGGACGACCCTATAGTCGTCGGACATGTCGGCGGCTGGCCAACTTTGGCCCGTGGTCGTGGGGACGACCCTATAGTCGTCAGACATGACGGTGGCGAGCCAACATTGACCCGGGGTCGTGGGGACGACTCTATAGTCGTCGGACATGTCGGTGGCGGGCCAGTCTAGTCCCGGGTCGTGGGGACGACCCTATAGTCGTCGGACATGTCGGCGGCTGGCCAACTTTGGCCCGTGGTCGTGGGGAGGACCCTATACTCGTCGGACAAGTCGGCGGCGTACCAACCTAGTCCGGGGGTCGTGGGGACGACCCTATAGTCGTCGGACATGACGGTGGCGGGCCAGTCTAGTCCCGGGTCATGGGGACGACCCTATAGTCGTCGGACAAGTCGGCGGCTGGCCAACATTGGCCCGTGGTCGTGGGGACGACACTATAGTCGTCGGACAAGTCGGCGGCGAGCCAATCTAGTCCCGCGGTCGTGGGGACGATCCTATAGTCGTCGGACAAGTCAGCGGCTGGCCAACAATGGCCCGTGGTCGTGGGGACGACCATATAGTCGTCGGACATGACGGTGGCGGGCCACTCTAGTCCCGGGTCGTGGGGACGACCCTATAGTCGTCGGACATGTCGGCGGCTGGCCAACTTTGGTCCGGGGTCGTGGGGACGACCCTATAGTCGTCGGACAAGTCGGCGGCCGGCCAACCTAGTCCGGGGGTCGTGGGGACAACCCTATAGTCGTCGGACATGACGGTGGCGGGCCAGTCTAGTCCCGGGTCGTGGCGACGACCCTATAGTCGTCGGACATGTCGGCGGCTGGCCAACTTTGGCCCGTGGTCGTGGGGACGACCCTATAGTCGTCGGAAATGTCGGTGGCTGTCCAACTTTGGCCCGGGGGTCGTGGGGACGACCCTATAGTCGTCGGACATGTCGGCGGCGAGCCAACATTGACCCGGGGTCGTGGGAACGACTCTATAGTCGTCGGACATGTCGGCGGCTGGCCAAATATGACCCGGGGACGTGGGGACGAGCCTATAGTCTTCGGACAAGTCGGCGGCCGGACAACTTTGGCCCGGTGTCGTGGGGACGACTCTATAGTCGTCGGAAATGTCGGCGGCTGGCCAACCTGGACCCGGGGTCGTGGGGACGACCCTATTGTCGTCGGACATGACGGTGGCGGGCCAATCTAGTCTCGGGGTCGTGGGGACGACCCTATAGTCGTCGGACATGTCGGCGTGTGGCCAACTTTGGCCCGGGGTCGTGGGGACGACTCTATAGTCGTCGGAAATGTCGGCGCATGGCCAACCTGTACTCGGGGTCGTGGGGACGACCCTATAGTCGTCGGACAAGACGGCGGCTGGACATCTTTGGCCCGGGGTCGTGGGGACGACCCTATAGTCGTCGGACATGTCGGCGGCTGGCCAACTTTGGCCCGGTGTCGTGGGGACGACTCTATAGTCGTCGGAAATGTCGGCGGCTGGCCAACCTGGACCCGGGGTCGTGACGACGACCCTATAGTCGTCGGAGAAGACGGCGGCTGGACATCTTTGGCCCGGGGTCGTGGGGACGACCCTATAGTCGGCGGACATGACGGTGGCGGACCAATCTAGTCCCGGGGTCGTGGGGACGACCCTATAGTCGTCGGACATGTCGGCGGCTGGCCAACTTTGGCCCGTGGTCGTGGGGACGATCCAATAGTCGTCGGACATGTCGGCGGCTGGCCAACTTTGGCCCGTGGTTGTGGGAACGACCCTATAGTCGTTGGACATGACGGTGGCGGGCCAATCTAGTCCCGGGGTCGTGGGGACGACCCTATAGTCGTCGAACAATTCGGCGGCGGCCCAAGCTTGTCCCGGGGTCGTGGGGACGACCCTATAATCGTCGGACATGACGGTGGCGGGCCAATCTAGTCCCGGGGTCGTGGGGACGACCCTATAGTCGTCGGACATGTCGGCGGCATGCCAACTTTGGCCCGTGGTCGTGGGGACGACCCTATAGTCGTTGGACATGTCAGCGGCTGGCCAACTTTGGCCCGGTGTCGTGGGGACGACTCTATAGTCGTCGGACATGTCGACGGCTGGCCAACCTAGACCCGGGGTCGTGGGGACGACCCTATTGTCGTCGGACATGTCGGCGGCTGGCCAACTTTGGCCCGTGGTCGTGGGGACGATCCGATAGTCGTTGGACATGACGGTGGCGGGCCATTCTAGTCCCGGGGTCGTGGGGACGACCCTATAGTCGTCGGACATGTCGGCGGCTGGCCAACTTTGGCCCGGTGTCGTGGGGACGACTCTATAGTCGTCGGACATGTCGGCGGCTGGCCAACTTTGGCCCGTAGTCGTGGGGACGATCCGACAGTCGCGGGACATGACGGTGGCGGGCCAATCTAGTCCCGGGGTCGTGGGGACGACCCTATTGTCGTCGGACATGTCGGCGGCTGGCCAACTTTGGCCCGTAGACGTGGGGACGATCCGACAGTCGCCGGACATGACGGTGGCGGGCCAATCTAGTCCCGGGGTCGTGGGGACGACCCTATTGTCGTCGGACATGTCGGCGGCTGGCCAAATTTGGCCCGGTGTCGTGGGGACGACTCTATAGTCGTCGGAAATGTCGGCGGCTGGCCAACTTTGGCCCGGGGTCGTGGTGACGACGCTATTGTCGACGGACAAGTCGGCGGTGAGCCAACCTAGTCCAGGGGTCGTGGGGACGACCCTATAGTCGTCGGACATGTCGGCGGCTTGCCAACTTGGGCCCGGGGTCGTGGGCACGACCCTATAGTCGTCGGACATGTCGGCGGCTGGCCAACCTACTCCCGAGGTCGTGGGGCCGACCCTATAGTCGTCGGACTTGACGGTGGTGGGCCAATCTAGTCACGGCGTCGTGGGGACGACCCTATAGTCGTCGGACTTGACGGTGTCGGGCCAATCTAGTCCCGGGGTCGTGGGGACGACCCTATTGTCGTCGGACATGACGGTGGCGGGCCAACCTAGTCCCGGGGTCGTAGGGACGACCCTATAGTCGTCGGACATGTCGGCGATTGGCCAACATTGGCCCGGGGTCGTGGGGACAACCCTATAGTCGTCGGACATGTCGGCGGCTAGCCAACTTTTGCCCGGGGTCGTGGGGACGACCCTATTGTCGTCGGACATGACGGTGGCGGGACAATCTAGTCCCGGGGTCGTGGGGACGACCCTATTGTCGTCGGACATGTCGGCGGTGAGCCAACCTAGTCCAGGGGTCGTGGGGACGACCCTATAGTCGTCGGACATGTCGGCGGCTTGCCAACTTGGGCCCGGGGTCGTGGGCACGACCCTATAGTCGTCGGACATGTCGGCGGCTGGCCAACCTACTCCCGAGGTCGTGGGGCCGACCCTATAGTCGTCGGACTTGACGGTGGTGGGCCAATCTAGTCCCGGGATCGTGGGGACGACCCTACAGTCGTCGGACATTTCGGCGTCTTGCCAACTTTGGCCCGGGGTCGTGGGGACGACCCTATAGTCGTCGGATATGTCGGCGGCTGACCAACCTAGTCACGAGGTCGTGGGGGCGACCCTGTAGTTGTCGGACATGTCGGCGGCTGGCCAAACTAGCCCCGAGGTCGTCGGACTTGACGGTGGCGGACCAATCTAGTCCCGGGGTTGTGGGGACGACCCTATAGTCGTCGGACATGTCGGCGGCTGGCCAAACTAGTCCTGAGGTCGTGGGGGCGAACCTATAGTCGTCGGACATGTCGGCGGCTGGCCAAATTTGGCCCGGTGTCGTGGGGACGACTCTATAGTCGTCGGAAATGTCGGCGGCTGGCCAACATTGGCCCGGGGTCGTGGGGTCAACCCTATAGTCGTCGGACATGTCGGCGGCTGGCCAACTTTGGCCCGTAGTCGTGGGGACGATCCGACAGTCGCCGGACATGACGGTGGCGGGCCAATCTAGTCCCGGGGTCGTGGGGACGACCCTATTGTCGTCGGACATGTCGGCGGCTGGCCAAATTTGGCCCGGTGTCGTGGGGACGACTCTATAGTCGTCGGAAATGTCGGCGGCTGGCCAACATTGGCCCGGGGTCGTGGGGACGACGCTATTGTCGACGGAGAAGTCGGCGGTGAGCCAACCTAGTCCAGGGGTCGTGGGGACGACCCTATAGTCGTCGGACATGTCGGCGGCTTGCCAACTTTGGCCCGGGGTCGTGGGCACGACCCTATTGTCGTCGGACATGTTGCCGGCTGGTCAACCTAGTCTCGGGGTCGTGGGGACGACCCTATAGTGTTATGGTCTATTCAATAAGATGAGGAGCTTTCTTGGAAAACTATGTTTATTCGGTATGGATATATATATGTATGTATGTACAGTTGTATGATCGGTTCACCTGCGTGACGATTGCGTAGGACTGACGCGCTGCGCGGTATCTACGCCGCGCTTGGGGCCGTCTGCCCGCTCCCCCCCCCCCTTTTTACTGCTGTGGTCTACACACATGCCGCGATGATACAAAAATTGTATCCTTTAACCTCAACACTCTCCCTAAAGGGTTCTATTTTTAGACTACATCTGACTTACATTTAATTCCAATTTGTTCTCTAAGGAACTCAAATCTACGTTTATCTAGCGGTTTTGTCAGTATATCCGCCAGCTGATCTTCCGTGGGAATGTATTTTACATCGATCAATCCTTTCTTATACAGATCACGCACAAAATGAAACTTTGGATTTATATGTTTAGTGCGTTGGTGAAATGCTGGGTTTTTCACCAACTTCAACGCGCTTTGATTGTCGATAAACAGTACGTTTTCGGCAATTTTGAAATCTAAATCATTTAAAAGTCTCGTTGTCCACACATTGTTTTTGGCTGCTGTTGCCGCGCTGACGTATTCGGCTTCCGTCGTGGAAAGCGCAACACTTTGTTGTTTTTTACTTTGCCAGCTTATCGCTGCACCCGTAAACATGCACAGTGTGCCACTCGTAGACCTACCCGTTTCATTGTCTCCTGCAAAATCTGCATCGGAGAACGTCATAAAAACGGTGTTTGGTTTGTATAGCAACCCGTAGTTACATGTACCTTTTACGTATCGAATAATTCGCTTAACTAGGTTCCAGTGAGCCACTGTTGGTTTTCCAAGTGCTCTGGACGCAACATTTAAAGCAAATGCGATATCCGGCCTGCTTACAATCTGTAGGAACATTAAGCTTCCGACTGCCTCGCGATATGGCACACTTTCGTCGACCCTTTTTGAATCATTCGCATTCCATCCCTTTTCTATCGGTGTTTTTACAGTTTTCGCGTCATTCAGTCCATACTTTGTAATTATTTTTCTCGCATAGCTTTCTTGATCTACAAAAATTGAATCATCTCGCGTTTTCGTAATTTCCATGCCAACAAACTTCCTTACATTCAAAAAAACATTTGTTTTGTATCTTTCACATAACCTATTTATAAAGAAACCGATTTCTTCTTCGCATGATCCAGCTATTAGACCGTCATCCACCCATAGTGCTAACATCAGAATAGTTTTATCTCTTATGCGAACGTACAGACAAGGATCTGCCGAGCTCTCCCTCAAACCGCAGCCCCGCAAAAAATTTGAGAAATGTTCGCCCCAACATCTTGGTGCCTGTTTGAGGCCGTATAAGCTTTTTTGCAATTTACATACTCGGCTCGAGCCATCGTCAAACCCTTGAGGTTGTCGCATAAGGATTTCTTCACTTAAATCTCCGTATAAAAAGGCGGTTTTGATATCGAACTGTCGTAAAGATAGGCTCTTAATCGTCGCTATACATAGCATGACTCTAAGTGTATCGTATCTGACTACAGGGCTGAACGTTTCATTGAAGTCGGTCCCCTCACGTTGTGAACATCCCTTTATTACTAATCGCGCCTTATGTATAAGTTCATTATTATCAACGTTTTCTTTTATTTTATACACCCACATATTGTTTAAAACTTTAGCATTTTCCGGCCTTTTTACCAAGATCCACGTTCCGTTTTCGCGTAGGGAGTTTCATCTCATCCCTCATTGCATTACTCCAATTTTTGGAATCTTCGGAATTTATTGCTTCTTCGTAATTTCGCGGAGTTACCTCTACAAGATGCGCTATTGGATTTGCGTAAAATTCCGGCCTTTTAATTTGTGTCCGGTCGCGTAGTTTACGGTCACATTCTCCTGGGGTTTTGACTTCGTCTTTCTCATCATCCACGTTTTTGTTTTCTATATCTACATAGCAGGACGAGAGTTTTTCGTCTTTAAATATAACATCGCGACTTACAATGACTTCGTGTTTTTCAGGTATATATAGCCTGTATCCCTTCAGATCTTCTTTATACCCGACAAGAAACCCTCGTACTGCTTTCCTATCTAGTTTACGTCTTTTCTGTTTGGGTATGTGAATAAAGCATTCCGTGCCGAAAACTTTAAAATGATTCACAGAAGCATTCTTCTTAAACCATAATTCGTAAGGGGTTTTGTTTGCAACTTTTGTGGGTCCACTTCTATTTAAAACGTGTACGGCAAAATTTATCGCCTCTGCCCACAGCGATTTCGGAAAAACATTTTGTGCATACAAAACTGACCTTGCTGCTTCTACAATGATTCGATTTTCCCTTTCGGCAACGCCGTTTTGCTCTGGCGTATACGGGATCGTCACGACATGCCTTATTCCTTTCTCGCGTAGAAAGTCAGTAACTTCTTTATTTATATATTCTCTTCCTCCGTCGGTAATTAACTCTTTTATATCTTTACCGAACTGATTTTTGATCTCATTACAGTAACATTTAACTTTCTCCGCGACTTCAGATTTTTGACGTAAAAAATATATCATACGAAAACTAGTGTACTCATCCTTAAACGCTACGAAGTATCGGTTTTTTCCCAACGAATCTACTTCCATCGGACCGCAAACGTCAGAGTACACCCTTTCCCTCGGAGCGCATGCCTTATTTTCTTTCTTTCCGAAAGCAGACCGGTGATGCTTTCCTATAGCACACGCGTCGCAGAACTCCTTATCAACTTCTACATTTATTCCAAGATTCTGTAAGAAGACCTTTACGTGTCGTTTATTTTGGTGCGCTAGTCGCTCATGCCATAATTGCAAGGAATCTAATTTATACACCGTGTTAGCGACCTTAGGCAACAGAATACGCATGTCGAGTCGATAAAGCTGTCCGTACTCTACTCCTTTAGCAACGATTGTTCCCTTTTTCGTGAATATACATTGTTTTCCGCCATTTGAAATCGAAAAATCTATACCCTTCTTCGCGACCTTGTTTACAGAAAGTAAGTTTACATTCAGTTTCGGAGCGTACAATACATCGCGCAATGTGCCGACGAACCGTCTTCCTTCGACTTGTGTTTCAAAGTTTATATTTCCCTTACCAAGCGCCGTCAACTGCTCACCGTTGCTGACTCTAATTTGTAAAGGTATCTCGAATCGTTGGATGTCAACAAACCAGTCGTCGTGATGAGTCATATGATCGGACGCCCCAGAGTCGATCACCCAGTGCTGGTCTGCGTGGTTTCTGCCTGTGTCTTGTTGACGCTCGTAGTCGACCCTGTTGACCATGAAGGACAAACGCCTCGTGTCCGTATCCTTCGGCTGCGTATCGTTCCTCCCGTCGCTCTTCGGGCAATTCTTAGCAAAATGCCCTTTTACTCCGCACGTATAACAGCCTTTGCAGTCTTTCTGTCTGTGTCCCGTTCTGCCGCACGAATAGCACCGAGTCGATTTTGACTTGTTTCCAACGCTTCGCGATTCTGCGAATCGTTTCGCATTTACATTCTTTCGCGCTTGTTCACTCAATTTTGCTTTCGACATCAAGGCGACCACTGTATCTTCCGTCGTATCCTTTATAGTGCGCGATTCTTCTGTCATCAGTCGAGCCATTAAATTTTTTAAGGTTTTCTTCGCACTCTCTGTACTGTCCCACGCAGTATGGAAATGATGGTACACCGGCGGCAACGTTGAGAGAATTCGAGAGATCACCATCGAGTCTGAGATCTCTCCGCCAAGTGCTGTCATTTTTCGCACTAATTGTTCAACCTTTGAAAAATTAGATGCAACTCCGACCACCGTGTCCCATTTAAAATCGAAGAATTGCTTCTGCGTTAGAGACAGACTTTCTTCGCTTTTTAGGTCATACACACTGCACAACTTTTGCCACATTTCACACGCAGTTTCACAGTTCATTATCAGTTTCAGTGGTTCACTTTCAATCGTCGTTACTATGAGTCGTTTAGCCTTCTTATTGGCCTTCGTCCACTGCTTGAGCTCTTCTTCGTAATTTGTAACTCCTTCCTCCGGCTTCGTAAGCGTGCCGTTGCATGTACCAAGCAGATCATCATCATCAAGCAGGACTTCGACCACAAATTTCCACTGCTGCCAGTTCTCAGCATTTCGTAGCTTTTCTATCTTAATGCCGGTCTCCATTGTTGGACGTTGCTTCGTAAAATTCCACGTGTAGGCACACTCAACTGTTACCACTATAACGAATTTTTCTTCTCCAACACACATACGTTTTAACTGGCAAATCTCGCGTCACTCTATCTTGCTGGGCCCATAACCTGTTATGGTCTATTCAATAAGATGAGGAGCTTTCTTGGAAAACTATGTTTATTCGGTATGGATATATATATGTATGTATGTACAGTTGTATGATCGGTTCACCTGCGTGACGATTGCGTAGGACTGACGCGCTGCGCGGTATCTACGCCGCGCTTGGGGCCGTCTGCCCGCTCCCCCCCCTTTTTACTGCTGTGGTCTACACACATGCCGCGATGATACAAAAATTGTATCCTTTAACCTCAACATATAGTCGTCGGAAATGTCGGCGGCTGGCTAACTTTGGCGGGTGGTCGTGAATACGACCCTATAGTCGTCGGACAAGACAGAGGCGGGCCAATCTTGTCCCGGGGTCGTGGGGTCAACCCTATAGTCGTCGGACATGTCGGCGGCTGGCCAAATTTGGCCCGGTGTCGTGGGGACGACTCTATAGTCGTCTGAAATGTCGGCGGCTGGCCAACTTTGGCCCGGGGTCGTGGGGACGACGCTATTGTCGACGGACAAGTCGGCGGTGAGCCAACCTAGTCCAGGGGTCGTGGGGACGACCCTATAGTCGTCGGACATGTCGGCGGCTTGCCAACTTGGGCCCGGGGTCGTGGGCACGACCCTATAGTCGTCGGACATGTCGGCGGCTGGCCAACCTACTCCCGAGGTCGTGGGGCCGACCCTATAGTCGTCGGACTTGACGGTGGTGGGCCAATCTAGTCCCGGGATCGTGGGGACGACCCTACAGTCGTCGGACATTTCGGCGTCTTGCCAACTTTGGCCCGGGGTCGTGGGGACGACCCTATAGTCGTCGGATATGTCGGCGGCTGACCAACCTAGTCACGAGGTCGTGGGGGCGACCCTGTAGTCGTCGGACATGTCGGCGGCTGGCCAAACTAGCCCCGAGGTCGTCGGACTTGACGGTGGCGGACCAATCTAGTCCCGGGGTTGTGGGGACGACCCTATAGTCGTCGGACATGTCGGCGGCTGGCCAAACTAGTCCTGAGGTCGTGGGGGCGACCCTATAGTAGAGCTGTTCAAGTACCCGGAAAAAGCAAGCCGAGCCTAACTCGGCTTGAACAACCGAGCCGAGCCGAGTACCCGAATGAACCGAGCGGCTTGAAAAAACCGAGCGGCTCGGATAGAACCAAGTAACTTGAATTTTTCAAGCGGCCCGAATGAAGCGGGCGGCTCGAACAGAACCAAGCGGATTGAATTATTTCAAGCGGGCCGAAAGAACCGAGCGGCCCGAAAGAACCGAGGCGGCTCGAAAGAACCGAGGCGGCCCGAAGGAACTGAGGCGGCCCGAATGTATGTCTGTACATTGTACGTCGAGCAGATAGGTTAGGAGATAGGTTATGTATACCTAACCCAATTATAATATAGACTGCGGAAGTTTATGTAAATGCATGTTTTTATTGGAATGACTTAAACAAGCGGGACTTTGACAGAACTATGTTTCATCATTACGAGGATGTTAAAAATATACTTTCGATTTTATACATTTTGCATATTTTGGATATACGTTGCAAATAAGTTTATTTAATTTCTTGTGATTTCATACGCTCTTTCAGAAATATTTCCCATCCTCATTCAAACGGTTTCCTACCGTGTTCTTACATTAATTAAATAAAAAAATTAAATTGTGTGTCTATTTATATTGCTTGTTCAAAAATTATTCGTCTATTTATTTATTTATACCTAGCCTGCGGAAGTTTATGCAAGTAGGGTGACTGTACCTAATATCGCCAGGTAAAAGTTAAATCGCTGTCGATTGAATAATAATTGATATTTTTCCATGCAGTTCGTTTCAAAGTAAAGAGAAATTATTCATCTTTCATGTAGCATATGTTAGAATCGTTGAAACCTACAAATTGTTAATTAGGACTCAAAAAACGTAAGACATGCAAAAATCGGGTCCTGAAAAAAGTGTACCTAATATCGCCTACTCAAGAAATATTGATTAATTCATGTATATATGAGTTTTTAAAGTCATTTTCACATGTGCTTTTATTATTTCTTGCTATATAAATGTTTTTTTTTATCCATCTTTGATTTCATTTTTAGTAGAATAATATAGGAATTTAAAAATATAGATTTGTAAAATATTTTATTTTTTACGTTCCGATGTACATATTGGACAAATAAAGTTTATTTCGGTTGCTCCGCACATTTCGTGACCTCACCTGTAACAAGCATTACATCGAAACCATTGTTCTCCGGTAGGCGGTATTGAGAACACGCATACTGCTAAAAGAAAAACGCTATTTTCATTACGAAAAATATTTGAATCGATTTCATTTCTTAAGTACATCATTAATTAGGTATTTCTAGTAGATATTCCTGCATTCACAGAATTATTAGACTTACCTTCTCCGAATGTGACGTAAAATTGTGATAGTCCAATAAATTTTTACACTATTAAGATTCTCTAAAATCCTTCCCTTTCTGTAATTGTTGATCACATGATGCTGCAATTATAGTATGTCTTCCTACATATGTTTAGGTACTAATTCAGTGCATAACCGATAAATTTTAGAGCTTACTTTGCGAGATATAGCGAGTGGCGATATTAGGTACAGTCACCTTATGATATGTCGCGAATATGCAAATATGCTGAAAAAGGTAACGGGGGGCGGGGGGATATATTTAACCTCTTTTATCAAACTGTAGTATACTAATAATTGTACTGTAATAATTATATATTATACGTATCAAGCCGTTGTACCTACTATTGAATTATTAAACATTTGAATATATATGTAACTATTACACTATTAAACTTTTTAACATATGAAACTATTAAATTTTAATGGCGTGGTTCACCAAGCTAATTTGTAAACAAATTCCGTATCTGCAAAAAATATGAAAAATATGCAGAATGTGCAACGTATATCCAAAATATGCAAAATGTATAAAATCGAAAGTATATTTTTAACATCCTCGTAATGATGAAACATAGTTCTGTCAAAGTCCCGCTTGTTTAAGTCATTCCAATAAAAACATGCATTTACATAAACTTCCGCAGTCTATATTATAATTGGGTTAGGTATACATAACCTATCTCCTAACCTATCTGCTCGACGTACAATGTACAGACATACATTCGGGCCGCCTCAGTTCCTTCGGGCCGCCTCGGTTCTTTCGGGCCGCCTCGGTTCTTTCGGCCCGCTTGAAATAATTCAATCCGCTTGGTTCTGTTCGAGCCGCCCGCTTCATTCGGGCCGCTTGAAAAATTCAAGTTACTTGGTTCTATCCGAGCCGCTCGGTTTTTTCAAGCCGCTCGGTTCATTCGGGTACTCGGCTCGGCTCGGAAACCGGGTTTCAACTTGGTTCGGATTTCAAGCTACCCGAATATTCAAGTACTTGAACAGCCCTACCCTATAGTCGTCGGACATGTCGGCGGCTGGCCAAATTTGGCCCGGTGTCGTGGGGACGACTCTATAGTCGTCGGAAATGTCGGCGGCTGGCCAACATTGGCCCGGGGTCGTGGGGTCAACCCTATAGTCGTCGGACATGTCGGCGGCTGGCCAACTTTGGCCCGTAGTCGTGGGCACGATCCGACAGTCGCCGGACATGACGGTGGCGGGCCAATCTAGTCCCGGGGTCGTGGGGACGACCCTATTGTCGTCGGACATGTCGGCGGCTGGCCAACCTACTCCCGAGGTCGTGGGGCCGACCCTATAGTCGTCGGACTTGACGGTGGCGGGCCAATCTAGTCCCGGGGTCGTGGGGACGATCCTACAGTCGTCGGACATTTCGGCGGCTTGCCAACTTTGGCCCGTGGTCGTGGGGACGACCCTATAGTCGTCGGACAGGTCGGCGGCTGGCCAACCTGGACCCGGGGTCGTGGGGACGACCCTATTGTCGTCGGACATGACGGTGGCGGGCCAACCTAGTCCCGGGGTCGTGGGGACGACCGTATAGTCGTCGGACATGTCGGCGGCTTGCCAACTTGGGCCCGGGGACGTGGGCACGACCCTATAGTCGTCGGACATGTCGGCGGCTGGCCAACCTACTCCCGAGGTCGTGGGGCCGACCCTATAGTCGTCGGACTTGACGGTGGTGGGCCAATCTAGTCCCGGGGTCGTAGGGACGACCCTATAGTCGTCGGACATGTTGGCGATTGGCCAACATTGGCCCGGGGTCGTCGGGACGACCCTATAGTCGTCGGACATGTCGGCGGCTGGCCAACCTAGTCCCGAGGTCGTGGGGACGACCCAATAGTCGTCGGACATGTCGGCGGCTGGACATCTTTGGCCCGTGGTCGTGGGGACGACCCTATAGTCGTCGTACATGTCGGCGGCTGGCCTACTTTGGCCCGTGGTCGTGGGGACGACCCAATAGTGGTCGGACATGTCGGCGGCTGTCCAACCTAGTCCCGAAGTCGTGCGGACGACCCTGTAGTCGTCGGACATGACGGTGGCGGGCCAATCTAGTCCCGGGGTCGTGGGGACGACCCTATAGTCGTCGGACATGTCGGCGGCTGGCCAACTTTGGCCCGTGGTCGTGGGGACGACCCAATAGTGGTCGGACATGTCGGCGGCTGGCCAACCTAGTCCCGAAGTCGTGGGGACGACCCTATAGTCGTCGGACAAGTCGGCGGCGGGCCAAGCTTGTCCCGGGGTCGTTGGGACGACCCTATAATCGTCGGACATGACGGTGGCGGGCCAATCTAGTCCCGGGGTCGTGGGGACGACCCTATAGTCGTCGGACATGTCGGCGGCTGGCCAACTTTGGCCCGTGGTCGTGGGGACGATCCAATAGTCGTCGGACATATCGGCGGCTGGCCAACTTTGGCCCGTGGTCGTGGGGACGATCCGATAGTCGTCGGACATGTCGGCGGCTGGCCAACCTAGACCAGGGGTCGTGGGGACGACCCTATTGTCGTCGGACATGTCGGTGGCGGGCCAATCTAGTCCCGGGGTCGTGGGGACGACCTTATAGTCGTCGGACAAGTCGGCGGCGGGCCAAGCTTGTCCCGGGGTCGTGGGGACGATCCTATTGTCGTCGGACATGACGGTGGCGGGCCAATCTAGTCCCGGGGTCGTGGGGACGACCCTATAATCGTTGGACATGACGGTGGCGGGCCAATCTAGTCCCGGGGTCGTAGGGACGACCCTATAGTCGTCGGATATGTTGGCGATTGGCCAACATTGGCCCGGGGTCGTCGGGACGACCCTATAGTCGTCGGACATGTCGGCGGCTGGCCAATCTAGTCCCGGGGTCGTGGGGACGACCCTATAGTCGTCGGACATGTCGGCGGCTGGCCAACTTTGGCCCGTGGTCGTGGGGACGATCCAATAGTCGTCGGACATATCGGCGGCTGGCCAACTTTGGCCCGTGGTCGTGGGGACGATCCGATAGTCGTCGGACATGTCGGCGGCTGGCCAACCTAGACCCGGGGTCGTGGGGACGACCCTATTGTCGTCGGACATGTCGGTGGCGGGCCAATCTAGTCCCGGGGTCGTGGGGACGACCTTATAGTCGTCGGACAAGTCGGCGGCGGGCCAAGCTTGTCCCGGGGTCGTTGGGACGACCCTATAATCGTCGGACATGTCGGCGGCTGGCCAACTTTGGCCCGTGGTCGTGGGGACGTCCCTCTAGTCGTCGGACATGACGGTGGCGGGCCAATCTAGTCCTGGGGTCGTGGGGACGACCCTATAGTCGTCGGACATGAGGGTCGCGGCCCAATCTAGTCCCGGGGTCGTGGGGACGACCCTATAGTCGTCGGACAAGTCGGCACCTGGCCAACTTTGGCCCGTGGTCGTGGGGACGACCCAATAGTCGTCGGACATGTCGGCGGCTGGCCAACTTTGGCCCGTGGTCGTGGGGACGACCCAATAGTCGTCGGACATGTCGGCGGCTGGCCAAATTTGGCCCGGTGTCGTGGGGACGACTCTGTAGTCGTCGGAAATGTCGGCAGCTGGCCAACCTAGACCCGGGGTCGTGGGGACGACCCTATTGTCGTCGGACATGTCGGCGGCTGGCCAACTTCGGCCCGTGGTCGTGGGGACGATCCGATAGTCGTTGGACATGACGGTGGCGGGCCAATCTAGTCCCGGGGTCGTGGGCACGATCCAATAGTCGTCGGACATGTCGGCGGCTGGCCAACTTTGGCCCGTGGTCGTGGGGACGACCCTATAGTCGTTGGACATGTCAGCGGCTGGCCAACTTTGGCCCGGTGTCGTGGGGACGACTCTATAGTCGTCGGACATGTCGACGGCTGGCCAACCTAGACCCGGGGTCGTGGGGACGACCCTATTGTCGTCGGACATGTCGGCGGCTGGCCAACTTTGGCCCGTGGTCGTGGGGACGATCCGATAGTCGTTGGACATGACGGTGGCGGGCCATTCTAGACCCGGGGTCGTGGGGACGACCCTATAGTCGTCGGACATGTCGGCGGCTGGCCAACTTTGGCCCGGTGTCGTGGGGACGACTCTATAGTCGTCGGACATGTCGGCGGCTGGCCAACTTTGGCCCGTAGTCGTGGGGACGATCCGACAATCGCCGGACATGACGGTGGCGGGCCAATCTAGTCCCGGGGTCGTGGGGACGACCCTATTGTCGTCGGACATGTCGGCGGCGGGCCAACTTTGGCCCGTAGACGTGGGGACGATCCGACAGTCGCCGGACATGACGGTGGCGGGCCAATCTAGTCCCGGGGTCGTGGGGACGACCCTATTGTCGTCGGACATGTCGGCGGCTGGCCAAATTTGGCCCGGTGTCGTGGGGACGACTCTATAGTCGTCGGAAATGTCGGCGGCTGGCCAACTTTGGCCCGGGGTCGTGGGGACGACGCTATTGTCGACGGACAAGTCGGCGGTGAGCCAACCTAGTCCAGGGGTCGTGGGGACGACCCTATAGTCGTCGGACATGTCGGCGGCTTGCCAACTTGGGCCCGGGGTCGTGGGCACGACCCTATAGTCGTCGGACATGTCGGCGGCTGGCCAACCTACTCCCGAGGTCGTGGGGCCGACCCTATAGTCGTCGGACTTGACGGTGGTGGGCCAATCTAGTCCCGGCGTCGTGGGGACGACCCTATAGTCGTCGGACTTGACGGTGTCGGGCCAATCTAGTCCCGGGGTCGTGGGGACGACCCTATTGTCGTCGGACATGACGGTGGCGGGCCAACCTAGTCCCGGGGTCGTAGGGACGACCCTATAGTCGTCGGACATGTCGGCGATTGGCCAACATTGGCCCGGGGTCGTGGGGACAACCCTATAGTCGTCGGACATGTCGGCGGCTGGCCAACTTTTGCCCGGGGTCGTGGGGACGACCCTATTGTCGTCGGACATGACGGTGGCGGGACAATCTAGTCCCGGGGTCGTAGGGACGACCCTATTGTCGTCGGACATGTCGGCGGTGAGCCAACCTAGTCCAGGGGTCGTGGGGACGACCCTATAGTCGTCGGACATGTCGGCGGCTTGCCAACTTGGGCCCGGGGTCGTGGGCACGACCCTATAGTCGTCGGACATGTCGGCGGCTGGCCAACCTACTCCCGAGGTCGTGGGGCCGACCCTATAGTCGTCGGACTTGACGGTGGTGGGCCAATCTAGTCCCGGGATCGTGGGGACGACCCTACAGTCGTCGGACATTTCGGCGTCTTGCCAACTTTGGCCCGGGGTCGTGGGGACGACCCTATAGTCGTCGGATATGTCGGCGGCTGACCAACCTAGTCACGAGGTCGTGGGGGCGACCCTGTAGTCGTCGGACATGTCGGCGGCTGGCCAAACTAGCCCCGAGGTCGTCGGACTTGACGGTGGCGGACCAATCTAGTCCCGGGGTTGTGGGGACGACCCTATAGTCGTCGGACATGTCGGCGGCTGGCCAAACTAGTCCTGAGGTCGTGGGGGCGACCCTATAGTCGTCGGACATGTCGGCGGCGGGCCAAATTTGGCCCGGTGTCGTGGGGACGACTCTATAGTCGTCGGAAATGTCGGCGGCTGGCCAACATTGGCCCGGGGTCGTGGGGACGACGCTATTGTCGACGGAGAAGTCGGCGGTGAGCCAACCTAGTCCAGGGGTCGTGGGGACGACCCTATTGTCGTCGGACATGTCGGCGGCTGGCCAACCTACTCCCGAGGTCGTGGGGCCGACCCTATAGTCGTCGGACTTGACGGTGGCGGGCCAATCTTGTCCCGGGGTCGTGGGGACGATCCTACAGTCGTCGGACATTTCGGCGGCTTGCCAACTTTGGCCCGTGGTCGTGGGGACGACCCTATTGTCGTCGGACATGACGGTGGCGGGCCAACCTAGTCCCGGGGTCGTAGGGACGACCCTATAGTCGTCGGACATGTTGGCGATTGGCCAACATTGGCCCGGGGTCGTCGGGACGACCCTATAGTCGTCGGACATGTCGGCGGCTGGCCAACCTAGTCCCGAGGTCGTGGGGACGACCCAATAGTCGTCGGACATGTCGGCGGCTGGACATCTTTGGCCCGTGGTCGTGGGGACGACCCTATAGTCGTCGGACATGACGGTGGCGGGCCAATCTAGTCCCGGGGTCGTGGGGACGACCGTATAGTCGTCGGACATGTCGGCGGCTTGCCAACTTGGGCCCGGGGACGTGGGCACGACCCTATAGTCGTCGGACATGTCGGCGGCTGGCCAACCTACTCCCGAGGTCGTGGGGCCGACCCTATAGTCGTCGGACTTGATGGTGGTGGGCCAATATAGTCCCGGGGTCGTGGGGACGACCCTACAGTCGTCGGACATTTCGGCGTCGTGCCAACTTTGGCCCGGGGTCGTGGGGACGACCCTATAGTCGTCGGACATGTCGGCGGCTGACCAACCTAGTCCCGAAGTCGTGGGGACGACCCTATAGTCGTCGGACATGTCGGAGATTGGCCAACATTGGCCCGGGGTCGTGGGGACAACCCTATAGTCGTCGGACATGTCGGCGGCTGGCCAACTTTGGCCCGTAGACGTGGGGACGATCCGACAGTCGCCGGACATGACGGTGGCGGGCCAATCTAGTCCCGGGGTCGTGGGGACGACCCTATTGTCGTCGGACATGTCGGCGGCTGGCCAAATTTGGCCCGGTGTCGTGGGGACGACTCTATAGTCGTCGGAAATGTCGGCGGCTGGCCAACTTTGGCCCGGGGTCGTGGGGACGACGCTATTGTCGACGGACATGTCGGCGGCTGGCCAAATTTGGCCCGGTGTCGTGGGGACGACTCTATAGTCGTCGGAAATGTCGGCGGCTGGCCAACATTGGCCCGGGGTCGTGGGGACGACGCTATTGTCGACGGACAAGTCGGCGGTGAGCCAACCTAGTCCAGGGGTCGTGTGGACGACCCTATAGTCGTCGGACATGTCGGCGGCTGGCCAACCTAGACCCGGGGTCGTGGGGACGACCCTATTGTCGTCGGACATGACGGTGGCGGGCCAATCTATTCCCGGGGTCGTAGGGACGACCCTATAGTCGTCGGACATGTCGGCGATTGGCCAACATTGGCCCGGGGTCGTGGGGACAACCCTATAGTCGTCGGACATGTCGGCGGCTGGCCAACTTTGGCCCGTAGACGTGGGGACGATCCGACAGTCGCCGGACATGACGGTGGCGGGCCAATCTAGTCCCGGGGTCGTGGGGACGACCCTATTGTCGTCGGACATGTCGGCGGCTGTCCAACTTTGGCCCGTGGTCGTGGGGACGATCCAATAGTCGTCGGACATATTGGCGGCTGGCCAACTTTGGCCCGTGGTCGTGGGGACGATCCGATAGTCGTCGGACATGTCGGCGGCTGGCCAATCTAGTCCCGTGGTCGTGGGCACGACCCTATAGTCGTCGGACATGTCGGCGGCTGGCCAACTTTGGCCCGTGGTCGTGGGGACGATCCAATAGTCGTCGGACATGTCGGCGGCTGGCCAACCTAGACCCGGGGTCGTGGGGACGACCCTATTGTCGTCGGACATGTCGGCGGCTGGCCAACTTTGGCCCGTAGACGTGGGGACGATCCGACAGTCGCCGGACATGACGGTGGCGGGCCAATCTAGTCCCGGGGTCGTGGGGACGACCCTATTGTCGTCGGACATGTCGGCGGCTGGCCAAATTTGGCCCGGTGTCGTGGGGACGACTCTATAGTCGTCGGAAATGTCGGCGGCTGGCCAACTTTGGCCCGGGGTCGTGGGGACGACGCTATTGTCGACGGACATGTCGGCGGCTGGCCAAATTTGGCCCGGTGTCGTGGGGACGACTCTATAGTCGTCGGAAATGTCGGCGGCTGGCCAACATTGGCCCGGGGTCGTGGGGACGACGCTATTGTCGACGGACAAGTCGGCGGTGAGCCAACCTAGTCCAGGGGTCGTGTGGACGACCCTATAGTCGTCGGACATGTCGGCGGCTGGCCAACCTAGACCCGGGGTCGTGGGGACGACCCTATTGTCGTCGGACATGACGGTGGCGGGCCAATCTATTCCCGGGGTCGTAGGGACGACCCTATAGTCGTCGGACATGTCGGCGATTGGCCAACATTGGCCCGGGGTCGTGGGGACAACCCTATAGTCGTCGGACATGTCGGCGGCTGGCCAACTTTGGCCCGTAGACGTGGGGACGATCCGACAGTCGCCGGACATGACGGTGGCGGGCCAATCTAGTCCCGGGGTCGTGGGGACGACCCTATTGTCGTCGGAAATGTCGGCGGCTGGCCAACTTTGGCCCGGGGTCGTGGGGACGACGCTATTGTCGACGGACAAGTCGGCGGTGAGCCAACCTAGTCCAGGGGTCGTGTGGACGACCCTATAGTCGTCGGACATGTCGGCGGCTTGCCAACTTGCGCCCGGGGTCGTGGGCACGACCCTATAGTCGTCGGACATGTCGGCGGCTGGCCAACCTAGTCCCGAGATCGTGGGGACGACCTTATAGTCGTCGGACATGTCGGCGGCTGGCCAACTTTGGCCCGTGGTCGTGGGGACGACTCTATAGTCGTCGGAAATGTCGGCGGCTGGCCAACTTTGGCCCGGGGTCGTGGGGACGACGCTATTGTCGACGGACAAGTCGGCGGTGAGCCAACCTAGTCCAGGGGTCGTGGGGACGACCCTATAGTCGTCGGACATGTCGGCGGCTTGCCAACTTGGGCCCGGGGTCGTGGGCACGACCCTATAGTCGTCGGACATGTCGGCGGCTGGCCAACTTTGGCCCGTGGTCGTGGAGACGATCCAATAGTCGTCGGACATGTCGGCGGCTGGCCAACTTTGGCCCGTGGTCGTGGGGACGATCCGATAGTCGTCGGACATGTCGGCGGCTGGCCAACTTTGGCCCGGGGTCGTGGGGACGACGCTATTGTCGACGGACAAGTCGGCGGTGAGCCAACCTAGTCCAGGGGTCGTGGGGACGACCCTATAGTCGTCGGACATGTCGGCGGCTTGCCAACTTGGGCCCGGGGTCGTGGGCACGACCCTATAGTCGTCGTACATGTCGGCGGCTGGCCAACTTTGGCCCGTGGTCGTGGGGACGACCCAATAGTGGTCGGACATGTCGGCGGCTGGCCAACCTAGTCCCGAAGTCGTGGGGACGACCCTATAGTCGTCGGACAAGTCGGCGGCGGGCCAAGCTTGGCCCGGGGTCGTGGGGACGACCCTATAGTCGTCGGACATGTCGGCGGCTGTCCAACTTTGGCCCGTGGTCGTGGGGACGATCCAATAGTCGTCGGACATATTGGCGGCTGGCCAACTTTGGCCCGTGGTCGTGGGGACGATCCGATAGTCGTCGTACATGTCGGCGGCTGGCCAACTTTGGCCCGTGGTCGTGGGGACGACCCAATAGTGGTCGGACATGTCGGCGGCTGGCCAACCTAGTCCCGAAGTCGTGGGGACGACCCTATAGTCGTCGGACAAGTCGGCGGCGGGCCAAGCTTGGCCCGGGGTCGTGGGGACGACCCTATAGTCGTCGGACATGTCGGCGGCTGTCCAACTTTGGCCCGTGGTCGTGGGGACGATCCAATAGTCGTCGGACATATTGGCGGCTGGCCAACTTTGGCCCGTGGTCGTGGGGACGATCCGATAGTCGTCGGACATGTCGGCGGCTGGCCAATCTAGTCCCGTGGTCGTGGGCACGACCCTATAGTCGTCGGACATGTCGGCGGCTGGCCAACTTTGGCCCGTGGTCGTGGGGACGATCCGATAGTCGTCGGACATGTCGGCGGCTGGCCAACCTAGACCCGGGGTCGTGGGGACGACCCTATTGTCGTCGGACATGGCGGTGGCGGGCCAATCTAGTCCCGTGGTCGTGAGGACGACCCTATAGTCTTCGGACATGACGGTAGCGGGCCAATCTAGACCCGAGGTCGTGGGGACGACCCTATAGTCGTCGGACATGACGGTAGCGGGACAATCTAGACCCGAGGTCGTGGGGACGACCCTATAGTCGTCGGACATGTCGGCGGCTGGCCAACTTTGGCCCGTGGTCGTGGAGACGATCCAATATTCGTCGGACATGTCGGCGGCTGGCCAACTTTGGCCCGTGGTCGTGGGGACGATCCGATAGTCGTCGGACATGTTAGCGATTGGCCAACATTGGCCCGGGGTCGTCGGGACGACCCTATAGTCGTCGGACATGTCGGCGGCTGGCCAATCTAGTCCCGGGGTCGTGGGGACGACCCTATAGTCGTCGGACATGTCGGCGGCTGGCCAACTTTGGCCCCTGGTCGTGGGGACGATCCGATAGTCGTCGGACATGTCGGCGGCTGGCCAACTTTGGCCCGTGGTCGTGGGGACGATCCGATAGTCGTCGGACATGTCGGCGGCTGGCCAACTTTGGCCCGGGGTCGTGGGGACGACGCTATTGTCGACGGACAAGTCGGCGGTGAGCCAACCTAGTCCAGGGGTCGTGGGGACGACCCTATAGTCGTCGGACATGTCGGCGGCTTGCCAACTTGGGCCCGGGGTCGTGGGCACGACCCTATAGTCGTCGTACATGTCGGCGGCTGGCCAACTTTGGCCCGTGGTCGTGGGGACGACCCAATAGTGGTCGGACATGTCGGCGGCTGGCCAACCTAGTCCCGAAGTCGTGGGGACGACCCTATAGTCGTCGGACAAGTCGGCGGCGGGCCAAGCTTGGCCCGGGGTCGTGGGGACGACCCTATAGTCGTCGGACATGTCGGCGGCTGTCCAACTTTGGCCCGTGGTCGTGGGGACGATCCAATAGTCGTCGGACATATTGGCGGCTGGCCAACTTTGGCCCGTGGTCGTGGGGACGATCCGATAGTCGTCGGACATGTCGGCGGCTGGCCAATCTAGTCCCGTGGTCGTGGGCACGACCCTATAGTCGTCGGACATGTCGGCGGCTGGCCAACTTTGGCCCGTGGTCGTGGGGACGATCCGATAGTCGTCGGACATGTCGGCGGCTGGCCAACCTAGACCCGGGGTCGTGGGGACGACCCTATTGTCGTCGGACATGGCGGTGGCGGGCCAATCTAGTCCCGTGGTCGTGAGGACGACCCCATAGTCTTCGGACATGACGGTAGCGGGCCAATCTAGACCCGAGGTCGTGGGGACGACCCTATAGTCGTCGGACATGACGGTAGCGGGACAATCTAGACCCGAGGTCGTGGGGACGACCCTATAGTCGTCGGACATGTCGGCGGCTGGCCAACTTTGGCCCGTGGTCGTGGAGACGATCCAATATTCGTCGGACATGTCGGCGGCTGGCCAACTTTGGCCCGTGGTCGTGGGGACGATCCGATAGTCGTCGGACATGTTAGCGATTGGCCAACATTGGCCCGGGGTCGTCGGGACGACCCTATAGTCGTCGGACATGTCGGCGGCTGGCCAATCTAGTCCCGGGGTCGTGGGGACGACCCTATAGTCGTCGGACATGTCGGCGGCTGGCCAACTTTGGCCCCTGGTCGTGGGGACGATCCGATAGTCGTTGGACATGACGGTGGCGGGCCAATCTAGTCCCGGGGTCGTGGGGACGATCCAATAGTCGTCGGACATGTCGGCGGCTGGCCAACTTTGGCCCGTGGTCGTGGGGACGACCCTATAGTCGTTGGACATGTCAGCGGCTGGCCAACTTTGGCCCGGTGTCGTGGGGACAACTCTATAGTCTTCGGACATGTCGGCGGCTGGCCAACCTAGACCCGGGGTCGTGGGGACGACCCTATTGTCGTCGGACATGACGGTGGCGGGCCAATCTAGTCTCGGGGTCGTGGGGACGACCCTATAGTCGTCGGACATGTCGGCGGCTGGCCAACTTTGGCCCGGGGTCGTGGGGACGACCCTATAGTCGTCGGACATGTCGGCGGCTGGCCAACTTTGGCGCGTGGTCGTGGGGACGATCCGATTGTCGTCGGACATGTCGGCGGCTGGCCAACCTAGACCCGGGGTCGTGGGGACGACCCTATTGTCGTCGGACATGTCGGCGGCTGGTCAACTTTGGCCCGTGGTCGTGGGGACGACCCTATAGTCGTCGGACAAGACGGTGGCGGACCAATCTAGTCCCGGGGTCGTGGGGACGACCCTATAGTCGTCGGACATGTCGGCGGCTGGCCAACTTTGGCCCGTGGTCGTGGGGACGATCCAATAGTCGTCGGACATGTCGGCGGCTGGCCAACTTTGGCCCGCGGTTGTGGGAACGACCCTATAGTCGTTCGACATGACGGTGGCGGGCCAATCTAGTCCCGGGGTCGTGGGGACGACCCTATAGTCGTCGGACATGTCGGCGGCTGGCCAACTTTGGCCCGGTGTCGTGGGGACGACCCTATAGTCGTCGGACATGTCGGCGGCTGGCCAACTTTGGCGCGTGGTCGTGGGGACGATCTGATTGTCGTCGGACATGTCGGCGGCTGGCCAACCTAGACCCGGGGTCGTGGGGACAACCCTATTGTCGTCGAACATGGCGGTGGCGGGCCAATCTAGTCCCGTGGTCGTGGGGACGACCCTATAGTCTTCGGACATGACGGTAGCGGGCCAATCTAGACCCGAGGTCCTGGGGACGACCCTATAGTAGTCGAACATGTCGGCGGCTGTCCAACATTGGCCCGGTGTCGTGGGGACGACTCTATAGTCGTCGGACATGTCGGCGGCTGGCCAACCTAGTCCCGGGGTCGTGGGGACGACCCTATAGTCGTCGGACATTTCGGCGGCTTGCCAACTTTGGCCCGGGGTCGTGGGGACGACCCTATAGTCGTCGGACATGTCGGCGGCTGGCCAACTTTGGCCCGTGGCTGTGGGGACGACCCTATTGTCGTCGGACATGACGGTGGCGGGCCAATCTAGTCTCGGGGTCGTGGGGACGACCCTATAGTCGTCGGACATGTCGGCGGCTGGCCAACTTTGGCCCGGGGTCGTGGGGACGACCCTATAGTCGTCGGACATGTCGGCGGCTGGCCAACTTTGGCGCGTGGTCGTGGGGACGATCCGATTGTCGTCGGACATGTCGGCGGCTGGCCAACCTAGACCCGGGGTCGTGGGGACGACCCTATTGTCGTCGGACATGTCGGCGGCTGGTCAACTTTGGCCCGTGGTCGTGGGGACGACCCTATAGTCGTCGGACAAGACGGTGGCGGACCAATCTAGTCCCGGGGTCGTGGGGACGACCCTATAGTCGTCGGACATGTCGGCGGCTGGCCAACTTTGGCCCGTGGTCGTGGGGACGATCCAATAGTCGTCGGACATGTCGGCGGCTGGCCAACTTTGGCCCGTGGTTGTGGGAACGACCCTATAGTCGTTCGACATGACGGTGGCGGGCCAATCTAGTCCCGGGGTCGTGGGGACGACCCTATAGTCGTCGGACTTGACGGTGGCGGGCCAATCTAGTCCCGGGGTCATGGGGACGACCCTATAGTCGTCGGACATTTCGGCGGCTTGCCAACTTTGGCCCGGGGTCGTGGGGACGACCCTATAGTCGTCGGACAAGTCGGCGGCGGGCCAACCTTGTCCCGGGGTCGTGGGGACGACCCTATAGTCGTCGGACATGTCGGCGGCTGGCCAACTTTGGCCCGGTGTCGTGGGGACGACTCTATAGTCGTCGGAAATGTCGGCGGCTGGCCAACCTGGACCCGGGGTCGTGGGGACGACCCTATTGTCGTCGGACATGACGGTGGCGGGCCAATCTAGTCTCGCGGTCGTGGGGACGACCCTATAATCGTCGGACATGACAGTGGCGGGCCAATCTAGTCCCGGGGTCGTGGGGACGACCCTATAGTCGTCGGACATGTTGGCGGCTTGTCAGCCTAGTCCCAGGGTCGTGGGTACGACCCTATAGTCGTCGGACAAGTCGGCGGCGGGCCAACCTGGTCCCGGGGTCGTGGGGACGATCCTATAATCGTCGGACATGTCAGCGGCTGGCCAACTTTGGCCCGGTGTCGTGGGGACGACTCTATAGTCGTCGGAAATGTCGGCGGCGGGCCAAACTAGTCCCGGGGTCGTGGGGACGACCCTATAATCGTCGGACATTTCGGCGGCATGCCAACTTTGGCCCATGGTCGTGGGGACGACCCTATAGTCGTTGGACATGACGGTGGCGGGCCAATCTAGTCCCGAGGTCCTGGGGACGACCCTATAGTCGTCGGACAAGTCGGCGGCTGGCCAACCTAGACCCGGGGTCCTGGGGACGACCCTATTGTCGTCGGACATGACGGTGGCGGGCCAATCTAGTCCCGGGGTCGTGGGGACGACCCTATAGTCGTCGGACATGTCGGCGGCTGGCCAACTTTGGCCCGGTGTCGTGGGGACGACCCTATAGTCGTCGGACATGTCGGCGGCTGGCCAACTTTGGCGCGTGGTCGTGGGGACGATCTGATTGTCGTCGGACATGTCGGCGGCTGGCCAACCTAGACCCGGGGTCGTGGGGACAACCCTATTGTCGTCGGACATGGCGGTGGCGGGCCAATCTAGTCCCGTGGTCGTGGGGACGACCCTATAGTCTTCGGACATGACGGTAGCGGGCCAATCTAGACCCGAGGTCCTGGGGACGACCCTATAGTAGTCGAACATGTCGGCGGCTGTCCAACATTGGCCCGGTGTCGTGGGGACGACTCTATAGTCGTCGGACATGTCGGCGGCTGGCCAACCTAGTCCCGGGGTCGTGGGGACGACCCTATAGTCGTCGGACATTTCGGCGGCTTGCCAACTTTGGCCCGGGGTCGTGGGGACGACCCTATAGTCGTCGGACATGTCGGCGGCTGGCCAACTTTGGCCCGTGGTTGTGGGGACGACCCTATTGTCGTCGGACATGACGGTGGCGGGCCAATCTAGTCTCGGGGTCGTGGGGACGACCCTATAGTCGTCGGACATGTCGGCGGCTGGCCAACTTTGGCCCGGGGTCGTGGGGACGACTCTATAGTCGTCGGACATGTCGGCAGCTGGGCAACCTAGACCCGGGGTCGTGGGGACGACCCTATTGTCGTCGGACATGACGGTGGCGGGCCAATCTAGTCCCGGGGTCGTGGGGACGACCCTATAGTCGTCGGACTTGACGGTGGCGGGCCAATCTAGTCCCGGGGTCATGGGGACGACCCTATAGTCGTCGGACATTTCGGCGGCTTGCCAACTTTGGCCCGGGGTCGTGGGGACGACCCTATAGTCGTCGGACAAGTCGGCGGCGGGCCAACCTTGTCCCGGGGTCGTGGGGACGACCCTATAGTCGTCGGACATGTCGGCGGCTGGCCAACTTTGGCCCGGTGTCGTGGGGACGACTCTATAGTCGTCGGAAATGTCGGCGGCTGGCCAACCTGGACCCGGGGTCGTGGGGACGACCCTATTGTCGTCGGACATGACGGTGGCGGGCCAATCTAGTCTCGCGGTCGTGGGGACGACCCTATAATCGTCGGACATGACAGTGGCGGGCCAATCTAGTCCCGGGGTCGTGGGGACGACCCTATAGTCGTCGGACATGTTGGCGGCTTGTCAGCCTAGTCCCAGGGTCGTGGGTACGACCCTATAGTCGTCGGACAAGTCGGCGGCGGGCCAACCTGGTCCCGGGGTCGTGGGGACGATCCTATAATCGTCGGACATGTCGGCGGCTGGCCAACTTTGGCCCGGTGTCGTGGGGACGACTCTATAGTCGTCGGAAATGTCGGCGGCGGGCCAAACTAGTCCCGGGGTCGTGGGGACGACCCTATAATCGTCGGACATTTCGGCGGCATGCCAACTTTGGCCCATGGTCGTGGGGACGACCCTATAGTCGTTGGACATGACGGTGGCGGGCCAATCTAGTCCCGAGGTCCTGGGGACGACCCTATAGTCGTCGGACAAGTCGGCGGCTGGCCAACCTAGACCCGGGGTCCTGGGGACGACCCTATTGTCGTCGGACATGACGGTGGCGGGCCAATCTAGTCCCGGGGTCGTGGGGACGACCCTATAGTCGTCGGACATGTCGGCGGCTGGCCAACTTTGGCCCGGTGTCGTGGGGACGACCCTATAGTCGTCGGACATGTCGGCGGCTGGCCAACTTTGGCGCGTGGTCGTGGGGACGATCTGATTGTCGTCGGACATGTCGGCGGCTGGCCAACCTAGACCCGGGGTCGTGGGGACAACCCTATTGTCGTCGGACATGGCGGTGGCGGGCCAATCTAGTCCCGTGGTCGTGGGGACGACCCTATAGTCTTCGGACATGACGGTAGCGGGCCAATCTAGACCCGAGGTCCTGGGGACGACTCTATAGTCGTCGGACATGTCGGCGGCTGGCCAACCTAGTCCCGGGGTCGTGGGGACGACCCTATAGTCGTCGGACATTTCGGCGGCTTGCCAACTTTGGCCCGGGGTCGTGGGGACGACCCTATAGTCGTCGGACATGTCGGCGGCTGGCCAACTTTGGCCCGGGGTCGTGGGGACGACTCTATAGTCGTCGGACATGTCGGCAGCTGGGCAACCTAGACCCGGGGTCGTGGGGACGACCCTATTGTCGTCGGACATGACGGTGGCGGGCCAATCTAGTCCCGGGGTCGTGGGGACGACCCTATAGTCGTCGGACTTGACGGTGGCGGGCCAATCTAGTCCCGGGGTCATGGGGACGACCCTATAGTCGTCGGACATTTCGGCGGCTTGCCAACTTTGGCCCGGGGTCGTGGGGACGACCCTATAGTCGTCGGACAAGTCGGCGGCGGGCCAACCTTGTCCCGGGGTCGTGGGGACGACCCTATAGTCGTCGGACATGTCGGCGGCTGGCCAACTTTGGCCCGGTGTCGTGGGGACGACTCTATAGTCGTCGGAAATGTCGGCGGCTGGCCAACCTGGACCCGGGGTCGTGGGGACGACCCTATTGTCGTCGGACATGACGGTGGCGGGCCAATCTAGTCTCGCGGTCGTGGGGACGACCCTATAATCGTCGGACATGACAGTGGCGGGCCAATCTAGTCCCGGGGTCGTGGGGACGACCCTATAGTCGTCGGACATGTTGGCGGCTTGTCAGCCTAGTCCCAGGGTCGTGGGTACGACCCTATAGTCGTCGGACAAGTCGGCGGCGGGCCAACCTGGTCCCGGGGTCGTGGGGACGATCCTATAATCGTCGGACATGTCGGCGGCTGGCCAACTTTGGCCCGGTGTCGTGGGGACGACTCTATAGTCGTCGGAAATGTCGGCGGCGGGCCAAACTAGTCCCGGGGTCGTGGGGACGACCCTATAATCGTCGGACATTTCGGCGGCATGCCAACTTTGGCCCATGGTCGTGGGGACGACCCTATAGTCGTTGGACATGACGGTGGCGGGCCAATCTAGTCCCGAGGTCCTGGGGACGACCCTATAGTCGTCGGACAAGTCGGCGGCTGGCCAACCTAGACCCGGGGTCCTGGGGACGACCCTATTGTCGTCGGACATGACGGTGGCGGGCCAATCTAGTCCCGGGGTCGTGGGGACGACCCTATAGTCGTCGGACATGTCGGCGGCTGGCCAACTTTGGCCCGGTGTCGTGGGGACGACCCTATAGTCGTCGGACATGTCGGCGGCTGGCCAACTTTGGCGCGTGGTCGTGGGGACGATCTGATTGTCGTCGGACATGTCGGCGGCTGGCCAACCTAGACCCGGGGTCGTGGGGACAACCCTATTGTCGTCGGACATGGCGGTGGCGGGCCAATCTAGTCCCGTGGTCGTGGGGACGACCCTATAGTCTTCGGACATGACGGTAGCGGGCCAATCTAGACCCGAGGTCCTGGGGACGACTCTATAGTCGTCGGACATGTCGGCGGCTGGCCAACCTAGTCCCGGGGTCGTGGGGACGACCCTATAGTCGTCGGACATTTCGGCGGCTTGCCAACTTTGGCCCGGGGTCGTGGGGACGACCCTATAGTCGTCGGACATGTCGGCGGCTGGCCAACTTTGGCCCGTGGTTGTGGGGACGACCCTATTGTCGTCGGACATGACGGTGGCGGGCCAATCTAGTCTCGGGGTCGTGGGGACGACCCTATAGTCGTCGGACATGTCGGCGGCTGGCCAACTTTGGCCCGGGGTCGTGGGGACGACCCTATAGTCGTCGGACATGTCGGCGGCTGGCCAACTTTGGCGCGTGGTCGTGGGGACGATCCGATTGTCGTCGGACATGTCGGCGGCTGGCCAACCTAGACCCGGGGTCGTGGGGACGACCCTATTGTCGTCGGACATGTCGGCGGCTGGTCAACTTTGGCCCGTGGTCGTGGGGACGACCCTATAGTCGTCGGACAAGACGGTGGCGGACCAATCTAGTCCCGGGGTCGTGGGGACGACCCTATAGTCGTCGGACATGTCGGCGGCTGGCCAACTTTGGCCCGTGGTCGTGGGGACGATCCAATAGTCGTCGGACATGTCGGCGGCTGGCCAACTTTGGCCCGTGGTTGTGGGAACGACCCTATAGTCGTTGGACATGACGGTGGCGGGCCAATCTAGTCCCGGGGTCGTGGGGACGACCCTACAGTCTTCGGACATTTCGGCGGCTTGCCAACTTTGGCCCGGGGTCGTGGGGACGACCCTATAGTCGTCGGACATGTCGGCGGCTGGCCAACTTTGGCCCGGGGTCGTGGGGACGACCCTATAGTCGTCGGACATGTCGGCGGCTGGCCAACTTTGGCGCGTGGTCGTGGGGACGATCCGATTGTCGTCGGACATGTCGGCGGCTGGCCAACCTAGACCCGGGGTCGTGGGGACGACCCTATTGTCGTCGGACATGTCGGCGGCTGGTCAACTTTGGCCCGTGGTCGTGGGGACGACCCTATAGTCGTCGGACAAGACGGTGGCGGACCAATCTAGTCCCGGGGTCGTGGGGACGACCCTATAGTCGTCGGACATGTCGGCGGCTGGCCAACTTTGGCCCGTGGTCGTGGGGACGATCCAATAGTCGTCGGACATGTCGGCGGCTGGCCAACTTTGGCCCGTGGTTGTGGGAACGACCCTATAGTCGTTGGACATGACGGTGGCGGGCCAATCTAGTCCCGGGGTCGTGGGGACGACCCTATACTCGTCGGACATGTCGGCGGCTGGCCAACTGTGGCGCGTGGTCGTGGGGACGACCCTACAGTCTTCGGACATTTCGGCGGCTGGCCAACTTTGGCCCGGTGTCGTGGGGACGACCCTATAGTCGTCGGACATGTCGGCGGCTGGCCAACTTTGGCGCGTGGTGGTGGGGACGATCCGATTGTCGTCGGACATGTCGGCGGCTGGCCAACTTTGGCACCGTGGTCGTGGGGACGATCCAATAGTCGTCGGACATGTCGGCGGCTGGCCAACTTTGGCGCTTGGTCGTGGGGACGATCCGATTGTCGTCGGACATGTCGGCGGCTGGCCAACCTAGACCCGGGGTCGTGGGGACGACCCTATTGTCGTCGGACATGCCGGTGGCGGGCCAATCTAGTCCCGTGGTCGTGGGGAAGACCCTATAGTCTTCGGACATGACGGTAGCGGGCCAATCTAGTCCCGAGGTCCTGGGGACGACCCTATAGTCGTCGGACAAGTCGGCGGCTGGCCAACCTAGACCCGGGGTCGTGGGGACGACCCTATTGTCGTCGGACATGACGGTGGCGGGCCAATCTAGTCCCGGGGTCGTGGGGACGACCCTATAGTCGTCGGACATGTCGGCGGCGGGCCAACCTTGTCCCGGGGTCGTGGGGACGACCCTATAGTCGTCGGACATGTCGGCGGCTGGCCAACTTTGGCCCGGTGTCGTGGGGACGACCCTATAGTCGTCGGACATGTTGGCGGCTTGTCAGCCTAGTCCCGGGGTCGTGGGTACGACCCTATAGTCGTCGGACAAGTCGGCGGCTGGCCAACCTAGACCCGGGGTCGTGGGGACGACCCTATTGTCGTCGGACATGACGGTGGCGGGCCAATCTAGTCCCGGGGTCGTGGGGACGACCCTATAGTCGTCGGACATGTCGGCGGCGGGCCAACCTTGTCCCGGGGTCGTGGGGACGACCCTATAGTCGTCGGACATGTCGGCGGCTGGCCAACTTTGGCCCGGTGTCGTGGGGACGACCCTATAGTCGTCGGACATGTTAGCGGCTTGTCAGCCTAGTCCCGGGGTCGTGGGTACGACCCTATAGTCGTCGGACAAGTCGGCGGCTGGCCAACCTAGACCCGGGGTCGTGGGGACGACCCTATTGTCGTCGGACATGACGGTGGCGGGCCAATCTAGTCTCGCGGTCGTGGGGACGACCCTATAATCGTCGGACATGACGGTGGCGGGCCAATCTAGTCCCGGGGTCGTGGGGACGACCCTACAGTCGTCGGACATGTCGGCGGCTGACCAACCTTGGCCCGGTGTCGTGGGGACGACCCTATAGTCGTCGGACATTTCGGCGGCATGCCAACTTTGGCCCGTGGTCGTGGGGACGACCCTATAGTTGTTGGACATGACGGTGGCGGGCTAATCTAGTCCCGGGGTCGTAGGGCCGACCCTATAGTCGTTGGACATGTCGGCGGCTGGCCAACTTTGGCCCGGTGTCGTGGGGACGATCCGATTGTCGTCGGACATGTCGGCGGCTGGCCAACCTAGACCCGGGGTCGTGGGGACGACCCTATTGTCGTCGGACATGGCGGTGGCGGGCCAATCTAGTCCCGTGGTCGTGGGGACGACCCTATAGTCTTCGGACATGACGGTAGCGGGCCAATCTAGACCCGAGGTCCTGGGGACGACCCTATAGTAGTCGAACATGTCGGCGGCTGTCCAACATTGGCCCGGTGTCGTGGGGACGACTCTATAGTCGTCGGACATGTCGGCGGCTGGCCAACCTAGTCCCGGGGTCGTGGGGACGACCCTATAATCGTCGGACATGACGGTGGCGGGCCAACTTTGGCCCGTGGTTGTGGGAACGACCCTATAGTCGTTGGACATGACGGTGGCGGGCCAATCTAGTCCCGGGGTCGTGGGGACGACCCTATAGTCGTCGGACATGTCGGCGGCTGGCCAACTTTGGCCCGTGGTCGAGGGGACGATCCAATAGTCGTCGGACATGTCGGCGGCTGGCCAACTTTGGCCCGTGGTTGTGGGAACGACCCTATAGTCGTTGGACATGACGGTGGCGGGCCAATCTAGTCCCGGGGTCGTGGGGACGACCCTACAGTCTTCGGACATTTCGGCGGCTTGCCAACTTTGGCCCGGGGTCGTGGGGACGACCCTATAATCGTCGGACATTTCGGCGGCATGCCAACTTTGGCCCGTGGTCGTGGGGACGACCCTATAGTCGTTGGACATGACGGTGGCGGGCCAATCTAGTCCCGGGGTCGTGGGGACGACCCTATAGTCGTCGGACATGTCGGCGGCTGGCCAACTTTGGCCCGTGGTTGTGGGGACGACCCTATAGTCGTTGGACATGACGGTGGCGGGCCAATCTAGTCCCGGGGTCGCGGGGACGACCCTATAGTCGTCGGACATGTCGGCGGCTGGCCAACCTGGACCCGGGGTCGTGACGACGACCCTATAGTCGTCGGAGAAGACGGCGGCTGGACATCTTTGGCCCGGGGTCGTGGGGACGACCCTATTGTCGTCGGACATGTCGGCGATTGGCCAACATTGGCCCGGGGTCGTGGGGACGACCCTATAGTCGTCGGACATGTCGGCGGCTGGCTAACCTAGTCCCGAGGTCGTGGGGACGACCCTATAGTCGTCGGTCATGTCGGCGGCTGGCCAACTTTGGCCCGTGGTTGTGGGGACGACCCTATAGTCGTCGGACATGTCGGCGGCTGGCCAACTTTGGCCCGGTGTCGTGGGGACGACTCTATAGTCGTCGGAAATGTCGGTGGCGGGCCAATCTAGTCTCGCGGTCGTGGGGACGACCCTATAATCGTCGGACATGACGGTGGCGGGCCAATCTAGTCCCGGGGTCGTGGGGACGACCCTATAGTCGTCGGACATGTCGGCGGCTGGCCAACTTTGGCCCGGTGTCGTGGGGACGACTCTATAGTCGTCGGAAATGTCGGCGGCTGGCCAACCTGGACCCGGGGTCGTGGGGACGACCCTATTGTCGTCGGACATGACGGTGGCGGGCCAATCTAGTCTCGGGGTCGTGGGGACGACCCTATAGTCGTCGGACATGTCGGCGGCTGGCCAACTTTGGCCCGGGATCGTGGGGACGACCCTATAGTCGTCGGACATGTCGGCGGCGGGCCAATCTAGTCCCGGGGTCGTGGGGACGACCCTATACTTGTCGGACATGTCGGCGGCTGGCCAACTGTGGCGCGTGGTCGTGGGGACGACCCTACAGTCTTCGGACATTTCGGCGGCTGGCCAACTTTGGCCCGGTGTCGTGGGGACGACCCTATAGTCGTCGGACATGTCGGCGGCTGGCCAACTTTGGCGCGTGGTGGTGGGGACGATCCGATTGTCGTCGGACATGTCGGCGGCTGGCCAACTTTGGCACCGTGGTCGTGGGGACGATCCAATAGTCGTCGGACATGTCGGCGGCTGGCCAACTTTGGCGCTTGGTCGTGGGGACGATCCGATTGTCGTCGGACATGTCGGCGGCTGGCCAACCTAGACCCGGGGTCGTGGGGACGACCCTATTGTCGCCGGACATGCCGGTGGCGGGCCAATCTAGTCCCGTGGTCGTGGGGACGACCCTATAGTCTTCGGACATGACGGTAGCGGGCCAATCTAGTCCCGAGGTCCTGGGGACGACCCTATAGTCGTCGGACAAGTCGGCGGCTGGCCAACCTAGACCCGGGGTCGTGGGGACGACCCTATTGTCGTCGGACATGACGGTGGCGGGCCAATCTAGTCCCGGGGTCGTGGGGACGACCCTATAGTCGTCGGACATGTCGGCGGCGGGCCAACCTTGTCCCGGGGTCGTGGGGACGACCCTATAGTCGTCGGACATGTCGGCGGCTGGCCAACTTTGGCCCGGTGTCGTGGGGACGACCCTATAGTCGTCGGACATGTTGGCGGCTTGTCAGCCTAGTCCCGGGGTCGTGGGTACGACCCTATAGTCGTCGGACAAGTCGGCGGCTGGCCAACCTAGACCCGGGGTCGTGGGGACGACCCTATTGTCGTCGGACATGACGGTGGCGGGCCAATCTAGTCCCGGGGTCGTGGGGACGACCCTATAGTCGTCGGACATGTCGGCGGCGGGCCAACCTTGTCCCGGGGTCGTGGGGACGACCCTATAGTCGTCGGACATGTCGGCGGCTGGCCAACTTTGGCCCGGTGTCGTGGGGACGACCCTATAGTCGTCGGACATGTTGGCGGCTTGTCAGCCTAGTCCCGGGGTCGTGGGTACGACCCTATAGTCGTCGGACAAGTCGGCGGCTGGCCAACCTAGACCCGGGGTCGTGGGGACGACCCTATTGTCGTCGGACATGACGGTGGCGGGCCAATCTAGTCTCGCGGTCGTGGGGACGACCCTATAATCGTCGGACATGACGGTGGCGGGCCAATCTAGTCCCGGGGTCGTGGGGACGACCCTACAGTCGTCGGACATGTCGGCGGCTGGCCAACCTTGGCCCGGTGTCGTGGGGACGACCCTATAGTCGTCGGACATTTCGGCGGCATGCCAACTTTGGCCCGTGGTCGTGGGGACGACCCTATAGTTGTTGGACATGACGGTGGCGGGCTAATCTAGTCCCGGGGTCGTAGGGCCGACCCTATAGTCGTTGGACATGTCGGCGGCTGGCCAACTTTGGCCCGGTGTCGTGGGGACGATCCGATTGTCGTCGGACATGTCGGCGGCTGGCCAACCTAGACCCGGGGTCGTGGGGACGACCCTATTGTCGTCGGACATGGCGGTGGCGGGCCAATCTAGTCCCGTGGTCGTGGGGACGACCCTATAGTCTTCGGACATGACGGTAGCGGGCCAATCTAGACCCGAGGTCCTGGGGACGACCCTATAGTAGTCGAACATGTCGGCGGCTGTCCAACATTGGCCCGGTGTCGTGGGGACGACTCTATAGTCGTCGGACATGTCGGCGGCTGGCCAACCTAGTCCCGGGGTCGTGGGGACGACCCTATAATCGTCGGACATGACGGTGGCGGGCCAATCTAGTCCCGGGGTCGTGGGGACGACCCTATAGTCGTCGGACATGTCGGCGGCTGGCCAACTTTGGCCCGGTGTCGTGGGGATGACTCTATAGTCGTCGGAAATGTCGGCGGCTGGCAAACTTTGGCGCGTGGTCGTGCGGACGATCCGATTGTCGCCGGACATGTCGGCGGCTGGCCAACCTAGACCCGGGGTCGTGGGGACGACCCTATTGTCGTCGGACATGGCGGTGGCGGGCCAATCTAGTCCCGTGGTCGTGGGGTCGACCCTATAGTCTTCGGACATGACGGTAGCGGGCCAATCAAGACCCGAGGTCCTGGGGACGACCCTATAGTAGTCGAACATGTCGGCGGCTGTCCAACATTGGCCCGGTGTCGTGGGGACGACTCTATAGTCGTCGGACATGTCGGCGGCTGGCCAACCTAGTCCCGGGGTCGTGGGGACGACCCTATAGTCGTCGGACATTTCGGCGGCTGAACATCTTTGGCCCGGGGTCGTGGGGACGACCCTATAGTCGTCGGACATGTCGGCGGCTGGCCAACTTTGGCCCGGTGTCGTGGGGACGACTCTATAGTCGTCGGAAATGTCGGTGGCGGGCCAATCTAGTCTCGCGGTCGTGGGGACGACCCTATAATCGTCGGACATGACGGTGGCGGGCCAATCTAGTCCCGGGGTCGTGGGGACGACCCTATAGTCGTCGGACATGTCGGCGGCTGGCCAACTTTGGACCGGTGTCGTGGGGACGACTCTATAGTCGTCGGAAATGTCGGCGGCTGGCCAACCTGGACCCGAGGTCGTGGGGACGACCCTATTGTCGTCGGACATGACGGTGGCGGGCCAATCTAGTCTCGGGGTCGTGGGGACGACCCTATAGTCGTCGGACATGTCGGCGGCTGGCCAACTTTGGCGCGTGGTCGTGCGGACGATCCGATTGTCGCCGGACATGTCGGCGGCTGGCCAACCTAGACCCGGGGTCGTGGGGACGACCCTATTGTCGTCGGACATGGCGGTGGCGGGCCAATCTAGTCCCGTGGTCGTGGGGTCGACCCTATAGTCTTCGGACATGACGGTAGCGGGCCAATCAAGACCCGGGGTCGTGGGGACGACCCTATAGTCGTCGGACATGTCGGCGGCTGGCCAACTTTGGACCGGTGTCGTGGGGACGACTCTATAGTCGTCGGAAATGTCGGCGGCTGGCCAACCTGGACCCGAGGTCGTGGGGACGACCCTATTGTCGTCGGACATGACGGTGGCGGGCCAATCTAGTCTCGGGGTCGTGGGGACGACCCTATAGTCGTCGGACATGTCGGCGGCTGGCCAACTTTGGCCCGGGGTCGTGGGGACGACCCTATAGTCGTCGGACATGTCGGCGGCTTGCCAACTTTGGCCCGTGGTTGTGGGGACGACCCTATAGTCGTTGGACATGACGGTGGCGGGCCAAACTAGTCCCGGGGTCGTGGGGACGACCCTATAGTCGTCGGACAAGACGGCGGCTGGACATCTTTGGCCCGGGGTCGTGGGGACGACCCTATAGTGGTCGGACATGTTGGCGGCTTGTCAGCCTAGTCCCGGGGTCGTGGGTACGACCCTATAGTCGTCGGACAAGTCGGCGGCGGGCCAACCTTGTCCCGGGGTCGTGGGGACGACCCTATAGTCGTCGGACATGTCGGCGGCTGGCCAACTTTGGCCCGGTGTCGTGGGGACGACTCTATAGTCGTCGGAAATGTCGGCGGCTGGCCAACCTGGACCCGGGGTCGTGGGGACGACCCTATAGTCGTCGGACATGTCGGCGGCTGGCCAACTTTGGACCGGTGTCGTGGGGACGACTCTATAGTCGTCGGAAATGTCGGCGGCTGGCCAACCTGGACCCGAGGTCGTGGGGACGACCCTATTGTCGTCGGACATGACGGTGGCGGGCCAATCTAGTCTCGCGGTCGTGGGGACGACCCTATAATCGTCGGACATGATGGTGGCGGGCCAATCTAGTCCCGGGGTCGTGGGGACGACCCTATAGTCGTCGGACATGTCGGCGGCTGGCCAACTTTGGCCCGGTGTCGTGGGGACGACCCTATAGTCGTCGGACATTTCGGCGGCATGCCAACTTTGGCCCGTGGTCGTGGGGACGACCCTATAGTTGTTGGACATGACGGTGGCGGGCTAATCTAGTCCCGGGGTCGTAGGGACGACCCTATAGTCGTTGGACATGTCGGCGATTGGCCAACATTGGCCCGGGGTCGTGGGGACGATCCTATAGTCGTCGGACATGTCGGCGGCTGGCCAACTTTGGCCCGTGGTTGTGGGGACGACCCTATAGTCGTTGGACATGACGGTGGCGGGCCAAACTAGTCCCGGGGTCGTGGGGACGACCCTATAATCGTCGGACATTTCGGCGGCATGCCAACTTTGGCCCGTGGTCGTGGGGACGACCCTATAGTCGTTGGACATGACGGTGGCGGGCCAATCTAGTCCCGAGGTCCTAGGGACGACCCTATAGTCGTCGGACAAGTCGGCGGCTGGCCAACCTAGACCCGGGGTCGTGGGGACGACCCTATTGTCGTCGGACATGACGGTGGCGGGCCAATCTAGTCCGGGGTCGTGGGGACGACCCTATAGTCGTCGGACATGTCGGCGGCTGGCCAACTTTGGCGCGTGGTCGTGGGGACGACCCTATAGTCGTCGGACATGTCGGCGGCTGGCCAACTTTGGCGCGTGGTCGTGGGGACGACCCTATAGTCGTCGGACATGTCGGCGGCTGGCCAACCTAGACCCGGGGTCGTGGGGGCGACCCTATTGTCGTCGGAAATGTCGGCGGCGGGCCAAACTAGTCCCGGGGTCGTGGGGACGACCCTATAATCGTCGGACATTTCGGCGGCATGCCAACTTTGGCCCATGGTCGTGGGGACGACCCTATAGTCGTTGGACATGACGGTGGCGGGCCAATCTAGTCCCGAGGTCCTGGGGACGACCCTATAGTCGTCGGACAAGTCGGCGGCTGGCCAACCTAGACCCGGGGTCCTGGGGACGACCCTATTGTCGTCGGACATGACGGTGGCGGGCCAATCTAGTCCCGGGGTCGTGGGGACGACCCTATAGTCGTCGGACATGTCGGCGGCTGGCCAACTTTGGCCCGGTGTCGTGGAGACGACCCTATAGTCGTCGGACATGTCGGCGGCTGGCCAACTTTGGCGCGTGGTCGTGGGGACGATCTGATTGTCGTCGGACATGTCGGCGGCTGGCCAACCTAGACCCGGGGTCGTGGGGACAACCCTATTGTCGTCGGACATGGCGGTGGCGGGCCAATCTAGTCCCGTGGTCGTGGGGACGACCCTATAGTCTTCGGACATGACGGTAGCGGGCCAATCTAGACCCGAGGTCCTGGGGACGACTCTATAGTCGTCGGACATGTCGGCGGCTGGCCAACCTAGTCCCGGGGTCGTGGGGACGACCCTATAGTCGTCGGACATTTCGGCGGCTTGCCAACTTTGGCCCGTGGTCGTGGGGACGACCCTATAGTCGTCGGACAAGACGGTGGCGGACCAATCTAGTCCCGGGGTCGTGTGGACGACCCTATAGTCGTCGGACATGTCGGCGGCTGGCCAACTTTGGCCCGTGGTCGTGGGGACGATCCAATAGTCGTCGGACATGTCGGCGGCTGGCCAACTTTGGCCCGTGGTTGTGGGAACGACCCTATAGTCGTTGGACATGACGGTGGCGGGCCAATCTAGTCCCGGGGTCGTGGGGACGACCCTATACTCGTCGGACATGTCGGCGGCTGGCCAACTGTGGCGCGTGGTCGTGGGGACGACCCTACAGTCTTCGGACATTTCGGCGGCTGGCCAACTTTGGCCCGGTGTCGTGGGGACGACCCTATAGTCGTCGGACATGTCGGCGGCTGGCCAACTTTGGCGCGTGGTGGTGGGGACGATCCGATTGTCGTCGGACATGTCGGCGGCTGGCCAACTTTGGCACCGTGGTCGTGGGGACGATCCAATAGTCGTCGGACATGTCGGCGGCTGGCCAACTTTGGCGCTTGGTCGTGGGGACGATCCGATTGTCGTCGGACATGTCGGCGGCTGGCCAACCTAGACCCGGGGTCGTGGGGACGACCCTATTGTCGTCGGACATGCCGGTGGCGGGCCAATCTAGTCCCGTGGTCGTGGGGACGACCCTATAGTCTTCGGACATGACGGTAGCGGGCCAATCTAGTCCCGAGGTCCTGGGGACGACCCTATAGTCGTCGGACAAGTCGGCGGCTGGCCAACCTAGACCCGGGGTCGTGGGGACGACCCTATTGTCGTCGGACATGACGGTGGCGGGCCAATCTAGTCCCGGGGTCGTGGGGACGACCCTATAGTCGTCGGACATGTCGGCGGCGGGCCAACCTTGTCCCGGGGTCGTGGGGACGACCCTATAGTCGTCGGACATGTCGGCGGCTGGCCAACTTTGGCCCGGTGTCGTGGGGACGACCCTATAGTCGTCGGACATGTTGGCGGCTTGTCAGCCTAGTCCCGGGGTCGTGGGTACGACCCTATAGTCGTCGGACAAGTCGGCGGCTGGCCAACCTAGACCCGGGGTCGTGGGGACGACCCTATTGTCGTCGGACATGACGGTGGCGGGCCAATCTAGTCCCGGGGTCGTGGGGACGACCCTATAGTCGTCGGACATGTCGGCGGCGGGCCAACCTTGTCCCGGGGTCGTGGGGACGACCCTATAGTCGTCGGACATGTCGGCGGCTGGCCAACTTTGGCCCGGTGTCGTGGGGACGACCCTATAGTCGTCGGACATGTTAGCGGCTTGTCAGCCTAGTCCCGGGGTCGTGGGTACGACCCTATAGTCGTCGGACAAGTCGGCGGCTGGCCAACCTAGACCCGGGGTCGTGGGGACGAGCCTATTGTCGTCGGACATGACGGTGGCGGGCCAATCTAGTCTCGCGGTCGTGGGGACGACCCTATAATCGTCGGACATGACGGTGGCGGGCCAATCTAGTCCCGGGGTCGTGGGGACGACCCTACAGTCGTCGGACATGTCGGCGGCTGGCCAACCTTGGCCCGGTGTCGTGGGGACGACCCTATAGTCGTCGGACATTTCGGCGGCATGCCAACTTTGGCCCGTGGTCGTGGGGACGACCCTATAGTTGTTGGACATGACGGTGGCGGGCTAATCTAGTCCCGGGGTCGTAGGGCCGACCCTATAGTCGTTGGACATGTCGGCGGCTGGCCAACTTTGGCCCGGTGTCGTGGGGACGATCCGATTGTCGTCGGACATGTCGGCGGCTGGCCAACCTAGACCCGGGGTCGTGGGGACGACCCTATTGTCGTCGGACATGGCGGTGGCGGGCCAATCTAGTCCCGTGGTCGTGGGGACGACCCTATAGTCTTCGGACATGACGGTAGCGGGCCAATCTAGACCCGAGGTCCTGGGGACGACCCTATAGTAGTCGAACATGTCGGCGGCTGTCCAACATTGGCCCGGTGTCGTGGGGACGACTCTATAGTCGTCGGACATGTCGGCGGCTGGCCAACCTAGTCCCGGGGTCGTGGGGACGACCCTATAATCGTCGGACATGACGGTGGCGGGCCAACTTTGGCCCGTGGTTGTGGGAACGACCCTATAGTCGTTGGACATGACGGTGGCGGGCCAATCTAGTCCCGGGGTCGTGGGGACGACCCTATAGTCGTCGGACATGTCGGCGGCTGGCCAACTTTGGCCCGTGGTCGAGGGGACGATCCAATAGTCGTCGGACATGTCGGCGGCTGGCCAACTTTGGCCCGTGGTTGTGGGAACGACCCTATAGTCGTTGGACATGACGGTGGCGGGCCAATCTAGTCCCGGGGTCGTGGGGACGACCCTACAGTCTTCGGACATTTCGGCGGCTTGCCAACTTTGGCCTGGGGTCGTGGGGACGACCCTATAATCGTCGGACATTTCGGCGGCATGCCAACTTTGGCCCGTGGTCGTGGGGACGACCCTATAGTCGTTGGACATGACGGTGGCGGGCCAATCTAGTCCCGGGGTCGTGGGGACGACCCTATAGTCGTCGGACATGTCGGCGGCTGGCCAACTTTGGCCCGTGGTTGTGGGGACGACCCTATAGTCGTTGGACATGACGGTGGCGGGCCAATCTAGTCCCGGGGTCGCGGGGACGACCCTATAGTCGTCGGACATGTCGGCGGCTGGCCAACCTGGACCCGGGGTCGTGACGACGACCCTATAGTCGTCGGAGAAGACGGCGGCTGGACATCTTTGGCCCGGGGTCGTGGGGACGACCCTATTGTCGTCGGACATGTCGGCGATTGGCCAACATTGGCCCGGGGTCGTGGGGACGACCCTATAGTCGTCGGACATGTCGGCGGCTGGCTAACCTAGTCCCGAGGTCGTGGGGACGACCCTATAGTCGTCGGTCATGTCGGCGGCTGGCCAACTTTGGCCCGTGGTTGTGGGGACGACCCTATAGTCGTCGGACATGTCGGCGGCTGGCCAACTTTGGCCCGGTGTCGTGGGGACGACCCTATAGTCGTCGGAAATGTCGGTGGCGGGCCAATCTAGTCTCGCGGTCGTGGGGACGACCCTATAATCGTCGGACATGACGGTGGCGGGCCAATCTAGTCCCGGGGTCGTGGGGACGACCCTATAGTCGTCGGACATGTCGGCGGCTGGCCAACTTTGGCCCGGTGTCGTGGGGACGACTCTATAGTCGTCGGAAATGTCGGCGGCTGGCCAACCTGGACCCGGGGTCGTGGGGACGACCCTATTGTCGTCGGACATGACGGTGGCGGGCCAATCTAGTCTCGGGGTCGTGGGGACGACCCTATAGTCGTCGGACATGTCGGCGGCTGGCCAACTTTGGCCCGGGATCGTGGGGACGACCCTATAGTCGTCGGACATGTCGGCGGCGGGCCAATCTAGTCCCGGGGTCGTGGGGACGACCCGATACTCGTCGGACATGTCGGCGGCTGGCCAACTGTGGCGCGTGGTCGTGGGGACGACCCTACAGTCTTCGGACATTTCGGCGGCTGGCCAACTTTGGCCCGGTGTCGTGGGGACGACCCTATAGTCGTCGGACATGTCGGCGGCTGGCCAACTTTGGCGCGTGGTGGTGGGGACGATCCGATTGTCGTCGGACATGTCGGCGGCTGGCCAACTTTGGCACCGTGGTCGTGGGGACGATCCAATAGTCGTCGGACATGTCGGCGGCTGGCCAACTTTGGCGCTTGGTCGTGGGGACGATCCGATTGTCGTCGGACATGTCGGCGGCTGGCCAACCTAGACCCGGGGTCGTGGGGACGACCCTATTGTCGCCGGACATGCCGGTGGCGGGCCAATCTAGTCCCGTGGTCGTGGGGACGACCCTATAGTCTTCGGACATGACGGTAGCGGGCCAATCTAGTCCCGAGGTCCTGGGGACGACCCTATAGTCGTCGGACAAGTCGGCGGCTGGCCAACCTAGACCCGGGGTCGTGGGGACGACCCTATTGTCGTCGGACATGACGGTGGCGGGCCAATCTAGTCCCGGGGTCGTGGGGACGACCCTATAGTCGTCGGACATGTCGGCGGCGGGCCAACCTTTTCCCGGGGTCGTGGGGACGACCCTATAGTCGTCGGACATGTCGGCGGCTGGCCAACTTTGGCCCGGTGTCGTGGGGACGACCCTATAGTCGTCGGACATGTTGGCGGCTTGTCAGCCTAGTCCCGGGGTCGTGGGTACGACCCTATAGTCGTCGGACAAGTCGGCGGCTGGCCAACCTAGACCCGGGGTCGTGGGGACGACCCTATTGTCGTCGGACATGACGGTGGCGGGCCAATCTAGTCCCGGGGTCGTGGGGACGACCCTATAGTCGTCGGACATGTCGGCGGCGGGCCAACCTTGTCCCGGGGTCGTGGGGACGACCCTATAGTCGTCGGACATGTCGGCGGCTGGCCAACTTTGGCCCGGTGTCGTGGGGACGACCCTATAGTCGTCGGACATGTTGGCGGCTTGTCAGCCTAGTCCCGGGGTCGTGGGTACGACCCTATAGTCGTCGGACAAGTCGGCGGCTGGCCAACCTAGACCCGGGGTCGTGGGGACGACCCTATTGTCGTCGGACATGACGGTGGCGGGCCAATCTAGTCTCGCGGTCGTGGGGACGACCCTATAATCGTCGGACATGACGGTGGCGGGCCAATCTAGTCCCGGGGTCGTGGGGACGACCCTACAGTCGTCGGACATGTCGGCGGCTGGCCAACCTTGGCCCGGTGTCGTGGGGACGACCCTATAGTCGTCGGACATTTCGGCGGCATGCCAACTTTGGCCCGTGGTCGTGGGGACGACCCTATAGTTGTTGGACATGACGGTGGCGGGCTAATCTAGTCCCGGGGTCGTAGGGCCGACCCTATAGTCGTTGGACATGTCGGCGGCTGGCCAACTTTGGCCCGGTGTCGTGGGGACGATCCGATTGTCGTCGGACATGTCGGCGGCTGGCCAACCTAGACCCGGGGTCGTGGGGACGACCCTATTGTCGTCGGACATGGCGGTGGCGGGCCAATCTAGTCCCGTGGTCGTGGGGACGACCCTATAGTCTTCGGACATGACGGTAGCGGGCCAATCTAGACCCGAGGTCCTGGGGACGACCCTATAGTAGTCGAACATGTCGGCGGCTGTCCAACATTGGCCCGGTGTCGTGGGGACGACTCTATAGTCGTCGGACATGTCGGCGGCTGGCCAACCTAGTCCCGGGGTCGTGGGGACGACCCTATAATCGTCGGACATGACGGTGGCGGGCCAATCTAGTCCCGGGGTCGTGGGGACGACCCTATAGTCGTCGGACATGTCGGCGGCTGGCCAACTTTGGCCCGGTGTCGTGGGGATGACTCTATAGTCGTCGGAAATGTCGGCGGCTGGCCAACTTTGGCGCGTGGTCGTGCGGACGATCCGATTGTCGCCGGACATGTCGGCGGCTGGCCAACCTAGACCCGGGGTCGTGGGGACGACCCTATTGTCGTCGGACATGGCGGTGGCGGGCCAATCTAGTCCCGTGGTCGTGGGGTCGACCCTATAGTCTTCGGACATGACGGTAGCGGGCCAATCTAGACCCGAGGTCCTGGGGACGACCCTATAGTAGTCGAACATGTCGGCGGCTGTCCAACATTGGCCCGGTGTCGTGGGGACGACTCTATAGTCGTCGGACATGTCGGCGGCTGGCCAACCTAGTCCCGGGGTCGTGGGGACGACCCTATAGTCGTCGGACATTTCGGCGGCTGAACATCTTTGGCCCGGGGTCGTGGGGACGACCCTATAGTCGTCGGACATGTCGGCGGCTGGCCAACTTTGGCCCGGTGTCGTGGGGACGACTCTATAGTCGTCGGAAATGTCGGTGGCGGGCCAATCTAGTCTCGCGGTCGTGGGGACGACCCTATAATCGTCGGACATGACGGTGGCGGGCCAATCTAGTCCCGGGGTCGTGGGGACGACCCTATAGTCGTCGGACATGTCGGCGGCTGGCCAACTTTGGACCGGTGTCGTGGGGACGACTCTATAGTCGTCGGAAATGTCGGCGGCTGGCCAACCTGGACCCGAGGTCGTGGGGACGACCCTATTGTCGTCGGACATGACGGTGGCGGGCCAATCTAGTCTCGGGGTCGTGGGGACGACCCTATAGTCGTCGGACATGTCGGCGGCTGGCCAACTTTGGCTCGTGGTTGTGGGGACGACCCTATAGTCGTCGGACATGTCGGCGGCTGGCCAACTTTGGCCCGGTGTCGTGGGGACGACTCTATAGTCGTCGGAAATGTCGGTGGCGGGCCAATCTAGTCTCGCGGTCGTGGGGACGACCCTATAATCGTCGGACATGACGGTGGCGGGCCAATCTAGTCCCGGGGTCGTGGGGACGACCCTATAGTCGTCGGACATGTCGGCGGCTGGCCAACTTTGGCCCGGTGTCGTGGGGACGACTCTATAGTCGTCGGAAATGTCGGCGGCTGGCCAACCTGGACCCGGGGTCGTGGGGACGACCCTATTGTCGTCGGACATGACGGTGGCGGGCCAATCTAGTCTCGGGGTCGTGGGGACGACCCTATAGTCGTCGGACATGTCGGCGGCTGGCCAACTTTGGCCCGGGGTCGTGGGGACGACCCTATAGTCGTCGGACATGTCGGCGGCTGGCCAACTTTGGCGCGTGGTCGTGGGGACGATCCGATTGTCGTCGGACATGTCGGCGGCTGGCCAACCTAGACCCGGGGTCGTGGGGACGACCCTATTGTCGTCGGACATGTCGGCGGCTGGTCAACTTTGGCCCGTGGTCGTGGGGACGACCCTATAGTCGTCGGACAAGACGGTGGCGGACCAATCTAGTCCCGGGGTCGTGGGGACGACCCTATAGTCGTCGGACATGTCGGCGGCTGGCCAACTTTGACCCGTGGTCGTGGGGACGATCCAATAGTCGTCGGACATGTCGGCGGCTGGCCAACTTTGGCCCGTGGTTGTGGGAACGACCCTATAGTCGTCGGACATGTCGGCGGCTGGCCAACATTGGCCCGTAGACGTGGGGACGATCCGACAGTCGCCGGACATGACGGTGGCGGGCCAATCTAGTCCCGGGGTCGTGGGGACGACCCTATTGTCTTCGGACATGTCGGCGGCTGGCCAAATTTGGCCCGGTGTCGTGGGGACGACTCTATAGTCGTCGGAAATGTCGGCGGCTGGCCAACTTTGGCCCGGGGTCGTGGGGACGACGCTATTGTCGACGGACTTGACGGTGGTGGGCCAATCTAGTCCCGGGGTCGTGGGGACGACCCTACAGTCGTCGGACATTTCGGCGTCGTGCCAACTTTGGCCCGGGGTCGTGGGGACGACCCTATAGTCGTCGGACATGTCGGCGGCTGACCAACCTAGTCCCGAAGTCGTGGGGACGACCCTATAGTCGCCGGACAAGTCGGCGGCGGGCCAAGCTTGGCCGGGGGTCGTGGGGACGACCCTATAGTCGTCGGACATGTCGGCGGCTGGCCAACCTAGACCCGGGGTCGTGGGGACGACCCTATTGTCGTCGGACATGACGGTGGCGGGCCAATCTATTCCCGGGGTCGTAGGGACGACCCTATAGTCGTCGGACATGTCGGCGATTGGCCAACATTAGCCCGGGGTCGTGGGGACAACCCTATAGTCGTCGGACATGTCGGCGGCTGGCCAACTTTGGCCCGTAGACGTGGGGACGATCCGACAGTCGCCGGACATGACGGTGGCGGGCCAATCTAGTCCCGGGGTCGTGGGGACGACCCTATTGTCGTCGGACATGTCGGCGGCTGGCCAAATTTGGCCCGGTGTCGTGGGGACGACTCTATAGTCGTCGGAAATGTCGGCGGCTGGCCAACTTTGGCCCGGGGTCGTGGGGACGACGCTATTGTCGACGGACAAGTCGGCGGTGAGCCAACCTAGTCCAGGGGTCGTGGGGACGACCCTATAGTCGTCGGACATGTCGGCGGCTTGCCAACTTGGGCCCGGGGTCGTGGGCACGACCCTATAGTCGTCGGACATGTCGGCGGCTGGCCAACTTTGGCCCGTGGTCGTGGAGACGATCCAATAGTCGTCGGACATGTCGGCGGCTGGCCAACTTTGGCCCGTGGTCGTGGGGACGATCCGATAGTCGTCGGACATGTCGGCGGCTGGCCAACTTTGGCCCGGGGTCGTGGGGACGACGCTATTGTCGACGGACAAGTCGGCGATGAGCCAACCTAGTCCAGGGGTCGTGGGGACGACCCTATAGTCGTCGGACATGTCGGCGGCTTGCCAACTTGGGCCCGGGGTCGTGGGCACGACCCTATAGTCGTCGTACATGTCGGCGGCTGGCCAACTTTGGCCCGTGGTCGTGGGGACGACCCAATAGTGGTCGGACATGTCGGCGGCTGGCCAACCTAGTCCCGAAGTCGTGGTGACGACCCTATAGTCGTCGGACAAGTCGGCGGCGGGCCAAGCTTGGCCCGGGGTCGTGGGGACGACCCTATAGTCGTCGGACATGTCGGCGGCTGTCCAACTTTGGCCCGTGGTCGTGGGGACGATCCAATAGTCGTCGGACATATTGGCGGCTGGCCAACTTTGGCCCGTGGTCGTGGGGACGATCCGATAGTCGTCGGACATGTCGGCGGCTGGCCAATCTAGTCCCGTGGTCGTGGGCACGACCCTATAGTCGTCGGATATGTCGGCGGCTGGCCAACTTTGGCCCGTGGTCGTGGGGACGATCCAATAGTCGTCGGACATGTCGGCGGCTGGCCAACCTAGACCCGGGGTCGTGGGGACGACCCTATTGTCGTCGGACATGGCGGTGGCGGGCCAATCTAGTCCCGTGGTCGTGAGGACGACCCTATAGTCTTCGGACATGACGGTAGCGGGCCAATCTAGACCCGAGGTCGTGGGGACGACCCTATAGTCGTCGGTCATGACGGGAGCGGGACAATCTAGACCCGAGGTCGTGGGGACGACCACATAGTCTTCGGACATGTCGGCGGCTGTCCAACTTTGGCCCGGTGTCGTGGGGACGACTCTATATTCGCCGGACATGACGGTGGCGGGCCAATCTAGTCCCGGGGTCGTGGGGACGACCCTATTGTCGTCGGACATGTCGGCGGCTGGCCAAATTTGGCCCGGTGTCGTGGGGACGACTCTATAGTCGTCGGAAATGTCGGCGGCTGGCCAACTTTGGCCCGGGGTCGTGGGGACGACGCTATTGTCGACGGACAAGTCGGCGGTGAGCCAACCTAGTCCAGGGGTCGTGGGGACGACCCTATAGTCGTCGGACATGTCGGCGGCTTGCCAACTTGGGCCCGGGGTCGTGGGCACGACCCTATAGTCGTCGGACATGTCGGCGGCTGGCCAACCTACTCCCGAGGTCGTGGGGCCGACCCTATAGTCGTCGGACTTGACGGTGGTGGGCCAATCTAGTCCCGGCGTCGTGGGGACGACCCTATAGTCGTCGGACTTGACGGTGTCGGGCCAATCTAGTCCCGGGGTCGTGGGGACGACCCTATTGTCGTCGGACATGACGGTGGCGGGCCAACCTAGTCCCGGGGTCGTAGGGACGACCCTATAGTCGTCGGACATGTCGGCGATTGGCCAACATTGGCCCGGGGTCGTGGGGCCGACCCTATAGTCGTCGGACTTGACGGTGGCGGGCCAATCTAGTCCCGGGGTCGTGGGGACGATCCTACAGTCGTCGGACATTTCGGCGGCTTGCCAACTTTGGCCCGTGGTCGTGGGGACGACTCTATAGTCGTCGGAAATGTCGGCGGCTGGCCAACTTTGGCCCGGGGTCGTGGGGACGACGCTATTGTCGACGGACAAGTCGGCGGTGAGCCAACCTAGTCCAGGGGTCGTGGGGACGACCGTATAGTCGTCGGACATGTCGGCGGCTTGCCAACTTGGGCCCGGGGACGTGGGCACGACCCTATAGTCGTCGGACATGTCGGCGGCTGGCCAACCTACTCCCGAGGTCGTGGGGCCGACCCTATAGTCGTCGGACTTGACGGTGGTGGGCCAATCTAGTCCCGGGGTCGTAGGGACGACCCTATAGTCGTCGGACATGTTGGCGATTGGCCAACATTGGCCCGGGGTCGTCGGGACGACCCTATAGTCGTCGGACATGTCGGCGGCTGGCCAACCTAGTCCCGAGGTCGTGGGGACGACCCAATAGTCGTCGGACATGTCGGCGGCTGGACATCTTTGGCCCGTGGTCGTGGGGACGACCCTATAGTCGTCGTACATGTCGGCGGCTGGCCAACTTTGGCCCGTGGTCGTGGGGACGACCCAATAGTGGTCGGACATGTCGGCGGCTGTCCAACCTAGTCCCGAAGTCGTGCGGACGACCCTGTAGTCGTCGGACATGACGGTGGCGGGCCAATCTAGTCCCGGGGTCGTGGGGACGACCCTATAGTCGTCGGACATGTCGGCGGCTGGCCAACTTTGGCCCGTGGTCGTGGGGACGACCCAATAGTGGTCGGACATGTCGGCGGCTGGCCAACCTAGTCCCGAAGTCGTGGGGACGACCCTATAGTCGTCGGACAAGTCGGCGGCGGGCCAAGCTTGGCCCGGGGTCGTGGGGACGACCCTATAGTCGTCGGACATGACGGTGGCGGACCAATCTAGTCCCGGGGTCGTGGGGACGACCCTATAGTCGTCGGACATGTCGGCGGCTGGCCAACTTTGGCCCGTGGTCGTGGGGACGATCCAATAGTCGTCGGACATATCGGCGGCTGGCCAACTTTGGCCCGTGGTCGTGGGGACGATCCGATAGTCGTCGGACATGTCGGCGGCTGGCCAACCTAGACCAGGGGTCGTGGGGACGACCCTATTGTCGTCGGACATGTCGGTGGCGGGCCAATCTAGTCCCGGGGTCGTGGGGACGACCTTATAGTCGTCGGACAAGTCGGCGGCGGGCCAAGCTTGTCCCGGGGTCGTTGGGACGACCCTATAATCGTCGGACATGACGGTGGCGGGCCAATCTAGTCCCGGGGTCGTGGGGACGACCCTATAATCGTTGGACATGACGGTGGCGGGCCAATCTAGTCCCGGGGTCGTAGGGACGACCCTATAGTCGTCGGATATGTTGGCGATTGGCCAACATTGGCCCGGGGTCGTCGGGACGACCCTATAGTCGTCGGACATGTCGGCGGCTGGCCAATCTAGTCCCGGGGTCGTGGGGACGACCCTATAGTCGTCGGACATGTCGGCGGCTGGCCAACTTTGGCCCGTGGTCGTGGGGACGATCCAATAGTCGTCGGACATATCGGCGGCTGGCCAACTTTGGCCCGTGGTCGTGGGGACGATCCGATAGTCGTCGGACATGTCGGCGGCTGGCCAACCTAGACCCGGGGTCGTGGGGACGACCCTATTGTCGTCGGACATGTCGGTGGCGGGCCAATCTAGTCCCGGGGTCGTGGGGACGACCTTATAGTCGTCGGACAAGTCGGCGGCGGGCCAAGCTTGTCCCGGGGTCGTTGGGACGACCCTATAATCGTCGGACATGACGGTGGCGGGCCAATCTAGTCCCGGGGTCGTGGGGACGACCCTATAGTCGTCGGACATGTCGGCGGCTGGCCAACTTTGGCCCGTGGTCGTGGGGACGACCCAATAGTGGTCGGACATGTCGGCGGCTGGCCAACCTAGTCCCGAAGTCGTGGGGACGACCCTATAGTCGTCGGACAAGTCGGCGGCGGGCCAAGCTTGGCCCGGGGTCGTGGGGACGACCCTATAGTCGTCGGACATGACGGTGGCGGACCAATCTAGTCCCGGGGTCGTGGGGACGACCCTATAGTCGTCGGACATGTCGGCGGCTGGCAAACTTTGGCCCGTGGTCGTGGGGACGATCCAATAGTCGTCGGACATATCGGCGGCTGGCCAACTTTGGCCCGTGGTCGTGGGGACGATCCGATAGTCGTCGGACATGTCGGCGGCTGGCCAACCTAGACCCGGGGTCGTGGGGACGACCCTATTGTCGTCGGACATGTCGGTGGCGGGCCAATCTAGTCCCGGGGTCGTGGGGACGACCTTATAGTCGTCGGACAAGTCGGCGGCGGGCCAAGCTTGTCCCGGGGTCGTTGGGACGACCCTATAATCGTCGGACATGACGGTGGCGGGCCAATCTAGTCCCGGGGTCGTGGGGACGACCCTATAATCGTTGGACATGACGGTGGCGGGCCAATCTAGTCCCGGGGTCGTAGGGACGACCCTATAGTCGTCGGACATGTTGGCGATTGGCCAACATTGGCCCGGGGTCGTCGGGACGACCCTATAGTCGTCGGACATGTCGGCGGCTGGCCAATCTAGTCCCGGGGTCGTGGGGACGACCCTATAGTCGTCGGACATGTCGGCGGCTGGCCAACTTTGGCCCGTGGTCGTGGGGACGATCCAATAGTCGTCGGACATATCGGCGGCTGGCCAACTTTGGCCCGTGGTCGTGGGGACGATCCGATAGTCGTCGGACATGTCGGCGGCTGGCCAACCTAGTCCCGAAGTCGTGCGGACGACCCTGTAGTCGTCGGACATGACGGTGGCGGGCCAATCTAGTCCCGGGGTCGTGGGGACGACCCTATAGTCGTCGGACATGTCGGCGGCTGGCCAACTTTGGCCCGTGGTCGTGGGGACGACCCAATAGTGGTCGGACATGTCGGCGGCTGGCCAACCTAGTCCCGAAGTCGTGGGGACGACCCTATAGTCGTCGGACAAGTCGGCGGCGGGCCAAGCTTGGCCCGGGGTCGTGGGGACGACCCTATAGTCGTCGGACATGACGGTGGCGGACCAATCTAGTCCCGGGGTCGTGAGGACGACCCTATAGTCGTCGGACATGTCGGCGGCTGGCCAACTTTGGCCCGTGGTCGTGGGGACGATCCAATAGTCGTCGGACATATCGGCGGCTGGCCAACTTTGGCCCGTGGTCGTGGGGACGATCCGATAGTCGTCGGACATGTCGGCGGCTGGCCAACCTAGACCCGGGGTCGTGGGGACGACCCTATTGTCGTCGGACATGTCGGTGGCGGGCCAATCTAGTCCCGGGGTCGTGGGGACGACCTTATAGTCGTCGGACAAGTCGGCGGCGGGCCAAGCTTGTCCCGGGGTCGTTGGGACGACCCTATAATCGTCGGACATGACGGTGGCGGGCCAATCTAGTCCCGGGGTCGTGGGGACGACCCTATAATCGTTGGACATGACGGTGGCGGGCCAATCTAGTCCCGGGGTCGTAGGGACGACCCTATAGTCGTCGGACATGTCGGCGGCTGGCCAATCTAGTCCCGGGGTCGTGGGGACGACCCTATAGTCGTCGGACATGTCGGCGGCTGGCCAACTTTGGCCCGTGGTCGTGGGGACGACCCAATAGTCGTCGGACATGTCGGCGGCTGGCCAACTTTGGCCCGTGGTCGTGGGGACGATCCGATAGTCGTTGGACATGACGGTGGCGGGCCATTCTAGTCCCGGGGTCGTGGGGACGACCCTATAGTCGTCGGACATGTCGGCGGCTGGCCAACTTTGGCCCGTGGTCGTGGGGACGACCCAATAGTCGTCGGACATGTCGGCGGCTGGCCAAATTTGGCCCGGTGTCGTGGGGACGACTCTGTAGTCGTCGGAAATGTCGGCAGCTGGCCAACCTAGACCCGGGGTCGTGGGGACGACCCTATTGTCGTCGGACATGTCAGCGGCTGGCCAACTTCGGCCCGTGGTCGTGGGGACGATCCGATAGTCGTTGGACATGACGGTGGCGGGCCAATCTAGTCCCGGGGTCGTGGGGACGATCCAATAGTCGTCGGACATGTCGGCGGCTGGCCAACTTTGGCCCGTGGTCGTGGGGACGACCCTATAGTCGTTGGACATGTCAGCGGCTGGCCAACTTTGGCCCGGTGTCGTGGGGACGACTCTATAGTCGTCGGACATGTCGACGGCTGGCCAACCTAGCCCCGGGGTCGTGGGGACGACCCTATTGTCGTCGGACATGTCGGCGGCTGGCCAACTTTGGCCCGTGGTCGTGGGGACGATCCGATAGTCGTTGGACATGACGGTGGCGGGCCATTCTAGTCCCGGGGTCGTGGGGACGACCCTATAGTCGTCGGACATGTCGGCGGCTGGCCAACTTTGGCCCGGTGTCGTGGGGACGACTCTATAGTCGTCGGACATGTCGGCGGCTGGCCAACTTTGGCCCGTAGTCGTGGGGACGATCCGACAATCGCCGGACATGACGGTGGCGGGCCAATCTAGTCCCGGGGTCGTAGGGACGACCCTATTGTCGTCGGACATGTCGGCGGCGGGCCAACTTTGGCCCGTAGACGTGGGGACGATCCGACAGTCGTCGGACAAGTCGGCGGCGGGCCAAGCTTGTCCCGGGGTCGTTGGGACGACCCTATAATCGTCGGACATGACGGTGGCGGGCCAATCTAGTCCCGGGGTCGTAGGGACGACCCTATTGTCGTCGGACATGTCGGCGGTGAGCCAACCTAGTCCAGGGGTCGTGGGGACGACCCTATAGTCGTCGGACATGTCGGCGGCTTGCCAACTTGGGCCCGGGGTCGTGGGGACGACCCTATTGTCGTCGGACATGACGGTGGCGGGACAATCTAGTCCCGGGGTCGTAGGGACGACCCTATTGTCGTCGGACATGTCGGCGGTGAGCCAACCTAGTCCAGGGGTCGTGGGGACGACCCTATAGTCGTCGGACATGTCGGCGGCTTGCCAACTTGGGCCCGGGGTCGCGGGCACGACCCTATAGTCGTCGGACATGTCGGCGGCTGGCCAACCTACTCCCGAGGTCGTGGGGCCGACCCTATAGTCGTCGGACTTGACGGTGGTGGGCCAATCTAGTCCCGGCGTCGTGGGGACGACCCTATAGTCGTCGGACTTGACGGTGTCGGGCCAATCTAGTCCCGGGGTCGTGGGGACGACCCTATTGTCGTCGGACATGACGGTGGCGGGCCAACCTAGTCCCGGGGTCGTAGGGACGACCCTATAGTCGTCGGACATGTCGGCGATTGGCCAACATTGGCCCGGGGTCGTGGGGACAACCCTATAGTCGTCGGACATGTCGGCGGCTGGCCAACTTTTGCCCGGGGTCGTGGGGACGACCCTATTGTCGTCGGACATGACGGTGGCGGGACAATCTAGTCCCGGGGTCGTAGGGACGACCCTATTGTCGTCGGACATGTCGGCGGTGAGCCAACCTAGTCCAGGGGTCGTGGGGACGACCCTATAGTCGTCGGACATGTCGGCGGCTTGCCAACTTGGGCCCGGGGTCGTGGGCACGACCCTATAGTCGTCGGACATGTCGGCGGCTGGCCAACCTACTCCCGAGGTCGTGGGGCCGACCCTATAGTCGTCGGACTTGACGGTGGTGGGCCAATCTAGTCCCGGGATCGTGGGGACGACCCTACAGTCGTCGGACATTTCGGCGTCTTGCCAACTTTGGCCCGGGGTCGTGGGGACGACCCTATAGTCGTCGGATATGTCGGCGGCTGACCAACCTAGTCACGAGGTCGTGGGGGCGACCCTGTAGTCGTCGGACATGTCGGCGGCTGGCCAAACTAGCCCCGAGGTCGTCGGACTTGACGGTGGCGGACCAATCTAGTCCCGGGGTTGTGGGGACGACCCTATAGTCGTCGGACATGTCGGCGGCTGGCCAAACTAGTCCTGAGGTCGTGGGGGCGACCCTATAGTCGTCGGACATGTCGGCGGCGGGCCAAATTTGGCCCGGTGTCGTGGGGACGACTCTATAGTCGTCGGAAATGTCGGCGGCTGGCCAACATTGGCCCGGGGTCGTGGGGTCAACCCTATAGTCGTCGGACATGTCGGCGGCTGGCCAACTTTGGCCCGTAGTCGTGGGGACGATCCGACAGTCGCCGGACATGACGGTGGCGGGCCAATGTAGTCCCGGGGTCGTGGGGACGACCCTATTGTCGTCGGACATGTCGGCGGCTGGCCAAATTTGGCCCGGTGTCGTGGGGACGACTCTATAGTCGTCGGAAATGTCGGCGGCTGGCCAACATTGGCCCGGGGTCGTGGGGACGACGCTATTGTCGACGGAGAAGTCGGCGGTGAGCCAACCTAGTCCAGGGGTCGTGGGGACGACCCTATAGTCGTCGGACATGTCGGCGGCTTGCCAACTTTGGCCCGGGGTCGTGGGCACGACCCTATTGTCGTCGGACATGTTGCCGGCTGGTCAACCTAGTCTCGGGGTCGTGGGGACGACCCTATAGTCGTCGGAAATGTCGGCGGCTGGCTAACATTGGCGGGTGGTCGTGAATACGACCCTATAGTCGTCGGACAAGACAGAGGCGGGCCAATCTTGTCCCGGGGTCGTGGGGTCAACCCTATAGTCGTCGGACATGTCGGCGGCTGGCCAAATTTGGCCCGGTGTCGTGGGGACGACTCTATAGTCGTCTGAAATGTCGGCGGCTGGCCAACTTTGGCCCGGGGTCGTGGGGACGACCCTATAGTCGTCGGATATGTCGGCGGCTGACCAACCTAGTCACGAGGTCGTGGGGGCGACCCTGTAGTCGTCGGACATGTCGGCGGCTGGCCAAACTAGCCCCGAGGTCGTCGGACTTGACGGTGGCGGACCAATCTAGTCCCGGGGTTGTGGGGACTACCCTATAGTCGTCGGACATGTCGGCGGCTGGCCAAACTAGTCCTGAGGTCGTGGGGGCGACCCTATAGTCGTCGGACATGTCGGCGGCTGGCCAAATTTGGCCCGGTGTCGTGGGGACGACTCTATAGTCGTCGGAAATGTCGGCGGCTGGCCAACATTGGCCCGGGGTCGTGGGGTCAACCCTATAGTCGTCGGACATGTCGGCGGCTGGCCAACTTTGGCCCGTAGTCGTGGGCACGATCCGACAGTCGCCGGACATGACGGTGGCGGGCCAATCTAGTCCCGGGGTCGTGGGGACGACCCTATTGTCGTCGGACATGTCGGCGGCTGGCCAACCTACTCCCGAGGTCGTGGGGCCGACCCTATAGTCGTCGGACTTGACGGTGGCGGGCCAATCTTGTCCCGGGGTCGTGGGGACGATCCTACAGTCGTCGGACATTTCGGCGGCTTGCCAACTTTGGCCCGTGGTCGTGGGGACGACCCTATAGTCGTCGGACAGGTCGGCGGCTGGCCAACCTGGACCCGGGGTCGTGGGGACGACCGTATTGTCGTCGGACATGACGGTGGCGGGCCAACCTAGTCCCGGGGTCGTAGGGACGACCCTATAGTCGTCGGACATGTCGGCGGCTTGCCAACTTGGGCCCGGGGTCGTCGGGACGACCCTATAGTCGTCGGACATGTCGGCGGCTGGCCAACCTAGTCCCGAGGTCGTGGGGACGACCCAATAGTCGTCGGACATGTCGGCGGCTGGACATCTTTGGCCCGTGGTCGTGGGGACGACCCTATAGTCGTCGGACATGACGGTGGCGGGCCAATCTAGTCCCGAGGTCGTGGGGCCGACCCTATAGTCGTCGGACTTAACGGTGGTGGGCCAATCTAGTCCCGGGGTCGTAGGGACGACCCTATAGTCGTCGGACATGTTGGCGATTGGCCAACATTGGCCCGGGGTCGTCGGGACGACCCTATAGTCGTCGGACATGTCGGCGGCTGGCCAACCTAGTCCCGAGGTCGTGGGGACGACCCAATAGTCGTCGGACATGTCGGCGGCTGGACATCTTTGGCCCGTGGTCGTGGGGACGACCCTATAGTCGTCGGACATGACGGTGGCGGGCCAATCTAGTCCCGGGGTCGTGGGGACGACCCTATAGTCGTCGGACATGTCGGCGGCTGGCCAACTTTGGCCCGTGGTCGTGGGGACGACCCAATAGTGGTCGGACATGTCGGCGGCTGGCCAACCTAGTCCCGAAGTCGTGGGGACGACCCTATAGTCGTCGGACAAGTCGGCGGCGGGCCAAGCTTGGCCCGGGGTCGTGGGGACGACCCTATAGTCGTCGGACATGACGGTGGCGGACCAATCTAGTCCCGGGGTCGTGGGGACGACCCTATAGTCGTCGGACATGTCGGCGGCTGGCCAACTTTGGCCCGTGGTCGTGGGGACGATCCAATAGTCGTCGGACATATCGGCGGCTGGCCAACTTTGGCCCGTGGTCGTGGGGACGATCCGATAGTCGTCGGACATGTCGGCGGCTGGCCAACCTAGACCCGGGGTCGTGGGGACGACCCTATTGTCGTCGGACATGTCGGTGGCGGGCCAATCTAGTCCCGGGGTCGTGGGGACGACCTTATAGTCGTCGGCCAAGTCGGCGGCGGGCCAAGCTTGTCCCGGGGTCGTTGGGACGACCCTATAATCGTCGGACATGACGGTGGCGGGCCAATCTAGTCCCGGGGTCGTGGGGACGACCCTATAATCGTTGGACATGACGGTGGCGGGCCAATCTAGTCCCGGGGTCGTGGGGACGACCCTATAGTCGTCGGACATGTTGGCGATTGGCCAACATTGGCCCGGGGTCGTCGGGACGACCCTATAGTCGTCGGACATGTCGGCGGCTGGCCAATCTAGTCCCGGGGTCGTGGGGACGACCCTATAGTCGTCGGACATGTCGGCGGCGGGCCAACATTGGCCCGTGGTCGTGGGGACGATCCGATAATCGTTGGATATGACGGTGGCGGGCCAATCTAGTCCCGGGGTCGTGGGGACGATCCAATAGTCGTCGGACATGTCGGCGGCTGGCCAACTTTGGCCCGTGGTCGTGGGGACGACCCTATAGTCGTTGGACATGTCAGCGGCTGGCCAACTTTGGCCCGGTGTCGTGGGGACAACTCTATAGTCGTCGGACATGTCGGCGGTTGGCCAACCTAGACCCGGGGTCGTGGGGACGACCCTATTGTCGTCGGACATGACAGTGGCGGGCCAATCTATTCCTGGGGTCGTAGGGACGACCCTATAGTCGTCGGACATGTTGGCGATTGGCCAACATTGGCCCGGGGTCGTCGGGACGACCCTATAGTCTTAGGACATGTCGGCGGCTGGCCAAGCTTGTCCCGGGGTCGTGGGGACGACCCTATAATCGTCGGACATGACGGTGGCGGGCCAATCTAGTCCCGGGGTCGTAGGGACGACCCTATAGTCGTCGGACATGTTGGCGATTGGCCAACATTGGCCCGGGGTCGTCGGGACGACCCTATAGTCGTCGGACATGTCGGCGGCTGGCCAACCTAGTCCCGAGGTCGTGGGGACGACCTTATAGTCGTCGGACATGTCGGCGGCTGGCCAACTTTGGCCGGTGGTCGTGGGGCGACCCAATAGTCGTTGGACAAGTCGGCGGCTGGCCAAAAATGGCCCGTGGTCGTAAAGACGACCCTATAGTCGTCGGACAATACGGTGGCGGGCCAATCTAGTCCCGGCGTCGTGGGGACGACCCTATACTCGTCGGACAAGTCGGCGGCTGGCCATCTTTTGCCCTGGGTCGTGGGGACGACTCTATAGTCGTCGGACATGTCGGCGGCAGGCCAGCCTTGACCCGGGGTCGTGGGGACGATCCTATTGTCGTCGGACATGACGGTGGCGGGCCAATCTAGTCCCGGGGTCGTAGGGACGACCATATAGTCGTCGGACATGTCGGCGATTGGCCAACATTGGCTCGGGGTCGTGGGGACAACCCTATAGTCGTCGGACATGTCGGCGGCTGGCCAACTTTTGCCCGGGGTCGTAGGGACGACCCTATTGTCGTCGGACTTGACGGTGTCGGGCCAATCTAGTCCCGGGGTCGTGGGGACGACCCTATTGTCGTCGGACATGACGGTGGCGGGCCATCCTAGTCCCGGGGTCGTAGGGACGACCCTATAGTCGTCGGACATGTCGGCGGCTGGCCAACTTTGGCCCGGTGTCGTGGGGACGACCCTATAGTCGTTGGACATGACGGTGGCGGGCCAATCTAGTCCCGGGGTCGTGGGGACGACCCTATAGTCGTCGGACATGACGGTGGCGGGCCAATCTAGTCCCGGGGTCGTAGGGACGACCATATAGTCGTCGGACATGTCGGCGATTGGCCAACATTGGCTCGGGGTCGTGGGGACAACCCTATAGTCGTCGGACATGTCGGCGGCTGGCCAACTTTTGCCCGGGGTCGTAGGGACGACCCTATTGTCGTCGGACTTGACGGTGTCGGGCCAATCTAGTCCCGGGGTCGTGGGGACGACCCTATTGTCGTCGGACATGACGGTGGCGGGCCATCCTAGTCCCGGGGTCGTAGGGACGACCCTATAGTCGTCGGACATGTCGGCGGCTGGCCAACTTTGGCCCGGTGTCGTGCGGACGACCCTATAGTCGTCGGACAAGTCGGCGGCGGGCCAAGCTTGTCCCGGGGTCGTGGGGACGACCCTATAATCGTCGGACATGACGGTGGCGAGCCAATCTAGTCCCGGGGTCGTAGGGACGACCCTATAGTCGTCGGACATGTTGGCGATTGGCCAACATTGGCCCGGGGTCGTCGGGACGACCCTATAGTCGTCGGACATGTCGGCGGCTGGCCAACCTAGTCCCGAGGTCGTGGGGACGACCTTATAGTCGTCGGACATGTCGGCGGCTGGCCAACTTTGGCCGGTGGTCGTGGGGCGACCCAATAGTCGTTGGACAAGTCGGCGGCTGGCCAAAAATGGCCCGTGGTCGTAAAGACGACCCTATAGTCGTCGGACAATACGGTGGCGGGCCAATCTAGTCCCGGCGTCGTGGGGACGACCCTATACTCGTCGGACAAGTCGGCGGCTGGCCATCTTTTGCCCTGGGTCGTGGGGACGACCTTATAGTCGTCGGACATGTTGGCGGCAGGTCAGCCTAGTCCCTGGGTCGTGGGGACGACCCTATAGTCGTCGGACATGTCGGCGGCTGGCTAACTTTGGCCCGTGGTCGTGGGGACGACTCTATAGTCGTCGGACATGTCGGCGGCTGGCCAGCCTAGACCCGGGGTCGTGGGGACGACCCTATTGTCGTCGGACATGACGGTGGCGGGCCAATCTAGTCCCGGGGTCGTGGGGACGACCCTATAGTCGTCGGACATGTCGGCGGCTGGCCAACTTTGGCCCGTGGTCGTGGGGCGACCCAATAGTCGTTGGACAAGTCGGCGGCTGGCCAAAAATGGCCCGTGGTCGTGGGGACGACCCTATAGTTGTCGGAAATGTCGGGGGCTGGCCAACTTTGGCCCGTGGTCGTAAAGACGACCCTCTAGTCGTCGAACAAGTCGGCGGCTGGCCAACTTTTGCCCTTGGTCGTGGGGACGACCCTATAGTCGTCGGACTTGACGGTGTCGGGCCAATCTAGTCCCGGGGTCGTGGGGACGACCCTATTGTCGTCGGACATGACGGTGGCGGGCCAACCTAGTCCCGGGGTCGTAGGGACGACCATATAGTCGTCGGACATGTCGGCGATTGGCCAACATTGGCCCGGGGTCGTGGGGACAACCCTATAGTCGTCGGACATGTCGGCGGCTGGCCAACCTACTCCCGAGGTCGTGGGGCCGACCCTATAGTCGTCGGACTTGACCGTGGTGGGCCAATCTAGTCCCGGGGTCGTGGGGACGACCCTATAGTCGTCGGACATGTCGGCGGCTGGCCAACTTTGGCCCGTGGTTGTGGGGACGACCCTATAGTCTTCGGACATGACGGTAGCGGGCCAATCTAGACCCGAGGTCGTGGGGACGACCCTATAGTCGTCGGACATGACGGTAGCGGGACAATCTAGACCCGAGGTCGTGGGGACGACCTCATAGTCTTCGGACATGTCGGCGGCTGTCCAACTTTGGCCCGGTGTCGTGGGGACGACTCTATAGTCGTCGGACATGTCGGCGGCTCGCCAACCTAGACCCGCGGTCGTGGGGACGACCCTATAGTCGTCGGACATGACGGTGGCGGACCAATCTAGTCCCGAGGTCGTGGGGACGACCCTACAGTCGTCGGACATGTTGGCGGCAGGTCTGCCCAGTCCCGGGGTCGTGGGGACGAACCTATTGTCGTCGGACAACACGGCGGCTGGACATCTTTGGCCCGCGGTCGTGGGGACGACCCTATAGTCGTCGGACATGACGGTGGCGGGCCAATCTGGTCCCAGGGTCGTGGGGACGACCCTATAGTCGTCGGACATGTCGGCTGCTGGCCAACCTGGACCCGGGGTCGTGGGGACGACCCTATTGTCGTCGGACATGACGGTGGCGGGCCAATGTAGTCCCGGGGTCGTAGGGACGACCCTATAGTCGTCGGACATGTCGGCGATTGGCCAACATTGGCCCGGGGTCGTGGGGACAACCCTATAGTCGTCGGACATGTCGGCGGCTGGCCAACTTTGGCCCGTAGACGTGGGGACGATCCGACAGTCGCCGGACATGACGGTGGCGGGCCAATCTAGTCCCGGGGTCGTGGGGACGACCCTATTGTCGTCGGACATTTCGGCGTCGTGCCAACTTTGGCCCGGGGTCGTGGGGACGACCCTATAGTCGTCGGACATGTCGGCGGCTGACCAACCTAGTCCCGAAGTCGTGGGGACGACCCTATAGTCGCCGGACAAGTCGGCGGCGGGCCAAGCTTGGCCCGGGGTCGTGGGGACGACCCTATAGTCGTCGGACATGTCGGCGGCTGGCCAACCTAGACCCGGGGTCGTGGGGACGACCCTATTGTCGTCGGACATGACGGTGGCGGGCCAATCTATTCCCGGGGTCGTAGGGACGACCCTATAGTCGTCGGACATGTCGGCGATTGGCCAACATTGGCCCGGGGTCGTGGGGACAACCCTATAGTCGTCGGACATGTCGGCGGCTGGCCAACTTTGGCCCGTAGACGTGGGGACGATCCGACAGTCGCCGGACATGACGGTGGCGGGCCAATCTAGTCCCGGGGTCGTGGGGACGACCCTATTGTCGTCGGACATGTCGGCGGCTGGCCAAATTTGGCCCGGTGTCGTGGGGACGACTCTATAGTCGTCGGAAATGTCGGCGGCTGGCCAACTTTGGCCCGGGGTCGTGGGGACGACGCTATTGTCGACGGACAAGTCGGCGGTGAGCCAACCTAGTCCAGGGGTCGTGGGGACGACCCTATAGTCGTCGGACATGTCGGCGGCTTGCCAACTTGGGCCCGGGGTCGTGGGCACGACCCTATAGTCGTCGGACATGTCGGCGGCTGGCCAACTTTGGCCCGTGGTCGTGGAGACGATCCAATAGTCGTCGGACATGTCGGCGGCTGGCCAACTTTGGCCCGTGGTCGTGGGGACGATCCGATAGTCGTCGGACATGTCGGCGGCTGGCCAACTTTGGCCCGGGGTCGTGGGGACGACGCTATTGTCGACGGACAAGTCGGCGGCGAGCCAACCTAGTCCAGGGGTCGTGGGGACGACCCTATAGTCGTCGGACATGTCGGCGGCTTGCCAACTTGGGCCCGGGGTCGTGGGCACGACCCTATAGTCGTCGTACATGTCGGCGGCTGGCCAACTTTGGCCCGTGGTCGTGGGGACGACCCAATAGTGGTCGGACATGTCGGCGGCTGGCCAACCTAGTCCCGAAGTCGTGGGGACGACCCTATAGTCGTCGGACAAGTCGGCGGCGGGCCAAGCTTGGCCCGGGGTCGTGGGGACGACCCTATAGTCGTCGGACATGTCGGCGGCTGTCCAACTTTGGCCCGTGGTCGTGGGGACGATCCAATAGTCGTCGGACATATTGGCGGCTGGCCAACTTTGGCCCGTGGTCGTGGGGACGATCCGATAGTCGTCGGACATGTCGGCGGCTGGCCAATCTAGTCCCGTGGTCGTGGGCACGACCCTATAGTCGTCGGACATGTCGGCGGCTGGCCAACTTTGGCCCGTGGTCGTGGGGACGATCCAATAGTCGTCGGACATGTCGGCGGCTGGCCAACCTAGACCCGGGGTCGTGGGGACGACCCTATTGTCGTCGGACATGGCGGTGGCGGGCCAATCTAGTCCCGTGGTCGTGAGGACGACCCTATAGTCTTCGGACATGACGGTAGCGGGCCAATCTAGACCCGAGGTCGTGGGGACGACCCTATAGTCGTCGGTCATGACGGGAGCGGGACAATCTAGACCCGAGGTCGTGGGGACGACCACATAGTCTTCGGACATGTCGGCGGCTGTCCAACTTTGGCCCGGTGTCGTGGGGACGACTCTATATTCGTCGGACATGTCGGCGGCTGGCCAAATTTGGCCCGGTGTCGTGGGGACGACTCTATAGTCGTCGGAAATGTCGGCGGCTGGCCAACTTTGGCCCGGGGTCGTGGGGACGACGCTATTGTCGACGGACAAGTCGGCGGTGAGCCAACCTAGTCCAGGGGTCGTCGGGACGACCCTATAGTCGTCGGACATGTCGGCGGCTTGCCAACTTGGGCCCGGGGTCGTGGGCACGACCCTATAGTCGTCGGACATGTCGGCGGCTGGCCAACCTACTCCCGAGGTCGTGGGGCCGACCCTATAGTCGTCGGACTTGACGGTGGTGGGCCAATCTAGTCCCGGGGTCGTGGGGACGACCCTACAGTCGTCGGACATTTCGGCGTCGTGCCAACTTTGGCCCGGGGTCGTGGGGACGACCCTATAGTCGTCGGACATGTCGGCGGCTGACCAACCTAGTCCCGAAGTCGTGGGGACGACCCTATAGTCGTCGGACATGTCGGCGATTGGCCAACATTGGCCCGGGGTCGTGGGGACAACCCTATAGTCGTCGGACATGTCGGCGGCTGGCCAACTTTGGCCCGTAGACGTGGGGACGATCCGACAGTCGCCGGACATGACGGTGGCGGGCCAATCTAGTCCCGGGGTCGTGGGGACGACCCTATTGTCGTCGGACATGTCGGCGGCTGGCCAAATTTGGCCCGGTGTCGTGGGGACGACTCTATAGTCGTCGGAAATGTCGGCGGCTGGCCAACTTTGGCCCGGGGTCGTGGGGACGACGCTATTGTCGACGGACATGTCGGCGGCTGGCCAAATTTGGCCCGGTGTCGTGGGGACGACTCTATAGTCGTCGGAAATGTCGGCGGCTGGCCAACATTGGCCCGGGGTCGTGGGGACGACGCTATTGTCGACGGACAAGTCGGCGGTGAGCCAACCTAGTCCAGGGGTCGTGTGGACGACCCTATAGTCGTCGGACATGTCGGCGGCTGGCCAACCTAGACCCGGGGTCGTGGGGACGACCCTATTGTCGTCGGACATGACGGTGGCGGGCCAATCTATTCCCGGGGTCGTAGGGACGACCCTATAGTCGTCGGACATGTCGGCGATTGGCCAACATTGGCCCGGGGTCGTGGGGACAACCCTATAGTCGTCGGACATGTCGGCGGCTGGCCAACTTTGGCCCGTAGACGTGGGGATGATCCGACAGTCGCCGGACATGACGGTGGCGGGCCAATCTAGTCCCGGGGTCGTGGGGACGACCCTATTGCCGTCGGAAATGTCGGCGGCTGGCCAACTTTGGCCCGGGGTCGTGGGGACGACGCTATTGTCGACGGACAAGTCGGCGGTGAGCCAACCTAGTCCAGGGGTCGTGTGGACGACCCTATAGTCGTCGGACATGTCGGCGGCTTGCCAACTTGCGCCCGGGGTCGTGGGCACGACCCTATAGTCGTCGGACATGTCGGCGGCTGGCCAACCTAGTCCCGAGATCGTGGGGACGACCCTATTGTCGTCGGACATGACGGTGGCGGGCCAATCTAGTCCCGGGGTCGTGGGGACGACCCTACAGTCGTCGGACATTTCGGCGGCTTGGCAGCCTAGTCCCGGGGTCGTGGGTACGACCCTACAGTCGTCGGACATTTCGGCGGCTGGCCAACTTTGGCGCGTGGTCGTGGGGACGATCCGATTGTCGTCGGACATGTCGGCGGCTGGCCAACCTAGACCCGGGGTCGTGGGGACGACCCTATTGTCGTCGGACATGTCGGCGGCTGGTCAACTTTGGCCCGTGGTCGTGGGGACGACCCTATAGTCGTCGGACAAGACGGTGGCGGACCAATCTAGTCCCGGGGTCGTGGGGACGACCCTATAGTCGTCGGACATGTCGGCGGCTTGCCAACTTGGGCCCGGGGTCGTGGGCACGACCCTATAGTCGTCGGACATGTCGGCGGCTGGCCAACTTTGGCCCGTGGTCGTGGAGACGATCCAATAGTCGTCGGACATGTCGGCGGCTGGCCAACTTTGGCCCGTGGTCGTGGGGACGATCCGATAGTCGTCGGACATGTCGGCGGCTGGCCAACTTTGGCCCGGGGTCGTGGGGACGACGCTATTGTCGACGGACAAGTCGGCGGTGAGCCAACCTAGTCCAGGGGTCGTGGGGACGACCCTATAGTCGTCGGACATGTCGGCGGCTTGCCAACTTGGGCCCGGGGTCGTGGGCACGACCCTATAGTCGTCGGACATGTCGGCGGCTGGCCAACTTTGGCCCGTGGTCGTGGAGACGATCCAATAGTCGTCGGACATGTCGGCGGCTGGCCAACTTTGGCCCGTGGTCGTGGGGACGATCCGATAGTCGTCGGACATGTCGGCGGCTGGCCAACTTTGGCCCGGGGTCGTGGGGACGACGCTATTGTCGACGGACAAGTCGGCGGTGAGCCAACCTAGTCCAGGGGTCGTGGGGACGATCCTATAGTCGTCGGACATGTCGGCGGCTTGCCAACTTTGGCCCGGGGTCGTGGGGACGACCCTATAATCGTCGGACATTTCGGCGGCATGCCAACTTTGGCCCGTGGTCGTGGGGACGACCCTATAGTCGTTGGACATGACGGTGGCGGTTTAATCTAGTCCCGAGGTCCTGGGGACGACCCTATAGTCGTCGGACAAGTCGGCGGCTGGCCAACCTAGACCCGGGGTCGTGGGGACGACCCTATTCTCGTCGGACATGACGGTGGCGGGCCAAGCTTGTCCCGGGGTCGTGGGGACGACCCTATTGTCGTCGGACATGACGGTGGCGGGCCAATCTAGTCCCGGGGTCGTGGGGACGACCCTATAGTCGTCGGACATGTCGGCGGCTGGCCAACTTTGGCCCGGTGTCGTGGGGACGACCCTATAATCGTCGGACATTTCGGCGGCATGCCAACTTTGGCCCGTGGTCGTGGGGACGACCCTATAGTCGTTGGACATGACGGTGGCGGGCCAATCTAGTCCCGAGGTCCTGGGGACGACCCTATAGTCGTCGGACAAGTCGGCGGCTGGCCAACCTAGACCCGGGGTCGTGGGGACGACCCTATTGTCGTCGGACATGACGGTGGCGGGCCAATCTAGTCCCGGGGTCGTGGGGACGACCCTATAGTCGTCGGACATGTCGGCGGCTGGCCAACTTTGGCCCGGTGTCGTGGGGACGACTCTATAGTCGTCGGAAATGTCGGCGGCTGGCCAACCTGGACCCGGCGTCGTGGGGCCGACCCTATAGTCGTCGGACTTGACGGTGGCGGGCCAATCTAGTCCCGGGGTCGTGGGGACGACCCTATAGTCGTCGGACATGTCGGCGGCTGGTCAACTTTGGCCCGTGGTCGTGGGGACGACCCTATAGTCGTCGGACAAGACGGCGGCTGGCCAACTTTGGCCCGGTGTCGTGGGGACGACTCTATAGTCGTCGGAAATGTCGGCGGCTGGCCAACCTGGACCCGGGGTCGTGGGGACGACCCTATTGTCGTCGGACATGACGGTGGCGGGCCAATCTAGTCTCGGGGTCGTGGGGACGACCCTATAGTCTTCGGACATGTCGGCGGCTGGCCAACTTTGGCCCGGGGTCGTGGGGACGACCCTATAGTCGTCGGACATGTCGGCGGCTGGCCAACTTTGGCCCGGGGTCGTGGGGACGACCCTATAGTCGTCGGACATGTCGGCGGCTGGCCAACTTTGGCGCGTGGTCGTGGGGACGATCCGATTGTCGTCGGACATGTCGGCGGCTGGCCAACCTAGACCCGGGGTCGTGGGGACGACCCTATTGTCGTCGGACATGTCGGCGGCTGGTCAACTTTGGCCCGTGGTCGTGGGGACGACCCTATAGTCGTCGGACAAGACGGTGGCGGACCAATCTAGTCCCGGGGTCGTGGGGACGACCCTATAGTCGTCGGACATGTCGGCGGCTGGCCAACTTTGACCCGTGGTCGTGGGGACGACCCTATAATCGTCGGACATTTCGGCGGCATGCCAACTTTGGCCCGTGGTCGTGGGGACGACCCTATAGTCGTTGGACATGACGGTGGCGGGCCAATCTAGTCCCGAGGTCCTGGGGACGACCCTATAGTCGTCGGACAAGTCGGCGGCTGGCCAACCTAGACCCGGGGTCGTGGGGACGACCCTATTGTCGTCGGACATGACGGTGGCGGGCCAATCTAGTCCCGGGGTCGTGGGGACGACCCTATAGTCGTCGGACATGTCGGCGGCTGGCCAACTTTGGCCCGGTGTCGTGGGGACGACTCTATAGTCGTCGGAAATGTCGGCGGCTGGCCAACCTGGACCCGGCGTCGTGGGGACGACCCTATTGTCGTCGGACATGACGGTGGCGGGCCAATCTAGTCTCGGGGTCGTGGGGACGACCCTATAGTCGTCGGACATGTCGGCGGCTGGCCAACTTTGGCCCGGGGTCGTGGGGACGACTCTATAGTCGTCGGAAATGTCGGCGGCTGGCCAACCTGGACCCGGGGTCGTGGGGACGACCCTATAGTCGTCGGACAAGACGGTGGCGGACCAATCTAGTCCCGGGGTCGTGGGGACGACCCTATAGTCGTCGGACATGTCGGCGGCTGGACATCTTTGGCCCGTGGTCGTGGGGACGACCCTATAGTCGTCGGACATGACGGTGGCGGGCCAATCTAGTCCCGAGGTCGTGGGGCCGACCCTATAGTCGTCGGACTTAACGGTGGTGGGCCAATCTAGTCCCGGGGTCGTAGGGACGACCCTATAGTCGTCGGACATGTTGGCGATTGGCCAACATTGGCCCGGGGTCGTCGGGACGACCCTATAGTCGTCGGACATGTCGGCGGCTGGCCAACCTAGTCCCGAGGTCGTGGGGACGACCCAATAGTCGTCGGACATGTCGGCGGCTGGACATCTTTGGCCCGTGGTCGTGGGGACGACCCTATAGTCGTCGGACATGACGGTGGCGGGCCAATCTAGTCCCGGGGTCGTGGGGACGACCCTATAGTCGTCGGACATGTCGGCGGCTGGCCAACTTTGGCCCGTGGTCGTGGGGACGACCCAATAGTGGTCGGACATGTCGGCGGCTGGCCAACCTAGTCCCGAAGTCGTGGGGACGACCCTATAGTCGTCGGACAAGTCGGCGGCGGGCCAAGCTTGGCCCGGGGTCGTGGGGACGACCCTATAGTCGTCGGACATGACGGTGGCGGACCAATCTAGTCCCGGGGTCGTGGGGACGACCCTATAGTCGTCGGACATGTCGGCGGCTGGCCAACTTTGGCCCGTGGTCGTGGGGACGATCCAATAGTCGTCGGACATATCGGCGGCTGGCCAACTTTGGCCCGTGGTCGTGGGGACGATCCGATAGTCGTCGGACATGTCGGCGGCTGGCCAACCTAGACCCGGGGTCGTGGGGACGACCCTATTGTCGTCGGACATGTCGGTGGCGGGCCAATCTAGTCCCGGGGTCGTGGGGACGACCTTATAGTCGTCGGCCAAGTCGGCGGCGGGCCAAGCTTGTCCCGGGGTCGTTGGGACGACCCTATAATCGTCGGACATGACGGTGGCGGGCCAATCTAGTCCCGGGGTCGTGGGGACGACCCTATAATCGTTGGACATGACGGTGGCGGGCCAATCTAGTCCCGGGGTCGTGGGGACGACCCTATAGTCGTCGGACATGTTGGCGATTGGCCAACATTGGCCCGGGGTCGTCGGGACGACCCTATAGTCGTCGGACATGTCGGCGGCTGGCCAATCTAGTCCCGGGGTCGTGGGGACGACCCTATAGTCGTCGGACATGTCGGCGGCGGGCCAACATTGGCCCGTGGTCGTGGGGACGATCCGATAATCGTTGGATATGACGGTGGCGGGCCAATCTAGTCCCGGGGTCGTGGGGACGATCCAATAGTCGTCGGACATGTCGGCGGCTGGCCAACTTTGGCCCGTGGTCGTGGGGACGACCCTATAGTCGTTGGACATGTCAGCGGCTGGCCAACTTTGGCCCGGTGTCGTGGGGACAACTCTATAGTCGTCGGACATGTCGGCGGTTGGCCAACCTAGACCCGGGGTCGTGGGGACGACCCTATTGTCGTCGGACATGACAGTGGCGGGCCAATCTATTCCTGGGGTCGTAGGGACGACCCTATAGTCGTCGGACATGTTGGCGATTGGCCAACATTGGCCCGGGGTCGTCGGGACGACCCTATAGTCTTAGGACATGTCGGCGGCTGGCCAAGCTTGTCCCGGGGTCGTGGGGACGACCCTATAATCGTCGGACATGACGGTGGCGGGCCAATCTAGTCCCGGGGTCGTAGGGACGACCCTATAGTCGTCGGACATGTTGGCGATTGGCCAACATTGGCCCGGGGTCGTCGGGACGACCCTATAGTCGTCGGACATGTCGGCGGCTGGCCAACCTAGTCCCGAGGTCGTGGGGACGACCTTATAGTCGTCGGACATGTCGGCGGCTGGCCAACTTTGGCCGGTGGTCGTGGGGCGACCCAATAGTCGTTGGACAAGTCGGCGGCTGGCCAAAAATGGCCCGTGGTCGTAAAGACGACCCTATAGTCGTCGGACAATACGGTGGCGGGCCAATCTAGTCCCGGCGTCGTGGGGACGACCCTATACTCGTCGGACAAGTCGGCGGCTGGCCATCTTTTGCCCTGGGTCGTGGGGACGACTCTATAGTCGTCGGACATGTCGGCGGCAGGCCAGCCTTGACCCGGGGTCGTGGGGACGATCCTATTGTCGTCGGACATGACGGTGGCGGGCCAATCTAGTCCCGGGGTCGTAGGGACGACCATATAGTCGTCGGACATGTCGGCGATTGGCCAACATTGGCTCGGGGTCGTGGGGACAACCCTATAGTCGTCGGACATGTCGGCGGCTGGCCAACTTTTGCCCGGGGTCGTAGGGACGACCCTATTGTCGTCGGACTTGACGGTGTCGGGCCAATCTAGTCCCGGGGTCGTGGGGACGACCCTATTGTCGTCGGACATGACGGTGGCGGGCCATCCTAGTCCCGGGGTCGTAGGGACGACCCTATAGTCGTCGGACATGTCGGCGGCTGGCCAACTTTGGCCCGGTGTCGTGGGGACGACCCTATAGTCGTTGGACATGACGGTGGCGGGCCAATCTAGTCCCGGGGTCGTGGGGACGACCCTATAGTCGTCGGACATGACGGTGGCGGGCCAATCTAGTCCCGGGGTCGTAGGGACGACCATATAGTCGTCGGACATGTCGGCGATTGGCCAACATTGGCTCGGGGTCGTGGGGACAACCCTATAGTCGTCGGACATGTCGGCGGCTGGCCAACTTTTGCCCGGGGTCGTAGGGACGACCCTATTGTCGTCGGACTTGACGGTGTCGGGCCAATCTAGTCCCGGGGTCGTGGGGACGACCCTATTGTCGTCGGACATGACGGTGGCGGGCCATCCTAGTCCCGGGGTCGTAGGGACGACCCTATAGTCGTCGGACATGTCGGCGGCTGGCCAACTTTGGCCCGGTGTCGTGCGGACGACCCTATAGTCGTCGGACAAGTCGGCGGCGGGCCAAGCTTGTCCCGGGGTCGTGGGGACGACCCTATAATCGTCGGACATGACGGTGGCGAGCCAATCTAGTCCCGGGGTCGTAGGGACGACCCTATAGTCGTCGGACATGTTGGCGATTGGCCAACATTGGCCCGGGGTCGTCGGGACGACCCTATAGTCGTCGGACATGTCGGCGGCTGGCCAACCTAGTCCCGAGGTCGTGGGGACGACCTTATAGTCGTCGGACATGTCGGCGGCTGGCCAACTTTGGCCGGTGGTCGTGGGGCGACCCAATAGTCGTTGGACAAGTCGGCGGCTGGCCAAAAATGGCCCGTGGTCGTAAAGACGACCCTATAGTCGTCGGACAATACGGTGGCGGGCCAATCTAGTCCCGGCGTCGTGGGGACGACCCTATACTCGTCGGACAAGTCGGCGGCTGGCCATCTTTTGCCCTGGGTCGTGGGGACGACCTTATAGTCGTCGGACATGTTGGCGGCAGGTCAGCCTAGTCCCTGGGTCGTGGGGACGACCCTATAGTCGTCGGACATGTCGGCGGCTGGCTAACTTTGGCCCGTGGTCGTGGGGACGACTCTATAGTCGTCGGACATGTCGGCGGCTGGCCAGCCTAGACCCGGGGTCGTGGGGACGACCCTATTGTCGTCGGACATGACGGTGGCGGGCCAATCTAGTCCCGGGGTCGTGGGGACGACCCTATAGTCGTCGGACATGTCGGCGGCTGGCCAACTTTGGCCCGTGGTCGTGGGGCGACCCAATAGTCGTTGGACAAGTCGGCGGCTGGCCAAAAATGGCCCGTGGTCGTGGGGACGACCCTATAGTTGTCGGAAATGTCGGGGGCTGGCCAACTTTGGCCCGTGGTCGTAAAGACGACCCTCTAGTCGTCGAACAAGTCGGCGGCTGGCCAACTTTTGCCCTTGGTCGTGGGGACGACCCTATAGTCGTCGGACTTGACGGTGTCGGGCCAATCTAGTCCCGGGGTCGTGGGGACGACCCTATTGTCGTCGGACATGACGGTGGCGGGCCAACCTAGTCCCGGGGTCGTAGGGACGACCATATAGTCGTCGGACATGTCGGCGATTGGCCAACATTGGCCCGGGGTCGTGGGGACAACCCTATAGTCGTCGGACATGTCGGCGGCTGGCCAACCTACTCCCGAGGTCGTGGGGCCGACCCTATAGTCGTCGGACTTGACCGTGGTGGGCCAATCTAGTCCCGGGGTCGTGGGGACGACCCTATAGTCGTCGGACATGTCGGCGGCTGGCCAACTTTGGCCCGTGGTTGTGGGGACGACCCTATAGTCTTCGGACATGACGGTAGCGGGCCAATCTAGACCCGAGGTCGTGGGGACGACCCTATAGTCGTCGGACATGACGGTAGCGGGACAATCTAGACCCGAGGTCGTGGGGACGACCTCATAGTCTTCGGACATGTCGGCGGCTGTCCAACTTTGGCCCGGTGTCGTGGGGACGACTCTATAGTCGTCGGACATGTCGGCGGCTCGCCAACCTAGACCCGCGGTCGTGGGGACGACCCTATAGTCGTCGGACATGACGGTGGCGGACCAATCTAGTCCCGAGGTCGTGGGGACGACCCTACAGTCGTCGGACATGTTGGCGGCAGGTCTGCCCAGTCCCGGGGTCGTGGGGACGAACCTATTGTCGTCGGACAACACGGCGGCTGGACATCTTTGGCCCGCGGTCGTGGGGACGACCCTATAGTCGTCGGACATGACGGTGGCGGGCCAATCTGGTCCCAGGGTCGTGGGGACGACCCTATAGTCGTCGGACATGTCGGCTGCTGGCCAACCTGGACCCGGGGTCGTGGGGACGACCCTATTGTCGTCGGACATGACGGTGGCGGGCCAATGTAGTCCCGGGGTCGTAGGGACGACCCTATAGTCGTCGGACATGTCGGCGATTGGCCAACATTGGCCCGGGGTCGTGGGGACAACCCTATAGTCGTCGGACATGTCGGCGGCTGGCCAACTTTGGCCCGTAGACGTGGGGACGATCCGACAGTCGCCGGACATGACGGTGGCGGGCCAATCTAGTCCCGGGGTCGTGGGGACGACCCTATTGTCGTCGGACATTTCGGCGTCGTGCCAACTTTGGCCCGGGGTCGTGGGGACGACCCTATAGTCGTCGGACATGTCGGCGGCTGACCAACCTAGTCCCGAAGTCGTGGGGACGACCCTATAGTCGCCGGACAAGTCGGCGGCGGGCCAAGCTTGGCCCGGGGTCGTGGGGACGACCCTATAGTCGTCGGACATGTCGGCGGCTGGCCAACCTAGACCCGGGGTCGTGGGGACGACCCTATTGTCGTCGGACATGACGGTGGCGGGCCAATCTATTCCCGGGGTCGTAGGGACGACCCTATAGTCGTCGGACATGTCGGCGATTGGCCAACATTGGCCCGGGGTCGTGGGGACAACCCTATAGTCGTCGGACATGTCGGCGGCTGGCCAACTTTGGCCCGTAGACGTGGGGACGATCCGACAGTCGCCGGACATGACGGTGGCGGGCCAATCTAGTCCCGGGGTCGTGGGGACGACCCTATTGTCGTCGGACATGTCGGCGGCTGGCCAAATTTGGCCCGGTGTCGTGGGGACGACTCTATAGTCGTCGGAAATGTCGGCGGCTGGCCAACTTTGGCCCGGGGTCGTGGGGACGACGCTATTGTCGACGGACAAGTCGGCGGTGAGCCAACCTAGTCCAGGGGTCGTGGGGACGACCCTATAGTCGTCGGACATGTCGGCGGCTTGCCAACTTGGGCCCGGGGTCGTGGGCACGACCCTATAGTCGTCGGACATGTCGGCGGCTGGCCAACTTTGGCCCGTGGTCGTGGAGACGATCCAATAGTCGTCGGACATGTCGGCGGCTGGCCAACTTTGGCCCGTGGTCGTGGGGACGATCCGATAGTCGTCGGACATGTCGGCGGCTGGCCAACTTTGGCCCGGGGTCGTGGGGACGACGCTATTGTCGACGGACAAGTCGGCGGCGAGCCAACCTAGTCCAGGGGTCGTGGGGACGACCCTATAGTCGTCGGACATGTCGGCGGCTTGCCAACTTGGGCCCGGGGTCGTGGGCACGACCCTATAGTCGTCGTACATGTCGGCGGCTGGCCAACTTTGGCCCGTGGTCGTGGGGACGACCCAATAGTGGTCGGACATGTCGGCGGCTGGCCAACCTAGTCCCGAAGTCGTGGGGACGACCCTATAGTCGTCGGACAAGTCGGCGGCGGGCCAAGCTTGGCCCGGGGTCGTGGGGACGACCCTATAGTCGTCGGACATGTCGGCGGCTGTCCAACTTTGGCCCGTGGTCGTGGGGACGATCCAATAGTCGTCGGACATATTGGCGGCTGGCCAACTTTGGCCCGTGGTCGTGGGGACGATCCGATAGTCGTCGGACATGTCGGCGGCTGGCCAATCTAGTCCCGTGGTCGTGGGCACGACCCTATAGTCGTCGGACATGTCGGCGGCTGGCCAACTTTGGCCCGTGGTCGTGGGGACGATCCAATAGTCGTCGGACATGTCGGCGGCTGGCCAACCTAGACCCGGGGTCGTGGGGACGACCCTATTGTCGTCGGACATGGCGGTGGCGGGCCAATCTAGTCCCGTGGTCGTGAGGACGACCCTATAGTCTTCGGACATGACGGTAGCGGGCCAATCTAGACCCGAGGTCGTGGGGACGACCCTATAGTCGTCGGTCATGACGGGAGCGGGACAATCTAGACCCGAGGTCGTGGGGACGACCACATAGTCTTCGGACATGTCGGCGGCTGTCCAACTTTGGCCCGGTGTCGTGGGGACGACTCTATATTCGTCGGACATGTCGGCGGCTGGCCAAATTTGGCCCGGTGTCGTGGGGACGACTCTATAGTCGTCGGAAATGTCGGCGGCTGGCCAACTTTGGCCCGGGGTCGTGGGGACGACGCTATTGTCGACGGACAAGTCGGCGGTGAGCCAACCTAGTCCAGGGGTCGTCGGGACGACCCTATAGTCGTCGGACATGTCGGCGGCTTGCCAACTTGGGCCCGGGGTCGTGGGCACGACCCTATAGTCGTCGGACATGTCGGCGGCTGGCCAACCTACTCCCGAGGTCGTGGGGCCGACCCTATAGTCGTCGGACTTGACGGTGGTGGGCCAATCTAGTCCCGGGGTCGTGGGGACGACCCTACAGTCGTCGGACATTTCGGCGTCGTGCCAACTTTGGCCCGGGGTCGTGGGGACGACCCTATAGTCGTCGGACATGTCGGCGGCTGACCAACCTAGTCCCGAAGTCGTGGGGACGACCCTATAGTCGTCGGACATGTCGGCGATTGGCCAACATTGGCCCGGGGTCGTGGGGACAACCCTATAGTCGTCGGACATGTCGGCGGCTGGCCAACTTTGGCCCGTAGACGTGGGGACGATCCGACAGTCGCCGGACATGACGGTGGCGGGCCAATCTAGTCCCGGGGTCGTGGGGACGACCCTATTGTCGTCGGACATGTCGGCGGCTGGCCAAATTTGGCCCGGTGTCGTGGGGACGACTCTATAGTCGTCGGAAATGTCGGCGGCTGGCCAACTTTGGCCCGGGGTCGTGGGGACGACGCTATTGTCGACGGACATGTCGGCGGCTGGCCAAATTTGGCCCGGTGTCGTGGGGACGACTCTATAGTCGTCGGAAATGTCGGCGGCTGGCCAACATTGGCCCGGGGTCGTGGGGACGACGCTATTGTCGACGGACAAGTCGGCGGTGAGCCAACCTAGTCCAGGGGTCGTGTGGACGACCCTATAGTCGTCGGACATGTCGGCGGCTGGCCAACCTAGACCCGGGGTCGTGGGGACGACCCTATTGTCGTCGGACATGACGGTGGCGGGCCAATCTATTCCCGGGGTCGTAGGGACGACCCTATAGTCGTCGGACATGTCGGCGATTGGCCAACATTGGCCCGGGGTCGTGGGGACAACCCTATAGTCGTCGGACATGTCGGCGGCTGGCCAACTTTGGCCCGTAGACGTGGGGATGATCCGACAGTCGCCGGACATGACGGTGGCGGGCCAATCTAGTCCCGGGGTCGTGGGGACGACCCTATTGCCGTCGGAAATGTCGGCGGCTGGCCAACTTTGGCCCGGGGTCGTGGGGACGACGCTATTGTCGACGGACAAGTCGGCGGTGAGCCAACCTAGTCCAGGGGTCGTGTGGACGACCCTATAGTCGTCGGACATGTCGGCGGCTTGCCAACTTGCGCCCGGGGTCGTGGGCACGACCCTATAGTCGTCGGACATGTCGGCGGCTGGCCAACCTAGTCCCGAGATCGTGGGGACGACCCTATTGTCGTCGGACATGACGGTGGCGGGCCAATCTAGTCCCGGGGTCGTGGGGACGACCCTACAGTCGTCGGACATTTCGGCGGCTTGGCAGCCTAGTCCCGGGGTCGTGGGTACGACCCTACAGTCGTCGGACATTTCGGCGGCTGGCCAACTTTGGCGCGTGGTCGTGGGGACGATCCGATTGTCGTCGGACATGTCGGCGGCTGGCCAACCTAGACCCGGGGTCGTGGGGACGACCCTATTGTCGTCGGACATGTCGGCGGCTGGTCAACTTTGGCCCGTGGTCGTGGGGACGACCCTATAGTCGTCGGACAAGACGGTGGCGGACCAATCTAGTCCCGGGGTCGTGGGGACGACCCTATAGTCGTCGGACATGTCGGCGGCTTGCCAACTTGGGCCCGGGGTCGTGGGCACGACCCTATAGTCGTCGGACATGTCGGCGGCTGGCCAACTTTGGCCCGTGGTCGTGGAGACGATCCAATAGTCGTCGGACATGTCGGCGGCTGGCCAACTTTGGCCCGTGGTCGTGGGGACGATCCGATAGTCGTCGGACATGTCGGCGGCTGGCCAACTTTGGCCCGGGGTCGTGGGGACGACGCTATTGTCGACGGACAAGTCGGCGGTGAGCCAACCTAGTCCAGGGGTCGTGGGGACGACCCTATAGTCGTCGGACATGTCGGCGGCTTGCCAACTTGGGCCCGGGGTCGTGGGCACGACCCTATAGTCGTCGGACATGTCGGCGGCTGGCCAACTTTGGCCCGTGGTCGTGGAGACGATCCAATAGTCGTCGGACATGTCGGCGGCTGGCCAACTTTGGCCCGTGGTCGTGGGGACGATCCGATAGTCGTCGGACATGTCGGCGGCTGGCCAACTTTGGCCCGGGGTCGTGGGGACGACGCTATTGTCGACGGACAAGTCGGCGGTGAGCCAACCTAGTCCAGGGGTCGTGGGGACGATCCTATAGTCGTCGGACATGTCGGCGGCTTGCCAACTTTGGCCCGGGGTCGTGGGGACGACCCTATAATCGTCGGACATTTCGGCGGCATGCCAACTTTGGCCCGTGGTCGTGGGGACGACCCTATAGTCGTTGGACATGACGGTGGCGGTTTAATCTAGTCCCGAGGTCCTGGGGACGACCCTATAGTCGTCGGACAAGTCGGCGGCTGGCCAACCTAGACCCGGGGTCGTGGGGACGACCCTATTCTCGTCGGACATGACGGTGGCGGGCCAAGCTTGTCCCGGGGTCGTGGGGACGACCCTATTGTCGTCGGACATGACGGTGGCGGGCCAATCTAGTCCCGGGGTCGTGGGGACGACCCTATAGTCGTCGGACATGTCGGCGGCTGGCCAACTTTGGCCCGGTGTCGTGGGGACGACCCTATAATCGTCGGACATTTCGGCGGCATGCCAACTTTGGCCCGTGGTCGTGGGGACGACCCTATAGTCGTTGGACATGACGGTGGCGGGCCAATCTAGTCCCGAGGTCCTGGGGACGACCCTATAGTCGTCGGACAAGTCGGCGGCTGGCCAACCTAGACCCGGGGTCGTGGGGACGACCCTATTGTCGTCGGACATGACGGTGGCGGGCCAATCTAGTCCCGGGGTCGTGGGGACGACCCTATAGTCGTCGGACATGTCGGCGGCTGGCCAACTTTGGCCCGGTGTCGTGGGGACGACTCTATAGTCGTCGGAAATGTCGGCGGCTGGCCAACCTGGACCCGGCGTCGTGGGGCCGACCCTATAGTCGTCGGACTTGACGGTGGCGGGCCAATCTAGTCCCGGGGTCGTGGGGACGACCCTATAGTCGTCGGACATGTCGGCGGCTGGTCAACTTTGGCCCGTGGTCGTGGGGACGACCCTATAGTCGTCGGACAAGACGGCGGCTGGCCAACTTTGGCCCGGTGTCGTGGGGACGACTCTATAGTCGTCGGAAATGTCGGCGGCTGGCCAACCTGGACCCGGGGTCGTGGGGACGACCCTATTGTCGTCGGACATGACGGTGGCGGGCCAATCTAGTCTCGGGGTCGTGGGGACGACCCTATAGTCTTCGGACATGTCGGCGGCTGGCCAACTTTGGCCCGGGGTCGTGGGGACGACCCTATAGTCGTCGGACATGTCGGCGGCTGGCCAACTTTGGCCCGGGGTCGTGGGGACGACCCTATAGTCGTCGGACATGTCGGCGGCTGGCCAACTTTGGCGCGTGGTCGTGGGGACGATCCGATTGTCGTCGGACATGTCGGCGGCTGGCCAACCTAGACCCGGGGTCGTGGGGACGACCCTATTGTCGTCGGACATGTCGGCGGCTGGTCAACTTTGGCCCGTGGTCGTGGGGACGACCCTATAGTCGTCGGACAAGACGGTGGCGGACCAATCTAGTCCCGGGGTCGTGGGGACGACCCTATAGTCGTCGGACATGTCGGCGGCTGGCCAACTTTGACCCGTGGTCGTGGGGACGACCCTATAATCGTCGGACATTTCGGCGGCATGCCAACTTTGGCCCGTGGTCGTGGGGACGACCCTATAGTCGTTGGACATGACGGTGGCGGGCCAATCTAGTCCCGAGGTCCTGGGGACGACCCTATAGTCGTCGGACAAGTCGGCGGCTGGCCAACCTAGACCCGGGGTCGTGGGGACGACCCTATTGTCGTCGGACATGACGGTGGCGGGCCAATCTAGTCCCGGGGTCGTGGGGACGACCCTATAGTCGTCGGACATGTCGGCGGCTGGCCAACTTTGGCCCGGTGTCGTGGGGACGACTCTATAGTCGTCGGAAATGTCGGCGGCTGGCCAACCTGGACCCGGCGTCGTGGGGACGACCCTATTGTCGTCGGACATGACGGTGGCGGGCCAATCTAGTCTCGGGGTCGTGGGGACGACCCTATAGTCGTCGGACATGTCGGCGGCTGGCCAACTTTGGCCCGGGGTCGTGGGGACGACTCTATAGTCGTCGGAAATGTCGGCGGCTGGCCAACCTGGACCCGGGGTCGTGGGGACGACCCTATAGTCGTCGGACAAGACGGTGGCGGACCAATCTAGTCCCGGGGTCGTGGGGACGACCCTATAGTCGTCGGACATGTCGGCGGCTGGCCAACTTTGGCCCGTGGTCGTGGGGACGACCCTATAGTCGTCGGACAAGACGGTGGCGGACCAATCTAGTCCCGGGGTCGTGGGGACGACCCTATAGTCGTCGGACATGTCGGCGGCTTGCCAACTTTGGCCCGGGGTCGTGGGGACGACCCTATAGTCGTCGGACATGACGGTGGCGGGCCAATCTAGTCCCGGGGTCGTGGGGACGACCCTATAGTGGTCGGACATTTCGGCGGCTGGCCAACTTGGGCCGGGGGTCGTGGGGACGACCCTATAGTCGTCGGACATGTTGGCGGCTGGCCAACTTTGGCCCGTGGTCGTGGGGAGGACCCTATACTCGTCGGACAAGTCGGCGGCCGGCCAACCTAGTCCGGGGGTCGTGGGCACGACCCTATAATCGTCGGACATGACGTTGGCGGTCCAATCTAGTCCCGGGGTCGTGGGGACGACTCTATAGTCGTCGGACAAGACGGCGGCTGGACATCTTTGGCCCGGGGTCGTGGGGACGACCCTATAGTCTTCGGACATGTTGGCGGCTTGTCAGCCTAGTCCCGTGGTCGTGGGGACGACCCTATAGTCGTCGGACAAGTCGGCGGCCGGCCAACCTAGTCCGGGGGTCGTGGGGACGACCCTATAGTCGTCGGACATGACGGCGGCTGGCCAACTTTGGCCCGGGGTCGTGGGGACGACCCTATAGTCGTCGGACTTGACGGTGGCGGGCCAATCTAGTCCCGGGGTCGTGGGGACGACCCTATAGTCGTCGGACAAGTCGGCGGCGAGCCCACCTAGTCGGGGGGTCGTGGGGACGACCCTATAGTCGTCGGACATGACGGTGGCGGGCCAGTCTAGTCCCGGGTCGTGGGGACGACCCTATAGTCGTCGGACATGTCGGCGGCTGGCCAACTTTGGCCCGTGGTCGTGGGGACGACCCTATAGTCGTCGGAAATGTCGGTGGCTGTCCAACTTTGGCCCGGGGGTCGTGGGGACGACCCTATAGTCGTCGGACATGACGGTGGCGGGCCAGTCTAGTCCCGGGTCATGGGGACGACCCTATAGTCGTCGGACATGTCGGTGGCTGGCCAACTTTGGCCCGTGGTCGTGGGGAGGACCCTATACTCGTCGGACAAGTCGGCGGCGTACCAACCTAGTCCGGGGGTCGTGGGGACGACCCTATAGTCGTCGGACATGACGGTGGCGGGCCAGTCTAGTCCCGGGTCGTGGGGACGACCCTATAGTCGTCGGACAAGTCGGCGGCTGGCCAACTTTGGCCCGTGGTCGTGGGGACGACCCTATAGTCGTCGGACAAGTCGGCGGCCGGCCAACCTAGTCCGGGGGTCGTGGGGACGACCCTATAGTCGTCGGACATGACGGTGGCGGGCCAGTCTAGTCCCGGGTCCTGGGGACGACCCCATAGTCGTCGGACATGTCGGCGGCTGGCCAACTTTGGCCCGTGGTCGTGGGGACGACCCTATAGTCGTCGGAAATGTCGGTGGCTGTCCAACTTTGGCCCGGGGGACGTGGGGACGACCCTATAGTCGTCGGACATGTCAGCGGCTGGCCAACTTTGGCCCGTGGTCGTGGGGACGACCCTATAGTCGTCGGAAATGACGGTGGCGGGCCAATCTAGTCCCGGGGTCGTGGGGACGAGCCTACAGTCGTCGGACAATTCGGCGGCGAGCCAATCTAGTCCCGCGGTCATGGGGACGACCCTATAGTCGTCGGACAAGTCAGCGGCTGGCCAAAATTGGCCCGTGGTCGTGGGGACGACCATATAGTCGTCGGACATGACGGTGGCGGGCCACTCTAGTCCCGGGTCGTGGGGACGACCCTATAGTCGTCGGACATGTCGGCGGCTGGCCAACTTTGGCCCGGGGTCGTGGGGACGACCCTATAGTCGTCGGATATGTCGGCGGCTGGCCAACTTTGGCCCGTGGTCGTGGGGACGACCCTATAGTCGTCGGAAATGACGGTGGCGGGCCAATCTAGTCCCGGGGTCGTGGGGACGAGCCTACAGTCGTCGGACAATTCGGCGGCGAGCCAATCTAGTCCCGCGGTCATGGGGACGACCCTATAGTCGTCGGACAAGTCAGCGGCTGGCCAACATTGGCCCGTGGTCGTGGGGACGACCATATAGTCGTCGGACATGACGGTGGCGGGCCACTCTAGTCCCGGGTCGTGGGGACGACCCTATAGTCGTCGGACATGTCGGCGGCTGGCCAACTTTGGCCCGTGGTCGTGGGGACCACCCTATAGTCGTCGGACAAGTCGGCGGCCGGCCAACCTAGTCCGGGGGTCGTGGGGACGACTCTATAGTCGTCGGACATGACGGTGGCGGGCCAGTCTAGTCCCGGGTCCTGGGGACGACCCCATAGTCGTCGGACATGTCGGCGGCTGGCCAACTTTGGCCCGTGGTCGTGGGGACGACCCTATAGTCGTCGGAAATGTCAGCGGCTGGCCAAAATTGGCCCGTGGTCGTGGGGACGACCATATAGTCGTCGGACATGACGGTGGCGGGCCACTCTAGTCCCGGGTCGTGGGGACGACCCTATAGTCGTCGGACATGTCGGCGGCTGGCCAACTTTGGCCCGGGGTCGTGGGGACGACCCTATAGTCGTCGGATATGTCGGCGGCTGGCCAACCTAGTCCCGAGGTCGTGGGGACGACCCTATAGTCGTCGGACATGTCGGCGGCTTGCCAACTTTGGCCCGGGGTCTTGGGGACGACCCTATAGTCGTCGGACATGACGGTGGCGGGCCAATCTAGTCCCGGGGTCGTGGGGACGACCCTATAGTCGTCGGACATGTCGGCGGCATGCCAACTTTGGCCCGTGGTCGTGGGGACGACCCTATAGTCGTCGGACAAGACGGTGGCGGACCAATCTAGTCCCGGGGTCGTGGGGACGACCCTATAGTCGTCGGACATGTCGGCGGCTTGCCAACTTTGGCCCGGGGTCGTGGGGACGACCCTATAGTCGTCGGACATGACGGTGGCGGGCCAATCTAGTCCCGGGGTCGTGGGGACGACCCTATAGTGGTCGGACATTTCGGCGGCTGGCCAACTTGGGCCGGGGGTCGTGGGGACGACCCTATAGTCGTCGGACATGTTGGCGGCTGGCCAACCTACTCCCGAGGTCGTGGGGCCGACCCTATAGTCGTCGGACATGACGGTGGCGGGCCAATCTAGTCCCGGGGTCGTGGGGACGACCCTATAGTGGTCGGACATTTCGGCGGCTGGCCAACTTGGGCCGGGGTCGTGGGGACGACCCTATAATCGTCGGACATTTCGGCGGCATGCCAACTTTGGCCCGTGGTCGTGGGGACGACCCTATAGTCGTTGGACATGTCGGCGGCTGGCCAACTTTGGCCCGTGGTTCGTGGGGACGATCCAATAGTCGTCGGACATGTCGGCGGCTGGCCAACTTTGGCCCGTGGTTGTGGGAACGACCCTATAGTCGTCGGACATGACGGTGGCGGGCCAATCTAGTCCCGGGGTCGTGGGGACGACCCTACAGTCTTCGGACATTTCGGCGGCTTGCCAACTTTGGCCCGGGGTCGTGGGGACGACCCTATAATCGTCGGACATTTCGGCGGCATGCCAACTTTGGCCCGTGGTCGTGGGGACGACCCTATAGTCGTTGGACATGACGGTGGCGGGCCAATCTAGTCCCGAGGTCCTGGGGACGACCCTATAGTCGTCGGACAAGTCGGCGGCTGGCCAACCTAGACCCGGGGTCGTGGGGACGACCCTATTGTCGTCGGACATGACGGTGGCGGGGCAATCTAGTCCCGGGGTCGTGGGGACGACCCTACAGTCGTCGGACATTTCGGCGGCTTGTCAGCCTAGTCCCGGGGTCGTGGGTACGACCCTACAGTCGTCGGACATTTCGGCGGCTTGCCAACTTTGGCCCGGGGTCGTGGGGACGACCCTATAGTCGTCGGACATGACGGTGGCGGGCCAATCTAGTCCCGGGGTCGTGGGGACGACCCTATAGTGGTCGGACATTTCGGCGGCTGGCCAACTTGGGCCGGGGGTCGTGGGGACGACCCTATAGTCGTCGGACATGTTGGCGGCTGGCCAACCTACTCCCGAGGTCGTGGGGCCGACCCTATAGTCGTCGGACATGACGGTGGCGGGCCAATCGAGACCCGGGGTCGTGGGGACGACCCTATAGTGGTCGGACATTTCGGCGGCTGGCCAACTTGGGCCGGGGTCGTGGGGACGACCCTATAATCGTCGGACATTTCGGCGGCATGCCAACTTTGGCCCGTGGTCGTGGGGACGACCCTATAGTCGTTGGACATGTCGGCGGCTGGCCAACTTTGGCCCGTGGTTCGTGGGGACGATCCAATAGTCGTCGGACATGTCGGCGGCTGGCCAACTTTGGCCCGTGGTTGTGGGAACGACCCTATAGTCGTCGGACATGACGGTGGCGGGCCAATCTAGTCCCGGGGTCGTGGGGACGACCCTACAGTCTTCGGACATTTCGGCGGCTTGCCAACTTTGGCCCGGGGTCGTGGGGACGACCCTATAATCGTCGGACATTTCGGCGGCATGCCAACTTTGGCCCGTGGTCGTGGGGACGACCCTATAGTCGTTGGACATGACGGTGGCGGGCCAATCTAGTCCCGAGGTCCTGGGGACGACCCTATAGTCGTCGGACAAGTCGGCGGCTGGCCAACCTAGACCCGGGGTCGTGGGGACGACCCTATTGTCGTCGGACATGACGGTGGCGGGCCAATCTAGTCCCGGGGTCGTGGGGACGACCCTACAGTCGTCGGACATTTCGGCGGCTTGTCAGCCTAGTCCCGGGGTCGTGGGTACGACCCTACAGTCGTCGGACATTTCGGCGGCTTGCCAACTTTGGCCCGGGGTCGTGGGGACGACCCTATAGTCGTCGGACATGACGGTGGCGGGCCAATCTAGTCCCGGGGTCGTGGGGACGACCCTATAGTGGTCGGACATTTCGGCGGCTGGCCAACTTGGGCCGGGGGTCGTGGGGACGACCCTATAGTCGTCGGACATGTTGGCGGCTGGCCAACCTACTCCCGAGGTCGTGGGGCCGACCCTATAGTCGTCGGACATGACGGTGGCGGGCCAATCTAGTCCCGGGGTCGTGGGGACGACCCTATAGTGGTCGGACATTTCGGCGGCTGGCCAACTTGGGCCGGGGGTCGTGGGGACGACCCTATAGTCGTCGGACATGTTGGCGGCTTGTCAGCCTAGTCCCGGGGTCGTGGGTACGGCCCTATAGTCGTCGGACAAGTCGGCGGCTGGCCAACCTAGACCCGGGGTCGTGGGGACGACCCTATTGTCGTCGGACATGACAGTGGCGGGCCAATCTAGTCCCGGGGTCGTGGGGACGACCCTACAGTCGTCGGACATTTCGGCGGCTTGTCAGCCTAGTCCCGGGGTCGTGGGTACGACCCTACAGTCGTCGGACATTTCGGCGGCTTGCCAACTTTGGCCCGGGGTCGTGGGGACGACCCTATAGTCGTCGGACATGACGGTGGCGGGCCAATCTAGTCCCGGGGTCGTGGGGACGACCCTATAGTGGTCGGACATTTCGGCGGCTGGCCAACTTGGGCCGGGGGTCGTGGGGACGACCCTATAGTCGTCGGACATGTTGGCGGCTGGCCAACCTACTCCCGAGGTCGTGGGGCCGACCCTATAGTCGTCGGACATGACGGTGGCGGGCCAATCTAGTCCCGGGGTCGTGGGGACGACCCTATAGTGGTCGGACATTTCGGCGGCTGGCCAACTTGGGCCGGGGGTCGTGGGGACGACCCTATAGTCGTCGGACATGTTGGCGGCTTGTCAGCCTAGTCCCGGGGTCGTGGGTACGGCCCTATAGTCGTCGGACAAGTCGGCGGCTGGCCAACCTAGACCCGGGGTCGTGGGGACGACCCTATTGTCGTCGGACATGACGGTGGCGGGCCAATCTAGTCCCGGGGTCGTGGGGACGACCCTACAGTCGTCGGACATGTCGGCGGCTGGCCAACTTTGGCGCGTGGTCGTGGGGACGATCCGATTGTCGTCGGACATGTCGGCGGCTGGCCAACTTTGGCACCGTGGTCGTGGGGACGATCCAATAGTCGTCGGACATGTCGGCGGCTGGCCAACTTTGGCGCGAGGTCGTGGGGACGATCCGATTGTCGTCGGACATGTCGGCGGCTGGCCAACCTAGACCCGGGGTCGTGGGAACGACCCTATTGTCGTCGGACATGGCGGTGGCGGGCCAATCTAGTCCCGTGGTCGTGGGGACGACCCTATAGTCTTCGGACATGACGGTAGCGGGCCAATCTAGACCCGAGGTCCTGGGGACGACCCTATAGTAGTCGAACATGTCGGCGGCTGTCCAACATTGGCCCGGTGTCGTGGGGACGACTCTATAGTCGTCGGACATGTCGGCGACTGGCCAACCTAGTCCCGGGGTCGTGGGGACGACCCTATAGTCGTCGGACATTTCGGCGGCTTGCCAACTTTGGCCCGGGGTCGTGGGGACGACCCTATAGTCGTCGGACAAGTTGGCGGCTGGCCAACTTTGGCCCGTGGTTGTGGGGACGACCCTATAGTCGTTGGACATGACGGTGGCGGGCCAATCTAGTCCCGGGGTCGTGGGGACGACCCTATAGTCGTCGGACATGTCGGCGGCTGGCCAACATTGGACCGGTGTCGTGGGGACGACTCTATAGTCGTCGGAAATTTCGGCGGCTGGCCAACCTGGACCCGAGGTCGTGGGGACGACCCTATCGTCGTCGGACATGACGGTGGCGGGCCAATCTAGTCTCGGGGTCATGGGGACGACCCTATAATCGTCGGACATGACGTTGGCGGGCCAATCTAGTCCCGGGGTCGTGGGGACGACCCTATAGTCGTCGGACAAGACGGCGGCTGGACATCTTTGGCCCGGGGTCGTGGGGACGACCCTATAGTCGTCGGACATGTTGGCGGCTTGTCAGCCTAGTCCCGGGGTCGTGGGTACGACCCTATAGTCGTCGGACAAGTCGGCGGCGGGCCAACCTTGTCCCGGGGTCGTGGGGACGACCCTATAGTCGTCGGAAATGTCGGCGGCTTGCCAACTTTGGCCCGGGGTCGTGGGGACGACCCTATAGTCGTCGGACAAGTTGGCGGCTGGCCAACTTTGGCCCGTGGTTGTGGGGACGACCCTATAGTCGTTGGACATGACGGTGGCGGGCCAATCTAGTCCCGGGGTCGTGGGGACGACCCTATAGTCGTCGGACATGTCGCCGGCTGGCCAACTTTGGCCCGGTGTCGTGGGGACGACTCTATAGTCGTCGGAAATGTCGGCGGCTGGCCAACCTGGACCCGGGGTCGTGGGGACGACCCTATTGTCGTCGGACATGACGGTGGCGGGCCAATCTAGTCTCGCGGTCGTGGGCACGACCCTATAATCGTCGGACATGACGTTGGCGGTCCAATCTAGTCCCGGGGTCGTGGGGACGACCCTATAGTCGTCGGACAAGACGGCGGCTGGACATCTTTGGCCCGGGGTCGTGGGGACGACCCTATAGTCGTCGGACATGTTGGCGGCTTGTCAGCCTAGTCCCGGGGTCGTGGGTACGACCCTATAGTCGTCGGACAAGTCGGCGGCGTACCAACCTAGTCCGGGGGCCGTGGGGACGACCCTATAGTCGTCGGACATGACGGTGGCGGGCCAGTCTAGTCCCGGGTCGTGGGGACGACCCTATAGTCGTCGGACAAGTCGGCGGCTGGCCAACTTTGGCCCGTGGTCGTGGGGACGACCCTATAGTCGTCGGACAAGTCGGCGGCCGGCCAACCTAGTCCGGGGGTCGTGGGGACGACCCTATAGTCGTCGGACATGACGGTGGCGGGCCAGTCTAGTCCCGGGTCCTGGGGACGACCCCATAGTCGTCGGACATGTCGGCGGCTGGCCAACTTTGGCCCGTGGTCGTGGGGACGACCCTATAGTCGTCGGAAATGTCGGTGGCTGTCCAACTTTGGCCCGGGGGACGTGGGGACGACCCTATAGTCGTCGGACATGTCAGCGGCTGGCCAACTTTGGCCCGTGGTCGTGGGGACGACCCTATAGTCGTCGGAAATGACGGTGGCGGGCCAATCTAGTCCCGGGGTCGTGGGGACGAGCCTACAGTCGTCGGACAATTCGGCGGCGAGCCAATCTAGTCCCGCGGTCATGGGGACGACCCTATAGTCGTCGGACAAGTCAGCGGCTGGCCAAAATTGGCCCGTGGTCGTGGGGACGACCATATAGTCGTCGGACATGACGGTGGCGGGCCACTCTAGTCCCGGGTCGTGGGGACGACCCTATAGTCGTCGGACATGTCGGCGGCTGGCCAACTTTGGCCCGGGGTCGTGGGGACGACCCTATAGTCGTCGGATATGTCGGCGGCTGGCCAACTTTGGCCCGTGGTCGTGGGGACGACCCTATAGTCGTCGGAAATGACGGTGGCGGGCCAATCTAGTCCCGGGGTCGTGGGGACGAGCCTACAGTCGTCGGACAATTCGGCGGCGAGCCAATCTAGTCCCGCGGTCATGGGGACGACCCTATAGTCGTCGGACAAGTCAGCGGCTGGCCAACATTGGCCCGTGGTCGTGGGGACGACCATATAGTCGTCGGACATGACGGTGGCGGGCCACTCTAGTCCCGGGTCGTGGGGACGACCCTATAGTCGTCGGACATGTCGGCGGCTGGCCAACTTTGGCCCGGGGTCGTGGGGACGACCCTATAGTCGTCGGATATGTCGGCGGCTGGCCAACTTTGGCCCGTGGTCGTGGGGACCACCCTATAGTCGTCGGACAAGTCGGCGGCCGGCCAACCTAGTCCGGGGGTCGTGGGGACGACCCTATAGTCGTCGGACATGACGGTGGCGGGCCAGTCTAGTCCCGGGTCCTGGGGACGACCCTATAGTCGTCGGACAAGTCGGCGGCGAGCCCACCTAGTCGGGGGGTCGTGGGGACGACCCTATAGTCGTCGGACATGACGGTGGCGGGCCAGTCTAGTCCCGGGTCGTGGGGACGACCCTATAGTCGTCGGACATGTCGGCGGCTGGCCAACTTTGGCCCGTGGTCGTGGGGACGACCCTATAGTCGTCGGAAATGTCGGTGGCTGTCCAACTTTGGCCCGGGGGTCGTGGGGACGACCCTATAGTCGTCGGACATGACGGTGGCGGGCCAGTCTAGTCCCGGGTCATGGGGACGACCCTATAGTCGTCGGACATGTCGGCGGCTGGCCAACTTTGGCCCGTGGTCGTGGGGAGGACCCTATACTCGTCGGACAAGTCGGCGGCGTACCAACCTAGTCCGGGGGTCGTGGGGACGACCCTGTAGTCGTCGGACATGACGGTGGCGGGCCAGTCTAGTCCCGGGGTCGTGGGGACGACTCTATAGTCGTCGGACATGTCGGTGGCGGGCCAGTCTAGTCCCGGGTCGTGGGGACGACCCTATAGTCGTCGGACATGTCGGCGGCTGGCCAACTTTGGCCCGTGGTCGTGGGGAGGACCCTATACTCGTCGGACAAGTCGGCGGCGTACCAACCTAGTCCGGGGGTCGTGGGGACGACCCTATAGTCGTCGGACATGACGGTGGCGGGCCAGTCTAGTCCCGGGTCATGGGGACGACCCTATAGTCGTCGGACAAGTCGGCGGCTGGCCAACTTTGGCCCCTGGTCGTGGGGACGACCCTATAGTCGTCGGAAATGACGGTGGCGGGCCAATCTAGTCCCGGGGTCGTGGGGACGACCCTATATTCGTCGGACAAGTCGGCGGCGGGCCAACCTAGTCCCGGGGTCGTGGGGATGACCCTATAGTCGTCGGACAGGACGGTGGCGGGCCAGTCTAGTCCCGGGTCGTGGGGACGACCCTATAGTCGTCGGACATGTCGCCGGCGGGCCTACCTAGTCCCGGGGTCGTGGGGACCACCCTATAGTCGCCGGATAAGTCGGCAGCTTGCCAACTTTGGCCCGGGGTCGTGGGAACGCACCCTATAGTCGTCGGACAAGTCGGCGGCGAGCCCACCTAGTCGGGGGGTCGTGGGGACGACCCTATAGTCGTCGGACAAGTCGGCGGCCGGCCAACCTAGTCCGGGGGTCGTGGGGACGACCCTATAGTCGTCGGACATGACGGTGGCGGGCCAGTCTAGTCCCGGGTCGTGGGGACGACCCTACAGTCGTCGGACATGTCGGCGGCTGGCCATCTTTGGCCCGTGGTCGTGGGGACGACCCTATAGTCGTCGGACATAACGGTGGCGGGCCAATCTAGTCCCGGGGTCGTGGGGACGACCCTATAGTCGTCGGACAAGTCGGCGGCGGGCCTACCTAGTCCCGGGGTCGTGGGGACCACCCTATAGTCGCCGGATAAGTCGGCAGCTTGCCAACTTTGGCCCGGGGTCGTGGGAACGCACCCTATAGTCGTCGGACAAGTCGGCGGCGAGCCCACCTAGTCGGGGGGTCGTGGGGACGACCCTATAGTCGTCGGACAAGTCGGCGGCGGGCGAACCTAGACCCGGGGTCGTGGGGATGACCCTATAGTCGTCGGACATGACGGTGGCGGGCCAGTCTAGTCCCGGGTCGTGGGGACGACCCTATAGTCGTCGGACATGTCGGCGGCTGGCCAACTTTGGCCCGTGGTCGTGGGGACGACCCTATAGTCGGCAGACATGACGGTGGCGAGCCAACCTAGTCCCGGGGTCGTGGGGACGACCCTATAGTCGTCGGACAAGTCGGCGGCGAGCCCACCTAGTCGGGGGGTCGTGGGGACGACCCTATAGTCGTCGGACAAGTCGGCGGCCGGCCAACCTAGTCCGGGGGTCGTGGGGACGACCCTATAGTCGTCGGACCTGACGGTGGCGGGCCAGTCTAGTCCCGGGTCGTGGGGACGACCCTATAGTCGTCGGACATGTCGGCGGCTGGCCAACTTTGGCCCGTGGTCGTGGGGACGACCCTATAGTCGTCAGACATGACGGTGGCGAGCCAACCTAGTCCCGGGGTCGTGGGGACGACCCTATAGTCGTCGGACAAGTCGGCGGCGAGCCCACCTAGTCGGGGGGTCGTGGGGACGACCCTATAGTCGTCGGAAAAGTCGGCGGCCGGCCAACCTAGTCCCGGGTCGTGGGGACGACCCTATAGTCGTCGGACATGTCGGCGGCTGGCCAACTTTGGCCCGTGGTCGTGGGGACGACCCTATAGTCGTCAGACATGACGGTGGCGAGCCAACCTAGTCCCGGGGTCGTGGGGACGACCCTATAGTCGTCGGACAAGTCGGCGGCGAGCCCACCTAGTCGGGGGGTCGTGGGGACGACCCTATAGTCGTCGGAAAAGTCGGCGGCCTGCCAACCTAGTCCGGGGGTCGTGGGGACGACCCTATAGTCGTCGGACATGACGGTGGCGGGCCAGTCTAGTCCCGGGTCGTGGGGACGACCCTATAGTCGTCGGAAATGACGGTGGCGGGCCAATCTAGTCCCGGGGTCGTGGGGACGAGCCTACAGTCGTCGGACAATTCGGCGGCGAGCCAATCTAGTCCCGCGGTCATGGGGACGACCCTATAGTCGTCGGACAAGTCAGCGGCTGGCCAAAATTGGCCCGTGGTCGTGGGGACGACCATATAGTCGTCGGACATGACGGTGGCGGGCCACTCTAGTCCCGGGTCGTGGGGACGACCCTATAGTCGTCGGACATGTCGGCGGCTGGCCAACTTTGGCCCGGGGTCGTGGGGACGACCCTATAGTCGTCGGATATGTCGGCGGCTGGCCAACTTTGGCCCGTGGTCGTGGGGACGACCCTATAGTCGTCGGAAATGACGGTGGCGGGCCAATCTAGTCCCGGGGTCGTGGGGACGAGCCTACAGTCGTCGGACAATTCGGCGGCGAGCCAATCTAGTCCCGCGGTCATGGGGACGACCCTATAGTCGTCGGACAAGTCAGCGGCTGGCCAACATTGGCCCGTGGTCGTGGGGACGACCATATAGTCGTCGGACATGACGGTGGCGGGCCACTCTAGTCCCGGGTCGTGGGGACGACCCTATAGTCGTCGGACATGTCGGCGGCTGGCCAACTTTGGCCCGGGGTCGTGGGGACGACCCTATAGTCGTCGGATATGTCGGCGGCTGGCCAACTTTGGCCCGTGGTCGTGGGGACCACCCTATAGTCGTCGGACAAGTCGGCGGCCGGCCAACCTAGTCCGGGGGTCGTGGGGACGACCCTATAGTCGTCGGACATGACGGTGGCGGGCCAGTCTAGTCCCGGGTCCTGGGGACGACCCTATAGTCGTCGGACAAGTCGGCGGCGAGCCCACCTAGTCGGGGGGTCGTGGGGACGACCCTATAGTCGTCGGACATGACGGTGGCGGGCCAGTCTAGTCCCGGGTCGTGGGGACGACCCTATAGTCGTCGGACATGTCGGCGGCTGGCCAACTTTGGCCCGTGGTCGTGGGGACGACCCTATAGTCGTCGGAAATGTCGGTGGCTGTCCAACTTTGGCCCGGGGGTCGTGGGGACGACCCTATAGTCGTCGGACATGACGGTGGCGGGCCAGTCTAGTCCCGGGTCATGGGGACGACCCTATAGTCGTCGGACATGTCGGCGGCTGGCCAACTTTGGCCCGTGGTCGTGGGGAGGACCCTATACTCGTCGGACAAGTCGGCGGCGTACCAACCTAGTCCGGGGGTCGTGGGGACGACCCTGTAGTCGTCGGACATGACGGTGGCGGGCCAGTCTAGTCCCGGGGTCGTGGGGACGACTCTATAGTCGTCGGACATGTCGGTGGCGGGCCAGTCTAGTCCCGGGTCGTGGGGACGACCCTATAGTCGTCGGACATGTCGGCGGCTGGCCAACTTTGGCCCGTGGTCGTGGGGAGGACCCTATACTCGTCGGACAAGTCGGCGGCGTACCAACCTAGTCCGGGGGTCGTGGGGACGACCCTATAGTCGTCGGACATGACGGTGGCGGGCCAGTCTAGTCCCGGGTCATGGGGACGACCCTATAGTCGTCGGACAAGTCGGCGGCTGGCCAACTTTGGCCCCTGGTCGTGGGGACGACCCTATAGTCGTCGGAAATGACGGTGGCGGGCCAATCTAGTCCCGGGGTCGTGGGGACGACCCTATATTCGTCGGACAAGTCGGCGGCGGGCCAACCTAGTCCCGGGGTCGTGGGGATGACCCTATAGTCGTCGGACAGGACGGTGGCGGGCCAGTCTAGTCCCGGGTCGTGGGGACGACCCTATAGTCGTCGGACATGTCGCCGGCGGGCCTACCTAGTCCCGGGGTCGTGGGGACCACCCTATAGTCGCCGGATAAGTCGGCAGCTTGCCAACTTTGGCCCGGGGTCGTGGGAACGCACCCTATAGTCGTCGGACAAGTCGGCGGCGAGCCCACCTAGTCGGGGGGTCGTGGGGACGACCCTATAGTCGTCGGACAAGTCGGCGGCCGGCCAACCTAGTCCGGGGGTCGTGGGGACGACCCTATAGTCGTCGGACATGACGGTGGCGGGCCAGTCTAGTCCCGGGTCGTGGGGACGACCCTACAGTCGTCGGACATGTCGGCGGCTGGCCATCTTTGGCCCGTGGTCGTGGGGACGACCCTATAGTCGTCGGACATAACGGTGGCGGGCCAATCTAGTCCCGGGGTCGTGGGGACGACCCTATAGTCGTCGGACAAGTCGGCGGCGGGCCTACCTAGTCCCGGGGTCGTGGGGACCACCCTATAGTCGCCGGATAAGTCGGCAGCTTGCCAACTTTGGCCCGGGGTCGTGGGAACGCACCCTATAGTCGTCGGACAAGTCGGCGGCGAGCCCACCTAGTCGGGGGGTCGTGGGGACGACCCTATAGTCGTCGGACAAGTCGGCGGCGGGCGAACCTAGACCCGGGGTCGTGGGGATGACCCTATAGTCGTCGGACATGACGGTGGCGGGCCAGTCTAGTCCCGGGTCGTGGGGACGACCCTATAGTCGTCGGACATGTCGGCGGCTGGCCAACTTTGGCCCGTGGTCGTGGGGACGACCCTATAGTCGGCAGACATGACGGTGGCGAGCCAACCTAGTCCCGGGGTCGTGGGGACGACCCTATAGTCGTCGGACAAGTCGGCGGCGAGCCCACCTAGTCGGGGGGTCGTGGGGACGACCCTATAGTCGTCGGACAAGTCGGCGGCCGGCCAACCTAGTCCGGGGGTCGTGGGGACGACCCTATAGTCGTCGGACCTGACGGTGGCGGGCCAGTCTAGTCCCGGGTCGTGGGGACGACCCTATAGTCGTCGGACATGTCGGCGGCTGGCCAACTTTGGCCCGTGGTCGTGGGGACGACCCTATAGTCGTCAGACATGACGGTGGCGAGCCAACCTAGTCCCGGGGTCGTGGGGACGACCCTATAGTCGTCGGACAAGTCGGCGGCGAGCCCACCTAGTCGGGGGGTCGTGGGGACGACCCTATAGTCGTCGGAAAAGTCGGCGGCCGGCCAACCTAGTCCCGGGTCGTGGGGACGACCCTATAGTCGTCGGACATGTCGGCGGCTGGCCAACTTTGGCCCGTGGTCGTGGGGACGACCCTATAGTCGTCAGACATGACGGTGGCGAGCCAACCTAGTCCCGGGGTCGTGGGGACGACCCTATAGTCGTCGGACAAGTCGGCGGCGAGCCCACCTAGTCGGGGGGTCGTGGGGACGACCCTATAGTCGTCGGAAAAGTCGGCGGCCTGCCAACCTAGTCCGGGGGTCGTGGGGACGACCCTATAGTCGTCGGACATGACGGTGGCGGGCCAGTCTAGTCCCGGGTCGTGGGGACGACCCTATAGTCGTCGGACAAGTCGGCGGCTGGCCAACTTTGGTCCGTGGTCGTGGGGAGGACCCTATACTCGTCGGACAAGTCGGCGGCGTACCAACCTAGTCCGGGGGTCGTGGGGACGACCCTATAGTCGTCGGACATGTCGGCGGCTGGCCACCTTTGGCCCGTGGTCGTGGGGAGGACCCTATACTCGTCGGACAAGTCGGCGGCGTACCAACCTAGTCCGGGGGTCGTGGGGACGACCCTATAGTCGTCGGACATGACGTGGCGGGCTAGTCTAGTCCCGGGTCATGGGGACGACCCTATAGTCGTCGGACAAGTCGGCGGCTGGCCAACTTTGGCCCGCGGTCGTGGGGACGACCCTATAGTCGTCGGAAAAGTCGGCGGCTGTCCAGCTTTGGCCCGGGGTCGTGGGGACGACCCTATAGTCGTCGGACAAGTCGGCGGCTGTCCAGCTTTGGCCCGGGGTCGTGGGGACGACCCTATAGTCGTCGGACTTGACGGTGGCGGGCCAATCTAGTCCGGGGGTCGTGGGGACGACCCTATAGTCGTCGGAAAAGTCGGCAGCGAGCCAACCTAGTCCCGAGGTCGTGGGGACGACCCTATAGTCGTCGGACATGACGGCGGCTGGCCAACTTTGACCCGTGGTCGTGGGGACAACCCTATAGTCGTCGGACAAATCGGCGGCTGACCAACTTTGGCCCGGTGTCGTCGGGGCGACCCTATAGTCGTCGGACATGTCGGCGGCTGGCCAACTTTGGCCCGGGGTCGTGGGGACGACCCTATAGTCGTCGGAAATGACGGTGGCGGGCCAATCTATTCCCGGGGTCGTGGGGACGACCGTATAGTCGTCGGACATGACGGTGGCGGGCCACTCTAGTCCCGGGTCGTGGGGACGACCCTATAGTCGTCGGACATGTCGGCGGCTGGCCAACTTTGGCCCGGGGTCGTGGGGACGACCCTATAGTCGTCGGAAATGACGGTGGCGGGCCAGTCTAGTCCCGAGTCGTGGGGACGACCCTATAGTCGTCGGACATGTCGCCGGCTGGCCAACTTTGGCCCGTGGTCGTGGGGACGACCCTATAGTCGTCGGACATAACGGTGGCGGGCCAACTTTGGCCCGGGGACGTGGGGACGACCCTATAGTCTGCGGACAAGTCGGCGGCTGGCCAAATTTGGCCCGTGGTCGTGGGGACGACCCTATAGTCGTCGGACATGACGGTGTCGGGCCAATCTAGTGCCGGGATCGTGGGGACGACCCTATAGTCGTCGGACATGACGGTGGCGGGCCAATCTAGTCCCGGGGTCGTGGGGACGACTCTATAGTCGTCGGACAAGTCGGCGGCTGGCCAACTTTGGCCCGTGGTCGTGGGGACGACCCTATAGTCGTCGGACTTGACGGTGGCGTGCCAATCTAGTCTCGGGGTCGTGTGGACGACCCCATAGTCGTCGGACATGACGGTGGCGGGCCAATCTAGTCCCGGGGTCGTGGGGACGACCCCATAGTAGTTGGACATGACGGTGGCGGGCCAGTCTAGTCCCGGGTCGTGGGCACGACCCTATAGTCGTCGGACATGTCGGCGGCTGGCCAACTTTGGCCCGGGGTCGTGGGGACGACCCTACAGTCGTCGGATATGTCGGCGGCTGGCCAACTTTGGCCCGTGGTCGTGGGGACGACCCTATAGTCGTCGGAAATGACGGTGGCGGGCCAATCTAGTCCCGGGGTCGTGGGGACGACCCTATAGTCGTCGGACAAGTCGGTGGCGGGCCAACCTAGTCCCGGGGTCGTGGGGATGACCCTATAGTCGTCGGACATGACGGTGGCGGGCCAGTCTACTCCCGGGTCGTGGGGACGACCCTATAGTCGTCGGACATGTCGCCGGCTGGCCAACTTTGGCCCGTGGTCGTGGGGACGACCCTATAGTCGTCGGACATAACGGTGGGGGGCCAACTTTGGCCCGGGGACGTGTGGACGACCCTATAGTCTGCGGACAAGTCGGCGGCTGGCCAAATTTGGCCCGTGGTCGTGGGGACGACCCTATAGTCGTCGGACATGACGGTGTCGGGCCAATCTAGTCCCGGGATCGTGGGGACGACCCTATAGTCGTCGGACATGACGGTGGCGGGCCAATCTAGTCCCGGGGTCGTGGGGACGAGTCTATAGTCGTCGGACAAGTCGGCGGCTGGCCAACTTTGGCCCCTGGTCGTGGGGACGACCCTATAGTCGTCGGACAAGTCGGCGGCTGTCCAGCTTTGGCCCGGGGTCGTGGGGACGACCCTATAGTCGTCGGACTTGACGGTGGCGGGCCAATCTAGTCCCGGGGTCGTGGGGACGACCCTATAGTCGTCAGACATGACGGTGGCGAGCCAACCTAGTCCCGGGGTCGTGGGGACGACCCTATAGTCGTCGGACAAGTCGGCGGCGAGCCCACCTAGTCGGGGGGTCGTGGGGACGACCCTATAGTCGTCGGAAATGTCGGTGGCTGTCCAACTTTGGCCCGGGGTCGTGGGGACGACCCTATAGTCGTCGGAAATGACGGTGGCGGGCCAATCTAGTCCCGGGATCGTGGGGACGACCCTATAGTCGTCGGACTTGACGGTGGCGGGCCAGTCTAGTCCCGGGTCGTGGGCACGACCCTATAGTCGTCGGAAATGACGCCGGCTGGCCAACTTTGGCCCGTGGTCGTGGGGACGACCCTATAGTCGTCAGACATGACGGTGGCGAGCCAACCTAGTCCCGGGGCCGTGGGGACGACCCTATAGTCGTCGGACAAGTCGGCGGCGAGCCCACCTAGTCGGGGGGTCGTGGGGACGACCCTATAGTCGTCGGACAAGTCGGCGGCCGGCCAACCTAGTCCGGGGGTCGTGGGGACGACCCTATAGTCGTCGGACATGACGGTGGCGGGCCAGTCTAGTCCCGGGTCGTGGGGACGACCCTATAGTCGTCGGACATGTCGGCGGCTGGCCAACTTTGGCCCGTGGTCGTGGGGACGATCCTATAGTCGTCGGAAATGTCGGTGGCTGTCCAACTTTGGCCCGGGGGTCGTGGGGACGACCCTATAGTCGTCGGACATGTCGGCGGCGAGCCAACATTGACCCGGGGTCGTGGGGACGACTCTATAGTCGTCGGACATGTCGGTGGCGGGCCAGTCTAGTCCCGGGTCGTGGGGACGACCCTATAGTCGTCGGACATGTCGGCGGCTGGCCAACTTTGGCCCGTGGTCGTGGGGACGATCCTATAGTCGTCGGAAATGTCGGTGGCTGTCCAACTTTGGCCCGGGGGTCGTGGGGACGACCCTATAGTCGTCGGACATGTCGGCGGCGAGCCAACATTGACCCGGGGTCGTGGGGACGACTCTATAGTCGTCGGACATGTCGGTGGCGGGCCAGTCTAGTCCCGGGTCGTGGGGACGACCCTATAGTCGTCGGACATGTCGGCGGCTGGCCAACTTTGGCCCGTGGTCGTGGGGAGGACCCTATACTCGTCGGACAAGTCGGCGGCGTACCAACCTAGTCCGGGGGTCGTGGGGACGACCCTATAGTCGTCGGAAATGTCGGTGGCTGTCCAACTTTGGCCCGGGGTCGTGGGGACGACCCTATAGTCGTCGGAAATGACGGTGGCGGGCCAATCTAGTCCCGGGATCGTGGGGACGACCCTATAGTCGTCGGACTTGACGGTGGCGGGCCAGTCTAGTCCCGGGTCGTGGGCACGACCCTATAGTCGTCGGAAATGACGCCGGCTGGCCAACTTTGGCCCGTGGTCGTGGGGACGACCCTATAGTCGTCAGACATGACGGTGGCGAGCCAACCTAGTCCCGGGGCCGTGGGGACGACCCTATAGTCGTCGGACAAGTCGGCGGCGAGCCCACCTAGTCGGGGGGTCGTGGGGACGACCCTATAGTCGTCGGACAAGTCGGCGGCCGGCCAACCTAGTCCGGGGGTCGTGGGGACGACCCTATAGTCGTCGGACATGACGGTGGCGGGCCAGTCTAGTCCCGGGTCGTGGGGACGACCCTATAGTCGTCGGACATGTCGGCGGCTGGCCAACTTTGGCCCGTGGTCGTGGGGACGATCCTATAGTCGTCGGAAATGTCGGTGGCTGTCCAACTTTGGCCCGGGGGTCGTGGGGACGACCCTATAGTCGTCGGACATGTCGGCGGCGAGCCAACATTGACCCGGGGTCGTGGGGACGACTCTATAGTCGTCGGACATGTCGGTGGCGGGCCAGTCTAGTCCCGGGTCGTGGGGACGACCCTATAGTCGTCGGACATGTCGGCGGCTGGCCAACTTTGGCCCGTGGTCGTGGGGAGGACCCTATACTCGTCGGACAAGTCGGCGGCGTACCAACCTAGTCCGGGGGTCGTGGGGACGACCCTATAGTCGTCGGATATGACGGTGGCGGGCCAGTCTAGTCCCGGGTCATGGGGACGACCCTATAGTCGTCGGACAAGTCGGCGGCTGGCCAACTTTGGCCCGTGGTCGTGGGGACGACCCTATAGTCGTCGGAAATGACGGTGGCGGGCCAATCTAGTCCCGGGGTCGTGGGGAAGACCCTATAGTCGTCGGACATATCAGCGACTGGCCAACTTTGGCCCGGGGTCGTGGGGACGACCCTACAGTCGTCGGATATGTCGGCGGCTGGCCAACTTTGGCCCGTGGTCGTGGGGACGACCCTATAGTCGTCGGAAATGACGGTGGCGGGCCAATCTAGTCCCGGGGTCGTGGGGACGACCCTATAGTCGTCGGACAAGTCGGCGGCGGGCCAACCTAGTCCCGGGGTCGTGGGGATGACCCTATAGTCGTCGGACATGACGGTGGCGGGCCAGTCTAGTCCCGGGTCGTGGGGACGACCCTATAGTCGTCGGACATGTCGGCGGCTGGCCAACTTTGGCCCGGGGTCGTGGGGACGAATCTATAGTCGTCGGACATGACGGTGGCGGGCCAATCTAGTTCCGGGGTCGTGGGGACGACCCTATAGTCGTCGGACATGTCGGCGGCTGGACAACTTTGGCCCGTGGACGTGGGGACGACCCCATAGTCGTCGGACATGTCGGCGGCTGGCCAACTTTGGCCCGGGGTCGTGGGGACGAATCTATAGTCGTCGGACATGTCGGCGGCTGGCCAACTTTGGCCCGTGGCCGTGGGGACGACCTTATTGTCGTCGGACATGGCGGTGGCGGCCCAATCCAGTCCCGGGATCGTAGGGACGACCCTATAGTCGTCGGACAAGTCGGCGGCTGGCCATCTTTGGCCCGGGGTTGTGGGGACGAATCTATAGTCGTCGGACATGTCGGCGGCTGGCCAACTTTGGCCCGTGGCCGTGGGGACGACCCTATAGTCGTCGGACAAGTCGGCGGCTGCCCAATCTAGTCCCGGGATCGTAGGGACGACCCTATAGTCGTCGGACAAGTCGGCGGCTGGCCAACGTTTACCTGGGGTCGTGGGGACGACCCTATAGTCGTCGGACAAGTCGGCGGCGAGCCAAGCTAGTCCGGGGGTCGTGGGGACGAGCCTATAGTCGTCGGACATGTCGGCGGCGAGCCAACTTTAGACCGTAGTCGTGGGGACGACCCTATAGTCGTCGGACAAGTCGGCTGCGGGCCAACCTAGTCCCGGGGCCGTGGGGACGACCCTATAGTCGTCGGACAAGTCGGCGGCTGGCCAAATTTGGCCCGTGGTCGTGAGGACGACCCTATTGTCGTCGGAAATGTCGGCGGCTGGCCAACTTTGGCCCGGGGTCGTGGGGACGACCCTATAGTCGTCGGACAAGTCGGGGGCGAGCCCACCTAGTCCGGGGGTCGTGGGGACGACCCTATAGTCGTCGGACAAGTCGGCGGCCGGCCAACCTAGTCCGGGGGTCGTGGGGACGACCCTTAAGTCGTCGGACATGACGGTGGCGGGCCAATCTAGTCCCGGGGTCGTGGGGACGACCCTATAGTCGTCGGACATGTCGGCGGCTGGACAACTTTGGCCCGTGGACGTGGGGACGACCCCATAGTCGTCGGACATGTCGGCGGCTGGCCAACTTTGGCCCGGGGTCGTGGGGACGAATCTATAGTCGTCGGACATGTCGGCGGCTGGCCAACTTTGGCCCGTGGCCGTGGGGACGACCTTATTGTCGTCGGACTTGACGGTGGCGGGCCAATCTAGTCCCGGGGTCGTGGGGACGACCCTATAGTCGTCAGACATGACGGTGGCGAGCCAACCTAGTCCCGGGGTCGTGGGGACGACCCTATAGTCGTCGGACAAGTCGGCGGCGAGCCCACCTAGTCGGGGGGTCGTGGGGACGACCCTATAGTCGTCGGAAATGTCGGTGGCTGTCCAACTTTGGCCCGGGGTCGTGGGGACGACCCTATAGTCGTCGGAAATGACGGTGGCGGGCCAATCTAGTCCCGGGATCGTGGGGACGACCCTATAGTCGTCGGACTTGACGGTGGCGGGCCAGTCTAGTCCCGGGTCGTGGGCACGACCCTATAGTCGTCGGAAATGACGCCGGCTGGCCAACTTTGGCCCGTGGTCGTGGGGACGACCCTATAGTCGTCAGACATGACGGTGGCGAGCCAACCTAGTCCCGGGGCCGTGGGGACGACCCTATAGTCGTCGGACAAGTCGGCGGCGAGCCCACCTAGTCGGGGGGTCGTGGGGACGACCCTATAGTCGTCGGACAAGTCGGCGGCCGGCCAACCTAGTCCGGGGGTCGTGGGGACGACCCTATAGTCGTCGGACATGACGGTGGCGGGCCAGTCTAGTCCCGGGTCGTGGGGACGACCCTATAGTCGTCGGACATGTCGGCGGCTGGCCAACTTTGGCCCGTGGTCGTGGGGACGATCCTATAGTCGTCGGAAATGTCGGTGGCTGTCCAACTTTGGCCCGGGGGTCGTGGGGACGACCCTATAGTCGTCGGACATGTCGGCGGCGAGCCAACATTGACCCGGGGTCGTGGGGACGACTCTATAGTCGTCGGACATGTCGGTGGCGGGCCAGTCTAGTCCCGGGTCGTGGGGACGACCCTATAGTCGTCGGACATGTCGGCGGCTGGCCAACTTTGGCCCGTGGTCGTGGGGAGGACCCTATACTCGTCGGACAAGTCGGCGGCGTACCAACCTAGTCCGGGGGTCGTGGGGACGACCCTATAGTCGTCGGATATGACGGTGGCGGGCCAGTCTAGTCCCGGGTCATGGGGACGACCCTATAGTCGTCGGACAAGTCGGCGGCTGGCCAACTTTGGCCCGTGGTCGTGGGGACGACCCTATAGTCGTCGGAAATGACGGTGGCGGGCCAATCTAGTCCCGGGGTCGTGGGGAAGACCCTATAGTCGTCGGACATATCAGCGACTGGCCAACTTTGGCCCGGGGTCGTGGGGACGACCCTACAGTCGTCGGATATGTCGGCGGCTGGCCAACTTTGGCCCGTGGTCGTGGGGACGACCCTATAGTCGTCGGAAATGACGGTGGCGGGCCAATCTAGTCCCGGGGTCGTGGGGACGACCCTATAGTCGTCGGACAAGTCGGCGGCGGGCCAACCTAGTCCCGGGGTCGTGGGGATGACCCTATAGTCGTCGGACATGACGGTGGCGGGCCAGTCTAGTCCCGGGTCGTGGGGACGACCCTATAGTCGTCGGACATGTCGGCGGCTGGCCAACTTTGGCCCGGGGTCGTGGGGACGAATCTATAGTCGTCGGACATGACGGTGGCGGGCCAATCTAGTTCCGGGGTCGTGGGGACGACCCTATAGTCGTCGGACATGTCGGCGGCTGGACAACTTTGGCCCGTGGACGTGGGGACGACCCCATAGTCGTCGGACATGTCGGCGGCTGGCCAACTTTGGCCCGGGGTCGTGGGGACGAATCTATAGTCGTCGGACATGTCGGCGGCTGGCCAACTTTGGCCCGTGGCCGTGGGGACGACCTTATTGTCGTCGGACATGGCGGTGGCGGCCCAATCCAGTCCCGGGATCGTAGGGACGACCCTATAGTCGTCGGACAAGTCGGCGGCTGGCCATCTTTGGCCCGGGGTTGTGGGGACGAATCTATAGTCGTCGGACATGTCGGCGGCTGGCCAACTTTGGCCCGTGGCCGTGGGGACGACCTTATTGTCGTCGGACATGGCGGTGGCGGCCCAATCCAGTCCCGGGATCGTAGGGACGACCCTATAGTCGTCGGACAAGTCGGCGGCTGGCCATCTTTGGCCCGGGGTTGTGGGGACGAATCTATAGTCGTCGGACATGTCGGCGGCTGGCCAACTTTGGCCCGTGGCCGTGGGGACGACCCTATAGTCGTCGGACAAGTCGGCGGCTGCCCAATCTAGTCCCGGGATCGTAGGGACGACCCTATAGTCGTCGGACAAGTCGGCGGCTGGCCAAATTTGGCCCGTGGTCGTGAGGACGACCCTATTGTCGTCGGAAATGTCGGCGGCTGGCCAACTTTGGCCCGGGGTCGTGGGGACGACCCTATAGTCGTCGGACAAGTCGGGGGCGAGCCCACCTAGTCCGGGGGTCGTGGGGACGACCCTATAGTCGTCGGACAAGTCGGCGGCCGGCCAACCTAGTCCGGGGGTCGTGGGGACGACCCTTAAGTCGTCGGACATGACGGTGGCGGGCCAATCTAGTCCCGGGGTCGAGGGGACGACCCCATATTCGTTGGACATGACGGTGGCGGGCCAGTCTAGTCCCGGGTCGTGGGCACGACCCTATAGTCGTCGGAAATGTCGCCGGCTGGCCAACTTTGGCCCGTGGTCGTGGGGACGACCCTATAGTCGTCGGACATGACGGTGGCGGGCCAGTCTAGTCCCGGGTCGTGGGGACGACCCTATAGTCGTCGGACATGTCGGCGGCTGGCCAACTTTGGCCCGGCGTCGTGGGGAAGACCCTATAGTCGTCGGACAAGTCTGCGGCTGGCCAACTTTTGCCCGGGGTCGTGGGGACGACCCTATAGTGGTCGGACTAGTCGGCGGCTGGCCAACCTAGTCCCGGGTCCGTGGGGACGTCCCTATAGTCCTCGGACAAGTCGGCGGCTGGCCAACTTTGGCCCGGGGTTGTAGGGACAACCCTATAGTCGTCGGACAAGCCGGAGGCTGGCCAACTTTGGCCCGTGGTCGAGGGGACGACCCTATAGTCGTTGGACATGACGGTGGCGGGCCAATCTAGTCCCGGGGTCGTAGGGACGACCCTATAGTCGTCGGACATGTCGGCGATTGGCCAACATTGGCCCGGGGTCGTGGGGACAACCCTATAGTCGTCGGACATGACGGTGGCGGGCCAATCTAGTTCCGGGGTCGTGGGGACGACCCTATAGTCGTCGGACAAGTCGGCGGCTGGCCAAATTTGGCCCGTGGTCGTGAGGACGACCGTATTGTCGTCGGAAATGTCGGCGGCTGGCCAACTTTGGCCCGTGGTCGTGAAGACGACCCTATAGTCGTCGGACAAGACGGTGGCGGGCCAATCTAGTCCCGGGGTCGTGGGGACGACCCTATAGTCGTCGGACAAGTCGGCGGCTGCCCAATCTAGTCCCGGGATCGTAGGGACGACCCCATAGTCGTCGGACAAGTCGGCGGCTGGCCAACTTTGGCCCGGGGTCGTGGGGACGAATCTATAGTCGTCGGACATGTCGGCGGCTGGCCAACTTTGGCCCGTGGTCGTGAAGACGACCCTATAGTCGTCGGACATGTCGGCGGCTGGCCAACTTTGGCCCGGGGTCGTGGGGACGACCCTATAGTCGTCGGACATGAAGGTGGCGGACCAATCTAGTCCCGGGGTCGTGGGGACGACCCTACAGTCGTCGGACATTTCGGCGGCTTGCCAACTTTGGCCCGGGGTCGTGGGGACGACCCTATAGTCGTCGGACTTGACGGTGGCGGGCCAATCTAGTCCCAAGGTCCTGGGGACGACCCTATAGTCGTCGGACTTGACGGTGGCGGGCCAATCTAGTCTCGGGGTCGTGGGGACGACCCTACAGTCGTCGGACATTTCGGCGGCTTGCCAACTTTGGCACGGGGTCGTGGGGACGACCCTATAGTCGTCAGACATGACGGTGGCGAGCCAACCTAGTCCCGGGGTCGTGGGGACGACCCTATAGTCGTCGGACAAGTCGGCGGCGAGCCCACCTAGTCGGAGGGTCGTGGGGACGACCCTATAGTCGTCGGACAAGTCGGCGGCCGGCCAACCTAGTCGGGGGGTCGTGGGGACGACCCTATAGTCGTCGGACAAGTCGGCGGCCGGCCAACCTAGTCCGGGGGTCGTGGGGACGACCCTATAGTCGTCGGACATGACGGTGGCGGGCCAGTCTAGTCCCGGGTCGTGGGGACGACCCTATAGTCGTCGGACATGTCGGCGGCTGGCCAACTTTGGCCCGGCGTCGTGGGGAAGACCCTATAGTCGTCGGACAAGTCTGCGGCTGGCCAACTTTTGCCCGGGGTCGTGGGGACGACCCTATAGTGGTCGGACTAGTCGGCGGCTGGCCAACCTAGTCCCGGGTCCGTGGGGACGTCCCTATAGTCCTCGGACAAGTCGGCGGCTGGCCAACTTTGGCCCGGGGTTGTAGGGACAACCCTATAGTCGTCGGACAAGTCGGAGGCTGGCCAACTTTGGCCCCTGGTCGTGGGGACGACCCTATAGTCGTTGGACATGACGGTGGCGGGCCAATCTAGTCCCGGGGTCGTAGGGACGACCCTATAGTCGTCGGACATGTCGGCGATTGGCCAACATTGGCCCGGGGTCGTGGGGACGACCCTATAGTCGTCGGACATGACGGTGGCGGGCCAATCTAGTTCCGGGGTCGTGGGGACGACCCTATAGTCGTCGGACAAGTCGGCGGCTGGCCAAATTTGGCCCGTGGTCGTGAGGACGACCGTATTGTCGTCGGAAATGTCGGCGGCTGGCCAACTTTGGCCCGTGGTCGTGAAGACGACCCTATAGTCGTCGGACAAGACGGTGGCGGGCCAATCTAGTCCCGGGGTCGTGGGGACGACCCTATAGTCGTCGGACAAGTCGGCGGCTGGCCAAATTTGGCCCGTGGTCGTGAGGACGACCGTATTGTCGTCGGAAATGTCGGCGGCTGGCCAACTTTGGCCCGTGGTCGTGAAGACGACCCTATAGTCGTCGGAAATGACGGTGGCGGGCCAATCTAGTCCCGGGGTCGTGGGGACGACCCTATAGTCGTCGGACATATCAGCGACTGGCCAACTTTGGCCCGGGGTCGTGGGGACGACCCTACAGTCGTCGGATATGTCGGCGGCTGGCCAACTTTGGCCCGTGGTCGTGGGGACGACCCTATAGTCGTCGGAAATGACGGTGGCGGGCCAATCTAGTCCCGGGGTCGTGGGGACGACCCTATAGTCGTCGGACAAGTCGGCGGCGGGCCAACCTAGTCCCGGGGTCGTGGGGATGACCCTATAGTCGTCGGACATGACGGTGGCGGGCCAGTCTAGTCCCGGGTCGTGGGGACGACCCTATAGTCGTCGGACATGTCGGCGGCTGGCCAACTTTGGCCCGGGGTCGTGGGGACGAATCTATAGTCGTCGGACATGACGGTGGCGGGCCAATCTAGTTCCGGGGTCGTGGGGACGACCCTATAGTCGTCGGACATGTCGGCGGCTGGACAACTTTGGCCCGTGGACGTGGGGACGACCCCATAGTCGTCGGACATGTCGGCGGCTGGCCAACTTTGGCCCGGGGTCGTGGGGACGAATCTATAGTCGTCGGACATGTCGGCGGCTGGCCAACTTTGGCCCGTGGCCGTGGGGACGACCTTATTGTCGTCGGACATGGCGGTGGCGGCCCAATCCAGTCCCGGGATCGTAGGGACGACCCTATAGTCGTCGGACAAGTCGGCGGCTGGCCATCTTTGGCCCGGGGTTGTGGGGACGACCCTATAGTCGTCGGACAAGTCGGCGGCGGGCCAACCTAGTCCCGGGGTCGTGGGGACGACCCTATAGTCGTCAGACATGACGGTGGCGAGCCAACCTAGTCCCGGGGTCGTGGGGACGACCCTATAGTCGTCGGACAAGTCGGCGGCGAGCCCACCTAGTCGGGGGGTCGTGGGGACGACCCTATAGTCGTCGGAAATGTCGGTGGCTGTCCAACTTTGGCCCGGGGTCGTGGGGACGACCCTATAGTCGTCGGAAATGACGGTGGCGGGCCAATCTAGTCCCGGGATCGTGGGGACGACCCTATAGTCGTCGGACTTGACGGTGGCGGGCCAGTCTAGTCCCGGGTCGTGGGCACGACCCTATAGTCGTCGGAAATGACGCCGGCTGGCCAACTTTGGCCCGTGGTCGTGGGGACGACCCTATAGTCGTCAGACATGACGGTGGCGAGCCAACCTAGTCCCGGGGCCGTGGGGACGACCCTATAGTCGTCGGACAAGTCGGCGGCGAGCCCACCTAGTCGGGGGGTCGTGGGGACGACCCTATAGTCGTCGGACAAGTCGGCGGCCGGCCAACCTAGTCCGGGGGTCGTGGGGACGACCCTATAGTCGTCGGACATGACGGTGGCGGGCCAGTCTAGTCCCGGGTCGTGGGGACGACCCTATAGTCGTCGGACATGTCGGCGGCTGGCCAACTTTGGCCCGTGGTCGTGGGGACGATCCTATAGTCGTCGGAAATGTCGGTGGCTGTCCAACTTTGGCCCGGGGGTCGTGGGGACGACCCTATAGTCGTCGGACATGTCGGCGGCGAGCCAACATTGACCCGGGGTCGTGGGGACGACTCTATAGTCGTCGGACATGTCGGTGGCGGGCCAGTCTAGTCCCGGGTCGTGGGGACGACCCTATAGTCGTCGGACATGTCGGCGGCTGGCCAACTTTGGCCCGTGGTCGTGGGGACGATCCTATAGTCGTCGGAAATGTCGGTGGCTGTCCAACTTTGGCCCGGGGGTCGTGGGGACGACCCTATAGTCGTCGGACATGTCGGCGGCGAGCCAACATTGACCCGGGGTCGTGGGGACGACTCTATAGTCGTCGGACATGTCGGTGGCGGGCCAGTCTAGTCCCGGGTCGTGGGGACGACCCTATAGTCGTCGGACATGTCGGCGGCTGGCCAACTTTGGCCCGTGGTCGTGGGGAGGACCCTATAGTCGTCGGAAATGACGGTGGCGGGCCAATCTAGTCCCGGGGTCGTGGGGAAGACCCTATAGTCGTCGGACATATCAGCGACTGGCCAACTTTGGCCCGGGGTCGTGGGGACGACCCTACAGTCGTCGGATATGTCGGCGGCTGGCCAACTTTGGCCCGTGGTCGTGGGGACGACCCTATAGTCGTCGGAAATGACGGTGGCGGGCCAATCTAGTCCCGGGGTCGTGGGGACGACCCTATAGTCGTCGGACAAGTCGGCGGCGGGCCAACCTAGTCCCGGGGTCGTGGGGATGACCCTATAGTCGTCGGACATGACGGTGGCGGGCCAGTCTAGTCCCGGGTCGTGGGGACGACCCTATAGTCGTCGGACATGTCGGCGGCTGGCCAACTTTGGCCCGGGGTCGTGGGGACGAATCTATAGTCGTCGGACATGACGGTGGCGGGCCAATCTAGTTCCGGGGTCGTGGGGACGACCCTATAGTCGTCGGACATGTCGGCGGCTGGACAACTTTGGCCCGTGGACGTGGGGACGACCCCATAGTCGTCGGACATGTCGGCGGCTGGCCAACTTTGGCCCGGGGTCGTGGGGACGAATCTATAGTCGTCGGACATGTCGGCGGCTGGCCAACTTTGGCCCGTGGCCGTGGGGACGACCTTATTGTCGTCGGACATGGCGGTGGCGGCCCAATCCAGTCCCGGGATCGTAGGGACGACCCTATAGTCGTCGGACAAGTCGGCGGCTGGCCATCTTTGGCCCGGGGTTGTGGGGACGAATCTATAGTCGTCGGACATGTCGGCGGCTGGCCAACTTTGGCCCGTGGCCGTGGGGACGACCTTATTGTCGTCGGACATGGCGGTGGCGGCCCAATCCAGTCCCGGGATCGTAGGGACGACCCTATAGTCGTCGGACAAGTCGGCGGCTGGCCATCTTTGGCCCGGGGTTGTGGGGACGAATCTATAGTCGTCGGACATGTCGGCGGCTGGCCAACTTTGGCCCGTGGCCGTGGGGACGACCCTATAGTCGTCGGACAAGTCGGCGGCTGCCCAATCTAGTCCCGGGATCGTAGGGACGACCCTATAGTCGTCGGACAAGTCGGCGGCTGGCCAAATTTGGCCCGTGGTCGTGAGGACGACCCTATTGTCGTCGGAAATGTCGGCGGCTGGCCAACTTTGGCCCGGGGTCGTGGGGACGACCCTATAGTCGTCGGACAAGTCGGGGGCGAGCCCACCTAGTCCGGGGGTCGTGGGGACGACCCTATAGTCGTCGGACAAGTCGGCGGCCGGCCAACCTAGTCCGGGGGTCGTGGGGACGACCCTTAAGTCGTCGGACATGACGGTGGCGGGCCAATCTAGTCCCGGGGTCGAGGGGACGACCCCATATTCGTTGGACATGACGGTGGCGGGCCAGTCTAGTCCCGGGTCGTGGGCACGACCCTATAGTCGTCGGAAATGTCGCCGGCTGGCCAACTTTGGCCCGTGGTCGTGGGGACGACCCTATAGTCGTCGGACATGACGGTGGCGGGCCAGTCTAGTCCCGGGTCGTGGGGACGACCCTATAGTCGTCGGACATGTCGGCGGCTGGCCAACTTTGGCCCGGCGTCGTGGGGAAGACCCTATAGTCGTCGGACAAGTCTGCGGCTGGCCAACTTTTGCCCGGGGTCGTGGGGACGACCCTATAGTGGTCGGACTAGTCGGCGGCTGGCCAACCTAGTCCCGGGTCCGTGGGGACGTCCCTATAGTCCTCGGACAAGTCGGCGGCTGGCCAACTTTGGCCCGGGGTTGTAGGGACAACCCTATAGTCGTCGGACAAGCCGGAGGCTGGCCAACTTTGGCCCGTGGTCGAGGGGACGACCCTATAGTCGTTGGACATGACGGTGGCGGGCCAATCTAGTCCCGGGGTCGTAGGGACGACCCTATAGTCGTCGGACATGTCGGCGATTGGCCAACATTGGCCCGGGGTCGTGGGGACAACCCTATAGTCGTCGGACATGACGGTGGCGGGCCAATCTAGTTCCGGGGTCGTGGGGACGACCCTATAGTCGTCGGACAAGTCGGCGGCTGGCCAAATTTGGCCCGTGGTCGTGAGGACGACCGTATTGTCGTCGGAAATGTCGGCGGCTGGCCAACTTTGGCCCGTGGTCGTGAAGACGACCCTATAGTCGTCGGACAAGACGGTGGCGGGCCAATCTAGTCCCGGGGTCGTGGGGACGACCCTATAGTCGTCGGACAAGTCGGCGGCTGCCCAATCTAGTCCCGGGATCGTAGGGACGACCCCATAGTCGTCGGACAAGTCGGCGGCTGGCCAACTTTGGCCCGGGGTCGTGGGGACGAATCTATAGTCGTCGGACATGTCGGCGGCTGGCCAACTTTGGCCCGTGGTCGTGAAGACGACCCTATAGTCGTCGGACATGTCGGCGGCTGGCCAACTTTGGCCCGGGGTCGTGGGGACGACCCTATAGTCGTCGGACATGAAGGTGGCGGACCAATCTAGTCCCGGGGTCGTGGGGACGACCCTACAGTCGTCGGACATTTCGGCGGCTTGCCAACTTTGGCCCGGGGTCGTGGGGACGACCCTATAGTCGTCGGACTTGACGGTGGCGGGCCAATCTAGTCCCAAGGTCCTGGGGACGACCCTATAGTCGTCGGACTTGACGGTGGCGGGCCAATCTAGTCTCGGGGTCGTGGGGACGACCCTACAGTCGTCGGACATTTCGGCGGCTTGCCAACTTTGGCACGGGGTCGTGGGGACGACCCTATAGTCGTCAGACATGACGGTGGCGAGCCAACCTAGTCCCGGGGTCGTGGGGACGACCCTATAGTCGTCGGACAAGTCGGCGGCGAGCCCACCTAGTCGGAGGGTCGTGGGGACGACCCTATAGTCGTCGGACAAGTCGGCGGCCGGCCAACCTAGTCGGGGGGTCGTGGGGACGACCCTATAGTCGTCGGACAAGTCGGCGGCCGGCCAACCTAGTCCGGGGGTCGTGGGGACGACCCTATAGTCGTCGGACATGACGGTGGCGGGCCAGTCTAGTCCCGGGTCGTGGGGACGACCCTATAGTCGTCGGACATGTCGGCGGCTGGCCAACTTTGGCCCGGCGTCGTGGGGAAGACCCTATAGTCGTCGGACAAGTCTGCGGCTGGCCAACTTTTGCCCGGGGTCGTGGGGACGACCCTATAGTGGTCGGACTAGTCGGCGGCTGGCCAACCTAGTCCCGGGTCCGTGGGGACGTCCCTATAGTCCTCGGACAAGTCGGCGGCTGGCCAACTTTGGCCCGGGGTTGTAGGGACAACCCTATAGTCGTCGGACAAGTCGGAGGCTGGCCAACTTTGGCCCCTGGTCGTGGGGACGACCCTATAGTCGTTGGACATGACGGTGGCGGGCCAATCTAGTCCCGGGGTCGTAGGGACGACCCTATAGTCGTCGGACATGTCGGCGATTGGCCAACATTGGCCCGGGGTCGTGGGGACGACCCTATAGTCGTCGGACATGACGGTGGCGGGCCAATCTAGTTCCGGGGTCGTGGGGACGACCCTATAGTCGTCGGACAAGTCGGCGGCTGGCCAAATTTGGCCCGTGGTCGTGAGGACGACCGTATTGTCGTCGGAAATGTCGGCGGCTGGCCAACTTTGGCCCGTGGTCGTGAAGACGACCCTATAGTCGTCGGACAAGACGGTGGCGGGCCAATCTAGTCCCGGGGTCGTGGGGACGACCCTATAGTCGTCGGACAAGTCGGCGGCTGGCCAAATTTGGCCCGTGGTCGTGAGGACGACCGTATTGTCGTCGGAAATGTCGGCGGCTGGCCAACTTTGGCCCGTGGTCGTGAAGACGACCCTATAGTCGTCGGAAATGACGGTGGCGGGCCAATCTAGTCCCGGGGTCGTGGGGACGACCCTATAGTCGTCGGACATATCAGCGACTGGCCAACTTTGGCCCGGGGTCGTGGGGACGACCCTACAGTCGTCGGATATGTCGGCGGCTGGCCAACTTTGGCCCGTGGTCGTGGGGACGACCCTATAGTCGTCGGAAATGACGGTGGCGGGCCAATCTAGTCCCGGGGTCGTGGGGACGACCCTATAGTCGTCGGACAAGTCGGCGGCGGGCCAACCTAGTCCCGGGGTCGTGGGGATGACCCTATAGTCGTCGGACATGACGGTGGCGGGCCAGTCTAGTCCCGGGTCGTGGGGACGACCCTATAGTCGTCGGACATGTCGGCGGCTGGCCAACTTTGGCCCGGGGTCGTGGGGACGAATCTATAGTCGTCGGACATGACGGTGGCGGGCCAATCTAGTTCCGGGGTCGTGGGGACGACCCTATAGTCGTCGGACATGTCGGCGGCTGGACAACTTTGGCCCGTGGACGTGGGGACGACCCCATAGTCGTCGGACATGTCGGCGGCTGGCCAACTTTGGCCCGGGGTCGTGGGGACGAATCTATAGTCGTCGGACATGTCGGCGGCTGGCCAACTTTGGCCCGTGGCCGTGGGGACGACCTTATTGTCGTCGGACATGGCGGTGGCGGCCCAATCCAGTCCCGGGATCGTAGGGACGACCCTATAGTCGTCGGACAAGTCGGCGGCTGGCCATCTTTGGCCCGGGGTTGTGGGGACGACCCTATAGTCGTCGGACAAGTCGGCGGCGGGCCAACCTAGTCCCGGGGTCGTGGGGACGACCCTATAGTCGTCAGACATGACGGTGGCGAGCCAACCTAGTCCCGGGGTCGTGGGGACGACCCTATAGTCGTCGGACAAGTCGGCGGCGAGCCCACCTAGTCGGGGGGTCGTGGGGACGACCCTATAGTCGTCGGAAATGTCGGTGGCTGTCCAACTTTGGCCCGGGGTCGTGGGGACGACCCTATAGTCGTCGGAAATGACGGTGGCGGGCCAATCTAGTCCCGGGATCGTGGGGACGACCCTATAGTCGTCGGACTTGACGGTGGCGGGCCAGTCTAGTCCCGGGTCGTGGGCACGACCCTATAGTCGTCGGAAATGACGCCGGCTGGCCAACTTTGGCCCGTGGTCGTGGGGACGACCCTATAGTCGTCAGACATGACGGTGGCGAGCCAACCTAGTCCCGGGGCCGTGGGGACGACCCTATAGTCGTCGGACAAGTCGGCGGCGAGCCCACCTAGTCGGGGGGTCGTGGGGACGACCCTATAGTCGTCGGACAAGTCGGCGGCCGGCCAACCTAGTCCGGGGGTCGTGGGGACGACCCTATAGTCGTCGGACATGACGGTGGCGGGCCAGTCTAGTCCCGGGTCGTGGGGACGACCCTATAGTCGTCGGACATGTCGGCGGCTGGCCAACTTTGGCCCGTGGTCGTGGGGACGATCCTATAGTCGTCGGAAATGTCGGTGGCTGTCCAACTTTGGCCCGGGGGTCGTGGGGACGACCCTATAGTCGTCGGACATGTCGGCGGCGAGCCAACATTGACCCGGGGTCGTGGGGACGACTCTATAGTCGTCGGACATGTCGGTGGCGGGCCAGTCTAGTCCCGGGTCGTGGGGACGACCCTATAGTCGTCGGACATGTCGGCGGCTGGCCAACTTTGGCCCGTGGTCGTGGGGACGATCCTATAGTCGTCGGAAATGTCGGTGGCTGTCCAACTTTGGCCCGGGGGTCGTGGGGACGACCCTATAGTCGTCGGACATGTCGGCGGCGAGCCAACATTGACCCGGGGTCGTGGGGACGACTCTATAGTCGTCGGACATGTCGGTGGCGGGCCAGTCTAGTCCCGGGTCGTGGGGACGACCCTATAGTCGTCGGACATGTCGGCGGCTGGCCAACTTTGGCCCGTGGTCGTGGGGAGGACCCTATACTCGTCGGACAAGTCGGCGGCGTACCAACCTAGTCCGGGGGTCGTGGGGACGACCCTATAGTCGTCGGAAATGTCGGTGGCTGTCCAACTTTGGCCCGGGGTCGTGGGGACGACCCTATAGTCGTCGGAAATGACGGTGGCGGGCCAATCTAGTCCCGGGATCGTGGGGACGACCCTATAGTCGTCGGACTTGACGGTGGCGGGCCAGTCTAGTCCCGGGTCGTGGGCACGACCCTATAGTCGTCGGAAATGACGCCGGCTGGCCAACTTTGGCCCGTGGTCGTGGGGACGACCCTATAGTCGTCAGACATGACGGTGGCGAGCCAACCTAGTCCCGGGGCCGTGGGGACGACCCTATAGTCGTCGGACAAGTCGGCGGCGAGCCCACCTAGTCGGGGGGTCGTGGGGACGACCCTATAGTCGTCGGACAAGTCGGCGGCCGGCCAACCTAGTCCGGGGGTCGTGGGGACGACCCTATAGTCGTCGGACATGACGGTGGCGGGCCAGTCTAGTCCCGGGTCGTGGGGACGACCCTATAGTCGTCGGACATGTCGGCGGCTGGCCAACTTTGGCCCGTGGTCGTGGGGACGATCCTATAGTCGTCGGAAATGTCGGTGGCTGTCCAACTTTGGCCCGGGGGTCGTGGGGACGACCCTATAGTCGTCGGACATGTCGGCGGCGAGCCAACATTGACCCGGGGTCGTGGGGACGACTCTATAGTCGTCGGACATGTCGGTGGCGGGCCAGTCTAGTCCCGGGTCGTGGGGACGACCCTATAGTCGTCGGACATGTCGGCGGCTGGCCAACTTTGGCCCGTGGTCGTGGGGAGGACCCTATACTCGTCGGACAAGTCGGCGGCGTACCAACCTAGTCCGGGGGTCGTGGGGACGACCCTATAGTCGTCGGATATGACGGTGGCGGGCCAGTCTAGTCCCGGGTCATGGGGACGACCCTATAGTCGTCGGACAAGTCGGCGGCTGGCCAACTTTGGCCCGTGGTCGTGGGGACGACCCTATAGTCGTCGGAAATGACGGTGGCGGGCCAATCTAGTCCCGGGGTCGTGGGGAAGACCCTATAGTCGTCGGACATATCAGCGACTGGCCAACTTTGGCCCGGGGTCGTGGGGACGACCCTACAGTCGTCGGATATGTCGGCGGCTGGCCAACTTTGGCCCGTGGTCGTGGGGACGACCCTATAGTCGTCGGAAATGACGGTGGCGGGCCAATCTAGTCCCGGGGTCGTGGGGACGACCCTATAGTCGTCGGACAAGTCGGCGGCGGGCCAACCTAGTCCCGGGGTCGTGGGGATGACCCTATAGTCGTCGGACATGACGGTGGCGGGCCAGTCTAGTCCCGGGTCGTGGGGACGACCCTATAGTCGTCGGACATGTCGGCGGCTGGCCAACTTTGGCCCGGGGTCGTGGGGACGAATCTATAGTCGTCGGACATGACGGTGGCGGGCCAATCTAGTTCCGGGGTCGTGGGGACGACCCTATAGTCGTCGGACATGTCGGCGGCTGGACAACTTTGGCCCGTGGACGTGGGGACGACCCCATAGTCGTCGGACATGTCGGCGGCTGGCCAACTTTGGCCCGGGGTCGTGGGGACGAATCTATAGTCGTCGGACATGTCGGCGGCTGGCCAACTTTGGCCCGTGGCCGTGGGGACGACCTTATTGTCGTCGGACATGGCGGTGGCGGCCCAATCCAGTCCCGGGATCGTAGGGACGACCCTATAGTCGTCGGACAAGTCGGCGGCTGGCCATCTTTGGCCCGGGGTTGTGGGGACGAATCTATAGTCGTCGGACATGTCGGCGGCTGGCCAACTTTGGCCCGTGGCCGTGGGGACGACCCTATAGTCGTCGGACAAGTCGGCGGCTGCCCAATCTAGTCCCGGGATCGTAGGGACGACCCTATAGTCGTCGGACAAGTCGGCGGCTGGCCAACGTTTACCTGGGGTCGTGGGGACGACCCTATAGTCGTCGGACAAGTCGGCGGCGAGCCAAGCTAGTCCGGGGGTCGTGGGGACGAGCCTATAGTCGTCGGACATGTCGGCGGCGAGCCAACTTTAGACCGTAGTCGTGGGGACGACCCTATAGTCGTCGGACAAGTCGGCTGCGGGCCAACCTAGTCCCGGGGCCGTGGGGACGACCCTATAGTCGTCGGACAAGTCGGCGGCTGGCCAAATTTGGCCCGTGGTCGTGAGGACGACCCTATTGTCGTCGGAAATGTCGGCGGCTGGCCAACTTTGGCCCGGGGTCGTGGGGACGACCCTATAGTCGTCGGACAAGTCGGGGGCGAGCCCACCTAGTCCGGGGGTCGTGGGGACGACCCTATAGTCGTCGGACAAGTCGGCGGCCGGCCAACCTAGTCCGGGGGTCGTGGGGACGACCCTTAAGTCGTCGGACATGACGGTGGCGGGCCAATCTAGTCCCGGGGTCGTGGGGACGACCCTATAGTCGTCGGACATGTCGGCGGCTGGGCAACTTTGGCCCGTGGACGTGGGGACGACCCCATAGTCGTCGGACATGTCGGCGGCTGGCCAACTTTGGCCCGGGGTCGTGGGGACGAATCTATAGTCGTCGGACATGTCGGCGGCTGGCCAACTTTGGCCCGTGGCCGTGGGGACGACCTTATTGTCGTCGGACTTGACGGTGGCGGGCCAATCTAGTCCCGGGGTCGTGGGGACGACCCTATAGTCGTCAGACATGACGGTGGCGAGCCAACCTAGTCCCGGGGTCGTGGGGACGACCCTATAGTCGTCGGACAAGTCGGCGGCGAGCCCACCTAGTCGGGGGGTCGTGGGGACGACCCTATAGTCGTCGGAAATGTCGGTGGCTGTCCAACTTTGGCCCGGGGTCGTGGGGACGACCCTATAGTCGTCGGAAATGACGGTGGCGGGCCAATCTAGTCCCGGGATCGTGGGGACGACCCTATAGTCGTCGGACTTGACGGTGGCGGGCCAGTCTAGTCCCGGGTCGTGGGCACGACCCTATAGTCGTCGGAAATGACGCCGGCTGGCCAACTTTGGCCCGTGGTCGTGGGGACGACCCTATAGTCGTCAGACATGACGGTGGCGAGCCAACCTAGTCCCGGGGCCGTGGGGACGACCCTATAGTCGTCGGACAAGTCGGCGGCGAGCCCACCTAGTCGGGGGGTCGTGGGGACGACCCTATAGTCGTCGGACAAGTCGGCGGCCGGCCAACCTAGTCCGGGGGTCGTGGGGACGACCCTATAGTCGTCGGACATGACGGTGGCGGGCCAGTCTAGTCCCGGGTCGTGGGGACGACCCTATAGTCGTCGGACATGTCGGCGGCTGGCCAACTTTGGCCCGTGGTCGTGGGGACGATCCTATAGTCGTCGGAAATGTCGGTGGCTGTCCAACTTTGGCCCGGGGGTCGTGGGGACGACCCTATAGTCGTCGGACATGTCGGCGGCGAGCCAACATTGACCCGGGGTCGTGGGGACGACTCTATAGTCGTCGGACATGTCGGTGGCGGGCCAGTCTAGTCCCGGGTCGTGGGGACGACCCTATAGTCGTCGGACATGTCGGCGGCTGGCCAACTTTGGCCCGTGGTCGTGGGGAGGACCCTATACTCGTCGGACAAGTCGGCGGCGTACCAACCTAGTCCGGGGGTCGTGGGGACGACCCTATAGTCGTCGGATATGACGGTGGCGGGCCAGTCTAGTCCCGGGTCATGGGGACGACCCTATAGTCGTCGGACAAGTCGGCGGCTGGCCAACTTTGGCCCGTGGTCGTGGGGACGACCCTATAGTCGTCGGAAATGACGGTGGCGGGCCAATCTAGTCCCGGGGTCGTGGGGAAGACCCTATAGTCGTCGGACATATCAGCGACTGGCCAACTTTGGCCCGGGGTCGTGGGGACGACCCTACAGTCGTCGGATATGTCGGCGGCTGGCCAACTTTGGCCCGTGGTCGTGGGGACGACCCTATAGTCGTCGGAAATGACGGTGGCGGGCCAATCTAGTCCCGGGGTCGTGGGGACGACCCTATAGTCGTCGGACAAGTCGGCGGCGGGCCAACCTAGTCCCGGGGTCGTGGGGATGACCCTATAGTCGTCGGACATGACGGTGGCGGGCCAGTCTAGTCCCGGGTCGTGGGGACGACCCTATAGTCGTCGGACATGTCGGCGGCTGGCCAACTTTGGCCCGGGGTCGTGGGGACGAATCTATAGTCGTCGGACATGACGGTGGCGGGCCAATCTAGTTCCGGGGTCGTGGGGACGACCCTATAGTCGTCGGACATGTCGGCGGCTGGACAACTTTGGCCCGTGGACGTGGGGACGACCCCATAGTCGTCGGACATGTCGGCGGCTGGCCAACTTTGGCCCGGGGTCGTGGGGACGAATCTATAGTCGTCGGACATGTCGGCGGCTGGCCAACTTTGGCCCGTGGCCGTGGGGACGACCTTATTGTCGTCGGACATGGCGGTGGCGGCCCAATCCAGTCCCGGGATCGTAGGGACGACCCTATAGTCGTCGGACAAGTCGGCGGCTGGCCATCTTTGGCCCGGGGTTGTGGGGACGAATCTATAGTCGTCGGACATGTCGGCGGCTGGCCAACTTTGGCCCGTGGCCGTGGGGACGACCTTATTGTCGTCGGACATGGCGGTGGCGGCCCAATCCAGTCCCGGGATCGTAGGGACGACCCTATAGTCGTCGGACAAGTCGGCGGCTGGCCATCTTTGGCCCGGGGTTGTGGGGACGAATCTATAGTCGTCGGACATGTCGGCGGCTGGCCAACTTTGGCCCGTGGCCGTGGGGACGACCCTATAGTCGTCGGACAAGTCGGCGGCTGCCCAATCTAGTCCCGGGATCGTAGGGACGACCCTATAGTCGTCGGACAAGTCGGCGGCTGGCCAAATTTGGCCCGTGGTCGTGAGGACGACCCTATTGTCGTCGGAAATGTCGGCGGCTGGCCAACTTTGGCCCGGGGTCGTGGGGACGACCCTATAGTCGTCGGACAAGTCGGGGGCGAGCCCACCTAGTCCGGGGGTCGTGGGGACGACCCTATAGTCGTCGGACAAGTCGGCGGCCGGCCAACCTAGTCCGGGGGTCGTGGGGACGACCCTTAAGTCGTCGGACATGACGGTGGCGGGCCAATCTAGTCCCGGGGTCGAGGGGACGACCCCATATTCGTTGGACATGACGGTGGCGGGCCAGTCTAGTCCCGGGTCGTGGGCACGACCCTATAGTCGTCGGAAATGTCGCCGGCTGGCCAACTTTGGCCCGTGGTCGTGGGGACGACCCTATAGTCGTCGGACATGACGGTGGCGGGCCAGTCTAGTCCCGGGTCGTGGGGACGACCCTATAGTCGTCGGACATGTCGGCGGCTGGCCAACTTTGGCCCGGCGTCGTGGGGAAGACCCTATAGTCGTCGGACAAGTCTGCGGCTGGCCAACTTTTGCCCGGGGTCGTGGGGACGACCCTATAGTGGTCGGACTAGTCGGCGGCTGGCCAACCTAGTCCCGGGTCCGTGGGGACGTCCCTATAGTCCTCGGACAAGTCGGCGGCTGGCCAACTTTGGCCCGGGGTTGTAGGGACAACCCTATAGTCGTCGGACAAGCCGGAGGCTGGCCAACTTTGGCCCGTGGTCGAGGGGACGACCCTATAGTCGTTGGACATGACGGTGGCGGGCCAATCTAGTCCCGGGGTCGTAGGGACGACCCTATAGTCGTCGGACATGTCGGCGATTGGCCAACATTGGCCCGGGGTCGTGGGGACAACCCTATAGTCGTCGGACATGACGGTGGCGGGCCAATCTAGTTCCGGGGTCGTGGGGACGACCCTATAGTCGTCGGACAAGTCGGCGGCTGGCCAAATTTGGCCCGTGGTCGTGAGGACGACCGTATTGTCGTCGGAAATGTCGGCGGCTGGCCAACTTTGGCCCGTGGTCGTGAAGACGACCCTATAGTCGTCGGACAAGACGGTGGCGGGCCAATCTAGTCCCGGGGTCGTGGGGACGACCCTATAGTCGTCGGACAAGTCGGCGGCTGCCCAATCTAGTCCCGGGATCGTAGGGACGACCCCATAGTCGTCGGACAAGTCGGCGGCTGGCCAACTTTGGCCCGGGGTCGTGGGGACGAATCTATAGTCGTCGGACATGTCGGCGGCTGGCCAACTTTGGCCCGTGGTCGTGAAGACGACCCTATAGTCGTCGGACATGTCGGCGGCTGGCCAACTTTGGCCCGGGGTCGTGGGGACGACCCTATAGTCGTCGGACATGAAGGTGGCGGACCAATCTAGTCCCGGGGTCGTGGGGACGACCCTACAGTCGTCGGACATTTCGGCGGCTTGCCAACTTTGGCCCGGGGTCGTGGGGACGACCCTATAGTCGTCGGACTTGACGGTGGCGGGCCAATCTAGTCCCAAGGTCCTGGGGACGACCCTATAGTCGTCGGACTTGACGGTGGCGGGCCAATCTAGTCTCGGGGTCGTGGGGACGACCCTACAGTCGTCGGACATTTCGGCGGCTTGCCGACTTTGGCACGGGGTCGTGGGGACGACCCTATAGTCGTCAGACATGACGGTGGCGAGCCAACCTAGTCCCGGGGTCGTGGGGACGACCCTATAGTCGTCGGACAAGTCGGCGGCGAGCCCACCTAGTCGGAGGGTCGTGGGGACGACCCTATAGTCGTCGGACAAGTCGGCGGCCGGCCAACCTAGTCGGGGGGTCGTGGGGACGACCCTATAGTCGTCGGACAAGTCGGCGGCCTGCCAACCTAGTCCGGGGGTCGTGGGGACGACCCTATAGTCGTCGGACATGACGGTGGCGGGCCAGTCTAGTCCCGGGTCGTGGGGACGACCCTATAGTCGTCGGACATGTCGGCGGCTGGCCAACTTTGGCCCGGCGTCGTGGGGAAGACCCTATAGTCGTCGGACAAGTCTGCGGCTGGCCAACTTTTGCCCGGGGTCGTGGGGACGACCCTATAGTGGTCGGACTAGTCGGCGGCTGGCCAACCTAGTCCCGGGTCCGTGGGGACGTCCCTATAGTCCTCGGACAAGTCGGCGGCTGGCCAACTTTGGCCCGGGGTTGTAGGGACAACCCTATAGTCGTCGGACAAGTCGGAGGCTGGCCAACTTTGGCCCCTGGTCGTGGGGACGACCCTATAGTCGTTGGACATGACGGTGGCGGGCCAATCTAGTCCCGGGGTCGTAGGGACGACCCTATAGTCGTCGGACATGTCGGCGATTGGCCAACATTGGCCCGGGGTCGTGGGGACGACCCTATAGTCGTCGGACATGACGGTGGCGGGCCAATCTAGTTCCGGGGTCGTGGGGACGACCCTATAGTCGTCGGACAAGTCGGCGGCTGGCCAAATTTGGCCCGTGGTCGTGAGGACGACCGTATTGTCGTCGGAAATGTCGGCGGCTGGCCAACTTTGGCCCGTGGTCGTGAAGACGACCCTATAGTCGTCGGACAAGACGGTGGCGGGCCAATCTAGTCCCGGGGTCGTGGGGACGACCCTATAGTCGTCGGACAAGTCGGCGGCTGGCCAAATTTGGCCCGTGGTCGTGAGGACGACCGTATTGTCGTCGGAAATGTCGGCGGCTGGCCAACTTTGGCCCGTGGTCGTGAAGACGACCCTATAGTCGTCGGAAATGACGGTGGCGGGCCAATCTAGTCCCGGGGTCGTGGGGACGACCCTATAGTCGTCGGACATATCAGCGACTGGCCAACTTTGGCCCGGGGTCGTGGGGACGACCCTACAGTCGTCGGATATGTCGGCGGCTGGCCAACTTTGGCCCGTGGTCGTGGGGACGACCCTATAGTCGTCGGAAATGACGGTGGCGGGCCAATCTAGTCCCGGGGTCGTGGGGACGACCCTATAGTCGTCGGACAAGTCGGCGGCGGGCCAACCTAGTCCCGGGGTCGTGGGGATGACCCTATAGTCGTCGGACATGACGGTGGCGGGCCAGTCTAGTCCCGGGTCGTGGGGACGACCCTATAGTCGTCGGACATGTCGGCGGCTGGCCAACTTTGGCCCGGGGTCGTGGGGACGAATCTATAGTCGTCGGACATGACGGTGGCGGGCCAATCTAGTTCCGGGGTCGTGGGGACGACCCTATAGTCGTCGGACATGTCGGCGGCTGGACAACTTTGGCCCGTGGACGTGGGGACGACCCCATAGTCGTCGGACATGTCGGCGGCTGGCCAACTTTGGCCCGGGGTCGTGGGGACGAATCTATAGTCGTCGGACATGTCGGCGGCTGGCCAACTTTGGCCCGTGGCCGTGGGGACGACCTTATTGTCGTCGGACATGGCGGTGGCGGCCCAATCCAGTCCCGGGATCGTAGGGACGACCCTATAGTCGTCGGACAAGTCGGCGGCTGGCCATCTTTGGCCCGGGGTTGTGGGGACGAATCTATAGTCGTCGGACATGTCGGCGGCTGGCCAACTTTGGCCCGTGGCCGTGGGGACGACCCTATAGTCGTCGGACAAGTCGGCGGCTGCCCAATCTAGTCCCGGGATCGTAGGGACGACCCTATAGTCGTCGGACAAGTCGGCGGCTGGCCAACGTTTACCTGGGGTCGTGGGGACGACCCTATAGTCGTCGGACAAGTCGGCGGCGAGCCAAGCTAGTCCGGGGGTCGTGGGGACGAGCCTATAGTCGTCGGACATGTCGGCGGCGAGCCAACTTTAGACCGTAGTCGTGGGGACGACCCTATAGTCGTCGGACAAGTCGGCTGCGGGCCAACCTAGTCCCGGGGCCGTGGGGACGACCCTATAGTCGTCGGACAAGTCGGCGGCTGGCCAAATTTGGCCCGTGGTCGTGAGGACGACCGTATTGTCGTCGGAAATGTCGGCGGCTGGCCAACTTTGGCCCGTGGTCGTGAAGACGACCCTATAGTCGTCGGACAAGACGGTGGCGGGCCAATCTAGTCCCGGGGTCGTGGGGACGACCCTATAGTCGTCGGACAAGTCGGCGGCTGCCCAATCTAGTCCCGGGATCGTAGGGACGACCCCATAGTCGTCGGACAAGTCGGCGGCTGGCCAACTTTGGCCCGGGGTCGTGGGGACGAATCTATAGTCGTCGGACATGTCGGCGGCTGGCCAACTTTGGCCCGTGGTCGTGAAGACGACCCTATAGTCGTCGGACATGTCGGCGGCTGGCCAACTTTGGCCCGGGGTCGTGGGGACGACCCTATAGTCGTCGGACATGAAGGTGGCGGACCAATCTAGTCCCGGGGTCGTGGGGACGACCCTACAGTCGTCGGACATTTCGGCGGCTTGCCAACTTTGGCCCGGGGTCGTGGGGACGACCCTATAGTCGTCGGACTTGACGGTGGCGGGCCAATCTAGTCCCAAGGTCCTGGGGACGACCCTATAGTCGTCGGACTTGACGGTGGCGGGCCAATCTAGTCTCGGGGTCGTGGGGACGACCCTACAGTCGTCGGACATTTCGGCGGCTTGCCAACTTTGGCACGGGGTCGTGGGGACGACCCTATAGTCGTCAGACATGACGGTGGCGAGCCAACCTAGTCCCGGGGTCGTGGGGACGACCCTATAGTCGTCGGACAAGTCGGCGGCGAGCCCACCTAGTCGGAGGGTCGTGGGGACGACCCTATAGTCGTCGGACAAGTCGGCGGCCGGCCAACCTAGTCGGGGGGGCGTGGGGACGACCCTATAGTCGTCGGACAAGTCGGCGGCCGGCCAACCTAGTCCGGGGGTCGTGGGGACGACCCTATAGTCGTCGGACATGACGGTGGCGGGCCAGTCTAGTCCCGGGTCGTAGGGACGACCCTATAGTCGTCGGACATGTCGGCGGCTGGCCAATTTTGGCCCGTGGTCGTGGGGACGACCCTATAGTCGTCGGAAATGACGGTGGCGGGCCAATCTAGTCCCGGGGTCGTGGGGACGACCCTATAGTCGTCGGACATATCAGCGGCTGGCCAACTTTGGCTCGTGGTCGTGGGGACGACCCTATAGTCGTCGGACATGTCGGCGGCTGGCCAACTTTGGCCCGTGGTCGTGGGGACGACCCTATAGTCGTCGGAAATGACGGTGGCGGGCCAATCTAGTCCCGGGGTCGTGGGGACGACCCTACAGTCGTCGGATATGTCGGCGGCTGGCCAACTTTGGCTCGTGGTCGTGGGGACGACCCTATAGTCGTCGGAAATGACGGTGGCGGGCCAATCTAGTCCCGGGGTCGTGGGGACGACCCTATAGTCGCCGGACAAGTCGGCGGCGGGCCAACCTAGTCCCGGGGTCGTGGGGATGACCCTATAGTCGTCGGACATGACGGTGGCGGGCCAGTCTAGTCCCGGGTCGTGGGGACGACCCTATAGTCGTCGGACATGTCGCCGGCTGGCCAACTTTGGCCCGTGGTCGTGGGGACGACCCTATAGTCGTCGGACAGAACGGTGGCGGGCCAATCTAGTCCCGGGGTCGTGGGGACGACCCTATAGTCGTCGGACAAGTCGGGGGCGGGCCTACCTAGTCCCGGGGTCGTGGGGACGACCCTATAGTCGTCGGATAAGTCGGCAGCTTGCCAACTTTGGCCCGGGGTCGTGGGAACGACCCTATAGTCGTCGGACAAGTCGGGGGCGAGCCCACCTAGTCCGGGGGTCGTGGGGACGACCCTATAGTCGTCGGACAAGTCGGCGGCCGGCCAACCTAGTCCGGGGGTCGTGGGGACGACCCTATAGTCGTCGGACATGACGGTGGCGGGCCAATCTAGTCCCGGGGTCGTGGGGACGACCCCATAGTCGTAGGACATGACGGTGGCGGGCCAGTCTAGTCCCGGGTCGTGGGCACGACCCTATAGTCGTCGGAAATGTCGCCGGCTGGCCAACTTTGGCCCGTGGTCGTGGGGACGACCCTATAGTCGTCGGACAAGTCGTCGGCTGTCCAGCTTTGGCCCGGGGTCGTGGGGACGACCCTATAGTCGTCGGACAAGTCGGCGGCTGTCCAGCTTTGGCGCGGGGTCGTGGGGACGACCCTATAGTCGTCGGACTTGACGGTGGCGGGCCAATCTAGTCCCGGGGTCGTGGGGACGACCCTATAGTCGTCGGACTTGACGGTGGCGGGCCAATCTAGTCCCGGGGTCGTGGGGACGACCCTATAGTCGTCGGACTTGACGGTGGCGGGCCAATCTAGTCCCGGGGTCGTGGGGACGATCCTATAGTCGTCGGACAAGACGGTGGGGGCCAATCTAGTCCCGGCGTCGTGGGGACGACCCTATAGTCGTCGGACAAGTCGGCGGCTGGCCAACTTTTGCCCGGGGTCGTGGGGACGACCCTATAGTGGTCGGACTAGTCGGCGGCTGGCCAACCTAGTCCCGGGTCCGTGGGGACGACCCTATAGTCCTCGGACAAGTCGGCGGCTGGCCAACTTTGGCCCGGGGTTGTAGGGACAACCCTATAGTCGTCGGACAAGTCGGAGGCTGGCCAACTTTGGCCCGTGGTCGTGGGGACGACCCTATAGTCGTTGGACATGACGGTGGCGGGCCAATCTAGTCCCGGGGTCGTAGGGACGACCCTATAGTCGTCGGACATGTCGGCGATTGGCCAACATTGGCCCGGGGTCGTGGGGACGACCCTATAGTCGTCGGACATGACGGTGGCGGGCCAATCTAGTTCCGGGGTCGTGGGGACGACCCTATAGTCGTCGGACATTTCGGCGGCATGCCACCTTTGGCCCGGGGTCGTGGGGACGACCCTATAGTCGTCGGACATGACGGTGGCGGGCCAATCTAGTTCCGAGGTCGTGGGGACGACCCTATAGTCGTCGGACATGTCGGCGGCTGGACAACTTTGGCCCGTGGACGTGGGGACGACCCCATAGTCGTCGGAAATGTCGGCGGCTGGCCAACTTTGGCCCGTGGTCGTGAAGACGACCCTATAGTCGTCGGACATGTCGGCGGCTGGCCAACTTTGGCCCGGGGTCGTGGGGACGACCCTATAGTCTTCGGACATGAAGGTGGCGGACCAATCTCGTCCCGGGGTCGTGGGGACGACCCTACAGTCGTCGGACATTTCGGCGGCTTGCCAACTTTGGCCCGGGGTCGTGGGGACGACCCTATAGTCGTCGGACTTGACGGTGGCGGGCCAATCTAGTCCCAAGGTCCTGGGGACGACCCTATAGTCGTCGGACTTGACGGTGGCGGGCCAATCTAGTCTCGGGGTCGTGGGGACGACCCTACAGTCGTCGGACATTTCGGCGGCTTGCCAACTTTGGCACGGGGTCGTGGGGACGACCCTATAGTCGTCAGACATGACGGTGGCGAGCCAACCTAGTCCCGGGGTCGTGGGGACGACCCTATAGTCGTCGGACAAGTCGGGGGCGAGCCCACCTAGTCGGGGGGTCGTGGGGACGACCCTATAGTCGTCGGACAAGTCGGCGGCCGGCCAACCTAGTCGGGGGGTCGTGGGGACGACCCTATAGTCGTCGGACAAGTCGGCGGCCGGCCAACCTAGTCCGGGGGTCGTGGGGACGACCCTATAGTCGTCGGACATGACGGTGGCGGGCCAGTCTAGTCCCGGGTCGTAGGGACGACCCTATAGTCGTCGGACATGTCGGCGGCTGGCCAACTTTGGCCCGTGGTCGTGGGGACGACCCTATAGTCGTCGGAAATGACGGTGGCGGGCCAATCTAGTCCCGGGGTCGTGGGGACGACCCTATAGTCGTCGGACATATCAGCGGCTGGCCAACTTTGGCTCGTGGTCGTGGGGACGACCCTATAGTCGTCGGACATGTCGGCGGCTGGCCAACTTTGGCCCGTGGTCGTGGGGACGACCCTATAGTCGTCGGAAATGACGGTGGCGGGCCAATCTAGCCCCGGGGTCGTGGGGACGACCCTACAGTCGTCGGATATGTCGGCGGCTGGCCAACTTTGGCTCGTGGTCGTGGGGACGACCCTATAGTCGTCGGAAATGACGGTGGCGGGCCAATCTAGTCCCGGGGTCGTGGGGACGACCCTATAGTCGCCGGACAAGTCGGCGGCGGGCCAACCTAGTCCCGGGGTCGAGGGGATGACCCTATAGTCGTCGGACAAGTCGGGGGCGAGCCCACCTAGTCCGGGGGTCGTGGGGACGACCCTATAGTCGTCGGACAAGTCGGCGGCCGGCCAACCTAGTCCGGGGGTCGTGGGGACGACCCTTAAGTCGTCGGACATGACGGTGGCGGGCCAATCTAGTCCCGGGGTCGTGGGGACGACACCATAGTCGTTGGACATGACGGTGGCGGGCCAGTCTAGTCCCGGGTCGTGGGCACGACCCTATAGTCGTCGGAAATGTCGCCGGCTGGCCAACTTTGGCCCGTGGTCGTGGGGACGACCCTATAGTCGTCGGACAAGTCGTCGGCTGTCCAGCTTTGGCCCGGGGTCGTGGGGACGACCCTATAGTCGTCGGACAAGTCGGCGGCTGTCCAGCTTTGGCCCGGGGTCGTGGGGACGACCCTATAGTCGTCGGACTTTACGGTGGCGGGCCAATCTAGTCCCGGGGTCGTGGGGACGACCCTATAGTCGTCGGACTTGACGGTGGCGGGCCAATCTAGTCCCGGGGTCGTGGGGACGACCCTATAGTCGTCGGACAAGACGGTGGGGGCCAATCTAGTCCCGGCGTCGTGGGGACGACCCTATAGTCGTCGGACATGTCGGCGGCTGGCCAACTTTGGCCCGTGGTCGTGGAGACGATCCTATAGTCGTCGGACTTGACGGTGGCGGGCCAATCTAGTCCCGGGGTTGTGGGGACGACCCTATAGTCGTCGGACATTTCGGCGGCTTGCCAACTTTGGCCCGGGGTCGTGGGGACGACCCTATAGTTGTCGGACACGTCGGCGGCGGGTCTACCTAGTCCCGGGGTCGTGGGGACGACCCTATAGTCGTCGGACATGTCGGCGGCTGGCCAACTTTGGCCCGTGGTCGTGGGGACGACCCTATAGTCGTCAGACATGACGGTGGCGAGCCAACCTAGTCCCGGGGTCGTGGGGACGACCCTATAGTCGTCGGACAAGTCGGCGGCGAGCCCACCTAGTCGGGTGGTCGTGGGGACGACCCTATAGTCGTCGGACAAGTCGGCGGCCGGCCAACCTAGTCCGGGGGTCGTGGGGACGACCCTATAGTCGTCGGACATGACGGTGGCGGGCCAGTCTAGTCCCGGGTCGTGGGGACGACCCTATAGTCGTCGGACAAGACGGCGGCTGGACATCTTTGGCCCGGGGTCGTGGGGACGACCCTATAGTCGTCGGACATGTTGGCGGCTTGTCAGCCTAGTCCCGGGGTCGTGGGTACGACCCTATAGTCGTCGGACAAGTCGGCGGCTGGCCAACCTAGACCCGGGGTCGTGGGGACGACCCTATTGTCGTCGGACATGACGGTGGCGGGCCAATCTAGTCCCGGGGTCGTGGGGACGACCCTATAGTCGTCGAACAATTCGGCGGCGGGCCAAGCTTTTCCCGGGGTCGTGGGGACGACCCTATAATCGTCGGACATGACGGTGGCGGGCCAATCTAGTCCCGGGGTCGTGGGACGACCCTATAGTCGTCGGAAATGTCGGCGGCTGGCCAACTTTGGCCCGGGGTCGTGGGGACGACTCTATAGTAGTCGGAAATGTCGGCGGCTGGCCAACCTGGACTCGGGGTCGTGGGGACGACCCTATAGTCGTCGGACAAGACGGCGGCTGGGCATCTTTGGCCCGGGGTCGTGGGGACGACCCTATAGTCGTCGGACATGTCGGCGGCTGGCCAACTTTGGCCCGTGGTTGTGGGGACGACCCTATAGTCGTCGGACATGTCGGCGGCTGGTCAACTTTGGCCCGTGGTCGTGGGGACGACCCTATAGTCGTCGGACAAGACGGTGGCGGACCAATCTAGTCCCGGGGTCGTGGGGACGACCCTATAGTCGTCGGACATGTCGGCGGCTGGCCAACTTTGGCCCGTGGTCGTGGGGACGATCCAATAGTCGTCGGACATGTCGGCGGCTGGCCAACTTTGGCCCGTGGTTGTGGGAACGACCCTATAGTCGGTGGACATGACGCTGGCGGTCCAATCTAGTCCCGTGGTCGTGGGGACGACCCTATAGTCGTCGGACAAGACGGTGGCGGACCAATCTAGTCCCGGGGTCGTGGGGACGATCCTATAGTCGTCGGACAAGTCGGCGGCTGGCGAACCTAGACCCGGGGTCGTGGGGACGACCCTATTGTCGTCGGACATGACGGTGGCGGGCCAATCTAGTCCCGGGGTCGTGGGGACGACCCTATAGTCGTCGAACAATTCGGCGGCGGGCCAAGCTTGTCCCGGGGTCGTGGGGACGACCCTATAATCGTCGGACATGACGGTGGCGGGCCAATCTAGTCCCGGGGTCGTGGGGACGACCCTATAGTCGTCGGACATGTCGGCGGCTGGCCAACTTTGGCCCGGTGTCGTGGGGACGACTCTATAGTCGTCGGACATTTCGGCGGCTTGCCAACTTTGGCCCGGGGTCGTGGGGACGACCCTATAGTTGTCGGACACGTCGGCGGCGGGTCTACCTAGTCCCGGGGTCGTGGGGACGACCCTATAGTCGTCGGACAAGTCGGCAGCTTGCCAACTTTGGCCCGGGGTTGTGGGGACGACTCTATAGTCGTCGGACATTTCGGCGGCTGGCCAACATTGGCCCGGGGTCGTGGGGACGGCCCAATAGTCGTTGAACATATCGGCGGCTGGCCACCTTTGACCCGGGGTCGTGGGGACGAGCCTATAGTCGTCGGACAAGTCGGCGGCGAGCCAACCTAGTCCCGCGGTCGTAGGGACGACCCTATAGTCGTCGGATAAGACGGCGGCTGGACATCATTGGCCCGCGGTCGTGGGGACGACCCTATAGTCGTCGGACATTTCGGCGGCTTGCTAACTTTGGCCCGGGGTCGTGGGGACGACCCTATAGTCGTCGGACATGTCGGCGGCTGGCTAACTTTGGCCCGTGGTCGTGGGGACGACCCAATAGTCGTTGGACATGTCGGCGGCTGGCCAACTTTGGGCCGTGGTCGTGGAGACGATCCTATAGTCGTCGAACTTGACGGTGGCGGGCCAATCTAGTCCCGGGGTTGTGGGGACGACCCAATAGTCGTTGGACATATCGGCGGCTGGCCAACTTTGGCCCATGGTCGTGGGGACGACCCTATAGTCGTTGGACATGACGGTGGCGGGCCAATCTAGTCCTGGGGTCGTGGGTACGACCCTATAGTCGTCGAACAAGACGGCGGCTGGACATCCTTGGCTCGCGGTCGTGGGGACGACCCTATAGTCGTCGGACATTTCGGCGGCTTGTCAACCTAGTCCCGGGGTCGTGGGGACGACCCTATAGTCGTCGGACATTTCGGCGGCTTGCCAACTTTGGCCCGGGGTCGTGGGGACGACCCTATAGTTGTCGGACACGTCGGCGGCGGGTCTACCTAGTCCCGGGGTCGTGGGGACGACCCTATAGTCGTCGGACATGTCGGCGGCGAGCCAACCTAGTCCCGGGGTCGTGGGGACGACCCTATTGTGGTCCGACAAGTCGGCGGCGAGCCAACCTAGTCCCGGTGTCGTGGGAACGACCCTATAGTCGTCGGACAAGACGGTGGCGGGCCAATCTAGTCCCGGGGTCGTGGGGACGACCCTATAGTCGTCGGACAAGTCGGCGGCGAGCCAACCTATTCCGGGGGTCGTGGGGACGAACCTATAGTCGTCGGACATATCGGCGGCTGGCCAACTTTGGCCCGTGGTTGTGGGGACGACCCTATAGTCGTTGGACATGACGGTGGCGGGCCAATCTAGTCTCGGGGTCGTTGGGACGACCCTATAGTCGTCGGACATGCCGGCGGCTGGCCAACTTTGGCCCGTGGTCGTGGGGACGACCCTATAGTTGTCGGACACGTCGGCGGCGGGTCTACCTAGTCCCGGGGTCGTGGGCACGACCCTATAGTCGTCGGACAATTCGGCAGCTTGCCAACTTTGGCCCGGGGTCGTGGGGACGACCCTATAGTTGTCGGACACGGCGGCGGCGGGTCTACCTAGTCCCGGAGTCGTGGGGACGACCCTATAGTCGTCGGACAAGTCGGCAGCTTGCCAACTTTGGCCCGGGGTTGTGGGGACGACTCTATAGTCGTCGGACATTTCGGCGGCTGGCCAGCATTGGCCCGGGGTCGTGGGGACGGCCCAATAGTCGTTGAACATGTCGGCGGCGGGCCATCCTAGCCCCGGGGTCGTGGGGACGACCCTATTGTCGTCGGACATGACGGTGGCGGGCCAATCTAGTCCTGGGGTCGTGGGGACGACCCCATAGTCGTCGAACAAGTCGGCGGCTGGCCAACATTAGACCGGGGTCGTGGGGACGACCCAATAGTCGTTGAACATGTCGGCGGCGGGCCATCCTAGCCCCGGGGTCGTGGGGACGACCCTATTGTCGTCGGACATGACGGTGGCGGGCCAATCTAGTCCTGGGGTCGTGGGGACGACCCCATAGTCGTCGGACAAGTCGGCGGCTGGCCAACTTTGGCCCGTGGTCGTGGGGACGACCCTATAGTCGTCGGACAAGTCAGCGGCTGGTCAACTTTGGCCCGTGGTCGTGGGGACGGCCCAATAGTCGTTGAACATGTCGGCGGCTGGCCAACATTGGCCCGGGGTCGTGGGGACGACCCTATAGTCGTCAGACATGTTGGCGGCTGGCCAACTTTGGCCCGTGGTCGTGGGGACGGCCCAATAGTCGTCGGACATGTCGGCGGCTGGCCAACCTAGTCCCGAGGTCGTCGGACTTGACGGTGGCGGGCCAATCTAGTCCCGGGGTCGTGGGGACGACCCTATAGTCGTCGGACAAGACGGTGGCTGGACATCTTTGGCCCGGGGTCGTGGGGACGACCCTATAGTCGTCGGACATGTCGGCGGCTGACCAACTTTGGCCCGGTGTCGTGGGGACGACTCTATAGTCGTCGGACATGTCGGCTGCTGGCCACCCTTGTCCCGGGGTCGTGGGGACGACCCTACAGTCGTCGGACATTTCGGCGGCTCGCAAACTTTGGCCCGGGGTCGTGGGGACGACCCAATAGTCGTCGGACTTGACGGTGGCGGGCCAATCTAGTCCCGGGGTCTTGGGGACGACCCTACAGTCGTCGGACATTTCGGCGGCTTGCCAACTTGGCCCGGGGTGGTGGGGACGACCCTATAGTCGTCGGACATGTCGGCGGCGAGCCAACCTAGTCCCGGGGTCGTGGGGACGACCCTATAGTGGTCCGACAAGTCGGCGGCGAGCCAACCTAGTCCCGGTGTCGTGGGAACGACCCTATAGTCGTCGGACATGTCGGCGGCGAGCCAACCTAGTCCCGGGGTCGTGGGGACGACCCTATAGTGGTCCGACATGTCGGCGGCGAGCCAACCTAGTCCCGGTGTCGTGGGAACGACCCTATAGTCGTCGGACATGTCGGTGGCTGGACATCTTTGGCCCGGGGTCGTGGGAACGACCCTATAGTCGTCGGACATGTCGGTGGCTGGACATCTTTGGCCCGGGGTCGTGGGGACAACCCTATAGTCGTCGGACATGTCGGCGGCTGACCAACTTTGGCCCGGTGTCGTGGGGACGACTCTATAGTCGTCGGACATGTCGGCTGCTGGCCACCCTTGTCCCGGGGTCGTGGGGACGACCCTACAGTCGTCGGACATTTCGGCGGCTCGCCAACTTTGGCCCGGGGTCGTGGGGACGACCCAATAGTCGTCGGACTTGACGGTGGCGGGCCAATCTAGTCCCGGGGTCTTGGGGACGACCCTATAGTGGTCCGACAAGTCGGCGGCGAGCCAACCTAGTCCCGGTGTCGTGGGAACGACCCTACAGTCGTCGGACATTTCGGCGGCTTGCCAACTTGGCCCGGGGTGGTGGGGACGACCCTATAGTCGTCAGACATGTCGGCGATTGGCCAACTTTGGCCCGTGGTCGTGGGGACGGCCCAATAGTCGTCGGACATGTCGGCGGCTGGCCAACCTAGTCCCGAGGTCGTCGGACTTGACGGTGGCGGGCCAATCTAGTCCCGGGGTCGTGGGGCCGACCCTATAGTCGTCGGACAAGACGGTGGCTGGACATCTTTGGCCCGGGGTCGTGGGGACGACCCTATAGTCGTCGGACATGTCGGCGGCTGACCAACTTTGGCCCGGTGTCGTGGGGACGACTCTATAGTCGTCGGACATGTCGGCTGCTGGCCACCCTTGTCCCGGGGTCGTGGGGACGACCCTACAGTCGTCGGACATGTCGGCAGCTGGCCAACATAGTCCCGGTGTCGTGGGAACGACCCTATAGTCGTCGGATATGTCGGCGGCGAGCCAACCTAGTCCCGGTGTCGTGGGGACGACCCTATAGTGGTCGGACATGTCGGCGGCTGGCCAACGTAGGCCCGCTGTCGTGGGGACGACCCTATAGTCGTCGGACAAGACGGTGGCGGGCCAATCTAGTCCCGGGGTCGTGGGGACGACCCTATAGTCGTCGGACAAGTCGGCGGCGAGCCAACCTACTCCGGGGGTCGTGGGGACGAACCTATAGTCGTCGGACATGTCGGCGGCGAGCCAACCTAGTCCCAGGGTCGTGGGGACGACCCTATAGTGCTCGGACATGTCGGCGGCGGGCCAATCTAGTCCCGGGGTCGTGGGGACGACCCTATAGTCGTCGGACAAGACGGTGGCGGGCCAATCTAGTCCCGGGGTCGTGGGGACGACCCTATAGTCGTCGGACAAGACGGTGGCGGGCCAATCTAGTCCCGGGGTCGTGGGGACGACCCTATAGTCGTCGGACAAGTCGGCGGCGAGCCAACCTACTCCGGGGGTCGTGGGGACGAACCTATAGTCGTCGGACATGTCGGCGGCTGGCCAACCTAGTCCCGAGGTCGTGGGGGCGACCCTATAGTCGTCGGACATGACGGTGGCGGGCCAATCTAGTCCCGGGGTCGTGGGGACGACCCTATAATCGTTGGACATGACGGTGGCGGGCCAATCTAGTCCCGGGGTCGTGGGGACGACCCTACAGTCGTCGGACATTTCGGCGGCTTGCCAACTTTGGCCCGGCGTCGTGGGACGACCCTATAGTCGTCGGACTTGACGGAAGCGGGCCAATCTAGTCTCGCGATCGTGGGGACGACCCTATAATCGTCGGACATGACGGTGGCGGGCCAATCTAGTCCCGGGGTCGTGGGGACGACCCTATAGTCGTCGGACATGTCGGCGGCTGGCCAACTTTGGCCCGGTGTCGTGGGGACGACTCTATATTCGTCGGAAATGTCGGCGGCTGGCCAACCTGGACCCGGGGTCGTGGGGACGACCCTATTGTCGTCGGACATGACGGTGGCGGGCCAATCTAGTCTCGCGATCGTGGGGACGACGCTATAATCGTCGGACATGACGGTGGCGGGCCAATCTAGTCCCGGGGTCGTGGGGACGACCCTATAGTCGTCGGACATGTCGGCGGCTGGCCAACTTTGGCCCGGTGTCGTGGGGACGACTCTATATTCGTCGGAAATGTCGGCGGCTGGCCAACCTGGACCCGGGGTCGTGGGGACGACCCTATAGTCGTCGGACTTGACGGTGGCGGGCCAATCTAGTCCCGGGGTCGTGGGGACGACCCTATAGTCGTCGGACATGTCGGCGGCTGGCCAACTTTGGCCCGGTGTCGTGGGGACGACTCTATATTCGTCGGAAATGTCGGCGGCTGGCCAACCTGGACCCGGGGTCGTGGGGACGACCCTATAGTCGTCGGACTTGACGGTGGCGGGCCAATCTAGTCCCGGGGTCGTGGGGACGACCCTACAGTCGTCGGACATTTCGGCGGCTTGCCAACTTTGGCCCGGCGTCGTGGGACGACCCTATAGTCGTCGGAAATGTCGGCGGCTGGCCAACCTGGACCCGGGGTGGTGGGGACGACCCTATAGTCGTCGGACTTGACGGTGGCGGGCCAATCTAGTCCCGGGGTCGTGGGGACGACCCTACAGTCGTCGGACATTTCGGCGGCTTGCCAACTTTGGCCCGGCGTCGTGGGACGACCCTATAGTCGTCGGACTTGACGGAAGCGGGCCAATCTAGTCCCGAGGTCGTGGGGACGACCCTATAGTCTTCGGACATGACGGTAGCGGGCCAATCTAGACCCGAGGGCGTGGGGACGACCCTATAGTAGTCGGACATGTCGGCGGCTGTCCAACTTTGGCGCGGTGTCGTGGGGACGACTCTATAGTCGTCGGACATGTCGGCAGCTGGGCAACCTAGACCCGGGGTCGTGGGGACGACCCTATTGTCGTCGGACATGACGGTGGCGGGCCAATCTAGTCCTGGGGTCGTGGGGACGACCCTATAGTCGTCGGACAAGTCGGCGGCGGGCCAAGCTTGTCCCGGGGTCGTGGGGACGACCCTATATTCGTCGGACATGACGGTGGCGGGCCAATCTAGTCCCGGGGTCGTGGGGACGACCGTATAATCGTTGGACATGACGGTGGCGGGCCAATCTAGTCCCGGGGTCGTAGGGACGACCCTATAGTCGTCGGACATGTTGGCGATTGGCCAACATTGGCCCGGGGTCGTCGGGACGACCCTATAGTCGTCGGACATGTCGGCGGCTGGTCAACCTAGTCCCGGGGTCGTGGGGACGACCCTATAGTCGTCGGACATTTCGGCGGCTTGCCAACTTTGGCCCGGGGTCGTGGGGACGACCCTATAGTCGTCGGACATGTCGGCAGCTGGCCAACTTTGGCCCGTGGTCGTGGGGACGATCCAATAGTCGTCGGACATGTCGGCGGCTGGCCAACTTTGGCGCGTGGGCGTGGGGACGATCCGATTGTCGTCGGACATGTCGGCGGCTGGCCAACCTAGACCCGGGGTCGTGGGGACGACCCTATTGTCGTCGGACATGGCGGTGGCGGCCCAATCTAGTCCCGTGGTCGTGGGGACGACCCTATAGTTGTCGGACACGTCGGCGGCGGGTCTACCTAGTCCCGGAGTCGTGGGGACGACCCTATAGTCGTCGGACAAGTCGGCACCTTGCCAACTTTGGCCCGGGGTTGTGGAGACGACTCTATAGTCGTCGGACATTTCGGCGGCTGGCCAGCATTGGCCCGGGGTCGTGGGGACGGCCCAATAGTCGTTGAACATGTCGGCGGCGGGCCATCCTAGCCCCGGGGTCGTGGGGACGACCCTATTGTCGTCGGACATGACGGTGGCGGGCCAATCTAGTCCTGGGGTCGTGGGGACGACCCCATAGTCGTCGGACAAGTCGGCGGCTGGCCAACTTTGGCCCGTGGACGTGGGGACGACCCTATAGTCGTCGGACAAGTCAGCGGCTGGTCAACTTTGGCCCGTGGTCGTGGGGACGGCCCAATAGTCGTTGAACATGTCGGCGGCTGGCCAACATTGGCCCGGGGTCGTGGGGACGACCCTATAGTCGTCAGACATGTCGGCGGCTGGCCAACTTTGGCCCGTGGTCGTGGGGACGGCCCAATAGTCGTCGGACATGTCGGCGGCTGGCCAACCTAGTCCCGAGGTCGTCGGACTTGACGGTGGCGGGCCAATCTAGTCCCGGGGTCGTGGGGACGACCCTATAGTCGTCGGACAAGACGGTGGCTGGACATCTTTGGCCCGGGGTCGTGGGGACGACCCTATAGTCGTCGGACATGTCGGCGGCTGACCAACTTTGGCCCGGTGTCGTGGGGACGACTCTATAGTCGTCGGACATGTCGGCTGCTGGCCACCCTTGTCCCGGGGTCGTGGGGACGACCCTACAGTCGTCGGACATTTCGGCGGCTCGCAAACTTTGGCCCGGGGTCGTGGGGACGACCCAATAGTCGTCGGACTTGACGGTGGCGGGCCAATCTAGTCCCGGGGTCGTGGGGACGACCCTATAGTGGTCCGACAAGTCGGCGGCGAGCCAACCTAGTCCCGGTGTCGTGGGAACGACCCTATAGTCGTCGGACATGTCGGCGGCGAGCCAACCTAGTCCCGGGGTCGTGGGGACGACCCTATAGTGGTCCGACAAGTCGGCGGCGAGCCAACCTAGTCCCGGTGTCGTGGGAACGACCCTATAGTCGTCGGACATGTCGGTGGCTGGACATCTTTGGCCCGGGGTCGTGGGGACGACCCTATAGTCGTCGGACATGTCGGCGGCTGACCAACTTTGGCCCGGTGTCGTGGGGACGACTCTATAGTCGTCGGACATGTCGGCTGCTGGCCACCCTTGTCCCGGGGTCGTGGGGACGACCCTACAGTCGTCGGACATTTCGGCGGCTCGCCAACTTTGGCCCGGGGTCGTGGGGACGACCCAATAGTCGTCGGACTTGACGGTGGCGGGCCAATCTAGTCCCGGGGTCTTGGGGACGACCCTACAGTCGCCGGACATTTCGGCGGCTTGCCAACTTGGCCCGGGGTGGTGGGGACGACCCTATAGTCGTCGGACATGTCGGCGGCGAGCCAACCTAGTCCCGGGGTCGTGGGGACGACCCTATAGTGGTCCGACAAGTCGGCGGCGAGCCAACCTAGTCCCGGTGTCGTGGGAACGACCCTACAGTCGTCGGACATTTCGGCGGCTTGCCAACTTGGCCCGGGGTGGTGGGGACGACCCTATAGTCGTCAGACATGTCGGCGGCTGGCCAACTTTGGCCCGTGGTCGTGGGGACGGCCCAATAGTCGTCGGACATGTCGGCGGCTGGCCAACCTAGTCCCGAGGTCGTCGGACTTGACGGTGGCGGGCCAATCTAGTCCCGGGGTCGTGGGGCCGACCCTATAGTCGTCGGACAAGACGGTGGCTGGACATCTTTGGCCCGGGGTCGTGGGGACGACCCTATTGTCGTCGGACATGACGGTGGCGGGCCAATCTAGTCCTGGGGTCGTGGGGACGACCCCATAGTCGTCGGACAAGTCGGCGGCTGGCCAACTTTGGCCCGTGGTCGTGGGGACGACCCTATAGTCGTCGGACAAGTCAGCGGCTGGTCAACTTTGGCCCGTGGTCGTGGGGACGGCCCAATAGTCGTTGAACATGTCGGCGGCTGGCCAACATTGGCCCGGGGTCGTGGGGACGACCCTACAGTCGTCAGACATGTCGGCGGCTGGCCAACTTTGGCCCGTGGTCGTGGGGACGGCCCAATAATCGTCGGACATGTCGGCGGCTGGCCAACCTAGTCCCGAGGTCGTCGGACTTGACGGTGGCGGGCCAATCTAGTCCCGGGGTCGTGGGGACGACCCTATAGTCGTCGGACAAGACGGTGGCTGGACATCTTTGGCCCGGTGTCGTGGGGACGACTCTATAGTCGTCGGACATGTCGGCTGCTGGCCACCCTTGTCCCGGGGTCGTGGGGACGACCCTACAGTCGTCGGACATTTCGGCGGCTCGCAAACTTTGGCCCGGGGTCGTGGGGACGACCCAATAGTCGTCGGACTTGACGGTGGCGGGCCAATCTAGTCCCGGGGTCTTGGGGACGACCCTACAGTCGTCGGACATTTCGGCGGCTTGCCAACTTGGCCCGGGGTGGTGGGGACGACCCTATAGTCGTCGGACATGTCGGCGGCGAGCCAACCTAGTCCCGGGGTCGTGGGGACGACCCTATAGTGGTCCGACAAGTCGGCGGCGAGCCAACCTAGTCCCGGTGTCGTGGGAACGACCCTATAGTCGTCGGACATGTCGGCGGCGAGCCAACCTAGTCCCGGGGTCGTGGGGACGACCCTATAGTGGTCCGACAAGTCGGCGGCGAGCCAACCTAGTCCCGGTGTCGTGGGAACGACCCTATAGTCGTCGGATATGTCGGTGGCTGGACATCTTTGGCCCGGGGTCGTGGGGACGACCCTATAGTCGTCGGACATGTCGGCGGCTGACCCACTTTGGCCCGGTGTCGTGGGGACGACTCTATAGTCGTCGGACATGTCGGCTGCTGGCCACCCTTGTCCCGGGGTCGTGGGGACGACCCTACAGTCGTCGGACATGTCGGCGGCTGGCCAACGTAGGCCCGCTGTCGTGGGGACGACCCTATAGTCGTCGGACAAGACGGTGGCGGGCCAATCTAGTCCCGGGGTCGTGGGGACGACCCTATAGTCGTCGGACAAGTCGGCGGCGAGCCAACCTACTCCGGGGGTCGTGGGGACGAACCTATAGTCGTCGGACATGTCGGCGGCGAGCCAACCTAGTCCCAGGGTCGTGGGGACGACCCTATAGTGCTCGGACATGTCGGCGGCGGGCCAATCTAGTCCCGGGGTCGTGGGGACGACCCTATAGTCGTCGGACAAGACGGTGGCGGGCCAATCTAGTCCCGGGGTCGTGGGGACGACCCTATAGTCGTCGGACAAGACGGTGGCGGGCCAATCTAGTCCCGGGGTCGTGGGGACGACCCTATAGTCGTCGGACAAGTCGGCGGCGAGCCAACCTACTCCGGGGGTCGTGGGGACGAACCTATAGTCGTCGGACATGTCGGCGGCTGGCCAACCTAGTCCCGAGGTCGTGGGGACGACTCTATATTCGTCGGAAATGTCGGCGGCTGGCCAACCTAGACCCGGGGTCGTGGGGACGACCCTATAGTCGTCGGACATGTCGCCGGCTGGCCAACTTTGGCCCGGTGTCGTGGGGACGACTCTATATTCGTGGGACATGTCGGCGGCTAGCCAACCTAGACCCGGGGTCGTGGGGACGACCCTATTGTCGTCGGACATGACGGTGGCTGGCCAACATTGGCCCGGGGTCGTGGGGACAACTGTTTAGTCGCCGGACATGTCGGCGGCTGGCCAACCTAGACCCAGGGTCCTGGGGACGACCCTATTGTCGTTGGACATGACGGTGGCGGGCCAATCTAGTTCCGGGGTCGTGGTGACGACCCTATAGCCGTCGGACATGTCGGCGGCTGGCCAACCTAGACCCAGGGTCCTGGGGACGACCCTATTGTCGTTGGACATGACGGTGGCGGGCCAATCTAGTCCCGGGGTCGTGGGGACGACCCTATAGTCGCCGGGCAAGACGGCGGCGGGCCAACCTTGTACCGGGGTCGTGGGGACGACCCTATAGTCGTCGGACATGTCGGCGATTGGCCAACTTTGGCCCGGTGTCGTCGGGACGACCCTATAGTCGTCGGACATGTCGGCGGCGAGCCAACCTAGTCCCGGGGTCGTGGTGACGCCACCCCATTGTCGTTGGACATGACGGTGGCAAGCCAATCTAGTCCCGGGGTCGTGGGGACGACCCTATAGTCGCCGGGCAAGACGGCGGCGGGCCAACCTTGTACCGGGGTCGTGGGGACGACCCTATAGTCGTCGGACATGTCGGCGGCTGGCCAACTTTTTTCCGTGGTCGTGGGGACGACCCTATTGTCGTCGGACATGACGGTGGCGGGCCAATCTAGTCCCGGGGTCGTAGGTACGACCCTATGGTCGTCGGACATGTCGGCGATTGGCCAACATTGGCCCGGGGTCGTGGGGACGACTGTTTAGTCGCCGGACATGTCGGCGGCTGGCCAACCTAGACCCAGGGTCCTGGGGACGACCCTATTGTCGTTGGACATGACGGCGGCGGGCCATCCTAGCCCCGGGATCGTGGGGACGACCCTATTGTCGTCGGACATGACGGTGGCGGGCCAATCTAGTCCTGGGGTCGTGGGGACGACCCCATAGTCGTCGGACAAGTCGGCGGCTGGCCAACATTAGCCCGGGGTCGTGGGGACGACCCAATAGTCGTTGAACATGTCGGCGGCGGGCCATCCTAGCCCCGGGGTCGTGGGGACGACCCTATTGTCGTCGGACATGACGGTGGCGGGCCAATCTAGTCCTGGGGTCGTGGGGACGACCCCATAGTCGTCGGACAAGTCGGCGGCTGGCCAACTTTGGCCCGTGGTCGTGGGGACGACCCTATAGTCGTCGGACAAGTCAGCGGCTGGTCAACTTTGGCCCGTGGTCGTGGGGACGGCCCAATAGTCGTTGAACATGTCGGCGGCTGGCCAACATTGGCCCGGGGTCGTGGGGACGACCCTATAGTCGTCGGACTTGACGGTGGCGGGCCAATCTAGTCCCGGGGTCGTGGGGACGACCCTATAGTCGTCGGACATGTCGGCGGCTGGCCAACTTTGGCCCGGTGTCGTGGGGACGACTCTATATTCGTCGGAAATGTCGGCGGCTGGCCAACCTGGACCCGGGGTCGTGGGGACGACCCTATAGTCGTCGGACTTGACGGTGGCGGGCCAATCTAGTCCCGGGGTCGTGGGGACGACCCTACAGTCGTCGGACATTTCGGCGGCTTGCCAACTTTGGCCCGGCGTCGTGGGACGACCCTATAGTCGTCGGAAATGTCGGCGGCTGGCCAACCTGGACCCGGGGTCGTGGGGACGACCCTATAGTCGTCGGACTTGACGGTGGCGGGCCAATCTAGTCCCGGGGTCGTGGGGACGACCCTACAGTCGTCGGACATTTCGGCGGCTTGCCAACTTTGGCCCGGCGTCGTGGGACGACCCTATAGTCGTCGGACTTGACGGAAGCGGGCCAATCTAGTCCCGAGGTCGTGGGGACGACCCTATAGTCTTCGGACAAGACGGTAGCGGGCCAATCTAGACCCGAGGGCGTGGGGACGACCCTATAGTAGTCGGACATGTCGGCGGCTGTCCAACTTTGGCGCGGTGTCGTGGGGACGACTCTATAGTCGTCGGACATGTCGGCAGCTGGGCAACCTAGACCCGGGGTCGTGGGGACGACCCTATTGTCGTCGGACATGACGGTGGCGGGCCAATCTAGTCCTGGGGTCGTGGGGACGACCCTATAGTCGTCGGACAAGTCGGCGGCGGGCCAAGCTTGTCCCGGGGTCGTGGGGACGACCCTATATTCGTCGGACATGACGGTGGCGGGCCAATCTAGTCCCGGGGTCGTGGGGACGACCGTATAATCGTTGGACATGACGGTGGCGGGCCAATCTAGTCCCGGGGTCGTAGGGACGACCCTATAGTCGTCGGACATGTTGGCGATTGGCCAACATTGGCCCGGGGTCGTCGGGACGACCCTATAGTCGTCGGACATGTCGGCGGCTGGTCAACCTAGTCCCGGGGTCGTGGGGACGACCCTATAGTCGTCGGACATTTCGGCGGCTTGCCAACTTTGGCCCGGGGTCGTGGGGACGACCCTATAGTCGTCGGACATGTCGGCAGCTGGCCAACTTTGGCCCGTGGTCGTGGGGACGATCCAATAGTCGTCGGACATGTCGGCGGCTGGCCAACTTTGGCGCGTGGGCGTGGGGACGATCCGATTGTCGTCGGACATGTCGGCGGCTGGCCAACCTAGACCCGGGGTCGTGGGGACGACCCTATTGTCGTCGGACATGGCGGTGGCGGCCCAATCTAGTCCCGTGGTCGTGGGGACGACCCTATAGTTGTCGGACACGTCGGCGGCGGGTCTACCTAGTCCCGGAGTCGTGGGGACGACCCTATAGTCGTCGGACAAGTCGGCAGCTTGCCAACTTTGGCCCGGGGTTGTGGGGACGACTCTATAGTCGTCGGACATTTCGGCGGCTGGCCAGCATTGGCCCGGGGTCGTGGGGACGGCCCAATAGTCGTTGAACATGTCGGCGGCGGGCCATCCTAGCCCCGGGGTCGTGGGGACGACCCTATTGTCGTCGGACATGACGGTGGCGGGCCAATCTAGTCCTGGGGTCGTGGGGACGACCCCATAGTCGTCGGACAAGTCGGCGGCTGGCCAACTTTGGCCCGTGGACGTGGGGACGACCCTATAGTCGTCGGACAAGTCAGCGGCTGGTCAACTTTGGCCCGTGGTCGTGGGGACGGCCCAATAGTCGTTGAACATGTCGGCGGCTGGCCAACATTGGCCCGGGGTCGTGGGGACGACCCTATAGTCGTCAGACATGTCGGCGGCTGGCCAACTTTGGCCCGTGGTCGTGGGGACGGCCCAATAGTCGTCGGACATGTCGGCGGCTGGCCAACCTAGTCCCGAGGTCGTCGGACTTGACGGTGGCGGGCCAATCTAGTCCCGGGGTCGTGGGGACGACCCTATAGTCGTCGGACAAGACGGTGGCTGGACATCTTTGGCCCGGGGTCGTGGGGACGACCCTATAGTCGTCGGACATGTCGGCGGCTGACCAACTTTGGCCCGGTGTCGTGGGGACGACTCTATAGTCGTCGGACATGTCGGCTGCTGGCCACCCTTGTCCCGGGGTCGTGGGGACGACCCTACAGTCGTCGGACATTTCGGCGGCTCGCAAACTTTGGCCCGGGGTCGTGGGGACGACCCAATAGTCGTCGGACTTGACGGTGGCGGGCCAATCTAGTCCCGGGGTCGTGGGGACGACCCTATAGTGGTCCGACAAGTCGGCGGCGAGCCAACCTAGTCCCGGTGTCGTGGGAACGACCCTATAGTCGTCGGACATGTCGGCGGCGAGCCAACCTAGTCCCGGGGTCGTGGGGACGACCCTATAGTGGTCCGACAAGTCGGCGGCGAGCCAACCTAGTCCCGGTGTCGTGGGAACGACCCTATAGTCGTCGGACATGTCGGTGGCTGGACATCTTTGGCCCGGGGTCGTGGGGACGACCCTATAGTCGTCGGACATGTCGGCGGCTGACCAACTTTGGCCCGGTGTCGTGGGGACGACTCTATAGTCGTCGGACATGTCGGCTGCTGGCCACCCTTGTCCCGGGGTCGTGGGGACGACCCTACAGTCGTCGGACATTTCGGCGGCTCGCCAACTTTGGCCCGGGGTCGTGGGGACGACCCAATAGTCGTCGGACTTGACGGTGGCGGGCCAATCTAGTCCCGGGGTCTTGGGGACGACCCTACAGTCGCCGGACATTTCGGCGGCTTGCCAACTTGGCCCGGGGTGGTGGGGACGACCCTATAGTCGTCGGACATGTCGGCGGCGAGCCAACCTAGTCCCGGGGTCGTGGGGACGACCCTATAGTGGTCCGACAAGTCGGCGGCGAGCCAACCTAGTCCCGGTGTCGTGGGAACGACCCTACAGTCGTCGGACATTTCGGCGGCTTGCCAACTTGGCCCGGGGTGGTGGGGACGACCCTATAGTCGTCAGACATGTCGGCGGCTGGCCAACTTTGGCCCGTGGTCGTGGGGACGGCCCAATAGTCGTCGGACATGTCGGCGGCTGGCCAACCTAGTCCCGAGGTCGTCGGACTTGACGGTGGCGGGCCAATCTAGTCCCGGGGTCGTGGGGCCGACCCTATAGTCGTCGGACAAGACGGTGGCTGGACATCTTTGGCCCGGGGTCGTGGGGACGACCCTATTGTCGTCGGACATGACGGTGGCGGGCCAATCTAGTCCTGGGGTCGTGGGGACGACCCCATAGTCGTCGGACAAGTCGGCGGCTGGCCAACTTTGGCCCGTGGTCGTGGGGACGACCCTATAGTCGTCGGACAAGTCAGCGGCTGGTCAACTTTGGCCCGTGGTCGTGGGGACGGCCCAATAGTCGTTGAACATGTCGGCGGCTGGCCAACATTGGCCCGGGGTCGTGGGGACGACCCTACAGTCGTCAGACATGTCGGCGGCTGGCCAACTTTGGCCCGTGGTCGTGGGGACGGCCCAATAGTCGTCGGACATGTCGGCGGCTGGCCAACCTAGTCCCGAGGTCGTCGGACTTGACGGTGGCGGGCCAATCTAGTCCCGGGGTCGTGGGAACGACCCTATAGTCGTCGGACAAGACGGTGGCTGGACATCTTTGGCCCGGTGTCGTGGGGACGACTCTATAGTCGTCGGACATGTCGGCTGCTGGCCACCCTTGTCCCGGGGTCGTGGGGACGACCCTACAGTCGTCGGACATTTCGGCGGCTCGCAAACTTTGGCCCGGGGTCGTGGGGACGACCCAATAGTCGTCGGACTTGACGGTGGCGGGCCAATCTAGTCCCGGGGTCTTGGGGACGACCCTACAGTCGTCGGACATTTCGGCGGCTTGCCAACTTGGCCCGGGGTGGTGGGGACGACCCTATAGTCGTCGGACATGTCGGCGGCGAGCCAACCTAGTCCCGCGGTCGTGGGGACGACCCTATAGTGGTCCGACAAGTCGGCGGCGAGCCAACCTAGTCCCGGTGTCGTGGGAACGACCCTATAGTCGTCGGACATGTCGGCGGCGAGCCAACCTAGTCCCGGGGTCGTGGGGACGACCCTATAGTGGTCCGACAAGTCGGCGGCGAGCCAACCTAGTCCCGGTGTCGTGGGAACGACCCTATAGTCGTCGGATATGTCGGTGGCTGGACATCTTTGGCCCGGGGTCGTGGGGACGACCCTATAGTCGTCGGACATGTCGGCGGCTGACCCACTTTGGCCCGGTGTCGTGGGGACGACTCTATAGTCGTCGGACATGTCGGCTGCTGGCCACCCTTGTCCCGGGGTCGTGGGGACGACCCTACAGTCGTCGGACATGTCGGCGGCTGGCCAACGTAGGCCCGCTGTCGTGGGGACGACCCTATAGTCGTCGGACAAGACGGTGGCGGGCCAATCTAGTCCCGGGGTCGTGGGGACGACCCTATAGTCGTCGGACAAGTCGGCGGCGAGCCAACCTACTCCGGGGGTCGTGGGGACGAACCTATAGTCGTCGGACATGTCGGCGGCGAGCCAACCTAGTCCCAGGGTCGTGGGGACGACCCTATAGTGCTCGGACATGTCGGCGGCGGGCCAATCTAGTCCCGGGGTCGTGGGGACGACCCTATAGTCGTCGGACAAGACGGTGGCGGGCCAATCTAGTCCCGGGGTCGTGGGGACGACCCTATAGTCGTCGGACAAGACGGTGGCGGGCCAATCTAGTCCCGGGGTCGTGGGGACGACCCTATAGTCGTCGGACAAGTCGGCGGCGAGCCAACCTACTCCGGGGGTCGTGGGGACGAACCTATAGTCGTCGGACATGTCGGCGGCTGGCCAACCTAGTCCCGAGGTCGTGGGGACGACTCTATATTCGTCGGAAATGTCGGCGGCTGGCCAACCTAGACCCGGGGTCGTGGGGACGACCCTATAGTCGTCGGACATGTCGCCGGCTGGCCAACTTTGGCCCGGTGTCGTGGGGACGACTCTATATTCGTGGGACATGTCGGCGGCTAGCCAACCTAGACCCGGGGTCGTGGGGACGACCCTATTGTCGTCGGACATGACGGTGGCTGGCCAACATTGGCCCGGGGTCGTGGGGACAACTGTTTAGTCGCCGGACATGTCGGCGGCTGGCCAACCTAGACCCAGGGTCCTGGGGACGACCCTATTGTCGTTGGACATGACGGTGGCGGGCCAATCTAGTTCCGGGGTCGTGGTGACGACCCTATAGCCGTCGGACATGTCGGCGGCTGGCCAACCTAGACCCAGGGTCCTGGGGACGACCCTATTGTCGTTGGACATGACGGTGGCGGGCCAATCTAGTCCCGGGGTCGTGGGGACGACCCTATAGTCGCCGGGCAAGACGGCGGCGGGCCAACCTTGTACCGGGGTCGTGGGGACGACCCTATAGTCGTCGGACATGTCGGCGATTGGCCAACTTTGGCCCGGTGTCGTCGGGACGACCCTATAGTCGTCGGACATGTCGGCGGCGAGCCAACCTAGTCCCGGGGTCGTGGGGACGCCACCCCATTGTCGTTGGACATGACGGTGGCAAGCCAATCTAGTCCCGGGGTCGTGGGGACGACCCTATAGTCGCCGGGCAAGACGGCGGCGGGCCAACCTTGTACCGGGGTCGTGGGGACGACCCTATAGTCGTCGGACATGTCGGCGGCTGGCCAACTTTTTTCCGTGGTCGTGGGGACGACCCTATTGTCGTCGGACATGACGGTGGCGGGCCAATCTAGTCCCGGGGTCGTAGGTACGACCCTATGGTCGTCGGACATGTCGGCGATTGGCCAACATTGGCCCGGGGTCGTGGGGACGACTGTTTAGTCGCCGGACATGTCGGCGGCTGGCCAACCTAGACCCAGGGTCCTGGGGACGACCCTATTGTCGTTGGACATGACGGCGGCGGGCCATCCTAGCCCCGGGATCGTGGGGACGACCCTATTGTCGTCGGACATGACGGTGGCGGGCCAATCTAGTCCTGGGGTCGTGGGGACGACCCCATAGTCGTCGGACAAGTCGGCGGCTGGCCAACATTAGCCCGGGGTCGTGGGGACGACCCAATAGTCGTTGAACATGTCGGCGGCGGGCCATCCTAGCCCCGGGGTCGTGGGGACGACCCTATTGTCGTCGGACATGACGGTGGCGGGCCAATCTAGTCCTGGGGTCGTGGGGACGACCCCATAGTCGTCGGACAAGTCGGCGGCTGGCCAACTTTGGCCCGTGGTCGTGGGGACGACCCTATAGTCGTCGGACAAGTCAGCGGCTGGTCAACTTTGGCCCGTGGTCGTGGGGACGGCCCAATAGTCGTTGAACATGTCGGCGGCTGGCCAACATTGGCCCGGGGTCGTGGGGACGACCCTATAGTCGTCGGACTTGACGGTGGCGGGCCAATCTAGTCCCGGGGTCGTGGGGACGACCCTATAGTCGTCGGACAAGTCGGCGGCGAGCCAACCTAGTCCCGGTGTCGTGGGAACGACCCTATAGTCGTCGGACATGTCGGCGGCGAGCCAACCTAGTCCCGGGGTCGTGGGGACGACCCTATAGTGGTCCGACAAGTCGGCGGCGAGCCAACCTAGTCCCGGTGTCGTGGGAACGACCCTATAGTCGTCGGACATGTCGGCGGCGAGCCAACCTAGTCCCGGGGTCGTGGGGACGACCCTATAGTGGTCCGACAAGTCGGCGGCGAGCCAACCTAGTCCCGGTGTCGTGGGAACGACCCTATAGTCGTCGGATATGTCGGTGGCTGGACATCTTTGGCCCGGGGTCGTGGGGACGACCCTATAGTCGTCGGACATGTCGGCGGCTGACCCACTTTGGCCCGGTGTCGTGGGGACGACTCTATAGTCGTCGGACATGTCGGCGGCGAGCCAACCTAGTCCCGGGGTCGTGGGGACGACCCTATTGTCGTCGGACATGTCGGCGGCTGGCCAACTTTGGCCCGTGGTCGTGGGGACGACTCAATAGTCGTCGGACATGTCGGCGGCTGGCCAGCTTTCGCCCGTGGTCGTGGGGGCGACCCTATAGTCGTCGGACATGTCGGCGGCTGGCCAAATTTGGCCCGGTGCCGTGGGGACGACTCTATATTCGTCGGACATGTCGGCGGCTGGCCGACCTGGACCCGGGGTCGTGGGGACGACCCTATTGTCGTCGGACATGACGGTGGCGGGCCAATCTAGTCCCGGGGTGATAGGGACGACCCTATAGTCGTCGGACATGTCGGCGATTGGCCAAGTTTGGCCCGTGGTCGTGGGGACGACTGTTTAGTCGTCGGACATGTCGGCGGCTGGCCAACCTAGACCCGGGGTCGTGGGGACGACCCTATAGTCGTCGGACATGTCGCCGGCTGGCCAACTTTTGCCCGGTGTCGTGGGGACGACTCTATATTCGTCGGACATGTCGGCGGCTAGCCAACCTAGACCCGGGGTCGTGGGGACGACCCTATTGTCGTCGGACATGACGGTGGCTGGCCAACATTGGCCCGGGGTCGTGGGGACGACTGTTTAGTCGCCGGACATGTCGGCGGCTGGCCAACCTAGACCCAGGGTCCTGGGGACGACCCTATTGTCGTTGGACATGACGGTGGCGGGCCAATCTAGTTCCGGGGTCGTGGTGACGACCCTATAGCCGTCGGACATGTCGGCGGCTGGCCAACCTAGACCCAGGGTCCTGGGGACGACCCTATTGTCGTTGGACATGACGGTGGCGGGCCAATCTAGTCCCGGGGTCGTGGGGACGACCCTATAGTCGCCGGGCAAGACGGCGGCGGGCCAACCTTGTACCGGGGTCGTGGGGACGACCCTATAGTCGTCGGACATGTCGGCGATTGGCCAACTTTGGCCCGGTGTCTTCGGGACGACCCTATAGTCGTCGGACACGTCGGCGGCGAGCCAACCTAGTCCCGGGGTCGTGGGGACGACCCCATTGTCGTTGGACATGACGGTGGCGGGCCAATCTAGTCCCGGGGTCGTGAGGACGACCCTATAGTCGCCGGGCAAGACGGCGGCGGGCCAACCTTGTACCGGGGTCGTGGGGACGACCCTATAGTCGTCGGACATGTCGGCGGCTGGCCAACTTTTTTCCGTGGTCGTGGGGACGACCCTATTGTCGTCGGACATGACGGTGGCGGGCCAATCTAGTCCCGGGGTCGTAGGTACGACCCTATGGTCGTCGGACATGTCGGCGATTGGCCAACATTGGCCCGGGGTCGTGGGGACGACTGTTTAGTCGCCGGACATGTCGGCGGCTGGCCAACCTAGACCCAGGGTCCTGGGGACGACCCTATTGTCGTTGGACATGACGGTGGCGGGCCAATCTAGTCCCGGGGTCGTGGGGACGACCCTATAGTCGCCGGGCAAGACGGCGGCGGGCCAACCTTGTACCGGGGTCGTGGGGACGACCCTATAGTCGTCGTACATGTCGCCGGCTGGCCAACTTTGGCCCAGTGTCGTGGGGCGACTCTATATTCGTCGGACATGTCGGCGGCTGTCCAACCTGGACCCGGAGTCGTGGGGACGACCCTATAGTCGTCGGACATGTCGGCGTCTGACCCACTTTGGCCCGGTGTCGTGGGGACGACTCTATAGTCGTCGGACATGTCGGCGGCGAGCCAACCTAGTCCCGGGGTCGTGGGGACGACCCTATTGTCGTCGGACATGTCGGCGGCTGGCCAACTTTGGCCCGTGGTCGTGGGGACGACTCAATAGTCGTCGGACATGTCGGCGGCTGGCCAGCTTTCGCCCGTGGTCGTGGGGGCGACCCTATAGTCGTCGGACATGTCGGCGGCTGGCCAAATTTGGCCCGGTGCCGTGGGGACGACTCTATATTCGTCGGACATGTCGGCGGCTGGCCGACCTGGACCCGGGGTCGTGGGGACGACCCTATTGTCGTCGGACATGACGGTGGCGGGCCAATCTAGTCCCGGGGTGATAGGGACGACCCTATAGTCGTCGGACATGTCGGCGATTGGCCAAGTTTGGCCCGTGGTCGTGGGGACGACTGTTTAGTCGTCGGACATGTCGGCGGCTGGCCAACCTAGACCCGGGGTCGTGGGGACGACCCTATAGTCGTCGGACATGTCGCCGGCTGGCCAACTTTTGCCCGGTGTCGTGGGGACGACTCTATATTCGTCGGACATGTCGGCGGCTAGCCAACCTAGACCCGGGGTCGTGGGGACGACCCTATTGTCGTCGGACATGACGGTGGCTGGCCAACATTGGCCCGGGGTCGTGGGGACGACTGTTTAGTCGCCGGACATGTCGGCGGCTGGCCAACCTAGACCCAGGGTCCTGGGGACGACCCTATTGTCGTTGGACATGACGGTGGCGGGCCAATCTAGTTCCGGGGTCGTGGTGACGACCCTATAGCCGTCGGACATGTCGGCGGCTGGCCAACCTAGACCCAGGGTCCTGGGGACGACCCTATTGTCGTTGGACATGACGGTGGCGGGCCAATCTAGTCCCGGGGTCGTGGGGACGACCCTATAGTCGCCGGGCAAGACGGCGGCGGGCCAACCTTGTACCGGGGTCGTGGGGACGACCCTATAGTCGTCGGACATGTCGGCGATTGGCCAACTTTGGCCCGGTGTCTTCGGGACGACCCTATAGTCGTCGGACACGTCGGCGGCGAGCCAACCTAGTCCAGGGGTCGTGGGGACGACCCCATTGTCGTTGGACATGACGGTGGCGGGCCAATCTAGTCCCGGGGTCGTGAGGACGACCCTATAGTCGCCGGGCAAGACGGCGGCGGGCCAACCTTGTACCGGGGTCGTGGGGACGACCCTATAGTCGTCGGACATGTCGGCGGCTGGCCAACTTTTTTCCGTGGTCGTGGGGACGACCCTATTGTCGTCGGACATGACGGTGGCGGGCCAATCTAGTCCCGGGGTCGTAGGTACGACCCTATGGTCGTCGGACATGTCGGCGATTGGCCAACATTGGCCCGGGGTCGTGGGGACGACTGTTTAGTCGCCGGACATGTCGGCGGCTGGCCAACCTAGACCCAGGGTCCTGGGGACGACCCTATTGTCGTTGGACATGACGGTGGCGGGCCAATCTAGTCCCGGGGTCGTGGGGACGACCCTATAGTCGCCGGGCAAGACGGCGGCGGGCCAACCTTGTACCGGGGTCGTGGGGACGACCCTATAGTCGTCGTACATGTCGCCGGCTGGCCAACTTTGGCCCAGTGTCGTGGGGCGACTCTATATTCGTCGGACATGTCGGCGGCTGTCCAACCTGGACCCGGAGTCGTGGGGACGACCCTATAGTCGTCGGACATGTCGGCGTCTGGCCAGCTTTGGCCCGTGGTCGTGGGGACGATCCGATAGTCGTCGGACATGACGGTCTACGGCCAATCTAGTCCCGGGGTCGTGGGGACGACCCTATAGTCGTCGGACATGTCGGCGGCTGGCCAACGTAGGCCCGTTGTCGTGGGGACGACCCTATAGTGGTCGGAGAAGTCGGCGGCTAGCCAACCTAGTCCGGGGGTCGTGGGGACGACCCTATAGTCGTCGGACATGTAGGCGGCTGGCCAATCCAGTCCCGGGGTCGTGGGGACGACCCTATTGTCGTCGGACATGTCGGCGGCTGGCCAATCTAGTACCGGGGTCGTGGGGAGGACCGTATAGTCGTCGGACAATTCGGCGGCCGGCCAACTTTGGCCCGGGGATGCGGGGACGACCCTATAGTCGTCGGACATGTCGGCGGCTGGCCAACCTAGTCCCGAGGTCGTGGGGGCGACCCTATAGTCGTCGGACATGTCGGCGGCTGGCCAACCTATTCCCTAGGTCGTGGGGACGACCCTATTGTCGTCGGACATGACGGTGGCGGGCCAACTTTGGCCCCTGGTCTTGGGGACGACCCAATAGTCGTCAGACATGTCGGCGGCGAGCCAACCTAGTCCGGGGGTTCGTGGGGACGACCCTATAGTCGTCGGACAAGTCGGCGGCTGGCCAATCCAGTCCCGGGGTCGTGGGGACGACCCTATTGTCGTCGGACATGTCGGCGGCTGGCCAATCTAGTACCGGGGTCGTGGGGAGGACCGTATAGTCGTCGGACAATTCGGCGGCCGGCCAACTTTGGCCCGGGGTTGCGGGGACGACCCTATAGTCGTCGGACAGGTCGGCGGCTGGCCAACCTAGTCCCGAGGTCGTGGGGGCGACCCTATAGTCGTCGGACATGTCGGCGGCTGGCCAACCTATTCCCTAGGTCGTGGGGACGACCCTATTGTCGTCGGACATGACGGTGGCGGGCCAACTTTGGCCCCTGGTCTTGGGGACGACCCAATAGTCGTCAGACATGTCGGCGGCGAGCCAACCTAGTCCGGGGGTTCGTGGGGACGACCCTCTAGTCGTCGGACATGTCGGCGGCTGGCCAACCTAGTCCCGAGGTCGTGGGGACGACCCTATAGTGGTCGGACAAGTCGGCGGCGAGCCAGCCTAGTCCGGGGGTGGTGGGGACGACCCTATAGTCGTCGGACATGTCGGCGGCTGGCCAACTTTGGCCCGTGGTCGTGGGAACGACTGTTTAGTCGTCGGACATGTCGGCGGCTGGCCAACCTAGTCCCGAGGTCGTGGGGACGAGCCTATAGTCGTCGGACATGTCGGCGGCGGGCCAATCTATTCCCGGGGTCGTGGGGACGACCCTATTGTCGTCGGACATGACGGTGGCGGGCCAATCTAGTCCCGGGGTCGTAGGAATGACCCTATAGTCGTCGGACATGTCGGCGGCGGGCCAATCTATTCCCGGGGTCGTGGGGACGACCCTATTGTCGTCGGACATGACGGTGGCGGGCCAATCTAGTCCCGGGGTCGTAGGAATGACCCTATAGTCGTCGGACAAGTCGGCGGCTGGCCAATCTAGTCCCGGGGTCGTGGGGACGACCCTATTGTCGTCGATCATGTCGACGGCTGGCCAACTTTGGCCCGTGGTCGTGGAGACGATCCGATAGTCGTTGGACATGACGGTGGCGGGCCAATCTAGTCCCGGGGTCGTGGGGACGAACCTATAGTCGTCGGACAATTCGGCGGCTGGCCAACCTACTCCCGAGGTCGTGGGGTCGACCCTATAGAGGACGGGCAAGTCGGCGGCGAGTCAACCTAGTCCCGGGGTCGTGGGGACGACCTTATAGTCGTCGGACATGTCGGCGGCTGGCCAACCTGGTCCCGAGGACGTGGGGTCGACCCAATAGTGGTCGGGCAAGTCGGCGGCGAGTCAACCTTGTCCCGGGGTCGTGGGGACGACCCTATAGTCGTCGGACAAGTCGGTGGCGAGCCAACTTAGTCCGGGGGTCGTGGGGACGACCCTATAGTCGTCGGACATGTCGGTGGCGGGCCAATCTAGTCCCCGGGTCGTGGGGACGACCCTATAGTCGTCGGACAAGTCGGTGGCGAGCCAACTTAGTCCGGGGGTCGTGGGGACGACCCTATAGTCGTCGGACATATCGGCGGAGAGCCAACCTACTCCGGGGGTCGTGGGGACGAACCTATAGTCGTCGGACATGTCGGCGACGAGCCAACCTAGTCCCGGGGTCGCGGGGACGACCCTAAAGTGGTCGGACAAGTCGGCGGCTGGCCAACCTAGTCCCGGGGACGTGGGGACGACCCTATAGTCCTCGGACAAGTCGGCGGCTCGCCAACGTTGGCCCGTGGTCGTGGGGACGACCCTATAGTCGTCGGACATGACGGTGGCGAGCCAACCTAGTCCCGGGGTCGTGGGGACGACCCTATAATCGTGGGGCAAGTCAGCGGCGGGCCAACCTAGTCCCGGGGTCGTGGGGACGACCCTATAGTCCTCGGACAAGTCGGCGGCTGGCCAACTTTGACCCAGACTTGTGGGGACGACCCTATAGTCGCCGGACATATTGGCGGCAGGTGAACCTAGTCCCGGGGTCGTGGGGACGACTCGATAGTCGTCGGACTTGACGGTGGCGGGCCAATCTAGTCCCGGGGTCGTAGGGGACGACCCTACAGTCGTCGGACATTTCGGCGGCTTGCCAACTTTCGCCCGGGGTCGTGGCGACGACCCTATAGTCGTCGGACAAGTCGGCGGCGGGCCAAGCTTGGCCCGGGGTCGTGGGGAAGACCCTATAGTCTTCGGACATGTTGGCGGCTTGTCAACCTAGTCCCGAGGTCGTGGGGACGACCCTATAATCGTCGGACATGACGGTGGCGGGCCAATCTAGTCCCGGGGTCGTAGGGACGACCCTATAGTCGTCGGACATGTCGGCGATTGGCCAACATTGGCCCGGGGTCGTGGGGACGACCCTATAATCGTCGGACATGACGGTGGCGGGCCAATCTAGTCCCGGGGTCGTAGGGACGACCCTATAGTCGTCGGACATGTCGGCGATTGGCCAACATTGGCCCGGGGTCGTGGGGACGACCCTATAGTCGTCGGACATGTCGGCGGCTGGCCAACTTTGGCCCGTGGTGGGGACGACCCTATAGTCGTCAGACATGTCGGCGGCGAGCCAACCTAGTCCGGGGGTTCGTGGGGACGACCCTATAGTCCTCGGACAAGTCGGCGGCTGGCCAACTTTGACCCAGACTTGTGGGGACGACCCTATAGTCGCCGGACATATTGGCGGCAGGTGAACCTAGTCCCGGGGTCGTGGGGACGACTCTATAGTCGTCGGACTTGACGGTGGCGCGCCAATCTAGTCCCGGGGTCGTGGGGACGACCCTACAGTCGTCGGACATTTCGGCGGCTTGCCAACTTGGCCCGGGGTGGTGGGGACGAACCTATAGTCGTCGGACATGTCGGCGGCGAGCCAACCTAGTCCCGGGGTCGTGGGGACGACCCTATAGTGGTCCGACAAGTCGGCGGCGAGCCAACCTAGTCCCGGTGTCGTGGGAACGACCCTATAGTCGTCGGACATGTCGGCGGCGAGCCAACCTAGTCCCGGGGTCGTGGGGACGACGCTATAGTGGTCCGACAAGTCGGCGGCGAGCCAACCTAGTCCCGGTGTCGTGGGAACGACCCTATAGTCGTCGCACATGTCGGCGGCTGGCCAACCTAGTATCGAGGTCGTGGGGACGACCCAATAGTGGTCGGGCAAGTCGGCGGCTGGCCAACCTAGCCCCGGGGTCGTGGGGACGACCCTATGTCTTAGGACATGACGGTGGCGGGCCAATCTATTCTCGGGGTCGTGGGGACGACCCTATAGTCGTCGGACATGTCGGCGGCGAGCCAACCTAGTCCCGGGGTCGTGGGGACGACCCTATAGTCGTCGGACAAGACGGTGGCTGGACATCTTTGGCCCGGGGTCGTGGGGACGACCCAATAGTCGTCGGACTTGACGGTGGCGGGCCAGTCTAGTCCCGGGGTCTTGGGGACGACCCTACAGTCGTCGGACATTTCGGCGGCTTGCCAACTTGGCCCGGGGTGGTGGGGACGACCCTATAGTCGTCGGACATGTCGGCGGCGAGCCAACCTAGTCCCGGTGTCGTGGGGACGACCCTATAGTGGTCCGACAAGTCGGCGGCGAGCCAACCTAGTCCCGGTGTCGTGGGAACGACCCTATAGTCGTCGGACATGTCGGCGGCGAGCCAACCTAGTCCCGGGGTCGTGGGGACGACCCTATAGTGGTCCGACAAGTCGGCGGCGAGCCAACCTAGTCCCGGTGTCGTGGGAACGACCCTATAGTCGTCGGACATGTCGGTGGCTGGACATCTTTGGCCCGGGGTCGTGGGGACGACCCTATAGTCGTCGGACATGTCGGCGGCTGACCAACTTTGGCCCGGTGTCGTGGGGACGACTCTATAGTCGTCGGACATGTCGGCTGCTGGCCACCCTTGTCCCGGGGTCGTGGGGACGACCCTACAGTCGTCGGACATTTCGGCGGCTCGCCAACTTTGGCCCGGGGTCGTGGGGACGACCCAATAGTCGTCGGACTTGACGGTGGCGGGCCAATCTAGTCCCGGGGTCTTGGGGACGACCCTACAGTCGTCGGACATTTCGGCGGCTTGCCAACTTGGCCCGGGGTGGTGGGGAGGACCCTATAGTCGTCGGACATGTCGGCGGCGAGCCAACCTAGTCCCGGGGTCGTGGGGACGACCCTATAGTGGTCCGACAAGTCGGCGGCGAGCCAACCTAGTCCCGGTGTCGTGGGAACGACCCTACAGTCGTCGGACATTTCGGCGGCTTGCCAACTTGGCCCGGGGTGGTGGGGACGACCCTATAGTCGTCAGACATGTCGGCGGCTGGCCAACTTTGGCCCGTGGTCGTGGGGACGGCCCAATAGTCGTCGGACATGTCGGCGGCTGACCAACTTTGGCCCGGTGTCGTGGGGACGACTCTATAGTCGTCGGACTTGACGGTGGCGGGCCAATCTAGTCCCGGGGTCGTAGGTACGATCCTATGGTCGTCGGACATGTCGGCGGCTGGCCAACCTAGTCCCGAGGTCGTCGGACTTGACGGTGGCGGGCCAATCTAGTCCCGGGGTCGTGGGGCCGACCCTATAGTCGTCGGACAAGACGGTGGCTGGACATCTTTGGCCCGGGGTCGTGGGGACGACCCTATAGTCGTCGGACATGTCGGCGGCTGACCAACTTTGGCCCGGTGTCGTGGGGACGACTCTATAGTCGTCGGACTTGACGGTGGCGGGCCAATCTAGTCCCGGGGTCGTAGGTACGATCCTATGGTCGTCGGACATGTCGGTGGCTGGCCAACTTTGGCCCGTGGTCGTGGGGACGACCCTATAGTTGTCGGACACGTCGGCGGTGGGTCTACCTAGTCCCGGGGTCGTGGGGACTACCCTATAGTCGCCGGGCAAGTCGGCGGCGGGCGAACCTTGTACCGGGGTCGTGGGGGCGACCCTATAGTCGTCGGACATGTCGGCGATTGGCCAACTTTGGCCCGTGGTCGTGGGGACGATCCGATAGTCGTCGGACATGACGGTGGCGGGCCAATCTAGTCCCGGGGTCGTGGGGACGATCCTATGGTCGTCGGGCATGTCGGTGGCTGGCCAACGTAGGCCCGCTGTCGTGGGGACGACCCAATAGACGTCGGACATGACGGTGGCGGGCCAATCTAGTCCCGGGGTCGTGGGGACGACCCTATAGTCGTCGGACATGTCGGCGGCTGGCCAACTTTTGCCCGTGGTCGTTGGGACGACTGTTTAGTCGTCGGACATGTCGGCGGCTGGCCAACCTAGACCCAGGGTCGTGGGGACGACCCTATTGTCGTCGGACATGACGGTGGCGGGCCAATCTAGTCCCGGGGTCGTAGGTACGACCCTATACTCGTCGGACATGTCGGCGGCTGGCCAACTTTGGCCCGTGGTCGTGGGCACGATCCAATAGTCGTCGGACATGTCGGCGGCTGGCCAACTTTGGCCCGTGGTTGTGGGGACGACCCTATAGTCGTTGGACATGACGGTGGCGGGCCAATCTAGTCTCGGGGTCGTTGGGACGACCCTATAGTCGTCGGACATGCCGGCGGCTGGCCAACTTTGGCCCGTGGTCGTGGGGACGACCCTATAGTTGTCGGACACGTCGGCGGCGGGTCTACCTAGTCCCGGGGTCGTGGGCACGACCCTATAGTCGTCGGACAATTCGGCAGCTTGCCAACTTTGGCCCGGGGTCGTGGGGACGACCCTATAGTTGTCGGACACGTCGGCGGCGGGTCTACCTAGTCCCGGAGTCGTGGGGACGACCCTATAGTCGTCGGACAAGTCGGCAGCTTGCCAACTTTGGCCCGGGGTTGTGGGGACGACTCTATAGTCGTCGGACATTTCGGCGGCTGGCCAGCATTGGCCCGGGGTCGTGGGGACGGCCCAATAGTCGTTGAACATGTCGGCGGCGGGCCATCCTAGCCCCGGGGTCGTGGGGACGACCCTATTGTCGTCGGACATGACGGTGGCGGGCCAATCTAGTCCTGGGGTCGTGGGGACGACCCCAGAGTCGTCGGACAAGTCGGCGGCTGGCCAACATTAGCCCGGGGTCGTGGGGACGACCCAATAGTCGTTGAACATGTCGGCGGCGGGCCATCCTAGCCCCGGGGTCGTGGGGACGACCCTATTGTCGTCGGACATGACGGTGGCGGGCCAATCTAGTCCTGGGGTCGTGGGGACGACTTCATAGTCGTCGGACAAGTCGGCGGCTGGCCAACTTTGGCCCGTGGTCGTGGGGACGACCCAATACTCGTCGGACATGTCGGCGGCTGGCCAACCTAGTCCCGAGGTCGTCGGACTTGACGGTGGCGGGCCAATCTAGTCCCGGGGTCGTGGGGACGACCCTATAGTCGTCGGACAAGACGGTGGCTGGACATCTTTGGCCCGGGGTCGTGGGGACGACCCTATAGTCGTCGGACATGTCGGCGGCTGACCAACTTTGGCCCGGTGTCGTGGGGACGACTCTATAGTCGTCGGACATGTCGGCTGCTGGCCACCCTTGTCCCGGGGTCGTGGGGACGACCCTACAGTCGTCGGACATTTCGGCGGCTCGCAAACTTTGGCCCGGGGTCGTGGGGACGACCCAATAGTCGTCGGACTTGACGGTGGCGGGCCAATCTAGTCCCGGGGTCTTGGGGACGACCCTACAGTCGTCGGACATTTCGGCGGCTTGCCAACTTGGCCCGGGGTGGTGGGGACGACCCTATAGTCGTCGGACATGTCGGCGGCGAGCCAACCTATTCCCGGGGTCGTGGGGACGACCCTATAGTGGTCCGACAAGTCGGCGGCGAGCCAACCTAGTCCCGGTGTCGTGGGAACGACCCTATAGTCGTCGGACATGTCGGCGGCGAGCCAACCTAGTCCCGGGGTCGTGGGGACGACCCTATAGTGGTCCGACAAGTCGGCGGCGAGCCAACCTAGTCCCGGTGTCGTGGGAACGACCCTATAGTCGTCGGACATGTCGGTGGCTGGACATCTTTGGCCCGGGGTCGTGGGGACAACCCTATAGTCGTCGGACATGTCGGCGGCTGACCAACTTTGGCCCGGTGTCGTGGGGACGACTCTATAGTCGTCGGACATGTCGGCTGCTGGCCACCCTTGTCCCGGGGTCGTGGGGGACGACCCTACAGTCGTCGGACATTTCGGCGGCTCGCCAACTTTGGCCCGGGGTCGTGGGGACGACCCTACAGTCGTCGGACATTTCGGCGGCTCGCCAACTTTGGCCCGGGGTCGTGGGGACGACCCAATAGTCGTCGGACTTGACGGTGGCGGGCCAATCTAGTCCCGGGGTCTTGGGGACGACCCTATAGTGGTCCGACAAGTCGGCGGCGAGCCAACCTAGTCCCGGTGTCGTGGGAACGACCCTACAGTCGTCGGACATTTCGGCGGCTTGCCAACTTGGCCCGGGGTGGTGGGGACGACCCTATAGTCGTCGGACATGTCGGTGGCTGGACATCTTTGGCCCGGGGTCGTGGGGACGACCCTATAGTCGTCGGACATTTCGGCGGCTTGCCAACTTGGCCCGGGGTGGTGGGGACGACCCTATAGTCGTCGGACATGTCGGCGGCGAGCCAACCTTGTCCCGGGGTCGTGGGGACGACCCTATAGTGGTCCGACAAGTCGGCGGCGAGCCAACCTAGTCCCGGTGTCGTGGGAACGACCCTACAGTCGTCGGACATTTCGGCGGCTTGCCAACTTGGCCCGGGGTGGTGGGGACGACCCTATAGTCGTCAGACATGTCGGCGGCTGGCCAACTTTGGCCCGTGGTCGTGGGGACGGCCCAATAGTCGTCGGACATGTCGGCGGCTGGCCAACCTAGTCCCGAGGTCGTCGGACTTGACGGTGGCGGGCCAATCTAGTCCCGGGGTCGTGGGGCCGACCCTATAGTCGTCGGACAAGACGGTGGCTTGACATCTTTGGCCCGGGGTCGTGGGGACGACCCTATAGTCGTCGGACATGTCGGCGGCTGACCAACTTTGGCCCGGTGTCGTGGGGACGACTCTATAGTCGTCGGACATGTCGGCTGCTGGCCACCCTTGTCCCGGGGTCGTGGGGACGACCCTACAGTCGTCGGACATGTCGGCAGCTGGCCAACATAGTCCCGGTGTCGTGGGAACGACCCTATAGTCGTCGGATATGTCGGCGGCGAGCCAACCTAGTCCCGGTGTCGTGGGGACGACCCTATAGTGGTCGGACATGTCGGCGGCTGGCCAACGTAGGCCCGCTGTCGTGGGGACGACCCTATAGTCGTCGGACAAGACGGTGGCGGGCCAATCTAGTCCCGGGGTCGTGGGGACGACCCTATAGTCGTCGGACAAGTCGGCGGCGAGCCAACCTACTCCGGGGGTCGTGGGGACGAACCTATAGTCGTCGGACATGTCGGCGGCGAGCCAACCTAGTCCCAGGGTCGTGGGGACGACCCTATAGTGCTCGGACATGTCGGCGGCGGGCCAATCTAGTCCCGGGGTCGTGGGGACGACCCTATAGTCGTCGGACAAGACGGTGGCGGGCCAATCTAGTCCCGGGGTCGTGGGGACGACCCTATAGTCGTCGGACAAGTCGGCGGCGAGCCAACCTACTCCGGGGGTCGTGGGGACGAACCTATAGTCGTCGGACATGTCGGCGGCTGGCCAACCTAGTCCCGAGGTCGTGGGGGCGACCCTATAGTCGTCGGACATGTCGGCGGCTGGCCAACCTAGTCCCGAGGTCGTCGGACTTGACGGTGGCGGGCCAATCTAGTCCCGGGGTCGTGGGGACGACCCTATAGTCGTCGGACATGACGGTGGCGGGCCAATCTAGTCCCGGGGTCGTGGGGACGACCCTATAATCGTTGGACATGACGGTGGCGGGCCAATCTAGTCCCGGGGTCGTGGGGACGACCCTATAGTCGTCGGACATGTCGGCGGCTGGCCAACTTTGGCCCGGTGTCGTGGGGACGACTCTATATTCGTCGGAAATGTCGGCGGCTGGCCAACCTGGACCCGGGGTCGTGGGGACGACCCTATTGTCGTCGGACATGACGGTGGCGGGCCAATCTAGTCTCGCGATCGTGGGGACGACCCTATAATCGTCGGACATGACGGTGGCGGGCCAATCTAGACCCGGGGTCGTGGGGACGACCCTATAGTCGTCGGACATGTCGGCGGCTGGCCAACTTTGGCCCGGTGTCGTGGGGACGACTCTATATTCGTCGGAAATGTCGGCGGCTGGCCAACCTGGACCCGGGGTCGTGGGGACGACCCTATAGTCGTCGGACTTGACGGTGGCGGGCCAATCTAGTCCCGGGGTCGTGGGGACGACCCTATAGTCGTCGGACATGTCGGCGGCTGGCCAACTTTGGCCCGGTGTCGTGGGGACGACTCTATATTCGTCGGAAATGTCGGCGGCTGGCCAACCTGGACCCGGGGTCGTGGGGACGACCCTATAGTCGTCGGACTTGACGGTGGCGGGCCAATCTAGTCCCGGGGTCGTGGGGACGACCCTACAGTCGTCGGACATTTCGGCGGCTTGCCAACTTTGGCCCGGCGTCGTGGGACGACCCTATAGTCGTCGGAAATGTCGGCGGCTGGCCAACCTGGACCCGGGGTCGTGGGGACGACCCTATAGTCGTCGGACTTGACGGTGGCGGGCCAATCTAGTCCCGGGGTCGTGGGGACGACCCTACAGTCGTCGGACATTTCGGCGGCTTGCCAACTTTGGCCCGGCGTCGTGGGACGACCCTATAGTCGTCGGACTTGACGGAAGCGGGCCAATCTAGTCCCGATGTCGTGGGGACGACCCTATAGTCTTCGGACATGACGGTAGCGGGCCAATCTAGACCCGAGGGCGTGGGGACGACCCTATAGTAGTCGGACATGTCGGCGGCTGTCCAACTTTGGCGCGGTGTCGTGGGGACGACTCTATAGTCGTCGGACATGTCGGCAGCTGGGCAACCTAGTCCCGGGGTCGTGGGGACGACCCTATAGTGGTCCGACAAGTCGGCGGCGAGCCAACCTAGTCCCGGTGTCGTGGGAACGACCCTATAGTCGTCGGACATGTCGGCGGCGACCCACCTAGTCCCGGGGTCGTGGGGACGACGCTATAGTGGTCCGACAAGTCGGCGGCGAGCCAACCTAGTCCCGGTGTCGTGGGAACGACCCTATAGTCGTCGCACATGTCGGCGGCTGGCCAACCTAGTATCGAGGTCGTGGGGACGACCCAATAGTGGTCGGGCAAGTCGGCGGCTGGCCAACCTAGCCCCGGGGTCGTGGGGACGACCCTATGTCTTAGGACATGACGGTGGCGGGCCAATCTATTCTCGGGGTCGTGGGGACGACCCTATAGTCGTCGGACATGTCGGCGGCTGGCCAACTTTGGCCCGTGGTGGGGACGACCCTATAGTCGTCGGACATGACGGTGGCGGGCCAATCTATTCTCGGGGTCGTGGGGACGACTCTATAGTCGTCGGACTTGACGGTGGCGGGCCAATCTAGTCCCGGGGTCGTGGGGACGACCCTACAGTCGTCGGACATTTCGGCGGCTTGCCAACTTGGCCGGGGGTGGTGGGGACGACCCTATAGTCGTCGGACATGTCGGCGGCGAGCCAACCTAGTCCCGGGGTCGTGGGGACGACCCTATAGTGGTCCGACAAGTCGGCGGCGAGCCAACCTAGTCCCGGTGTCGTGGGAACGACCCTATAGTCGTCGGACATGTCGGCGGCGAACCAACCTAGTCCCGGGGTCGTGGGGACGACGCTATAGTGGTCCGACAAGTCGGCGGCGAGCCAACCTAGTCCCGGTGTCGTGGGAACGACCCTATAGTCGTCGGACATGTCGGCGGCGAGCCAACCTAGTCCCGGTGTCGTGGGAACGACCCTATAGTCGTCGGACATGTCGGCGGCTGGCCAACCTAGTCCCGAGGTCGTCGGACTTGACGGTGGCGGGCCAATCTAGTCCCGGGGTCGTGGGGACGACCCTATAGTCGTCGGACATGACGGTGGCGGGCCAATCTAGTCCCGGGGTCGTGGGGACGACCCTATAATCGTTGGACATGACGGTGGCGGGCCAATCTAGTCCCGGGGTCGTGGGGACGACCCTATAGTCGTCGGACATGTCGGCGGCTGGCCAACTTTGGCCCGGTGTCGTGGGGACGACTCTATATTCGTCGGAAATGTCGGCGGCTGGCCAACCTGGACCCGGGGTCGTGGGGACGACCCTATTGTCGTCGGACATGACGGTGGCGGGCCAATCTAGTCTCGCGATCGTGGGGACGACCCTATAATCGTCGGACATGACGGTGGCGGGCCAATCTAGACCCGGGGTCGTGGGGACGACCCTATAGTCGTCGGACATGTCGGCGGCTGGCCAACTTTGGCCCGGTGTCGTGGGGACGACTCTATATTCGTCGGAAATGTCGGCGGCTGGCCAACCTGGACCCGGGGTCGTGGGGACGACCCTATAGTCGTCGGACTTGACGGTGGCGGGCCAATCTAGTCCCGGGGTCGTGGGGACGACCCTATAGTCGTCGGACATGTCGGCGGCTGGCCAACTTTGGCCCGGTGTCGTGGGGACGACTCTATATTCGTCGGAAATGTCGGCGGCTGGCCAACCTGGACCCGGGGTCGTGGGGACGACCCTATAGTCGTCGGACTTGACGGTGGCGGGCCAATCTAGTCCCGGGGTCGTGGGGACGACCCTACAGTCGTCGGACATTTCGGCGGCTTGCCAACTTTGGCCCGGCGTCGTGGGACGACCCTATAGTCGTCGGAAATGTCGGCGGCTGGCCAACCTGGACCCGGGGTCGTGGGGACGACCCTATAGTCGTCGGACTTGACGGTGGCGGGCCAATCTAGTCCCGGGGTCGTGGGGACGACCCTACAGTCGTCGGACATTTCGGCGGCTTGCCAACTTTGGCCCGGCGTCGTGGGACGACCCTATAGTCGTCGGACTTGACGGAAGCGGGCCAATCTAGTCCCGATGTCGTGGGGACGACCCTATAGTCTTCGGACATGACGGTAGCGGGCCAATCTAGACCCGAGGGCGTGGGGACGACCCTATAGTAGTCGGACATGTCGGCGGCTGTCCAACTTTGGCGCGGTGTCGTGGGGACGACTCTATAGTCGTCGGACATGTCGGCAGCTGGGCAACCTAGTCCCGGGGTCGTGGGGACGACCCTATAGTGGTCCGACAAGTCGGCGGCGAGCCAACCTAGTCCCGGTGTCGTGGGAACGACCCTATAGTCGTCGGACATGTCGGCGGCGACCCACCTAGTCCCGGGGTCGTGGGGACGACGCTATAGTGGTCCGACAAGTCGGCGGCGAGCCAACCTAGTCCCGGTGTCGTGGGAACGACCCTATAGTCGTCGCACATGTCGGCGGCTGGCCAACCTAGTATCGAGGTCGTGGGGACGACCCAATAGTGGTCGGGCAAGTCGGCGGCTGGCCAACCTAGCCCCGGGGTCGTGGGGACGACCCTATGTCTTAGGACATGACGGTGGCGGGCCAATCTATTCTCGGGGTCGTGGGGACGACCCTATAGTCGTCGGACATGTCGGCGGCTGGCCAACTTTGGCCCGTGGTGGGGACGACCCTATAGTCGTCGGACATGACGGTGGCGGGCCAATCTATTCTCGGGGTCGTGGGGACGACTCTATAGTCGTCGGACTTGACGGTGGCGGGCCAATCTAGTCCCGGGGTCGTGGGGACGACCCTACAGTCGTCGGACATTTCGGCGGCTTGCCAACTTGGCCGGGGGTGGTGGGGACGACCCTATAGTCGTCGGACATGTCGGCGGCGAGCCAACCTAGTCCCGGGGTCGTGGGGACGACCCTATAGTGGTCCGACAAGTCGGCGGCGAGCCAACCTAGTCCCGGTGTCGTGGGAACGACCCTATAGTCGTCGGACATGTCGGCGGCGAACCAACCTAGTCCCGGGGTCGTGGGGACGACGCTATAGTGGTCCGACAAGTCGGCGGCGAGCCAACCTAGTCCCGGTGTCGTGGGAACGACCCTATAGTCGTCGGACATGTCGGCGGCGAGCCAACCTAGTCCCGGTGTCGTGGGAACGACCCTATAGTCGTCGGACATGTCGGCGGCGAGCCAACCTAGTCCCGGGGTCGTGGGGACGACCCTATAGTCGTCGGACAAGACGGTGGCTGGACATCTTTGGCCCGGGGTCGTGGGGACGACCCAATAGTCGTCGGACATGTCGGTGGCTGGCCAACTTTGGCCCGTGGTCGTGGGGACGACCCTATAGTTGTCGGACACGTCGGCGGTGGGTCTACCTAGTCCCGGGGTCGTGGGGACTACCCTATAGTCGCCGGGCAAGTCGGCGGCGGGCGAACCTTGTACCGGGGTCGTGGGGGCGACCCTATAGTCGTCGGACATGTCGGCGATTGGCCAACTTTGGCCCGTGGTCGTGGGGACGATCCGATAGTCGTCGGACATGACGGTGGCGGGCCAATCTAGTCCCGGGGTCGTGGGGACGATCCTATGGTCGTCGGGCATGTCGGTGGCTGGCCAACGTAGGCCCGCTGTCGTGGGGACGACCCAATAGACGTCGGACATGACGGTGGCGGGCCAATCTAGTCCCGGGGTCGTGGGGACGACCCTATAGTCGTCGGACATGTCGGCGGCTGGCCAACTTTTGCCCGTGGTCGTTGGGACGACTGTTTAGTCGTCGGACATGTCGGCGGCTGGCCAACCTAGACCCAGGGTCGTGGGGACGACCCTATTGTCGTCGGACATGACGGTGGCGGGCCAATCTAGTCCCGGGGTCGTAGGTACGACCCTATACTCGTCGGACATGTCGGCGGCTGGCCAACTTTGGCCCGTGGTCGTGGGCACGATCCAATAGTCGTCGGACATGTCGGCGGCTGGCCAACTTTGGCCCGTGGTTGTGGGGACGACCCTATAGTCGTTGGACATGACGGTGGCGGGCCAATCTAGTCTCGGGGTCGTTGGGACGACCCTATAGTCGTCGGACATGCCGGCGGCTGGCCAACTTTGGCCCGTGGTCGTGGGGACGACCCTATAGTTGTCGGACACGTCGGCGGCGGGTCTACCTAGTCCCGGGGTCGTGGGCACGACCCTATAGTCGTCGGACAATTCGGCAGCTTGCCAACTTTGGCCCGGGGTCGTGGGGACGACCCTATAGTTGTCGGACACGTCGGCGGCGGGTCTACCTAGTCCCGGAGTCGTGGGGACGACCCTATAGTCGTCGGACAAGTCGGCAGCTTGCCAACTTTGGCCCGGGGTTGTGGGGACGACTCTATAGTCGTCGGACATTTCGGCGGCTGGCCAGCATTGGCCCGGGGTCGTGGGGACGGCCCAATAGTCTTTGAACATGTCGGCGGCGGGCCATCCTAGCCCCGGGGTCGTGGGGACGACCCTATTGTCGTCGGACATGACGGTGGCGGGCCAATCTAGTCCTGGGGTCGTGGGGACGACCCCAGAGTCGTCGGACAAGTCGGCGGCTGGCCAACATTAGCCCGGGGTCGTGGGGACGACCCAATAGTCGTTGAACATGTCGGCGGCGGGCCATCCTAGCCCCGGGGTCGTGGGGACGACCCTATTGTCGTCGGACATGACGGTGGCGGGCCAATCTAGTCCTGGGGTCGTGGGGACGACTTCATAGTCGTCGGACAAGTCGGCGGCTGGCCAACTTTGGCCCGTGGTCGTGGGGACGACCCAATACTCGTCGGACATGTCGGCGGCTGGCCAACCTAGTCCCGAGGTCGTCGGACTTGACGGTGGCGGGCCAATCTAGTCCCGGGGTCGTGGGGACGACCCTATAGTCGTCGGACAAGACGGTGGCTGGACATCTTTGGCCCGGGGTCGTGGGGACGACCCTATAGTCGTCGGACATGTCGGCGGCTGACCAACTTTGGCCCGGTGTTGTGGGGACGACTCTATAGTCGTCGGACATGTCGGCTGCTGGCCACCCTTGTCCCGGGGTCGTGGGGACGACCCTACAGTCGTCGGACATTTCGGCGGCTCGCAAACTTTGGCCCGGGGTCGTGGGGACGACCCAATAGTCGTCGGACTTGACGGTGGCGGGCCAATCTAGTCCCGGGGTCTTGGGGACGACCCTACAGTCGTCGGACATTTCGGCGGCTTGCCAACTTGGCCCGGGGTGGTGGGGACGACCCTATAGTCGTCGGACATGTCGGCGGCGAGCCAACCTATTCCCGGGGTCGTGGGGACGACCCTATAGTGGTCCGACAAGTCGGCGGCGAGCCAACCTAGTCCCGGTGTCGTGGGAACGACCCTATAGTCGTCGGACATGTCGGCGGCGAGCCAACCTAGTCCCGGGGTCGTGGGGACGACCCTATAGTGGTCCGACAAGTCGGCGGCGAGCCAACCTAGTCCCGGTGTCGTGGGAACGACCCTATAGTCGTCGGACATGTCGGTGGCTGGACATCTTTGGCCCGGGGTCGTGGGGACAACCCTATAGTCGTCGGACATGTCGGCGGCTGACCAACTTTGGCCCGGTGTCGTGGGGACGACTCTATAGTCGTCGGACATGTCGGCTGCTGGCCACCCTTGTCCCGGGGTCGTGGGGACGACCCTACAGTCGTCGGACATTTCGGCGGCTCGCCAACTTTGGCCCGGGGTCGTGGGGACGACCCTACAGTCGTCGGACATTTCGGCGGCTCGCCAACTTTGGCCCGGGGTCGTGGGGACGACCCAATAGTCGTCGGACTTGACGGTGGCGGGCCAATCTAGTCCCGGGGTCTTGGGGACGACCCTATAGTGGTCCGACAAGTCGGCGGCGAGCCAACCTAGTCCCGGTGTCGTGGGAACGACCCTACAGTCGTCGGACATTTCGGCGGCTTGCCAACTTGGCCCGGGGTGGTGGGGACGACCCTATAGTCGTCGGACATGTCGGTGGCTGGACATCTTTGGCCCGGGGTCGTGGGGACGACCCTATAGTCGTCGGACATTTCGGCGGCTTGCCAACTTGGCCCGGGGTGGTGGGGACGACCCTATAGTCGTCGGACATGTCGGCGGCGAGCCAACCTTGTCCCGGGGTCGTGGGGACGACCCTATAGTGGTCCGACAAGTCGGCGGCGAGCCAACCTAGTCCCGGTGTCGTGGGAACGACCCTACAATCGTCGGACATTTCGGCGGCTTGCCAACTTGGCCCGGGGTGGTGGGGACGACCCTATAGTCGTCAGACATGTCGGCGGCTGGCCAACTTTGGCCCGTGGTCGTGGGGACGGCCCAATAGTCGTCGGACATGTCGGCGGCTGGCCAACCTAGTCCCGAGGTCGTCGGACTTGACGGTGGCGGGCCAATCTAGTCCCGGGGTCGTGGGGCCGACCCTATAGTCGTCGGACAAGACGGTGGCTTGACATCTTTGGCCCGGGGTCGTGGGGACGACCCTATAGTCGTCGGACATGTCGGCGGCTGACCAACTTTGGCCCGGTGTCGTGGGGACGACTCTATAGTCGTCGGACATGTCGGCTGCTGGCCACCCTTGTCCCGGGGTCGTGGGGACGACCCTACAGTCGTCGGACATGTCGGCAGCTGGCCAACATAGTCCCGGTGTCGTGGGAACGACCCTATAGTCGTCGGATATGTCGGCGGCGAGCCAACCTAGTCCCGGTGTCGTGGGGACGACCCTATAGTGGTCGGACATGTCGGCGGCTGGCCAACGTAGGCCCGCTGTCGTGGGGACGACCCTATAGTCGTCGGACAAGACGGTGGCGGGCCAATCTAGTCCCGGGGTCGTGGGGACGACCCTATAGTCGTCGGACAAGTCGGCGGCGAGCCAACCTACTCCGGGGGTCGTGGGGACGAACCTATAGTCGTCGGACATGTCGGCGGCGAGCCAACCTAGTCCCAGGGTCGTGGGGACGACCCTATAGTGCTCGGACATGTCGGCGGCGGGCCAATCTAGTCCCGGGGTCGTGGGGACGACCCTATAGTCGTCGGACAAGACGGTGGCGGGCCAATCTAGTCCCGGGGTCGTGGGGACGACCCTATAGTCGTCGGACAAGACGGTGGCGGGCCAATCTAGTCCCGGGGTCGTGGGGACGACCCTATAGTCGTCGGACAAGTCGGCGGCGAGCCAACCTACTCCGGGGGTCGTGGGGACGAACCTATAGTCGTCGGACATGTCGGCGGCTGGCCAACCTAGTCCCGAGGTCGTGGGGGCGACCCTATAGTCGTCGGACATGTCGGCGGCTGGCCAACCTAGTCCCGAGGTCGTCGGACTTGACGGTGGCGGGCCAATCTAGTCCCGGGGTCGTGGGGACGACCCTATAGTCGTCGGACATGACGGTGGCGGGCCAATCTAGTCCCGGGGTCGTGGGGACGACCCTATAATCGTTGGACATGACGGTGGCGGGCCAATCTAGTCCCGGGGTCGTGGGGACGACCCTATAGTCGTCGGACATGTCGGCGGCTGGCCAACTTTGGCCCGGTGTCGTGGGGACGACTCTATATTCGTCGGAAATGTCGGCGGCTGGCCAACCTGGACCCGGGGTCGTGGGGACGACCCTATTGTCGTCGGACATGACGGTGGCGGGCCAATCTAGTCTCGCGATCGTGGGGACGACCCTATAATCGTCGGACATGACGGTGGCGGGCCAATCTAGACCCGGGGTCGTGGGGACGACCCTATAGTCGTCGGACATGTCGGCGGCTGGCCAACTTTGGCCCGGTGTCGTGGGGACGACTCTATATTCGTCGGAAATGTCGGCGGCTGGCCAACCTGGACCCGGGGTCGTGGGGACGACCCTATAGTCGTCGGACTTGACGGTGGCGGGCCAATCTAGTCCCGGGGTCGTGGGGACGACCCTATAGTCGTCGGACATGTCGGCGGCTGGCCAACTTTGGCCCGGTGTCGTGGGGACGACTCTATATTCGTCGGAAATGTCGGCGGCTGGCCAACCTGGACCCGGGGTCGTGGGGACGACCCTATAGTCGTCGGACTTGACGGTGGCGGGCCAATCTAGTCCCGGGGTCGTGGGGACGACCCTACAGTCGTCGGACATTTCGGCGGCTTGCCAACTTTGGCCCGGCGTCGTGGGACGACCCTATAGTCGTCGGAAATGTCGGCGGCTGGCCAACCTGGACCCGGGGTCGTGGGGACGACCCTATAGTCGTCGGACTTGACGGTGGCGGGCCAATCTAGTCCCGGGGTCGTGGGGACGACCCTACAGTCGTCGGACATTTCGGCGGCTTGCCAACTTTGGCCCGGCGTCGTGGGACGACCCTATAGTCGTCGGACTTGACGGAAGCGGGCCAATCTAGTCCCGAGGTCGTGGGGACGACCCTATAGTCTTCGGACATGACGGTAGCGGGCCAATCTAGACCCGAGGGCGTGGGGACGACCCTATAGTAGTCGGACATGTCGGCGGCTGTCCAACTTTGGCGCGGTGTCGTGGGGACGACTCTATAGTCGTCGGACATGTCGGCAGCTGGGCAACCTAGTCCCGGGGTCGTGGGGACGACCCTATAGTGGTCCGACAAGTCGGCGGCGAGCCAACCTAGTCCCGGTGTCGTGGGAACGACCCTATAGTCGTCGGACATGTCGGCGGCGAGCCAACCTAGTCCCGGGGTCGTGGGGACGACGCTATAGTGGTCCGACAAGTCGGCGGCGAGCCAACCTAGTCCCGGTGTCGTGGGAACGACCCTATAGTCGTCGCACATGTCGGCGGCTGGCCAACCTAGTATCGAGGTCGTGGGGACGACCCAATAGTGGTCGGGCAAGTCGGCGGCTGGCCAACCTAGCCCCGGGGTCGTGGGGACGACCCTATGTCTTAGGACATGACGGTGGCGGGCCAATCTATTCTCGGGGTCGTGGGGACGACCCTATAGTCGTCGGACATGTCGGCGGCTGGCCAACTTTGGCCCGTGGTGGGGACGACCCTATAGTCGTCGGACATGACGGTGGCGGGCCAATCTATTCTCGGGGTCGTGGGGACGACTCTATAGTCGTCGGACTTGACGGTGGCGGGCCAATCTAGTCCCGGGGTCGTGGGGACGACCCTACAGTCGTCGGACATTTCGGCGGCTTGCCAACTTGGCCCGGGGTGGTGGGGACGACCCTATAGTCGTCGGACATGTCGGCGGCGAGCCAACCTAGTCCCGGGGTCGTGGGGACGACCCTATAGTGGTCCGACAAGTCGGCGGCGAGCCAACCTAGTCCCGGTGTCGTGGGAACGACCCTATAGTCGTCGGACATGTCGGCGGCGAGCCAACCTAGTCCCGGGGTCGTGGGGACGACGCTATAGTGGTCCGACAAGTCGGCGGCGAGCCAACCTAGTCCCGGTGTCGTGGGAACGACCCTATAGTCGTCGGACATGTCGGCGGCGAGCCAACCTAGTCCCGGTGTCGTGGGAACGACCCTATAGTCGTCGGACATGTCGGCGGCGAGCCAACCTAGTCCCGGGGTCGTGGGGACGACCCTATAGTCGTCGGACAAGACGGTGGCTGGACATCTTTGGCCCGGGGTCGTGGGGACGACCCAATAGTCGTCGGACTTGACGGTGGCGGGCCAGTCTAGTCCCGGGGTCTTGGGGACGACCCTACAGTCGTCGGACATTTCGGCGGCTTGCCAACTTGGCCCGGGGTGGTGGGGACGGCCCTATAGTCGTCGGACATGTCGGCGGCGAGCCAACCTAGTCCCGGTGTCGTGGGGACGACCCTATAGTGGTCCGACAAGTCGGCGGCGAGCCAACCTAGTCCCGGTGTCGTGGGAACGACCCTATAGTCGTCGGACATGTCGGCGGCGAGCCAACCTAGTCCCGGGGTCGTGGGGACGACCCTATAGTGGTCCGACAAGTCGGCGGCGAGCCAACCTAGTCCCGGTGTCGTGGGAACGACCCTATAGTCGTCGGACATGTCGGTGGCTGGACATCTTTGGCCCGGGGTCGTGGGGACGACCCTATAGTCGTCGGACATGTCGGCGGCTGACCAACTTTGGCCCGGTGTCGTGGGGACGACTCTATAGTCGTCGGACATGTCGGCTGCTGGCCACCCTTGTCCCGGGGTCGTGGGGACGACCCTACAGTCGTCGGACATTTCGGCGGCTCGCCAACTTTGGCCCGGGGTCGTGGGGACGACCCAATAGTCGTCGGACTTGACGGTGGCGGGCCAATCTAGTCCCGGGGTCTTGGGGACGACCCTACAGTCGTCGGACATTTCGGCGGCTTGCCAACTTGGCCCGGGGTGGTGGGGAGGACCCTATAGTCGTCGGACATGTCGGCGGCGAGCCAACCTAGTCCCGGGGTCGTGGGGACGACCCTATAGTGGTCCGACAAGTCGGCGGCGAGCCAACCTAGTCCCGGTGTCGTGGGAACGACCCTACAGTCGTCGGACATTTCGGCGGCTTGCCAACTTGGCCCGGGGTGGTGGGGACGACCCTATAGTCGTCAGACATGTCGGCGGCTGGCCAACTTTGGCCCGTGGTCGTGGGGACGGCCCAATAGTCGTCGGACATGTCGGCGGCTGACCAACTTTGGCCCGGTGTCGTGGGGACGACTCTATAGTCGTCGGACTTGACGGTGGCGGGCCAATCTAGTCCCGGGGTCGTAGGTACGATCCTATGGTCGTCGGACATGTCGGCGGCTGGCCAACCTAGTCCCGAGGTCGTCGGACTTGACGGTGGCGGGCCAATCTAGTCCCGGGGTCGTGGGGCCGACCCTATAGTCGTCGGACAAGACGGTGGCTGGACATCTTTGGCCCGGGGTCGTGGGGACGACCCTATAGTCGTCGGACATGTCGGCGGCTGACCAACTTTGGCCCGGTGTCGTGGGGACGACTCTATAGTCGTCGGACTTGACGGTGGCGGGCCAATCTAGTCCCGGGGTCGTAGGTACGATCCTATGGTCGTCGGACATGTCGGTGGCTGGCCAACTTTGGCCCGTGGTCGTGGGGACGACCCTATAGTTGTCGGACACGTCGGCGGTGGGTCTACCTAGTCCCGGGGTCGTGGGGACTACCCTATAGTCGCCGGGCAAGTCGGCGGCGGGCGAACCTTGTACCGGGGTCGTGGGGGCGACCCTATAGTCGTCGGACATGTCGGCGATTGGCCAACTTTGGCCCGTGGTCGTGGGGACGATCCGATAGTCGTCGGACATGACGGTGGCGGGCCAATCTAGTCCCGGGGTCGTGGGGACGATCCTATGGTCGTCGGGCATGTCGGTGGCTGGCCAACGTAGGCCCGCTGTCGTGGGGACGACCCAATAGACGTCGGACATGACGGTGGCGGGCCAATCTAGTCCCGGGGTCGTGGGGACGACCCTATAGTCGTCGGACATGTCGGCGGCTGGCCAACTTTTGCCCGTGGTCGTTGGGACGACTGTTTAGTCGTCGGACATGTCGGCGGCTGGCCAACCTAGACCCAGGGTCGTGGGGACGACCCTATTGTCGTCGGACATGACGGTGGCGGGCCAATCTAGTCCCGGGGTCGTGGGTACGACCCTATACTCGTCGGACATGTCGGCGGCTGGCCAACTTTGGCCCGTGGTCGTGGGCACGATCCAATAGTCGTCGGACATGTCGGCGGCTGGCCAACTTTGGCCCGTGGTTGTGGGGACGACCCTATAGTCGTTGGACATGACGGTGGCGGGCCAATCTAGTCTCGGGGTCGTTGGGACGACCCTATAGTCGTCGGACATGCCGGCGGCTGGCCAACTTTGGCCCGTGGTCGTGGGGACGACCCTATAGTTGTCGGACACGTCGGCGGCGGGTCTACCTAGTCCCGGGGTCGTGGGCACGACCCTATAGTCGTCGGACAATTCGGCAGCTTGCCAACTTTGGCCCGGGGTCGTGGGGACGACCCTATAGTTGTCGGACACGTCGGCGGCGGGTCTACCTAGTCCCGGAGTCGTGGGGACGACCCTATAGTCGTCGGACAAGTCGGCAGCTTGCCAACTTTGGCCCGGGGTTGTGGGGACGACTCTATAGTCGTCGGACATTTCGGCGGCTGGCCAGCATTGGCCCGGGGTCGTGGGGACGGCCCAATAGTCGTTGAACATGTCGGCGGCGGGCCATCCTAGCCCCGGGGTCGTGGGGACGACCCTATTGTCGTCGGACATGACGGTGGCGGGCCAATCTAGTCCTGGGGTCGTGGGGACGACCCCAGAGTCGTCGGACAAGTCGGCGGCTGGCCAACATTAGCCCGGGGTCGTGGGGACGACCCAATAGTCGTTGAACATGTCGGCGGCGGGCCATCCTAGCCCCGGGGTCGTGGGGACGACCCTATTGTCGTCGGACATGACGGTGGCGGGCCAATCTAGTCCTGGGGTCGTGGGGACGACTTCATAGTCGTCGGACAAGTCGGCGGCTGGCCAACTTTGGCCCGTGGTCGTGGGGACGACCCAATACTCGTCGGACATGTCGGCGGCTGGCCAACCTAGTCCCGAGGTCGTCGGACTTGACGGTGGCGGGCCAATCTAGTCCCGGGGTCGTGGGGACGACCCTATAGTCGTCGGACAAGACGGTGGCTGGACATCTTTGGCCCGGGGTCGTGGGGACGACCCTATAGTCGTCGGACATGTCGGCGGCTGACCAACTTTGGCCCGGTGTCGTGGGGACGACTCTATAGTCGTCGGACATGTCGGCTGCTGGCCACCCTTGTCCCGGGGTCGTGGGGACGACCCTACAGTCGTCGGACATTTCGGCGGCTCGCAAACTTTGGCCCGGGGTCGTGGGGACGACCCAATAGTCGTCGGACTTGACGGTGGCGGGCCAATCTAGTCCCGGGGTCTTGGGGACGACCCTACAGTCGTCGGACATTTCGGCGGCTTGCCAACTTGGCCCGGGGTGGTGGGGACGACCCTATAGTCGTCGGACATGTCGGCGGCGAGCCAACCTATTCCCGGGGTCGTGGGGACGACCCTATAGTGGTCCGACAAGTCGGCGGCGAGCCAACCTAGTCCCGGTGTCGTGGGAACGACCCTATAGTCGTCGGACATGTCGGCGGCGAGCCAACCTAGTCCCGGGGTCGTGGGGACGACCCTATAGTGGTCCGACAAGTCGGCGGCGAGCCAACCTAGTCCCGGTGTCGTGGGAACGACCCTATAGTCGTCGGACATGTCGGTGGCTGGACATCTTTGGCCCGGGGTCGTGGGGACAACCCTATAGTCGTCGGACATGTCGGCGGCTGACCAACTTTGGCCCGGTGTCGTGGGGACGACTCTATAGTCGTCGGACATGTCGGCTGCTGGCCACCTTTGTCCCGGGGTCGTGGGGACGACCCTACAGTCGTCGGACATTTCGGCGGCTCGCCAACTTTGGCCCGGGGTCGTGGGGACGACCCTACAGTCGTCGGACATTTCGGCGGCTCGCCAACTTTGGCCCGGGGTCGTGGGGACGACCCAATAGTCGTCGGACTTGACGGTGGCGGGCCAATCTAGTCCCGGGGTCTTGGGGACGACCCTATAGTGGTCCGACAAGTCGGCGGCGAGCCAACCTAGTCCCGGTGTCGTGGGAACGACCCTACAGTCGTCGGACATTTCGGCGGCTTGCCAACTTGGCCCGGGGTGGTGGGGACGACCCTATAGTCGTCGGACATGTCGGTGGCTGGACATCTTTGGCCCGGGGTCGTGGGGACGACCCTATAGTCGTCGGACATTTCGGCGGCTTGCCAACTTGGCCCGGGGTGGTGGGGACGACCCTATAGTCGTCGGACATGTCGGCGGCGAGCCAACCTTGTCCCGGGGTCGGGGGACGACCCTATAGTGGTCCGACAAGTCGGCGGCGAGCCAACCTAGTCCCGGTGTCGTGGGAACGACCCTACAGTCGTCGGACATTTCGGCGGCTTGCCAACTTGGCCCGGGGTGGTGGGGACGACCCTATAGTCGTCAGACATGTCGGCGGCTGGCCAACTTTGGCCCGTGGTCGTGGGGACGGCCCAATAGTCGTCGGACATGTCGGCGGCTGGCCAACCTAGTCCCGAGGTCGTCGGACTTGACGGTGGCGGGCCAATCTAGTCCCGGGGTCGTGGGGCCGACCCTATAGTCGTCGGACAAGACGGTGGCTTGACATCTTTGGCCCGGGGTCGTGGGGACGACCCTATAGTCGTCGGACATGTCGGCGGCTGACCAACTTTGGCCCGGTGTCGTGGGGACGACTCTATAGTCGTCGGACATGTCGGCTGCTGGCCACCCTTGTCCCGGGGTCGTGGGGACGACCCTACAGTCGTCGGACATGTCGGCAGCTGGCCAACATAGTCCCGGTGTCGTGGGAACGACCCTATAGTCGTCGGATATGTCGGCGGCGAGCCAACCTAGTCCCGGTGTCGTGGGGACGACCCTATAGTGGTCGGACATGTCGGCGGCTGGCCAACGTAGGCCCGCTGTCGTGGGGACGACCCTATAGTCGTCGGACAAGACGGTGGCGGGCCAATCTAGTCCCGGGGTCGTGGGGACGACCCTATAGTCGTCGGACAAGTCGGCGGCGAGCCAACCTACTCCGGGGGTCGTGGGGACGAACCTATAGTCGTCGGACATGTCGGCGGCGAGCCAACCTAGTCCCAGGGTCGTGGGGACGACCCTATAGTGCTCGGACATGTCGGCGGCGGGCCAATCTAGTCCCGGGGTCGTGGGGACGACCCTATAGTCGTCGGACAAGACGGTGGCGGGCCAATCTAGTCCCGGGGTCGTGGGGACGACCCTATAGTCGTCGGACAAGACGGTGGCGGGCCAATCTAGTCCCGGGGTCGTGGGGACGACCCTATAGTCGTCGGACAAGTCGGCGGCGAGCCAACCTACTCCGGGGGTCGTGGGGACGAACCTATAGTCGTCGGACATGTCGGCGGCTGGCCAACCTAGTCCCGAGGTCGTGGGGGCGACCCTATAGTCGTCGGACATGTCGGCGGCTGGCCAACCTAGTCCCGAGGTCGTCGGACTTGACGGTGGCGGGCCAATCTAGTCCCGGGGTCGTGGGGACGACCCTATAGTCGTCGGACATGACGGTGGCGGGCCAATCTAGTCCCGGGGTCGTGGGGACGACCCTATAATCGTTGGACATGACGGTGGCGGGCCAATCTAGTCCCGGGGTCGTGGGGACGACCCTATAGTCGTCGGACATGTCGGCGGCTGGCCAACTTTGGCCCGGTGTCGTGGGGACGACTCTATATTCGTCGGAAATGTCGGCGGCTGGCCAACCTGGACCCGGGGTCGTGGGGACGACCCTATTGTCGTCGGACATGACGGTGGCGGGCCAATCTAGTCTCGCGATCGTGGGGACGACCCTATAATCGTCGGACATGACGGTGGCGGGCCAATCTAGACCCGGGGTCGTGGGGACGACCCTATAGTCGTCGGACATGTCGGCGGCTGGCCAACTTTGGCCCGGTGTCGTGGGGACGACTCTATATTCGTCGGAAATGTCGGCGGCTGGCCAACCTGGACCCGGGGTCGTGGGGACGACCCTATAGTCGTCGGACTTGACGGTGGCGGGCCAATCTAGTCCCGGGGTCGTGGGGACGACCCTATAGTCGTCGGACATGTCGGCGGCTGGCCAACTTTGGCCCGGTGTCGTGGGGACGACTCTATATTCGTCGGAAATGTCGGCGGCTGGCCAACCTGGACCCGGGGTCGTGGGGACGACCCTATAGTCGTCGGACTTGACGGTGGCGGGCCAATCTAGTCCCGGGGTCGTGGGGACGACCCTACAGTCGTCGGACATTTCGGCGGCTTGCCAACTTTGGCCCGGCGTCGTGGGACGACCCTATAGTCGTCGGAAATGTCGGCGGCTGGCCAACCTGGACCCGGGGTCGTGGGGACGACCCTATAGTCGTCGGACTTGACGGTGGCGGGCCAATCTAGTCCCGGGGTCGTGGGGACGACCCTACAGTCGTCGGACATTTCGGCGGCTTGCCAACTTTGGCCCGGCGTCGTGGGACGACCCTATAGTCGTCGGACTTGACGGAAGCGGGCCAATCTAGTCCCGAGGTCGTGGGGACGACCCTATAGTCTTCGGACATGACGGTAGCGGGCCAATCTAGACCCGAGGGCGTGGGGACGACCCTATAGTAGTCGGACATGTCGGCGGCTGTCCAACTTTGGCGCGGTGTCGTGGGGACGACTCTATAGTCGTCGGACATGTCGGCAGCTGGGCAACCTAGACCCGGGGTCGTGGGGACGACCCTATTGTCGTCGGACATGACCGTGGCGGGCCAATCTAGTCCTGGGGTCGTGGGGACGACCCTATAGTCGTCGGACAAGTCGGCGGCGGGCCAAGCTTGTCCCGGGGTCGTGGGGACGACCCTATATTCGTCGGACATGACGGTGGCGGGCCAATCTAGTCCCGGGGTCGTGGGGACGACCGTATAATCGTTGGACATGACGGTGGCGGGCCAATCTAGTCCCGGGGTCGTAGGGACGACCCTATAGTCGTCGGACATGTTGGCGATTGGCCCGGGGTCGTCGGGACGACCCTATAGTCGTCGGACATGTCGGCGGCTGGCCAACCTAGTCCCGGGGTCGTGGGGACGACCCTATAGTCGTCGGACATTTCGGCGGCTTGCCAACTTTGGCCCGGGGTCGTGGGGACGACCCTATAGTCGTCGGACATGTCGGCAGCTGGCCAACTTTGGCCCGTGGTCGTGGGGACGATCCAATAGTCGTCGGACATGTCGGCGGCTGGCCAACTTTGGCGCGTGGGCGTGGGGACGATCCGATTGTCGTCGGACATGTCGGCGGCTGGCCAACCTAGACCCGGGGTCGTGGGGACGACCCTATTGTCGTCGGACATGGCGGTGGCGGCCCAATCTAGTCCCGTGGTCGTGGGGACGACCCTATAGTCTTCGGACATGACGGTAGCGGGCCAATCTAGACCCGAGGTCCTGGGGACGACCCTATAGTCGTCGGACAAGTCGGCGGCGGGCCAAGCTTGTCCCGGGGTCGTGGGGACGACCCTATAATCGTCGGACATGACGGTGGCGAGCCAATCTAGACCCGGGGTCGTGGGGACGACCCTATAGTCGTCGGACATGTCGGCGGCTGGCCAACTTTGGCCCGGTGTCGTGGGGACGACTCTATATTCGTCGGAAATGTCGGCGGCTGGCCAACCTGGACCCGGGGTCGTGGGGCGACCCTATAGTCGTCGGACTTGACGGTGGCGGGCCAATCTAGTCCCGGGGTCGTGGGGACGACCCTACAGTCGTCGGACATTTCGGCGGCTTGCCAACTTTGGCCCGGCGTCGTGGGACGACCCTATAGTCGTCGGACATGTCTGCGGCTGGCCAACTTTTGCCCGTGGTCGTTGGGACGACTGTTTAGTCGTCGGACATGTCGGCGGCTGGCCAACCTAGACCCAGGGTCGTGGGGACGACCCTATTGTCGTCGGACATGACGGTGGCGGGCCAATCTAGTCCCGGGGTCGTAGGTACGACCCTATACTCGTCGGACATGTCGGCGGCTGGCCAACTTTGGCCCGTGGTCGTGGGCACGATCCAATAGTCGTCGGATATGTCGGCGGCTGGCCAACTTTGGCCCGTGGTTGTGGGGACGACCCTATAGTCGTTGGACATGACGGTGGCGGGCCAATCTAGTCCCGGGGTCGTGGGGACGATCCTATAGTCGTCGGACATGTCGGCGGCTGGCCAACTTTGGCCCGGTGTCGTGGGAACGACCCAATAGTAGTCGGACATGTCGGCGGCCGGCCAACCTAGTCCCGAGGTCGTGGGGACGACCCTATAGTCGTCGGACAAGTCGGCGGCGTGCCAACCTACTCCGGGGGTCGTGGGGACGAACCTATAGTCGTCGGACATGTCGGCGGCGAGCCAACCTAGTCCCAGGGTCGTGGGACGACCCTATAGTGCTCGGACATGTCGGCGGCGGGCCAATCTAGTCCCGGGGTCGTGGGGACGACCCTATAGTCGTCGGACAAGACTGTGGCGGGCCAATCTAGTCCCGGGGTCGTGGGGACGACCCTGTAGTCGTCGGACAAGACGGTGGCGGGCCAATCTAGTCCCGGGGTCGTGGGGACGACCTTATAATCGTCGGACAAGTCGGCGGCGAGCCAACCTACTCCGGGGGTCGTGGGGACGAACCTATAGTCGTCGGACATGTCGGCGGCTGGCCAACCTAGTCCCGAGGTCGTGGGGGCGACCCTATAGTCGTCGGACAAGTCGGCAGCTTGCCAACTTTGGCCCGGGGTTGTGGGGACGACTCTATAGTCGTCGGACATTTCGGCGGCTGGCCAGCATTGGCCCGGGGTCGTGGGGACGGCCCAATAGTCGTTGAACATGTCGGCGGCGGGCCATCCTAGCCCCGGGGTCGTGGGGACGACCCTATTGTCGTCGGACATGACGGTGGCGGGCCAATCTAGTCCTGGGGTCGTGGGGACGACCCCATAGTCGTCGGACAAGTCGGCGGCTGGCCAACATTAGCCCGGGGTCGTGGGGACGACCCAATAGTCGTTGAACATGTCGGCGGCGGGCCATCCTAGCCCCGGGGTCGTGGGGACGACCCTATTGTCGTCGGACATGACGGTGGCGGGCCAATCTAGTCCTGGGGTCGTGGGGACGACCCCATAGTCGTCGGACAAGTCGGCGGCTGGCCAACTTTGGCCCGTGGTCGTGGGGACGACCCTATAGTCGTCGGACAAGTCAGCGGCTGGTCAACTTTGGCCCGTGGTCGTGGGGACGGCCCAATAGTCGTTGAACATGTCGGCGGCTGGCCAACATTGGCCCGGGGTCGTGGGGACGACCCTATAGTCGTCAGACATGTCGGCGGCTGGCCAACTTTGGCCCGTGGTCGTGGGGACGGCCCAATAGTCGTCGGACATGTCGGCGGCTGGCCAACCTAGTCCCGAGGTCGTCGGACTTGACGGTGACGGGCCAATCTAGTCCCGGGGTCGTGGGGACGACCCTATAGTCTTCGGACATGACGGTAGCGGGCCAATCTAGACCCGAGGGCGTGGGGACGACCCTATAGTAGTCGGACATGTCGGCGGCTGTCCAACTTTGGCGCGGTGTCGTGGGGACGACTCTATAGTCGTCGGACATGTCGGCAGCTGGGCAACCTAGACCCGGGGTCGTGGGGACGACCCTATTGTCGTCGGACATGACGGTGGCGGGCCAATCTAGTCCTGGGGTCGTGGGGACGACCCTATAGTCGTCGGACAAGTCGGCGGCGGGCCAAGCTTGTCCCGGGGTCGTGGGGACGACCCTATATTCGTCGGACATGACGGTGGCGGGCCAATCTAGTCCCGGGGTCGTGGGGACGACCGTATAATCATTGGACATGACGGTGGCGGGGCAATCTAGTCCCGGGGTCGTAGGGACGACCCTATAGTCGTCGGACATGTCGGCGGCTGTCCAACTTTGGCGCGGTGTCGTGGGGACGACTCTATAGTCGTCGGACATGTCGGCAGCTGGGCAACCTAGACCCGGGGTCGTGGGGACGACCCTATTGTCGTCGGACATGACGGTGGCGGGCCAATCTAGTCCTGGGGTCGTGGGGACGACCCTATAGTCGTCGGACAAGTCGGCGGCGGGCCAAGCTTGTCCCGGGGTCGTGGGGACGACCCTATATTCGTTGGACATGACGGTGGCGGGCCAATCTAGTCCCGGGGTCGTAGGGACGACCCTATAGTAGTCGGACATGTCGGCGGCTGTCCAACTTTGGCGCGGTGTCGTGGGGACGACTCTATAGTCGTCGGACATGTCGGCAGCTGGGCAACCTAGACCCGGGGTCGTGGGGACGACCCTATTGTCGTCGGACATGACGGAGGCGGGCCAATCTAGTCCTGGGGTCGTGGGGACGACCCTATAGTCGTCGGACATGACGGTGGCGGGCCAATCTAGTCCCGGGGTCGTGGGGACGACCCTATAATCGTTGGACATGACGGTGGCGGGCCAATCTAGTCCCGGGGTCGTAGGGACGACCCTATAGTCGTCGGACATGTTGGCGATTGGCCAACATTGGCGGGGGTCGTCGGGACGACCCTATAGTCGTCGGACATTTCGGCGGCTTGCCAACTTTGGCCCGGAGTCGTGGGGACGACCCTATAGTCGTCGGACATGTCGGCAGCTGGCCAACTTTGGCCCGTGGTCGTGGGGACGATCCAATAGTCGTCGGACATGTCGGCGGCTGGCCAACTTTGGCGCGTGGGCGTGGGGACGATCCGATTGTCGTCGGACATGTCGGCGGCTGGCCAACCTAGACCCGGGGTCGTGGGGACGACCCTATTGTCGTCGGACATGGCGGTGGCGGGCCAATCTAGTCCCGTGGTCGTGGGGACGACCCTATAGTCTTCGGACATGACGGTAGCGGGCCAATCTAGACCCGAGGTCCTGGGGACGACCCTATAGTAGTCGGACATGTCGGCGGCTGTCCAACTTTGGCCCGGTGTCGTGGGGACGACTCTATAGTCGTCGGAAATTTCGGCGGCTTGCCAACTTTGGCCCGTGGTTGTGGGGACGACCCTATAGTCGTTGGACATGACGGTGGCGGGCCAATCTAGTCCCGGGGTCGTGGGGACGACCCTATAGTCGTCGGACTTGACGGTGGCGGGCCAATCTAGTCCCGGGGTCGTAGGTACGATCCTATGGTCGTCGGACATGTCGGTGGCTGGCCAACTTTGGCCCGTGGTCGTGGGGACGACCCTATAGTTGTCGGACACGTCGGCGGTGGGTCTACCTAGTCCCGGGGTCGTGGGGACTACCCTATAGTCGCCGGGCAAGTCGGCGGCGGGCGAACCTTGTACCGGGGTCGTGGGGGCGACCCTATAGTCGTCGGACATGTCGGCGATTGGCCAACTTTGGCCTGTGGTCGTGGGGACGATCCGATAGTCGTCGGACATGACGGTGGCGGGCCAATCTAGTCCCGGGGTCGTGGGGACGACCCTATTGTCGTCGGACATGACGGCGATTGGCCAACTTTTGCCCGTGGTCGTTGGGACGACTGTTTAGTCGTCGGACATGTCGGCGGCTGGCCAACCTAGACCCAGGGTCGTGGGGACGACCCTATTGTCGTCGGACATGACGGTGGCGGGCCAATCTAGTCCCGGGGTCGTAGGTACGACCCTATACTCGTCGGACATGTCGGCGGCTGGCCAACTTTGGCCCGTGGTCGTGGGCACGATCCAATAGTCGTCGGACATGTCGGCGGCTGGCCAACTTTGGCCCGTGGTTGTGGGGACGACCCTATAGTCGTTGGACATGACGGTGGCGGGCCAATCTAGTCTCGGGGTCGTTGGGACGACCCTATAGTCGTCGGACATGTCGGCGGCTGGCCAACTTTGGCCCGGGGTCGTGGGGACGACTCTATAGTCGTCGGAAATGTCGGCGGCTGGCCAACCTGGACCCGGGGTCGTGGGGACGACCCTATTGTCGTCGGACATGACGGTAGCAGGCCAATCTAGTCTCGGGGTCGTGGGGACGACCCTATAGTCGTCGGACATGTCGGCGGCTGGCCAACTTTGGCCCGGGGTCGTGGGGACGATCCAATAATCGTCGGACATGTCGGCGGCTGGACAACTTTGGCCCGTGGTGGTGGGGACGACCCTATAGTCGTTGGACATGACGGTGGCAGGCCAATCTAGTCCCGGGGTCGTGGGGACGACCCTATAGGCGTCGGACAAGACGGCGGCTGGACATCTTTGGCCCGGGGTCGTGGGGACGACCCTATAGTCGTCGGACATGTCGGCGGCTGGCCAACTTTGGCCCGTGGTTGTGGGGACGACCCTATAGTCGTTGGACATGACGGTGGCGGGCCAATCTAGTCCCGGGGTCGTGGGGACGACCCTATAGTCGTCGGACATGTCGGTGGCGGGCCAATCTAGTCCCGGGGTCGTGGGGACGACCCTACAGTCGTCGGACATTTCGGCGGCTGGCCAACTTTGGCCCGTGGTTGTGGGGACGACCCTATAGTCGTTGGACATGACGGTGGCGGGCCAATCTAGTCCCGGGGTCGTGGGGACGATCCTATAGTCGTCGGACATGTCGGCGGCTGGCCAACTTTGGCCCGGTGTCGTGGGGACGACCCAATAGTAGTCGGACATGTCGGCGGCCGGCCAACCTAGTCCCGAGGTCGTGGGGACGACCCTATAGTCGTCGGACTTGACGGTGGCGGGCCAATCTAGTACCGAGGTCCTGGGGACGACCCTATAGTCGTCGGACTTGACGGTGGCGGGCCAATCTAGTCCCGTGGTCGTGGGGACGACCCTATAGTCTTCGGACATGACGGTAGCGGGCCAATCTAGACCCGAGATCCTGGGGACGACCCTATAGTAGTCGGACATGTCGGCGGCTGTCCAACTTTGGCCCGGTGTCGTGGGGACGACTCTATAGTCGTCGGACATGTCGGCGGCTGGCCAACCTAGACCCGGGGTCGTGGAGACGACCCTATTGTCGTCGGACATGGCGGTGGCGGGCCAATCTAGTCCCGGGGTCGTGGGGACGACCCTATAGTCGTCGGACAAGTCGGCGGCGGGCCAAGCTTGTCCCGGGGTCGTGGGGACGACCCTATAATCGTCGGACATGACGGTGGCGGGCCTATCTAGTCCCGGGGTCGTGGGGACGACCCTATAATCGTTGGACATGACGGTGGCGGGCCAATCTAGTCCCGGGGTCGTAGGGACGACCCTATAGTCGTAGGACATGATGGCGATTGGCCAACATTGGCCCGGGGTCGTCGGGACGACCCCATAGTCGTCGGACATGTCGGCGGCAGGCCAACCTAGTCCCGGGGTCGTGGGGACGACCCTATAGTCGTCGGACATTTCGGCGGCTTGCCAACTTTGGCCCGGGGTCGTGGGGACGACCCTATAGTAGTCGGACATGTCGGCGGCTGTCCAACTTTGGCCCGGTGTCGTGGGGACGACTCTATAGTCGTCGGACATGTCGGCGGCTGGCCAACCTAGACCCGGGGTCGTGGAGACGACCCTATTGTCGTCGGACATGACGGTGGCGGGCCAATCTAGTCCCGGGGTCGTGGGGACGACCCTATAGTCGTCGGACAAGTCGGCGGCGGGCCAAGCTTGTCCCGGGGTCGTGGGGACGACCCTATAATCGTCGGACATGACGGTGGCGGGCCGATCTAGTCCCGGGGTCGTGGGGACGACCCTATAATCGTTGGACATGACGGTGGCGGGCCAATCTAGTCCCGGGGTCGTAGGGACGACCCTATAGTCGTCGGACATTTCGGCGGCTTGCCAACTTTGGCCCGGGGTCGTGGGGACGACCCTATAGTCGTCGGACATGTCGGCGGCTGGCCAACTTTGGCCCGTGGTTGTGGGGACGACCCTATAGTCGTTGGACATGACGGTGGCGGGCCAATCTAGTCCCGGGATCGTGGGGACGACCCTATAGTCGTCGGACATGTCGGCGGCTGGCCAACTTTGGACCGGTGTCGTGGGGACGACTCTATAGTCGTCGGAAATGACGGCGGCTGGCCAACCTGGACCCGAGGTCGTGGGGACGACCCTATTGTCGTCGGACATGACGGTGGCGGGCCAATCTAGTTTCGGGGTCGTGGGGACGACCCTATAGTCGTCGGACATGTCGGCGGCTGGCCAACTTTGGCCCGGGGTCGTGGGGACGACCCTATAGTCGTCGGACATGTCGGCGGCTGTCCAACTTTGGCCCGTGGTTGTGGGGACGACCCTATAATCGTTGGACATGACGGTGGCGGGCCAATCTAGTCCCGGGGTCGTGGGGACGACCCTATAGTCGTCGGACAAGACGGCGGCGGGCCAACCTTGTCCCGGGGTCGTGGGGACGACCCTATAGTCGTCGGACTTGACGGTGGCGGGCCAATGTAGTCCCGGGGTCGTGGGGACAACCCTAAAGTCGTCGGACATTTCAGCGGCTTGCCAACTTTGGCCCGGGGTCGTGGGGACGACCCAATAGTCGTCGGACATTTCGGCGGCTGACCAACTTTGGCCCGGGGTCGTGGGGACGACCCTATAGTCGTCGGACATGTTGGCGGCTTGTCAGCCTAGTCCCGGGGTCGTGGATACGGCCCTATATTCGTCGGACATGTCGGCGGCGGGCCAACCTTGTCTCGGGGTCGTGGGGACGACCCTATAATCGTCGGACATGTCGGCGGCTGGCCAACTTTGGCCCGGTGTCGTGGGGACGACTCTATAGTCGTCGGAAATGTCGGCGGCTGGCCAACCTGGACCCGGGGTCGTGGGGACGACCCTATTGTCGTCGGACATGACGGTAGCGGGCCAATCTAGTCTCGGGGTCGTGGGGACGACCCTATAGTCGTCGGACATGTCGGCGGCTGGCCAACTTTGGCCCGGGGTCGTGGGGACGATCCAATAATCGTCGGACATGTCGGCGGCTGGCCAACTTTGGCCCGTGGAGGTGGGGACGACCCTATAGTCGTTGGACATGACGGTGGCGAGCCAATCTAGTCCCGGGGTCGTGGGGACGACCCTATAGGTGTCGGACAAGACGGCGGCTGGACATCCTTGGCCCGGGGTCGTGGGGACGACCCTATAGTCGTCGGACATGTCGGCGTCTGGCCAACCTAGTCCCGAGGTCGTGGGGACGACCCTATAGTCGTCGGACTTGACGGTGGCGGGCCAATCTAGTCCCGGGGTCGTGGAGACGACCCTACAGTCGTCGGACATTTCGGCGGCTTGCCAACTTTGGCCCGGCGTCGTGGGACGACCCAATAGTGGTCGGACATGTCGGCGGCTGGCCAATCTAGGCCCGAGGTCGTGGGGACGACCCTATAGTCTTCGGACATGACGGTAGCGGGCCAATCTAGACCCGAGGTCGTGGGGACGACCCTATAGTAGTCGGACATGTCGTCGGCTGTCCAACTTTGGCGCGGTGTCGTGGGGACGACTCTATAGTCGTCGGACATGTCGGCAGCTGGCCAACGTAGACCCGGGGTCGTGGGGACGACCCTATTGTCGTCGGACATGACGGTGGCGGGCCAATCTAGTCCCGGGGTCGTGGGGACGACCCTATAGTCGTCGGACAAGTCGGCGGCGGGCCAAGCTTGTCCCGGGGTCGTGGGGACGACCCTATATTCGTCGGACAAGTCGGCGGCGGGCCAACCTTGTCCCGGGGTCGTGGGGACGACCCTATAGTCGTCGGACATGTCGGCGGCTGGCCAACTTTGGCCCGGTGTCGTGGGGACGACTCTATAGTCGTCGGAAATGTCGGCGGCTGGCCAACCTGGACCCGGGGTCGTGGGGACGACCCTATTGTCGTCGGACATGACGGTGGCGGGCCAATCTAGTCTCGCGGTCGTGGGGACGACCCTATAATCGTCGGACATGACGGTGGCGGGCCAATCTAGTCCCGGGGTCGTGGGGACGACCCTATAGTCGTCGGACATGTCGGCGGCTGGCCAACTTTGGCCCGGTGTCGTGGGGACGACTCTATAGTCGTCGGAAATGTCGGCGGCTGGCCAACCTGGACCCGGGGTCGTGGGGACGACCCTACAGTCGTCGGACATTTCGGCGGCTGGCCAACTTTGGCCCGGTGTCGTGGGGACGACTCTATAGTCGTCGGAAATGTCGGCGGCTGGCCAACCTGGACCCGGGGTCGTGGGGACGACCCTATTGTCGTCGGACATGACGGTGGCGGGCCAATCTAGTCTCGCGGTCGTGGGGACGACCCTATAATCGTCGGACATGACGGTGGCGGGCCAATCTAGTCCCGAGGTCGTAGGGACGACCCTATAGTCTTCGGACATGACGGTAGCGGGCCAATCTAGACCCGAGGTCGTGGGGACGACCCTATACTAGTCGGACATGTCGGCGGCTGTCCAACTTTGGCGCGGTGTCGTGGGGACGACTCTATAGTCGTCGGACATGTCGGCAGCTGGGCAACCTAGACCCGGCGTCGTGGGGACGACCCTATTGTCGTCGGACATGACGGTGGCGGGCCAATCTAGTCCCGGGGTCGTGGGGACGACCCTATAGTCGTCGGACAAGTCGGCGGCGGGCCAAGCTTGTCCCGGGGTCGTGGGGACGACCCTATTGTCGTCGGACATGACGGTGGCGGGCCAATCTAGTCCCGGGGTCGTGGGGACGACTCTATAGTCGTCGGACAAGTCGGCGGCGGGCCAAGCTTGTCCCGGGGTCGTGGGGACGACCCTATATTCGTCGGACATGACGGTGGCGGGCCAATCTAGTCCCGGGGTCGTGGGGACGACCCTATAATCGTTGGACATGACGGTGGCGGGCCAATCTAGTCCCGGGGTCGTAGGGACGACCCTATAGTCGTCGGACATGTTGGCGATTGGCCAACATTGGCCCGGGGTCGTCGGGACGACCCTATAGTCGTCGAACATGTCGGCGGCTGGCCAACCTAGTCCCGGGGTCGTGGGGACGACCCTATAGTCGTCGGACATTTCGGCGGCTTGCCAACTTTGGCCCGGGTTCGTGGGGACGACCCTATAGTCGTCGGACATGTCGGCGGCTGGCCAACTTTGGCCCGTGGTTGTGGGGACGACCCTATAGTCGTTGGACATGACGGTGGCGGGCCAATCTAGTCCCGGGGTCGTGGGGACGACCCTATAGTCGTCGGACATGTCGGCGGCTGGCCAACTTTGGACCGGTGTCGTGGGGACGACTCTATGGTCGTCGGAAATGTCGGCGGCTGGCCAACCTGGACCCGAGGTCGTGGGGACGACCCAATTGTCGTCGGACATGACGGTGGCGGGCCAATCTTGTCTCGGGGTCGTGGGGACGACCCTATAGTCGTCGGACATGTCGGCGGCTGGCCAACTTTGGCCCGAGGTCGTGGGGACGACCCTATAGTCGTCGGACATGTCGGCGGCTGGCCAACTTTGGCCCGTGGTTGTGGGGACGACCCTATAATCGTTGGACATGACGGTGGCGGGCCAATCTAGTCCCGGGGTCGTGGGGACGACCCTATAGTCGTCGGACAAGACGGCGGCTGGACATCATTGGCCCGGGGTCGTGGGGACGACCCTATAGTCTTCGGACATGTTGGCGGCTTGTCAGCCTGGTCCCGGGGTCGTGGGTACGACCCTATAGTCGTCGGACAAGTCGGCGGCGGGCCAACCTTGTCCCGGGGTCGTGGGGACGACCCTATAGTCGTCGGACATGTCGGCGGCTGGCCAACTTTGGCCCGGTGTCGTGGGGACGACCCAATAGTGGTCGGACATGTCGGCGGCCGGCCAACCTAGTCCCGAGGTCGTGGGGACGACCCTATAGTCGTCGGACTTGACGGTGGCGGGCCAATCTAGTCCCGGGGTCGTGGGGACGACCCTACAGTCGTCGGACATTTCGGCGGCTGGCCAACTTTGGCCCGTGGTTGTGGGGACGGCCCTATAGTCGTTGGACATGACGGTGGCGGGCCAATCTAGTCCCGGGGTCGTGGGGACGACCCTATAGTCGTCGGACATGTCGGCGGCTGGCCAACTTTGGACCGGTGTCGTGGGGACGACTCTATAGTCGTCGGACATGTCGGCGGCTGGCCAACTTTGGCCCGGTGTCGTGGGGACGACCCAATAGTCGTCGGACATGTCGGCGGCCGGCCAACCTAGTCCCGAGGTCGTGGGGACGACCCTATAGTCGTCGGACTTGACGGTGGCGGGCCAATCTAGTCCCGAGGTCCAGGGGACGACCCTATAGTCGTCGGACTTGACGGTGGCGGGCCAATGTAGTCCCGGGGTCGTGGGGACATCCCTAAAGCCGTCGGACATTTCAGCGGCTTGCCATCTTTGGCCCGGGGTCGTGGGGACTACCCTATAGTCGTCGGACATTTCGGCGGCTGACCAACTTTGGCCCGGGGTCGTGGGGACGACCCTATAGTCGTCGGACATGTCGGCGGGTGGCCAACCTGTGTTGGATATATATATTTGGGCCCTATCGTTTGAAGTTTGAATGTCGCGGGCATTCACAGGTATGCGAGGGTACGAGTGTGACGCGCCGGATGTGGCGAGAAGGCAGAAGGTTCTAGAATGCCTGAGTGAGTGAACGCGTCCGCGAGTCGTCTAAACTAGAATAAATATCTTATAAGTCTAAATGTATTTTTAAGCAGATCTGCTGCTAGTCCAAACCAGTATTCCAAGATTAATAAATACTACATATTAATCTACAGCGAAGGGTGTGGAATCATTGGATTCGTACAGATTACGACATCCAACAGGTTATGGGCCCAGCACGCTTCCACTGCGCCACGTGTTTGCTGTAGATTAAAATCTTGTGTAGTCTTTCGAGCTCGTTTGTCGTTGAGTTGTGTGTGAAATTCGGTATCATCCAACAGTGTAGACATTGATTTCTCGGAAAAATGGCAGAGAAGGAAATGTTCAACCTAACCAAACTCGACGGGTCAAATTTCCCGTTATGGAAATTTGGGGTGTCGTTCTTGCTGGAAGCAAAAGAACTAATGGAGTTTGTTGAGGGAGAGGATGTACAGCCCGATAGAGACACAAAGGTGAATGAGTGGAAAGAGTGGAAGAAAGGAAGATCGAAGGCATCGGTGATTCTGCTCGGCTCGGTGGAAACAGCGCTTCATGCGAATCTCATAAATTGCGACACGCCGGCGGCCATGTGGAAGAAGCTGCATACCTTGTATGCAGACACCAGTGAGGATGCCAAGCAGCGTTACTGGCAGCAGTACTATGAGTTTAAGATGTTAGACAGTGAACCAGTGGCAACCCAAATAGAGAAATTAGAAACAATCTGCAAAAGGCTGATTGAAGCAGGGGAGAAGCCATCGGACGCAGCGATGATGTCGAAACTCCTGAGCAGTCTACCGTCAAAATTCTCCACCTTTACAATGGCATGGGAAAGCACCCCAAAGGGGGAAAGAACAAAGGAGAAACTAATTGAAAGACTCGTTCGGGAAGACAAACGCTTGACATCCACCGATGGGGAGGTGTCGTCACTTGCATTACAGGTGAAAGAAATGCAAATGAAGATGCAGAGCCGACCGAAACTGCGGACGGGCAGTCAACCGACTAAGAAGAAGAAGGTGCAAAAAGGGATCAAAATGGAAGAACTAAAGAAGAAGCATCCCTGCAATTACTGTCATGAAACGGGGCATTGGTTCCGCGAGTGCAAGAAACGAATAGCGGATGGTGGTGGCAACCACAGTGAGGAGAAAACAAATGAAGTAACTGGCTCTGTATATATGTGTGATATTTCAGCTTTTCACTCGGGAACCACTGACAGAGATGCCTCAGCTTGGTTGGCAGACTCTGGTGCAAGCATGCACATGACGTTTCAGAGGGAATTGTTTGAGAAACTGGGGCCAGTAGGAAAGGTGCGTTTCGTTAAGGTAGCAGGGGACAGAGTGCTTCCAGCAGCTGGCATCGGAGAAGTCAGTCTTCAGGTGAGAGTCCACGACCGACTAGTGAACAGAAGAATGACAGATGTACTTTTTGTGCCTGAGTTGAACCGGAACCTATTCTCAGTGGGAGCAATAACGGAAAAAGGGTTCTCATTTCACACGTATGGTGATCGGTGTGAGGTGCGAGAAGGAGATGGAGCACTGTCCGCAGAGGGAGTACGATGCGGTCACCTGTTCCAGATGCAGTTTATAGTGAAGAAGCCGGCAGAATGTTGTGTCGCACTAGACAACTCACTAAAATCCTGGCATGAGAGGTTAGGACATATCAATGTCAGAGCTATTAAGGAGACGGAGAAAAGTCAGGCTGCAATGGGAATGAAAATTGGTGACAGAACTGATTTCTTTTGTGAGGCATGCACCTTGGGTAAGCAGACCCAAATTACACACAGTTCAAGTACGAGAGAAAAAACGATCAGAGCAGGGGAAATGATCCACACAGATGTGTGCGGACCAATGAGTGTGGAATCTCCGCGTGGATCAAGGTACTTTTTATTGTTCAAGGATGACTGCACTGGGTTTCGGACGGTCTATTTCCTACGCCACAAAGCTGAAGTAATAGACAAATTTAAGGAATATGAAGCACTAGTAGCCAAACAGACGGGAAATCAAATAAAAGTTCTTCGTTCTGACAATGGCGGGGAATATGGGTCGACACAGTTCAGCAACTTTTTGAAACAAAAAGGAATAGTGCACGAAAAATCGACTCCATATGTCTCACAGCAAAATGGACGGGCCGAACGGGAGATGCGCACATTAGTGGAAAGTGCCCGGTCCATGTTACTAGGAAGGAATCTTCCACAAATGTTGTGGGCAGAGGCGATAAAGACAGCAGCTTATGTTCTCAACAGAACCCTCTCAAAACAAGTTGACGAGGTAACATCCTATGAAAAATGGTTTAACCAGAAACCAGAAGTGGGTCATCTACGAATATTCGGATGTGATGCTTACAAAAACATACCGAAGGATCATCGAAAGAAGCTGGACCAGAAAAGTAAAAAGATGATCTTCATAGGATATGAAGGAGAGTCGAGGAACTACAGACTCTGGGATAGCGCCACAAGGAAGGTACACGTCAGCTGCAACGTTACCTTCGACGAGAGTAAGAATCGACATACATCTCTCCAGGAGAGACACAAGGAAGATGCCACCTTCGACCAGACGTTGTGGAACTACATTTCCCCAGGGACGAGCGAAGAAGAGGAGGAAGCACCGAGAACACCAGAAGGTCAACGGGAAGGTCATCAGGAAGATCAGCCAGAAGAAGATGACGATCGAGAAGAATCAGTGGTTTCGTCGAGTCGACAGTTACGCGATCGGGCAATGTTACGGGAACCGGACCGATACGGTGATTGTGGGTTCGCGTACGTGGTGGACTCGGTGCCGCTCACGTATGAAAGTGCGGTTGCGAGTGCGGAATCCAAACGGTGGATAGCAGCCATGAAAGACGAAATGGCAGCGCTAAAGAAAAACAAAACGTGGACACTAGATAAACCGCCGGAGAACAGAAAGATCATTGGATCCAAATGGGTCTTTAACAAGAAACTTGACTCGAATGGGAATGTAGAACGTTATAAAGCGAGACTTGTTGCGAAGGGGTTCACCCAACGAGAGGGTATTGACTATTTTGAAACGTATGCGCCTGTCGTCCGATATGAATCGGTTAGAATGCTATTGGCTGTTGCTGCCTCAAAAGGTCTGGAAATAGCTCAGTTTGATGTTAAGACCGCTTTTCTAAATGGCGAATTAGAAGAAGAGACCTTTCTGCAGCAGCCAAGAGGATTCGAGGACAGAGAATGGCCTGACGCTGTTTGTAGGTTAAGGAAAAGCCTATACGGACTTAAGCAAGCACCACGGTGCTGGAACTCGAAATTTGTAGAATTTTTAGAACAGTATAACTTCCACCCAACCAAGAGTGATCGGTGTGTGTTCGTTGGAGAAGTGAGTTGCGAGAAAGTCTACCTAGCGTTGTATGTCGACGATGGACTATTATTGTCGGTTTCGAGATTGGCTATCGCGAAGGTTCTGGAACACTTGCAGGAGCATTTCGAGATCACAATTGGAAATGCGAGACAATTTGTAGGAATTGAAATCGAGCGAGATCCGGAAAAGCGCTCCATAAAAATTAAACAAAGTACATATATTAAAAAAATGCTCGAGAAGTTTCAGATGGAAGAAGTACATCCTGTAAGTGTTCCAGCTGAACCAGGGTCACATCTAATGCAACCGACGGAGGATGATCGAAAAATGAAAATCAATGACCGGGAGCCACCGTATCGGGAAGCGGTGGGCTCGCTGTTGTTCGCAGCTAGGGTCAGCAGGCCCGACATTGAGTACGCAGTAAACAAAGCAAGCCAATTCCTGAATAACTTCAGGGAAGTGCATTGGCAGGCAGTGAAGCGTATATTTAGGTATCTAAAAGGCACGATAGATTACGGGGTAGTTTATGGAAACAGTGGGATTAGTCTTGAATTAAGGGGATATACAGATGCAGATTATGCTGGGTGCCTTGACACGCGACAATCAACAAGCGGCATTGTTTTTACGCTGAACAATGGGGCGATTGCGTGGTCAAGTCAGCGACAGCGACTTGTGGCGACTTCCACAACTGAGTCGGAGTATATAGCATTGGCTACCGGAGCGAAAGTGGTGATCTGGTTGAGCCAGCTCTACACGGAGTTCGGATTTAAGTGTAAACCGGTTACTATGCATGTCGACAACAAATCTGCTATCTGTTTAGCGAAAAACACCGACTATCATAAACGAACGAGACACATTGACATTCGTTTCCATATCGTGCGTGACTTGCGTGAGCGACGTGTGATTGAGGTAGAGTATATAGAAACGAAACGACAGCTGGCGGATGTATTGACAAAGCCACTGCCCAGGGACCGGTTTAATAACCTGAGAGAAGGAATCGGTATAAGGAAATAGGGCCAAATAAGTGGGAGTGTTGGATATATATATTTGGGCCCTATCGTTTGAAGTTTGAATGTCGCGGGCATTCACAGGTATGCGAGGGTACGAGTGTGACGCGCCGGATGTGGCGAGAAGGCAGAAGGTTCTAGAATGCCTGAGTGAGTGAACGCGTCCGCGAGTCGTCTAAACTAGAATAAATATCTTATAAGTCTAAATGTATTTTTAAGCAGATCTGCTGCTAGTCCAAACCAGTATTCCAAGATTAATAAATACTACATATTAATCTACAGCGAAGGGTGTGGAATCATTGGATTCGTACAGATTACGACATCCAACAACCTGGACCCGGGGTCGTGGGGACGACCCTATTGTCGTCGGACATGACGGTAGCGGGCCAATCTAGTCTCGGGGTCGTGGGGACGACCCTATAGTCGTCGGACCTGTCGGCGGCTGGCCAACTTTGGCCCGGGGTCGTGGGGACGATCCAATAATCGTCGGACATGTCGGCGGCTGGCCAACTTTGGCCCGTGGTGGTGGGGACGACCCTATAGTCGTTGGACATGACGGTGGCAGGCCAATCTAGTCCCGGGGTCGTGGGGACGACCCTATAGGCGTCGGACAAGACGGCGGCTGGACATCTTTGGCCCGGGGTCGTGGGGACGACCCTATAGTCGTCGGACATGTCGGCGGCTGGCCAACTTTGGCCCGTGGTTGTGGGGACGACCCTATAGTCGTTGGACATGACGGTGGCGGGCCAATCTAGTCCCGGGGTCGTGGGGACGACCCTATAGTCGTCGGACATGTCGGCGGCTGGCCAACTTTGGACCGGTGTCGTGGGGACGACTCTATAGTCGTCGGAAAGGTCGGCGGCTGGCCAACCTGGACCCGAGGTCGTGGGGACGACCCTATTGTCGTCGGACATGACGGTGGCGGGCCAATCTAGTCCCGGGGTCGTGGGGACGACCCTATAGTCGTCGGACATTTCGGCGGCTTGCCAACTTTGGCCCGGGGTCGTGGGGACGACCCTATAGTCGTCGGACATGTCGGCGGCTGGCCAACTTTGGCCCGTGGTTGTGGGGACGACCCTATAGTCGTTGGACATGACGGTGGCGGGCCAATCTAGTCCCGGGGTCGTGGGGACGGCCCTATAGTCGTCGGACATGTCGGCGGCTGGCCAACTTTGGACCGGTGTCGTGGGGACGACTCTATAGTCGTCGGAAATGACGGCGGCTGGCCAACCTGGACCCGAGGTCGTGGGGACGACCCTATTGTCGTCGGTCATGACGGTGGCGGGCCAATCTAGTCTCGGGGTCGTGGGGACGACCCTATAGTCGTCGGACATGTCGGCGGCTGGCCTACTTTGGCCCGGGATCGTGGGGACGACCCTATAGTCGTCGGACATGTCGGCGGCTGTCCAACTTTGGCCCGTGGTTGTGGGGACGACCCTATAATCGTTGGACATGACGGTGGCGGGCCAATCTAGTCCCGGGGTCGTGGGGACGACCCTATAGTCGTCGGACAAGACGGCGGCTGGACATCATTGGCCCGGGGTCGTGGGGACGACCCTATAGTCTTCGGACATGTTGGCGGCTGGCCAACCTGGACCCGGGGTCGTGGGGACGACCCTATTGTCGTCGGACATGTTGGCGGCTTGTCAGCCTAGTCCCGGTGTCGTGGGGACGACTCTATAGTCGTCGGAAATGTCGGCTGCTGGCCAACCTGGACCCGGGGTCGTGGGGACGACCCTATTGTCGTCGGACATGACGGTAGCGGGCCAATCTAGTCTCGGGGTCGTGGGGACGACCCTATAGTCGTCGGACATGTCGGCGGCTGGCCAACTTTGGCCCGGGGTCGTGGGGACGATCCAATAATCGTCGGACATGTCGGCGGCTGGCCAACTTTGGCCCGTCGTGGTGGGGACGACCCTATAGTCGTTGGACATGACGGTGGCGGGCCAATCTAGTCCCGGGGTTGTGGGGACGACCCTATAGGTGTCGGACAAGACGGCGGCTGGACATCCTTGGCCCGGGGTCGTGGGGACGACCCTATAGTCGTCGGACATGTTGGCGGCTGGCCAACATTGGCCCGTGGTCGTGGGGACGACCCAATAGTGGTCGGACATGTCGGCGGCTGGCCAACCTAGTCCCGAGGTCGTGGGGACGACCCTATAGTCGTCGGACTTGACGGCGGCTGGACATCCTTGGCCCGGGGTCGTGGGGACGACCCTATAGTCGTCGGACATGTTGGCGGCTGGCCAACATTGGCCCGTGGTCGTGGGGACGACCCAATAGTGGTCGGACATGTCGGCGGCTGGCCAACCTAGTCCCGAGGTCGTGGGGACGACCCTATAGTCGTCGGACTTGACGGTGGCGGGCCAATCTAGTCCCGGGGTCGTGGAGACGACCCTACAGTCGTCGGACATTTCGGCGGCTTGCCAACTTTGGCCCGGCGTCGTGGGACGACCCAATAGTGGTCGGACATGTCGGCGGCTGGCCAATCTAGTCCCGAGGTCGTGGGGACGACCCTATAGTCTTCGGACATGACGGTAGCGGGCCAATCTAGACCCGAGGTCGTGGGGACGACCCTATAGTAGTCGGACATGTCGTCGGCTGTCCAACTTTGGCGCGGTGTCGTGGGGACGACTCTATAGTCGTCGGACATGCCGGCAGCTGGCCAACGTAGACCCGGGGTCGTGGGGACGACCCTATTGTCGTCGGACATGACGGTGGCGGGCCAATCTAGTCCCGGGGTCGTGGGGACGACCCTATAGTCGTCGGACAAGTCGGCGGCGGGCCAAGCTTGTCCCGGGGTCGTGGGGACGACCCTATATTCGTCGGACATGACGGTGGCGGGCCAATCTAGTCCCGGGGTCGTAGGGACGACCCTATAGTCGTCGGCCATGACGGCGGCTGGCCAACCTAGTCCCGGGGTCGTGGGGACGACCCTATAGTCGTCGGACATGTCGGCGGCTGGCCGACTTTGGCCCGTGGATGTGGGGACGACCCTATAGTCGTTGGACATGTTGGCGGCTTGTCAGCCTAGTCCCAGGGTCGTGGGTACGACCCTATAGTCGTCGGACAAGTCGGCGGCGGGCCAACCTTGTCCCGGGGTCGTGGGGACGACCCTATAGTCGTCGGACATGTCGGCGGCTAGCCAACTTTGGCCCGGTGTCGTGGGGACGACTCTATAGTCGTCGGAAATGTCGGCGGCTGGCCAACCTGGACCCGGGGTCGTGGGGACGACCCTATTGTCGTCGGACATGACGGTGGCGGGCCAATCTAGTCTCGCGGTCGTGGGGACGACCCTATAATCGTCGGACATGACGGTGGCGGGCCAATCTAGTCCCGGGGTCGTGGGGACGACCCTATAGTCGTCGGACATGTCGGCGGCTGGCCAACTTTGGCCCGGTGTCGTGGGGACGACTCTATAGTCGTCGGAAATGTCGGCGGCTGGCCAACCTGGACCCGGGGTCGTGGGGACGACCCTATAGTCGTCGGACTTGACGGTGGCGGGCCAATCTAGTCCCGGGGTCGTGGGGACGACCCTACAGTCGTCGGACATTTCGGCGGCTTGCCAACTATGGCCCGGCGTCGTGGGACGACCCTATAGTCGTCGGACTTGACGGAAGCGGGCCAATCTAGTCCCGAGGTCGTGGGGACGACCCTATAGTCTTCGGACATGACGGTAGCGGGCCAATCTTGACCCGAGGTCGTGGGGACGACCCTATAGTAGTCGGACATGTCGGCGGCTGTCCAACTTTGGCGCGGTGTCGTGGGGACGACTCTATAGTCGTCGGACATGTCGGCAGCTGGGCAACCTAGACCCGGCGTCGTGGGAACGACCCTATTGTCGTCGGACATGACGGTGGCGGGCCAATCTAGTCCCGGGGTCGTGGGGACGACCCTATAGTCGTCGGACAAGTCGGCGGCGGGCCAAGCTTGTCCCGGGGTCGTGGGGACGACCCTATATTCGTCGGACATGACGGTGGCGGGCCAATCTAGTCCCGGAGTCGTGGGGACGACCCTATAGTCGTCGGACATGTCGGCGGCTGGCCAACTTTGGCCCGTGGATGTGGGGACGACCCTATAGTCGTTGGACATGTTGGCGGCTTGTCAGCCTAGTCCCAGGGTCGTGGGTACGACCCTATAGTCGTCGGACAAGTCGGCGGCGGGCCAACCTTGTCCCGGGGTCGTGGGGACGACCCTATATTCGTCGGACATGACGGTGGCGGGCCAATCTAGTCCCGGAGTCGTGGGGACGACCCTATAGTCGTCGGACATGTCGGCGGCTGGCCAACATTGGCCCGTGGATGTGGGGACGACCCTATTGTCGTCGGACATGACGGTGGCGGGCCAATCTAGTCCCGGGGTCGTGGGGACGACCCTATAGTCGTCGGACAAGTCGGCGGCGGGCCAAGCTTGTCCCGGGGTCGTGGGGACGACCCTATATTCGTCGGACATGACGGTGGCGGGCCAATCTAGTCCCGGAGTCGTGGGGACGACTCTATAGTCGTCGGAAATGTCGGCGGCTGGCCAACCTGGACCCGGGGTCGTGGGGACGACCCTATAGTCGTCGGACTTGACGGTGGCGGGCCAATCTAGTCCCGGGGTCGTTGGGACGACCCTACAGTCGTCGGACATTTCGGCGGCTTGCCAACTATGGCCCGGCGTCGTGGGACGACCCTATAGTCGTCGGACTTGACGGTGGCGGGCCAATCTAGTCCCGGGGTCGTGGGGACGACCCTACAGTCGTCGGACAAGTCGGCGGCGGGCCAAGCTTGTCCCGGGGTCGTGGGGACGACCCTATATTCGTCGGACATGACGGTGGCGGGCCAATCTAGTCCCGGGGTCGTGGGGACGAACCTATAATCGTTGGACATGACGGTGGCGGGCCAATCTAGTCCCGGGGTCGTAGGGACGACCCTATAGTCGTCGGACATGTTGGCGATTGGCCAACATTGGCCCGGGGTCGTCGGGACGACCCTATAGTCGTCGGACATGTCGGCGGCTGGCCAACCTAGTCCCGGGGTCGTGGGGACGACCCTATAGTCGTCGGACATGTCGGCGGCTGGCCAACTTTGGCCCGTGGTTGTGGGGACGACCCTATAGTCGTTGGACGTGACGGTGGCGGGCCAATCTAGTCCCGGGGTCGTGGGGACGACCCTATAGTCGTCGGACATGTCGGCGGCTGGCCAACTTGGGACCGGTGTCGTGGGGACGACCCTATAGTCGTCGGACAATTCGGCGGCTGGCCAACCTAGACCCGGGGTCGTGGGGACGACCCTATTGTCGTCGGACATGACGGCGGCGGGCCAATCTAGTCCCGGGGTCGTGGGGACGACCCTATAGTCGTCGGACATGTCGGCGGCTGGCCAACTTTGGCCCGGTGTCGTGGGGACGACTCTATAGTCGTCGGAAATGTCGGCGGCTGGCCAACCTGGACCCGGGGTCGGAGGGACGACCCTATTGTCGTCGGACATGACGGTGGCGGGCCAATCTAGTCTCGGGGTCGTGGGGACGACCCTATAGTCGTCGGACATGTCGGCGTCTGGCCAACTTTGGCCCGGGGTCGTGGGGACGACTCTATAGTCGTCGGAAATGTCGGCGGCTGGCCAACCTGGACTCGGGGTCGTGGGGACGACCCTATAGTCGTCGGACAAGACGGCGGCTGGACATCTTTGGCCCGGGGTCGTGGGGACGACCCTATAGTCGTCGGACATGTCGGCGGCTGGCCAACTTTGGCCCGGTGTCGTGGGTACGACTCTATAGTCGTCGGAAATGTCGGCGGCTGGCCAACCTGGACCCGGGGTCGTGGGGACGACCCTATAGTCGTCGGACAAGACGGCGGCTGGACATCTTTGGCCCGGGGTCGTGGGGACGACCCTATAGTCGTCGGACATGTCGGCGGCTGGCCAACTTTGGCCCGGTGTCGTGGGGACGACTCGATAGTCGTCGGAAATGTCGGCGGCTGGCCAACCTGGACCCGGGGTCGTGGGGACGACCCTATAGTCGTCGGACAAGACGGCGGCTGGACATCTTTGGCCCGGGGTCGTGGGGACGACCCTATAGTCGTCGGACATGTCGGCGGCTGGCCATCTTTGGCCCGGGGTCGTGGGGACGACCCTATAGTGGTCGGACATGTCGGCGGCTGGCCAACCTAGTCCCGAGGTCGTGGGGACGACCCTATAGTCGTCGGACTTGACGGTGGCGGGCCAATCTAGTCCCGGGGTCGTGGGGACGACCCTATAGTCGTCGGACATTTCGGCGGCTTGCCAACTTTGGCCCGGGGTCGTGGGGACGACCCTATAGTCGTCGGACATTTCGGCGGCTTGCCAACTTTGGCCCGGGGTCGTGGGGACGACCCTATAGTCGTCGGACATGTCGGCGGCTGGCCAACTTTGGCCCGTGGTTGTGGGGACGACCCTATAGTCGTTGGATATGACGGTGGCGGGCCAATCTAGTCCCGGGGTCGTGGGGACGACCCTATAGTCGTCGGACATGTCGGCGGCTGGCCAACTTTGAACCGGTGTCGTGGGGACGACTCTATAGTCGTCGGAAATGTCGGCGGCTGGCCAACCTGGACCCGGAGTCGTGGGGCCGACCCTATTGTCGTCGGACATGACGGTGGCGGGCCAATCTAGTCTCGGGGTCGTGGGGACGACCCTATAGTCGTCGGACATGTCGGCGGCTGGCCAACTTTGGCCCGGGGTCGTGGGGACGATCCAATAGTCGTCGGACATGTCGGCGGCTGGCCAACTTTGGCCCGGGGTCGTGGGGACGACCCTACAGTCGTCGGACATGTCGGCGGCTGGCCAACTTTGGCCCGTGGTTGTGGGGACGACCCTATAGTCGTTGGACATGACGGTGGCGGGCCAATCTAGTCCCGGGGTCGTGGGGACGACCCTATAGTCGTCGGACATGTCGGCGGCTGGCCAACTTTGGCGCGTGGTCGTGGGGACGATCCGATTGTCGTCGGACATGTCGGCGGCTTGTCAGCCTAGTCCCGGGGTCGTGGGGACGACCCTATAGTCGTCGGACATGTCGGCGGCTGGCCAACTTTGGCCCGGTGTCGTGGGGACGACTCTATAGTCGTCGGAAATGTCGGCTGCTGGCCAACCTGGACCCGGGGTCGTGGGGACGACCCTATTGTCGTCGGACATGACGGTAGCGGGCCAATCTAGTCTCGGGGTCGTGGGGACGACCCTATAGTCGTCGGACATGTCGGCGGCTGGCCAACTTTGGCCCGGGGTCGTGGGGACGATCCAATAATCGTCGGACATGTCGGCGGCTGGCCAACTTTGGCCCGTCGTGGTGGGGACGACCCTATAGTCGTTGGACATGACGGTGGCGGGCCAATCTAGTCCCGGGGTTGTGGGGACGACCCTATAGGTGTCGGACAAGACGGCGGCTGGACATCCTTGGCCCGGGGTCGTGGGGACGACCCTATAGTCGTCGGACATGTTGGCGGCTGGCCAACATTGGCCCGTGGTCGTGGGGACGACCCAATAGTGGTCGGACATGTCGGCGGCTGGCCAACCTAGTCCCGAGGTCGTGGGGACGACCCTATAGTCGTCGGACTTGACGGTGGCGGGCCAATCTAGTCCCGGGGTCGTGGAGACGACCCTACAGTCGTCGGACATTTCGGCGGCTTGCCAACTTTGGCCCGGCGTCGTGGGACGACCCAATAGTGGTCGGACATGTCGGCGGCTGGCCAATCTAGTCCCGAGGTCGTGGGGACGACCCTATAGTCTTCGGACATGACGGTAGCGGGCCAATCTAGACCCGAGGTCGTGGGGACGACCCTATAGTAGTCGGACATGTCGTCGGCTGTCCAACTTTGGCGCGGTGTCGTGGGGACGACTCTATAGTCGTCGGACATGCCGGCAGCTGGCCAACGTAGACCCGGGGTCGTGGGGACGACCCTATTGTCGTCGGACATGACGGTGGCGGGCCAATCTAGTCCCGGGGTCGTGGGGACGACCCTATAGTCGTCGGACAAGTCGGCGGCGGGCCAAGCTTGTCCCGGGGTCGTGGGGACGACCCTATATTCGTCGGACATGACGGTGGCGGGCCAATCTAGTCCCGGGGTCGTAGGGACGACCCTATAGTCGTCGGCCATGACGGCGGCTGGCCAACCTAGTCCCGGGGTCGTGGGGACGACCCTATAGTCGTCGGACATGTCGGCGGCTGGCCGACTTTGGCCCGTGGATGTGGGGACGACCCTATAGTCGTTGGACATGTTGGCGGCTTGTCAGCCTAGTCCCAGGGTCGTGGGTACGACCCTATAGTCGTCGGACAAGTCGGCGGCGGGCCAACCTTGTCCCGGGGTCGTGGGGACGACCCTATAGTCGTCGGACATGTCGGCGGCTAGCCAACTTTGGCCCGGTGTCGTGGGGACGACTCTATAGTCGTCGGAAATGTCGGCGGCTGGCCAACCTGGACCCGGGGTCGTGGGGACGACCCTATTGTCGTCGGACATGACGGTGGCGGGCCAATCTAGTCTCGCGGTCGTGGGGACGACCCTATAATCGTCGGACATGACGGTGGCGGGCCAATCTAGTCCCGGGGTCGTGGGGACGACCCTATAGTCGTCGGACATGTCGGCGGCTGGCCAACTTTGGCCCGGTGTCGTGGGGACGACTCTATAGTCGTCGGAAATGTCGGCGGCTGGCCAACCTGGACCCGGGGTCGTGGGGACGACCCTATAGTCGTCGGACTTGACGGTGGCGGGCCAATCTAGTCCCGGGGTCGTGGGGACGACCCTACAGTCGTCGGACATTTCGGCGGCTTGCCAACTATGGCCCGGCGTCGTGGGACGACCCTATAGTCGTCGGACTTGACGGAAGCGGGCCAATCTAGTCCCGAGGTCGTGGGGACGACCCTATAGTCTTCGGACATGACGGTAGCGGGCCAATCTTGACCCGAGGTCGTGGGGACGACCCTATAGTAGTCGGACATGTCGGCGGCTGTCCAACTTTGGCGCGGTGTCGTGGGGACGACTCTATAGTCGTCGGACATGTCGGCAGCTGGGCAACCTAGACCCGGCGTCGTGGGAACGACCCTATTGTCGTCGGACATGACGGTGGCGGGCCAATCTAGTCCCGGGGTCGTGGGGACGACCCTATAGTCGTCGGACAAGTCGGCGGCGGGCCAAGCTTGTCCCGGGGTCGTGGGGACGACCCTATATTCGTCGGACATGACGGTGGCGGGCCAATCTAGTCCCGGAGTCGTGGGGACGACCCTATAGTCGTCGGACATGTCGGCGGCTGGCCAACTTTGGCCCGTGGATGTGGGGACGACCCTATAGTCGTTGGACATGTTGGCGGCTTGTCAGCCTAGTCCCAGGGTCGTGGGTACGACCCTATAGTCGTCGGACAAGTCGGCGGCGGGCCAACCTTGTCCCGGGGTCGTGGGGACGACCCTATATTCGTCGGACATGACGGTGGCGGGCCAATCTAGTCCCGGAGTCGTGGGGACGACCCTATAGTCGTCGGACATGTCGGCGGCTGGCCAACATTGGCCCGTGGATGTGGGGACGACCCTATTGTCGTCGGACATGACGGTGGCGGGCCAATCTAGTCCCGGGGTCGTGGGGACGACCCTATAGTCGTCGGACAAGTCGGCGGCGGGCCAAGCTTGTCCCGGGGTCGTGGGGACGACCCTATATTCGTCGGACATGACGGTGGCGGGCCAATCTAGTCCCGGAGTCGTGGGGACGACTCTATAGTCGTCGGAAATGTCGGCGGCTGGCCAACCTGGACCCGGGGTCGTGGGGACGACCCTATAGTCGTCGGACTTGACGGTGGCGGGCCAATCTAGTCCCGGGGTCGTTGGGACGACCCTACAGTCGTCGGACATTTCGGCGGCTTGCCAACTATGGCCCGGCGTCGTGGGACGACCCTATAGTCGTCGGACTTGACGGTGGCGGGCCAATCTAGTCCCGGGGTCGTGGGGACGACCCTACAGTCGTCGGACAAGTCGGCGGCGGGCCAAGCTTGTCCCGGGGTCGTGGGGACGACCCTATATTCGTCGGACATGACGGTGGCGGGCCAATCTAGTCCCGGGGTCGTGGGGACGAACCTATAATCGTTGGACATGACGGTGGCGGGCCAATCTAGTCCCGGGGTCGTAGGGACGACCCTATAGTCGTCGGACATGTTGGCGATTGGCCAACATTGGCCCGGGGTCGTCGGGACGACCCTATAGTCGTCGGACATGTCGGCGGCTGGCCAACCTAGTCCCGGGGTCGTGGGGACGACCCTATAGTCGTCGGACATGTCGGCGGCTGGCCAACTTTGGCCCGTGGTTGTGGGGACGACCCTATAGTCGTTGGACGTGACGGTGGCGGGCCAATCTAGTCCCGGGGTCGTGGGGACGACCCTATAGTCGTCGGACATGTCGGCGGCTGGCCAACTTGGGACCGGTGTCGTGGGGACGACCCTATAGTCGTCGGACAATTCGGCGGCTGGCCAACCTAGACCCGGGGTCGTGGGGACGACCCTATTGTCGTCGGACATGACGGCGGCGGGCCAATCTAGTCCCGGGGTCGTGGGGACGACCCTATAGTCGTCGGACATGTCGGCGGCTGGCCAACTTTGGCCCGGTGTCGTGGGGACGACTCTATAGTCGTCGGAAATGTCGGCGGCTGGCCAACCTGGACCCGGGGTCGGAGGGACGACCCTATTGTCGTCGGACATGACGGTGGCGGGCCAATCTAGTCTCGGGGTCGTGGGGACGACCCTATAGTCGTCGGACATGTCGGCGTCTGGCCAACTTTGGCCCGGGGTCGTGGGGACGACTCTATAGTCGTCGGAAATGTCGGCGGCTGGCCAACCTGGACTCGGGGTCGTGGGGACGACCCTATAGTCGTCGGACAAGACGGCGGCTGGACATCTTTGGCCCGGGGTCGTGGGGACGACCCTATAGTCGTCGGACATGTCGGCGGCTGGCCAACTTTGGCCCGGTGTCGTGGGTACGACTCTATAGTCGTCGGAAATGTCGGCGGCTGGCCAACCTGGACCCGGGGTCGTGGGGACGACCCTATAGTCGTCGGACAAGACGGCGGCTGGACATCTTTGGCCCGGGGTCGTGGGGACGACCCTATAGTCGTCGGACATGTCGGCGGCTGGCCAACTTTGGCCCGGTGTCGTGGGGACGACTCGATAGTCGTCGGAAATGTCGGCGGCTGGCCAACCTGGACCCGGGGTCGTGGGGACGACCCTATAGTCGTCGGACAAGACGGCGGCTGGACATCTTTGGCCCGGGGTCGTGGGGACGACCCTATAGTCGTCGGACATGTCGGCGGCTGGCCATCTTTGGCCCGGGGTCGTGGGGACGACCCTATAGTGGTCGGACATGTCGGCGGCTGGCCAACCTAGTCCCGAGGTCGTGGGGACGACCCTATAGTCGTCGGACTTGACGGTGGCGGGCCAATCTAGTCCCGGGGTCGTGGGGACGACCCTATAGTCGTCGGACATTTCGGCGGCTTGCCAACTTTGGCCCGGGGTCGTGGGGACGACCCTATAGTCGTCGGACATTTCGGCGGCTTGCCAACTTTGGCCCGGGGTCGTGGGGACGACCCTATAGTCGTCGGACATGTCGGCGGCTGGCCAACTTTGGCCCGTGGTTGTGGGGACGACCCTATAGTCGTTGGATATGACGGTGGCGGGCCAATCTAGTCCCGGGGTCGTGGGGACGACCCTATAGTCGTCGGACATGTCGGCGGCTGGCCAACTTTGAACCGGTGTCGTGGGGACGACTCTATAGTCGTCGGAAATGTCGGCGGCTGGCCAACCTGGACCCGGAGTCGTGGGGCCGACCCTATTGTCGTCGGACATGACGGTGGCGGGCCAATCTAGTCTCGGGGTCGTGGGGACGACCCTATAGTCGTCGGACATGTCGGCGGCTGGCCAACTTTGGCCCGGGGTCGTGGGGACGATCCAATAGTCGTCGGACATGTCGGCGGCTGGCCAACTTTGGCCCGGGGTCGTGGGGACGACCCTACAGTCGTCGGACATGTCGGCGGCTGGCCAACTTTGGCCCGTGGTTGTGGGGACGACCCTATAGTCGTTGGACATGACGGTGGCGGGCCAATCTAGTCCCGGGGTCGTGGGGACGACCCTATAGTCGTCGGACATGTCGGCGGCTGGCCAACTTTGGCGCGTGGTCGTGGGGACGATCCGATTGTCGTCGGACATGTCGGCGGCTGGCCAACTTTGGCCCGTGGTCGTGGGGACGATCCAATAGTCGTCGGACATGTCGGCGGCTGGCCAACTTTGGCGCGTGGGCGTGGGGACGACCCGATTGTCGTCGGACATGTCGGCGGCTGGCCACCCTAGACCCGGGGTCGTGGGGACGACCCTATTGTCGTCGGACATGGCGGTGGCGGGCCAATCTAGACCCGAGGTCCTGGGGACGACTCTATAGTCGTCGGACATGTCGGCGGCTGGCCAACCTGGACCCGGAGTCGTGGGGCCGACCCTATTGTCGTCGGACATGACGGTGGCGGGCCAATCTAGTCTCGGGGTCGTGGGGACGACCCTATAGTCGTCGGACATGTCGGCGGCTGGCCAACTTTGGCCCGGGGTCGTGGGGACGACCCTATAGTCGTCGGACATGTCGACGGCTGGCTAACTTTGGCCCGTGGTTGTGGGGACGACCCTATAGTCGTTGGACATGACGGTGGCGGGCCAATCTAGTCCCGGGGTCGTAGTGACGACCCTATAGTCGTCGGACATGTTGGCGATTGGCCATCATTGGCCCGGGGTCGTCGGGACGACCCTATAGTCGTCGGACATGTCGGCGGCTGGCCTACCTAGTCCCGGGGTCGTGGGGACGACCCTATAGTCGTCGGACATGTCGGCGGCTGGCCAACTTTGGCCCGTGGTTGTGGGGACGACCCTATAGTCGTTGGATATGACGGTGGCGGGCCAATCTATTCCCGGGGTCGTGGGGACGACCCTATAGTCGTCGGACATGTCGGCGGCTGGCCAACTTTGAACCGGTGACGTGGGGACGACTCTATAGTCGTCGGAAATGTCGGCGGCTGGCCAACCTGGACCCGGAGTCGTGGGGCCGACCCTATTGTCGTTGGACAGGACGGTGGCGGGCCAATCTAGTCCCGGGGTCGTGGGGACGACCCTATAGGCGTCGGACAAGACGGCGGCTGGACATCTTTGGCCCGGGGTCGTGGGGACGACCCTACAGTCGTCGGACATGTCGGCGGCTGGCCAACTTTGGCCCGTGGTTGTGGGGACGACCCTATAGTCGTTGGACATGACGGTGGCGGGCCAATCTAGTCCCGGGGTCGTGGGGACGACCCTATAGTCGTCGGACATGTCGGCGGCTGGCCAACTTTGGCGCGTGGTCGTGGGGACGATCCGATTGTCGTCGGACATGTCGGCGGCTGGCCAACTTTGGCCCGTGGTCGTGGGGACGATCCAATAGTCGTCGGACATGTCGGCGGCTGGCCAACTTTGGCGCGTGGGCGTGGGGACGATCCGATTGTCGTCGGACATGTCGGCGGCTGGCCACCCTAGACCCGGGGTCGTGGGGACGACCCTATTGTCGTCGGACATGGCGGTGGCGGGCCAATCTAGTCCCGTGGTCGTGGGGACAACCCTATAGTCTTCGGACATGACGGTAGCGAGCCAATCTAGACCCGAGGTCCTGGGGACGACCCTATAGTAGTCGGACATGTCGGCGGCTGTCCAACTTTGGCCCGGTGTCGTGGGGACGACTCTATAGTCGTCGGACATGTCGGCGGCTGGCCAACCTAGACCCGGGGTCGTGGGGACGACTCTATAGTCGTCGGACATGTCGGGGGCTGGCCAACCTAGACCCGGGGTCGTGGGGACGACCCTATAATCGTTGGACATGACGGTGGCGGGCCAATCTAGTCCCGGGGCGTAGGGACGACCCTATAGTCTTCGGACATGTTGGCGGCTTGTCAGCCTAGTCCCGGGGTCGTGGGTACGGCCCTATATTCGTCGGACATGTCGGCGGCGGGCCAACCTTGTCCCGGGGTCGTGGGGACGACCCTATAGTCGTCGGACATATCGGCGGCTGGCCAACTTTGGCCCGGTGTCGTGGGGACGACTCTATAGTCGTCGGAAATGTCGGCGGCTGGCCAACCTGGACCCGGGGTCGTGGGGACGACCCTATTGTCGTCGGACATGACGGTAGCGGGCCAATCTAGTCTCGGGGTCGTGGGGACGACCCCATAGTCGTCGGACATGTCGGCGGCTGGCCAACTTTGGCCCGTGGTGGTGGGGACGACCCTATAGTCGTTGGACATGACGGTGGCAGGCCAATCTAGTCCCGGGGTCGTGGGGACGACCCTATAGGCGTCGGACAAGACGGCGGCTGGACATCTTTGGCCCGGGGTCGTGGGGACGACCCTATAGTCGTCGGACATGTCGGCGGCTGGCCAACTTTGGCCCGGGGTTGTGGGGACGACACAATAGTCGTTGGACATGACGGTGGCGGGCCAATCTAGTCCCGGGGTCGTGGGGACGACCCTATAGTCGTCGGACATGTCGGCGGCTGGCCAACTTTGGCGCGTGGTCGTGGGGACGATCCGATTGTCGTCGGACATGTCGGCGGCTGGCCAACTTTGGCCCGTGGTCGTGGGGACGATCCAATAGTCGTCGGACATGTCGGCGTCTGGCCAACTTTGGCCCGGGGTCGTGGGGACGATTCTATAGTCGTCGGAAATGTCGGCGGCTGGCCAACCTGGACTCGGGGTCGTGGGGACGACCCTATAGTCGTCGGACAAGACGGCGGCTGGACATCTTTGGCCCGGGGTCGTGGGGACGACTCTATAGTCGTCGGACATGTCGGCGGCTGGCCAACTTTGGCCCGGTGTCGTGGGGACGACTCTATAGTCGTCGGAAATGTCGGCGGCTGGCCAACCTGGACCCGGGGTCGTGACGACGACCCTATAGTCGCCGGAGAAGACGGCGGCTGGACATCTTTGGCCCGGGGTCGTGGGGACGACCCTATAGTGGTCGGACATGTCGGCGGCTGGCCAACCTAGTCCCGAGGTCGTGGGGACGACCCTATAGTCGTCGGACTTGACGGTGGCGGGCCAATCTAGTCCCGGGGTCGTGGGGACGACCCTATAGTCGTCGGACATTTCGGCGGCTTGCCAACTTTGGCCCGGGGTCGTGGGGACGACCCTATAGTCGTGGGACATTTCGGCGGCTTGCCAACTTTGGCCCGGGGTCGTGGGGACGACCCTATAGTCGTCGGACATGTCGGCGGCTGGCCAACTTTGGCCCGTGGTTGTGGGGACGACCCTATAGTCGTTGGATATGACGGTGGCGGGCCAATCTAGTCCCGGGGTCGTGGGGACGACCCTATAGTCGTCGGACATGTCGGCGGCTGGCCAACTTTGAACCGGTGTCGTGGGGACGACTCTATAGTCGTCGGAAATGTCGGCGGCTGGCCAACCTGGACCCGGAGTCGTGGGGCCGACCCTATTGTCGTCGGACATGACGGTGGCGGGCCAATCTAGTCTCGGGGTCGTGGGGACGACCCTATAGTCGTCGGACATGTCGGCGGCTGGCCAACTTTGGCCCGGGGTCGTGGGGACGATCCAATAGTCGTCGGACATGTCGGCGGCTGGCCAACTTTGGCCCGGGGTCGTGGGGACGACCCTACAGTCGTCGGACATGTCGGCGGCTGGCCAACTTTGGTCCGTGGTTGTGGGGACGACCCTATAGTCGTTGGACATGACGGTGGCGGGCCAATCTAGTCCCGGGGTCGTGGGGACGACCCTATAGTCGTCGGACATGTCGGCGGCTGGCCAACTTTGGCGCGTGGTCGTGGGGACGATCCGATTGTCGTCGGACATGTCGGCGGCTGGCCAACTTTGGCCCGTGGTCGTGGGGACGATCCAATAGTCGTCGGACATGTCGGCGGCTGGCCAACTTTGGCGCGTGGGCGTGGGGACGATCCGATTGTCGTCGGACATGTCGGCGGCTGGCCACCCTAGACCCGGGGTCGTGGGGACGACCCTATTGTCGTCGGACATGGCGGTGGCGGGCCAATCTAGTCCCGTGGTCGTGGGGACAACCCTATAGTCTTCGGACATGACGGTAGCGGGCCAATCTAGACCCGAGGTCCTGGGGACGACCCTATAGTAGTCGGACATGTCGGCGGCTGTCCAACTTTGGCCCGGTGTCGTGGGGACGACTCTATAGTCGTCGGACATGTCGGCGGCTGGCCAACCTAGACCCGGGGTCGTGGGGACGACTCTATAGTCGTCGGACATGTCGGGGGCTGGCCAACCTAGACCCGGGGTCGTGGGGACGACCCTATAATCGTTGGACATGACGGTGGCGGGCCAATCTAGTCCCGGGGACGTGGGGACGACCCTATAGGCGTCGGACAAGACGGCGGCTGGACATCTTTGGCCCGGGGTCGTGGGGACGACCCTATAGTCGTCGGACATGTCGGCGGCTGGCCAACTTTGGCCGTGGTCGTGGGGACGACCCAATAGTTGTCGGACATGTCGGCGGCTGGCCAACCTAGTCCCGAGGTCGTGGGGACGACCCTATAGTCGTCGGACAAGACGGCGGCTGGACATCTTTGGCCCGGTGTCGTGGGGACGACCCTATAGTCGTCGGACATGTTGGCGGCTTGTCAGCCTAGTCCCGGGGTCGTGGGTACGACCCTATAGTCGTCGGACAATTCGGCGGCTGGCCAACCTAGACCCGGGGTCGTGGGTACGACCCTATAGTCGTCGGACATGTCGGCGGCTGGCCAACTTTGGCCCGGTGTCGTGGGGACGACTCGATAGTCGTCGGAAATGTCGGCGGCTGGCCAACCTGGACCCGGGGTCGTGGGGACGACCCTATAGTCGTCGGACAAGACGGCGGCTGGACATCTTTGGCCCGGGGTCGTGGGGACGACCCTATAGTCGTCGGACATGTCGGCGGCTGGCCATCTTTGGCCCGGGGTCGTGGGGACGACCCTATAGTGGTCGGACATGTCGGCGGCTGGCCAACCTAGTCCCGAGGTCGTGGGGACGACCCTATAGTCGTCGGACTTGACGGTGGCGGGCCAATCTAGTCCCGGGGTCGTGGGGACGACCCTATAGTCGTCGGACATTTCGGCGGCTTGCCAACTTTGGCCCGGGGTCGTGGGGACGACCCTATAGTCGTCGGACATTTCGGCGGCTTGCCAACTTTGGCCCGGGGTCGTGGGGACGACCCTATAGTCGTCGGACATGTCGGCGGCTGGCCAACTTTGGCCCGTGGTTGTGGGGACGACCCTATAGTCGTTGGATATGACGGTGGCGGGCCAATCTAGTCCCGGGGTCGTGGGGACGACCCTATAGTCGTCGGACATGTCGGCGGCTGGCCAACTTTGAACCGGTGTCGTGGGGACGACTCTATAGTCGTCGGAAATGTCGGCGGCTGGCCAACCTGGACCCGGAGTCGTGGGGCCGACCCTATTGTCGTCGGACATGACGGTGGCGGGCCAATCTAGTCTCGGGGTCGTGGGGACGACCCTATAGTCGTCGGACATGTCGGCGGCTGGCCAACTTTGGCCCGGGGTCGTGGGGACGATCCAATAGTCGTCGGACATGTCGGCGGCTGGCCAACTTTGGCCCGGGGTCGTGGGGACGACCCTACAGTCGTCGGACATGTCGGCGGCTGGCCAACTTTGGCCCGTGGTTGTGGGGACGACCCTATAGTCGTTGGACATGACGGTGGCGGGCCAATCTAGTCCCGGGGTCGTGGGGACGACCCTATAGTCGTCGGACATGTCGGCGGCTGGCCAACTTTGGCGCGTGGTCGTGGGGACGATCCGATTGTCGTCGGACATGTCGGCGGCTGGCCAACTTTGGCCCGTGGTCGTGGGGACGATCCAATAGTCGTCGGACATGTCGGCGGCTGGCCAACTTTGGCGCGTGGGCGTGGGGACGACCCGATTGTCGTCGGACATGTCGGCGGCTGGCCACCCTAGACCCGGGGTCGTGGGGACGACCCTATTGTCGTCGGACATGGCGGTGGCGGGCCAATCTAGACCCGAGGTCCTGGGGACGACCCTATAGTAGTCGGACATGTCGGCGGCTGTCCAACTTTGGCCCGGTGTCGTGGGGACGACTCTATAGTCGTCGGACATGTCGGCGGCTGGCCAACCTGGACCCGGAGTCGTGGGGCCGACCCTATTGTCGTCGGACATGACGGTGGCGGGCCAATCTAGTCTCGGGGTCGTGGGGACGACCCTATAGTCGTCGGACATGTCGGCGGCTGGCCAACTTTGGCCCGGGGTCGTGGGGACGACCCTATAGTCGTCGGACATGTCGACGGCTGGCTAACTTTGGCCCGTGGTTGTGGGGACGACCCTATAGTCGTTGGACATGACGGTGGCGGGCCAATCTAGTCCCGGGGTCGTAGTGACGACCCTATAGTCGTCGGACATGTTGGCGATTGGCCATCATTGGCCCGGGGTCGTCGGGACGACCCTATAGTCGTCGGACATGTCGGCGGCTGGCCAACCTAGTCCCGGGGTCGTGGGGACGACCCTATAGTCGTCGGACATGTCGGCGGCTGGCCAACTTTGGCCCGTGGTTGTGGGGACGACCCTATAGTCGTTGGATATGACGGTGGCGGGCCAATCTATTCCCGGGGTCGTGGGGACGACCCTATAGTCGTCGGACATGTCGGCGGCTGGCCAACTTTGAACCGGTGACGTGGGGACGACTCTATAGTCGTCGGAAATGTCGGCGGCTGGCCAACCTGGACCCGGAGTCGTGGGGCCGACCCTATTGTCGTTGGACATGACGGTGGCGGGCCAATCTAGTCCCGGGGTCGTGGGGACGACCCTATAGGCGTCGGACAAGACGGCGGCTGGACATCTTTGGCCCGGGGTCGTGGGGACGACCCTACAGTCGTCGGACATGTCGGCGGCTGGCCAACTTTGGCCCGTGGTTGTGGGGACGACCCTATAGTCGTTGGACATGACGGTGGCGGGCCAATCTAGTCCCGGGGTCGTGGGGACGACCCTATAGTCGTCGGACATGTCGGCGGCTGGCCAACTTTGGCGCGTGGTCGTGGGGACGATCCGATTGTCGTCGGACATGTCGGCGGCTGGCCAACTTTGGCCCGTGGTCGTGGGGACGATCCAATAGTCGTCGGACATGTCGGCGGCTGGCCAACTTTGGCGCGTGGGCGTGGGGACGATCCGATTGTCGTCGGACATGTCGGCGGCTGGCCACCCTAGACCCGGGGTCGTGGGGACGACCCTATTGTCGTCGGACATGGCGGTGGCGGGCCAATCTAGTCCCGTGGTCGTGGGGACAACCCTATAGTCTTCGGACATGACGGTAGCGAGCCAATCTAGACCCGAGGTCCTGGGGACGACCCTATAGTAGTCGGACATGTCGGCGGCTGTCCAACTTTGGCCCGGTGTCGTGGGGACGACTCTATAGTCGTCGGACATGTCGGCGGCTGGCCAACCTAGACCCGGGGTCGTGGGGACGACTCTATAGTCGTCGGACATGTCGGGGGCTGGCCAACCTAGACCCGGGGTCGTGGGGACGACCCTATAATCGTTGGACATGACGGTGGCGGGCCAATCTAGTCCCGGGGCGTAGGGACGACCCTATAGTCTTCGGACATGTTGGCGGCTTGTCAGCCTAGTCCCGGGGTCGTGGGTACGGCCCTATATTCGTCGGACATGTCGGCGGCGGGCCAACCTTGTCCCGGGGTCGTGGGGACGACCCTATAGTCGTCGGACATATCGGCGGCTGGCCAACTTTGGCCCGGTGTCGTGGGGACGACTCTATAGTCGTCGGAAATGTCGGCGGCTGGCCAACCTGGACCCGGGGTCGTGGGGACGACCCTATTGTCGTCGGACATGACGGTAGCGGGCCAATCTAGTCTCGGGGTCGTGGGGACGACCCCATAGTCGTCGGACATGTCGGCGGCTGGCCAACTTTGGCCCGTGGTGGTGGGGACGACCCTATAGTCGTTGGACATGACGGTGGCAGGCCAATCTAGTCCCGGGGTCGTGGGGACGACCCTATAGGCGTCGGACAAGACGGCGGCTGGACATCTTTGGCCCGGGGTCGTGGGGACGACCCTATAGTCGTCGGACATGTCGGCGGCTGGCCAACTTTGGCCCGGTGTCGTGGGGACGACTCTATAGTCGTCGGAAATGTCGGCGGCTGGCCAACCTGGACCCGGGGTCGTGACGACGACCCTATAGTCGCCGGAGAAGACGGCGGTTGGACATCTTTGGCCCGGGGTCGTGGGGACGACCCTATAGTGGTCGGACATGTCGGCGGCTGGCCAACCTAGTCCCGAGGTCGTGGGGACGACCCTATAGTCGTCGGACTTGACGGTGGCGGGCCAATCTAGTCCCGGGGTCGTGGGGACGACCCTATAGTCGTCGGACATTTCGGCGGCTTGCCAACTTTGGCCCGGGGTCGTGGGGACGACCCTATAGTCGTCGGACATGTTGGCGGTTTGTCAGCCTAGTCCCGGGGTCGTGGGTACGGCCCTATATTCGTCGGACATGTCGGCGGCGGGCTAACCTTGTCCCGGGGTCGTGGGGACGACCCTATAGTCGTCGGACATGTCGGCGGCTGGCCAACTTTGGCCCGGTGTCGTGGGGACGACTCTATAGTCGTCGGAAATGTCGGCGGCTGGCCAACCTGGACCCGGGGTCGTGACGACGACCCTATAGTCGCCGGAGAAGACGGCGGCTGGACATCTTTGGCCCGGGGTCGTGGGGACGACCCTATAGTGGTCGGACATGTCGGCGGCTGGCCAACCTAGTCCCGAGGTCGTGGGGACGACCCTATAGTCGTCGGACTTGACGGTGGCGGGCCAATCTAGTCCCGGGGTCGTGGGGACGACCCTATAGTCGTCGGACATTTCGGCGGCTTGCCAACTTTGGCCCGGTGTCGTGGGGACGACCCTTTAGTCGTCGGACTTGACGGTGGCGGGCCAATCTAGTCCCGAGGTCCTGGGGACGACCCTATAGTCGTCGGACATGTTGGCGATTGGCCATCATTGGTCCGGGGTCGTCGGGACGACCCTATAGTCGTCGGACATGTCGGCGGCTGGCCAACCTAGTCCCGGGGTCGTGGGGACGACCCTATAATCGTTGGACATGACGGTGGCGGGCCAATCTAGTCCCGGGGTCGTAGGGACGACCCTATAGTCGTCGGACATGTTGGCGATTGTCCATCATTGGCCCGGGGTCGTCGGGACGACCCTATAGTCGTCGGACATGTCGGCGGCTGGCCAACCTAGTCCCGGGGTCGTGGGGACGACCCTACAGTCGTCGGACATTTCGGCGGCTTGCCAACTTTGGCCCGGGGTCGTGGGGACGACCCTATAGTCGTCGGACATGTCGGCGGCTGGCCAACTTTGGCCCGTGGTTGTGGGGACGACCCTATAGTCGTTGGATATGACGGTGGCGGGCCAATCTAGCCCCGGGGTCGTGGGGACGACCCTATAGTCGTCGGACATGTCGGCGGCTGGCCAACTTTGAACCGGTGTCGTGGGGACGACTCTATAGTCGTCGGAAATGTCGGCGGCTGGCCAAACTGGACCCGGAGTCGTGGGGCCGACCCTATTGTCGTCGGACATGACGGTGGCGGGCCAATCTAGTCTCGGGGTCGTGGGGACGACCCTATAGTCGTCGGACATGTCGGCGGCTGGCCAACTTTGGCCCGGGGTCGTGGGGACGACCCTATAGTCGTCGGACATGTCGACGGCTGGCTAACTTTGGCCCGTGGTTGTGGGGACGACCCTATAGTCGTCGGACATGACGGTGGCGGGCCAATCTAGTCCCGGGGTCGTGGGGACGACCCTATAATCGTTGGACATGACGGTGGCGGGCCAATCTAGTCCCGGGGTCGTAGGGACGACCCTATAGTCGTCGGACATGTTGGCGATTGGCCAACATTGGCCCGGGGTCGTCGGGACGACCCTATAGTCGTCGGACATGTCGGCGGCTGGCCAACCTAGTCCCGGGGTCGTGGGGACGACCCTATAGTCGTCGGACATGTCGGCGGCTGGCCAACTTTGGCCCGTGGTTGTGGGGACGACCCTATAGTCGTTGGACATGACAGTGGCGGGCCAATCTAGTCCCGGGGTCGTGGGGACGACCCTACAGTCGTCGGACATGTTGGCGGCTTGTCAGCCTTGTCCCGGGGTCGTGGGTACGGCCCTATATTCGTCGGACATGTCGGCGGCGGGCTAACCTTGTCCCGGGGTCGTGGGGCGACCCTATAGTCGTCGGACATGTCGGCGGCTGGCCAACTTTGGCCCGGTGTCGTGGGGACGACTCTATAGTCGTCGGAAATGTCGGCGGCTGGCCAACCTGGACCCGGGGTCGTGGGGACGACACTATTGTCGTCGGACATGACGGTGGCGGGCCAATCTAGTCCCGGGGTCGTGGGGACGACCCTATAGTCGTCGGACAAGTCGGCGGCGGGCCAAGCTTGTCCCGGGGTCGTGGGGACGACTCTATAGTCGTCGGACATGTCGGCAGCTGGCCAACGTAGACCCGGGGTCGTGGGGACGACCCTATTGTCGTCGGACATGACGGTGGCGGGCCAATCTAGTCCCGGGGTCGTGGGGACGACCCTATAGTCGTCGGACAAGTCGGCGGCGGGCCAAGCTTGTCCCGGGGTCGTGGGGACGACCCTATAGTCGTCGGACATGTCGGCGGCTGGCCAACTTTGGCCCGTGGTTGTGGGGACGACCCTATAGTCGTTGGACATGACAGTGGCGGGCCAATCTAGTCCCGGGGTCGTGGGGACGACCCTATAGTCATCGGACAAGTCGGCGGCGGGCCAACCTTGTCCCGGGGTCGTGGGGACGACACTATAGTCGTCGGAAATGTCGGCGGCTGGCCAACCTGGACCCGGGGTCGTGGGGACGACCCTATTGTCGTCGGACATGACGGTGGCGGGCCAATCTAGTCTCGCGGTCGTGGGGACGACCCTATAATCGTCGGACTTGACGGTGGCGGGCCAATGTAGTCCCGGGGTCGTGGGGACAACCCTAAAGTCGTCGGACATTTCAGCGGATTGCCAACTTTGGCCCGGGGTCGTGGGGACGACCCTATAGTCGTCGGACATTTCGGCGGCTGACCAACTTTGGCCCGGGGTCGTTGGGACGACCCTATAGTCGTCGGACATGTTGGCGGCTTGTCAGCCTAGTCCCGGGGTCGTGGGTACGGCCCTATATTCGTCGGACATGTCGGCGGCGGGCTAACCTTGTCCCGGGGTCGTGGGGCGACCCTATAGTCGTCGGACATGTCGGCGGCTGGCCAACTTTGGCCCGGGGTCGTGGGGACGATCCAATAATCGTCGGACATGTCGGCGGCTGGCCAACTTTGGCCCGTGGTGGTGGAGACGACCCTATAGTCGTTGGACATGACGGTGGCGGGCCAATCTAGTCCCGGGGTCGTGGGGACGACCCTATAGGCGTCGGACAAGACGGCGGCTGGACATCTTTGGCCCGGGGTCGTGGGGCCGACCCTATAGTCGTCGGACATGTCGGCGGCTGGCCAACCTAGTCCCGAGGTCGTGGGGACGACCCTATAGTCGTTGGACATGACGGTGGCGGGCCAATCTAGTCCCGGGGTCGTGGAGACGACCCTACAGTCGTCGGACATTTCGGCGGCTTGCCAACTTTGGACCGGTGTCGTGGGGACGACTCTATAGTCGTCGGAAATGTCGGCGGCTGGACATCTTTGGCCCGGGGTCGTGGGGACGATCCAATAATCGTCGGACATGTCGGCGGCTGGCCAACTTTGGCCCGTGGTGGTGGGGACGACCCTATAGTCGTTGGACATGACGGTGGCAGGCCAATCTAGTCCCGGGGTCGTGGGGACGACCCTATAGGCGTCGGACAAAACGGCGGCTGGACATCTTTGGCCCGGGGTCGTGGGGACGACCCTATAGTCGTCGGACATGTCGGCGGCTGGCCAACTTTGGCCCGTGGTTGTGGGGACGACCCTATAGTCGTTGGACATGACGGTGGCGGGCCAATCTAGTCCCGGGGTCGTGGGGACGACCCTATAGTCGTCGGACATGTCGGCGGCTGGCCAACTTTGGCCCGTGGTTGTGGGGACGACCCTATAGTCGTTGGACATGACGGTGGCGGGCCAATCTAGTCCCGGGGTCGTGGGGACGACCCTATAGTCGTCGGACATGTCGGCGGCTGGCCAACTTTGGACCGGTGTCGTGGGGACGATCCAATAATCGTCGGACATGTCGGCGGCTGGCCAACTTTGGCCCGTGGTGGTGGAGACGACCCTATAGTCGTTGGACATGACGGTGGCGGGCCAATCTAGTCCCGGGGTCGTGGGGACGACCCTATAGGCGTCGGACAAGACGGCGGCTGGACATCTTTGGCCCGGGGTCGTGGGGACGACCCTATAGTCGTCGGACATGTCGGCGGCTGGTCAACCTAGTCCCGAGGTCGTGGGGACGACCCTATAGTCGTCGGACTTGACGGTGGCGGGCCAATCTAGTCCCGGGGTCGTGGAGACGACCCTACAGTCGTCGGACATTTCGGCGGCTTGCCAACTTTGGCCCGGGGTCGTGGGACGACCCTATAGTCGTCGGACATGACGGTAGCGGGCCAATCTAGTCCCGAGGTCGTGGGGACGACCCTATAGTCTTCGGACATGACGGTGGCGGGCCAATCTAGTCTCGCGGTCGTGGGGACGACCCTATAATCGTCGGACTTGACGGTGGCGGGCCAATGTAGTCCCGGGGTCGTGGGGACAACCCTAAAGTCGTCGGACATTTCAGCGGATTGCCAACTTTGGCCCGGGGTCGTGGGGACGACCCTATAGTCGTCGGACATTTCGGCGGCTGACCAACTTTGGCCCGGGGTCGTTGGGACGACCCTATAGTCGTCGGACATGTTGGCGGCTTGTCAGCCTAGTCCCGGGGTCGTGGGTACGGCCCTATATTCGTCGGACATGTCGGCGGCGGGCTAACCTTGTCCCGGGGTCGTGGGGCGACCCTATAGTCGTCGGACATGTCGGCGGCTGGCCAACTTTCACCCGGGGTCGTGGGGACGATCCAATAATCGTCGGACATGTCGGCGGCTGGCCAACTTTGGCCCGTGGTGGTGGAGACGACCCTATAGTCGTTGGACATGACGGTGGCGGGCCAATCTAGTCCCGGGGTCGTGGGGACGACCCTATAGGCGTCGGACAAGACGGCGGCTGGACATCTTTGGCCCGGGGTCGTGGGGCCGACCCTATAGTCGTCGGACATGTCGGCGGCTGGCCAACCTAGTCCCGAGGTCGTGGGGACGACCCTATAGTCGTTGGACATGACGGTGGCGGGCCAATCTAGTCCCGGGGTCGTGGAGACGACCCTACAGTCGTCGGACATTTCGGCGGCTTGCCAACTTTGGACCGGTGTCGTGGGGACGACTCTATAGTCGTCGGAAATGTCGGCGGCTGGACATCTTTGGCCCGGGGTCGTGGGGACGATCCAATAATCGTCGGACATGTCGGCGGCTGGCCAACTTTGGCCCGTGGTGGTGGGGACGACCCTATAGTCGTTGGACATGACGGTGGCAGGCCAATCTAGTCCCGGGGTCGTGGGGACGACCCTATAGGCGTCGGACAAAACGGCGGCTGGACATCTTTGGCCCGGGGTCGTGGGGACGACCCTATAGTCGTCGGACATGTCGGCGGCTGGCCAACTTTGGCCCGTGGTTGTGGGGACGACCCTATAGTCGTTGGACATGACGGTGGCGGGCCAATCTAGTCCCGGGGTCGTGGGGACGACCCTATAGTCGTCGGACATGTCGGCGGCTGGCCAACTTTGGCCCGTGGTTGTGGGGACGACCCTATAGTCGTTGGACATGACGGTGGCGGGCCAATCTAGTCCCGGGGTCGTGGGGACGACCCTATAGTCGTCGGACATGTCGGCGGCTGGCCAACTTTGGCCCGGTGTCGTGGGGACGACTCTATAGTCGTCGGAAATGTCGGCGGCTGGCCAACCTGGACCCGGGGTCGTGGGGACGACCCTATTGTCGTCGGACATGACGGTGGCGGGCCAATCTAGTCTCGCGGTCGTGGGGACGACCCTATAATCGTCGGACTTGACGGTGGCGGGCCAATGTAGTCCCGGGGTCGTGGGGACAACCCTAAAGTCGTCGGACATTTCAGCGGATTGCCAACTTTGGCCCGGGGTCGTGGGGACGACCCTATAGTCGTCGGACATTTCGGCGGCTGACCAACTTTGGCCCGGGGTCGTTGGGACGACCCTATAGTCGTCGGACATGTTGGCGGCTTGTCAGCCTAGTCCCGGGGTCGTGGGTACGGTCCTATATTCGTCGGACATGTCGGCGGCGGGCTAACCTTGTCCCGGGGTCGTGGGGCGACCCTATAGTCGTCGGACATGTCGGCGGCTGGCCAACTTTAGCCCGGGGTCGTGGGGACGATCCAATAATCGTCGGACATGTCGGCGGCTGGCCAACTTTGGCCCGTGGTGGTGGAGACGACCCTATAGTCGTTGGACATGACGGTGGCGGGCCAATCTAGTCCCGGGGTCGTGGGGACGACCCTATAGGCGTCGGACAAGACGGCGGCTGGACATCTTTGGCCCGGGGTCGTGGGGCCGACCCTATAGTCGTCGGACATGTCGGCGGCTGGCCAACCTAGTCCCGAGGTCGTGGGGACGACCCTATAGTCGTCGGACTTGACAGTGGCGGGCCAATCTAGTCCCGGGGTCGTGGAGACGACCCTACAGTCGTCGGACATTTCGGCGGCTTGCCAACTTTGGACCGGTGTCGTGGGGACGACTCTATAGTCGTCGGAAATATCGGCGGCTGGACATCTTTGGCCCGGGGTCGTGGGGACGATCCAATAATCGTCGGACATGTCGGCGGCTGGCCAACTTTGGCCCGTGGTGGTGGGGACGACCCTATAGTCGTTGGACATGACGGTGGCAGGCCAATCTAGTCCCGGGGTCGTGGGGACGACCCTATAGGCGTCGGACAAAACGGCGGCTGGACATCTTTGGCCCGGGGTCGTGGGGACGACCCTATAGTCGTCGGACATGTCGGCGGCTGGCCAACTTTGGCCCGTGGTTGTGGGGACGACCCTATAGTCGTTGGACATGACGGTGGCGGGCCAATCTAGTCTCGGGGTCGTGGGGACGACCCTATAGTCGTCGGACATGTCGGCGGCTGGCCAACTTTGGCCCGGGGTCGTGGGGACGATCCAATAATCGTCGGACATGTCGGCGGCTGGCCAACTTTGGCCCGTGGTTGTGGGGACGACCCTATAGTCGTTGGACATGACAGTGGCGGGCCAATCTAGTCCCGGGGTCGTGGGGACGACCCTATAGTCGTCGGACAAGTCGGCGGCGGGCCAACCTTGTCCCGGGGTCGTGGGGACGACACTATAGTCGTCGGACATGTCGGCGGCTGGCCAACTTTGGCCCGGTGTCGTGGGGACGACTCTATAAGTAGTAAGGCAAAGCCGATTCTAACCCAGGTCCTCTGAGGGGAGCGCGGGGCGGGGGGAGGAAGTGAGGGCGCGCGGGGGAGTGCGGTGGAGGGAACTATGGGCGCGGGGAGAGCTGGGGAGTGGAAGACCGGTTGCGCGCGCACGAACCGCAGAGTGGGGGAAGCTGTAATCGTGGTGGGGATCAGTCCGGGCCGAGCCGCCGCGGAGACCTCTCCAGACCTGACCCATTGTTGGAAAATTTTCAGAGGGTCGTCCCCTCCCTCTAAAAATTTCTGGGGCCGGGTCTTGTATGAAAAAATCTTTTTTTCAGACTCGATCCGGCCCCCAGAAATTTTTTCCCCCAAATATTGGTTCTAAATCAGATCTACCGCCAGAATATTTTTTTCCAAACCAACCGAGCAAACAAATATGCATCATACATTCTAAAGCTACCAATTTTTCAAACTACAGCAAACAAATATGCATCATGCATTCATAGCACTGTGAAGAAATGGTATCATCTCAGCGTTCCGATTTAACATCGCAGCATATCGCGCGATTATGCGTAATTTGACTCCTCTGGAGCAGTCGTGCAGGATGTCATTTTCGCGGCGCGAAGAACGTACGAATCACAGAAAGAATTATGCAGCGTCGGCAGAAATGTTTTTTCCATACATATATATGATATAAATTTTTCCCCAACGCAGAGAAATAATACTTTTTAGAAACGTTGAATCTTAAAATTAGGTGGCGAGAAGGAGGAAGGTGGGTAAATAAAATGTAGAGGAAAGAAGGAGGATGGATGACGAGTAAATAAATAATACTTTTCATATTATTATTATTATTATTATTATTATTATTTTATTAACGGGAGAACCCTTTAGAGACAAAGTTTAGAGCAAAAAAAAGTACAAAGATAAAATAAACATAACAAAGACATACAATAACATAAAATAAAGTATAAAACAATAAAATAGAATATTAAGAAATAAAATAAACACAAACAAACAAAAATTAATTTAAATTAAATAGAATTAGAATTACTGAGGTAACATTCTAGTAAGCACTCGGTTCCTGAACGATGCGAAGGAGTCTGCGAACACATCAATGTCAGCAGGGCACCGGTTCATCTCGTCCATGGCACGATTTAAAGGATCAACTGTGTAGTGATAATATTCAGGGACACCTGATGCAAAAAGAGGTCTCGGACGCAATGCCCGTTGTGGGGCTCGGAGACGAATCCGTGCGACCAAATCCTGGCAGTTGATCTGGCCATGGATTACTTTATACAAAAATAATAGGTCAGAACAGATACGGCGGTCACAGAGATTAGAAAGCCTCATCCTTCGCAAAGCTGGACCGTAGTCATGGTTATCAAACCGCATAGGGGTACCAATAGCTCTCATAGCAAATCTAAGAAACTTATGCTGGACCCTTTCAATTAAACACACATATTGCTTATGTTTTGGGCTCCAGATAACCGACGCGTATTCTACCAATGGCCTTACCAAAGCAACATACAACAATTTCAGCGTCCTGATCTGTCTGAAGTGTTTGGCAAACCTGGTGATAAACCCGAGGGTTTTCATCGCCCATATTAAGGAGGTTGGGTTTGGAAAGGGTGAAGAAAAAACATTTATGCATTAAAAATTGATTATATTTATTTATGAATTTCCATCTGATGTTTAGACCATCAGTAGAATATTTTAAATACATTTTGCAAAGCACAATGCTTTACATGTCTACAGCATCGCAAAGTATTAACTACATTTAGCTTATTTAGAGATTTGATAGCATCGTAGTCAATGATTATGCGGCGTCAGCAGAAATGTTTTTTCCATACATATATGTGATGGAAATTTTCCCCCAACGCAGAGAAATAATAATTTTGAAACGTCGAATCGGGAGACGGGTAAATAAAATGAAGAAATAATATACGTTTAAGAAATTATATATTGTTACATAGAATATAAAATTAAAAATATAAATATAAATATTTTATTTATGCAATTCTCTCTGGTGTTTAGACCACCAGTTGAATATTTTAAATACATTTTGCAAAGCACAATGCTTCGCGTGTCTGCCACATCGCAGAGTATTAATTACATTTAGCTTATTTAGAGATTTGATATTCTCATAGTCAATGTCCAGCGTCTCAATGATCACATCCGCTCTCGTATTTTCATCGAGGAAATCCACAAGCCAGTCGCGTTTCTGCAACCCTTTAACGTATACGATATAGGGTGTGTCATCTTCTTCATCGATCGCATCAGCTACAGCTTTCGTAATTAGCTGTTTAGCCATACTGTATGGAACGTCTCCATCATCCCACCGTAGTCCATGATGTTTTGCCACCAACCATCGGATGCTTGATTTGTCGGATTTTGTAAGAAGATATTGCGGCATCGAACTCCCAAAAATATAGTGCGAGAGAATTGTTCCCATTCGTAGGACAGCCACTTCCTTGACAACAAATCTTCCATCGACGATGAACCCTTGCAGGTCAACAAATGTTGGTACGACCATTGTCGATACAATTTTAGAGGTCAGCTCGCTTCCAAGACAGATGAGAGAATGAATTCTTTCTCGTAAAGCATCTCGATTTTTTACGATGAAATGTTTGTACGAATTTGACACAGGAGAGGGCGGGGCAAGTAGTATGGCAATTTAATTTATTTTGCGCACCACGTTTGTTAGCGGATTGTATTCAACCACCCGGTCGTGCAGAATCAGACAGTAGGTCGTAGTATTTGCAGGTACATTCTCTTTACATTCAAATTCTATGCGCACGTCCACGGTACCATTTTTAATCGACTCATTTTGTCGCGAGCAATCAATCACCACGAGGGGACCAAATTGTAAAAATTCAGCCACAGTGAATAATGCCTCGTTGCAACTATGTCCATAATACGATTTACGGAAATGTGTATACATGTGAAACAAGATGGCATGCTTATTCTTATCAAAGTCCAAGTTCAAGTCATCATGTGGATAAAATTCCGAGTTGAGAAAAAGTTTTACATTGGTCAATTTCCAGTGGTCAAACCGAGTAGCATCTTCGGTCATCACATTCTTTCGAGCAGTCTGTAGAGCAAAGATAACGTATCGCGGCTTCTCCAGCTGTGCAGCTGCCTTCACGGCCCACGAATGCTTGGTTGTGCTCTGTAAGAGAGGATACTCGTACAGATCCCACGAGCGAAAACTAATGCTTAGGTTTTGTCCACTTTCCAAAGCATGTAGCAACGATAGCTTATTAACATCGTTCAGCGTCACATGAGGCATTCGCCATTGCACTTTAAGTAATTCAATTTCTGGTTCCAACATCGGCGATCCTATTAGAGAATTGTTATCGTTGCGCGATCGTATTAAAATCAATTCGTGACGTGCATTAATAAGCATGCGTTTGTAGTCCTCGCAAAATCCCAACAAATATTTGAGTGGGATGCAAAAATTGAAATGATTTTTCACTATTAGTCCATTATGTCGTTTCAAGCCCCATCCGGCATTCTCCATATTTTTGTCTTCGTCAGATGTCAGCGATACATAGTTTTTAAGCGTGCTAGTTATTCCAACGTTTCTATTGCGGTCAATCTCCACACCATTCAGCTCGTACCGAATCTCATCAAATATGAACGCCATGCAATTATTTCCCAACGTTGTCGTTGATGCATCGTTTGGCTTATTTATCACCAATTTTCCCTCCACGTAGAGGAAACTTTCACATGGTAATGTGTATAAATCCTGCTGCTGTATAGGTATTCTTATCTCATCACTGTATCCAAACGTCGTGTTGACGTATGGGTTGTACGCATGAGTCTCGAGCTTGACGATGCAATCATCAAACATCGGCTTCCCTCCAATGCTTAGAATGTCGGCCATTTTTTCAACTTATATGCGTACAATAAATCCCAATGATTTCAAAAATGTAATGTTCGCAGCACTGAGTCTCTTCTTTTTAGCATAATCAGAGCTGTTGCAGGTGTTGTTGTTGTTGTTGTTGTTGTTGTTGTTGCAAACAATTTCACTTGGAAGAAACGGATTTCTGGAGTCGTTCAACACAAGCATTTCTTTCATTCGCACCACATGTATTATCGACGTCGTCGCACGTGCAGTCTGATGGTAATCTCTTCACCTCGAAAATCGAGCAACCGTCCGTCTTGATCCACAACGCGTATCGTTAGATCCGTAATGACCCGTGCGGTGATCGGAAGGTAAATGATCTGCGCGGGCGTTTCCGATATCTTATATCCTGGTGGAACTCTCGGAGAAAATTCATGTATCGTATGTACTCGCTTCCCATTGTTGTACGCGCCAGCGGTCACGCTACATTCTATGCGAATAATGTTCACGTTCATGATATTAATTGGATCGTCCGATTCGTGCCATTGTCCAGGTTCTAATACCCGATTCGTCGAGAATCCCAGTAGCGATCCAATGTTATTGCGCTTCGTAAAATCTACGATGAACGAGCAGTACAGCTCGCTTTTCATGGTGTTGTTGTTGGGACGCAACACTATAGGATACACATCGTTGTCATCATCAGAGTCATCGAGATTTTTAGGATATCGCTCGAGTAATCGCTGCCTCAAATACTTGGCAATGGCATCTAGTTCGTAGGAGCCGTGTGGAATCCTAATAGTTTCAGGAGTGGTGTCAACACTGCTGTTTTTGATGCCATAGTTCGAGGTGAAGTAGAATTTATCGTTGCTCCAATCGATGTTCGGTATTGTATGATAAGTTTCAAAGGTTGTTAAACCAAGCTCGTAATCATCGTCGCTCAAATCTATGGGTGGAAAGTAGCTTACCGCGAGGGTGCTACTGTTGCCGGTTAGAGTGAATGTTAACGACATATTCCGAGCTGTACGACTCGACTAATACTGAATCAGAATGGTGGGAAGTCAATCCTTAAATTTGGTGCCGATCGTTTGTAGAAAGCGTAGACATAGTTGTCCGCAATTGCTCTGATTATACTTCTGATAAGCTGTTCGATTGTATTCGATTTTCACAACATCTTTATTCAGATATTGTACCAATTCTCTAGGCGGTTGAAGATTCCCGAAGCTGTCGAAATATATAGCTCGACACCCTCTCTTCGCATATGCCACCCAATGAGTTCCCGACCCCTCGACATTGTCCAAATTTACGATACCGCTCTCGTTTCGATGTACTCCTCCGGCAGGTAGTGCATTGCGCATAAAAACACCTCTAAAGAATGGAATACGCATACGTTTTGCCAACTCCTCCAATTGTGCATCGGTAGTTACACCGACAGGCATTATTATTTTCTTTTCGGCGTTTTTTTTTTTCGTTTTGATATTCCCTGTCCGCGCTTGTATGGTGTGAGATAAAGTCCACGACCTTCCATGGAGCGATTATGACGTTGCATTTCCTGCAGCTGATGCTGCGCCGCCTTATTATCGTTTACCGCCTTGGCGATCCCTGCCGCTCCACCAGCTAATGATCCGAGTACACCTAGCAGCGGGAGAAGCGGTAATATACCACCACGTTTTGCTACCGGAAGAATCCGCTTTTGCGATGCCCTCTTTGGAGTCTTTTGGCGGGTTTTTGTTTTCATCCCCATCCCAATTTTCGTCTTGGCCTTCATAGCTGCCCAAACAGCTGTAGCAGCACCTCTTTCACCCAGTGTCGAGTCTCGTGCAACGATGCGTTTTCGCGCTTTGTCAGCGAGAACGTAATCTGCCGCGTGCCGTTCGCCGAGGTCGTTGCTACGCGAATACGCAATATCGTGTTCGCGACACGCTGCGTCCAACGGATTGATGCCTTGATCACCTCTGGCCAATCGTTTTGCCAGATGAGTTCCTGGACCACAAAACTGATATCCTGGGATATGTAATTCGATAGGTAGCGCGTTTATCGCCCGATTTAACAAACCACGGCCTTTCTTTACTCTCGTCGACGACATTCGCCACAGTTTTTTAATCAATGGTGTCGGACGGTCGATATGCGTTCGCTGCCAAGGGCAATTATAATGTTCCAAACACCGACGATACTGCTGAACCTCAGAATCGGCTTTTATATGCTTGGGGAGTCCCACAACTGATCAATGTGCCTGTCAAACTCTCGCAGTAGAATAATCTTTGGTATATATTTCAACTGCTCAGAGGTTAGGTTTCAAATATCGAAATTATCCGACAGGACCAGAAGCATTTTGAATACTGAGCTGTTTTGCTTCGGTGCGGACCTATAAATAGGACGCGTCACCGCTTCGACGTATCAAAATCATTTTTCGCAGTTCGCGGAGAGGATGCGATTTGTGCGACAACCTGTAACGATACGCGTGACAAATTTTGACGATAAATCGCAAATGATGTCTTCGAAAACAATGCACAGACATGGTAGCATGTTACCAAACACAATACGCTGCCTCATTTGTGGTCCATCAAATTGTGGAAAGACCAACGTGTTGGTGAGCTTGTTGGAAAGTCCACACGGAGTCCGCTTCGAGAACGTGTACGTGTATTCCAAGTCGTTGCAGCAGCCGAAATATCAGTATTTGGAAAATTTATTGTCTCCAATAGATGAAATTGGCTACTTTACGTTTTCGAATAACAGTGACGTCATCCCACCGAGCGAATCGCTTCCGAATTCCATTTTTATCTTTGATGACGTGGCATGTGACAAGCAAGATACGATAAGGGAATACTTTGCAATGGGGCGCCACTCGAACGTTGACTGCTTCTATCTCTGTCAGACATATGCAAAGATTCCTAAACATCTTATACGCGACAATGCGAATCTATTGATTCTGTTTAAGCAGGATGGCACCAACTTGAAACATGTGTACAACGATCACGTAAACACTGATATGTCTTACGACGATTTCTGCGCGTTGTGTCGTAATTGTTGGCAACGGGAGTATGGTTTCATGGTAATAGACAAGGATAGCACGATGTCCAATGGACGTTATAGAAAGGGATTTAACGAGTTTGCCATACCATGAGATTGTCAATTGTCGTCGACACGTCGGTGGGAAAGTAACGTCTGCGGTACAACGGTGATTGATATCGATAGTCTGGAGATTAAGGATCGCGAGAGAATAGTGAAGGAAATTGCAAAAACCAGCGAATCCATTCGGAAGAAACATCAGGCTTTGAAGACTGGCAAGATGGAGGAAGATATCGCGTTGGAGAGATACTTTAAACCTGTTGTCGAACCCTTAAAACATATCGTGGAAAATATCGCAGCGACAGAAGCTGACACATCACCGCTGATGAGCACAGACGTCGGAGGGTATGAAACATTAACGCCTAAAACAAAAATCCATCTGAATGGAAACATATCGCGCAAGACAAAGAGGAAACCATACACGTCATCGGAATATTCACTCGTAACCTCCACACCAGTTCAATCGAAGCGGAAACGGCAGAATGTCACGTCAAACGATTCCTCGGTTTCTTCTACACCAATAAATACATTTCCCGATGTACAATCGCTCACAACCAATGATGACGACGTTTTCGAAACTAGTCCCGATGAGTCGTTTGCAACATCTATTAGACATCAACTCCAAACATCCGAGGGACAAGAAACGTTGCGCAACCATTTCGGCCCGCTGGGACAAAAATATATGAGTGCAATCCTAAGTAGTGATAGGGATACGACCATGGACTATGTGTATGGCGTATACTTTGGTGATAGTGGAACGATGCTTGGGGATAAAGCTTTCGATATAGACAAAGATGATAATATAATCATCGACGGTGTAAGATACGGAGGAACACCCGGTCTTTACGAACTGATTTTCAAGAGAATTCCTGACGATACCACATACACCGATGCTGATAAACAAAAATATAAAAGTATACTGCTGACAACGAATGCCCACAGACGCGGTCATAACGCTCAAAATCCCATATTGGGCAACAAGGGATACAAGTATAAATATATAATTGCACCACTACTCCCCCGTGTTTCGGCTAGTAGAACAGGGAAAGGTCTAACAACACCACGAGTCATGGTGGTAAACGATAACAAGATCGATTACGTGCACTGGGACGATCCCAACGAGCTGGTGGACCGATTCCGTTTGCTAGAAGCGTCACGTCAGGCGGGTAACAACTCGCACGACAATGAAATTCTATCGATTATCGAGGAACTCCGCGAGGCAGGGCTCATTATAAATTAAGCCGCTCGCCGATGATGTGCACTGTATGCATCGAGATGCCGATCAACAAATTTGGGGTATCACTCGAGAAGAGTGGAGCAGCTAGAATGGACTACTACAAATGGAGCGGTTTGCTTCGAAATTATATGCGAGATAACGCTCTTTGCATGACCGGTGTCGACTTTGATGCAAAATCACGGAAGATACGACGTGTAGCACAACCCACGGCCGACAGCGATGTTGTCAATAAACTATACATGGAAAAGAGCATTAAACTTTTGAGAGAGCAGCAGGAAGAATTAGAGAGGAAGCTGGTCATGTTTCAGAGAGATATGCTGACGCTGCAAAACGGCGTTCAAAATATATCACAGGCGTCGAATTCTATTTCGCAGCAACGCTGCGAAGGAGAATCATGCGAGACGGTTGAACTTGTTCAGAATTTCCTGGGACCAACGGGAAGCACATAATGCACGTACACGATAATTATCACATCATTCGTGTCAAAGACACCTCTGCGATCAAACATGCAGCCATTATCAAAATCCAAGAGTAAAGAAGAAAACCGCGGCCATAAGAAGCAACAACTTGTTGAGGAATTGCATGCTCCAGCTCGAAGACACTTCCCACGGAGGCGCGTCATAGTGCATGGATATGATGATCTGTGGCAAGCTGACGTTGTAGAAATGCGTCCATACTCGCGATTCAACCAAGGTTACCACTACATACTCACCGTCATCGATGTATTGAGCAAGTATGCATGGGCGTTGCCGCTCAAGACTAAAAGTGGTGTTGAGGTGACTAAAGCGTTTGCAAATATATTTAGAGATCGATATCCAAAAAATTTGCAAACTGATCAAGGAAAAGAATTTTACAACGTCGATGTGCAGAAACTCTTGACAAAACATGATATTAATCATTATTCGACGTATTCGGTGATGAAGGCCTCCGTCGTAGAACGTTTCAATCGAACTTTGAAGAACAATATGTGGAAACTGTTTACGCTCAATGGAACCTATAAATGGACCGATGCGCTACCGCGTCTACTTGCAGAATATAACGCACGAAAACATAGAACCATCAAAATGTGTCCTCGCGATGTTACCCCTGCGATCGCCGATAAGCTGCTAGCCACCGTATACAGCAATATAAAGATCGCTGCTCCAGCGAGATTCAAATTGGGCGAGTTTGTGCGCGTAAGCAAATTTAAAACCATCTTCGATAAAGGCTATACGCCGAATTGGACAACGGAGGTGTTCAAGATAGACAAAGTACAGGCAACTAATCCCGCGACGTATCTGCTCGTCGATTCCTGTGGAAAACCAGTCGCCGGAGGATTCTATGATCACGAGCTGCAGCGCGTCACCGATCCTGATGTGTATCTGGTGAAAAAAGTGTTGCGTAGGAAGGGGGATAAGGTATACGTTAAGTGGCTGGGGTTTGATAAATCACACAATTCATGGATAAATAAAAATAATGTATTGTAAAAAAATAAATGCATGGTTCAATAAAAATAATGTATTGGTAAAATAAATACATGTGTACAATTTTATTTGATATAATTCCACTATTTATAAGGATGAGTTAATAAATACAATTGTATGTTCTATACATGTATGTACAGTCAGTGTCTGTATACAGAATTTTACAATTTTGAGCGAGCAGGGGAGACATGTACTCATAATGTCGCGTGCACTGCTACAGGTTGCGATAGTGGATAATGTAACGCTGCTTATCGTATAATGTCGCGAGTAACTTGTTCTGTCTGCTACCAGGTGGTTTGGCACGCGTCGGGCAGAACGGTAGATCTGCATGAGCATCATGCAGACGTTGCGGATATTCCAGATCTATTTAGACGATACACGTTCAGAGTGGTACCATACACGTTCGATTCACGTTCGATACACGTTCAGAGTGATACCATACACGTTCAATTCACGTTCGATAGATGTTCAAAATGGTATCATACACGTTCGATAGATGTTCAAAGTGGTATCATACACGTTCGATTCATGTTCAGAGTGGTACGATTCACGTTCAATTCACGTTTAGAGCGGTTCGATATACGTTCGATAGATGTTCAAAGTGGTACGATACATGTTCGATAGATGTTCAGAGTAGTACGATTCACGTTCAATTCACGTTCAGAGTGGTATCATACATGTTCAATTCACGTTCAGAGTGGTACAATTCACGTTCGATTAGCGTTCATAGTTGTACAATTCATGTTCGATACACGTTCAGAGTGATACCATACACGTTCGATTCACGTTCGATTCACGTTCGATTCACGTTCACAGTGGTACGATTCATGTTCAAAGTGGTGCAATTCACGTTCGATTCACGTTCAGAGTGGTGTGATACACGTTCAATACACGATCAAAGTGGTTCAATATACGTTCGATAGATGTTCAAAGTGGTTCGATAGATGTTCAAAGTGGTTCGATAGATGTTTGATACGTGATCAAAGTGGTTTGATACACGTTCAGAGTGGTATGATCTAGTCGAATAATGTATCTAAAGAAGAATTCGAAGAAGATGTATGTGAATATTGAGAGGATGGTTAGCGAAGAAGAAAATGAATGTGGAGAACAACAGCATCTTACTTTGCAAAGCTACGCACTTCTCGATTTCATGATAGTAGGGGTTTTTGCATATGTGAGCTTGGAGGAGTTTCTACATGCGAGAGCTTGGAGATGCAGCGAGACTAGTTGTCTTTCAAACCTTCATCGTGCAGGACGACTGTGAAAGAAAAAAATTAAAATGGGATTACTGAAAATCGCGCCAGAGTGTGACCCTGAGGTATGTACATAACAATATTTTAACATTTTTATCGTGTTTAGTCCTTTAAATCGAGTGAGATTAAATCAGACGATCATGTCAATATTATATCGTGAGTTTCTATGTCTAGGGCTCCTCGCCACCGCTGTCGCCAGTATGGTCCCTAGATTGGGGTTCACCACCACCATCGCCATCACCGCCTTCACCGCCGCAGCCTTCACCGTCACCACCACCGCCTCCACAGGTTGGTAATACTTTGCACTGCTTTGTACATTTGATGTGCTACATTTGATGTGCTAATATTGTATCGTTGTTTGTGTATGTGTTACAGGACTTACCATATCCACAACCGTCGGGAGTCCTGCAACAATCGTACCCCCCATCACCTCCACCACCGCCGTCGCCCCCATCGCCCCCCTCGCCGCAATCGCCTCCATCACCCCTATCACCCCCCTCACCACCATCACCCCCCTCACCTACAGCACATCCATCACCACCATCATCCCCATCACCGCCATCGCCCTCCTTTTATTAGTTTTAATTATTTATATTTTTCCATTTTTCTATTGTTCTATTTGTTTATATTTATATTTATAATCTATATTTTTTCCTTTTATTTATATCATTATCCTTATCATTTTATATTTACTTTGTTCTATTTTTATTTTTTATCATCATTATTATTAGTGTTTTTCCGATTTGTAACATATATATTTTTTCCTTTTATTTATTTATTATGTAACAATATATAATTTCTTAAACATACATTACTTCTCAATTTTATTTACTTGTCATCCATCCATCCTCCTTCTTTCCTCTTCGCATAATTTTAAAGCAAACAAAGATGCATCATGCATTCTTAGCACTGTGAAAATGGTATCGTCTCGCGCGATAACGCGTGTAATTTGACTCTTCTGGTGCAGTCGCGCGAGGCGATACCATTTTCACAGTGCTAAGAATGCATGATGCATATTTGTTTGCTACTAGAGTTTGAAAAATTGTTAGCTTTAGAATATATGATGCATATTTGTTTGCTCTGTTGGTTTTGGGGAAAAAATATTCTACATAATGGTTCGCTGGATCATTGATTAAAAATTATTATTTCTCTGCGTTTGGAGAGAAAGTATCTGTGGGTTTGGAAAAAAATATTCTGGCGGCGGATCTGGTTTATAAAAATATTTAGGGAAATAATTTCTGGGGTTGGATCGAGTCTGAAAATAGATTTTTTCATTCAAGACCCAACCCCAGAAATTTTTAGAGGGAGGGATGACCCTCACGACCCTCTGAAAATTTTCCATCAATGGGTCAGGTCTGGAGAGGTCTCCGCGGCGGCTCGGCCCGGACTGATCCCCACCACGATTACAGCTTCCCCCACTCTGCGGTTCGTGCGCGCGCAACCGGTCTTCCACTCCCCAGCTCTCCCCGCGCCCATAGTTCCCTCCACCGCACTCCCCCGCGCGCCCTCACTTCCTCCCCCCGCCCCGCGCTCCCCTCAGAGGACCTGGGTTAGAATCGGCTTTGCCTTACTACTTCTATAGTCGTCGGAAATGTCGGCGGCTGGCCAACCTGGACCCGGGGTCGTGGGGACGACCCTATTGTCGTCGGACATGACGGTGGCGGGCCAATCTAGTCTCGCGGTCGTGGGGACGACCCTATAATCGTCGGACTTGACGGTGGCGGGCCAATGTAGTCCCGGGGTCGTGGGGACAACCCTAAAGTCGTCGGACATTTCAGCGGATTGCCAACTTTGGCCCGGGGTCGTGGGGACGACCCTATAGTCGTCGGACATTTCGGCGGCTGACCAACTTTAGCCCGGGGTCGTTGGGACGACCCTATAGTCGTCGGACATGTTGGCGGCTTGTCAGCCTAGTCCCGGGGTCGTGGGTACGGTCCTATATTCGTCGGACATGTCGGCGGCGGGCTAACCTTGTCCCGGGGTCGTGGGGCGACCCTATAGTCGTCGGACATGTCGGCGGCTGGCCAACTTTGGCCCGGGGTCGTGGGGACGATCCAATAATCGTCGGACATGTCGGCGGCTGGCCAACTTTGGCCCGTGGTGGTGGAGACGACCCTATAGTCGTTGGACATGACGGTGGCGGGCCAATCTAGTCCCGGGGTCGTGGGGACGACCCTATAGGCGTCGGACAAGACGGCGGCTGGACATCTTTGGCCCGGGGTCGTGGGGCCGACCCTATAGTCGTCGGACATGTCGGCGGCTGGCCAACCTAGTCCCGAGGTCGTGGGGACGACCCTATAGTCGTCGGACTTGACAGTGGCGGGCCAATCTAGTCCCGGGGTCGTGGAGACGACCCTACAGTCGTCGGACATTTCGGCGGCTTGCCAACTTTGGACCGGTGTCGTGGGGACGACTCTATAGTCGTCGGAAATATCGGCGGCTGGACATCTTTGGCCCGGGGTCGTGGGGACGATCCAATAATCGTCGGACATGTCGGCGGCTGGCCAACTTTGGCCCGTGGTGGTGGAGACGACCCTATAGTCGTTGGACATGACGGTGGCGGGCCAATCTAGTCCCGGGGTCGTGGGGACGACCCTATAGGCGTCGGACAAGACGGCGGCTGGACATCTTTGGCCCGGGGTCGTGGGGCCGACCCTATAGTCGTCGGACATGTCGGCGGCTGGCCAACCTAGTCCCGAGGTCGTGGGGACGACCCTATAGTCGTCGGACTTGACAGTGGCGGGCCAATCTAGTCCCGGGGTCGTGGAGACGACCCTACAGTCGTCGGACATTTCGGCGGCTTGCCAACTTTGGACCGGTGTCGTGGGGACGACTCTATAGTCGTCGGAAATATCGGCGGCTGGACATCTTTGGCCCGGGGTCGTGGGGACGATCCAATAATCGTCGGACATGTCGGCGGCTGGCCAACTTTGGCCCGTGGTGGTGGGGACGACCCTATAGTCGTTGGACATGACGGTGGCAGGCCAATCTAGTCCCGGGGTCGTGGGGACGACCCTATAGGCGTCGGACAAAACGGCGGCTGGACATCTTTGGCCCGGGGTCGTGGGGACGACCCTATAGTCGTCGGACATGTCGGCGGCTGGCCAACTTTGGCCCGTGGTTGTGGGGACGACCCTATAGTCGTTGGACATGACGGTGGCGGGCCAATCTAGTCCCGGGGTCGTGGGGACGACCCTATAGTCGTCGGACATGTCGGCGGCTGGCCAACTTTGGACCGGTGTCGTGGGGACGACTCTATAGTCGTCGGAAATGTCGGCGGCTGGCCAACGTGGACCCGAGGTCGTGGGGACGACCCTATTGTCGTCGGACATGACGGTGGCGGGCCAATCTAGTCTCGGGGTCGTGGGGACGACCCTATAGTCGTCGGACATTTCGGCGGCTGGCCAACTTTGGCCCGGGGTCGTGGGGACGATCCAATAATCGTCGGACATGTCGGCGGCTGGCCAACTTTGGCCCGTGGTGGTGGAGACGACCCTATAGTCGTTGGACATGACGGTGGCGGGCCAATCTAGTCCCGGGGTCGTGGGGACGACCCTATAGGCGTCGGACAAGACGGCGGCTGGACATCTTTGGCCCGGGGTCGTGGGGACGACCCTATAGTCGTCGGACATGTCGGCGGCTGGTCAACCTAGTCCCGAGGTCGTGGGGACGACCCTATAGTCGTCGGACTTGACGGTGGCGGGCCAATCTAGTCCCGGGGTCGTGGAGACGACCCTACAGTCGTCGGACATTTCGGCGGTTTGCCAACTTTGGCCCGGGGTCGTGGGACGACCCTATAGTCGTCGGACATGACGGTAGCGGGCCAATCTAGTCCCGAGGTCGTGGGGACGACCCTATAGTCTTCGGACATGACGGTAGCGGGCCAATCTAGACCCGAGGTCGTGGGGACGACCCTATAGTAGTCGGACATGTCGGCGGCTGTCCAACTTTGGCGCGGTGTCGTGGGGACGATTCTATAGTCGTCGGACATGTCGGCAGCTGGCCAACCTAGACCCGGGGTCGTGGGGACGACCCTATTGTCGTCGGACATGACGGTGGCGGGCCAATCTAGTCCCGGGGTCGTGGGGACGACCCTATAGTCGTCGGACAAGTCGGCGGCGGGCCAAGCTTGTCCCGGGGTCGTGGGGACGACCCTATATTCGTCGGACATGACGGTGGCGGGCCAATCTAGTCCCGGGGTCGTGGGGACGACCCTATAATCGTTGGACATGACGGTGGCGGGCCAATCTAGTCCCGGGGTCGTAGGGACGACCCTATAGTCGTCGGACATGTTGGCGATTGGCCAACATTGGCCCGGGGTCGTCGGGACGACCCTATTGTCGTCGGACATGTCGGCGGCTGGCCGACCTAGTCCCGGGGTCGTGGGGACGACCCTATAGTCGTCGGACATTTCGGCGGCTTGCCAACTTTGGCCCGGGGTCGTGGGGACGACCCTATAGTAGTCGGACATGTCGGCGGCTGTCCAACTTTGGCGCGGTGTCGTGGGGACGACTCTATAGTCGTCGGACATGTCGGCAGCTGGCCAATCTAGTCCCGGGGTCGTGGGGACGACCCTATAATCGTTGGACATGACGGTGGCGGGCCAATCTAGTCCCGGGGTCGTAGGGACGACCCTATAGTCGTCGGACATGTTGGCGATTGACCAACATTGGCCCGGGGTCGTCGGGACGACCCTATAGTCGTCGGACATGTCGGCGGCTGGCCAACCTAGTCCCGGGGTCGTGGGGACGACCCTATAGTCGTCGGACATGTCGGCGGCTGGCCAACTTTGGCCCGTGGTTGTGGGGACGACCCTATAGTCGTTGGACATGACAGTGGCGGGCCAATCTAGTCCCGGGGTCGTGGGGACGACCCTATAGTCGTCGGACAAGTCGGCGGCGGGCCAACCTTGTCCCGGGGTCGTGGGGACGACCCTATAGTCGTCGGACATGTCGGCGGCTGGCCAACTTTGGCCCGGTGTCGTGGGGACGACTCTATAGTCGTCGGAAATGTCGGCGGCTGGCCAACCTGGACCCGGGGTCGTGGGGACGACCCTATTGTCGTCGGACATGACGGTGGCGGGCCAATCTAGTCTCGCGGTCGTGGGGACGACCCTATAATCGTCGGACTTGACGGTGGCGGGCCAATGTAGTCCCGGGGTCGTGGGGACAACCCTAAAGTCGTCGGACATTTCAGCGGCTTGCCAACTTTGGCCCGTGGTTGTGGGGACGACCCTATAGTCGTTGGACAAGTCGGCGGCGGGCCAACCTTGTCCCGGGGTCGTGGGGACGACCCTATAATCGTCGGATATGACGGTGGCGGGCCAATCTAGTCCCGGGGTCGTGGGGACGACCCTATAGTCGTCGGACAAGACGGCGGCTGGACATCATTGGCCCGGGGTCGTGGGGACGACCCTATAGTCTTCGGACATGTTGGCGGCTTGTCAGCCTAGTCCCGGGGTCGTGGGTACGACCCTATAGTCGTCGGACATGTCGGCGGCTGGCCAACTTTGGCCCGGTGTCGTGGGTACGACCCTATAGTCGTCGGACATGTTGGCGGCTTGTCAGCCTAGTCCCGGGGTCGTGGGTACGGCCCTATATTCGTCGGACATGTCGGCGGCTGGCCAACTTTGGCCCGGTGTCGTGGGGACGACTCTATAGTCGTCGGAAATGTCGGCGGCTGGCCAACCTGGACCCGGGGTCGTGGGGACGACCCTATTGTCGTCGGACATGACGGTAGCGGGCCAATCTAGTCTCGGGGTCGTGGGGACGACCCTATAGTCGTCGGACATGTCGGCGGCTGGCCAACTTTGGCCCGGGGTCGTGGGGACGATCCAATAATCGTCGGACATGTCGGCGGCTGGCCAACTTTGGCCCGTGGTGGTGGGGACGACCCTATAGTCGTTGGACATGACGGTGGCAGGCCAATCTAGTCCCGGGGTCGTGGGGACGACCCTATAGGCGTCGGACAAAACGGCGGCTGGACATCTTTGGCCCGGGGTCGTGGGGATGACCCTATAGTCGTCGGACATGTCGGCGGCTGGCCAACTTTGGCCCGTGGTTGTGGGGACGACCCTATAGTCGTTGGACATGACGGTGGCGGGCCAATCTAGTCCCGGGGTCGTGGGGACGACCTTATAGTCGTCGGACATGTCGGCGGCTGGCCAACTTTGGACCGGTGTCGTGGGGACGACTCTATAGTCGTCGGAAATGTCGGCGGCTGGCCAACCTGGACCCGGGGTCGTGGGGACGACCCTATTGTCGTCGGACATGACGGTGGCGGGCCAATCTAGTCTCGCGGTCGTGGGGACGACCCTATAATCGTCGGACATGACGGTGGCGGGCCAATCTAGTCCCGGGGTCGTGGGGACGACCCTATAGTCGTCGTCCATGGCGGCGGCTGGCCAACTTTAGCCCGTGGTTGTGGGGACGACCCTATAATCGTTGGACATGACGGTGGCGGGCCAATCTAGTCCCGGGGTCGTGGGGACGACCCTATAGTCGTCGGACAAGACGGCGGCTGGACATCATTGGCCCGGGGTCGGGGGGACGACCCTATAGTCTTCGGACATGTTGGCGGCTTGTCAGCCTAGTCCCGGGGTCGTGGGGACGACCCTATAGTCGTCGGACAAGTCGGCGGCGGGCCAACCTTGTCCCGGGGTCGTGGGGACGACCCTATAGTCGTCGGACATGTCCGCGGCTGGCCAACTTTGGCCCGGTGTCGTGGGGACGACCCAATAGTGGTCGGACATGTCGGCGGCCGGCCAACCTAGTCCCGAGGTCGTGGGGACGACTCTATAGTCGTCGGACTTGACGGTGGCGGGCCAATCTAGTCCCGGGGTCGTGGGGACGACCCTACAGTCGTCGGACATTTCGGCGGCTTGCCAACTTTGGACCGGGGTCGTGGGGACGACCCTATAGTCGTCGGACTTGACGGTGGCGGGCCAATCTAGTCCCGAGGTCCTGGGGACGACCCAATAGTCGTCGGACTTGACGGTGGCGGGCCAATGTAGTCCCGGGGTCGTGGGGACAACCCTAAAGCCGTCAGACATTTCAGCGGCTTGCCAACTTTGGCCCGGGGTCGTGGGGACTACCCTATAGTTGTCGAACAAGTCGGCGGCGGGCCAACCTTGTCCCGGGGTCGTGGGGACGACCCTATAGTCGTCGGACATGTCGGCGGCTGACCAACTTTGGCCCGGTGTCGTGGGGACGACTCTATAGTCGTCGGAAATGTCGGCGGCTGGCCAACCTGGACCCGGTGTCGTGGGGACGACTCTATAGTCGTCGGAAATGTCGGCGGCTGGCCAACCTGGACCCGGGGTCGTGGGGACAACCCTATTGTCGTCGGACATGACGGTAGCGGGCCAATCTAGTCTCGGGGTCGTGGGGACGACCCTATAGTCGTCGGACATGTCGGCGGCTGGCCAACTTTGGCCCGGGGTCGTGGGGACGATCCAATAATCGTCGGACATGTCGGCGGCTGGCCAACTTTGGCCCGTGGTGGTGGGGACGACCCTATAGTCGTTGGACATGACGGTGGCAGGCCAATCTAGTCCCGGGGTCGTGGGGACGACCCTATAGGCGTCGGACAAAACGGCGGCTGGCCAACCTGGACCCGGTGTCGTGGGGACGACTCTATAGTCGTCGGAAATGTCGGCGGCTGGCCAACCTAGTCCCGGGGTCGTGGGGACGACCCTATAGTCGTCGGACATTTCGACGGCTTGCCAACTTTGGCCCGGGGTCGTGGGGACGACCCTATAGTCGTCGGATATGTCGGCGGCTGGCCAACTTTGGCCCGTGGTTGTGGGGACGACCCTATAGTCGTTGGACATGACGGTGGCGGGCCAATCTAGTCCTGGGGTCGTGGGGACGACCCTATAGTCGTCGGACATGTCGGCGGCTGGCCAACTTTGGACCGGTGTCGTGGGGACGACTCTATAGTCGTCGGAAATGTCGGCGGCTGGCCAACCTGGACCCGGGGTCGTGGGGCCGACCCTATTGTCGTCGGACATGACGGTGGCGGGCCAATCTAGTCTCGGGGTCGTGGGGACGACCCTATAGTCGTCGCACATGTCGGCGGCTGGCCAACTTTGGCCCGGGGTCGTGGGGACGACCCTATAGTCGTCGGACATGTCGACGGCTGGCCAACTTTGGCCCGTGGTTGTGGGGACGACCCTATAGTCGTCGGAAATGTCGGCGGCTGGCCAACCTGGACCCGGGGTCGTGGGGACGACCCTATAGTCGTCGGACTTGACGGTGGCGGGCCAATCTAGTCCCGGGGTCGTGGGGACGATGCTATAGTCGTCGGACATGTCGGCGGCTGGCCAACTTTGGCCCGGTGTCGTGGGGACGACTCTATAGTCGTCGGAAATGTCGGCGGCTGGCCAACCTGGACCCGGGGTCGTGGGGACGACCCTATAGTCGTCGGACTTGACGGTGGCGGGCCAATCTAGTCCCGGGGTCGTGGGGACGACCCTACAGTCGTCAGACATGTCGGCGGCTGGCCAACTTTGGCCCGGTGTCGTGGGGACGACCCAATAGTGGTCGGACATGTCGGCGGCCGGCCAACCTAGTCCCGAGGTCGTGGGGACGACTCTATAGTCGTCGGACTTGACGGTAGCGGGCCAATCTAGTCCCGAGGTCGTGGGGACGACCCTATAGTCGTCGGACAAGTCGGCGGCGGGCCAACCTAGTCCCGAGGTCGTGGGGACGACCCTATAGTCGTCGGACTTGACGGTGGCGGGCCAATCTTGTCCCGGGGTCGTGGAGACGACCCTACAGTCGTCGGACATTTCGGCGGCTTGCCAACTTTGGTGCGGTGTCGTGGGGACGACTCTATAGTCGTCGGACATGTCGGTAGCGGGCCAATCTAGTCCCGAGGTCGTGGGGACGACCCTATAGTCTTCGGACATGACGGTAGCGGGCCAGTCTAGACCCGAGGTCGTGGGGACGACCCTATAGTAGTCGGACATGTCGGCGGCTGTCCAACTTTCGCGCGGTGTCGTGGGGACGACTCTATAGTCGTCGGACATGTCGGCAGCTGGGCAACCTAGACCCGGGGTCGTGGGGACGACCCTATTGTCGTCGGACATGACGGTGGCGGGCCAATCTAGTCCCGGGGTCGTGGGGACGACCCTGTAGTCGTCGGACAAGTCGGCGGCGGGCCAAGCTTGTCCCGGGGTCGTGGGGACGACCCTATATTCGTCGGACATGACGGTGGCGGGCCAATCTAGTCCCGGGGTCGTGGGGACGACCCTATAATCGTTGGACATGACGGTGGCGGGCCAATCTAGTCCCGGGGTCGTAGGGACGACCCTATAGTCGTCGGACATGTTGGCGATGTGCCAACATTGGCCCGGGGTCGTCGGGACGACCCTATAGTCGTCGGACATGTCGGCGGCGGGCCAACCTAGTCCCGGGGCCGTGGGGACGACCCTATAGTCGTCGGACATTTCGGCGGCTTGCCAACTTTGGCCCGGGGTCGTGGGGACGACCCTATAGTCGTCGGACATGTCGGCGGCTGGCCAACTTTGGCCCGTGGTTGTGGGGACGACCCTATAGTCGTTGGACATGACGGTGGCGGGCCAATCTAGTCCCGGGGTCGTGGGGACGACCCTATAGTCGTCGGACAAGACGGCGGCTGGCCAACTTTGGCCCGGTGTCGTGGGACGACTCTATAGTCGTCGGAAATGTCGGCGGCTGGCCAACCTGGACCCGGGGTCGTGGGGACGACCCTGTAGTCGTCGGACTTGACGGTGGCGGGCCAATCTAGTCCCGGGGTCGTGGGGACGACCCTATAGTCGTCGGACAAGACGGCGGCTGGACATCTTTGGCCCGGGGTCGTGGGGACGACCCTATAGTCGTCGGACAAGACGGCGGCTGGCCAACTTTGGCCCGGTGTCGTGGGACGACTCTATAGTCGTCGGAAATGTCGGCGGCTGGCCAACCTGGACCCGGGGTCGTGGGGACGACCCTATAGTCGTCGGACATGACGGTGGCGGGCCAATCTAGTCCCGGGGTCGTGGGGATGACCCTATAGTCGTCGGACATGTCGGCGGCTGGCCAACTTTGGCCCGGTGTCGTAGGGACGACACTATAGTCGTCGGAAATGTCGGCGGCTGGCCAACCTGGACCCGGGATGTTGGGGACGACCCTATTGTCGTCGGACATGACGGTGGCGGGCCAATCTAGTCTCGGGGTCGTGGGGACGACCCTATAGTCGTCGGACATTTCGGCGGCTGGCCAACTTTGGCCCGGGGTCGTGGGGACGACTCTATAGTCGTCGGAAATGTTGGCGGCTTGTCAGCCTAGTCCCGGGGTGGTGGGTACGACCCTATAGTCGTCGGACAAGTCGGCGGCGGGCCAACTTTGTCCCGGGGTCGTGGGGACGACCCTATAGTCGTCGGACATGTCGGCAGCTAACCAACTTTGGCCCGGGGTCGTGGGGACGACCCTATAGTCGTCGGACATGTCGGCGGCTGGCCAACTTTGGCCCGTGGTTGTGGGGACGACCCTATAGTCGTTGGACATGACGCTGGCGGGCCAATCTAGTCCCGGGGTCGTGGGGACGACCCTATAGTCGTCGGACAAGACGGCGGCTGGACATCTTTGGCCCGGGGTCGTGGGGACGACCCTATAGTCGTCGGACATGTTGGCGGCTTGTCAGCCTAGTCCCAGGGTCGTGGGTACGACCCTATAGTCGTCGGACAAGTCGGCGGCGGGCCAACCTTGTCCCGGGGTCGGGGGGACGACCCTATAGTCGTCGGACATGTCGGCGGCTGGCCAACTTTGGCCCGGTGTCGTGGGGACGACTCTATAGTCGTCGGAAATGTCGGCGGCTGGCAAACCTGGACCCGGGGTCGTGGGGACGACCCTATTGTCGTCGGACATGACGGTGGCGGGCCAATCTAGTCTCGCGGTCGTGGGGACGACCCTATAATCGTCGGACATGACGGTGGCGGGCCAATCTAGTCCCGGGGTCGTGGGGACGACCCTATAGTCGTCGTCCATGTCGGCGGCTGGCCAACTTTAGCCCGTGGTTGTGGGGACGACCCTATAATCGTTGGACATGACGGTGGCGGGCCAATCTAGTCCCGGGGTCGTGGGGACGACCCTATAGTCGTCGGAAATGTCGGCGGCTGGCCAACCTGGACCCGGGGTCGTGGGGACGACCCTATAGTCGTCGGACATGTCGACGGCTGGCCAACTTTGGCCCGTGGTTGTGGGGACGACCCTATAGTCGTCGGAAATGTCGGCGGCTGGCCAACCTGGACCCGGGGTCGTGGGGACGACCCTATAGTCATCGGACTTGACGGTGGCGGGCCAATCTAGTCCCGGGGTCGTGGGGACGATCCTATAGTCGTCGGACATGTCGGCGGCTGGCCAACTTTGGCCCGGTGTCGTGGGGACGACTCTATAGTCGTCGGAAATGTCGGCGGCTGGCCAACCTGGACCCGGGGTCGTGGGGACGACCCTATAGTCGTCGGACTTGACGGTGGCGGGCCAATCTAGTCCCGGGGTCGTGGGGACGACCCTACAGTCGTCAGACATGTCGGCGGCTGGCCAACTTTGGCCCGGTGTCGTGGGGACGACCCAATAGTGGTCGGACATGTCGGCGGCCGGCCAACCTAGTCCCGAGGTCGTGGGGACGACTCTATAGTCGTCGGACTTGACGGTAGCGGGCCAATCTAGTCCCGAGGTCGTGGGGACGACCCTATAGTCGTCGGACAAGTCGGCGGCGGGCCAACCTAGTCCCGAGGTCGTGGGGACGACCCTATAGTCGTCGGACTTGACGGTGGCGGGCCAATCTTGTCCCGGGGTCGTGGAGACGACCCTACAGTCGTCGGACATTTCGGCGGCTTGCCAACTTTGGCGCGGTGTCGTGGGGACGACTCTATAGTCGTCGGACATGTCGGTAGCGGGCCAATCTAGTCCCGAGGTCGTGGGGACGACCCTATAGTCTTCGGACATGACGGTAGCGGGCCAGTCTAGACCCGAGGTCGTGGGGACGACCCTATAGTAGTCGGACATGTCGGCGGCTGTCCAACTTTGGCGCGGTGTCGTGGGGACGACTCTATAGTCGTCGGACATGTCGGCAGCTGGGCAACCTAGACCCGGGGTCGTGGGGACGACCCTATAGTCGTCGGACATGTCGGCGGCTGGCCAATCTAGTCCCGGGGTCGTGGGGACGACCCTATAGTCGTCGGACAAGTCGGCGGCGGGCCAACTTTGTCCCGGGGTCGTGGGGACGACCCTATAGTCGTCGGACATGTTGGCGGCTTGTCAGCCTAGTCCCAGGGTCGTGGGTACGACCCTATAGTCGTCGGACAAGTCGGCGGCGGGCCAACCTTGTCCCGGGGTCGGGGGGACGACCCTATAGTCGTCGGACATGTCGGCGGCTGGCCAACTTTGGCCCGGTGTCGTGGGGACGACTCTAGAGTCGTCGGAAATGTCGGCGGCTGGCAAACCTGGACCCGGGGTCGTGCGGACGACCCTATTGTCGTCGGACATGACGGTGGCGGGCCAATCTAGTCTCGCGGTCGTGGGGACGACCCTATAATCGTCGGACATGACGGTGGCGGGCCAATCTAGTCCCGGGGTCGTGGGGACGACCCTATAGTCGTCGTCCATGTCGGCGGCTGGCCAACTTTAGCCCGTGGTTGTGGGGACGACCCTATAATCGTTGGACATGACGGTGGCGAGCCAATCTAGTCCCGGGGTCGTGGGGACGACCCTATAGTCGTCGGACAAGACGGCGGCTGGACATCATTGGCCCGGGGTCGACCCTATAGTCTTCGGACATGTTGGCGGCTTGTCAGCCTAGTCCCGGGGTCGTGGGTACGACCCTATAGTCGTCGGACAAGTCGGCGGCGGGCCAATCTAGTCCCGGGGTCGTGGGGACGACCCTATAGTCGTCGGACATGTCGGCGGCTGGCCAACTTTGGACCGGGGTCGTGGGGACGACCCTATATTCGTCGGACATGACGGTGGCGGGCCAATCTAGTCCCGGGGTCGTGGGGACGACCCTATAATCGTTGGACATGACGGTGGCGGGCCAATCTAGTCCAGGGGTCGTAGGGACGACCCTATAGTCGTCGGACAGGTTGGCGATTGGCCAACATTGGCCCGGGGTCGTCGGTACGACCCTATAGTCGTCGGACATGTCGGCGGCTGGCCAACCTAGTCTCGGGGTCGTGGGGACGACCCTATAGTCGTCGGACATTTCGGCGACTTGCCAACTTTGGCCCGGGGTCGTGGGGACGACCCTATAGTCGTCGGAAATGTCGGCGGCTGGCCAACCTGGACCCGGAGTCGTGGGGCCGACCCTATTGTCGTCGGACATGACGGTGGCGGGCCAATCTAGTCTCGGGGTCGTGGGGACGACCCTATAGTCGTCGCACATGTCGGCGGCTGGCCAACTTTGGCCCGGGGTCGTGGGGACGACCCTATAGTCGTCGGACATGTCGACGGCTGGCCAACTTTGGCCCGTGGTTGTGGGGACGACCCTATAGTCGTTGGACATGACGGTGGCGGGCCAATCTAGTCCCGGGGTCGTAGGGACGACCCTATAGTCGTCGGACAAGACGGCGGCTGGACATCTTTGGCCCGGGGTCGTGGGGACGACCCTATAGTCGTCGGACATGTTGGCGGCTTGTCAGCCTAGTCCCGGGGTCGTGGGGACGACCCTATTGTCGTCGGACATGACGGTGGCGGGCCAATCTAGTCCCGGGGTCGTGGGGACGACCCTATAGTCGTCGGACAAGTCGGCGGCGGGCCAAGCTTGTCCCGGGGTCGTGGGGACGACCCTATATTCGCCGGACATGACGGTGGCGGGCCAATCTAGTCCCGGGGTCGTGGGGACGACCCTATAATCGTTGGACATGATGGTGGCGGGCCAATCTAGTCCCGGGGTCGTAGGGACGACCCTATAGTCGTCGGACATGTTGGCGATTGGCCAACATTGGCCCGGGGTCGTCGGGACGACCCTGTAGTCGTCGGACATGTCGGCGGCTGGCCAATCTAGTCCCGGGGTCGTGGGGACGACCCTATAGTCGTCGGACATATCGGCGGCTGGCCAACTTTGGACCGGTGTCGTGGGGACGACTCTATAGTCGTCGGAAATGTCGGCGGCTGGCCAACCTGGACCCGGAGTCGTGGGTACGACCCTATAGTCGTCAGACATGTCGGCGGCTGGCCAACTTTGGCCCGTGGTTGTGGGGACGACCCTATAGTCGTTGGACATGACGGTGGCGGGCCAATCTAGTCCCGGGGTCGTGGGGACGACCCTACAGTCGTCGGACATATCGGCGGCTGGCCAACTTTGGACCGGTGTCGTGGGGACGACTGTATAGTCGTCGGAAATGTCGGCGGCTGGCCAACCTGGACCCGGAGTCGTGGGGCCGACCCTATTGTCGTCGGACATGACGGTGGCGGGCCAATCTAGACTCGGGGTCGTGGGGACGACCCTATAGTCGTCGCACATGTCGGCGGCTGGCCAACTTTGGCCCGGGGTCGTGGGAACGACCCTATAGTCGTCGGACATGTCGACGGCTGGCCAACTTTGGCCCGTGGTTGTGGGGACGACCCTATAGTCGTCGGAAATGTCGGCGGCTGGCCAACCTGGACCCGGGGTCGTGGGGACGACCCTATAGTCGTCGGACTTGACGGTGGCGGGCCAATCTAGTTCCGGGGTCGTGGGGACGACCCTATAGTCGTCGGACATGTCGGCGGCTGGCCAACTTTGGCCCGGTGTCGTGGGGACGACTCTATAGTCGTCGGATATGTCGGCGGCTGGCCAACCTGGACCCGGGGTCGTGGGGACGACCCTATAGTCGTCGGACTTGACGGTGGCGGGCCAATCTAGTCCCGGGGTCGTGGGGACGACCCTACAGTCGTCGGACATTTCGGCGGCTTGCCAACTTTGGCCCGGGGTCGTGGGACGACCGTATAGTCGTCGGACTTGACGGTAGCGGGCCAATCTAGTCCCGAGGTCGTGGGGACGACCCTATAGTCTTCGGACATGACGGTAGCGGGCCAGTCTAGACCCGAGGTCGTGGGGACGACCCTATAGTAGTCGGACATGTCGGCGGCTGTCCAACTTTGGCGCGGTGTCGTGGGGACGACTCTATAGTCGTCGGACATGTCGGCAGCTGGGCAACCTAGACCCGGGGTCGTGGGGACGACCCTATTGTCGTCGGACATGACGGTGGCGGGCCAATCTAGTCCCGGGGTCGTGGGGACGACCCTATAGTCGTCGGACAATTCGGCGGCGGGCCAAGCTTGTCCCGGGGTCGTGGGGACGACCCTATATTCGTCGGACATGACGGTGGCGGGCCAATCTAGTCCCGGGGTCGTGGGGACGACCCTATAATCGTTGGACATGACGGTGGCGGGCCAATCTAGTCCCGGGGTCGTAGGGACGACCCTATAGTCGTCGGACATGTTGGCGATTGGCCATCATTGGCCCGGGGTCGTCGGGACGACCCTATAGTCGTCGGACATGTTGGCGGCTTGTCAGCCTAGTCCCAGGGTCGTGGGTACGACCCTATAGTCGTCGGACAAGACGGCGGCGGGCCAACCTTGTCCCGGGGTCGTGGGGACGACTCTATAGTCGTCGGAAATGTCGGCGGCTGGCCAACCTGGACCCGGGGTCGTGGGGACGACCCTATTGTCGTCGGACATGACGGTGGCGGGCCAATCTAGTCTCGCGGTCGTGGGGACGACCCTATAATCGTCGGACATGACGTTGGCGGGCCAATCTAGTCCCGGGGTCGTGGGGACGACCCTATAGTCGTCGGACATGTCGGCGGCTGGTCAACTTTGGCCCGTGGTCGTGGGGACGACCCTATAGTCGTCGGACAAGTCGGCGGCGGGCCAAGCTTGTCCCGGGGTCGGTGGGACGACCCTATATTCGTCGGACATGACGGTGGCGGGCCAATCTAGTCCCGGGGTCGTGGGGACGACCCTATAGTCGTCGGACAAGACGGCGGCTGGACATCTTTGGCCCGGGGTCGTGGGGACGACCCTATAGTCGTCGGACATGTTGGCGGCTTGTCAGCCTAGTCCCGGGGTCGTGGGTACGACCCTATAGTCGTCGGACAAGTCGGCGGCTGGCCAACCTAGACCCGGGGTCGTGGGGTCGACCCTATTGTCGTCGGACATGACGGTGGCGGGCCAATCTAGTCCCGGGGTCGTGGGGACGACCCTATAGTCGTCGAACATGTCGGCGGCTGGCCAACTTTGGCCCGGGGTCGTGGGGACGACTCTATAGTCGTCGGAAATGTCGGCGGCTGGCCAACCTGGACTCGGGGTCGTGGAGACGACCCTATAGTCGTCGGACAAGACGGTGGCGGACCAATCTAGTCCCGGGGTCGTGGGGACGACCCTATAGTCGTCGGACATGTCGGTGGCGGGCCAAGCTTGTCCCGGGGTCGTGGGGACGACCCTATAATCGTCGGACATGACGGTGGCGGGCCAATCTAGTCCCGGGGTCGTGGGGACGACCCTATTGTCGTCGGACATGACGGTGGCGGGCCAATCTAGTCTCGGGGTCGTGGGGACGACCCTATAGTCGTCGGACATGTTGGCGGCTTGTCAGCCTAGTCCCGGGGTCGTGGGTACGACCCTATAGTCGTCGGACAAGTCGGCGGCTGGCCAACCCAGACCCGGGGTCGTGGGGACGACCCTATTGTCGTCGGACATGACGGTGGCGGGCCAATCTAGTCCCGGGGTCGTGGGGACGACCCTATAATCGTCGGACATGACGGTGGCGGGCCAATCTAGTCCCGGGGTCGTGGGGACGACCCTATAGTCGTCGAACAATTCGGCGGCGGGCCAAGCTTGTCCCGGGGTCGTGGGGACGACTCTATAGTCGTCCGAAATGTCGGCGGCTGGCCAACCTGGACTCGGGGTCGTGGGGACGACCCTATAGTCGTCGGACAAGACGGCGGCTGGACATCATTGGCCCGGGGTCGTGGGGACGACCCTATAGTCGTCGGACATGTCGGCGGCTGGCCAACCTGGACCCGGGGTCGTGACGACGACCCTATAGTCGTCGGAGAAGACGGCGGGACATCTTTGGCCCGGGTTCGTGGGGACGACCCTATAGTCGTCGGACATGACTGTGGCGGACCAATCTAGTCCCGGGGTCGTTGGGACGACCCTATAGTCGTCGGACAAGTCGGCGGCTGGCCAACCTAGACCCGGCGTCGTGGGGACGACCCTATTGTCGTCGGACATGACGGTGGCGGGCCAATCTAGTCCCGGGGTCGTGGGGACGACCCTATAGTCGTCGGACATGTCGGCGGCTGGCCAACTTTGGCGCGTGGTCGTGGGGACGACCCTATAGTCGTCGGACATGTCGGCGGCTGGCCAACTTTGGCCCGGTGTCGTGGGGACGACCCTATAGTCGTCGGACATGTCGGCGGCTGGCCAACTTTGGCGCGTGGTCGTGGGGACGATCCGATTGTCGTCGGACATGTCGGCGGCTGGCCAACTTTGGCACCGTGGTCGTGGGGACGATCCAATAGTCGTCGGACATGTCGGCGGCTGGCCAACTTTGGAGCGTGGTCGTGGGGACGATCCGATTGTCGTCGGACATGTCGGCGGCTGGCCAACCTAGACCCGGGGTCGTGGGGACGACCCTATTGTCGTCGGACATGGCGGTGGCGGGCCAATCTAGTCCCGTGGTCGTGGGGACGACCCTATAGTCTTCGGACATGACGGTAGCGGGCCAATCTAGACCCGAGGTCCTGGGGACGAGCCTATAGTAGTCGAACATGTCGGCGGCTGTCCAACATTGGCCCGGTGTCGTGGGGACGACTCTATAGTCGTCGGACATGTCGGCGGCTGGCCAACCTAGTCCCGGGGTCGTGGGGACGACCCTACAGTCGTCGGACATTTCGGCGGCTTGCCAACTTTGGCCCGGGGTCGTGGGGGCGACCCTATAGTCGTCGGACATGTCGGCGGCTGCCCAAAATTGGCCCGTGGTTGTGGGGACGACCCTATAGTCGTCGGACAAGTCGGCGGCTGGCCAACCTAGACCCGGGGTCGTGGGGACGACCCTATTGTCGACGGACATGACGGTGGCGGGCCAATCTAGTCCCGGGGTCGTGGGGACGACCCTATAGTCGTCGAACAATTCGGCGGCGGGCCAAGCTTGTCCCGGGGTCGTGGGGACGACCCTATAATCGTCGGACATGACGGTGGCGGGCCAATCTAGTCCCGGGGTCGTAGGGACGACCCTATAGTCGTCGGACATGTCGGCGATTGGCCAACATTGGCCCGGGGTCGAGGGGACGACCCTATAGTCGTCGGACATGTCGGCGGCTGGCCAACCTAGTCCCGAGGTCGTGGGGACGACCCTATAGTCGTCGGTCATGTCGGCGGCTGGCCAACTTTGGCCCGTGGTTGTGGGGACGACCCTATAGTCATCGGACATGTCGGCGGCTGGCCAACTTTGGCCCGGTGTCGTGGGGACCACTCTATAGTCGTCGGAAATGTCGGCGGCTGGCCAACCTGGACCCGGGGTCGTGGGGACGACCCTATTGTCGTCGGACATGACGGTGGCGGGCCAATCTAGTCTCGGGGTCGTGGGGACGACCCTATAGTCGTCGGACATGTCGGCGGCTGGCCAACTTTGGCCCGGGGTCGTGGGGACGACTCTATAGTCGTCGGAAATGTCGGCGGCTGGCCAACCTGGACTCGGGGTCGTGGGGACGACCCTATAGTCGTCGGACAAGACGGCGGCTGGATATCTTTGGCCCGGGGTCGTGGGGACGACCCTATAGTCGTCGGACATGTCGGCGGCGGGCCAACCTTGTCCCGGGGTCGTGGGGACGACCCTATAGTCGTCGAACAAGTCGGCGGCGGGCCAAGCTTGTCCCGGGGTCGTGGGGACGACCCTATAATCGTCGGACATGACGGTGGCGGGCCAATCTAGTCCCGGGGTCGTGGGGACGACCCTATAGTCGTCGGACATGTCGGCGGCTGGCCAACTTTGGCCCGGTGTCGTGGGGACGACTCTATAGTCGTCGGAAATGTCGGCGGCTGGCCAACCTGGACCCGGGGTCGTGGGGACGACCCTATTGTCGTCGGACATGACGGTGGCGGGCCAATCTAGTCTCGGGGTCGTGGGGACGACCCTATAGTCGTCGGACATGTCGGCGGCTGGCCAACTTTGGCCCGGGGTCGTGGGGACGACCCTATAGTCGTCGGACATGACGGTGGCGGACCAATCTAGTCCCGGGGTCGTGGGGACGACCCTACAGTCGTCGGACATTTCGGCGGCTTGCCAACTTTGGCCCGGGGTCGTGGGGACGACCCTATAGTCGTCGGACTTGACGGTGGCGGGCCAATCTAGTCCCAAGGTCCTGGGGACGACCCTATAGTCGTCGGACTTGACGGTGGCGGGCCAATCTAGTCTCGGGGTCGTGGGGACGACCCTACAGTCGTCGGACATTTCGGCGGCTTGCCAACTTTGGCCCGGGGTCGTGGGGACGACCCTATAGTCGTCGGACATGACGGTGGCGGGCCAATCTAGTCCCGGGGTCGTGGGGACGACCCTATAGTCGTTGCACATTTCGGCGGCTTGCTAACTTTGGCCCGGAGTCGTGGGGACGACCCTATAGTCGTCGGACATTTCGGCGGCATGCCAACTTTGGCCCGTGGTCGTGGGGACGACCCTATAGTCGTTGGACATGACGGTGGCGGGCTAATCTAGTCCCGGGGTCGTAGGGACGACCCTATAGTCGTTGGACATGTCGGCGATTGGCCAACATTGGCCCGGGGTCGTGGGGACGACCCTATAGTCGTCGGACATGTCGGCGGCTGGCCAACTTTGGCGCGTGGTCGTGGGGACGATCCGATTGTCGTCGGACATGTGGGCGGCTGGCCAACTTTGGCCCGTGGTCGTGGGGACGATCCGATAGTCGTCGGACATGTCGGCGGCTGGCCAACCTAGACCCGGGATCGTGGGGACGACCCTATTGTCGTCGGACATGGCGGTGGCGGGCCAATCTAGTCCCGTGGTCGTGGGGACGACCCTATAGTCGTCGGACATGTCGGCGGCTGGCCAACTTTGGCCCGTGGTTGTGGGGACGACCCTATAGTCGTTGGACATGACGGTGGCGGGCCAATCTAGTCCCGGGGTCGTGGGGACGACCCTATAGTCGTCGGACATGTCGGCGGCTGGCCAACTTTGGCCCGTGGTCGTGGGAACGATCCAATAGTCGTCGGACATGTCGGCGGCTGGCCAACTTTGGCCCGTGGTCGTGGGGACGACCCTATAGTCGTTGGACATGTCAGCGGCTGGCCAACTTTGGCCCGGTGTCGTGGGGACGACTCTATAGTCGTCGGACATGTCGGCGGCTGGCCAACCTAGACCCGGGGTCGTGGGGACGACCCTATTGTCGTCGGACATGTCGGCGGCTGGCCAACTTTGGCCCGTGGTCGTGGGGACGACCCTATAGTCGTTGGGCATGTCAGCGGCTGACCAACTTTGGCCCGGTGTAGTGGGGACGCCTCTATAGTCGTCGAACATGTCGGCGGCTGGCCAACCTAGACCCGGGGTCGTAGGTACGACCCTATAGTCGTCGGACATGTCGGCGATTGGCCATTATTGGCCCGGGGCCGTGGGGACGACCCTATAGTCGTCGGACATGTCGGCGGCTGGCCAACTTTGGCCCGTGGTCGTGTGGACGACCCAATAGTCGTCGGACATGTCGGCGGCTGGCCAACTTTGGCCCGTGGTCGTGGGGACGATCCGATAGTCGTTGGACATGACGGTGCCGGGGCAATCGAGTCCCGGGGTCGTAGGTACGACCCTATAGTCGTCGGACATGTCGGGGATTGGCCACCTTTAGCCCGTGGTCGTGGGGACGACCCTATAGCCGTCGGATTTGACGGTGGCGGGCCAATCTAGTCCCTGGGTCGTCGGGACGACCCAACAGTCGTCGGACATTTCGGCGGCTTGCCAACTTTGGCCCGGGGTCGTGGGGACGACCCTATAGTCGTCGGACATGTCGGCGATTGGCCAACATTGGCCCGGGGTCGTGGGGACGACCCTATAGTCGTCGGACATGTCGGTGGTTGGCCAACCTAGTCCCGAGGTCGTGGGGACGACCCTATAGTCGTCGGACTTGACGGTGGCGGGCCAATCTAGTCCCGGGGTCGTGGGACGACCCTACAGTCGTCGGACATTTCGGCGGCTTGCCAACTTTGGCCCGGGGTCGTGGGGACGACCCTATAGTCGTCGGACATGTCGGCGGCTGGCCAACGTTGGCCCGTGGTCGTGGGGACGATCCAATAGTCGTCGGACATGTCGGCGGTTGGCCAACTTTGGCCCGTGGTCGTGGGGACGATCCGATAGTCGTCGGACATGTCGGCGGCTGGCCAACTTTGGCCCGTGGTCGTGGGGGCGATCCAATAGTCGTCGGACATGTGGGCGGCTGGCCAACTTTGGCCCGTGGTCGTGGGGACGATCCGATAGTCGTCGGACATGTCGGCGGCTGGCCAACCTAGTCCCGGGGTCGTGGGGACGACCCTATTGTCGTCGGACATGGCGGTGGCGGGCCAATCTAGTCCCGTGGTCGTGGGGACGACCCTATAGTCGTCGGACAAGGCGGCGGCGGGCCAACTTTGGCCCGTGGCCGTGGGGACGATCCAATAGTCGTCTGACATGTCGGCGGCTGGCCAACTTTGGCCCGTGGTCGTGGGGACGATCCGATATTCGTCGGACATGTCGGCGGCTGGCCAACTTTGGCCCGTGGTCGTGGGGACGATCCAATAGTCGTCGGACATGTCGGCGGCTGGCCAACTTTGGCCCGTGGTCGTGGGGACGACTCTATAGTCGTCGGACATGTTGGCGGCTTGTCAGCCTAGTCCCGGGGTCGTGGGTACGACCCTATAGTCGTTGGACATGACGGTGGCGGGCCAATCTAGTCCCGGGGTCGTGGGTACGACCCTATAGTCGTCGGACAAGACGGCGGCTGGACATCTTTGGCCCGCGGTCGTGGGGACGACCCTATAGTCGTCGGACATGACGGTGGCGGGCCAATCTAGTCCCGGGGTCGTGGGGACGACCCTATAGTCGTCGGACAAGACGGCGGCTGGACATCTTTGGCCCGCGTTCGTGGGGACGACCCTATAGTCGTCGGACATTTCGGCGGCTTGCCAACTTTGGCCCGGGGTCGTAGGGACGACCCTATAGTCGTCGGACATGTCGGCGATTGGCCAACATTGGCCCGGGGTCATGGGGACGACCCTATAGTCGTCGGACATGTCGGCGGCTGGCCAACTTTGGCCCGTGGTCGTGGGGACGACTCTATAGTCGTCGGACATGTTGGCGGCTTGTCAGCCTAGTCCCGGGGTCGTGGGTACGACCCTATAGTCGTCGGACTTCACGGTGGCGGGCCAATCTAGTCCCGGGGTCGTGGGGTCGACCCTACAGTCGTCGGACATTTCGGCGGCTTGCCAACTTTGGCCCGGTGTCGTGGGGACGACCCTATAGTCGTCGGACATGACGGTGGCGGACCAATCTAGTCCCGGGGTCGTGGGGACGACCCTATAGTCGTCGGACATGTCGGCGGCTGGCCAACTTTGGCGCGTGGTCGTGGGGACGATCCGATTGTCGTCGGACATGTCGGCGGCTGGCCAACTTTGGCGCGTGGTCGTGGGGACGACCCTATTGTCGTCGGACTTGGCGGTGGCGGGCCAATCTAGTCCCGTGGTCGTGGGGACGACCCTATAGTCTTCGGACATGACGGTAGCGGGCCAATCTAGACCCGAGGTCGTGGGGACGACCCTATAGTAGTCGGACATGTCGGCGGCCGTCCAACTTTGGCCCGGTGTCGTGGGGACGACCCTATAGTAGTCGGACATGTCGGCGGCGGTCCAACTTTGGCCCGGTGTCGTGGGGACGACTCTATAGTCGTCGGACATGTCGGCGGCTGGCCAACCTAGTCCCGAGGTCGTCGGACTTGACGGTGGCGGGCCAATCTAGTCCCGGGGTCGTGGGGACGACCCTACAGTCGTCGGACATTTCGGCGGCTTGCCAACTTTGGCCCGGGGTCGTGGGGACGACCCTATAGTCGTCGGACATGACGGTGGCGGACCAATCTAGTCCCGGGGTCGTGGGGACGACCCTATAGTCGTCGGACTTGACGGTGGCCGGCCAATCTATTCCCGGTGTCGTGGGGACGACCCTACAGTCGTCGGATATTTCGGCGGCTTGCCATCTTTGGCCCGGGGTCGTGGGGACGACCCTATAGTCGTCGAACATGTCGGCGGCTGGCCAAAATTGGCCCGACGTCGTGGGGGCGACCCTATAGTCGTCGGACATGTCGGCGGCTGGCCAACCTAGTCCCGAGGTCGTCGGATTTGACGGTGGCGGGCCAATCTAGTCCCGGGGTCGTAGGGACGACCCTATAGTCGTCGGACATGTTGGCGATTGGCCAACATTGGCCCGGGGTCGTCGGGTCGACCCTATAGTCGTCGGACATGTCGGCGGCTGGCCAACCTAGTCCCGAGGTCGTCGGACTTGACGGTGGCGGGCCAATCTAGTCCCGGGGTCGTAGGGACGACCCTATAGTCGTCGGACATGTTGGCGATTGGCCAACATTGGCCCGGGGTCGTCGGGTCGACCCTATAGTCGTCGGACATGTCGGCGGCTGGCCAACCTAGTCCCGGGGTCGTGGGGACGACCCTATAATCGTTGGACATGACGGTGGCGGGCCAATCTAGTCTCGGGGTCGTGGGGACGACCCTATAGTCGTCGGACATGTCGGCGGCTGGCCAAATTTGGCCCGGGGTCGTGGGGACGACCCTATAGTCGTCGGACATGTCGGCGGCTGGCCAACCTTGGCCCGTGGTTGTGGGGACGACCCTATAATCGTTGGACATGACGGTGGCGGGCCAATCTAGTCCCGGGGTCGTAGGGACGACCCTATAGTCGTCGGACAAGACGGCGGCTGGACATCTTTGGCCCGGGGTCGTGGGGACGACCCTATAGTCGTCGGACATGTTGGCGGCTTGTCAGCCTTGTCCCGGGGTCGTGGGGACGACCCTATAATCGTCGGACATGACGGTGGCGGGCCAATCTAGTCCCGGGGTCGTGGGGACGACCCTATAATCGTTGGACATGACGGTGGCGGGCCAATCTAGTCCCGGGGTCGTAGGGACGACCCTATAGTCGTCGGACATGGTGGCGATTGGCCAACATTGGCCCGGGGTCGTCGGGACGACCCTATAGTCGTCGGACATGTTGGCGATTGGCCAACATTGGCCCGGGGTCGTCGGGACGACCCTGTAGTCGTCGGACATGTCGGCGGCTGGCCAACCTAGTCCCGGGGTCGTGGGGACGACCCTATAGTCGTCGGACATTTCGGCGGCTTGCCAACTTTGGCCCGTGGTCGTGGGGACGATCCGATAGTCGTTGGACATGACGGTGGCGGGCCAATCTAGTCCGGGGGTCTTGGGGACGACCCTACAGTCGTCGGACATTTCGGCGGCTTGCCAACTTTGGCCCGGGGTCGTGGGGACGACCCTATAGTCGTTGGACTTGACGGTGGCGGGCCAATCTAGTCCCGGGGTTGTGGGGACGACCCTACAGTCGTCGGACATTTCGGCGGCTTGCCAACTTTGGCCCGGGGTCGTGGGGACGACCCTATAGTCGTCGGACTTGACGTTGGCGGGCCAATCTAGTCCCGAGGTCGTGGGGACGACCCTATAGTCGTCGGACTTGACGGTGGCCGGCCAATCTATTCCCGGGGTCGTGGGGACGACCCTACAGTCGTCGGACATTTCGGCGGCTTGCCAACTTTGGCCCGGGGTCGTGGGGGCGACCCTATAGGCGTCGGACATGTCGGCGGCTGCCCAAAATTGGCCCGAGGTCGTGGGGGCGACCCTATAGTCGTCGGACATGTCGGCGGCTGGCCAACCTAGTCCCGAGGTCGTCGGACTTGACGGTGGCGGGCCAATCTAGTCCCGGGGTCGTGGGGACGACCCTACAGTCGTCGGACATTTCGGCGGCTTGCCAACTTTGGCCCGGGGTCGTGGGGACGACCCTATAGTCGTCGGACATGACGGTGGCGGACCAATCTAGTCCCGGGGTCGTGGGGACGACCCTATAGTCGTCGGACATGTCGGCGGCTGGCCAAAATTGGCCCGACGTCGTGGGGGCGACCCTATAGTCGTCGGACATGTCGGCGGCTGGCCAACCTAGTCCCGAGGTCGTCGGACTTGACGGTGGCGGGCCAATCTAGTCCCGGGGTCGTAGGGACGACCCTATAGTCGTCGAACATGTTGGCGATTGGCCAACATTGGCCCGGGGTCGTCGGGTCGACCCTATAGTCGTCGGACATGTCGGCGGCTGGCCAACCTAGTCCCGGGGTCGTGGGGACGACCCTATAGTCGTCGGACATGTCGGCGGCTGGCCAACTTTGGCCCGTGGTCATGGGGACGACCCTATAGTCGTTGGACATGTCAGCGGCTGGCCAACTTTGGCCCGGTGTCGTGGGGACGACTCTATAGTCGTCGGACATGTCGGCGGCTGGCCAACCTAGACCCGGGGTCGTGGGGGCGACCCTATAGTCGTCGGACATGTCGGCGGCTGGCCAACTTTGGCCCGTGGTCGTGGGGACGACACGATAGTCGTTGGACATGACGGTGCCGGGGCAATCGAGTCCCGGGGTAGTAGGTACGACCCTATAGTCGTCGGACATGTCGGCGATTGGCCATTATTGGCCCGGGGTCGAGGGGACGACCCTATAGTCGCCGGACATGTCGGCGGCTGGCCAACTTTGGCCCATGGTCGTGGGGACGACCCAATAGTCGTCGGACATGTCGGCGTCTGGCCAACTTTGGCCCGTGGTCGTGGGGACGACCCTACAGTCGTCGGACATTTCGGCGGCTTGCCAACTTTGGCCCGGGGTCGTGGGGACGACCCTATAGTCGTCGGACTTGACGGTGGCGGGCCAATCTAGTCCCGGGGTTGTGGGGACGACCCTACAGTCGTCGGACATTTCGGCGGCTTGCCAACTTTGGCCCGGGGTCGTCGGGACGACCCTATAGTCGTCGGACTTGACGTTGGCGGGCCAATCTAGTCCCGAGGTCGTGGGGACGACCCTATAGTCGTCGGACATGTCGGCGGCTGGCCAACTTTGGCCCGTGGTCGTGTGGACGACCCAATAGTCGTCGGACATGTCGGCGGCTGGCCAACTTTGGCCCGTGGTCGTGGGGACGATCCGATAGTCGTTGGACATGACGGTGCCGGGGCAATCGAGTCCCGGGGTCGTAGGTACGACCCTATAGTCGTCGGACATGTCGGGGATTGGCCACCTTTAGCCCGTGGTCGTGGGGACGACCCTATAGCCGTCGGATTTGACGGTGGCGGGCCAATCTAGTCCCTGGGTCGTGGGGACGACCCAACAGTCGTCGGACATTTCGGCGGCTTGCCAACTTTGGCCCGGGGTCGTGGGGACGACCCTATAGTCGTCGGACATGTCGGCGATTGGCCAACATTGGCCCGGGGTCGTGGGGACGACCCTATAGTCGTCGGACATGTCGGTGGTTGGCCAACCTAGTCCCGAGGTCGTGGGGACGACCCTATAGTCGTCGGACTTGACGGTGGCGGGCCAATCTAGTCCCGCGGTCGTGGGACGACCCTACAGTCGTCGGACATATCGGCGGCTTGCCAACTTTGGCCCGGGGTCGTGGGGACGACCCTATAGTCGTCGGACATGTCGGCGGCTGGCCAACTTTGGCCCGTGGTCGTGGGGACGATTCAATAGTCGTCGGACATGTCGGCGGCTGGCCAACTTTGGCCCGTGGTCGTGGGGACGATCCGATAGTCGTCGGACATGTCGGCGGCTGGCCAACTTTGGCCCGTGGTCGTGGGGGCGATCCAATAGTCGTCGGACATGTGGGCGGCTGGCCAACTTTGGCCCGTGGTCGTGGGGACGATCCGATAGTCGTCGGACATGTCGGCGGCTGGCCAACCTAGTCCCGGGGTCGTGGGGACGACCCTATTGTCGTCGGACATGGCGGTGGCGGGCCAATCTAGTCCCGTGGTCGTGGGGACGACCCTATAGTCGTCGGACAAGGCGGCGGCGGGCCAACTTTGGCCCGTGGCCGTGGGGACGATCCAATAGTCGTCTGACATGTCGGCGGCTGGCCAACTTTGGCCCGTGGTCGTGGGGACGATCCGATATTCGTCGGACATGTCGGCGGCTGGCCAACTTTGGCCCGTGGTCGTGGGGACGATCCAATAGTCGTCGGACATGTCGGCGGCTTGCCAACTTTGGCCCGTGGTCGTGGGGACGATCCGATAGTCGTCTGACATGTCGGCGGCTTGTCAGCCTAGTCCCGGGGTCGTGGGTACGACCCTATAGTCGTTGGACATGACGGTGGCGGGCCAATCTAGTCCCGGGGTCGTGGGTTGACGCTATAGTCGTCGGACAAGACGGCGGCTGGACATCTTTGGCCCGCGGTCGTGGGGACGTCCCTATAGTCGTCGGACATGACGGTGGCAGGCCAATCTAGTCCCGTGGTCGTGGGGACGACCCTATAGTCGTCGGACAAGTCGGCGGCGGGCCAACTTTGGCCCGTGGCCGTGGGGACGATCCAATAGTCGTCTGACATGTCGGCGGCTGGCCAACTTTGGCCCGTGGTCGTGGGGACGATCCGATAGTCGTCGGACATGTCGGCGGCTGGCCAACTTTGGCCCGTGGTCGTGGGGACGATCCAATAGTCGTCGGACATGTCGGCGGCTGGCCAACTTTGGCTCGTGGTCGTGGGGACGACTCTATAGTCGTCGGACATGTTGGCGGCTTGTCAGCCTAGTCCCGGGGTCGTGGGTACGACCCTATAGTCGTTGGACATGACGGTGGCGGGCCAATCTAGTCCCGGGGTCGTGGGTTGACGCTATAGTCGTCGGACAAGACGGCGGCTGGACATCTTTGGCCCGCGGTCGTGGGGACGTCCCTATAGTCGTCGGACATGACGGTGGCGGGCCAATCTAGTCCCGGGGTCGTGGGGACGACCCTATAGTCGTCGGACAAGACGGCGGCTGGACATCCTTGGCTCGCGGTCGTGGGGACGACCCTATAGTCGTCGGACATTTCGGCGGCTTGTCAACCTAGTCCCGGGGTCGTGGGGACGACCCTATAGTCGTTGGACATGACGGTGGCGGGCCAATCTAGTCCCGGGGTCGTGGGTACGACCCTATAGTCGTCGGACAAGACGGCGGCTGGACATCTTTGGCCCGCGGTCGTGGGGACGACCCTATAGTCGTCGGACATTTCGGCGGCTTGCCAACTTTGGCCCGGGGTCGTGGGGACGACCCTATAGTCGTTGGACATGACGGTGGCGGGCCAATCTAGTCCCGGGGTCGTAGGGACGACCCTATAGTCGTCGGATATGTCGGCGGCGAGCCAAAATTGACCCGGGGTCGTGGTGACGACTCTATAGTCGTCGGACATGTCGGTGGCGGGCCAGTCTAGTCCCGGGCCGTGGGGACGACCCTAAGTCGTCGGACAAGTCAGCGGCTGGCCAACATTGGCCCGTGGTCGTGGGGACGACCCTATAGTCGTCGGATATGTCGGCGGCTGGCCAACTTTGGCCCGTGGTCGTGGGGACGACCCTATAGTCGTCGGAAAGGTCGGTGGCTGTCCAACTTTGGCCCAGGGGTCGTGGGGACGACCCTATAGTCGTCGGACATGTCGGCGGCGAGCCAACATTGACCCGGGGTCGTGGGGACGACTCTATAGTCGTCGGACATGTCGGTGGCGGGCCAGTCTAGTCCCGGGTCGTGGGGACGACCCTATAGTCGTCGGACATATCAGCGGCTGGCCAACTTTGGCCCGGGGTCGTGGGGACGACCCTATAGTCGTCGGACAAGTCGGCGGCCGGCCAACCTAGTCCGGGGGTCGTGGTGACGACCCTATAGTCGTCGAACATGACGGTGGCGGGCCAGTCTAGTCCGGGGTCTTGGGGACGACCCTATAGTCGTCGGACAAGTCGGCGGCTGGCCAACTTTAGCCCGTGGTCGTGGGGACGACCCTATAGTCGTCAGACAAGACGGTGGCGATCCAACCTAGTCCCGGGGCCGTGGGGACGACCCTATAGTTGTCGGACAAGTCGGCGGCGGGGCAACCTAGTCCCGGGGTCGTGGGGACGACCCTATAGTCGTCGGACATGACGGTGGCGGGCCAGTCTAGTCCCGGGTCGTGCGGACGACCCTATAGTCGTCGGACATGTCGGCGGCTGGCCAACTTTGGCCCGTGGTCGTGGGGACGACCCTATAGTCGTCAGACATGACGGTGGCGAGCCAACCTAGTCCCGGGGTCATGGGGACGACCCTATAGTCGTCGGACATGTCGGCGATTGGCCAACATTGGCCCGGGGTCGTGGGGACGACCCTATCGTCGTCGGACATGTCTGCGGCTGGCCAACCTAGTCCCGACGTCGTGGGGACGACCCTATAGTCGTCGGACTTGTCGCTGGCGGGCCAATCTAGTCCCGGGGTCGTGGGGACGACCCTATAGTCGTCGGACATGTCGGCGATTGGCCAACATTGGCCCGGGGTCGTGGGGACGACCCTATAGTCGTCGGACATGTCGGCGGCTGGCCAACCTAGTCCCGAGGTCGTGGGGACGACCCTATAGTCGTCGGACTTCACGGTGGCGGGCCAATCTAGTCCCGGGGTCGTGGGGACGACCCTACAGTCGTCGGACATTTCGGCGGCTTGCCAACTTTGGCCCGGTGTCGTGGGGACGACCCTATAGTCGTCGGACATGACGGTGGCGGACCAATCTAGTCCCGGGGTCGTGGGGACGACCCTATAGTCGTCGGACATGTCGGCGGCTGGCCAACTTTGGCCCGTGGTCGTGGGGACGATCCAATAGTCGTCGGACATGTCGGCGGCTGGCCAACTTTGGCCCGTGGTCGTGGGGACGACCCTATAGTCGTTGGACATGTCAGCGGCTGGCCAACTTTGGCCCGGTGTCGTGGGGACGACTCTGTAGTCGTCGGACATGTCCGCGGCTGGCCAACCTAGACCCGGGGTCGTCGGGACAACCCTATTGTCGTCGGACATGACGGTGGCGGGCCAATCTATTCCCGGGGTCGTACGGACGACCCTATAGTCGTCGGATATGTTGGCGATCGGCCAACATTGGCCCGGGGTCGTGGGGACGACTCTATAGTCGTCGGACATGTTGGCGGCTTGTCAGCCTAGTCCCAGGGTCGTGGGTACGACCCTATAGTCGTCGGACAAGTCGGCGGCGGGCCAACCTTGTCCCGGGGTCGTGAGGACGACCCTATAGTCGTCGGACATGACGGTGGCGGGCGAATCTAGTCCCGGGGTCGTGGGGACGACCCTATAGTCGTCGGACATTTCGGCGGCTTGTCAACCTAGTCCCGGGGTTGTGGGGACGACCCTATAGTCGTTGGACATGACGGTGGCGGGCCAATCTAGTCCCGAGGTCGTAGGAACGACCCTATAGTCGTCGGACATGTCGGCGGCTTGCCAACTTTGGCCCGTGGTCGTGGGGACGACCCTATAGTCGTCGGACAAGTCGGCGGCGGGCCAACCTAGTCCCGGGGTCGTGGGGACGACCCTATAATCGTCGGACAAGTCAGCGGCTGGCCTACATTGGCCCGTGGTCGTGGGGACGACCATATAGTCGTCGGACATGACGGTGGCGGGCCACTCTAGTCCCGGGTCGTGGGGACGACCCTATAGTCGTCGGACAAGTCGGCGGCTGTCCAACTTTGGCCCGGGGTCGTGGGGACGACCCTATAGTCGTCGGACTTGACGGTGGCTGGCCAACTTTGGCCCGTGGTCGTGGGGAGGACCCTATACTCGTCGGACAAGTCGGCGGCGTACCAACCTAGTCCGGGGGTCGTGGGGACGACCCTATAGTCGTCGGACATGACGGTGGCGGGCCAGTCTAGTCCCGGGTGGTGGGGACGACCCTATAGTCGTCGGACATGTCGGTGGCGGGCCAGTCTAGTCCCGGGTCGTGGGGAGGACCCTATAGTCGTCGGACAAGTCGGCGGCGAGCCAATCTAGTCCCGCGGTCGTGGGGACGACCCTATAGTCGTCGGACAAGTCAGCGGCTGGCCTACATTGGCCCGTGGTCGTGGGGACGACCATATAGTCGTCGGACATGACGGTGGCGGGCCACTCTAGTCCCGGGTCGTGGGGACGACCCTACAGTCGTCGGACAAGTCGGCGGCCGGCCAACCTAGTCCGGGGGTCGTGGGGACGACCCTATAGTCGTCGGACATGACGGTGGCGGGCCAGTCTAGTCCCGGGTCGTGGGGACGACCCTATAGTCGTCGGACATGTCGGTGGCGGGCCAGTCTAGTCCAGGGTCGTGGGGAGGACCCTATAGTCGTCGGACATGTCGGCGGCTGGCCAACTTTGGCCCGTGATCGTGGGGAGGACCCTATAGTCGTCGGACAAGTCAGCGGCTAGCCAACATTGGCCCGTGGTCGTGGGGACGACCATATAGTCGTCGGACATGACGGCGGTGGGCCACTCTAGTTCCGGGTCGTGGGGACGACCCTATAGTCGTCGGACATGTCGGCGGCTGGCCAACTTTGGCCCGGGGTCGTGGGGACGACCCTATAGTCGTCGGAAATGACGGTGGCGGGCCAATCTATTCCCGGGGTCGTGGGGACGACCCTACAGTCGTCGGACAAGTCGGCGGCGAGCCAATCTAGTCCCGCGGTCGTGGGGACGACCCTATAGTCGTCGGACAAGTCAGCGGCTAGCCAACATTGGCCCGGGGTCGTGGGGACGACCCTATAATCGTCGGACAAGCCGGCGGCTGGCCAACATTGGCCCGTGGTCGTGGAGACGACCCTATAGTCGTCGGAAATGACGGTGGCGGGCCAATCTATTCCCGGGGTCGTGGGGACGACCCTACAGTCGTCGGACAAGTCGGCGGCGAGCCAATCTAGTCCCGCGGTCGTGGGGACGACCCTATAGTCGTCGGACAAGTCAGCGGCTAGCCAACATTGGCCCGTGGTCGTGGGGACGACCATATAGTCGTCGGACATGACGGTGGCGGGCCACTCTAGTTCCGGGTCGTGGGGACGACCCTATAGTCGTCGGACATGTCGGCGGCTGGCCAACTTTGGCCCGTGGTCGTGGGGACGACCATATAGTCGTCGGACATGTCGGTGGCGGGCCAGTCTAGTCCCGGGTCGTGGGGAGGACCCTATAGTCGTCGGACAAGTCGGCGGCGAGCCAATCTAGTCCCGCGGTCGTGGGGACGACCCTATAGTCGTCGGACAAGTCAGCGGCTGGCCTACATTGGCCCGTGGTCGTGGGGACGACCATATAGTCGTCGGACATGACGGTGGCGGGCCACTCTAGTCCCGGGTCGTGGGGACGACCCTATAGTCGTCGGACAAGTCGGCGCCCGGCCAACCTAGTCCGGGGGTCGTGGGGACGACCCTATAGTCGTCGGACATGACGGTGGCGGGCCAGTCTAGTCCCGGGTCGTGGGGACGACCCTATAGTCGTCGGACATGTCGGTGGCGGGCCAGTCTAGTCCAGGGTCGTGGGGAGGACCCTATAGTCGTCGGACATGTCGGCGGCTGGCCAACTTTGGCCCGTGATCGTGGGGAGGACCCTATAGTCGTCGGACAAGTCAGCGGCTAGCCAACATTGGCCCGTGGTCGTGGGGACGACCATATAGTCGTCGGACATGACGGCGGTGGGCCACTCTAGTTCCGGGTCGTGGGGACGACCCTATAGTCGTCGGACATGTCGGCGGCTGGCCAACTTTGGCCCGGGGTCGTGGGGACGACCCTATAGTCGTCGGAAATGACGGTGGCGGGCCAATCTATTCCCGGGGTCGTGGGGACGACCCTACAGTCGTCGGACAAGTCGGCGGCGAGCCAATCTAGTCCCGCGGTCGTGGGGACGACCCTATAGTCGTCGGACAAGTCAGCGGCTAGCCAACATTGGCCCGGGGTCGTGGGGACGACCCTATAATCGTCGGACAAGCCGGCGGCTGGCCAACATTGGCCCGTGGTCGTGGAGACGACCCTATAGTCGTCGGAAATGACGGTGGCGGGCCAATCTATTCCCGGGGTCGTGGGGACGACCCTACAGTCGTCGGACAAGTCGGCGGCGAGCCAATCTAGTCCCGCGGTCGTGGGGACGACCCTATAGTCGTCGGACAAGTCAGCGGCTAGCCAACATTGGCCCGTGGTCGTGGGGACGACCATATAGTCGTCGGACATGACGGTGGCGGGCCACTCTAGTTCCGGGTCGTGGGGACGACCCTATAGTCGTCGGACATGTCGGCGGCTGGCCAACTTTGGCCCGGGGTCGTGGGGACGACCCTATAGTCGTCGGAAATGACGGTGGCGGGCCAATCTATTCCCGGGGTCGTGGGGACGACCCTACAGTCGTCGGACAAGTCGGCGGCGAGCCAATCTAGTCCCGCGGTCGTGGGGACGACCCTATAGTCGTCGGACAAGTCAGCGGCTAGCCAACATTGGCCCGTGGTCGTGGGGACGACCATATAGTCGTCGGACATGACGGTGGCGGGCCATTCTAGTCCCGGGTCGTGGGGACGACCCTATAGTCGTCGGACAAGCCGGCGGCTGGCCAACTTTGGCCCAGGGGTCGTGGGGACGACCCTATAGTCATCGGACATGTCGGCGGCGAGCCAACATTGACCCGTGGTCGTGGGGACCACTCTATAGTCGTCGGACATGTCGGTGGCGGGCCAGTCTAGTCCCGGGTCGTGGGGACGACCCTATAGTCGTCGGACATGTCGGCGGCTGGCCAACTTTGGCCCGTGGTCGTGGGGAGGACCCTATACTCGTCGGACAAGTCGGCGGCGTACCAACCTAGTCCGGGGGTCGTGAGGACGACCCTATAGTCGTCGGAAATGACGGTGGCGGGCCAATCTAGTCCCGTGGTCGTGGGGACGACCATATAGTCGTCGGACATGACGGTGGCGGGCCACTCTAGTCCCGGGTCGTGGGGACGACCCTATAGTCGTCGGACATGTCGGCGGCTGGCCAACTTTGGCCCGGGGTCGTGGGGACGACCCTATAGTCGTCGGATATGTCGGCGGCTGGCCAACTTTGGCCCGTGGTCGTGGGGACGACCCTATAGTCGTCGGACAAGTCGGCGGCGGGCCAACCTAGTCCCGGGGTCGTGGGGACGACCCTATAATCGTCGGACAAGCCGGCGGCTGGCCAACTTTGGCCCGTGGTCGTGGGGACGACCCTATAGTCGTCGGACAAGTCGGCGGCTGTCCAACTTTGGCCCGGGGTCGTGGGGACGACCCTATAGTCGTCGGACTTGACGGTGGCTGGCCAACTTTGGCCCGTGGTCGTGGGGAGGACCCTATACTCGTCGGACAAGTCGGCGGCGTACCAACCTAGTCCGGGGGTCGTGGGGACGACCCTATAGTCGTCGGACATGACGGTGGCGGGCCAGTCTAGTCCCGGGTGGTGGGGACGACCCTATAGTCGTCGGACATGTCGGTGGCGGGCCAGTCTAGTCCCGGGTCGTGGGGAGGACCCTATAGTCGTCGGACAAGTCGGCGGCGAGCCAATCTAGTCCCGCGGTCGTGGGGACGACCCTATAGTCGTCGGACAAGTCAGCGGCTGGCCTACATTGGCCCGTGGTCGTGGGGACGACCATATAGTCGTCGGACATGACGGTGGCGGGCCACTCTAGTCCCGGGTCGTGGGGACGACCCTATAGTCGTCGGACAAGTCGGCGGCCGGCCAACCTAGTCCGGGGGTCGTGGGGACGACCCTATAGTCGTCGGACATGACGGTGGCGGGCCAGTCTAGTCCCGGGTCGTGGGGACGACCCTATAGTCGTCGGACATGTCGGTGGCGGGCCAGTCTAGTCCAGGGTCGTGGGGAGGACCCTATAGTCGTCGGACATGTCGGCGGCTGGCCAACTTTGGCCCGTGATCGTGGGGAGGACCCTATAGTCGTCGGACAAGTCAGCGGCTAGCCAAAATTGGCCCGTGGTCGTGGGGACGACCATATAGTCGTCGGACATGACGGTGGTGGGCCACTCTAGTTCCGGGTCGTGGGGACGACCCTATAGTCGTCGGACATGTCGGCGGCTGGCCAACTTTGGCCCGGGGTCGTGGGGACGACCCTATAGTCGTCGGAAATGACGGTGGCGGGCCAATCTATTCCCGGGGTCGTGGGGACGACCCTACAGTCGTCGGACAAGTCGGCGGCGAGCCAATCTAGTCCCGCGGTCGTGGGGACGACCCTATAGTCGTCGGACAAGTCAGCGGCTAGCCAACATTGGCCCGGGGTCGTGGGGACGACCCTATAATCGTCGGACAAGCCGGCGGCTGGCCAACTTTGGCCCGTGGTCGTGGAGACGACCCTATAGTCGTCGGAAATGACGGTGGCGGGCCAATCTATTCCCGGGGTCGTGGGGACGACCCTACAGTCGTCGGACAAGTCGGCGGCGAGCCAATCTAGTCCCGCGGTCGTGGGGACGACCCTATAGTCGTCGGACAAGTCAGCGGCTAGCCAACATTGGCCCGTGGTCGTGGGGACGACCATATAGTCGTTGGACATGACGGTGGCGGGCCAGTCTAGTCCCGGGTCATGGGGACGACCCTATAGTCGTCGGACAAGTCGGCGGCTGGCCAACTTTGGCCCGTGGTCGTGGGGACGACCTTATAGTCGTCGGAAATGACGGTGGCAGGCCAATCTAGTCCCGGGGTCGTGGGGACGACCTTACAGTCGTCGGACAAGTCGGCGGCGAGCCAATCTAGTCCCGCGGTCGTGGAGACGACCCTATAGTCGTCGGACAAGTCAGCGGCTGGCCAACATTGGCCCGTGGTCGTGGGGACGACCATATAGTCGTCGGACATGACGGTGGCGGGCCACTCTAGTCCCGGGTCGTGGGGACGACCCTATAGTCGTCGGACATGTCGGCGGCTGGCCTGCTTTGGCCCGGGGTCGTGGGGACGACCCTATAGTCGTCGGATATGTCGGCGGCTGGCCAACTTTGGCCCGTGGTCGTGGAGACGACCCTATAGTCGTCGGAAATGACGGTGGCGGGCCAATCTATTCCCGGGGTCGTGGGGACGACCCTATAGTCGTCGGACATGTCGGCGGCTGGCCAACTTTGGCCCGTGGTCGTGGGGAGGACCCTATAGTCGTCGGAAATGACGGTGGCGGGCCAATCTAGTCCCGGGGTCGTGGGGACGACTCTATAGTCGTCGGACAAGTCGGCGGCGAGCCCACCTAGTCGGGGGTCGTGGGGACGACCCTATAGTCGTCGGACATGACGGTGGCGGGCCAGTCTAGTCCCGGGTCGTGGGGACGACCCTATAGTCGTCGGACATGTCGGTGGCGGGCCAGTCTAGTCCAGGGTCGTGGGGAGGACCCTATAGTCGTCGGACATGTCGGCGGCTGGCCAACTTTGGCCCGTGATCGTGGGGAGGACCCTATAGTCGTCGGACAAGTCAGCGGCTAGCCAAAATTGGCCCGTGGTCGTGGGGACGACCATATAGTCGTCGGACATGACGGTGGTGGGCCACTCTAGTTCCGGGTCGTGGGGACGACCCTATAGTCGTCGGACATGTCGGCGGCTGGCCAACTTTGGCCCGGGGTCGTGGGGACGACCCTATAGTCGTCGGAAATGACGGTGGCGGGCCAATCTATTCCCGGGGTCGTGGGGACGACCCTACAGTCGTCGGACAAGTCGGCGGCGAGCCAATCTAGTCCCGCGGTCGTGGGGACGACCCTATAGTCGTCGGACAAGTCAGCGGCTAGCCAACATTGGCCCGGGGTCGTGGGGACGACCCTATAATCGTCGGACAAGCCGGCGGCTGGCCAACTTTGGCCCGTGGTCGTGGAGACGACCCTATAGTCGTCGGAAATGACGGTGGCGGGCCAATCTATTCCCGGGGTCGTGGGGACGACCCTACAGTCGTCGGACAAGTCGGCGGCGAGCCAATCTAGTCCCGCGGTCGTGGGGACGACCCTATAGTCGTCGGACAAGTCAGCGGCTAGCCAACATTGGCCCGTGGTCGTGGGGACGACCATATAGTCGTTGGACATGACGGTGGCGGGCCAGTCTAGTCCCGGGTCATGGGGACGACCCTATAGTCGTCGGACAAGTCGGCGGCTGGCCAACTTTGGCCCGTGGTCGTGGGGACGACCTTATAGTCGTCGGAAATGACGGTGGCAGGCCAATCTAGTCCCGGGGTCGTGGGGACGACCTTACAGTCGTCGGACAAGTCGGCGGCGAGCCAATCTAGTCCCGCGGTCGTGGAGACGACCCTATAGTCGTCGGACAAGTCAGCGGCTGGCCAACATTGGCCCGTGGTCGTGGGGACGACCATATAGTCGTCGGACATGACGGTGGCGGGCCACTCTAGTCCCGGGTCGTGGGGACGACCCTATAGTCGTCGGACATGTCGGCGGCTGGCCAGCTTTGGCCCGGGGTCGTGGGGACGACCCTATAGTCGTCGGATATGTCGGCGGCTGGCCAACTTTGGCCCGTGGTCGTGGAGACGACCCTATAGTCGTCGGAAATGACGGTGGCGGGCCAATCTATTCCCGGGGTCGTGGGGACGACCCTATAGTCGTCGGACATGTCGGCGGCTGGCCAACTTTGGCCCGTGGTCGTGGGGAGGACCCTATAGTCGTCGGAAATGACGGTGGCGGGCCAATCTAGTCCCGGGGTCGTGGGGACGACTCTATAGTCGTCGGACAAGTCGGCGGCGAGCCCACCTAGTCGGGGGTCGTGGGGACGACCCTATAGTCGTCGGACAAGTCGGCGACTGGCCAACCTAGTCCCGGGTCGTGGGGACGACCCTATAGTCGTCGGACATGTCGGTGGCGGGCCAGTCTAGTCCCGGGTCGTGGGGACGACCCTATAGTCGTCGGACATGTCGGCGGCTGGCCAACTTTGGCCCGTGGTCGTGGGGAGGACCCTATACTCGTCGGACAAGTCGGCGGCGTACCAACCTAGTCCGGGGGTCGTGGGAACGACCCTATAGTCGTCGGACAAGTCGGGGGCGAGCCCACCTAGTCCGGGGGTCGTGGGGACGACCCTATAGTCGTCGGACAAGTCGGCGGCCGGCCAACCTAGTCCGGGGGTCGTGGGGACGACCCTATAGTCGTCGGACATGACGGTGGCGGGCCAGTCTAGTCCCGGGTCGTGGGGACGACCCTATAGTCGTCGGACATGTCGGCGGCTGGCCAACTTTGGCCCGTGGTCGTGGGGAGGACCCTATAGTCGTCGGACATGTCGGCGGCTGGCCAACTTTGGCCCGGGGTCGTGGGGACGACCCTATAGTCGTCGGAAATGACGGTGGCGGGCCAATCTATTCCCGGGGTCGTGGGGACGACCCTACAGTCGTCGGACAAGTCGGCGGCGAGCCAATCTAGTCCCGCGGTCGTGGGGACGACCCTATAGTCGTCGGACAAGTCAGCGGCTAGCCAACATTGGCCCGGGGTCGTGGGGACGACCCTATAATCGTCGGACAAGCCGGCGGCTGGCCAACTTTGGCCCGTGGTCGTGGAGACGACCCTATAGTCGTCGGAAATGACGGTGGCGGGCCAATCTATTCCCGGGGTCGTGGGGACGACCCTACAGTCGTCGGACAAGTCGGCGGCGAGCCAATCTAGTCCCGCGGTCGTGGGGACGACCCTATAGTCGTCGGACAAGTCAGCGGCTAGCCAACATTGGCCCGTGGTCGTGGGGACGACCATATAGTCGTCGGACATGACGGTGGCGGGCCACTCTAGTTCCGGGTCGTGGGGACGACCCTATAGTCGTCGGACATGTCGGCGGCTGGCCAACTTTGGCCCGGGGTCGTGGGGACGACCCTATAGTCGTCGGAAATGACGGTGGCGGGCCAATCTATTCCCGGGGTCGTGGGGACGACCCTACAGTCGTCGGACAAGTCGGCGGCGAGCCAATCTAGTCCCGCGGTCGTGGGGACGACCCTATAGTCGTCGGACAAGTCAGCGGGTAGCCAACATTGGCCCGTGGTCGTGGGGACGACCATATAGTCGTCGGACATGACGGTGGCGGGCCATTCTAGTCCCGGGTCGTGGGGACGACCCTATAGTCGTCGGACAAGCCGGCGGCTGGCCAACTTTGGCCCAGGGGTCGTGGGGACGACCCTATAGTCATCGGACATGTCGGCGGCGAGCCAACATTGACCCGTGGTCGTGGGGACCACTCTATAGTCGTCGGACATGTCGGTGGCGGGCCAGTCTAGTCCCGGGTCGTTGGGACGACCCTATAGTCGTCGGACATGTCGGCGGCTGGCCAACTTTGGCCCGTGGTCGTGGGGAGGACCCTATACTCGTCGGACAAGTCGGCGGCGTACCAACCTAGTCCGGGGGTCGTGAGGACGACCCTATAGTCGTCGGAAATGACGGTGGCGGGCCAATCTAGTCCCGTGGTCGTGGGGACGACCATATAGTCGTCGGACATGACGGTGGCGGGCCACTCTAGTCCCGGGTCGTGGGGACGACCCTATAGTCGTCGGACATGTCGGCGGCTGGCCAACTTTGGCCCGGGGTCGTGGGGACGACCCTATAGTCGTCGGATATGTCGGCGGCTGGCCAACTTTGGCCCGTGGTCGTGGGGACGACCCTATAGTCGTCGGACAAGTCGGCGGCGGGCCAACCTAGTCCCGGGGTCGTGGGGACGACCCTATAATCGTCGGACAAGCCGGCGGCTGGCCAACTTTGGCCCGTGGTCGTGGGGACGACCCTATAGTCGTCGGACAAGTCGGCGGCTGTCCAACTTTGGCCCGGGGTCGTGGGGACGACCCTATAGTCGTCGGACTTGACGGTGGCTGGCCAACTTTGGCCCGTGGTCGTGGGGAGGACCCTATACTCGTCGGACAAGTCGGCGGCGTACCAACCTAGTCCGGGGGTCGTGGGGACGACCCTATAGTCGTCGGACATGACGGTGGCGGGCCAGTCTAGTCCCGGGTGGTGGGGACGACCCTATAGTCGTCGGACATGTCGGTGGCGGGCCAGTCTAGTGCCGGGTCGTGGGGAGGACCCTATAGTCGTCGGACAAGTCGGCGGCGAGCCAATCTAGTCCCGCGGTCGTGGGGACGACCCTATAGTCGTCGGACAAGTCAGCGGCTGGCCTACATTGGCCCGTGGTCGTGGGGACGACCATATAGTCGTCGGACATGACGGTGGCGGGCCACTCTAGTCCCGGGTCGTGGGGACGACCCTATAGTCGTCGGACAAGTCGGCGGCCGGCCAACCTAGTCCGGGGGTCGTGGGGACGACCCTATAGTCGTCGGACATGACGGTGGCGGGCCAGTCTAGTCCCGGGTCGTGGGGACGACCCTATAGTCGTCGGACATGTCGGTGGCGGGCCAGTCTAGTCCAGGGTCGTGGGGAGGACCCTATAGTCGTCGGACATGTCGGCGGCTGGCCAACTTTGGCCCGTGATCGTGGGGAGGACCCTATAGTCGTCGGACAAGTCAGCGGCTAGCCAACATTGGCCCGTGGTCGTGGGGACGACCATATAGTCGTCGGACATGACGGTGGTGGGCCACTCTAGTTCCGGGTCGTGGGGACGACCCTATAGTCGTCGGACATGTCGGCGGCTGGCCAACTTTGGCCCGGGGTCGTGGGGACGACCCTATAGTCGTCGGAAATGACGGTGGCGGGCCAATCTATTCCCGGGGTCGTGGGGACGACCCTACAGTCGTCGGACAAGTCGGCGGCGAGCCAATCTAGTCCCGCGGTCGTGGGGACGACCCTATAGTCGTCGGACAAGTCAGCGGCTAGCCAACATTGGCCCGGGGTCGTGGGGACGACCCTATAATCGTCGGACAAGCCGGCGGCTGGCCAACTTTGGCCCGTGGTCGTGGAGACGACCCTATAGTCGTCGGAAATGACGGTGGCGGGCCAATCTATTCCCGGGGTCGTGGGGACGACCCTACAGTCGTCGGACAAGTCGGCGGCGAGCCAATCTAGTCCCGCGGTCGTGGGGACGACCCTATAGTCGTCGGACAAGTCAGCGGCTAGCCAACATTGGCCCGTGGTCGTGGGGACGACCATATAGTCGTCGGACATGACGGTGGCGGGCCACTCTAGTTCCGGGTCGTGGGGACGACCCTATAGTCGTCGGACATGTCGGCGGCTGGCCAACTTTGGCCCGGGGTCGTGGGGACGACCCTATAGTCGTCGGAAATGACGGTGGCGGGCCAATCTATTCCCGGGGTCGTGGGGACGACCCTACAGTCGTCGGACAAGTCGGCGGCGAGCCAATCTAGTCCCGCGGTCGTGGGGACGACCCTATAGTCGTCGGACAAGTCAGCGGCTAGCCAACATTGGCCCGTGGTCGTGGGGACGACCATATAGTCGTCGGACATGACGGTGGCGGGCCATTCTAGTCCCGGGTCGTGGGGACGACCCTATAGTCGTCGGACAAGCCGGCGGCTGGCCAACTTTGGCCCAGGGGTCGTGGGGACGACCCTATAGTCATCGGACATGTCGGCGGCGAGCCAACATTGACCCGTGGTCGTGGGGACCACTCTATAGTCGTCGGACATGTCGGTGGCGGGCCAGTCTAGTCCCGGGTCGTTGGGACGACCCTATAGTCGTCGGACATGTCGGCGGCTGGCCAACTTTGGCCCGTGGTCGTGGGGAGGACCCTATACTCGTCGGACAAGTCGGCGGCGTACCAACCTAGTCCGGGGGTCGTGAGGACGACCCTATAGTCGTCGGAAATGACGGTGGCGGGCCAATCTAGTCCCGTGGTCGTGGGGACGACCATATAGTCGTCGGACATGACGGTGGCGGGCCACTCTAGTCCCGGGTCGTGGGGACGACCCTATAGTCGTCGGACATGTCGGCGGCTGGCCAACTTTGGCCCGGGGTCGTGGGGACGACCCTATAGTCGTCGGATATGTCGGCGGCTGGCCAACTTTGGCCCGTGGTCGTGGGGACGACCCTATAGTCGTCGGACAAGTCGGCGGCGGGCCAACCTAGTCCCGGGGTCGTGGGGACGACCCTATAATCGTCGGACAAGCCGGCGGCTGGCCAACTTTGGCCCGTGGTCGTGGGGACGACCCTATAGTCGTCGGACAAGTCGGCGGCTGTCCAACTTTGGCCCGGGGTCGTGGGGACGACCCTATAGTCGTCGGACTTGACGGTGGCTGGCCAACTTTGGCCCGTGGTCGTGGGGAGGACCCTATACTCGTCGGACAAGTCGGCGGCGTACCAACCTAGTCCGGGGGTCGTGGGGACGACCCTATAGTCGTCGGACATGACGGTGGCGGGCCAGTCTAGTCCCGGGTGGTGGGGACGACCCTATAGTCGTCGGACATGTCGGTGGCGGGCCAGTCTAGTCCCGGGTCGTGGGGAGGACCCTATAGTCGTCGGACAAGTCGGCGGCGAGCCAATCTAGTCCCGCGGTCGTGGGGACGACCCTATAGTCGTCGGACAAGTCAGCGGCTGGCCTACATTGGCCCGTGGTCGTGGGGACGACCATATAGTCGTCGGACATGACGGTGGCGGGCCACTCTAGTCCCGGGTCGTGGGGACGACCCTATAGTCGTCGGACAAGTCGGCGGCCGGCCAACCTAGTCCGGGGGTCGTGGGGACGACCCTATAGTCGTCGGACATGACGGTGGCGGGCCAGTCTAGTCCCGGGTCGTGGGGACGACCCTATAGTCGTCGGACATGTCGGTGGCGGGCCAGTCTAGTCCAGGGTCGTGGGGAGGACCCTATAGTCGTCGGACATGTCGGCGGCTGGCCAACTTTGGCCCGTGATCGTGGGGAGGACCCTATAGTCGTCGGACAAGTCAGCGGCTAGCCAACATTGGCCCGTGGTCGTGGGGACGACCATATAGTCGTCGGACATGACGGTGGTGGGCCACTCTAGTTCCGGGTCGTGGGGACGACCCTATAGTCGTCGGACATGTCGGCGGCTGGCCAACTTTGGCCCGGGGTCGTGGGGACGACCCTATAGTCGTCGGAAATGACGGTGGCGGGCCAATCTATTCCCGGGGTCGTGGGGACGACCCTACAGTCGTCGGACAAATCGGCGGCGAGCCAATCTAGTCCCGCGGCCGTGGGGACGACCCTATAGTCGTCGGACAAGTCAGCGGCTAGCCAACATTGGCCCGGGGTCGTGGGGACGACCCTATAATCGTCGGACAAGCCGGCGGCTGGCCAACTTTGGCCCGTGGTCGTGGAGACGACCCTATAGTCGTCGGAAATGACGGTGGCGGGCCAATCTATTCCCGGGGTCGTGGGGACGACCCTACAGTCGTCGGACAAGTCGGCGGCGAGCCAATCTAGTCCCGCGGTCGTGGGGACGACCCTATAGTCGTCGGACAAGTCAGCGGCTAGCCAACATTGGCCCGTGGTCGTGGGGACGACCATATAGTCGTTGGACATGACGGTGGCGGGCCAGTCTAGTCCCGGGTCATGGGGACGACCCTATAGTCGTCGGACAAGCCGGCGGCTGGCCAACTTTGGCCCGTGGTCGTGGGGACGACCCTATAGTCGTCGGAAATGACGGTGGCAGGCCAATCTAGTCCCGGGGTCGTGGGGACGACCTTACAGTCGTCGGACAAGTCGGCGGCGAGCCAATCTAGTCCCGCGGTCGTGGAGACGACCCTATAGTCGTCGGACAAGTCAGCGGCTGGCCAACATTGGCCCGTGGTCGTGGGGACGACCATATAGTCGTCGGACATGACGGTGGCGGGCCACTCTAGTCCCGGGTCGTGGGGACGACCCTATAGTCGTCGGACATGTCGGCGGCTGGCCAGCTTTGGCCCGGGGTCGTGGGGACGACCCTATAGTCGTCGGATATGTCGGCGGCTGGCCAACTTTGGCCCGTGGTCGTGGAGACGACCCTATAGTCGTCGGAAATGACGGTGGCGGGCCAATCTATTCCCGGGGTCGTGGGGACGACCCTATAGTCGTCGGACATGTCGGCGGCTGGCCAACTTTGGCCCGTGGTCGTGGGGAGGACCCTATAGTCGTCGGAAATGACGGTGGCGGGCCAATCTAGTCCCGGGGTCGTGGGGACGACTCTATAGTCGTCGGACAAGTCGGCGGCGAGCCCACCTAGTCGGGGGTCGTGGGGACGACCCTATAGTCGTCGGACAAGTCGGCGACTGGCCAACCTAGTCCCGGGTCGTGGGGACGACCCTATAGTCGTCGGACATGTCGGTGGCGGGCCAGTCTAGTCCCGGGTCGTGGGGACGACCCTATAGTCGTCGGACATGTCGGCGGCTGGCCAACTTTGGCCCGTGGTCGTGGGGAGGACCCTATACTCGTCGGACAAGTCGGCGGCGTACCAACCTAGTCCGGGGGTCGTGGGAACGACCCTATAGTCGTCGGACAAGTCGGGGGCGAGCCCACCTAGTCCGGGGGTCGTGGGGACGACCCTATAGTCGTCGGACAAGTCGGCGGCCGGCCAACCTAGTCCGGGGGTCGTGGGGACGACCCTATAGTCGTCGGACATGACGGTGGCGGGCCAGTCTAGTCCCGGGTCGTGGGGACGACCCTATAGTCGTCGGACATGTCGGCGGCTGGCCAACTTTGGCCCGTGGTCGTGGGGAGGACCCTATAGTCGTCGGAAATGACGGTGGCGGGCCAATCTAGTCCCGGGGTCGTGGGGACGACCCTATAGTCGTCGGACAAGTCGGCGGCGAGCCCACCTAGTCCGGGGGTCGTGGGGACGACCCTATAGTCGTCGGACATGACGGTGGCGGGCCAGTCTAGTCCCGGGTCGTGGGGACGACCCTATAGTCGTCGGACATGTCGGTGGCGGGCCAGTCTAGTCCCGGGTCGTGGGGACGACCCTATAGTCGTCGGACATGTCGGCGGCTGGCCAACTTTGGCCCGTGGTCGTGGGGAGGACCCTATACTCGTCGGACAAGTCGGCGGCGTACCAACCTAGTCCGGGGGTCGTGGGGACGACCCTATTGTCGTCGGACATGACGGTGGCGAGCCAATCTAGTCCCGGGGTCATAGGGACGACCCTATAGTCGTCGGACATGTCGGCGATTGGCCAACTTTGGCCCGTGGTCGTGGGGTCGATCCGATAGTCGTCGGACATGACGGTGGCGGGCCAATCTAGTTCCGGGGTCGTGGTGACGACCCTATAGCCGTCGGACATGTCGGCGGCTGGCCAACTTTGGCCCGTGGTCGTGGGGACGACTGTTTAGTCGTCGGACATTTCGGCGGCTGGCCAATCTAGACCCAGGGTCGTGGGGACGACCCTATTGTCGTCGGGCATGACGGTGGCGGGGCAATCTAGTCCCGGGGTCGTGGGGACGGCCCTATAGTCGCCGGGCAAGTCGGCGGCGGGCCAACCTTGTACCGGGGTCGTGGGGACGACCCTATAGTCGTCGGACATGTTGGCGATTGGCCAACTTTGGCCCGGTGTCGTGGGGACGACCCTATAGTCGTCGGACATGTCGGCGGCTGGACAACTTTGGCCCGTGGACGTGGGGACGACCCCATAGTCGTCGGACATTTCGGCGGCTGGCCAACTTTGGCCCGTGGTCGTGGGGACGATCCGATAGTCATCGGACATGACGGTGGCGGGCCAATCTGGTCCCGGGGTCATAGGGACGACCCTATAGTCGTCGGACATGTCGGCGATTGGCCATTATTGGCCCGGGGTCGTGGGGACGACCCTATAGTCGTCGGACATGTCGGCGGCTGGCCAACATTGGCCCGTGGTCGTGGGGACGACCCAACAGTCGTCGGACATGTCGGTGGCTGGCCAACTTTGGCCCGTTGTCGTGGGGACGATCCGATAGTCGTCGGACGTGACGGTGGCTAGCCAATCTAGTCCCGGGATCGTGGGGACGACCCTATAGTCGTCGGAGATGTCGGCGGCTGTCCTACTTTGGCCCGGTGTCTTGGGGACGACTCTATAGTCGTCGGACATGTCGGCGGCTGGCCAACCTGGACCCGGGGTCGTGGGGACGACCCTATAGTCGTCGGACATGTCGGCGGCTGGCCAGCTTTGGCCCGGGGTCGTGGGGACGACCCTATAGTCGTCGGATATGTCGGCGGCTGGCCAACTTTGGCCCGTGGTCGTGGGGACGACCCTATAGTCGTCGGAAATGACGGTGGCGGGCCAATCTATTCCCGGGGTCGTGGGGACGACCCTATAGTCGTCGGACATATCAGCGGCTGGACAACTTTGGCCCGGGGTCGTGGGGACGACCCTACAGTCGTCGGATATGTCGGCAGCTGGCCAACTTTGGCCCGTGGTCGTGGGGACGACCCTATAGTGGTCGGAAATGACGGTGGCGGGCCAATCTAGTCCCGGGTCATGGGGACGACCCTATAGTCGTCGGACAAGTCGGCGGCTGTCCAACTTTGGCCCGTGGTCGTGGGGACGACCCTATAGTCGTCAGACATGACGGTGGCGAGCCAACCTAGTCCCGGGGTCGTGGGGACGACGCTATAGTCGTCGGACATAACGGTGGCGGGCCAATCTAGTCCCGGGGTCGTGGGGACAACCCTATAGTCGTCGGACAAGTCGGCGGCGGGCCTACCTAGTCCCGGGGTCGTGGGGACGACCCTATAGTCGTCGAATAGGTCGGCAGCTTGCCAACTTTGGCCCGGGGTCGTGGGAACGACCCTATAGTCGTCGGACAAGGCGGCGGCGAGCCCACCTAGTCGGGGGTCGTGGGGACGACCCTATAGTCGTCGGACAAGTCGGCGGCCGGCCAACCTAGTCCGGGGGTCGTGGGGACGACCCTATAGTCGTCGGACATGACGGTGGCGGGCCAGTCTAGTCCCGGGTCGTGGGGACGACCCTATAGTCGTCGGACATGTCGGTGGCGGGCCAGTCTAGTCCCCGGTCGTGGGGACGACCCTATAGTCGTCGGACATGTCGGCGGCTGGCCAACTTTGGCCCGTAGTCGTGGGGACGACCGTATAGTCGTCGGACATGACGGTGGCGGGCCAGTCTAGTCCCGGGTCATGGGGACGACCCTATAGTCGGAGGACAAGTCGGCGGCTGGCCAACTTTGGCCCGTGGTCGTGGGGACGACCCTATAGTCGTCGGAAATGACGGTGGCGGGCCAATCTAGTCCCGGGGTCGTGGGGACGACCCTACAGTCGTCGGACAAGTCGGCGGCGAGCCAATCTAGTCCCGCGGTCGTGGGGACGACCCTATAGTCGTCGGACAAGTCAGCGGCTGGCCTACATTGGCCCGTGGTCGTGGGGACGACCATATAGTCGTCGGGCATGACGGTGGCGGGCCACTCTAGTCCCGGGTCGTGGGGACGACCCTATAGTCGTCGGACATGTCGGCGGCTGGCCAACTTTGGCCCGGGGTCGTGGGGACGACCCTATAGTCGTCGGATATGTCGGCGGCTGGCCAACTTTGGCCCGTGGTCGTGGGGACGACCCTATAGTCGTCGGACAAGTCGGCGGCGGGCCAACCTAATCCCGGGGTCGTGGGGACGACCCTATAATCGTCGGACAAGCCGGCGGCTGGCCCACTTTGGCCCGTGGTCGTGGGGACGACCCTATAGTCGTCGGACAAGTCGGCGGGTGTCCAACTTTGGCCCGGGGTCGTGGGGACGACCCTATAGTCGTCGGACTTGACGGTGGCGGGCCAATCTAGTCCCGGGGTCGTGGGGACGACCCTATAGTCGTCAGACATGTCGGTGGCGAGCCAACCTAGTCCCGGGGTCGTGGGGACGACCCTATAGTCGTCGGACAAGTCGGCGGCGGGCCAACCTAGTCCCGGGGTCGTGGGGATGACCCTATAGTCGTCGGACATGACGGTGGCGGGCCAGTCTAGTCCCGGGTCGTGGGGACGACCCTATAGTCGTCGGACATGTCGGCGGCTGGCCAACTTTGGCCCGTGGTCGTGGGGACGACCCTATAGTCGTCAGACATGACGGTGGCGAGCCAACCTAGTCCCGGGGTCGTGGGGACGACCCTATAGTCGTCGGACATAACGGTGGCGGGCCAATCTAGTCCCGGGGTCGTGGGGACAACCCTATAGTCGTCGGATAGGTCGGCAGCTTGCCAACTTTGGCCCGGGGTCGTGGGAACGACCCTATAGTCGTCGGACAAGTCGGGGGCGAGCCCACCTAGTCCGGGGGTCGTGGGGACGACCCTATAGTCGTCGGACAAGTCGGCGGCCGGCCAACATAGTCCGGGGGTCGTGGAGACGACCCTATAGTCGTCGGACATGACGGTGGCGGGCCAGTCTAGTCCCGGGTCGTGGGGACGACCCTATAGTCGTCGGACATGTCGGCGGCTGGCCAACTTTGGCCCGTGGTCGTGGGGAGGACCCTATAGTCGTCGGAAATGACGGTGGCGGGCCAATCTAGTCCCGGGGTCGTATGGACGACCCTATAGTCGTCGGACAAGTCGGCGGCGAGCCAGTCTAGTCCCGGGTCGTGGGGACGACCCTATAGTCGTCGGACATGTCGGCGGCTGGCCAACTTTGGCCCGTGGTCGTGGGGACGACCCTATAGTCGTCGGACATGACGGTGGCGGGCCAGTCTAGTCCCGGGTCATGGGGACGACCCTATAGTCGTCGGACAAGTCGGCGGCTGGCCAACTTTGGCCCGTGGTCGTGGGGACGACCCTATAGTCGTCGGAAATGACGGTGGCAGGCCAATCTAGTCCCGGGGTCGTGGGGACGACCTTACAGTCGTCGGACAAGTCGGCGGCGAGCCAATCTAGTCCCGCGGTCGTGGAGACGACCCTATAGTCGTCGGACAAGTCAGCGGCTGGCCAACATTGGCCCGTGGTCGTGGGGACGACCATATAGTCGTCGGACATGACGGTGGCGGGCCACTCTAGTCCCGGGTCGTGGGGACGACCCTATAGTCGTCGGACATGTCGGCGGCTGGCCAGCTTTGGCCCGGGGTCGTGGGGACGACCCTATAGTCGTCGGATATGTCGGCGGCTGGCCAACTTTGGCCCGTGGTCGTGGAGACGACCCTATAGTCGTCGGAAATGACGGTGGCGGGCCAATCTATTCCCGGGGTCGTGGGGACGACCCTATAGTCGTCGGACATGTCGGCGGCTGGCCAACTTTGGCCCGTGGTCGTGGGGAGGACCCTATAGTCGTCGGAAATGACGGTGGCGGGCCAATCTAGTCCCGGGGTCGTGGGGACGACTCTATAGTCGTCGGACAAGTCGGCGGCGAGCCCACCTAGTCGGGGGTCGTGGGGACGACCCTATAGTCGTCGGACAAGTCGGCGACTGGCCAACCTAGTCCCGGGTCGTGGGGACGACCCTATAGTCGTCGGACATGTCGGTGGCGGGCCAGTCTAGTCCCGGGTCGTGGGGACGACCCTATAGTCGTCGGACATGTCGGCGGCTGGCCAACTTTGGCCCGTGGTCGTGGGGAGGACCCTATACTCGTCGGACAAGTCGGCGGCGTACCAACCTAGTCCGGGGGTCGTGGGAACGACCCTATAGTCGTCGGACAAGTCGGGGGCGAGCCCACCTAGTCCGGGGGTCGTGGGGACGACCCTATAGTCGTCGGACAAGTCGGCGGCCGGCCAACCTAGTCCGGGGGTCGTGGGGACGACCCTATAGTCGTCGGACATGACGGTGGCGGGCCAGTCTAGTCCCGGGTCATGGGGACGACCCTATAGTCGGAGGGCAAGTCGGCGGCTGGCCAACTTTGGCCCGTGGTCGTGGGGACGACCCTATAGTCGTCAGACATGACGGTGGCGAGCCAACCTAGTCCCGGGGTCGTGGGGACGACCCTATAGTCGTCGGACATAACGGTGGCGGGCCAATCTAGTCCCGGGGTCGTGGGGACAACCCTATAGTCGTCGGATAGGTCGGCAGCTTGCCAACTTTGGCCCGGGGTCGTGGGAACGACCCTATAGTCGTCGGACAAGTCGGGGGCGAGCCCACCTAGTCCGGGGGTCGTGGGGACGACCCTATAGTCGTCGGACAAGTCGGCGGCCGGCCAACCGAGTCCGGGGGTCGTGGAGACGACCCTATAGTCGTCGGACATGACGGTGGCGGGCCAGTCTAGTCCCGGGTCGTGGGGACGACCCTATAGTCGTCGGACATGTCGGCGGCTGGCCAACTTTGGCCCGTGGTCGTGGGGAGGACCCTATAGTCGTCGGAAATGACGGTGGCGGGCCAATCTAGTCCCGGGGTCGTATGGACGACCCTATAGTCGTCGGACAAGTCGGCGGCGAGCCAGTCTAGTCCCGGGTCGTGGGGACGACCCTATAGTCGTCGGACATGTCGGCGGCTGGCCAACTTTGGCCCGTGGTCGTGGGGACGACCCTATAGTCGTCGGACATGACGGTGGCGGGCCAGTCTAGTCCCGGGTCATGGGGACGACCCTATAGTCGTCGGACAAGTCGGCGGCTGGCCAACTTTGGCCCGTGGTCGTGGGGACGACCCTATAGTCGTCGGAAATGACGGTGGCAGGCCAATCTAGTCCCGGGGTCGTGGGGACGACCTTACAGTCGTCGGACAAGTCGGCGGCGAGCCAATCTAGTCCCGCGGTCGTGGAGACGACCCTATAGTCGTCGGACAAGTCAGCGGCTGGCCAACATTGGCCCGTGGTCGTGGGGACGACCATATAGTCGTCGGACATGACGGTGGCGGGCCACTCTAGTCCCGGGTCGTGGGGACGACCCTATAGTCGTCGGACATGTCGGCGGCTGGCCAGCTTTGGCCCGGGGTCGTGGGGACGACCCTATAGTCGTCGGATATGTCGGCGGCTGGCCAACTTTGGCCCGTGGTCGTGGAGACGACCCTATAGTCGTCGGAAATGACGGTGGCGGGCCAATCTATTCCCGGGGTCGTGGGGACGACCCTATAGTCGTCGGACATATCAGCGGCTGGACAACTTTGGCCCGGGGTCGTGGGGACGACCCTACAGTCGTCGGATATGTCGGCGGCTGGCCAACATTGACCCGTGGTCGTGGGGACGACCCTATAGTGGTCGGAAATGACGGTGGCGGGCCAATCTAGTCCCGGGGTCGTGGGGACGACCCTATAGTCGTCGGACAAGTCGGCGGCGGGCCAGTCTAGTCCCGGGTCGTGGGGACGACCCTATAGTCGTCGGACATGTCGCCGGCTGGCCAACTTTGGCCCGTGGTCGTGGGGACGACCCTATAGTCGTCGGACATAACGGTGGCGGGCCAATCTAGTCCCGGGGTCGTGGGGACGACCCTATAGTCGTCGGACAAGTCGGCGGCGGGCCTACCTAGTCCCGGGGTCGTGGGGACGACCCTATAGTCGTCGGATAAGTCGGCAGCTTGCCAACTTTGGCCCGGGGTCGTGGGAACGACCCTATAGTCGTCGGACAAGTCGGGGGCGAGCCCACCTAGTCCGGGGGTCGTGGGGACGACCCTATAGTCGTCGGACAAGTCGGCGGCCGGCCAACCTAGTCCGGGGGTCGTGGGGACGACCCTATAGTCGTCGGACATGACGGTGGCGGGCCAGTCTAGTCCCGGGTCGTGGGGACGACCCTATAGTCGGAGGACAAGTCGGCGGCTGGCCAACTTTGGCCCGTGGTCGTGGGGACGACCCTATAGTCGTCGGAAATGACGGTGGCGGGCCAATCTATTCCCGGGGTCGTGGGGACGACCCTATAGTCGTCGGACATATCAGCGGCTGGACAACTTTGGCCCGGGGTCGTGGGGACGACCCTACAGTCGTCGGATATGTCGGCAGCTGGCCAACTTTGGCCCGTGGTGGTGGGGACGACCCTATAGTGGTCGGAAATGACGGTGGCGGGCCAATCTAGTCCCGGGGTCGTGGGGACGACCCTATAGTCGTCGGACAAGTCGGCGGCGGGCCAACCTAGTCCCGGGGTCGTGGGGATGACCCTATAGTCGTCGGACATGACGGTGGCGGGCCAGTCTAGTCCCGGGTCGTGGGGACGACCCTATAGTCGTCGGACATGTCGCCGGCTGGCCAACTTTGGCCCGTGGTCGTGGGGACGACCCTATAGTCGTCGGACATAACGGTGGCGGGCCAATGTAGTCCCGGGGTCGTGGGGACGACCCTATAGTCGTCGGACAAGTCAGCGGCGGGCCTACCTAGTCCCGGGGTCGTGGGGACGACCCTATAGTCGTCGGACATGACGGTGGCGGGCCAGTCTAGTCCCGGGTCGTGGGGACGACCCTATAGTCGTCGGACATGTCGGCGGCTGGCCAACTTTGGCCCGTGGTCGTGGGGAGGACCCTATAGTCGTCGGAAATGACGGTGGCGGGCCAATCTAGTCCCGGGGTCGTGGGGAAGACCCTATAGTCGTCGGACAAGTCGGCGGCGAGCCCACCTAGTCGGGGGTCGTGGGGACGACCCTATAGTCGTCGGACAAGTCGGCGACTGGCCAACCTAGTCCCGGGTCGTGGGGACGACCCTATAGTCGTCGGACATGTCGGTGGCGGGCCAGTCTAGTCCCGGGTCGTGGGGACGACCCTATAGTCGTCGGACATGTCGGCGGCTGGCCAACTTTGGCCCGTGGTCGTGGGGAGGACCCTATACTCGTCGGACAAGTCGGCGGCGTACCAACCTAGTCCGGGGGTCGTGGGAACGACCCTATAGTCGTCGGACAAGTCGGGGGCGAGCCCACCTAGTCCGGGGGTCGTGGGGACGACCCTATAGTCGTCGGACAAGTCGGCGGCCGGCCAACCTAGTCCGGGGGTCGTGGGGACGACCCTATAGTCGTCGGACATGACGGTGGCGGGCCAGTCTAGTCCCGGGTCGTGGGGACGACCCTATAGTCGTCGGACATGTCGGCGGCTGGCCAACTTTGGCCCGTGGTCGTGGGGAGGACCCTATAGTCGTCGGAAATGACGGTGGCGGGCCAATCTAGTCCCGGGGTCGTGGGGACGACCCTATAGTCGTCGGACAAGTCGGCGGCGAGCCCACCTAGTCCGGGGGTCGTGGGGACGACCCTATAGTCGTCGGACATGACGGTGGCGGGCCAGTCTAGTCCCGGGTCGTGGGGACGACCCTATAGTCGTCGGACATGTCGGTGGCGGGCCAGTCTAGTCCCGGGTCGTGGGGACGACCCTATAGTCGTCGGACATGTCGGCGGCTGGCCAACTTTGGCCCGTGGTCGTGGGGAGGACCCTATACTCGTCGGACAAGTCGGCGGCGTACCAACCTAGTCCGGGGGTCGTGGGGACGACCCTATTGTCGTCGGACATGACGGTGGCGAGCCAATCTAGTCCCGGGGTCATAGGGACGACCCTATAGTCGTCGGACATGTCGGCGATTGGCCAACTTTGGCCCGTGGTCGTGGGGTCGATCCGATAGTCGTCGGACATGACGGTGGCGGGCCAATCTAGTTCCGGGGTCGTGGTGACGACCCTATAGCCGTCGGACATGTCGGCGGCTGGCCAACTTTGGCCCGTGGTCGTGGGGACGACTGTTTAGTCGTCGGACATTTCGGCGGCTGGCCAATCTAGACCCAGGGTCGTGGGGACGACCCTATTGTCGTCGGGCATGACGGTGGCGGGGCAATCTAGTCCCGGGGTCGTGGGGACGGCCCTATAGTCGCCGGGCAAGTCGGCGGCGGGCCAACCTTGTACCGGGGTCGTGGGGACGACCCTATAGTCGTCGGACATGTTGGCGATTGGCCAACTTTGGCCCGGTGTCGTGGGGACGACCCTATAGTCGTCGGACATGTCGGCGGCTGGACAACTTTGGCCCGTGGACGTGGGGACGACCCCATAGTCGTCGGACATTTCGGCGGCTGGCCAACTTTGGCCCGTGGTCGTGGGGACGATCCGATAGTCGTCGGACATGACGGTGGCGGGCCAATCTGGTCCCGGGGTCATAGGGACGACCCTATAGTCGTCGGACATGTCGGCGATTGGCCATTATTGGCCCGGGGTCGTGGGGACGACCCTATAGTCGTCGGACATGTCGGCGGCTGGCCAACATTGGCCCGTGGTCGTGGGGACGACCCAACAGTCGTCGGACATGTCGGTGGCTGGCCAACTTTGGCCCGTTGTCGTGGGGACGATCCGATAGTCGTCGGACGTGACGGTGGCTAGCCAATCTAGTCCCGGGATCGTGGGGACGACCCTATAGTCGTCGGAGATGTCGGCGGCTGTCCTACTTTGGCCCGGTGTCTTGGGGACGACTCTACAGTCGTCGGACATGTCGGCGGCTGGCCAACCTAGACCCGGGGTCGTGGGGACGACCCTATAGTCGTCGGACATGTCGGCGGCTGGCCAGCTTTGGCCCGGGGTCGTGGGGACGACCCTATAGTCGTCGGATATGTCGGCGGCTGGCCAACTTTGGCCCGTGGTCGTGGGGACGACCCTATAGTGGTCGGAAATGACGGTGGCGGGCCAATCTAGTCCCGGGTCATGGGGACGACCCTATAGTCGTCGGACAAGTCGGCGGCTGTCCAACTTTGGCCCGTGGTCGTGGGGACGACCCTATAGTCGTCAGACATGACGGTGGCGAGCCAACCTAGTCCCGGGGTCGTGGGGACGACCCTATAGTCGTCGGAAATGACGGTGGCGGGCCAATCTAGTCCCGGGGTCGTGGGGACGACCCTACAGTCGTCGGACAAGTCGGCGGCGAGCCAATCTAGTCCCGCGGTCGTGGGGACGACCCTATAGTCGTCGGACAAGTCAGCGGCTGGCCTACATTGGCCCGTGGTCGTGGGGACGACCATATAGTCGTCGGGCATGACGGTGGCGGGCCACTCTAGTCCCGGGCCGTGGGGACGACCCTATAGTCGTCGGACATGTCGGCGGCTGGCCAACTTTGGCCCGGGGTCGTGGGGACGACCCTATAGTCGTCGGATATGTCGGCGGCTGGCCAACTTTGGCCCGTGGTCGTGGGGACGACCCTATAGTCGTCGGACAAGTCGGCGGCGGGCCAACCTAATCCCGGGGTCGTGGGGACGACCCTATAATCGTCGGACAAGCCGGCGGCTGGCCCACTTTGGCCCGTGGTCGTGGGGACGACCCTATAGTCGTCGGACAAGTCGGCGGGTGTCCAACTTTGGCCCGGGGTCGTGGGGACGACCCTATAGTCGTCGGACTTGACGGTGGCGGGCCAATCTAGTCCCGGGGTCGTGGGGACGACCCTATAGTCGTCAGACATGTCGGTGGCGAGCCAACCTAGTCCCGGGGTCGTGGGGACGACCCTATAGTCGTCGGACAAGTCGGCGGCGGGCCAACCTAGTCCCGGGGTCGTGGGGATGACCCTATAGTCGTCGGACATGACGGTGGCGGGCCAGTCTAGTCCCGGGTCGTGGGGACGACCCTATAGTCGTCGGACATGTCGGCGGCTGGCCAACTTTGGCCCGTGGTCGTGGGGACGACCCTATAGTCGTCAGACATGACGGTGGCGAGCCAACCTAGTCCCGGGGTCGTGGGGACGACCCTATAGTCGTCGGACATAACGGTGGCGGGCCAATCTAGTCCCGGGGTCGTGGGGACAACCCTATAGTCGTCGGATAGGTCGGCAGCTTGCCAACTTTGGCCCGGGGTCGTGGGAACGACCCTATAGTCGTCGGACAAGTCGGGGGCGAGCCCACCTAGTCCGGGGGTCGTGGGGACGACCCTATAGTCGTCGGACAAGTCGGCGGCCGGCCAACCTAGTCCGGGGGTCGTGGAGACTACCCTATAGTCGTCGGACATGACGGTGGCGGGCCAGTCTAGTCCCGGGTCGTGGGGACGACCCTATAGTCGTCGGACATGTCGGCGGCTGGCCAACTTTGGCCCGTGGTCGTGGGGAGGACCCTATAGTCGTCGGAAATGACGGTGGCGGGCCAATCTAGTCCCGGGGTCGTATGGACGACCCTATAGTCGTCGGACAAGTCGGCGGCGAGCCCACCTAGTCGGGGGTCGTGGGGACGACCCTATAGTCGTCGGACAAGTCGGCGACTGGCCAACCTAGTCCGGGGGTCGTGGGGACGACCCTATAGTCGTCGGACATGACGGTGGCGGGCCAGTCTAGTCCCGGGTCGTGGGGACGACCCTATAGTCGTCGGACATGTCGGTGGCGGGCCAGTCTAGTCCCGGGTCGTGGGGACGACCCTATAGTCGTCGGACATGTCGGCGGCTGGCCAACTTTGGCCCATGGTCGTGGGGAGGACCCTATACTCGTCGGACAGGTCGGCGGCGTACCAACCTAGTCCGGGGGTCGTGGGGACGACCCTATTGTCGTCGGACATGACGGTGGCGAGCCAATCTAGTCCCGGGGTCATAGGGACGACCCTATAGTCGTCGGACTTGACGGTGGCGGGCCAATCTAGTCCCGGGGTCCGTGGGGACGACCCTACAGTCGTCGGAAATGTCGGTGGCTGTCCAACTTTGGCCCGGGGGTCGTGGGGACGACCCTATAGTCGTCGGACATGTCGGCGGCGAGCCAACATTGACCCGGGGTCGTGGGGACGACTCTATAGTCGTCGGACATGTCGGCGGCTGGCCAAATATGACCCGGGGACGTGGGCGACCCTATAGTCTTCGGACAAGTCGGCGGCTGGCAAAATTTGGCCCGTGGTCGTGGGGACGACCCTATAGTCGTCAGACATGACGGTGGCGAGCCAACCTAGTCCCGGGGTCGTGGGGACGACCCTATAGTCGTCGGACATGTTGGCGGCTGGTCAACCTATTCCCGGGGTCGTGGGGACGACCCTATAGTCGTCGGACAAGTCGGCGGCGGACCAACCTTGTCCCGGGGTCGTGGGGACGACCCTATAGTCGTCGGACATGACGGTGGCGGGCCAATCTAGTCTCGGGGTCGTGGGGACGACCCTATAGTCGTCGGACATGACGGTGGCGGCCAATCTAGTCCCGGGGTCGTGGGGACGACCCTATAGTCATCGGACATGTCGGCGGCTGGACAACTTTGGCCCGTGGACGTGGGGACGACCCCATAGTCGTCGGACATTTCGGCGGCTGGCCAACTTTGGCCCGTGGTCGTGGGGACGATCCGATAGTCGTCGGACATGACGGTGGCGGGCCAATCTAGTCCCGGGGTCATAGGGACGACCCTATAGTCGTAGGACATGTCGGCGGCTGGTCAACTTAGGCCCGTGGTCGTAGGGACGATCCGATAGTCGTTGGACATGACGGTGCCGGGCCAATCAAGTCCCGGGGTCGTGGGTACGACCCTATAGTCGTCGGACATGTCGGCGATTGGCCATTATTGGCCCGGGGTCGTGGGACGACCCTATAGTCGTCGGACATGTCGGCGGCTGGCCAAATTTTGCCCGTGGTCGTGGGGACGACACAATAGTCGTCGGACATGTCGCCGGCTGGCCAACTTTGGCCCGTGGTCGTGCGGACGAACCGATAATCGTCGGACATGACGGTGGCGGGCCAATCTAGTCCCGGGGTCGTGGGGACGACCCTATAGTCGCCGGGCAAGTCGGCGGCGGGCCAACCTTGTACCGGGGTCGTGGGGACGACCCTATAGTCGTCGGACATGTCGGCGATTGGCCAACTTTGGCCCGGTGTCGTGGGGACGACCCTATAGTCGTCGGACATGTTGGCGGAAGGTCAACGTAGGCCCGTGGTCGTGGGGACGACCCTATAGACGTCCGACATGACGGTGGTGGGCCAATATTGGCCCGGGGTCGTGGGGACGACCCGATAGTCGTCGGACATGACGGTGGCTGGCCAACTTTGGCCCGTGGTCGTTGGGACGACTGTTTAGTCGTCGGACATGTCGGCGGCTGATCAACCTAGACCCGGGGTCGTGGGGACGACCCTATTGTCGTCGGACATGACGGTGGCGGGCCAATCTAGTACCGGGGTCGTGAGGACGACCCTATAGTCGTCGGACATGTCGGCGGCTGGCCAACTTTTGCCCGTGGTCGTGGGGACGACCCAATAGTCGTCGGACATGTCGCCGGCTGGCCAACTTTGGCCCGTGGTCGTGGGGACGAACCGATAATCGTCGGACATGACGGTGGCGGGCCAATCTAGTCCCGGGGTCGTGGGGACGACCCTATAGTCGTCGGACATGTCGGCGGCTGGCCAACTTTTGCCCGTGGTCGTGGGGACGACTGTTTAGTTGCCGGACATGTCGGCGGCTGGCCAACCTAGACCCAGGGTCGTGGGGACGACCCTATTGTCGTCGGACATGACGGTGGCGGGCCAATCTAGTCCCGGGGTCGTAGGTACGACCCTATGGTCGTCGGACATGTCGGCGATTGGCCAACATTGGCCCGGTGTCGTGGGGACGACCCTATAGTCGTCGGACATGTCGCCGGCTGGCCAACTTTCGCCCGTGGTCGTGGGGACGACTCAATAGTCGTCGGACATGTCGGTGGCGGGCCAGCTTTGGCCCGTGGTCGTGGGGACGACCCTATAGTCGTCGGCCATGTCGGCGGCTGGCCAACTTTGGCCCGTAGTCGTGGGGACGACCGTATAGTCGTCGGACATGACGGTGGCGGGCCAGTCTAGTCCCGGGTCATGGGGACGACCCTATAGTCGGAGGACAAGTCGGCGGCTGGCCAACTTTGGCCCGTGGTCGTGGGGACGACCCTATAGTCGTCGGAAATGACGGTGGCGGGCCAATCTAGTCCCGGGGTCGTGGGGACGACCCTACAGTCGTCGGGCAAGTCGGCGGCGGGCCAACCTTGTACCGGGGTCGTGGGGACGACCCTATAGTCGTCGGACATGTCGGCGATTGGCCAACTTTGGCCCGGTGTCGTGGGGACGACCCTATAGTCGTCGGACATGTTGGCGGAAGGTCAACGTAGGCCCGTGGTCGTGGGGACGACCCTATAGACGTCGGACAAGTCGGCGGCGAGCCCACCTAGTCGGGGGTCGTGGGGACGACCCTATAGTCGTCGGACAAGTCGGCGACTGGCCAACCTAGTCCGGGGGTCGTGGGGACGACCCTATAGTCGTCGGACATGACGGTGGCGGGCCAGTCTAGTCCCGGGTCGTGGGGACGACCCTATAGTCGTCGGACATGTCGGCGATTGGCCATTATTGGCCCGGGGTCGTGGGACGACCCTATAGTCGTCGGACATGTCGGCGGCTGGCCAAATTTTGCCCGTGGTCGTGGGGACGACACAATAGTCGTCGGACATGACGGTGGCTGGCCAAATTTGGCCCGTGGTCGTTGGGACGATCCGATAGTCGTCGGACATGACGGTGGCGGGCCAATCTAGTACCGGGGTCGTGAGGACGACCCTATAGTCGTCGGACATGTCGGCGGCTGGCCAACTTTTGCCCGTGGTCGTGGGGTCGATCCGATAGTCGTCGGACATGACGGCGGCTGGCCAACTTTGGCCCGTGGTCGTGGGGACGATCCGATAGTCGTCGGACATGACGGTCTAGGGCCAATCTAGTCCCGGGGTCGTGGGGACGACCCTATAGTCGTCGGACATGTCGCCGGCTGGCCAAATTTGGCCCGGGGTCGTGGGGACGACTCCATATTCGTCGGACATATCGGCGGCTGGCCAACCTGGACTCGGGGTCGTGGGGACGACCCTATTGTCGTCGGACATGACGGTGGCGGGCCAATCTAGTCCCGGGGTCATAGGGACGACCCTATAGTCGTCGGACATGTCGGCGATTGGCCAACTTTGGCCCGTGGTCGTGGGGTCGATCCGATAGTCGTCGGACATGACGGTGGCGGCCAATCTAGTCACGGGGTCGTGGTGACGACCCTATAGCCGTCGGACATGTCGGCGGCTGGCCAACTTTGGCCCGTGGTCGTGGGGACGACTGTTTAGTCGTCGGTCATGTCGGCGGCCGGCCAATCTAGACCCAGGGTCGTGGGGACCACCCTATTGTCGTCGGACATGACGGTGGCGGGCCAATCTAGTCCCGGGTTCATAGGGACGACCCTATAGTCGTCGGACATGTCGGCGATTGGCCAACTTTGGTCCGTGGTCGTGGGGTCGATCCGATAGTCGTCGGACATGACGGCGGCGGGCCAATCTATTCTCTGGGTCGTGTGGACGACCCTATAGTCGTCGGACATGTCGGCGGCTGTCCAACTTTGGCCCGGTGTCTTGGGGACGACTCTATAGTCGTCGGACATGTCGGCTGCAGGCCACCCTTGTCCCGGGGTCGTGGGGACGACCCAATAGTCGTCGGACATGTCGGCGGCTGGCAAACTTTGGCCCGTGGTCGTGGGGACGACCCTATAGTCGTCGGACATGTCGGCGATTGGCCAATATTGGCCCGGGGTCGTGGGGACGATCCGAGAGTCGTTGGACATGACGGTGGCGGGCCAACTTTGGCCCGTGGTCGTGGGGACGACCCTATAGTCGTCGGACATGCCGGTGGCGGGCCAATCTAGCCCCGGGGTCGTGGGGACGACCCTATAGTCGACGGGCAAGTCGGCGGCGGGCCAACCTTGTACCGGGGTCGTGGGGACGACCCTATTGTCGTCGGACAAGTCGGCGGCGGGCCAATCTAGTCCCGGGGTCGTGGGGACGACCCTATTGTCGTCGGACATGTCGGCGGCTGGCCAAGGTAGGCCCGTTGTCGTGGGGACGACCCTATAGACGTCGGACATGACGCTGGCGGGCCAATCTAGTCCCGGGGTCGTGGGGACGACCCTATAGTCGTCGTACATGTCGCCGGCTGGCCAACTTTGGCCCGGTGTCGTGGGGCGACTCTATATTCGTCGGACATGTCGGCGGCTGGCCAACCTGGACCCGGGGTCGTGGGGACGACCCTATTGTCGTCGGACATGACGGTGGCGGGCCAATCTAGTCCCGGGGTCGTGGGGACGACCCTATAGTCGTCGGACATGTCGGCGGCTGGCCAACTTTGGACCGGTGTCGTGGGGACGACTCTATGGTCGTCGGAAATGTCGGCGGCTGGCCAACCTGGACCCGAGGTCGTAGGGACGACCCTATTGTCGTCGGACATGACGGTGGCGGGCCAATCTAGTCTCGGGGTCGTGGGGACGACCCTATAGTCGTCGGACATGTCGGCGGCTGGCCAACTTTGGCCCGGGGTCGTGGGGACGACCCTATAGTCGTCGGACATGTCGGCGGCTGGCCAACTTTGGCCCGTGGTTGTGGGGACGACCCTATAATCGTTGGACATGACGGTGGCGGGCCAATCTAGTCCCGGGGTCGTGGGGACGACCCTATAGTCGTCGGACATGTCGGCGGCTGGCCAACCTAGTCCCGGGGTCGTGGGGACGACCCTATAGTCGTCGGACATGTCGGCGGCTGGCCAACTTTGACCCGTGGTTGTGGGGACGACCCTATAGTCGTTGGACGTGACGGTGGCGGGCCAATCTAGTCCCGGGGTCGTGGGGACGACCCTATAGTCGTCGGACATGTCGGCGGCTGGCCAACTTTGGACCGGTGTCGTGGGGACGACTCTATGGTCGTCGGAAATGTCGGCGGCTGGCCAAACTGGACCCGAGGTCGTAGGGACGACCCTATTGTCGTCGGACATGACGGTGGCGGGCCAATCTAGTCTCGGGGTCGTGGGGACGACCCTATAGTCGTCGGACATGTCGGCGGCTGGCCAACTTTGGCCCGGGGTCGTGGGGACGACCCTATAGTCGTCGGACATGTCGGCGGCTGGCCAACTTTGGCCCGTGGTTGTGGGGACGACCCTATAATCGTTGGACATGACGGTGGCGGGCCAATCTAGTCCCGGGGTCGTGGGGACGACCCTATAGTCGTCGGACAAGACGGCGGCTGGACATCATTGGCCCGGGGTCGTGGGGACGACCCTATAATCTTCGGACATGTTGGCGGCTTGTCAGCCTAGTCCCGGGTTCGTGGGTACGACCCTATAGTCGTCGGACAAGTCGGCGGCGGGCCAACCTTGTCCCGGGGTCGTGGGGACGACCCTATAGTCGTCGGACATGTCGGCGGCTGGCCAACTTTGGCCCGGTGTCGTGGGGACGACCCAATAGTGGTCGGACATGTCGGCGGCCGGCCAACCTAGTCCCGAGGTCGTGGGGACGACCCTATAGTCGTCGGACTTGACGGTGGCGGGCCAATGTAGTCCCGGGGTCGTGGGGACATCCCTAAAGCCGTCGGACATTTCAGCGGCTTGCCAACTTTGGCCCGGGGTCGTGGGGACTACCCTATAGTCGTCGGACATTTCGGCGGCTGACCAACTTTGGCCCGGGGTCGTGGGGACGACCCTATAGTCGTCGGACATGTTGGCGGCTTGTCAGCCTAGTCCCGGGGTCGTGGGGCCGACCCTATTGTCGTCGGACATGACGGTGGCGGGCCAATCTAGTCTCGGGGTCGTGGGGACGACCCTATAGTCGTCGGACATGTCGGCGGCTGGCCAACTTTGGCCCGAGGTCGTGGGGACGACCCTATATTCGTCGGACCAGACGGTGGCGGGCCAATCTAGTCCCGGGGTCGTGGGGACGACCCTATAATCGTTGGACATGACGGTGGCGGGCCAATCTAGTCCCGGGGTCGTAGGGACGACCCTATAGTCGTCGGACATGTTGGCGGCTTGTCAGCCTAGTCCCAGGGTCGTGGGTACGACCCTATAGTCGTCGGACAAGTCGGCGGCGGGCCAACCTTGTCCCGGGGTCGTGGGGACGACCCTATAGTCGTCGGACATGTCGGCGGCTGGCCAACTTTGGCCCGGTGTCGTGGGGACGACTCTATAGTCGTCGGAAATGTCGGCGGCGGGCCAACCTTGTCCCGGGGTCGTGGGGACGACCCTATAGTCGTCGGACATGTCGGCGGCTGGCCAACTTTGGCCCGGTGTCGTGGGGACGACTCTATAGTCGTCGGAAATGTCGGCGGCTGGCCAACCTGGACCCGGGGTCGTGGGGACGACCCTATTGTCGTCGGACATGACGGTGGCGGGCCAATCTAGTCTTGCGGTCGTGGGGACGACCCTATAATCGTCGGACATGACGGTGGCGGGCCAATCTAGTCCCGAGGTCGTAGGGACGACCCTATAGTCTTCGGACATGACGGTAGCGGGCCAATCTAGACCCGAGGTCGTGGGGACGACCCTATAGTAGTCGGACATGTCGGCGGCTGTCCAACTTTGGCGCGGTGTCGTGGGGACGACTCTATAGTCGTCGGACATGTCGGCAGCTGGGCAACCTAGACCCGGCGTCGTGGGGACGACCCTATTGTCGTCGGACATGACGGTGGCGGGCCAATCTAGTCCCGGGGTCGTGGGGACGACCCTATAGTCGTCGGACAAGTCGGCGGCGGGCCAAGCTTGTCCCGGGGTCGTGGGGACGACCCTATTGTCGTCGGACATGACGGTGGCGGGCCAATCTAGTCCCGGGGTCGTGGGGACGACCCTATAGTCGTCGGACAAGTCGGCGGCGGGCCAAGCTTGTCCCGGGGTCGTGGGGACGACCCTATATTCGTCGGACATGACGGTGGCGGGCCAATCTAGTCCCGGGGTCGTGGGGACGACCCTATAATCGTTGGACATGACGGTGGCGGGCCAATCTAGTCCCGGGGTCGTAGGGACGACCCTATAGTCGTCGGACATGTTGGCGATTGGCCAACATTGGCCCGGGGTCGTCGGGACGACCCTATAGTCGTCGGACATGTCGGCGGCTGGCCAACCTAGTCCCGGGGTCGTGGGGACGACCCTATAGTCGTCGGACATTTCGGCGGCTTGCCAACTTTGGCCCGGGGTCGTGGGGACGACCCTATAGTCGTCGGACATGTCGGCGGCTGGCCAACTTTGGCCCGTGGTTGTGGGGACGACCCTATAGTCGTTGGACATGACGGTGGCGGGCCAATCTAGTCCCGGGGTCGTGGGGACGACCCTATAGTCGTCGGACATGTCGGCGGCTGGCCAACTTTGGCCCGGTGTCGTGGGGACGACTCTATGGTCGTCGGAAATGTCGGCGGCTGGCCAACCTGGACCCGAGGTCGTGGGGACGACCCAATTGTCGTCGGACATGACGGTGGCGGGCCAATCTTGTCTCGGGGTCGTGGGGACGACCCTATAGTCGTCGGACATGTCGGCGGCTGGCCAACTTTGGCCCGAGGTCGTGGGGACGACCCTATAGTCGTCGGACATGTCGGCGCCTGGCCAACTTTGGCCCGTGGTTGTGGGGACGACCCTATAATCGTTGGACATGACGGTGGCGGGCCAATCTAGTCCCGGGGTCGTGGGGACGACCCTATAGTCGTCGGACAAGACGGCGGCTGGACATCATTGGCCCGGGGTCGTGGGGACGACCCTATAATCTTCGGACATGTTGGCGGCTTGTCAGCCTAGTCCCGGGGTCGTGGGTACGACCCTATAGTCGTCGGACAAGTCGGCGGCGGGCCAACCTTGTCCCGGGGTCGTGGGGACGACCCTATAGTCGTCGGACATGTCGGCGGCTGGCCAACTTTGGCCCGGTGTCGTGGGGACGACCCAATAGTGGTCGGACATGTCGGCGGCCGGCCAACCTAGTCCCGAGGTCGTGGGGACGACCCTATAGTCGTCGGACTTGACGGTGGCGGGCCAATGTAGTCCCGGGGTCGTGGGGACATCCCTAAAGCCGTCGGACATTTCAGCGGCTTGCCAACTTTGGCCCGGGGTCGTGGGGACTACCCTATAGTCGTCGGACATTTCGGCGGCTGACCAACTTTGGCCCGGGGTCGTGGGGACGACCCTATAGTCGTCGGACATGTTGGCGGCTTGTCAGCCTAGTCCCGGGGTCGTGGGGCCGACCCTATTGTCGTCGGACATGACGGTGGCGGGCCAATCTAGTCTCGGGGTCGTGGGGACGATCCTATAGTCGTCGGACATGTCGGCGGCTGGCCAACTTTGGCCCGAGGTCGTGGGGACGACCCTATATTCGTCGGACCAGACGGTGGCGGGCCAATCTAGTCCCGGGGTCGTGGGGACGACCCTATAATCGTTGGACATGACGGTGGAGGGCCAATCTAGTCCCGGGGTCGTAGGGACGACCCTATAGTCGTCGGACATGTTGGCGGCTTGTCAGCCTAGTCCCAGGGTCGTGGGTACGACCCTATAGTCGTCGGACAAGTCGGCGGCGGGCCAACCTTGTCCCGGGGTCGTGGGGACGACCCTATAGTCGTCGGACATGTCGGCGGCTGGCCAACTTTGGCCCGGTGTCGTGGGGACGACTCTATAGTCGTCGGAAATGTCGGCGGCGGGCCAACCTTGTCCCGGGGTCGTGGGGACGACCCTATAGTCGTCGGACATGTCGGCGGCTGGCCAACTTTGGCCCGGTGTCGTGGGGACGACTCTATAGTCGTCGGAAATGTCGGCGGCTGGCCAACCTGGACCCGGGGTCGTGGGGACGACCCTATTGTCGTCGGACATGACGGTGGCGGGCCAATCTAGTCTTGCGGTCGTGGGGACGACCCTATAATCGTCGGACATGACGGTGGCGGGCCAATCTAGTCCCGAGGTCGTAGGGACGACCCTATAGTCTTCGGACATGACGGTAGCGGGCCAATCTAGACCCGAGGTCGTGGGGACGACCCTATAGTAGTCGGACATGTCGGCGGCTGTCCAACTTTGGCGCGGTGTCGTGGGGACGACTCTATAGTCGTCGGACATGTCGGCAGCTGGGCAACCTAGACCCGGCGTCGTGGGGACGACCCTATTGTCGTCGGACATGACGGTGGCGGGCCAATCTAGTCCCGGGGTCGTGGGGACGACCCTATAGTCGTCGGACAAGTCGGCGGCGGGCCAAGCTTGTCCCGGGGTCGTGGGGACGACCCTATTGTCGTCGGACATGACGGTGGCGGGCCAATCTAGTCCCGGGGTCGTGGGGACGACCCTATAGTCGTCGGACAAGTCGGCGGCGGGCCAAGCTTGTCCCGGGGTCGTGGGGACGACCCTATATTCGTCGGACATGACGGTGGCGGGCCAATCTAGTCCCGGGGTCGTGGGGACGACCCTATAATCGTTGGACATGACGGTGGCGGGCCAATCTAGTCCCGGGGTCGTAGGGACGACCCTATAGTCGTCGGACATGTTGGCGATTGGCCAACATTGGCCCGGGGTCGTCGGGACGACCCTATAGTCGTCGGACATGTCGGCGGCTGGCCAACCTAGTCCCGGGGTCGTGGGGACGACCCTATAGTCGTCGGACATTTCGGCGGCTTGCCAACTTTGGCCCGGGGTCGTGGGGACGACCCTATAGTCGTCGGACATGTCGGCGGCTGGCCAACTTTGGCCCGTGGTTGTGGGGACGACCCTATAGTCGTTGGACATGACGGTGGCGGGCCAATCTAGTCCCGGGGTCGTGGGGACGACCCTATAGTCGTCGGACATGTCGGCGGCTGGCCAACTTTGGCCCGGTGTCGTGGGGACGACTCTATGGTCGTCGGAAATGTCGGCGGCTGGCCAACCTGGACCCGAGGTCGTGGGGACGACCCAATTGTCGTCGGACATGACGGTGGCGGGCCAATCTTGTCTCGGGGTCGTGGGGACGACCCTATAGTCGTCGGACATGTCGGCGGCTGGCCAACTTTGGCCCGAGGTCGTGGGGACGACCCTATAGTCGTCGGACATGTCGGCGCCTGGCCAACTTTGGCCCGTGGTTGTGGGGACGACCCTATAATCGTTGGACATGACGGTGGCGGGCCAATCTAGTCCCGGGGTCGTGGGGACGACCCTATAGTCGTCGGACAAGACGGCGGCTGGACATCATTGGCCCGGGGTCGTGGGGACGACCCTATAGTCTTCGGACATGTTGGCGGCTTGTCAGCCTAGTCCCGGGGTCGTGGGTACGACCCTATAGTCGTCGGACAAGTCGGCGGCGGGCCAACCTTGTCCCGGGGTCGTGGGGACGACCCTATAGTCGTCGGACATGTCGGCGGCTGGCCAACTTTGGCCCGGTGTCGTGGGGACGACCCAATAGTGGTCGGACATGTCGGCGGCCGGCCAACCTAGTCCCGAGGTCGTGGGGACGACCCTATAGTCGTCGGACTTGACGGTGGCGGGCCAATCTAGTCCCGGGGTCGTGGGGACGACCCTACAGTCGTCGGACATTTCGGCGGCTGGCCAACTTTGGCCCGTGGTTGTGGGGACGGCCCTATAGTCGTTGGACATGACGGTGGCGGGCCAATCTAGTCCCGGGGTCGTGGGGACGACCCTATAGTCGTCGGACATGTCGGCGGCTGTCCAACTTTGGACCGGTGTCGTGGGGACGACTCTATAGTCGTCGGACATGTCGGCGGCTGGCCAACTTTGGCCCGGTGTCGTGGGGACGACCCTATAGTCGTCGGACATTTCGGCGGCTGACCAACTTTGGCCCGGGGTCGTGGGGACGACCCTATAGTCGTCGGACATGTCGGCGGCTGGCCAACCTGGACCCGGGGTCGTGGGGACGACCCTATTGTCGTCGGACATGACGGTAGCGGGCCAATCTAGTCCCGAGGTCGTGGGGACGACCCTATAGTCGTCGGACTTGACGGTGGCGGGCCAATCTAGTCCCGAGGTCCAGGGGACGACCCTATAGTCGTCGGACTTGACGGTGGCGGGCCAATGTAGTCCCGGGGTCGTGGGGACATCCCTAAAGCCGTCGGACATTTCAGCGGCTTGCCAACTTTGGCCCGGGGTCGTGGGGACTACCCTATAGTCGTCGGACATTTCGGCGGCTGACCAACTTTGGCCCGGGGTCGTGGGGACGACCCTATAGTCGTCGGACATGTCGGCGGCTGGCCAACCTGGACCCGGGGTCGTGGGGACGACCCTATTGTCGTCGGACATGACGGTAGCGGGCCAATCTAGTCTCGGGGTCGTGGGGACGACCCTATAGTCGTCGGACCTGTCGGCGGCTGGCCAACTTTGGCCCGGGGTCGTGGGGACGATCCAATAATCGTCGGACATGTCGGCGGCTGGCCAACTTTGGCCCGTGGTGGTGGGCACGACCCTATAGTCGTTGGACATGACGGTGGCAGGCCAATCTAGTCCCGGGGTCGTGGGGACGACCCTATAGGCGTCGGACAAGACGGCGGCTGGACATCTTTGGCCCGGGGTCGTGGGGACGACCCTATAGTCGTCGGACATGTCGGCGGCTGGCCAACTTTGGCCCGTGGTTGTGGGGACGACCCTATAGTCGTTGGACATGACGGTGGCGGGCCAATCTAGTCCCGGGGTCGTGGGGACGACCCTATAGTCGTCGGACATGTCGGCGGCTGGCCAACTTTGGACCGGTGTCGTGGGGACGACTCTATAGTCGTCGGAAAGGTCGGCGGCTGGCCAACCTGGACCCGAGGTCGTGGGGACGACCCTATTGTCGTCGGACATGACGGTGGCGGGCCAGTCTAGTCCCGGAGTCGTGGGGACGACCCTATAGTCGTCGGACATTTCGGCGGCTTGCCAACTTTGGCCCGGGGTCGTGGGGACGACCCTATAGTCGTCGGACATGTCGGCGGCTGGCCAACTTTGGCCCGTGGTTGTGGGGACGACCCTATAGTCGTTGGACATGACGGTGGCGGGCCAATCTAGTCCCGGGGTCGTGGGGACGGCCCTATAGTCGTCGGACATGTCGGCGGCTGGCCAACTTTGGACCGGTGTCGTGGGGACGACTCTATAGTCGTCGGAAATGACGGCGGCTGGCCAACCTGGACCCGAGGTCGTGGGGACGACCCTATTGTCGTCGGACATGACGGTGGCGGGCCAATCTAGTCTCGGGGTCGTGGGGACGACCCTATAGTCGTCGGACATGTCGGCGGCTGGCCAACTTTGGCCCGGGATCGTGGGGACGACCCTATAGTCGTCGGACATGTCGGCGGCTGTCCAACTTTGGCCCGTGGTTGTGGGGACGACCCTATAATCGTTGGACATGACGGTGGCGGGCCAATCTAGTCCCGGGGTCGTGGGGACGACCCTATAGTCGTCGGACAAGACGGCGGCTGGACATCATTGGCCCGGGGTCGTGGGGACGACCCTATAGTCTTCGGACATGTTGGCGGCTTGTCAGCCTAGTCCCGGGGTCGTGGGGACGACCCTATAGTCGTCGGACATGTCGGCGGCTGGCCAACTTTGGCCCGGTGTCGTGGGGACGACTCTATAGTCGTCGGAAATGTCGGCTGCTGGCCAACCTGGACCCGGGGTCGTGGGGACGACCCTATTGTCGTCGGACATGACGGTAGCGGGCCAATCTAGTCTCGGGGTCGTGGGGACGACCCTATAGTCGTCGGACATGTCGGCGGCTGGCCAACTTTGGCCCGGGGTCGTGGGGACGATCCAATAATCGTCGGACATGTCGGCGGCTGGCCAACTTTGGCCCGTCGTGGTGGGGACGACCCTATAGTCGTTGGACATGACGGTGGCGGGCCAATCTAGTCCCGGGGTCGTGGGGACGACCCTATAGGTGTCGGACAAGACGGCGGCTGGGCATCCTTGGCCCGGGGTCGTGGGGACGACCCTATAGTGGTCGGACATGTCGGCGGCTGGCCAACCTAGTCCCGAGGTCGTGGGGACGACCCTATAGTCGTCGGACTTGACGGTGGCGGGCCAATCTAGTCCCGGGGTCGTGGAGACGACCCTACAGTCGTCGGACATTTCGGCGGCTTGCCAACTTTGGCCCGGCGTCGTGGGACGACCCAATAGTGGTCGGACATGTCGGCGGCTGGCCAATCTAGTCCCGAGGTCGTGGGGACGACCCTATAGTCTTCGGACATGACGGTAGCGGGCCAATCTAGACCCGAGGTCGTGGGGACGACCCTATAGTAGTCGGACATGTCGTCGGCTGTCCAACTTTGGCGCGGTGTCGTGGGGACGACTCTATAGTCGTCGGACATGTCGGCAGCTGGCCAACGTAGACCCGGGGTCGTGGGGACGACCCTATTGTCGTCGGACATGACGGTGGCGGGCCAATCTAGTCCCGGGGTCGTGGGGACGACCCTATAGTCGTCGGACATGTCGGCGGCTGGCCAACTTTGGCCCGTGGATGTGGGGACGACCCTATTGTCGTCGGACATGACGGTAGCGGGCCAAGCTTGTCCCGGGGTCGTGGGGACGACCCTATATTCGTCGGACATGACGGTGGCTGCCAATCTAGTCCCGGGGTCGTAGGGACGACCCTATAGTCGTCGGACATGTTGGCGATTGGCCAACATTGGCCCGGGGTCGTCGGGACGACCCTATAGTCGTCGGGACGACCCTATAGTCGTCGGCCATGACGGCGGCTGGCCAACCTAGTCCCGGGGTCGTGGGGACGACCCTATAGTCGTCGGACATGTCGGCGGCTGGCCAACTTTGGCCCGTGGATGTGGGGACGACCCTATAGTCGTTGGACATGTTGGCGGCTTGTCAGCCTAGTCCCAGGGTCGTGGGTACGACCCTATAGTCGTCGGACAAGTCGGCGGCGGGCCAACCTTGTCCCGGGGTCGTTGGGACGACCCTATAGTCGTCGGACATGTCGGCGGCTGGCCAACTTTGGCCCGGTGTCGTGGGGACGACTCTATAGTCGTCGGAAATGTCGGCGGCTGGCCAACCTGGACCCGGGGTCGTGGGGACGACCCTATTGTCGTCGGACATGACGGTGGCGGGCCAATCTAGTCTCGCGGTCGTGGGGACGACCCTGTAATCGTCGGACATGACGGTGGCGGGCCAATGTAGTCCCGGGGTCGTGGGGACGACCCTATAGTCGTCGGACATGTCGGCGGCTGGCCAACTTTGGCCCGGTGTCGTGGGGACGACTCTATAGTCGTCGGAAATGTCGGCGGCTGGCCAACCTGGACCCGGGGTCGTGGGGACGACCCTATAGTCGTCGGACTTGACGGTGGCGGGCCAATCTAGTCCCGGGGTCGTGGGGACAACCCTACAGTCGTCGGACATTTCGGCGGCTTGCCAACTATGGCCCGGCGTCGTGGGGACGACCCTATAGTCGTCGGACATGTCGGCGGCTGGCCAACTTTGGCCCGTGGTTGTGGGGACGACCCTATAGTCGTTGGACATGACGGTGGCGGGCCAATCTAGTCCCGGGGTCGTGGGGACGGCCCTATAGTCGTCGGACATGTCGGCGGCTGGCCAACTTTGGACCGGTGTCGTGGGGACGACTCTATAGTCGTCGGAAATGACGGCGGCTGGCCAACCTGGACCCGAGGTCGTGGGGACGACCCTATTGTCGTCGGACATGACGGTGGCGGGCCAATCTAGTCTCGGGGTCGTGGGGACGACCCTATAGTCGTCGGACATGTCGGCGGCTGGCCAACTTTGGCCCGGGATCGTGGGGACGACCCTATAGTCGTCGGACATGTCGGCGGCTGTCCAACTTTGGCCCGTGGTTGTGGGGACGACCCTATAATCGTTGGACATGACGGTGGCGGGCCAATCTAGTCCCGGGGTCGTGGGGACGACCCTATAGTCGTCGGACAAGACGGCGGCTGGACATCATTGGCCCGGGGTCGTGGGGACGACCCTATAGTCTTCGGACATGTTGGCGGCTTGTCAGCCTAGTCCCGGGGTCGTGGGGACGACCCTATAGTCGTCGGACATGTCGGCGGCTGGCCAACTTTGGCCCGGTGTCGTGGGGACGACTCTATAGTCGTCGGAAATGTCGGCTGCTGGCCAACCTGGACCCGGGGTCGTGGGGACGACCCTATTGTCGTCGGACATGACGGTAGCGGGCCAATCTAGTCTCGGGGTCGTGGGGACGACCCTATAGTCGTCGGACATGTCGGCGGCTGGCCAACTTTGGCCCGGGGTCGTGGGGACGATCCAATAATCGTCGGACATGTCGGCGGCTGGCCAACTTTGGCCCGTCGTGGTGGGGACGACCCTATAGTCGTTGGACATGACGGTGGCGGGCCAATCTAGTCCCGGGGTCGTGGGGACGACCCTATAGGTGTCGGACAAGACGGCGGCTGGGCATCCTTGGCCCGGTGTCGTGGGGACGACCCAATAGTGGTCGGACATGTCGGCGGCCGGCCAACATTGGCCCGGGGTCGTCGGGACGACCCTATAGTCGTCGGACATGTCGGCGGCTGGCCAACCTAGTCCCGGGGTCGTGGGGACGACCCTATAGTCGTCGGACATTTCGGCGGCTTGCCAACTTTGGCCCGGGGTCGTGGGGACGACCCTATAGTCGTCGGACATGTCGGCGGCTGGCCAACTTTGGCCCGTGGTTGTGGGGACGACCCTATAGTCGTTGGACATGACGGTGGCGGGCCAATCTAGTCCCGGGGTCGTGGGGACGACCCTATAGTCGTCGGACATGTCGGCGGCTGGCCAACTTTGGACCGGTGTCGTGGGGACGACTCTATGGTCGTCGGAAATGTCGGCGGCTGGCCAACCTGGACCCGAGGTCGTGGGGACGACCCAATTGTCGTCGGACATGACGGTGGCGGGCCAATCTTGTCTCGGGGTCGTGGGGACGACCCTATAGTCGTCGGACATGTCGGCGGCTGGCCAACTTTGGCCCGAGGTCGTGGGGACGACCCTATAGTCGTCGGACATGTCGGCGGCTGGCCAACTTTGGCCCGTGGTTGTGGGGACGACCCTATAATCGTTGGACATGACGGTGGCGGGCCAATGTAGTCCCGGGGTCGTGGGGACGACCCTATAGTCGTCGGACAAGACGGCGGCTGGACATCATTGGCCCGGGGTCGTGGGGACGACCCTATAGTCTTCGGACATGTTGGCGGCTTGTCAGCCTAGTCCCGGGGTCGTGGGTACGACCCTATAGTCGTCGGACAAGTCGGCGGCGGGCCAACCTTGTCCCGGGGTCGTGGGGACGACCCTATAGTCGTCGGACATGTCGGCGGCTGGCCAACTTTGGCCCGGTGTCGTGGGGACGACCCAATAGTGGTCGGACATGTCGGCGGCCGGCCAACCTAGTCCCGAGGTCGTGGGGACGACCCTATAGTCGTCGGACTTGACGGTGGCGGGCCAATCTAGTCCCGGGGTCGTGGGGACGACCCTACAGTCGTCGGACATTTCGGCGGCTGGCCAACTTTGGCCCGTGGTTGTGGGGACAGCCCTATAGTCGTTGGACATGACGGTGGCGGGCCAATCTAGTCCCGGGGTCGTGGGGACGACCCTATAGTCGTCGGACATGTCGGCGGCTGGCCAACTTTGGACCGGTGTCGTGGGGACGACTCTATAGTCGTCGGACATGTCGGCGGCTGGCCAACTTTGGCCCGGTGTCGTGGGGACGACCCAATAGTGGTCGGACATGTCGGCGGCCGGCCAACCTAGTCCCGAGGTCGTGGGGACGACCCTATAGTCGTCGGACTTGACGGTGGCGGGCCAATCTAGTCCCGAGGTCCAGGGGACGACCCTATAGTCGTCGGACTTGACGGTGGCGGGCCAATGTAGTCCCGGGGTCGTGGGGACATCCCTAAAGCCGTCGGACATTTCAGCGGCTTGCCAACTTTGGCCCGGGGTCGTGGGGACTACCCTATAGTCGTCGGACATTTCGGCGGCTGACCAACTTTGGCCCGGGGTCGTGGGGACGACCCTATAGTCGTCGGACATGTCGGCGGCTGGCCAACCTGGACCCGGGGTCGTGGGGACGACCCTATTGTCGTCGGACATGACGGTAGCGGGCCAATCTAGTCTCGGGGTCGTGGGGACGACCCTATAGTCGTCGGACCTGTCGGCGGCTGGCCAACTTTTTTTCCCGGGGTCGTGGGGACGATCCAATAATCGTCGGACATGTCGGCGGCTGGCCAACTTTGGCCCGTGGTGGTGGGCACGACCCTATAGTCGTTGGACATGACGGTGGCAGGCCAATCTAGTCCCGGGGTCGTGGGGACGACCCTATAGGCGTCGGACAAGACGGCGGCTGGACATCTTTGGCCCGGGGTCGTGGGGACGACCCTATAGTCGTTGGACATGTCGGCGGCTGGCCAACTTTGGCCCGTGGTTGTGGGGACGACCCTATAGTCGTTGGACATGACGGTGGCGGGCCAATCTAGTCCCGGGGTCGTGGGGACGACCCTATAGTCGTCGGACATGTCGGCGGCTGGCCAACTTTGGACCGGTGTCGTGGGGACGACTCTATAGTCGTCGGAAAGGTCGGCGGCTGGCCAACCTGGACCCGAGGTCGTGGGGACGACCCTATTGTCGTCGGACATGACGGTGGCGGGCCAGTCTAGTCCCGGGGTCGTGGGGACGACCCTATAGTCGTCGGACATTTCGGCGGCTTGCCAACTTTGGCCCGGGGTCGTGGGGACGACCCTATAGTCGTCGGACATGTCGGCGGCTGGCCAACTTTGGCCCGTGGTTGTGGGGACGACCCTATAATCGTTGGACATGACGGTGGCGGGCCAATCTAGTCCCGGGGTCGTGGGGACGACCCTATAGTCGTCGGACAAGACGGCGGCTGGACATCATTGGCCCGGGGTCGTGGGGACGACCCTATAATCTTCGGACATGTTGGCGGCTTGTCAGCCTAGTCCCGGGGTCGTGGGTACGACCCTATAGTCGTCGGACAAGTCGGCGGCGGGCCAACCTTGTCCCGGGGTCGTGGGGACGACCCTATAGTCGTCGGACATTTCGGCGGCTGGCCAACTTTGGCCCGTGGTTGTGGGGACGACCCTATAGTCGTTGGACATGACGGTGGCGGGCCAATCTAGTCCCGGGGTCGTGGGGACGACCCTATAGTCGTCGGACATGTCGGCGGCTGGCCAACTTTGGACCGGTGTCGTGGGGACGACTCTATAGTCGTCGGACATGTCGGCGGCTGGCCAACTTTGGCCCGGTATCGTGGGGACGACCCAATAGTCGTCGGACATGTCGGCGGCTGGCCAACCTAGACCCGGGGTCGTGGGGACGACCCTATGGTCGTCGGACATGACGGTGGCGGGCCAATCTAGTCCCGGGGTCGTGGCGACGACCCTATAGTCGTCGGACAAGTCGGCGGCGGGCCAAGCTTGTCCCGGGGTCGTGGGGACGACCCTATAATCGTCGGACATGACGGTGGCGGGCCAATCTAGTCCCGGGGTCGTGGGGACGACCCTATAATCGTTGGACATGACGGTGGCGGGCCAATCTAGTCCCGGGGTCGTAGGGACGACCCTATAGTCGTCGGACATGTTGGCGATTGGCCAACATTGGCCCGGGGTCGTCGGGACGACCCTATATTCGTCGGACATGTCGGCGGCTGGCCAACCTAGTCCCGGGGTCGTGGGGACGACCCTATAGTCGTCGGACATTTCGGCGGCTTGCCAACTTTGGCCCGGTGTCGTGGGGACGACTCTATAGTCGTCGGAAATGTCGGCGGCTGGCCAACCTGGACCCGGGGTCTTGGGGACGACCCTATTGTCGTCGGACATGACGGTAGCAGGCCAATCTAGTCCCGGGGTCGTGGCGACGACCCTATAGTCGTCGGACAAGTCGGCGGCGGGCCAAGCTTGTCCCGGGGTCGTGGGGACGACCCTATAATCGTCGGACATGACGGTGGCGGGCCAATCTAGTCCCGGGGTCGTGGGGACGACCCTATAATCGTTGGACATGACGGTGGCGGGCCAATCTAGTCCCGGGGTCGTAGGGACGACCCTATAGTCGTCGGACATGTTGGCGATTGGCCAACATTGGCCCGGGGTCGTCGGGACGACCCTATATTCGTCGGACATGTCGGCGGCTGGCCAACCTAGTCCCGGGGTCGTGGGGGCGACCCTATAGTCGTCGGACATTTCGGCGGCTTGCCAACTTTGGCCCGGTGTCGTGGGGACGACTCTATAGTCGTCGGAAATGTCGGCGGCTGGCCAACCTGGACCCGGGGTCGTGGGGACGACCCTAGTGTCGTCGGACATGACGGTAGCAGGCCAATCTAGTCTCGGGGTCGTGGGGACGACCCTGTGGTCGTCGGACATGTCGGCGGCTGGCCAACTTTGGCCCGGGGTCGTGGGGACGATCCAATAATCGTCGGACATGTCGGCGGCTGGCCAACTTTGGCCCGGGGTCGTGGGGACGACCCTATATTCGTCGGACATGACGGTGGCGGGCCAATCTAGTCCCGGGGTCGTGGGGACGACCCTATAATCGTGGGACATGACGGTGGCGGGCCAATCTAGTCCCGGGGTCGTAGGGACGACCCTATAGTCGTCGGACATGGAGGCGGCTGGCCAACTTTGGCCCGGTGTCGTGGGGACGACTCTATAGTCGTCGGAAATGTCGGCGGCTGGCCAACCTGGACCCGGGGTCGTGGGGACGACCCTATTGTCGTCGGACATGACGGTAGCAGGCCAATCTAGTCTCGGGGTCGTGGGGACGACCCTATGGTCGTCGGACATGTCGGCGGCTGGCCAACTTTGGCCCGGGGTCGTGGGGACGATCCAATAATCGTCGGACATGTCGGCGGCTGGCCAACTTTGGCCCGTGGTGGTGGGGACGACCCTATAGTCGTTGGACATGACGGTGGCAGGCCAATCTAGTCCCGGGGTCGTGGGGACGACCCTATAGGCGTCGGACAAGACGGCGGCTGGACACCTTTGGCCCGGGGTCGTGGGGACGACCCTATAGTCGTCGGACATGTCGGCGGCTGGCCAACTTTGGCCCGTGGTCGTGGGGACGACCCAATAGTGGTCGGACATGTCGGCGGCTGGCCAACCTAGTCCCGAGGTCGTGGGGACGACCCTATAGTCGTCGGACTTGACGGTGGCGGGCCAATCTAGTCCCGGGGTCGTGGAGACGACCCTACAGTCGTCGGACATTTCGGCGGCTTGCCAACTTTGGCCCGGGGTCGTGGGACGACCCTATAGTCGTCGGACTTGACGGTAGCGAGCCAATCTAGTCCCGAGGTCGTGGGGACGACCCTATAGTAGTCGGACATGTCGGCGGCTGGCCAACCTAGACCCGGGGTCGTGGGGACGACCCTATTGTCGTCGGACATGACGGTGGCGGGCCAATCTAGTCCGGGGTCGTGGGGACGACCCTATAGTCGTCGAACAATTCGGCGGCGGGCCAAGCTTGTCCCGGGGTCGTGGGGACGACCCTATAATCGTCGGACATGACGGTGGCGGGCCAATCTAGTCCCGGGGTCGTGGGGACGACCCTATAGTCGTCGGACATGTCGGCGGCTGGCCAACTTTGGCCCGGTGTCGTGGGGACGACTCTATAGACGTCGGACACGACGGTGGCGGGCCAATCTAGTCCCGGGGTCGTGGGGACGACCCTATAATCGTTGGACATGACGGTGGCGGGCCAATCTAGTCCCGGGGTCGTGGAGACGACCCTATAGTCGTCGGACATTTCGGCGGCTTGCCAACTTTGGCCCGGTGTCGTGGGGACGACTCTATAGTCGTCGGACATGTTGGCGATTGGCCATCATTGGCCCGGGGTCGTCGGGACGACCCTATAGTCGTCGGACATGTCGGCGGCTGGCCATCCTAGTCCCGTGGTCGTGGGGACGACCCTACAGTCGTCGGACATTTCGGCGGCTTGCCAACTTTGGCCCGGGGTCGTGGGGACGACCCTATAGTCGTCGGACATGTCGGCGGCTGGCCAACTTTGGCCCGTGGTTGTGGGGACGACCCTATAGTCGTTGGACATGACGGTGGCGGGCCAATCTAGTCCCGGGGTCGTGGGGACGACCCTATAGGCGTCGGACAAGACGGCGGCTGGACATCTTTGGCCCGGGGTCGTGGGGACGACCCTACAGTCGTCGGACATGTCGGCGGCTGGCCAACTTTGGCCCGTGGTTGTGGGGACGACCCTATAGTCGTCGGAAATGTCGGCGGCTGGCCAACCTGGACCCGGAGTCGTGGGGCCGACCCTATTGTCGTCGGACATGTCGGCGGCTGGCCAACTTTGGCCCGGGGTCGTGGGGGCGACCCTATAGTCGTCGGACATGTTGGCGGCTTGTCAGCCTAGTCCCGGGGTCGTGGGTACGACCCTACAGTCGTCGGACATTTCGGCGGCTGGCCAACCTAGTCCCGAGGTCGTGGGGACGACCCTATAGGCGTCGGACAAGACGGCGGCTGGACATCTTTGGCCCGGGGTCGTGGGGACGACCCTACAGTCGTCGGACATGTCGGCGGCTGGCCAACTTTGGCCCGTGGTGGTGGGGACGACCCTATAGTCGTTGGACATGACGGTGGCAGGCCAATCTAGTCCCGGGGTCGTGGGGACGACCCTATAGGCGTCGGACAAGACGGCGGCTGGACACCTTTGGCCCGGGGTCGTGGGGACGACCCTACAGTCGTCGGACATGTCGGCGGCTGGCCAACTTTGGCCCGTGGTTGTGGGGACGACCCTATAGTCGTCGGAAATGTCGGCGGCTGGCCAACCTGGACCCGGAGTCGTGGGGCCGACCCTATTGTCGTCGGACATGTCGGCGGCTGGCCAACTTTGGCCCGGTGTCGTGGGGACGACTCTATAGACGTCGGACACGACGGTGGCGGGCCAATCTAGTCCCGGGGTCGTGGGGACGACCCTATAATCGTTGGACATGACGGTGGCGGGCCAATCTAGTCCCGGGGTCGTGGGGACGACCCTACAGTCGTCGAACAATTCGGCGGCGGGCCAAGCTTGTCCCGGGGTCGTGGGGACGACCCTATAATCGTCGGATATGACGGTGGCGGGCCAAGCTTGTCCCGGGGTCGTGGGGACGACCCTATAATCGTCGGATATGACGGTGGCGGGCCAATCTAGTCCCGGGGTCGTGGGGACGACCCTATAGTCGTCGGACATGTCGGCGGCTGGCCAACTTTGGCCCGGGGTCGTGGGGGCGACCCTATAGTCGTCGGACATGTTGGCGGCTTGTCAGCCTAGTCCCGGGGTCGTGGGTACGACCCTACAGTCGTCGGACATTTCGGCGGCTGGCCAACCTAGTCCCGAGGTCGTGGGGACGACCCTATAGTCGTCGGACTTGACGGTGGCGGGCCAATCTAGTCCCGGGGTCGTAGGGACGACCCTATAGTCGTCGGACATGTTGGGGATTGGCCAACATTGGCCCGGGGTCGTCGGGACGACCCTATAGTCGTCGGACATGTCGGCGGCTGGCCAACCTAGTCCCGGGGTCGTGGGGACGACCCTATAGTCGTCGGACATGTTGGCGATTGGCCATCATTGGCCCGGGGTCGTCGGGACGACCCTATAGTCGTCGGACATGTCGGCGGCTGGCCAACTTTGGCCCGTGGTTGTGGGGACGACCCTATAGTCGTTGGACATGACGGTGGCGGGCCAATCTAGTCCCGGGGTCGTGGGGACGACCCTATAGTCGTCGGACATGTCGGCGGCTGGCCAACTTTGGCGCGTGGTCGTGGGGACGATCCGATTGTCGTCGGACATGTCGGCGGCTGGCCAACTTTGGCCCGTGGTTGTGGGGACGACCCTATAGTCGTTGGACATGACGGTGGCGGGCCAATCTAGTCCCGGGGTCGTGGGGACGACCCTATAGTCGTCGGACATGTCGGCGGCTGGCCAACTTTGGCGCGTGGTCGTGGGGACGATCCGATTGTCGTCGGACATGTCGGCGGCTGGCCAACTTTGGCCCGTGGTCGTGGGGACGATCCAATAGTCGTCGGACATGTCGGCGGCTGGCCAACTTTGGCGCGTGGGCGTGGGGACGATCCGATTGTCGTCGGACATGTCGGCGGCTGGCCACCCTAGACCCGGGGTCGTGGGGACGACCCTATTGTCGTCGGACATGGCGGTGGCGGGCCAATCTAGTCCCGTGGTCGTGGGGACAACCCTATAGTCTTCGGACATGACGGTAGCGGGCCAATCTAGACCCGAGGTCCTGGGGACGACCCTATAGTAGTCGGACATGTCGGCGGCTGTCCAACTTTGGCCCGGTGTCGTGGGGACGACTCTATAGTCGTCGGACATGTCGGCGGCTGGCCAACCTAGACCCGGGGTCGTGGGGACGACTCTATAGTCGTCGGACATGTCGGCGGCTGGCCAACTTTGGCCCGGTGTCGTGGGGACGACCCAATAGTGGTCGGACATGTCGGCGGCCGGCCAACCTAGTCCCGAGGTCGTGGGGACGACCCTATAGTCGTCGGACTTGACGGTGGCGGGCCAATCTAGTCCCGGGGTCGTGGGGACGACCCTATAGGCGTCGGACAAGACGGCGGCTGGACATCTTTGGCCCGGGGTCGTGGGGACGACCCTATAGTCGTCGGACATGTCGGCGGCTGGCCAACTTTGGCCCGTGGTGGTGGGGACGACCCTATAGTCGTTGGACATGACGGTGGCAGGCCAATCTAGTCCCGGGGTCGTGGGGACGACCCTATAGGCGTCGGACAAGACGGCGGCTGGACATCTTTGGCCCGGGGTCGTGGGGACGACCCTATAGTCGTCGGACATGTCGGCGGCTGGCCAACTTTGGCCCGTGGTCGTGGGGACGACCCAATAGTTGTCGGACATGTCGGCGGCTTGCCAACTTTGGCCCGGGGTCGTGGGGACGACCCTATAGTCGTCGGACATGTCGGCGGCTGGCCAACTTTGGCCCGTGGTTGTGGGGACGACCCTATAGTCGTTGGATATGACGGTGGCGGGCCAATCTAGTCCCGGGGTCGTGGGGACGACCCTATAATCGTTGGACATGACGGTGGCGGGCCAATCTAGTCCCGGGGTCGTAGGGACGACCCTATAGTCGTCGGACATGTTGGCGATTGGCCATCATTGGCCCGGGGTCGTCGGACATGTCGGCGGCTGGCCAACCTAGTCCCGGGGTCGTGGGGACGACCCTACAGTCGTCGGACATTTCGGCGGCTTGCCAACTTTGGCCCGGGGTCGTGGGGACGACCCTATAGTCGTCGGACAAGACGGCGGCTGGACATCTTTGGCCCGGGGTCGTGGGGACGACCCTATAGTCGTCGGACATGTTGGCGGCTTGTCAGCCTAGTCCCGGGGTCGTGGGTACGACCCTATAGTCGTCGGACAATTCGGCGGCTGGCCAACCTAGACCCGGGGTCGTGGGGACGACCCTATTGTCGTCGGACATGACGGTAGCGGGCCAATCTAGACCCGAGGTCCTGGGGACGACCCTATAGTAGTCGGACATGTCGGCGGCTGTCCAACTTTGGCCCGGTGTCGTGGGGACGACTCTATAGTCGTCGGACATGTCGGCGGCTGGCCAACCTAGACCCGGGGTCGTGGGGACGACTCTATAGTCGTCGGACATGTCGGCGGCTGGCCAACTTTGGCCCGGTGTCGTGGGGACGACCCAATAGTGGTCGGACATGTCGGCGGCCGGCCAACCTAGTCCCGAGGTCGTGGGGACGACCCTATAGTCGTCGGACTTGACGGTGGCGGGCCAATCTAGTCCCGGGGTCGTGGGGACGACCCTATAGGCGTCGGACAAGACGGCGGCTGGACATCTTTGGCCCGGGGTCGTGGGGACGACCCTATAGTCGTCGGACATGTCGGCGGCTGGCCAACTTTGGCCCGTGGTGGTGGGGACGACCCTATAGTCGTTGGACATGACGGTGGCAGGCCAATCTAGTCCCGGGGTCGTGGGGACGACCCTATAGGCGTCGGACAAGACGGCGGCTGGACATCTTTGGCCCGGGGTCGTGGGGACGACCCTATAGTCGTCGGACATGTCGGCGGCTGGCCAACTTTGGCCCGTGGTTGTGGGGACGACCCTACAGTCGTCGGACATTTCGGCGGCTTGCCAACTTTGGCCCGTGGTTGTGGGGACGACCCTATAGTCGTTGGATATGACGGTGGCGGGCCAATCTAGTCCCGGGGTCGTGAGGACGACCCTATAATCGTTGGACATGACGGTGGCGGGCCAATCTAGTCCCGGGGTCGTAGGGACGACCCTATAGTCGTCGGACATGTTGGCGATTGGCCATCATTGGCCCGGGGTCGTCGGGACGACCCTATAGTCGTCGGATATGTCGGCGGCTGGCCAACCTAGTCCCGGGGTCGTGGGGACGACCCTACAGTCGTCGGACATTTCGGCGGCTTGCCAACTTTGGCCCGGGGTCGTGGGGACGACCCTATAGTCGTCGGACATGTTGGCGGCTGGCCAACTTTGGCCCGTGGTTGTGGGGACGACCCTATAGTCGTTGGACATGACGGTGGCGGGCCAATCTAGTCCCGGGGTCGTGGGGACGACCCTATAGTCGTCGGACAAGACGGCGGCTGGACATCTTTGGCCCGGGGTCGTGGGGACGACCCTATAGTCGTCGGACATGTTGGCGGCTTGTCAGCCTAGTCCCGGGGTCGTGGGTACGACCCTATAGTCGTCGGACAATTCGGCGGCTGGCCGACCTAGACCCGGGGTCGTGGGGACGACCCTATTGTCGTCGGACATGACGGCGGCGGGCCAATCTAGTCCCGGGGTCGTGGGGACGACCCTATAGTCGTCGGACATGTCGGCGGCTGGCCAACTTTGGCCCGGGGTCGTGGAGACGACTCTATAGTCGTCGGAAATGTCGGCGGCTGGCCAACCTGGACGCGGGGTCGTGGGGACGACCCTATTGTCGTCGGACATGACGGTGGCGGGCCAATCTAGTCTCGGGGTCGTGGGGACGACCCTATAGTCGTCGGACATGTCGGCGTCTGGCCAACTTTGGCACGGGGTCGTGGGGACGATTCTATAGTCGTCGGAAATGTCGGCGGCTGGCCAACCTGGACTCGGGGTCGTGGGGACGACCCTATAGTCGTCGGACAAGACGGCGGCTGGACATCTTTGGCCCGGGGTCGTGGGGACGACCCTATAGTCGTCGGACATGTCGGCGGCTGGCCAACTTTGGCCCGGTGTCGTGGGGACGACTCTATAGTCGTCGGAAATGTCGGCGGCTGGCCAACCTGGACCCGGGGTCGTGACGACGACCCTATAGTCGCCGGAGAAGACGCCGGCTGGACATCTTTGGCCCGGGGTCGTGGGGACGACCCTATAGTGGTCGGACATGTCGGCGGCTGGCCAACCTAGTCCCGAGGTCGTGGGGACGACCCTATAGTCGTCGGACTTGACGGTGGCGGGCCAATCTAGTCCCGGGGTCGTGGGGACGACCCTATAGTCGTCGGACATTTCGGCGGCTTGCTAACTTTGGCCCGGGGTCGTGGGGACGACCCTATAGTCGTCGGACATTTCGGCGGCTTGCCAACTTTGGCCCGGGGTCGTGGGGACGACCCTATAGTCGTCGGACATGTCGGCGGCTGGCCAACTTTGGCCCGTGGTTGTGGGGACGACCCTATAGTCGTTGGATATGACGGTGGCGGGCCAATCTAGTCCCGGGGTCGTGGGGACGACCCTATAGTCGTCGGACATGTCGGCGGCTGGCCAACTTTGAACCGGTGTCGTGGGGACGACTCTATAGTCGTCGGAAATGTCGGCGGCTGGCCAACCTGGACCCGGAGTCGTGGGGCCGACCCTATTGTCGTCGGACATGACGGTGGCGGGCCAATCTAGTCTCGGGGTCGTGGGGACGACCCTATAGTCGTCGGACATGTCGGCGGCTGGCCAACTTTGGCCCGGGGTCGTGGGGACGATCCAATAGTCGTCGGACATGTCGGCGGCTGGCCAACTTTGGCCCGGGGTCGTGGGGACGACCCTACAGTCGTCGGACATGTCGGCGCCTGGCCAACTTTGGCCCGTGGTTGTGGGGACGACCCTATAGTCGTTGGACATGACGGTGGCGGGCCAATCTAGTCCCGGGGTCGTGGGGACGACCCTATAGTCGTCGGACATGTCGGCGGCTGGCCAACTTTGGCGCGTGGTCGTGGGGACGATCCGATTGTCGTCGGACATGTCGGGGGCTGGCCAACCTAGACCCGGGGTCGTGGGGACGACCCTATAATCGTTGGACATGACGGTGGCGGGCCAATCTAGTCCCGGGGTCGTAGGGACGACCCTATAGTCTTCGGACATGTTGGCGGCTTGTCAGCCTAGTCCCGGGGTCGTGGGTACGACCCTATAGTCGTCGGACAAGTCGGCGGCGGGCCAACCTTGCCCCGGGGTCGTGGGGACGACCCTATAGTCGTCGGACATGTCGGCGGCTGGCCAACCTAGACCCGGGGTCGTGGGGACGACTCTATAGTCGTCGGACATGTCGGGGGCTGGCCAACCTAGACCCGGGGTCGTGGGGACGACCCTATAATCGTTGGACATGACGGTGGCGGGCCAATCTAGTCCCGGGGTCGTGGGGACGATCCAATAATCGTCGGACATGTCGGCGGCTGGCCAACTTTGGCCCGTGGTGGTGGGGACGACCCTATAGTCGTTGGACAAGACGGCGGCTGGACATCTTTGGCCCGGGGTCGTGGGGACGACCCTATAGTCGTCGGACATGTCGGCGGCTGGCCAACTTTGGCCCGTGGTGGTGGGGACGACCCTATAGTCGTTGGACATGACGGTGGCAGGCCAATCTAGTCCCGGGGTCGTGGGGACGACCCTATAGGCGTCGGACAAGACGGCGGCTGGACATCTTTGGCCCGGGGTCGTGGGGACGACCCTATAGTCGTCGGACATGTCGGCGGCTGGCCAACTTTGGCCCGTGGTTGTGGGGACGACCCTACAGTCGTCGGACATTTCGGCGGCTTGCCAACTTTGGCCCGTGGTTGTGGGGACGACCCTATAGTCGTTGGATATGACGGTGGCGGGCCAATCTAGTCCCGGGGTCGTGGGGACGACCCTATAATCGTTGGACATGACGGTGGCGGGCCAATCTAGTCCCGGGGTCGTAGGGACGACCCTATAGTCGTCGGACATGTTGGCGATTGGCCATCATTGGCCCGGGGTCGTCGGGACGACCCTATAGTCGTCGGACATGTCGGCGGCTGGCCAACCTAGTCCCGGGGTCGTGGGGACGACCCTACAGTCGTCGGACATTTCGGCGGCTTGCCAACTTTGGCCCGGGGTCGTGGGGACGACCCTATAGTCGTCGGACATGTTGGCGGCTGGCCAACTTTGGCCCGTGGTTGTGGGGACGACCCTATAGTCGTTGGACATGACGGTGGCGGGCCAATCTAGTCCCGGGGTCGTGGGGACGACCCTATAGTCGTCGGACAAGACGGCGGCTGGACATCTTTGGCCCGGGGTCGTGGGGACGACCCTATAGTCGTCGGACATGTTGGCGGCTTGTCAGCCTAGTCCCGGGGTCGTGGGTACGACCCTATAGTCGTCGGACAATTCGGCGGCTGGCCAACCTAGACCAGGGGTCGTGGGGACGACCCTATTGTCGTCGGACATGACGGTAGCGGGCCAATCTAGACCCGAGGTCCTGGGGACGACCCTATAGTAGTCGGACATGTCGGCGGCTGTCCAACTTTGGCCCGGTGTCGTGGGGACGACTCTATAGTCGTCGGAAATGTCGGCGGCTGGCCAACCTGGACCCGGGGTCGTGGGGACGACCCTATTGTCGTCGGACATGACGGTGGCGGGCCAATCTAGTCTCGGGGTCGTGGGGACGACCCTATAGTCGTCGGACATGTCGGCGTCTGGCCAACTTTGGCCCGGGGTCGTGGGGACGATTCTATAGTCGTCGGAAATGTCGGCGGCTGGCCAACCTGGACTCGGGGTCGTGGGGACGACCCTATAGTCGTCGGACAAGACGGCGGCTGGACATCTTTGGCCCGGGGTCGTGGGGACGACCCTATAGTCGTCGGACATGTCGGCGGCTGGCCAACTTTGGCCCGGTGTCGTGGGGACGACTCTATAGTCGTCGGAAATGTCGGCGGCTGGCCAACCTGGACCCGGGGTCGTGACGACGACCCTATAGTCGCCGGAGAAGACGGCGGCTGGACATCTTTGGCCCGGGGTCGTGGGGACGACCCTATAGTGGTCGGACATGTCGGCGGCTGGCCAACCTAGTCCCGAGGTCGTGGGGACGACCCTATAGTCGTCGGACTTGACGGTGGCGGGCCAATCTAGTCCCGGGGTCGTGGGGACGACCCTATAGTCGTCGGACATTTCGGCGGCTTGCCAACTTTGGCCCGGGGTCGTGGGGACGACCCTATAGTCGTCGGACATTTCGGCGGCTTGCCAACTTTGGCCCGGGGTCGTGGGGACGACCCTATAGTCGTCGGACATGTCGGCGGCTGGCCAACTTTGGCCCGTGGTTGTGGGGACGACCCTATAGTCGTTGGATATGACGGTGGCGGGCCAATCTAGTCCCGGGGTCGTGGGGACGACCCTATAGTCGTCGGACATGTCGGCGGCTGGCCAACTTTGAACCGGTGTCGTGGGGACGACTCTATAGTCGTCGGAAATGTCGGCGGCTGGCCAACCTGGACCCGGAGTCGTGGGGCCGACCCTATTGTCGTCGGACATGACGGTGGCGGGCCAATCTAGTCTCGGGGTCGTGGGGACGACCCTATAGTCGTCGGACATGTCGGCGGCTGGCCAACTTTGGCCCGGGGTCGTGGGGACGATCCAATAGTCGTCGGACATGTCGGCGGCTGGCCAACTTTGGCCCGGGGTCGTGGGGACGACCCTACAGTCGTCGGACATGTCGGCGCCTGGCCAACTTTGGCCCGTGGTTGTGGGGACGACCCTATAGTCGTTGGACATGACGGTGGCGGGCCAATCTAGTCCCGGGGTCGTGGGGACGACCCTATAGTCGTCGGACATGTCGGCGGCTGGCCAACTTTGGCGCGTGGTCGTGGGGACGATCCGATTGTCGTCGGACATGTCGGGGGCTGGCCAACCTAGACCCGGGGTCGTGGGGACGACCCTATAATCGTTGGACATGACGGTGGCGGGCCAATCTAGTCCCGGGGTCGTAGGGACGACCCTATAGTCTTCGGACATGTTGGCGGCTTGTCAGCCTAGTCCCGGGGTCGTGGGTACGACCCTATAGTCGTCGGACAAGTCGGCGGCGGGCCAACCTTGCCCCGGGGTCGTGGGGACGACCCTATAGTCGTCGGACATGTCGGCGGCTGGCCAACCTAGACCCGGGGTCGTGGGGACGACGCTATAGTCGTCGGACATGTCGGGGCTGGCCAACCTAGACCCGGGGTCGTGGGGACGACCCTATAATCGTTGGACATGACGGTGGCGGGCCAATCTAGTCCCGGGGTCGTGGGGACGATCCAATAATCGTCGGACATGTCGGCGGCTGGCCAACTTTGGCCCGTGGTGGTGGGGACGACCCTATAGTCGTTGGACATGACGGTGGCAGGCCAATCTAGTCCCGGGGTCGTGGGGACGACCCTATAGGCGTCGGACAAGACGGCGGCTGGACATCTTTGGCCCGGGGTCGTGGGGACGACCCTATAGTCGTCGGACATGTCGGCGGCTGGCCAACTTTGGCCCGTGGTCGTGGGGACGACCCAATAGTTGTCGGACATGTCGGCGGCTGGCCAACCTAGTCCCGGGGTCGTGGGGACGACCCTATAGTCGTCGGACATGTTGGCGATTGGCCATCATTGGCCCGGGGTCGTCGGGACGACCCTATAGTCGTCGGACATGTCGGCGGCTGGCCAACCTAGTCCCGTGGTCGTCGGGACGACCCTACAGTCGTCGGACATTTCGGCGGCTTGCCAACTTTGGCCCGGGGTCGTGGGGACGACCCTATAGTCGTCGGACATGTCGGCGGCTGGTCAACTTTGGCCCGTGGTTGTGGGGACGACCCTATAGTCGTTCGACATGACGGTGGCGAGCCAATCTAGTCCCGGGGTCGTGGGGACGACCCTATAGGCGTCGGACAAGACGGCGGCTGGACATCTTTGGCCCGGGGTCGTGGGGACGACCCTACAGTCGTCGGACATGTCGGCGGCTGGCCAACTTTGGCCCGTGGTTGTGGGGACGACCCTATAGTCGTTGGACATGACGGTGGCGGGCCAATCTAGTCCCGGGGTCGTGGGGACGACCCTATAGTCGTCGGACATGTCGGCGGCTGGCCAACTTTTGCGCGTGGTCGTGGGGACGATCCGATTGTCGTCGGACATGTCGGCGGCTGGCCAACTTTGGCCCGGTGTCGTGGGGACGACCCAATAGTGGTCGGACATGTCGGCGGCCGGCCAACCTAGTCCCGAGGTCGTGGGGACGACCCTATAGTCGTCGGACTTGACGGTGGCGGGCCAATCTAGTCCCGGGGTCGTGGGGACGACCCTATAGGCGTCGGACAAGACGGCGGCTGGACATCTTTGGCCCGGGGTCGTGGGGACGACCCTATAGTCGTCGGACATGTCGGCGGCTGGCCAACTTTGGCCCGTGGTGGTGGGGACGACCCTATAGTCGTTGGACATGACGGTGGCAGGCCAATCTAGTCCCGGGGTCGTGGGGACGACCCTATAGGCGTCGGACAAGACGGCGGCTGGACATCTTTGGCCCGGGGTCGTGGGGACGACCCTATAGTCGTCGGACATGTCGGCGGCTGGCCAACTTTGGCCCGTGGTCGTGGGGACGACCCAATAGTTGTCGGACATGTCGGCGGCTTGCCAACTTTGGCCCGGGGTCGTGGGGACGACCCTATAGTCGTCGGACATGTCGGCGGCTGGCCAACTTTGGCCCGTGGTTGTGGGGACGACCCTATAATCGTTGGACATGACGGTGGCGGGCCAATCTAGTCCCGGGGTCGTAGGGACGACCCTATAGTCGTCGGACATGTTGGCGATTGGCCATCATTGGCCCGGGGTCGTCGGGACGACCCTATAGTCGTCGGACATGTCGGCGGCTGGCCAACCTAGACCCGGGGTCGTGGGGACGACCCTATAATCGTTGGACATTTCGGCGGCTTGCCAATCTAGTCCCGGGGTCGTGGGGACGATCCAATAATCGTCGGACATGTCGGCGGCTGGCCAACTTTGGCCCGTGGTGGTGGGGACGACCCTATAGTCGTTGGACATGACGGTGGCAGGCCAATCTAGTCCCGGGGTCGTGGGGACGACCCTATAGGCGTCGGACAAGACGGCGGCTGGACATCTTTGGCCCGGGGTCGTGGGGACGACCCTATAGTCGTCGGACATGTCGGCGGCTGGCCAACTTTGGCCCGTGGTCGTGGGGACGACCCAATAGTTGTCGGACATGTCGGCGGCTGGCCAACCTAGTCCCGGGGTCGTGGGGACGACCCTATAGTCGTCGGACATGTTGGCGATTGGCCATCATTGGCCCGGGGTCGTCGGGACGACCCTATAGTCGTCGGACATGTCGGCGGCTGGCCAATCTAGTCCCGGGGTCGTAGGGACGACCCTATAGTCGTCGGACATGTTGGCGATTGGCCATCATTGGCCCGGGGTCGTCGGGACGACCCTATAGTCGTCGGACATGTCGGCGGCTGGCCAACCTAGACCCGGGGTCGTGGGGACGACCCTATAATCGTTGGACATTTCGGCGGCTTGCCAATCTAGTCCCGGGGTCGTGGGGACGATCCAATAATCGTCGGACATGTCGGCGGCTGGTCAACTTTGGCCCGTGGTTGTGGGGACGACCCTATAGTCGTTCGACATGACGGTGGCGAGCCAATCTAGTCCCGGGGTCGTGGGGACGACCCTACAGTCGTCGGACATGTCGGCGGCTGGCCAACTTTGGCCCGTGGTTGTGGGGACGACCCTATAGTCGTTGGACATGACGGTGGCGGGCCAATCTAGTCCCGGGGTCGTGGGGACGACCCTATAGTCGTCGGACATGTCGGCGGCTGGCCAACTTTGGCGCGTGGTCGTGGGGACGATCCGATTGTCGTCGGACATGTCGGCGGCTGGCCAACTTTGGCCCGTGGTCGTGGGGACGATCCAATAGTCGTGGGACATGTCGGCGGCTGGCCAACTTTGGCGCGTGGGCGTGGGGACGATCCGATTGTCGTCGGACATGTCGGCGGCTGGCCAACCTAGTCCCGGGGTCGTGGGGACGACCCTATAGTCGTCGGACATGTTGGCGATTGGCCATCATTGGCCCGGGGTCGTCGGGACGACCCTATAGTCGTCGGACATGTCGGCGGCTGGCCAACCTAGTCCCGTGGTCGTCGGGACGACCCTACAGTCGTCGGACATTTCGGCGGCTTGCCAACTTTGGCCCGGGGTCGTGGGGACGACCCTATAGTCGTCGGACATGTCGGCGGCTGGTCAACTTTGGCCCGTGGTTGTGGGGACGACCCTATAGTCGTTCGACATGACGGTGGCGAGCCAATCTAGTCCCGGGGTCGTGGGGACGACCCTATAGGCGTCGGACAAGACGGCGGCTGGACATCTTTGGCCCGGGGTCGTGGGGACGACCCTACAGTCGTCGGACATGTCGGCGGCTGGCCAACTTTGGCCCGTGGTTGTGGGGACGACCCTATAGTCGTTGGACATGACGGTGGCGGGCCAATCTAGTCCCGGGGTCGTGGGGACGACCCTATAGTCGTCGGACATGTCGGCGGCTGGCCAACTTTGGCGCGTGGTCGTGGGGACGATCCGATTGTCGTCGGACATGTCGGCGGCTGGCCAACTTTGGCCCGTGGTCGTGGGGACGATCCAATAGTCGTCGGACATGTCGGCGGCTGGCCAACTTTGGCGCGTGGGCGTGGGGACGATCCGATTGTCGTCGGACATGTCGGCGGCTGGCCACCCTAGACCCGGGGTCGTGGGGACGACCCTATTGTCGTCGGACATGGCGGTGGCGGGCCAATCTAGTCCCGTGGTCGTGGGGACAACCCTATAGTCTTCGGACATGACGGTAGCGGGCCAATCTAGACCCGAGGTCCTGGGGACGACCCTATAGTAGTCGGACATGTCGGCGGCTGTCCAACTTTGGCCCGGTGTCGTGGGGACGACTCTATAGTCGTCGGACATGTCGGCGGCTGGCCAACCTAGACCCGGGGTCGTGGGGACGACTCTATAGTCGTCGGACATGTCGGCGGCTGGCCAACTTTGGCCCGGTGTCGTGGGGACGACCCAATAGTGGTCGGACATGTCGGCGGCCGGCCAACCTAGACCCGAGGTCGTGGGGACGACCCTATAGTCGTCGGACTTGACGGTGGCGGGCCAATCTAGTCCCGGGGTCGTGGGGACGACCCTATAGGCGTCGGACAAGACGGCGGCTGGACATCTTTGGCCCGGGGTCGTGGGGACGACCCTATAGTCGTCGGACATGTCGGCGGCTGGCCAACTTTGGCCCGTGGTGGTGGGGACGACCCTATAGTCGTTGGACATGACGGTGGCAGGCCAATCTAGTCCCGGGGTCGTGGGGACGACCCTATAGGCGTCGGACAAGACGGCGGCTGGACATCTTTGGCCCGGGGTCGTGGGGACGACCCTATAGTCGTCGGACATGTCGGCGGCTGGCCAACTTTGGCCCGTGGTCGTGGGGACGTCCCAATAGTTGTCGGACATGTCGGCGGCTTGCCAACTTTGGCCCGGGGTCGTGGGGACGACCCTATAGTCGTCGGACATGTCGGCGGCTGGCCAACTTTGGCCCGTGGTTGTGGGGACGACCCTATAGTCGTTGGATATGACGGTGGCGGGCCAATCTAGTCCCGGGGTCGTGGGGACGACCCTATAATCGTTGGACATGACGGTGGCGGGCCAATCTAGTCCCGGGGTCGTAGGGACGACCCTATAGTCGTCGGACATGTTGGCGATTGGCCATCATTGGCCCGGGGTCGTCGGGACGACCCTATAGTCGTCGGACATGTCGGCGGCTGGCCAACCTAGTCCCGGGGTCGTGGGGACGACCCTACAGTCGTCGGACATTTCGGCGGCTTGCCAACTTTGGCCCGGGGTCGTGGGGACGACCCTATAGTCGTCGGACATGTTGGCGGCTGGCCAACTTTGGCCCGTGGTTGTGGGGACGACCCTATAGTCGTTGGACATGACGGTGGCGGGCCAATCTAGTCCCGGGGTCGTGGGGACGACCCTATAGTCGTCGGACAAGACGGCGGCTGGACATCTTTGGCCCGGGGTCGTGGGGACGACCCTATAGTCGTCGGACATGTTGGCGGCTTGTCAGCCTAGTCCCGGGGTCGTGGGTACGACCCTATAGTCGTCGGACAATTCGGCGGCTGGCCAACCTAGACCCGGGGTCGTGGGGACGACCCTATTGTCGTCGGACATGACGGTAGCGGGCCAATCTAGACCCGAGGTCCTGGGGACGACCCTATAGTAGTCGGACATGTCGGCGGCTGTCCAACTTTGGCCCGGTGTCGTGGGGACGACTCTATAGTCGTCGGAAATGTCGGCGGCTGGCCAACCTGGACCCGGGGTCGTGGGGACGACCCTATTGTCGTCGGACATGACGGTGGCGGTCCAATCTAGTCTCGGGGTCGTGGGGACGACCCTATAGTCGTCGGACATGTCGGCGTCTGGCCAACTTTGGCCCGGGGTCGTGGGGACGATTCTATAGTCGTCGGAAATGTCGGCGGCTGGCCAACCTGGACTCGGGGTCGTGGGGACGACCCTATAGTCGTCGGACAAGACGGCGGCTGGACATCTTTGGCCCGGGGTCGTGGGGACGACCCTATAGTCGTCGGACATGTCGGCGGCTGGCCAACTTTGGCCCGGTGTCGTGGGGACGACTCTATAGTCGTCGGAAATGTCGCCGGCTGGCCAACCTGGACCCGGGGTCGTGACGACGACCCTATAGTCGCCGGAGAAGACGGCGGCTGGACATCTTTGGCCCGGGGTCGTGGGGACGACCCTATAGTGGTCGGACATGTCGGCGGCTGGCCAACCTAGTCCCGAGGTCGTGGGGACGACCCTATAGTCGTCGGACTTGACGGTGGCGGGCCAATCTAGTCCCGGGGTCGTGGGGACGACCCTATAGTCGTCGGACATTTCGGCGGCTTGCCAACTTTGGCCCGGGGTCGTGGGGACGACCCTATAGTCGTCGGACATTTCGGCGGCTTGCCAACTTTGGCCCGGGGTCGTGGGGACGACCCTATAGTCGTCGGACATGTCGGCGGCTGGCCAACTTTGGCCCGTGGTTGTGGGGACGACCCTATAGTCGTTGGATATGACGGTGGCGGGCCAATCTAGTCCCGGGGTCGTGGGGACGACCCTATAGTCGTCGGACATGTCGGCGGCTGGCCAACTTTGAACCGGTGTCGTGGGGACGACTCTATAGTCGTCGGAAATGTCGGCGGCTGGCCAACCTGGACCCGGAGTCGTGGGGCCGACCCTATTGTCGTCGGACATGACGGTGGCGGGCCAATCTAGTCTCGGGGTCGTGGGGACGACCCTATAGTCGTCGGACATGTCGGCGGCTGGCCAACTTTGGCCCGGGGTCGTGGGGACGATCCAATAGTCGTCGGACATGTCGGCGGCTGGCCAACTTTGGCCCGGGGTCGTGGGGACGACCCTACAGTCGTCGGACATGTCGGCGCCTGGCCAACTTTGGCCCGTGGTTGTGGGGACGACCCTATAGTCGTTGGACATGACGGTGGCGGGCCAATCTAGTCCCGGGGTCGTGGGGACGACCCTATAGTCGTCGGACATGTCGGCGGCTGGCCAACTTTGGCGCGTGGTCGTGGGGACGATCCGATTGTCGTCGGACATGTCGGGGGCTGGCCAACCTAGACCCGGGGTCGTGGGGACGACCCTATAATCGTTGGACATGACGGTGGCGGGCCAATCTAGTCCCGGGGTCGTAGGGACGACCCTATAGTCTTCGGACATGTTGGCGGCTTGTCAGCCTAGTCCCGGGGTCGTGGGTACGACCCTATAGTCGTCGGACAAGTCGGCGGCGGGCCAACCTTGCCCCGGGGTCGTGGGGACGACCCTATAGTCGTCGGACATGTCGGCGGCTGGCCAACCTAGACCCGGGGTCGTGGGGACGACTCTATAGTCGTCGGACATGTCGGGGGCTGGCCAACCTAGACCCGGGGTCGTGGGGACGACCCTATAATCGTTGGACATGACGGTGGCGGGCCAATCTAGTCCCGGGGTCGTGGGGACGATCCAATAATCGTCGGACATGTCGGCGGCTGGCCAACTTTGGCCCGTGGTGGTGGGGACGACCCTATAGTCGTTGGGCATGACGGTGGCAGGCCAATCTAGTCCCGGGGTCGTGGGGACGACCCTATAGGCGTCGGACAAGACGGCGGCTGGACATCTTTGGCCCGGGGTCGTGGGGACGACCCTATAGTCGTCGGACATGTCGGCGGCTGGCCAACTTTGGCCCGTGGTCGTGGGGACGACCCAATAGTTGTCGGACATGTCGGCGGCTGGCCAACCTAGTCCCGGGGTCGTGGGGACGACCCTATAGTCGTCGGACATGTTGGCGATTGGCCATCATTGGCCCGGGGTCGTCGGGACGACCCTATAGTCGTCGGACATGTCGGCGGCTGGCCAACCTAGTCCCGTGGTCGTCGGGACGACCCTACAGTCGTCGGACATTTCGGCGGCTTGCCAACTTTGGCCCGGGGTCGTGGGGACGACCCTATAGTCGTCGGACATGTCGGCGGCTGGTCAACTTTGGCCCGTGGTTGTGGGGACGACCCTATAGTCGTTCGACATGACGGTGGCGAGCCAATCTAGTCCCGGGGTCGTGGGGACGACCCTATAGGCGTCGGACAAGACGGCGGCTGGACATCTTTGGCCCGGGGTCGTGGGGACGACCCTACAGTCGTCGGACATGTCGGCGGCTGGCCAACTTTGGCCCGTGGTTGTGGGGACGACCCTATAGTCGTTGGACATGACGGTGGCGGGCCAATCTAGTCCCGGGGTCGTGGGGACGACCCTATAGTCGTCGGACATGTCGGCGGCTGGCCAACTTTGGCGCGTGGTCGTGGGGACGATCCGATTGTCGTCGGACATGTCGGCGGCTGGCCAACTTTGGCCCGGTGTCGTGGGGACGACCCAATAGTGGTCGGACATGTCGGCGGCCGGCCAACCTAGTCCCGAGGTCGTGGGGACGACCCTATAGTCGTCGGACTTGACGGTGGCGGGCCAATCTAGTCCCGGGGTCGTGGGGACGACCCTATAGGCGTCGGACAAGACGGCGGCTGGACATCTTTGGCCCGGGGTCGTGGGGACGACCCTATAGTCGTCGGACATGTCGGCGGCTGGCCAACTTTGGCCCGTGGTGGTGGGGACGACCCTATAGTCGTTGGACATGACGGTGGCAGGCCAATCTAGTCCCGGGGTCGTGGGGACGACCCTATAGGCGTCGGACAAGACGGCGGCTGGACATCTTTGGCCCGGGGTCGTGGGGACGACCCTATAGTCGTCGGACATGTCGGCGGCTGGCCAACTTTGGCCCGTGGTCGTGGGGACGACCCAATAGTTGTCGGACATGTCGGCGGCTTGCCAACTTTGGCCCGGGGTCGTGGGGACGACCCTATAGTCGTCGGACATGTCGGCGGCTGGCCAACTTTGGCCCGTGGTTGTGGGGACGACCCTATAGTCGTTGGATATGACGGTGGCGGGCCAATCTAGTCCCGGGGTCGTGGGGACGACCCTATAATCGTTGGACATGACGGTGGCGGGCCAATCTAGTCCCGGGGTCGTAGGGACGACCCTATAGTCGTCGGACATGTTGGCGATTGGCCATCATTGGCCCGGGGTCGTCGGGACGACCCTATAGTCGTCGGACATTTCGGCGGCTTGCCAATCTAGTCCCGGGGTCGTGGGGACGATCCAATAATCGTCGGACATGTCGGCGGCTGGCCAACTTTGGCCCGTGGTGGTGGGGACGACCCTATAGTCGTTGGACATGACGGTGGCAGGCCAATCTAGTCCCGGGGTCGTGGGGACGACCCTATAGGCGTCGGACAAGACGGCGGCTGGACATCTTTGGCCCGGGGTCGTGGGGACGACCCTATAGTCGTTGGACATGACGGTGGCAGGCCAATCTAGTCCCGGGGTCGTGGGGACGACCCTATAGGCGTCGGACAAGACGGCGGCTGGACATCTTTGGCCCGGGGTCGTGGGGACGACCCTATAGTCGTCGGACATGTCGGCGGCTGGCCAACTTTGGCCCGTGGTCGTGGGGACGACCCAATAGTTGTCGGACATGTCGGCGGCTGGCCAACCTAGTCCCGGGGTCGTGGGGACGACCCTATAGTCGTCGGACATGTTGGCGATTGGCCATCATTGGCCCGGGGTCGTCGGGACGACCCTATAGTCGTCGGACATGTCGGCGGCTGGCCAATCTAGTCCCGGGGTCGTAGGGACGACCCTATAGTCGTCGGACATGTTGGCGATTGGCCATCATTGGCCCGGGGTCGTCGGGACGACCCTATAGTCGTCGGACATGTCGGCGGCTGGCCAACCTAGACCCGGGGTCGTGGGGACGACCCTATAATCGTTGGACATTTCGGCGGCTTGCCAATCTAGTCCCGGGGTCGTGGGGACGATCCAATAATCGTCGGACATGTCGGCGGCTGGTCAACTTTGGCCCGTGGTTGTGGGGACGACCCTATAGTCGTTCGACATGACGGTGGCGAGCCAATCTAGTCCCGGGGTCGTGGGGACGACCCTATAGGCGTCGGACAAGACGGCGGCTGGACATCTTTGGCCCGGGGTCGTGGGGACGACCCTACAGTCGTCGGACATGTCGGCGGCTGGCCAACTTTGGCCCGTGGTTGTGGGGACGACCCTATAGTCGTTGGACATGACGGTGGCGGGCCAATCTAGTCCCGGGGTCGTGGGGACGACCCTATAGTCGTCGGACATGTCGGCGGCTGGCCAACTTTGGCGCGTGGTCGTGGGGACGATCCGATTGTCGTCGGACATGTCGGCGGCTGGCCAACTTTGGCCCGTGGTCGTGGGGACGATCCAATAGTCGTGGGACATGTCGGCGGCTGGCCAACTTTGGCGCGTGGGCGTGGGGACGATCCGATTGTCGTCGGACATGTCGGCGGCTGGCCACCCTAGACCCGGGGTCGTGGGGACGACCCTATTGTCGTCGGACATGGCGGTGGCGGGCCAATCTAGTCCCGTGGTCGTGGGGACAACCCTATAGTCTTCGGACATGACGGTAGCGGGCCAATCTAGACCCGAGGTCCTGGGGACGACCCTATAGTAGTCGGACATGTCGGCGGCTGTCCAACTTTGGCCCGGTGTCGTGGGGACGACTCTATAGTCGTCGGACATGTCGGCGGCTGGCCAACCTAGACCCGGGGTCGTGGGGACGACTCTATAGTCGTCGGACATGTCGGCGGCTGGCCAACTTTGGCCCGGTGTCGTGGGGACGACCCAATAGTGGTCGGACATGTCGGCGGCCGGCCAACCTAGTCCCGAGGTCGTGGGGACGACCCTATAGTCGTCGGACTTGACGGTGGCGGGCCAATCTAGTCCCGGGGTCGTGGGGACGACCCTATAGGCGTCGGACAAGACGGCGGCTGGACATCTTTGGCCCGGGGTCGTGGGGACGACCCTATAGTCGTCGGACATGTCGGCGGCTGGCCAACTTTGGCCCGTGGTGGTGGGGACGACCCTATAGTCGTTGGACATGACGGTGGCAGGCCAATCTAGTCCCGGGGTCGTGGGGACGACCCTATAGGCGTCGGACAAGACGGCGGCTGGACATCTTTGGCCCGGGGTCGTGGGGACGACCCTATAGTCGTCGGACATGTCGGCGGCTGGCCAACTTTGGCCCGTGGTCGTGGGGACGACCCAATAGTTGTCGGACATGTCGGCGGCTTGCCAACTTTGGCCCGGGGTCGTGGGGACGACCCTATAGTCGTCGGACATGTCGGCGGCTGGCCAACTTTGGCCCGTGGTTGTGGGGACGACCCTATAGTCGTTGGATATGACGGTGGCGGGCCAATCTAGTCCCGGGGTCGTGGGGACGACCCTATAATCGTTGGACATGACGGTGGCGGGCCAATCTAGTCCCGGGGTCGTAGGGACGACCCTATAGTCGTCGGACATGTTGGCGATTGGCCATCATTGGCCCGGGGTCGTCGGGACGACCCTATAGTCGTCGGACATGTCGGCGGCTGGCCAACCTAGTCCCGGGGTCGTGGGGACGACCCTACAGTCGTCGGACATTTCGGCGGCTTGCCAACTTTGGCCCGGGGTCGCGGGGACGACCCTATAGTCGTCGGACATGTTGGCGGCTGGCCAACTTTGGCCCGTGGTTGTGGGGACGACCCTATAGTCGTCGGAAATGTCGGCGGCTGGCCAACCTGGACCCGGGGTCGTGGGGACGACCCTATTGTCGTCGGACATGACGGTGGCGGGCCAATCTATTCTCGGGGTCGTGGGGACGACCCTATAGTCGTCGGACATGTCGGCGGCTGGCCAACTTTGGCCCGTGGTTGTGGGGACGACCCTATAGTCGTTGGATATGACGGTGGCGGGCCAATCTAGTCCCGGGGTCGTGGGGACGACCCTATAATCGTTGGACATGACGGTGGCGGGCCAATCTAGTCCCGGGGTCGTAGGGACGACCCTATAGTCGTCGGACATGTTGGCGATTGGCCATCATTGGCCCGGGGTCGTCGGGACGACCCTATAGTCGTCGGACATTTCGGCGGCTTGCCAATCTAGTCCCGGGGTCGTGGGGACGATCCAATAATCGTCGGACATGTCGGCGGCTGGCCAACTTTGGCCCGTGGTGGTGGGGACGACCCTATAGTCGTTGGACATGACGGTGGCAGGCCAATCTAGTCCCGGGGTCGTGGGGACGACCCTATAGGCGTCGGACAAGACGGCGGCTGGACATCTTTGGCCCGGGGTCGTGGGGACGACCCTATAGTCGTTGGACATGACGGTGGCAGGCCAATCTAGTCCCGGGGTCGTGGGGACGACCCTATAGGCGTCGGACAAGACGGCGGCTGGACATCTTTGGCCCGGGGTCGTGGGGACGACCCTATAGTCGTCGGACATGTCGGCGGCTGGCCAACTTTGGCCCGTGGTCGTGGGGACGACCCAATAGTTGTCGGACATGTCGGCGGCTGGCCAACCTAGTCCCGGGGTCGTGGGGACGACCCTATAGTCGTCGGACATGTTGGCGATTGGCCATCATTGGCCCGGGGTCGTCGGGACGACCCTATAGTCGTCGGACATGTCGGCGGCTGGCCAATCTAGTCCCGGGGTCGTAGGGACGACCCTATAGTCGTCGGACATGTTGGCGATTGGCCATCATTGGCCCGGGGTCGTCGGGACGACCCTATAGTCGTCGGACATGTCGGCGGCTGGCCAACCTAGACCCGGGGTCGTGGGGACGACCCTATAATCGTTGGACATTTCGGCGGCTTGCCAATCTAGTCCCGGGGTCGTGGGGACGATCCAATAATCGTCGGACATGTCGGCGGCTGGTCAACTTTGGCCCGTGGTTGTGGGGACGACCCTATAGTCGTTCGACATGACGGTGGCGAGCCAATCTAGTCCCGGGGTCGTGGGGACGACCCTATAGGCGTCGGACAAGACGGCGGCTGGACATCTTTGGCCCGGGGTCGTGGGGACGACCCTACAGTCGTCGGACATGTCGGCGGCTGGCCAACTTTGGCCCGTGGTTGTGGGGACGACCCTATAGTCGTTGGACATGACGGTGGCGGGCCAATCTAGTCCCGGGGTCGTGGGGACGACCCTATAGTCGTCGGACATGTCGGCGGCTGGCCAACTTTGGCGCGTGGTCGTGGGGACGATCCGATTGTCGTCGGACATGTCGGCGGCTGGCCAACTTTGGCCCGTGGTCGTGGGGACGATCCAATAGTCGTGGGACATGTCGGCGGCTGGCCAACTTTGGCGCGTGGGCGTGGGGACGATCCGATTGTCGTCGGACATGTCGGCGGCTGGCCACCCTAGACCCGGGGTCGTGGGGACGACCCTATTGTCGTCGGACATGGCGGTGGCGGGCCAATCTAGTCCCGTGGTCGTGGGGACAACCCTATAGTCTTCGGACATGACGGTAGCGGGCCAATCTAGACCCGAGGTCCTGGGGACGACCCTATAGTAGTCGGACATGTCGGCGGCTGTCCAACTTTGGCCCGGTGTCGTGGGGACGACTCTATAGTCGTCGGACATGTCGGCGGCTGGCCAACCTAGACCCGGGGTCGTGGGGACGACTCTATAGTCGTCGGACATGTCGGCGGCTGGCCAACTTTGGCCCGGTGTCGTGGGGACGACCCAATAGTGGTCGGACATGTCGGCGGCCGGCCAACCTAGTCCCGAGGTCGTGGGGACGACCCTATAGTCGTCGGACTTGACGGTGGCGGGCCAATCTAGTCCCGGGGTCGTGGGGACGACCCTATAGGCGTCGGACAAGACGGCGGCTGGACATCTTTGGCCCGGGGTCGTGGGGACGACCCTATAGTCGTCGGACAAGACGGCGGCTGGACATCTTTGGCCCGGGGTCGTGGGGACGACCCTATAGTCGTCGGACATGTCGGCGGCTGGCCAACTTTGGCCCGTGGTGGTGGGGACGACCCTATAGTCGTTGGACATGACGGTGGCAGGCCAATCTAGTCCCGGGGTCGTGGGGACGACCCTATAGGCGTCGGACAAGACGGCGGCTGGACATCTTTGGCCCGGGGTCGTGGGGACGACCCTATAGTCGTCGGACATGTCGGCGGCTGGCCAACTTTGGCCCGTGGTCGTGGGGACGACCCAATAGTTGTCGGACATGTCGGCGGCTTGCCAACTTTGGCCCGGGGTCGTGGGGACGACCCTATAGTCGTCGGACATGTCGGCGGCTGGCCAACTTTGGCCCGTGGTTGTGGGGACGACCCTATAGTCGTTGGATATGACGGTGGCGGGCCAATCTAGTCCCGGGGTCGTGGGGACGACCCTATAATCGTTGGACATGACGGTGGCGGGCCAATCTAGTCCCGGGGTCGTAGGGACGACCCTATAGTCGTCGGACATGTTGGCGATTGGCCATCATTGGCCCGGGGTCGTCGGGACGACCCTATAGTCGTCGGACATGTCGGCGGCTGGCCAACCTAGTCCCGGGGTCGTGGGGACGACCCTACAGTCGTCGGACATTTCGGCGGCTTGCCAACTTTGGCCCGGGGTCGCGGGGACGACCCTATAGTCGTCGGACATGTTGGCGGCTGGCCGACTTTGGCCCGTGGTTGTGGGGACGACCCTATAGTCGTCGGAAATGTCGGCGGCTGGCCAACCTGGACCCGGGGTCGTGGGGACGACCCTATTGTCGTCGGACATGACGGTGGCGGGCCAATCTATTCTCGGGGTCGTGGGGACGACCCTATAGTCGTCGGACATGTCGGCGTCTGGCCAACTTTGGCCCGGGGTCGTGGGGACGATTCTATAGTCGTCGGAAATGTCGGCGGCTGGCCAACCTGGACTCGGGGTCGTGGGGACGACCCTATAGTCGTCGGACAAGACGGCGGCTGGACATCTTTGGCCCGGGGTCGTGGGGACGACCCTATAGTAGTCGGACATGTCGGCGGCTGGCCAACTTTGGCCCGGTGTCGTGGGGACGACTCTATAGTCGTCGGACATGTTGGCGGCTTGTCAGCCTAGTCCCGGGGTCGTGGGTACGACCCTATAGTCGTCGGACAATTCGGCGGCTGGCCAACCTAGACCCGGGGTCGTGGGGACGACCCTATTGTCGTCGGACATGACGGCGGCGGGCCAATCTAGTCCCGGGGTCGTGGGGACGACCCTATAGTCGTCGGACATGTCGGCGGCTGGCCAACTTTGGCCCGGTGTCGTGGAGACGACTCTATAGTCGTCGGAAATGTCGGCGGCTGGCCAACCTGGACCCGGGGTCGTGGGGACGACCCTATTGTCGTCGGACATGACGGTGGCGGGCCAATCTATTCTCGGGGTCGTGGGGACGACCCTATAGTCGTCGGACATGTCGGCGTCTGGCCAACTTTGGCCCGGGGTCGTGGGGACGATTCTATAGTCGTCGGAAATGTCGGCGGCTGGCCAACCTGGACTCGGGGTCGTGGGGACGACCCTATAGTCGTCGGACAAGACGGCGGCTGGACATCTTTGGCCCGGGGTCGTGGGGACGACCCTATAGTCGTCGGACATGTCGGCGGCTGGCCAACTTTGAACCGGTGTCGTGGGGACGACTCTATAGTCGTCGGAAATGTCGGCGGCTGGCCAACCTGGACCCGGAGTCGTGGGGCCGACCCTATTGTCGTCGGACATGACGGTGGCGGGCCAATCTAGTCTCGGGGTCGTGGGGACGACCCTATAGTCGTCGGACATGTCGGCGGCTGGCCAACTTTGGCCCGGGGTCGTGGGGACGATCCAATAGTCGTCGGACATGTCGGCGGCTGGCCAACTTTGGCCCGGGGTCGTGGGGACGACCCTACAGTCGTCGGACATGTCGGCGGCTGGCCAACTTTGGCCCGTGGTTGTGGGGACGACCCTATAGTCGTTGGACATGACGGTGGCGGGCCAATCTAGTCCCGGGGTCGTGGGGACAACCCTATAGTCGTCGGACATGTCGGCGGCTGGCCAACTTTGGCGCGTGGTCGTGGGGACGATCCGATTGTCGTCGGACATGTCGGGGGCTGGCCAACCTAGACCCGGGGTCGTGGGGACGACCCTATAATCGTTGGACATGACGGTGGCGGGCCAATCTAGTCAAGGGGTCGTAGGGACGACCCTATAGTCTTCGGACATGTTGGCGGCTTGTCAGCCTAGTCCCGGGGTCGTGGGTACGTCCCTATAGTCGTCGGACAAGTCGGCGGCGGGCCAACCTTGCCCCGGGGTCGTGGGGACGACCCTATAGTCGTCGGACATGTCGGCGGCTGGCCAACCTAGACCCGGGGTCGTGGGGACGACTCTATAGTCGTCGGAAATGTCGGGGGCTGGCCAACCTAGACCCGGGGTCGTGGGGACGACCCTATAATCGTTGGACATGACGGTGGCGGGCCAATCTAGTCCCGGGGTCGTGGGGACGATCCAATAATCGTCGGACATGTCGGCGGCTGGCCAACTTTGGCCCGTGGTGGTGGGGACGACCCTATAGTCGTTGGACATGACGGTGGCAGGCCAATCTAGTCCCGGGGTCGTGGGGACGACCCTATAGGCGTCGGACAAGACGGCGGCTGGACATCTTTGGCCCGGGGTCGTGGGGACGACCCTATAGTCGTCGGACATGTCGGCGGCTGGCCAACTTTGGCCCGTGGTCGTGGTGACGACCCAATAGTTGTCGGACATGTCGGCGGCTGGCCAACCTAGTCCCGAGGTCGTGGGGACGACCCTATAGTCGTCGGACAAGACGGCGGCTGGACATCTTTGGCCCGGGGTCGTGGGGACGACCCTATAGTCGTCGGACATGTTGGCGGCTTGTCAGCCTAGTCCCGGGGTCGTGGGTACGACCCTATAGTCGTCGGACAATTCGGCGGCTGGCCAACCTAGACCCGGGGTCGTGGGGACGACCCTATTGTCGTCGGACATGACGGCGGCGGGCCAATCTAGTCCCGGGGTCGTGGGGACGACCCTATAGTCGTCGGACATGTCGGCGGCTGGCCAACTTTGGCCCGGTGTCGTGGGGACGACTCTATAGTCGTCGGAAATGTCGGCGGCTGGCCAACCTGGACCCGGGGTCGTGGGGACGACCCTATTGTCGTCGGACATGACGGTGGCGGGCCAATCTAGTCTCGGGGTCGTGGGGACGACCCTATAGTCGTCGGACATGTCGGCGTCTGGCCAACTTTGGCCCGGGGTCGTGGGGACGACTCTATAGTCGTCGGAAATGTCGGCGGCTGGCCAACCTGGACTCGGGGTCGTGGGGACGACCCTATAGTCGTCGGACAAGACGGCGGCTGGACATCTTTGGCCCGGGGTCGTGGGGACGACCCTATAGTCGTCGGACATGTCGGCGGCTGGCCAACTTTGGCCCGGTGTCGTGGGGACGACTCTATAGTCGTCGGAAATGTCGGCGGCTGGCCAACCTGGACCCGGGGTCGTGACGACGACCCTATAGTCGCCGGAGAAGACGGCGGCTGGACATCTTTGGCCCGGGGTCGTGGGGACGACCCTATAGTCGTCGGACATGTCGGCGGCTGGCCAACTTTGGCCCGGTGTCGTGGGGACGACTCTATAGTCGTCGGAAATGTCGGCGGCTGGCCAACCTGGACCCGAGGTCGTGGGGACGACCCTATAGTCGTCGGACTTGACGGTGGCGGGCCAATCTAGTCCCGGGGTCGTGGGGACGACCCTATAGTCGTCGGACATTTCGGCGGCTTGCCAACTTTGGCCCGGGGTCGTGGGGACGACCCTATAGTCGTCGGACATGTTGGCGGCTTGTCAGCCTAGTCCCGGGGTCGTGGGTACGGCCCTATATTCGTCGGACATGTCGGCGGCGGGCCAACCTTGTCCCGGGGTCGTGGGGACGACCCTATAGTCGTCGGACATGTCGGCGGCTGGCCAACTTTGGCCCGGTGTCGTGGGGACGACTCTATAGTCGTCGGAAATGTCGGCGGCTGGCCAACCTGGACCCGGGTTCGTGGGGACGACCCTATTGTCGTCGGACATGACGGTAGCAGGCCAATCTAGTCTCGGGGTCGAGGGGACGACCCTATAGTCGTCGGACATGTCGGCGGCTGGCCAACTTTGGCCCGGGGTCGTGGGGACGATCCAATAATCGTCGGACATGTCGGCGGCTGGCCAACTTTGGCCCGTGGTGGTGGGGACGACCCTATAGACGTTGGACATGACGGTGGCAGGCCAATCTAGTCCCGGGGTCGTGGGGACGACCCTATAGGCGTCGGACAAGACGGCGGCTGGACATCTTTGGCCCGTGGTCGTGGGGACGACCCAATAGTTGTCGGACATGTCGGCGGCTGGCCAACCTAGTCCCGAGGTCGTGGGGACGACCCTATAGTCGTCGGACTTGACGGTGGCGGGCCAATCTAGTCCCGGGGTCGTGGAGACGATCCTACAGTCGTCGGACATTTCGGCGGCTTGCCAACTTTGGCCCGGGGTCGTGGGACGACCCTATAGTCGTCGGACTTGACGGTAGCGGGCCAATCTAGTCCCGAGGTCGTGGGGACGACCCTATAGTCTTCGGACATGACGGTAGCGGGCCAATCTAGACCCGAGGTCGTGGGGACGACCCTATTGTAGTCGGACATGTCGGCGGCTGTCCAACTTTGGCGCGGTGTCGTGGGGACGACTCTATAGTCGTCGGACATGTCGGCAGCTGGCCAACCTAGACCCGGGGTCGTGGGGACGACCCTATTGTCGTCGGACATGACGGTGGCGGGCCAATCTAGTCCCGGGGTCGTGGGGACGACCCTATAGTCGTCGGACAAGTCGGCGGCGGGCCAAGCTTGTCCCGGGGTCGTGGGGACGACCCTATATTCGTCGGACATGACGGTGGCGGGCCAATCTAGTCCCGGGGTCGTGGGGACGACCCTATAATTGTTGGACATGACGGTGGCGGGCCAATCTAGTCCCGGGGTCGTAGGGACGACCCTATAGTCGTCGGACATGTTGGCGATTGGCCATCATTGGCCCGGGGTCGTCGGGACGACCCTATAGTCGTCGGACATGTCGGCGGCTGGCCAACTTTGGCCCGTGGTCGTGGGGACGATCCGATTGTCGTCGGACATGTCGGCGGCTGGCCAACTTTGGCCCGTGGTCGTGGGGACGATCCAATAGTCGTCGGACATGTCGGCGGCTGGCCAACTTTGGCGCGTGGGCGTGGGGACGATCCGATTGTCGTCGGACATGTCGGCGGCTGGCCACCCTAGACCCGGGGTCGTGGGGACGACCCTATAATCGTCGGACATGACGGTGGCGGGCCAATCTAGTCCCGGGGTCGTGGGGACGACCCTATAGTCGTCGGACAAGTCGGCGGCTGGCCAACCTAGACCCGGGGTCGTGGGGACGACCCTATAGTCGTCGAACAATTCGGCGGCGGGCCAAGCTTGTCCCGGGGTCGTGGGGACGACCCTATAATCGTCGGATATGACGGTGGCGGGCCAATCTAGTCCCGGGGTCGTGGGGACGACCCTATAGTCGTCGGACATGTCGGCGGCTGGCCAACTTTGGCCCGGGGTCGTGGGGGCGACCCTATAGTCGTCGGACATGTTGGCGGCTTGTCAGCCTAGTCCCGGGGTCGTGGGTACGACCCTACAGTCGTCGGACATTTCGGCGGCTGGCCAACCTAGTCCCGAGGTCGTGGGGACGACCCTATAGTCGTCGGACTTGACGGTGGCGGGCCAATCTAGTCCCGGGGTCGTGGGGACGACCCTATAGTCGTCGGACTTGACGGTGGCGGGCCAATCTAGTCCCGAGGTCCTGGGGACGACCCTATAGTCGTCGGACAAGTCGGCGGCTGGCCAACCTAGACCCGGGGTCGTGGGGACGACCCTATTGTCGTCGGACATGACGGTGGCGGGCCAATCTAGTCCGGGGTCGTGGGGACGACCCTATAGTCGTCGAACAATTCGGCGGCGGGCCAAGCTTGTCCCGGGGTCGTGGGGACGACCCTATAATCGTCGGACATGACGGTGGCGGGCCAATCTAGTCCCGGGGTCGTGGGGACGACCCTATAGTCGTCGGACATGTCGGCGGCTGGCCAACTTTGGCCCGGTGTCGTGGGGACGACTCTATAGACGTCGGACACGACGGTGGCGGGCCAATCTAGTCCCGGGGTCGTGGGGACGACCCTATAATCGTTGGACATGACGGTGGCGGGCCAATCTAGTCCCGGGGTCGTAGGGACGACCCTATAGTCGTCGGACATGTTGGGGATTGGCCAACATTGGCCCGGGGTCGTCGGGACGACCCTATAGTCGTCGGACATGTCGGCGGCTGGCCAACCTAGTCCCGGGGTCGTGGGGACGACCCTATAGTCGTCGGACATGTTGGCGATTGGCCATCATTGGCCCGGGGTCGTCGGGACGACCCTATAGTCGTCGGACATGTCGGCGGCTGGCCAAACTAGTCCCGTGGTCGTGGGGACGACCCTACAGTCGTCGGACATTTCGGCGGCTTGCCAACTTTGGCCCGGGGTCGTGGGGACGACCCTATAGTCGTCGGACATGTCGGCGGCTGGCCAACTTTGGCCCGTGGTTGTGGGGACGACCCTATAGTCGTTGGACATGACGGTGGCGGGCCAATCTAGTCCCGGGGTCGTGGGGACGACCCTATAGGCGTCGGACAAGACGGCGGCTGGACATCTTTGGCCCGGGGTCGTGGGGACGACCCAACAGTCGTCGGACATGTCGGCGGCTGGCCAACTTTGGCCCGTGGTTGTGGGGACGACCCTATAGTCGTCGGAAATGTCGGCGGCTGGCCAACCTGGACCCGGAGTCGTGGGGCCGACCCTATTGTCGTCGGACATGACGGTGGCGGGCCAATCTAGTCCCGGGGTCGTGGGGACGACCCTACAGTCGTCGAACAATTCGGCGGCGGGCCAAGCTTGTCCCGGGGTCGTGGGGACGACCCTATAGTCGTCGGACATGTCGGCGGCTGGCCAACTTTGGCCCGTGGTCGTGGGGACGACCCAATAGTTGTCGGACATGTCGGCGGCTTGCCAACTTTGGCCCGGGGTCGTGGGGACGACCCTATAGTCGTCGGACATGTCGGCGGCTGGCCAACTTTGGCCCGTGGTTGTGGGGACGACCCTATAGTCGTTGGATATGACGGTGGCGGGCCAATCTAGTCCCGGGGTCGTGGGGACGACCCTATAATCGTTGGACATGACGGTGGCGGGCCAATCTAGTCCCGGGGTCGTAGGGACGACCCTATAGTCGTCGGACATGTTGGCGATTGGCCATCATTGGCCCGGGGTCGTCGGGACGACCCTATAGTCGTCGGACATGTCGGCGGCTGGCCAACCTAGTCCCGGGGTCGTGGGGACGACCCTACAGTCGTCGGACATTTCGGCGGCTTGCCAACTTTGGCCCGGGGTCGTGGGGACGACCCTATAGTCGTCGGACATGTTGGCGGCTGGCCAACTTTGGCCCGTGGTTGTGGGGACGACCCTATAGTCGTTGGACATGACGGTGGCGGGCCAATCTAGTCCCGGGGTCGTGGGGACGACCCTATAGTCGTCGGACAAGACGGCGGCTGGACATCTTTGGCTCGGGGTCGTGGGGACGACCCTATAGTCGTCGGACATGTTGGCGGCTTGTCAGCCTAGTCCCGGGGTCGTGGGTACGACCCTATAGTCGTCGGACAATTCGGCGGCTGGCCAACCTAGACCCGGGGTCGTGGGGACGACCCTATTGTCGTCGGACATGACGGCGGCGGGCCAATCTAGTCCCGGGGTCGTGGGGACGACCCTATAGTCGTCGGACATGTCGGCGGCTGGCCAACTTTGGCCCGGTGTCGTGGAGACGACTCTATAGTCGTCGGAAATGTCGGCGGCTGGCCAACCTGGACCCGGGGTCGTGGGGACGACCCTATTGTCGTCGGACATGACGGTGGCGGGCCAATCTAGTCTCGGGGTCGTGGGGACGACCCTATAGTCGTCGGACATGTCGGCGTCTGGCCAACTTTGGCCCGGGGTCGTGGGGACGATTCTATAGTCGTTGGACATGACGGTGGCGGGCCAATCTAGTCCCGGGGTCGTGGGGACGACCCTATAGTCGTCGGACATGTCGGCGGCTGGCCAACTTTGGCGCGTAGTCGTGGGGACGATCCGATTGTCGTCGGACATGTCGGGGGCTGGCCAACCTAGACCCGGGGTCGTGGGGACGACCCTATAATCGTTGGACATGACGGTGGCGGGCCAATCTAGTCCCGGGGTCGTAGGGACGACCCTATAGTCGCCGGAGAAGACGGCGGCTGGACATCTTTGGCCCGGGGTCGTGGGGACGACCCTATAGTGGTCGGACATGTCGGCGGCTGGCCAACCTAGTCCCGAGGTCGTGGGGACGACCCTATAGTCGTCGGACTTGACGGTGGCGGGCCAATCTAGTCCCGGGGTCGTGGGGACGACCCTATAGTCGTCGGACATTTCGGCGGCTTGCCAACTTTGGCCCGGGGTCGTGGGGACGACCCTATAGTCGTCGGACATTTCGGCGGCTTGCCAACTTTGGCCCGGGGTCGTGGGGACGACCCTATAGTCGTCGGACATGTCGGCGGCTGGCCAACTTTGGCCCGTGGTTGTGGGGACGACCCTATAGTCGTTGGACATGACGGTGGCGGGCCAATCTAGTCCCGGGGTCGTGGGGACGACCCTATAGGCGTCGGACAAGACGGCGGCTGGACATCTTTGGCCCGGGGTCGTGGGGACGACCCAACAGTCGTCGGACATGTCGGCGGCTGGCCAACTTTGGCCCGTGGTTGTGGGGACGACCCTATAGTCGTCGGAAATGTCGGCGGCTGGCCAACCTGGACCCGGAGTCGTGGGGCCGACCCTATTGTCGTCGGACATGACGGTGGCGGGCCAATCTAGTCCCGGGGTCGTGGGGACGACCCTACAGTCGTCGAACAATTCGGCGGCGGGCCAAGCTTGTCCCGGGGTCGTGGGGACGACCCTATAGTCGTCGGACATGTCGGCGGCTGGCCAACTTTGGCCCGTGGTCGTGGGGACGACCCAATAGTTGTCGGACATGTCGGCGGCTTGCCAACTTTGGCCCGGGGTCGTGGGGACGACCCTATAGTCGTCGGACATGTCGGCGGCTGGCCAACTTTGGCCCGTGGTTGTGGGGACGACCCTATAGTCGTTGGATATGACGGTGGCGGGCCAATCTAGTCCCGGGGTCGTGGGGACGACCCTATAATCGTTGGACATGACGGTGGCGGGCCAATCTAGTCCCGGGGTCGTAGGGACGACCCTATAGTCGTCGGACATGTTGGCGATTGGCCATCATTGGCCCGGGGTCGTCGGGACGACCCTATAGTCGTCGGACATGTCGGCGGCTGGCCAACCTAGTCCCGGGGTCGTGGGGACGACCCTACAGTCGTCGGACATTTCGGCGGCTTGCCAACTTTGGCCCGGGGTCGTGGGGACGACCCTATAGTCGTCGGACATGTTGGCGGCTGGCCAACTTTGGCCCGTGGTTGTGGGCACGACCCTATAGTCGTTGGACATGACGGTGGCGGGCCAATCTAGTCCCGGGGTCGTGGGGACGACCCTATAGTCGTCGGACAAGACGGCGGCTGGACATCTTTGGCTCGGGGTCGTGGGGACGACCCTATAGTCGTCGGACATGTTGGCGGCTTGTCAGCCTAGTCCCGGGGTCGTGGGTACGACCCTATAGTCGTCGGACAATTCGGCGGCTGGCCAACCTAGACCCGGGGTCGTGGGGACGACCCTATTGTCGTCGGACATGACGGCGGCGGGCCAATCTAGTCCCGGGGTCGTGGGGACGACCCTATAGTCGTCGGACATGTCGGCGGCTGGCCAACTTTGGCCCGGTGTCGTGGAGACGACTCTATAGTCGTCGGAAATGTCGGCGGCTGGCCAACCTGGACCCGGGGTCGTGGGGACGACCCTATTGTCGTCGGACATGACGGTGGCGGGCCAATCTAGTCTCGGGGTCGTGGGGACGACCCTATAGTCGTCGGACATGTCGGCGTCTGGCCAACTTTGGCCCGGGGTCGTGGGGACGATTCTATAGTCGTTGGACATGACGGTGGCGGGCCAATCTAGTCCCGGGGTCGTGGGGACGACCCTATAGTCGTCGGACATGTCGGCGGCTGGCCAACTTTGGCGCGTAGTCGTGGGGACGATCCGATTGTCGTCGGACATGTCGGGGGCTGGCCAACCTAGACCCGGGGTCGTGGGGACGACCCTATAATTGTTGGACATGACGGTGGCGGGCCAATCTAGTCCCGGGGTCGTAGGGACGACCCTATAGTCGCCGGAGAAGACGGCGGCTGGACATCTTTGGCCCGGGGTCGTGGGGACGACCCTATAGTGGTCGGACATGTCGGCGGCTGGCCAACCTAGTCCCGAGGTCGTGGGGACGACCCTATAGTCGTCGGACTTGACGGTGGCGGGCCAATCTAGTCCCGGGGTCGTGGGGACGACCCTATAGTCGTCGGACATTTCGGCGGCTTGCCAACTTTTGCCCGGGGTCGTGGGGACGACCCTATAGTCGTCGGACATTTCGGCGGCTTGCCAACTTTGGCCCGGGGTCGTGGGGACGACCCTATAGTCGTCGGACATGTCGGCGGCTGGCCAACTTTGGCCCGTGGTTGTGGGGACGACCCTATAGTCGTTGGATATGACGGTGGCGGGCCAATCTAGTCCCGGGGTCGTGGGGACGACCCTATAGTCGTCGGACATGTCGGCGGCTGGCCAACTTTGGCCCGGGGTCGTGGGGACGATCCAATAGTCGTCGGACATGTCGGCGGCTGGCCAACTTTGGCCCGGGGTCGTGGGGACGACCCTACAGTCGTCGGACATGTCGGCGGCTGGCCAACTTTGGCCCGTGGTTGTGGGGACGACCCTATAGTCGTTGGACATGACGGTGGCGGGCCAATCTAGTCCCGGGGTCGTGGGGACGACCCTATAGTCGTCGGACATGTCGGCGGCTGGCCAACTTTGGCGCGTAGTCGTGGGGACGATCCGATTGTCGTCGGACATGTCGGGGGCTGGCCAACCTAGACCCGGGGTCGTGGGGACGACCCTATAATCGTTGGACATGACGGTGGCGGGCCAATCTGGTCCCGGGGTCGTAGGGACGACCCTATAGTCTTCGGACATGTTGGCGGCTTGTCAGCCTAGTCCCGGGGTCGTGGGTACGACCCTATAGTCGTCGGACAAGTCGGCGGCGGGCCAACCTTGCCCCGGGGTCGTGGGGACGACCCTATAGTCGTCGGACATGTCGGCGGCTGGCCAACCTAGACCCGGGGTCGTGGGGACGACTCTATAGTCGTCGGACATGTCGGGGGCTGGCCAACCTAGACCCGGGGTCGTGGGGACGACCCTATAATCGTTGGACATGACGGTGGCGGGCCAATCTAGTCCCGGGGTCGTGGGGACGATCCAATAATCGTCGGACATGTCGGCGGCTGGCCAACTTTGGCCCGTGGTGGTGGGGACGACCCTATAGTTGTTGGACATGACGGTGGCAGGCCAATCTAGTCCCGGGGTCGTGGGGACGACCCTATAGGCGTCGGACAAGACGGCGGCTGGACATCTTTGGCCCGGGGTCGTGGGGACGACCCTATAGTCGTCGGACATGTCGGCGGCTGGCCAACTTTGGCCCGTGGTCGTGGGGACGACCCAATAGTTGTCGGACATGTCGGCGGCTGGCCAACCTAGTCCCGGGGTCGTGGGGACGACCCTATAGTCGTCGGACATGTTGGCGATTGGCCATCATTGGCCCGGGGTCGTCGGGACGACCCTATAGTCGTCGGACATGTCGGCGGCTGGCCAACCTAGTCCCGTGGTCGTCGGGACGACCCTACAGTCGTCGGACATTTCGGCGGCTTGCCAACTTTGGCCCGGGGTCGTGGGGACGACCCTATAGTCGTCGGACATGTCGGCGGCTGGTCAACTTTGGCCCGTGGTTGTGGGGACGACCCTATAGTCGTTCGACATGACGGTGGCGAGCCAACCTTGTCCCGGGGTCGTGGGGACGACCCTATAGTCGTCGGACATGTCGGCGGCTGGCCAACTTTGGCCCGGTGTCGTGGGGACGACTCTATAGTCGTCGGAAATGTCGGCGGCTGGCCAACCTGGACCCGGGGTCGTGGGGACGACCCTATTGTCGTCGGACATGACGGTAGCAGGCCAATCTAGTCTCGGGGTCGAGGGGACGACCCTATAGTCGTCGGACATGTCGGCGGCTGGCCAACTTTGGCCCGGGGTCGTGGGGACGATCCAATAATCGTCGGACATGTCGGCGGCTGGCCAACTTTGGCCCGTGGTGGTGGGGACGACCCTATAGACGTTGGACATGACGGTGGCAGGCCAATCTAGTCCCGGGGTCGTGGGGACGACCCTATAGGCGTCGGACAAGACGGCGGCTGGGCATCTTTGGCCCGTGGTCGTGGGGACGACCCAATAGTTGTCGGACATGTCGGCGGCTGGCCAACCTAGTCCCGAGGTCGTGGGGACGACCCTATAGTCGTCGGACTTGACGGTGGCGGGCCAATCTAGTCCCGGGGTCGTGGAGACGATCCTACAGTCGTCGGACATTTCGGCGGCTTGCCAACTTTGGCCCGGGGTCGTGGGACGACCCTATAGTCGTCGGACTTGACGGTAGCGGGCCAATCTAGTCCCGAGGTCGTGGGGACGACCCTATAGTCTTCGGACATGACGGTAGCGGGCCAATCTAGACCCGAGGTCGTGGGGACGACCCTATTGTAGTCGGACATGTCGGCGGCTGTCCAACTTTGGCGCGGTGTCGTGGGGACGACTCTATAGTCGTCGGACATGTCGGCAGCTGGCCAACCTAGACCCGGGGTCGTGGGGACGACCCTATTGTCGTCGGACATGACGGTGGCGGGCCAATCTAGTCCCGGGGTCGTGGGGACGACCCTATAGGCGTCGGACAAGTCGGCGGCGGGCCAAGCTTGTCCCGGGGTCGTGGGGACGACCCTATATTCGTCGGACATGACGGTGGCGGGCCAATCTAGTCCCGGGGTCGTGGGGACGACCCTATAATTGTTGGACATGACGGTGGCGGGCCAATCTAGTCCCGGGGTCGTAGGGACGACCCTATAGTCGTCGGACATGTTGGCGATTGGCCATCATTGGCCCGGGGTCGTGGGGACGACCCTATAGTCGTCGGACATGTCGGCGGCTGGCCAACTTTGGCCCGTGGTTGTGGGGACGACCCTATAGTCGTTGGATATGACGGTGGCGGGCCAATCTAGCCCCGGGGCGTGGGGACGACCCTATAGTCGTCGGACATGTCGGCGGCTGGCCAACTTTGAACCGGTGTCGTGGGGACGACTCTATAGTCGTCGGAAATGTCGGCGGCTGGCCACCCTAGACCCGGGGTCGTGGGGACGACCCTATAATCGTCGGACATGACGGTGGCGGGCCAATCTAGTCCCGGGGTCGTGGGGACGACCCTATAGTCGTCGGACATGTCGGCGGCTGGCCAACCTAGACCCGGGGTCGTGGGGACGACCCTATAGTCGTCGAACAATTCGGCGGCGGGCCAAGCTTGTCCCGGGGTCGTGGGGACGACCCTATAATCGTCGGATATGACGGTGGCGGGCCAATCTAGTCCCGGGGTCGTGGGGACGACCCTATAGTCGTCGGACATGTCGGCGGCTGGCCAACTTTGGCCCGGGGTCGTGGGGGCGACCCTATAGTCGTCGGACATGTTGGCGGCTTGTCAGCCTAGTCCCGGGGTCGTGGGTACGACCCTACAGTCGTCGGACATTTCGGCGGCTGGCCAACCTAGTCCCGAGGTCGTGGGGACGACCCTATAGTCGTCGGACTTGACGGTGGCGGGCCAATCTAGTCCCGGGGTCGTGGGGACGACCCTATAGTCGTCGGACTTGACGGTGGCGGGCCAATCTAGTCCCGAGGTCCTGGGGACGACCCTATAGTCGTCGGACAAGTCGGCGGCTGGCCAACCTAGACCCGGGGTCGTGGGGACGACCCTATTGTCGTCGGACATGACGGTGGCGGGCCAATCTAGTCCGGGGTCGTGGGGACGACCCTATAGTCGTCGAACAATTCGGCGGCGGGCCAAGCTTGTCCCGGGGTCGTGGGGACGACCCTATAATCGTCGGACATGACGGTGGCGGGCCAATCTAGTCCCGGGGTCGTGGGGACGACCCTATAGTCGTCGGACATGTCGGCGGCTGGCCAACTTTGGCCCGGTGTCGTGGGGACGACTCTATAGACGTCGGACACGACGGTGGCGGGCCAATCTAGTCCCGGGGTCGTGGGGACGACCCTATAATCGTTGGACATGACGGTGGCGGGCCAATCTAGTCCCGGGGTCGTAGGGACGACCCTATAGTCGTCGGACATGTCGGCGGCTGGTCAACTTTGGCCCGTGGTTGTGGGGACGACCCTATTGTCGTTGGACATGACGGTGGCGAGCCAATCTAGTCCCGGGGTCGTGGGGACGACCCTATAGGCGTCGGACAAGACGGCGGCTGGACATCTTTGGCCCGGGGTCGTGGGGACGACCCTACAGTCGTCGGACATGTCGGCGGCTGGCCAACTTTGGCCCGTGGTTGTGGGGACGACCCTATAGTCGTTGGACATGACGGTGGCGGGCCAATCTAGTCCCGGGGTCGTGGGGACGACCCTATAGTCGTCGGACATGTCGGCGGCTGGCCAACTTTGGCGCGTGGTCGTGGGGACGATCCGATTGTCGTCGGACATGTCGGCGGCTGGCCAACTTTGGCCCGTGGTCGTGGGGACGATCCAATAGTCGTCGGACATGTCGGCGGCTGGCCAACTTTGGCGCGTGGGCGTGGGGACGATCCGATTGTCGTCGGACATGTCGGCGGCTGGCCACCCTAGACCCGGGGTCGTGGGGACGACCCTATAATCGTCGGACATGACGGTGGCGGGCCAATCTAGTCCCGGGGTCGTGGGGACGACCCTATAGTCGTCGGACAAGTCGGCGGCTGGCCAACCTAGACCCGGGGTCGTGGGGACGACCCTATAGTCGTCGAACAATTCGGCGGCGGGCCAAGCTTGTCCCGGGGTCGTGGGGACGACCCTATAATCGTCGGATATGACGGTGGCGGGCCAATCTAGTCCCGGGGTCGTGGGGACGACCCTATAGTCGTCGGACATGTCGGCGGCTGGCCAACTTTGGCCCGGGGTCGTGGGGGCGACCCTATAGTCGTCGGACATGTTGGCGGCTTGTCAGCCTAGTCCCGGGGTCGTGGGTACGACCCTACAGTCGTCGGACATTTCGGCGGCTGGCCAACCTAGTCCCGAGGTCGTGGGGACGACCCTATAGTCGTCGGACTTGACGGTGGCGGGCCAATCTAGTCCCGGGGTCGTGGGGACGACCCTATTGTCGTCGGACATGACGGTGGCGGGCCAATCTAGTCCGGGGTCGTGGGGACGACCCTATAGTCGTCGAACAATTCGGCGGCGGGCCAAGCTTGTCCCGGGGTCGTGGGGACGACCCTATAATCGTCGGACATGACGGTGGCGGGCCAATCTAGTCCCGGGGTCGTGGGGACGACCCTATAGTCGTCGGACATGTCGGCGGCTGGCCAACTTTGGCCCGGTGTCGTGGGGACGACTCTATAGACGTCGGACACGACGGTGGCGGGCCAATCTAGTCCCGGGGTCGTGGGGACGACCCTATAATCGTTGGACATGACGGTGGCGGGCCAATCTAGTCCCGGGGTCGTAGGGACGACCCTATAGTCGTCGGACATGTTGGGGATTGGCCAACATTGGCCCGGGGTCGTCGGGACGACCCTATAGTCGTCGGACATGTCGGCGGCTGGCCAACCTAGTCCCGGGGTCGTGGGGACGACCCTATAGTCGTCGGACATGTTGGCGATTGGCCATCATTGGCCCGGGGTCGTCGGGACGACCCTATAGTCGTCGGACATGTCGGCGGCTGGCCAACCTAGTCCCGTGGTCGTGGGGACGACCCTACAGTCGTCGGACATTTCGGCGGCTTGCCAACTTTGGCCCGGGGTCGTGGGGACGACCCTATAGTCGTCGGACATGTCGGCGGCTGGCCAACTTTGGCCCGTGGTTGTGGGGACGACCCTATAGTCATTGGACATGACGGTGGCGGGCCAATCTAGTCCCGGGGTCGTGGGGACGACCCTATAGGCGTCGGACAAGACGGCGGCTGGACATCTTTGGCCCGGGGTCGTGGGGACGACCCTACAGTCGTCGGACATGTCGGCGGCTGGCCAACTTTGGCCCGTGGTTGTGGGGACGACCCTATAGTCGTCGGAAATGTCGGCGGCTGGCCAACCTGGACCCGGAGTCGTGGGGCCGACCCTATTGTCGTCGGACATGACGGTGGCGGGCCAATCTAGTCCCGGGGTCGTGGGGACGACCCTACAGTCGTCGAACAATTCGGCGGCGGGCCAAGCTTGTCCCGGGGTCGTGGGGACGACCCTATAGTCGTCGGACATGTCGGCGGCTGGCCAACTTTGGCCCGTGGTCGTGGGGACGACCCAATAGTTGTCGGACATGTCGGCGGCTTGCCAACTTTGGCCCGGGGTCGTGGGGACGACCCTATAGTCGTCGGACATGTCGGCGGCTGGCCAACTTTGGCCCGTGGTTGTGGGGACGACCCTATAGTCGTTGGATATGACGGTGGCGGGCCAATCTAGTCCCGGGGTCGTGGGGACGACCCTATAATCGTTGGACATGACGGTGGCGGGCCAATCTAGTCCCGGGGTCGTAGGGACGACCCTATAGTCGTCGGACATGTCGGCGGCTGGCCAACTTTGGCGCGTGGTCGTGGGGACGATCCGATTGTCGTCGGACATGTCGGCGGCTGGCCAACCTAGACCCGGGGTCGTGGGGACGACCCTATTGTCGTCGGACATGTCGGCGGCTGGTCAACTTTGGCCCGTGGTCGTGGGGACGACCCTATAGTCGTCGGACAAGACGGTGGCGGACCAATCTAGTCCCGGGGTCGTGGGAACGACCCTATAGTCGTCGGACATGTCGGCGGCTGGCCAACTTTGACCCGTGGTCGTGGGGACGATCCAATAGTCGTCGGACATGTCGGCGGCTGGCCAACTTTGGCCCGTGGTTGTGGGAACGACCCTATAGTCGTTGGACATGACGGTGGCGGGCCAATCTAGTCCCGGGGTCGTGGGGACGACCCTACAGTCTTCGGACATTTCGGCGGCTTGCCAACTTTGGCCCGGGGTCGTGGGGACGACCCTATAATCGTCGGACATTTCGGCGGCATGCCAACTTTGGCCCGTGGTCGTGGGGACGACCCTATAGTCGTTGGACATGACGGTGGCGGGCCAATCTAGTCCCGAGGTCCTGGGGACGACCCTATAGTCGTCGGACAAGTCGGCGGCTGGCCAAACTAGACCCGGGGTCGTGGGGACGACCCTATTGTCGTCGGACATGACGGTGGCGGGCCAATCTAGTCCCGGGGTCGTGGGGACGACCCTATAGTCGTCGGACATGTCGGCGGCTGGCCAACTTTGGCCCGGTGTCGTGGGGACGACTCTATAGTCGTCGGAAATGTCGGCGGCTGGCCAACCTGGACCCGGCGTCGTGGGGACGACCCTATTGTCGTCGGACATGACGGTGGCGGGCCAATCTAGTCCCGGGGTCGTAGGGACGACCCTATAGTCGTCGGACATGTCGGCGGCTGGCCAACTTTGGCCCGGGGTCGTGGGGGCGACCCTATAGTCGTCGGACATGTTGGCGGCTTGTCAGCCTAGTCCCGGGGTCGTGGGTACGACCCTACAGTCGTCGGACATTTCGGCGGCTGGCCAACCTAGTCCCGAGGTCGTGGGGACGACCCTATAGTCGTCGGACTTGACGGTGGCGGGCCAATCTAGTCCCGGGGTCGTGGGGACGACCCTATAGTCGTCGGACTTGACGGTGGCGGGCCAATCTAGTCCCGAGGTCCTGGGGACGACCCTATAGTCGTCGGACAAGTCGGCGGCTGGCCAACCTAGACCCGGGGTCGTGGGGACGACCCTATTGTCGTCGGACATGACGGTGGCGGGCCAATCTAGTCCGGGGTCGTGGGGACGACCCTATAGTCGTCGAACAATTCGGCGGCGGGCCAAGCTTGTCCCGGGGTCGTGGGGACGACCCTATAATCGTCGGACATGACGGTGGCGGGCCAATCTAGTCCCGGGGTCGTGGGGACGACCCTATAGTCGTCGGACATGTCGGCGGCTGGCCAACTTTGGCCCGGTGTCGTGGGGACGACTCTATAGACGTCGGACACGACGGTGGCGGGCCAATCTAGTCCCGGGGTCGTGGGGACGACCCTATAATCGTTGGACATGACGGTGGCGGGCCAATCTAGTCCCGGGGTCGTAGGGACGACCCTATAGTCGTCGGACATGTCGGCGGCTGGTCAACTTTGGCCCGTGGTTGTGGGGACGACCCTATTGTCGTTGGACATGACGGTGGCGAGCCAATCTAGTCCCGGGGTCGTGGGGACGACCCTATAGGCGTCGGACAAGACGGCGGCTGGACATCTTTGGCCCGGGGTCGTGGGGACGACCCTACAGTCGTCGGACATGTCGGCGGCTGGCCAACTTTGGCCCGTGGTTGTGGGGACGACCCTATAGTCGTTGGACATGACGGTGGCGGGCCAATCTAGTCCCGGGGTCGTGGGGACGACCCTATAGTCGTCGGACATGTCGGCGGCTGGCCAACTTTGGCGCGTGGTCGTGGGGACGATCCGATTGTCGTCGGACATGTCGGCGGCTGGCCAACTTTGGCCCGTGGTCGTGGGGACGATCCAATAGTCGTCGGACATGTCGGCGGCTGGCCAACTTTGGCGCGTGGGCGTGGGGACGATCCGATTGTCGTCGGACATGTCGGCGGCTGGCCACCCTAGACCCGGGGTCGTGGGGACGACCCTATAATCGTCGGACATGACGGTGGCGGGCCAATCTAGTCCCGGGGTCGTGGGGACGACCCTATAGTCGTCGGACAAGTCGGCGGCTGGCCAACCTAGACCCGGGGTCGTGGGGACGACCCTATAGTCGTCGAACAATTCGGCGGCGGGCCAAGCTTGTCCCGGGGTCGTGGGGACGACCCTATAATCGTCGGATATGACGGTGGCGGGCCAATCTAGTCCCGGGGTCGTGGGGACGACCCTATAGTCGTCGGACATGTCGGCGGCTGGCCAACTTTGGCCCGGGGTCGTGGGGGCGACCCTATAGTCGTCGGACATGTTGGCGGCTTGTCAGCCTAGTCCCGGGGTCGTGGGTACGACCCTACAGTCGTCGGACATTTCGGCGGCTGGCCAACCTAGTCCCGAGGTCGTGGGGACGACCCTATAGTCGTCGGACTTGACGGTGGCGGGCCAATCTAGTCCCGGGGTCGTGGGGACGACCCTATTGTCGTCGGACATGACGGTGGCGGGCCAATCTAGTCCGGGGTCGTGGGGACGACCCTATAGTCGTCGAACAATTCGGCGGCGGGCCAAGCTTGTCCCGGGGTCGTGGGGACGACCCTATAATCGTCGGACATGACGGTGGCGGGCCAATCTAGTCCCGGGGTCGTGGGGACGACCCTATAGTCGTCGGACATGTCGGCGGCTGGCCAACTTTGGCCCGGTGTCGTGGGGACGACTCTATAGACGTCGGACACGACGGTGGCGGGCCAATCTAGTCCCGGGGTCGTGGGGACGACCCTATAATCGTTGGACATGACGGTGGCGGGCCAATCTAGTCCCGGGGTCGTAGGGACGACCCTATAGTCGTCGGACATGTTGGGGATTGGCCAACATTGGCCCGGGGTCGTCGGGACGACCCTATAGTCGTCGGACATGTCGGCGGCTGGCCAACCTAGTCCCGGGGTCGTGGGGACGACCCTATAGTCGTCGGACATGTTGGCGATTGGCCATCATTGGCCCGGGGTCGTCGGGACGACCCTATAGTCGTCGGACATGTCGGCGGCTGGCCAACCTAGTCCCGTGGTCGTGGGGACGACCCTACAGTCGTCGGACATTTCGGCGGCTTGCCAACTTTGGCCCGGGGTCGTGGGGACGACCCTATAGTCGTCGGACATGTCGGCGGCTGGCCAACTTTGGCCCGTGGTTGTGGGGACGACCCTATAGTCATTGGACATGACGGTGGCGGGCCAATCTAGTCCCGGGGTCGTGGGGACGACCCTATAGGCGTCGGACAAGACGGCGGCTGGACATCTTTGGCCCGGGGTCGTGGGGACGACCCTACAGTCGTCGGACATGTCGGCGGCTGGCCAACTTTGGCCCGTGGTTGTGGGGACGACCCTATAGTCGTCGGAAATGTCGGCGGCTGGCCAACCTGGACCCGGAGTCGTGGGGCCGACCCTATTGTCGTCGGACATGACGGTGGCGGGCCAATCTAGTCCCGGGGTCGTGGGGACGACCCTACAGTCGTCGAACAATTCGGCGGCGGGCCAAGCTTGTCCCGGGGTCGTGGGGACGACCCTATAGTCGTCGGACATGTCGGCGGCTGGCCAACTTTGGCCCGTGGTCGTGGGGACGACCCAATAGTTGTCGGACATGTCGGCGGCTTGCCAACTTTGGCCCGGGGTCGTGGGGACGACCCTATAGTCGTCGGACATGTCGGCGGCTGGCCAACTTTGGCCCGTGGTTGTGGGGACGACCCTATAGTCGTTGGATATGACGGTGGCGGGCCAATCTAGTCCCGGGGTCGTGGGGACGACCCTATAATCGTTGGACATGACGGTGGCGGGCCAATCTAGTCCCGGGGTCGTAGGGACGACCCTATAGTCGTCGGACATGTCGGCGGCTGGCCAACTTTGGCGCGTGGTCGTGGGGACGATCCGATTGTCGTCGGACATGTCGGCGGCTGGCCAACCTAGACCCGGGGTCGTGGGGACGACCCTATTGTCGTCGGACATGTCGGCGGCTGGTCAACTTTGGCCCGTGGTCGTGGGGACGACCCTATAGTCGTCGGACAAGACGGTGGCGGACCAATCTAGTCCCGGGGTCGTGGGGACGACCCTATAGTCGTCGGACATGTCGGCGGCTGGCCAACTTTGACCCGTGGTCGTGGGGACGATCCAATAGTCGTCGGACATGTCGGCGGCTGGCCAACTTTGGCCCGTGGTTGTGGGAACGACCCTATAGTCGTTGGACATGACGGTGGCGGGCCAATCTAGTCCCGGGGTCGTGGGGACGACCCTACAGTCTTCGGACATTTCGGCGGCTTGCCAACTTTGGCCCGGGGTCGTGGGGACGACCCTATAATCGTCGGACATTTCGGCGGCATGCCAACTTTGGCCCGTGGTCGTGGGGACGACCCTATAGTCGTTGGACATGACGGTGGCGGGCCAATCTAGTCCCGAGGTCCTGGGGACGACCCTATAGTCGTCGGACAAGTCGGCGGCTGGCCAAACTAGACCCGGGGTCGTGGGGACGACCCTATTGTCGTCGGACATGACGGTGGCGGGCCAATCTAGTCCCGGGGTCGTGGGGACGACCCTATAGTCGTCGGACATGTCGGCGGCTGGCCAACTTTGGCCCGGTGTCGTGGGGACGACTCTATAGTCGTCGGAAATGTCGGCGGCTGGCCAACCTGGACCCGGCGTCGTGGGGACGACCCTATTGTCGTCGGACATGACGGTGGCGGGCCAATCTAGTCTCGGGGTCGTGGGGACGACCCTATAGTCGTCGGACATGTCGGCGGCTGGCCAACTTTGGCCCGGGGTCGTGGGGACGACTCTATAGTCGTCGGAAATGTCGGCGGCTGGCCAACCTGGACTCGGGGTCGTGGGGACGACCCTATAGTCGTCGGACAAGACGGTGGCGGACCAATCTAGTCCCGGGGTCGTGGGGACGACCCTATAGTCGTCGGACATGTCGGCGGCTGGCCAACTTTGGCCCGTGGTCGTGGGGACGATCCAATAGTCGTCGGACATGTCGGCGGCTGGCCAACTTTGGCCCGTGGTTGTGGGAACGACCCTATAGTCGTTGAACATGACGGTGGCGGGCCAATCTAGTCCCGGGGTCGTGGGGACGACCCTACAGTCGTCGGAAATGTCGGCGGCTGGCCAACCTGGACCCGGGGTCGTGGGGACGACCCTATTGTCGTCGGACATGACGGTGGCGGGCCAATCTAGTCCCGGGGTCGTGGGGACGACCCTATAGTCGTCGGACAAGACGGCGGCTGGACATCTTTGGCCCGGGGTCGTGGGGACGACCCTATAGTCGTCGGACATGTTGGCGGCTTGTCAGCCTAGTCCCGGGGTCGTGGGTACGACCCTATAGTCGTCGGACAAGTCGGCGGCTGGCCAACCTAGACCCGGGGTCGTGGGGACGACCCTATTGTCGTCGGACATGACGGTGGCGGGCCAATCTAGTCCCGGGGTCGTGGGGACGACCCTATAGTCGTCGAACAATTCGGCGGCGGGCCAAGCTTCTCCCGGGGTCGTGGGGACGACCCTATAATCGTCGGACATGACGGTGGCGGGCCAATCTAGTCCCGGGGTCGTGGGGACGACCCTATAGTCGTCGGACATGTCGGCGGCTGGCCAACTTTGGCCCGGTGTCGTGGGGACGACTCTATAGTCGTCGAACAATTCGGCGGCTGGCCAACTTTGGCCCGTGGTTGTGGGAACGACCCTATAGTCGTTGGACATGACGGTGGCGGGCCAATCTAGTCCCGGGGTCGTGGGGACGACCCTACAGTCTTCGGACATTTCGGCGGCTTGCCAACATTGGCCCGGGGTCGAGGGACGACCCTATAGTCGTCGGACATGTCGGCGGCTGGCCAACCTAGTCCCGAGGTCGTGGGGACGACCCTATAGTCGTCGGACATGTCGGCGGCTTGCCAACTTTGGCCCGGGGTCGTGGGGACGACCCTATAGTCGTCGGACATGACGGTGGCGGGCCAATCTAGTCCCGGGGTCGTGGGGACGACCCTATAGTCGTCGGACATGTCGGCGGCATGCCAACTTTGGCCCGTGGTCGTGGGGACGACCCTATAGTCGTCGGACAAGACGGTGGCGGACCAATCTAGTCCCGGGGTCGTGGGGACGACCCTATAGTAGTCGGACATGTCGGCGGCTGGCCAACTTTGGCCCGTGGTTCGTGGGGACGATCCAATAGTCGTCGGACATGTCGGCGGCTGGCCAACTTTGGCCCGTGGTTGTGGGAACGACCCTATAGTCGTTGGACATGACGGTGGCGGGCCAATCTAGTCCCCGGGTCGTGGGGACGACCCTACAGTCTTCGGACATTTCGGCGGCTTGCCAACTTTGGCCCGGGGTCGTGAGGACGACCCTATAGTGGTCGGACATTTCGGCGGCTGGCCAACTTGGGCCGGGGGTCGTGGGGACGACCCTATAGTCGTCGGACATGTTGGCGGCTGGCCAACCTACTCCCGAGGTCGTGGGGCCGACCCTATAGTCGTCGGACATGACGGTGGCGGGCCAATCTAGTCCCGGGGTCGTGGGGACGACCCTATAGTGGTCGGACATTTCGGCGGCTGGCCAACTTGGGCCGGGGTCGTGGGGACGACCCTATAATCGTCGGACATTTCGGCGGCATGCCAACTTTGGCCCGTGGTCGTGGGGACGACCCTATAGTCGTTGGACATGTCGGCGGCTGGCCAACTTTGGCCCGTGGTTCGTGGGGACGATCCAATAGTCGTCGGACATGTCGGCGGCTGGCCAACTTTGGCCCGTGGTTGTGGGAACGACCCTATAGTCGTCGGACATGACGGTGGCGGGCCAATCTAGTCCCGGGGTCGTGGGGACGACCCTACAGTCTTCGGATATTTCGGCGGCTTGCCAACTTTGGCCCGGGGTCGTGGGGACGACCCTATAATCGTCGGACATTTCGGCGGCATGCCAACTTTGGCCCGTGGTCGTGGGGACGACCCTATAGTCGTTGGACATGACGGTGGCGGGCCAATCTAGTCCCGAGGTCCTGGGGACGACCCTACAGTCGTCGGACATTTCGGCGGCTTGTCAGCCTAGACCCGGGGTCGTGGGGACGACCCTATTGTCGTCGGACATGACGGTGGCGGGCCAATCTAGTCCGGGGTCGTGGGGACGACCCTATAGTCGTCGAACAATTCGGCGGCGGGCCAAGCTTGTCCCGGGGTCGTGGGGACGACCCTATAATCGTCGGACATGACGGTGGCGGGCCAATCTAGTCCCGGGGTCGTGGGGACGACCCTATAGTCGTCGGACATGTCGGCGGCTGGCCAACTTTGGCCCGGTGTCGTGGGGACGACTCTATAGACGTCGGACACGACGGTGGCGGGCCAATCTAGTCCCGGGGTCGTGGGGACGACCCTATAATCGTTGGACATGACGGTGGCGGGCCAATCTAGTCCCGGGGTCGTAGGGACGACCCTATAGTCGTCGGACATGTTGGGGATTGGCCAACATTGGCCCGGGGTCGTCGGGACGACCCTATAGTCGTCGGACATGTCGGCGGCTGGCCAACCTAGTCCCGGGGTCGTGGGGACGACCCTATAGTCGTCGGACATGTTGGCGATTGGCCATCATTGGCCCGGGGTCGTCGGGACGACCCTATAGTCGTCGGACATGTCGGCGGCTGGCCAACCTAGTCCCGTGGTCGTGGGGACGACCCTACAGTCGTCGGACATTTCGGCGGCTTGCCAACTTTGGCCCGGGGTCGTGGGGACGACCCTATAGTCGTCGGACATGTCGGCGGCTGGCCAACTTTGGCCCGTGGTTGTGGGGACGACCCTATAGTCATTGGACATGACGGTGGCGGGCCAATCTAGTCCCGGGGTCGTGGGGACGACCCTATAGGCGTCGGACAAGACGGCGGCTGGACATCTTTGGCCCGGGGTCGTGGGGACGACCCTACAGTCGTCGGACATGTCGGCGGCTGGCCAACTTTGGCCCGTGGTTGTGGGGACGACCCTATAGTCGTCGGAAATGTCGGCGGCTGGCCAACCTGGACCCGGAGTCGTGGGGCCGACCCTATTGTCGTCGGACATGACGGTGGCGGGCCAATCTAGTCCCGGGGTCGTGGGGACGACCCTACAGTCGTCGAACAATTCGGCGGCGGGCCAAGCTTGTCCCGGGGTCGTGGGGACGACCCTATAGTCGTCGGACATGTCGGCGGCTGGCCAACTTTGGCCCGTGGTCGTGGGGACGACCCAATAGTTGTCGGACATGTCGGCGGCTTGCCAACTTTGGCCCGGGGTCGTGGGGACGACCCTATAGTCGTCGGACATGTCGGCGGCTGGCCAACTTTGGCCCGTGGTTGTGGGGACGACCCTATAGTCGTTGGATATGACGGTGGCGGGCCAATCTAGTCCCGGGGTCGTGGGGACGACCCTATAATCGTTGGACATGACGGTGGCGGGCCAATCTAGTCCCGGGGTCGTAGGGACGACCCTATAGTCGTCGGACATGTCGGCGGCTGGCCAACTTTGGCGCGTGGTCGTGGGGACGATCCGATTGTCGTCGGACATGTCGGCGGCTGGCCAACCTAGACCCGGGGTCGTGGGGACGACCCTATTGTCGTCGGACATGTCGGCGGCTGGTCAACTTTGGCCCGTGGTCGTGGGGACGACCCTATAGTCGTCGGACAAGACGGTGGCGGACCAATCTAGTCCCGGGGTCGTGGGGACGACCCTATAGTCGTCGGACATGTCGGCGGCTGGCCAACTTTGACCCGTGGTCGTGGGGACGATCCAATAGTCGTCGGACATGTCGGCGGCTGGCCAACTTTGGCCCGTGGTTGTGGGAACGACCCTATAGTCGTTGGACATGACGGTGGCGGGCCAATCTAGTCCCGGGGTCGTGGGGACGACCCTACAGTCTTCGGACATTTCGGCGGCTTGCCAACTTTGGCCCGGGGTCGTGGGGACGACCCTATAATCGTCGGACATTTCGGCGGCATGCCAACTTTGGCCCGTGGTCGTGGGGACGACCCTATAGTCGTTGGACATGACGGTGGCGGGCCAATCTAGTCCCGAGGTCCTGGGGACGACCCTATAGTCGTCGGACAAGTCGGCGGCTGGCCAAACTAGACCCGGGGTCGTGGGGACGACCCTATTGTCGTCGGACATGACGGTGGCGGGCCAATCTAGTCCCGGGGTCGTGGGGACGACCCTATAGTCGTCGGACATGTCGGCGGCTGGCCAACTTTGGCCCGGTGTCGTGGGGACGACTCTATAGTCGTCGGAAATGTCGGCGGCTGGCCAACCTGGACCCGGCGTCGTGGGGACGACCCTATTGTCGTCGGACATGACGGTGGCGGGCCAATCTAGTCTCGGGGTCGTGGGGACGACCCTATAGTCGTCGGACATGTCGGCGGCTGGCCAACTTTGGCCCGGGGTCGTGGGGACGACTCTATAGTCGTCGGAAATGTCGGCGGCTGGCCAACCTGGACTCGGGGTCGTGGGGACGACCCTATAGTCGTCGGACAAGACGGTGGCGGACCAATCTAGTCCCGGGGTCGTGGGGACGACCCTATAGTCGTCGGACATGTCGGCGGCTGGCCAACTTTGGCCCGTGGTCGTGGGGACGATCCAATAGTCGTCGGACATGTCGGCGGCTGGCCAACTTTGGCCCGTGGTTGTGGGAACGACCCTATAGTCGTTGAACATGACGGTGGCGGGCCAATCTAGTCCCGGGGTCGTGGGGACGACCCTACAGTCGTCGGAAATGTCGGCGGCTGGCCAACCTGGACCCGGGGTCGTGGGGACGACCCTATTGTCGTCGGACATGACGGTGGCGGGCCAATCTAGTCCCGGGGTCGTGGGGACGACCCTATAGTCGTCGGACAAGACGGCGGCTGGACATCTTTGGCCCGGGGTCGTGGGGACGACCCTATAGTCGTCGGACATGTTGGCGGCTTGTCAGCCTAGTCCCGGGGTCGTGGGTACGACCCTATAGTCGTCGGACAAGTCGGCGGCTGGCCAACCTAGACCCGGGGTCGTGGGGACGACCCTATTGTCGTCGGACATGACGGTGGCGGGCCAATCTAGTCCCGGGGTCGTGGGGACGACCCTATAGTCGTCGAACAATTCGGCGGCGGGCCAAGCTTCTCCCGGGGTCGTGGGGACGACCCTATAATCGTCGGACATGACGGTGGCGGGCCAATCTAGTCCCGGGGTCGTGGGGACGACCCTATAGTCGTCGGACATGTCGGCGGCTGGCCAACTTTGGCCCGGTGTCGTGGGGACGACTCTATAGTCGTCGAACAATTCGGCGGCTGGCCAACTTTGGCCCGTGGTTGTGGGAACGACCCTATAGTCGTTGGACATGACGGTGGCGGGCCAATCTAGTCCCGGGGTCGTGGGGACGACCCTACAGTCTTCGGACATTTCGGCGGCTTGCCAACATTGGCCCGGGGTCGAGGGACGACCCTATAGTCGTCGGACATGTCGGCGGCTGGCCAACCTAGTCCCGAGGTCGTGGGGACGACCCTATAGTCGTCGGACATGTCGGCGGCTTGCCAACTTTGGCCCGGGGTCGTGGGGACGACCCTATAGTCGTCGGACATGACGGTGGCGGGCCAATCTAGTCCCGGGGTCGTGGGGACGACCCTATAGTCGTCGGACATGTCGGCGGCATGCCAACTTTGGCCCGTGGTCGTGGGGACGACCCTATAGTCGTCGGACAAGACGGTGGCGGACCAATCTAGTCCCGGGGTCGTGGGGACGACCCTATAGTAGTCGGACATGTCGGCGGCTGGCCAACTTTGGCCCGTGGTTCGTGGGGACGATCCAATAGTCGTCGGACATGTCGGCGGCTGGCCAACTTTGGCCCGTGGTTGTGGGAACGACCCTATAGTCGTTGGACATGACGGTGGCGGGCCAATCTAGTCCCCGGGTCGTGGGGACGACCCTACAGTCTTCGGACATTTCGGCGGCTTGCCAACTTTGGCCCGGGGTCGTGAGGACGACCCTATAGTGGTCGGACATTTCGGCGGCTGGCCAACTTGGGCCGGGGGTCGTGGGGACGACCCTATAGTCGTCGGACATGTTGGCGGCTGGCCAACCTACTCCCGAGGTCGTGGGGCCGACCCTATAGTCGTCGGACATGACGGTGGCGGGCCAATCTAGTCCCGGGGTCGTGGGGACGACCCTATAGTGGTCGGACATTTCGGCGGCTGGCCAACTTGGGCCGGGGTCGTGGGGACGACCCTATAATCGTCGGACATTTCGGCGGCATGCCAACTTTGGCCCGTGGTCGTGGGGACGACCCTATAGTCGTTGGACATGTCGGCGGCTGGCCAACTTTGGCCCGTGGTTCGTGGGGACGATCCAATAGTCGTCGGACATGTCGGCGGCTGGCCAACTTTGGCCCGTGGTTGTGGGAACGACCCTATAGTCGTCGGACATGACGGTGGCGGGCCAATCTAGTCCCGGGGTCGTGGGGACGACCCTACAGTCTTCGGATATTTCGGCGGCTTGCCAACTTTGGCCCGGGGTCGTGGGGACGACCCTATAATCGTCGGACATTTCGGCGGCATGCCAACTTTGGCCCGTGGTCGTGGGGACGACCCTATAGTCGTTGGACATGACGGTGGCGGGCCAATCTAGTCCCGAGGTCCTGGGGACGACCCTATAGTCGTCGGACAAGTCGGCGGCTGGCCAACCTAGACCCGGGGTCGTGGGGACGACCCTATTGTCGTCGGACATGACGGTGGCGGGCCAATCTAGTCCCGGGGTCGTGGGGACGACCCTACAGTCGTCGGACATTTCGGCGGCTTGTCAGCCTAGTCCCGGGGTCGTGGGTACGACCCTACAGTCGTCGGACATTTCGGCGGCTTGCCAACTTTGGCCCGGGGTCGTGGGGACGACCCTATAGTCGTCGGACATGACGGTGGCGGGCCAATCTAGTCCCGGGGTCGTGGGGACGACCCTATAGTGGTCGGACATTTCGGCGGCTGGCCAACTTGGGCCGGGGGTCGTGGGGACGACCCTATAGTCGTCGGACATGTTGGCGGCTGGCCAACCTACTCCCGAGGTCGTGGGGCCGACCCTATAGTCGTCGGACATGACGGTGGCGGGCCAATCTAGTCCCGGGGTCGTGGGGACGACCCTATAGTGGTCGGACATTTCGGCGGCTGGCCAACTTGGGCCGGGGGTCGTGGGGACGACCCTATAGTCGTCGGACATGTTGGCGGCTTGTCAGCCTAGTCCCGGGGTCGTGGGTACGGCCCTATAGTCGTCGGACAAGTCGGCGGCTGGCCAACCTAGACCCGGGGTCGTGGGGACGACCCTATTGTCGTCGGACATGACGGTGGCGGGCCAATCTAGTCCCGGGGTCGTGGGGACGACCCTACAGTCGTCGGACATGTCGGCGGCTGGCCAACTTTGGCGCGTGGTCGTGGGGACGATCCGATTGTCGTCGGACATGTCGGCGGCTGGCCAACTTTGGCACCGTGGTCGTGGGGACGATCCAATAGTCGTCGGACATGTCGGCGGCTGGCCAACTTTGGCGCGAGGTCGTGGGGACGATCCGATTGTCGTCGGACATGTCGGCGGCTGGCCAACCTAGACCCGCGGTCGTGGGGACGACCCCATTGTCGTCGGACATGGCGGTGGCGGGACAATCTAGTCCCGTGGTCGTGGGGACGACCCTATAGTCTTCGGACATGACGGTAGCGGGCCAATCTAGACCCGAGGACCTGGGGACGACCCTATAGTAGTCGAACATGTCGGCGGCTGTCCAACATTGGCCCGGTGTCGTGGGGACGACTCTATAGTCGTCGGACATGTCGGCGACTGGCCAACCTAGTCCCGGGGTCGTGGGGACGACCCTATAGTCGTCGGACATTTCGGCGGCTTGCCAACTTTGGCCCGGGGTCGTGGGGACGACCCTATAGTCGTCGGACAAGTTGGCGGCTGGCCAACTTTGGCCCGTGGTTGTGGGGACGACCCTATAGTCGTTGGACATGACGGTGGCGGGCCAATCTAGTCCCGGGGTCGTGGGGACGACCCTATAGTCGTCGGACATGTCGGCGGCTGGCCAACATTGGACCGGTGTCGTGGGGACGACTCTATAGTCGTCGGACATGTCGGCGACTGGCCAACCTAGTCCCGGGGTCGTGGGGACGACCCTATAGTCGTCGGACATTTCGGCGGCTTGCCAACTTTGGCCCGGGGTCGTGGGGACGACCCTATAGTCGTCGGAAATTTCGGCGGCTGGCCAACCTGGACCCGAGGTCGTGGGGACGACCCTATCGTCGTCGGACATGACGGTGGCGGGCCAATCTAGTCTCGGGGTCATGGGGACGACCCTATAATCGTCGGACATGACGTTGGCGGGCCAATCTAGTCCCGGGGTCGTGGGGACGACCCTATAGTCGTCGGACAAGACGGCGGCTGGACATCTTTGGCCCGGGGTCGTGGGGACGACCCTATAGTCATCGGACATGTTGGCGGCTTGTCAGCCTAGTCCCGGGGTCGTGGGTACGACCCTATAGTCGTCGGACAAGTCGGCGGCGGGCCAACCTTGTCCCGGGGTCGTGGGGACGACCCTATAGTCGTCGGACATGTCGCCGGCTGGCCAACTTTGGCCCGGTGTCGTGGGGACGACTCTATAGTCGTCGGAAATGTCGGCGGCTGGCCAACCTGGACCCGGGGTCGTGGGGACGACCCTATTGTCGTCGGACATGACGGTGGCGGGCCAATCTAGTCTCGCGGTCGTGGGCACGACCCTATAATCGTCGGACATGACGTTGGCGGTCCAATCTAGTCCCGGGGTCGTGGGGACGACCCTATAGTCGTCGGACAAGACGGCGGCTGGACATCTTTGGCCCGGGGTCGTGGGGACGACCCTATAGTCGTCGGACATGTTGGCGGCTTGTCAGCCTAGTCCCGGGGTCGTGGGTACGACCCTATAGTCGTCGGACAAGTCGGCAGCGGGCCAACTTTGGCCCGTGGTCGTGGGGAGGACCCTATACTCGTCGGACAAGTCGGCGGCGTACCAACCTAGTCCGGGGGTCGTGGGGACGACCCTATAGTCGTCGGACATGACGGTGGCGGGCCAGTCTAGTCCCGGGTCATGGGGACGACCCTATAGTCGTCGGACAAGTCGGCGGCTGGCCAACTTTGGCCCGTGGTCGTGGGGAGGACCCTATACTCGTCGGACAAGTCGGCGGCCGGCCAACCTAGTCCGGGGGTCGTGGGCACGACCCTATAATCGTCGGACATGACGTTGGCGGTCCAATCTAGTCCCGGGGTCGTGGGGACGACCCTATAGTCGTCGGACAAGACGGTGGCGGGCCAGTCTAGTCCCGGGTCATGGGGACGACCCTATAGTCGTCGGACATGTCGGCGGCTGGCCAACTTTGGCCCGTGGTCGTGGGGAGGACCCTATACTCGTCGGACAAGTCGGCGGCGTACCAACCTAGTCCGGGGGTCGTGGGGACGACCCTATAGTCGTCGGACATGACGGTGGCGGGCCAGTCTAGTCCCGGGTCATGGGGACGACCCTATAGTCGTCGGACAAGTCGGCGGCTGGCCAACTTTGGCCCGTGGTCGTGGGGACGACCCTATAGTCGTCGGACAAGTCGGCGGCCGGCCAACCTAGTCCGGGGGTCGTGGGGACGACCCTATAGTCGTCGGACTTGACGGTGGCGGGCCAATCTAGTCCCGGGGTCGTGGGGACGACCCTATAGTCGTCGGACAAGTCGGCGGCGAGCCCACCTAGTCGGGGGGTCGTGGGGACGACCCTATAGTCGTCGGACATGACGGTGGCGGGCCAGTCTAGTCCCGGGTCGTGGGGACGACCCTATAGTCGTCGGACATGTCGGCGGCTGGCCAACTTTGGCCCGTGGTCGTGGGGACGACCCTATAGTCGTCGGAAATGTCGGTGGCTGTCCAACTTTGGCCCGGGGGTCGTGGGGACGACCCTATAGTCGTCGGACATGACGGTGGCGGGCCAGTCTAGTCCCGGGTCATGGGGACGACCCTATAGTCGTCGGACATGTCGGCGGCTGGCCAACTTTGGCCCGTGGTCGTGGGGAGGACCCTATACTCGTCGGACAAGTCGGCGGCGTACCAACCTAGTCCGGGGGTCGTGGGGACGACCCTATAGTCGTCGGACATGACGGTGGCGGGCCAGTCTAGTCCCGGGTCATGGGGACGACCCTATAGTCGTCGGACAAGTCGGCGGCTGGCCAACTTTGGCCCGTGGTCGTGGGGACGACCCTATAGTCGTCGGACAAGTCGGCGGCCGGCCAACCTAGTCCGGGGGTCGTGGGGACGACCCTATAGTCGTCGGACATGACGGTGGCGGGCCAGTCTAGTCCCGGGTCCTGGGGACGACCCCATAGTCGTCGGACATGTCGGCGGCGGGCCTACCTAGTCCCGGGGTCGTGGGGACCACCCTATAGTCGCCGGATAAGTCGGCAGCTTGCCAACTTTGGCCCGGGGTCGTGGGAACGCACCCTATAGTCGTCGGACAAGTCGGCGGCGAGCCCACCTAGTCGGGGGGTCGTGGGGACGACCCTATAGTCGTCGGACAAGTCGGCGGCCGGCCAACCTAGTCCGGGGGTCGTGGGGACGACCCTATAGTCGTCGGACATGACGGTGGCGGGCCAGTCTAGTCCCGGGTCGTGGGGACGACCCTACAGTCGTCGGACATGTCGGCGGCTGGCCATCTTTGGCCCGTGGTCGTGGGGACGACCCTATAGTCGTCGGACATAACGGTGGCGGGCCAATCTAGTCCCGGGGTCGTGGGGACGACCCTATAGTCGTCGGACAAGTCGGCGGCGGGCCTACCTAGTCCCGGGGTCGTGGGGACCACCCTATAGTCGCCGGATAAGTCGGCAGCTTGCCAACTTTGGCCCGGGGTCGTGGGAACGCACCCTATAGTCGTCGGACAAGTCGGCGGCGAGCCCACCTAGTCGGGGGGTCGTGGGGACGACCCTATAGTCGTCGGACAAGTCGGCGGCCGGCCAACCTAGTCCGGGGGTCGTGGGGACGACCCTATAGTCGTCGGACATGACGGTGGCGGGCCAGTCTAGTCCCGGGTCATGGGGACGACCCTATAGTCGTCGGACATGTCGGCGGCTGGCCAACTTTGGCCCGTGGTCGTGGGGAGGACCCTATACTCGTCGGACAAGTCGGCGGCGTACCAACCTAGTCCGGGGGTCGTGGGGACGACCCTATAGTCGTCGGACATGACGGTGGCGGGTCAGTCTAGTCCCGGGTCATGGGGACGACCCTATAGTCGACGGACAAGTCGGCGGCTGGCCAACTTTGGCCCGTGGTCGTGGGGACGACCCTATAGTCGTCGGAAATGACGGTGGCGGGCCAGTCTAGTCCCGGGTCGTGGGGACGACCCTATAGTCGTCGGACATGTCGGCGGCTGGCCAACTTTGGCCCGTGGTCGTGGGGAGGACCCTATACTCGTCGGACAAGTCGGCGGCGTACCAACCTAGTCCGGGGGTCGTGGGGACGACCCTGTAGTCGTCGGACATGACGGTGGCGGGCCAGTCTAGTCCCGGGTCATGGGGACGACCCTATAGTCGTCGGACAAGCCGGCGGCTGGCCAACTTTGGCCCGGGGTCGTGGGGACGACCCTATAGTCGTCGGATATGTCGGCGGCAGGCCAACTTTGGCCCGTGGTCGTGGGGAGGACCCTATACTCGTCGGACAAGTCGGCGGCGTACCAACCTAGTCCGGGGGTCGTGGGGACGACCCTGTAGTCGTCGGACATGACGGTGGCGGGCCAGTCTAGTCCCGGGTCATGGGGACGACCCTATAGTCGTCGGACATGACGGTGGCGGGCCAGTCTAGTCCCGGGTCATGGGGACGACCCTATAGTCGTCGGACATGACGGTGGCGGGCCAGTCTAGTCCCGGGTCATGGGGACGACCCTATAGTCGACGGACAAGTCGGCGGCTGGCCAACTTTGGCCCGTGGTCGTGGGGACGACCCTATAGTCGTCGGAAATGACGGTGGCGGGCCAATCTAGTCCCGGGGTCGTGGGGACGACCCTACAGTCGTCGGACAAGTCGGCGGCGAGCCAATCTAGTCCCGCGGTCGTGGGGACGACCCTATAGTCGTCGGAAATGACGGCGGCGGGCCAATCTAGTCCCGGGGTCGTGGGGACGAGCCTACAGTCGTCGGACAATTCGGCGGCGAGCCAATCTAGTCCCGCGGTCATGGGGACGACCCTATAGTCGTCGGACAAGTCAGCGGCTGGCCAACATTGGCCCGTGGTCGTGGGGACGACCATATAGTCGTCGGACATGACGAGGGCGGGCCAACTTTGGCCCGTGGTCGTGGGGACGACCCTATAGTCGTCGGAAATGTCGGTGGCTGTCCAACTTTGGCCCGGGGGTCGTGGGGACGACCCTATAGTCGTCGGACATGACGGTGGCGGGCCAGTCTAGTCCCGGGTCCTGGGGACGACCCTATAGTCGTCGGACAAGTCGGCGGCCGGCCAACCTAGTCCGGGGGTCGTGGGGACGACCCTATAGTCGTCGGACATGACGGTGGCGGGCCAGTCTAGTCCCGGGTCCTGGGGACGACCCTATAGTCGTCGGACATGTCAGCGGCTGGCCAACTTTGGCCCGGGGTCGTGGGGACGACCCTATAGTCGTCGGATATGTCGGCGGCTGGCCAACTTTGGCCCGTGGTCGTGGGGACGACCCTATAGTCGTCGGACAAGTCGGCGGCCGGCCAACCTAGTCCGGGGGTCGTGGGGACGACCCTATAGTCGTCGGACATGACGGTGGCGGGCCAGTCTAGTCCCGGGTCCTGGGGACGACCCTATAGTCGTCGGACAAGTCGGCGGCCGGCCAACCTAGTCCGGGGGTCGTGGGGACGACCCTATAGTCGTCGGACATGACGGTGGCGGGCCAGTCTAGTCCCGGGTCCTGAGGACGACCCTATAGTCGTCGGACATGTCGGCGGCTGGCCAACTTTGGCCCGTGGTCGTGGGGACGACCCTATAGTCGTCGGAAATGTCGGTGGCTGTCCAACTTTGGCCCGGGGGTCGTGGGGACGACCCTATAGTCGTCGGACATGTCGGCGGCGAGCCAACATTGACCCGGGGTCGTGGGGACGACTCTATAGTCGTCGGACATGTCGGTGGCGGGCCAGTCTAGTCCCGGGTCGTGGGGACGACCCTATAGTCGTCGGACATGTCGGCGGCTGGCCAACTTTGGCCCGTGGTCGTGGGGAGGACCCTATCCTCGTCGCACAAGTCGGCGGCGTACCAACCTAGTCCGGGGGTCGTGGGGACGACCCTATAGTCGTCGGACATGACGGTGGCGGGCCAGTCTAGTCCCGGGTCATGGGGACGACCCTATAGTCGTCGGACAAGTCGGCGGCTGGCCAACTTTGGCCCCTGGTCGTGGGGACGACCCTATAGTCGTCGGAAATGACGGTGGCGGGCCAATCTAGTCCCGGGGTCGTGGGGACGACCCTACAGTCGTCGGACAAGTCGGCGGCGAGCCAATCTAGTCCCGCGGTCGTGGGGACGACCCTATAGTCGTCGGAAATGACGGTGGCGGGCCAATCTAGTCCCGGGGTCGTGGGGACGACCCTATAGTCGTTGGACAAGTCGGCGGCGGGCCAACCTAGTCCCGGGGTCGTGGGGATGACCCTATAGTCGTCGGACAGGACGGTGGCGGGCCAGTCTAGTCCCGGGTCGTGGGGACGACCCTATAGTCGTCGGACATGTCGCCGGCTGGCCAACTTTGGCCCGTGGTCGTGGGGACGACCCTATAGTCGTCGGACATAACGGTGGCGGGCCAATCTAGTCCCGCGGTCGTGGGGACGACCCTATAGTCGTCGGACAAGTCGGCGGCGGGCCTACCTAGTCCCGGGGTCGTGGGGACGACCCTATAGTCGTCGGATAAGTCGGCAGCTTGCCAACTTTGGCCCGGGGTCGTGGGAACGCACCCTATAGTCGTCGGACAAGTCGGCGGCGAGCCCACCTAGTCGGGGGGTCGTGGGGACGACCCTATAGTCGTCGGACAAGTCGGCGGCCGGCCAACCTAGTCCGGGGGTCGTGGGGACGACCCTATAGTCGTCGGACATGACGGTGGCGGGCCAGTCTAGTCCCGGGTCGTGGGGACGACCCTATAGTCGTCGGACATGTCGGCGGCTGGCCAACTTTGGCCCGTGGTCGTGGGGACGACCGTATAGTCGTCGGAAATGTCGGTGGCTGTCCAACTTTGGCCCAGGGGTCGTGGGGACGACCCTATAGTCGTCGGACATGTCGGCGGCGAGCCAATATTGACCCGGGGTCGTGGGGACGACTCTATAGTCGTCGGACATGTCAGTGGCGGGCCAGTCTAGTCCCGGGTCGTGGGGACGACCCTATAGTCGTCGGACATGTCGGCGGCTGGCCAACTTTGGCCCGTGGTCGTGGGGACGACCCTATACTCGTCGGACAAGTCGGCGGCGTACCAACCTAGTCCGGGGGTCGTGGGGACGACCCTATAGTCGTCGGACATGACGGTGGCGGGCCAGTCTAGTCCCGGGTCATGGGGACGACCCTATAGTCGTCGGACAAGTCGGCGGCTGGCCAACTTTGGCCCCTGGTCGTGGGGACGACCCTATAGTCGTCGGAAATGACGGTGGCGGGCCAATCTAGTCCCGGGGTCGTGGGGACGACCCTACAGTCGTCGGAGAAGTCGGCGGCGAGCCAATCTAGTCCCGCGGTCGTGGGGACGACCCTATAGTCGTCGGAAATGACGGTGGCGGGCCAATCTAGTCCCGGGGTCGTGGGGACGACCCTATAGTCGTTGGACAAGTCGGCGGCGGGCCAACCTAGTCCCGGGGTCGTGGGGATGACCCTATAGTCGTCGGACAGGACGGTGGCGGGCCAGTCTAGTCCCGGGTCGTGGGGACGACCCTATAGTCGTCGGACATGTCGCCGGCTGGCCAACTTTGGCCCGTGGTCGTGGGGACGACCCTATAGTCGTCGGACATAACGGTGGCGGGCCAATCTAGTCCCGGGGTCGTGGGGACGACCCTATAGTCGTCGGACAAGTCGGCGGCGGGCCTACCTAGTCCCGGGGTCGTGGGGACGACCCTATAGTCGTCGGATAAGTCGGCAGCTTGCCAACTTTGGCCCGGGGTCGTGGGAACGCACCCTATAGTCGTCGGACAAGTCGGCGGCGAGCCCACCTAGTCGGGGGGTCGTGGGGACGACCCTATAGTCGTCGGACAAGTCGGCGGCCGGCCAACCTAGTCCGGGGGTCGTGGGGACGACCCTATAGTCGTCGGACATGACGGTGGCGGGCCAGTCTAGTCCCGGGTCGTGGGGACGACCCTATAGTCGTCGGACATGTCGGCGGCTGGCCAACTTTGGCCCGTGGTCGTGGGGACGACCGTATAGTCGTCGGAAATGTCGGTGGCTGTCCAACTTTGGCCCAGGGGTCGTGGGGACGACCCTATAGTCGTCGGACATGTCGGCGGCGAGCCAATATTGACCCGGGGTCGTGGGGACGATACTATAGTCGTCGGACATGTCGGTGGCGGGCCAGTCTAGTCCCGGGTCGTGGGGACGACCCTATAGTCGTCGGACATGTCGGCGGCTGGCCAACTTTGGCCCGTGGTCGTGGGGACGACCCTATACTCGTCGGACAAGTCGGCGGCGTACCAACCTAGTCCGGGGGTCGTGGGGACGACCCTATAGTCGTCGGACATGACGGTGGCGGGCCAGTCTAGTCCCGGGTCATGGGGACGACCCTATAGTCGTCGGACAAGCCGGCGGCTGGCCAGCTTTGGCCCGTGGTCGTGGGGACGACCCTATAGTCGTCGGAAATGACGGTGGCGGGCCAATCTAGTCCCGGGGTCGTGGGGACGACCCTATAATCGTCGGACATGTCGGCGGCTGGCCATCTTTGGCCCGGGGGTCGTGGGGACGACCCTATAGTCGTCGGAAATGTCGGTGGCTGTCCAACTTTGGCCCGGGGGTCGTGGGGACGACCCTATAGTCGTCGGACATGTCGGCGGCGAGCCAACATTGACCCGGGGTCGTGGGGACGACTCTATAGTCGTCGGACATGTCGGTGGCGGGCCAGTCTAGTCCCGGGTCGTGGGGACGACCCTATAGTCGTCGGACATGTCGGCGGCTGGCCAACTTTGGCCCGTGGTCGTGGGGAGGAGGCTATACTCGTCGGACAAGTCGGCGGCTGTCCAACTTTGGCCCGGGGGTCGTGGGGACGACCCTATAGTCGTCGGACATGACGGTGGCGGGCCAGTCTAGTCCCGGGTCATGGGGACGACCCTATAGTCGTCGGACATGTCGGCGGCTGGCCAACTTTGGCCCGTGGTCGTGGGGAGGACCCTATACTCGTCGGACAAGTCGGCGGCGTACCAACCTAGTCCGGGGGTCGTGGGGACGACCCTATAGTCGTCGGACATGACGGTGGCGGGCCAGTCTAGTCCCGGGTCATGGGGACGACCCTATAGTCGTCGGACAAGTCGGCGGCTGGCCAACTTTGGCCCCTGGTCGTGGGGACGATCCTATAGTCGTCGGAAATGACGGTGGCCGGCCAATCTAGTCCCGGGGTCGTGGGGACGACCCTACAGTCGTCGGACAAGTCGGCGGCGAGCCAATCTAGTCCCGCGGTCGTGGGGACGACCCTATAGTCGTCGGAAATGACGGTGGCGGGCCAATCTAGTCCCGGGGTCGTGGGGACGACCCTATAGTCGTCGTACAAGTCGGCGGCGGGCCTACCTAGTCCCGGGGTCGTGGGGACGACCCTATAGTCGTCGGACAAGTCGGCGGCGGGCCTACCTAGTCCCGGGGTCGTGGGGACGACCCTATAGTCGTCGGATAAGTCGCCAGCTTGCCAACTTTGGCCCGGGGTCGTGGGAACGACACTATAGTCGTCGGACAAGTCGGGGGCGAGCCCACCTAGTCCGGGGGTCGTGGGTACGACCCTACAATCGTCGGACAAGTCGGCGGCGAGCCAATCTAGTCCCGCGGTCGTGGGGACGACCCTATAGTCGTCGGAAATGACGGTGGCGGGCCAATCTAGTCCCGGGGTCGTGGGGACGAGCCTACAGTCGTCGGACAATTCGGCGGCGAGCCAATCTAGTCCCGCGGTCATGGGGACGACCCTATAGTCGTCGGACAAGTCAGCGGCTGGCCAACATTGGCCCGTGGTCGTGGGGACGACCATATAGTCGTCGGACATGACGAGGGCGGGCCACTCTAGTCCCGGGTCGTGGGGACGACCCTATAGTCGTCGGACATGTCGGCGGCTGGCCAACTTTGGCCCGGGGTCGTGGGGACGACCCTATAGTCGTCGGATATGTCGGCGGCTGGCCAACTTTGGCCCGTGGTCGTGGGGACGACCCTATAGTCGTCGGAAATGTCGGTGGCTGTCCAACTTTGGCCCGGGGGTCGTGGGGACGACCCTATAGTCGTCGGACATGACGGTGGCGGGCCAGTCTAGTCCCGGGTCCTGGGGACGACCCTATAGTCGTCGGACATGTCGGCGGCTGGCCAACTTTGGCCCGTGGTCGTGGGGACGACCCTATAGTCGTCGGAAATGACGGTGGCGGGCCAATCTAGTCCCGGGGTCGTGGGGACGAGCCTACAGTCGTCGGACAATTCGGCGGCGAGCCAATCTAGTCCCGCGGTCATGGGGACGACCCTATAGTCGTCGGACAAGTCAGCGGCTGGCCAACATTGGCCCGTGGTCGTGGGGACGACCCTATAGTCGTCGGACATGACGGTGGCGGGCCAGTCTAGTCCCGGGTCCTGGGGACGACCCTATAGTCGTCGGACAAGTCGGCGGCCGGCCAACCTATTCCGGGGGTCGTGGGGACGACCCTATAGTCGTCGGACATGACGGTGGGGGGCCAGTCTAGTCCCGGGTCCTGGGGACGACCCTATAGTCGTCGGACATGTCAGCGGCTGGCCAATATTGACCCGGGGTCGTGGGGACGACTCTATAGTCGTCGGACATGTCAGTGGCGGGCCAGTCTAGTCCCGGGTCGTGGGGACGACCCTATAGTCGTCGGACATGTCGGCGGCTGGCCAACTTTGGCCCGTGGTCGTGGGGACGACCCTATACTCGTCGGACAAGTCGGCGGCGTACCAACCTAGTCCGGGGGTCGTGGGGACGACCCTATAGTCGTCGGACATGACGGTGGCGGGCCAGTCTAGTCCCGGGTCATGGGGACGACCCTATAGTCGTCGGACAAGTCGGCGGCTGGCCAACTTTGGCCCCTGGTCGTGGGGACGACCCTATAGTCGTCGGAAATGACGGTGGCGGGCCAATCTAGTCCCGGGGTCGTGGGGACGACCCTACAGTCGTCGGAGAAGTCGGCGGCGAGCCAATCTAGTCCCGCGGTCGTGGGGACGACCCTATAGTCGTCGGAAATGACGGTGGCGGGCCAATCTAGTCCCGGGGTCGTGGGGACGACCCTATAGTCGTTGGACAAGTCGGCGGCGGGCCAACCTAGTCCCGGGGTCGTGGGGATGACCCTATAGTCGTCGGACAGGACGGTGGCGGGCCAGTCTAGTCCCGGGTCGTGGGGACGACCCTATAGTCGTCGGACATGTCGCCGGCTGGCCAACTTTGGCCCGTGGTCGTGGGGACGACCCTATAGTCGTCGGACATAACGGTGGCGGGCCAATCTAGTCCCGGGGTCGTGGGGACGACCCTATAGTCGTCGGACAAGTCGGCGGCGGGCCTACCTAGTCCCGGGGTCGTGGGGACGACCCTATAGTCGTCGGATAAGTCGGCAGCTTGCCAACTTTGGCCCGGGGTCGTGGGAACGCACCCTATAGTCGTCGGACAAGTCGGCGGCGAGCCCACCTAGTCGGGGGGTCGTGGGGACGACCCTATAGTCGTCGGACAAGTCGGCGGCCGGCCAACCTAGTCCGGGGGTCGTGGGGACGACCCTATAGTCGTCGGACATGACGGTGGCGGGCCAGTCTAGTCCCGGGTCGTGGGGACGACCCTATAGTCGTCGGACATGTCGGCGGCTGGCCAACTTTGGCCCGTGGTCGTGGGGACGACCGTATAGTCGTCGGAAATGTCGGTGGCTGTCCAACTTTGGCCCAGGGGTCGTGGGGACGACCCTATAGTCGTCGGACATGTCGGCGGCGAGCCAATATTGACCCGGGGTCGTGGGGACGATACTATAGTCGTCGGACATGTCGGTGGCGGGCCAGTCTAGTCCCGGGTCGTGGGGACGACCCTATAGTCGTCGGACATGTCGGCGGCTGGCCAACTTTGGCCCGTGGTCGTGGGGACGACCCTATACTCGTCGGACAAGTCGGCGGCGTACCAACCTAGTCCGGGGGTCGTGGGGACGACCCTATAGTCGTCGGACATGACGGTGGCGGGCCAGTCTAGTCCCGGGTCATGGGGACGACCCTATAGTCGTCGGACAAGCCGGCGGCTGGCCAGCTTTGGCCCGTGGTCGTGGGGACGACCCTATAGTCGTCGGAAATGACGGTGGCGGGCCAATCTAGTCCCGGGGTCGTGGGGACGACCCTATAATCGTCGGACATGTCGGCGGCTGGCCATCTTTGGCCCGGGGGTCGTGGGGACGACCCTATAGTCGTCGGAAATGTCGGTGGCTGTCCAACTTTGGCCCGGGGGTCGTGGGGACGACCCTATAGTCGTCGGACATGTCGGCGGCGAGCCAACATTGACCCGGGGTCGTGGGGACGACTCTATAGTCGTCGGACATGTCGGTGGCGGGCCAGTCTAGTCCCGGGTCGTGGGGACGACCCTATAGTCGTCGGACATGTCGGCGGCTGGCCAACTTTGGCCCGTGGTCGTGGGGAGGAGGCTATACTCGTCGGACAAGTCGGCGGCTGTCCAACTTTGGCCCGGGGGTCGTGGGGACGACCCTATAGTCGTCGGACATGACGGTGGCGGGCCAGTCTAGTCCCGGGTCATGGGGACGACCCTATAGTCGTCGGACATGTCGGCGGCTGGCCAACTTTGGCCCGTGGTCGTGGGGAGGACCCTATACTCGTCGGACAAGTCGGCGGCGTACCAACCTAGTCCGGGGGTCGTGGGGACGACCCTATAGTCGTCGGACATGACGGTGGCGGGCCAGTCTAGTCCCGGGTCATGGGGACGACCCTATAGTCGTCGGACAAGTCGGCGGCTGGCCAACTTTGGCCCCTGGTCGTGGGGACGATCCTATAGTCGTCGGAAATGACGGTGGCCGGCCAATCTAGTCCCGGGGTCGTGGGGACGACCCTACAGTCGTCGGACAAGTCGGCGGCGAGCCAATCTAGTCCCGCGGTCGTGGGGACGACCCTATAGTCGTCGGAAATGACGGTGGCGGGCCAATCTAGTCCCGGGGTCGTGGGGACGACCCTATAGTCGTCGTACAAGTCGGCGGCGGGCCTACCTAGTCCCGGGGTCGTGGGGACGACCCTATAGTCGTCGGACAAGTCGGCGGCGGGCCTACCTAGTCCCGGGGTCGTGGGGACGACCCTATAGTCGTCGGATAAGTCGCCAGCTTGCCAACTTTGGCCCGGGGTCGTGGGAACGACACTATAGTCGTCGGACAAGTCGGGGGCGAGCCCACCTAGTCCGGGGGTCGTGGGTACGACCCTACAATCGTCGGACAAGTCGGCGGCGAGCCAATCTAGTCCCGCGGTCGTGGGGACGACCCTATAGTCGTCGGAAATGACGGTGGCGGGCCAATCTAGTCCCGGGGTCGTGGGGACGAGCCTACAGTCGTCGGACAATTCGGCGGCGAGCCAATCTAGTCCCGCGGTCATGGGGACGACCCTATAGTCGTCGGACAAGTCAGCGGCTGGCCAACATTGGCCCGTGGTCGTGGGGACGACCATATAGTCGTCGGACATGACGAGGGCGGGCCACTCTAGTCCCGGGTCGTGGGGACGACCCTATAGTCGTCGGACATGTCGGCGGCTGGCCAACTTTGGCCCGGGGTCGTGGGGACGACCCTATAGTCGTCGGATATGTCGGCGGCTGGCCAACTTTGGCCCGTGGTCGTGGGGACGACCCTATAGTCGTCGGAAATGTCGGTGGCTGTCCAACTTTGGCCCGGGGGTCGTGGGGACGACCCTATAGTCGTCGGACATGACGGTGGCGGGCCAGTCTAGTCCCGGGTCCTGGGGACGACCCTATAGTCGTCGGACATGTCGGCGGCTGGCCAACTTTGGCCCGTGGTCGTGGGGACGACCCTATAGTCGTCGGAAATGACGGTGGCGGGCCAATCTAGTCCCGGGGTCGTGGGGACGAGCCTACAGTCGTCGGACAATTCGGCGGCGAGCCAATCTAGTCCCGCGGTCATGGGGACGACCCTATAGTCGTCGGACAAGTCAGCGGCTGGCCAACATTGGCCCGTGGTCGTGGGGACGACCCTATAGTCGTCGGACATGACGGTGGCGGGCCAGTCTAGTCCCGGGTCCTGGGGACGACCCTATAGTCGTCGGACAAGTCGGCGGCCGGCCAACCTATTCCGGGGGTCGTGGGGACGACCCTATAGTCGTCGGACATGACGGTGGCGGGCCAGTCTAGTCCCGGGTCCTGGGGACGACCCTATAGTCGTCGGACATGTCAGCGGCTGGCCAACTTTGGCCCGGGGTCGTGGGGACGACCCTATAGTCGTCGGATATGTCGGCGGCTGGCCAACTTTGGCCCGTGGTCGTGGGGACGACCCTATAGTCGTCGGACAAGTCGGCGGCCGGCCAACCTAGTCCGGGGGTCGTGGGGACGACCCTATAGTCGTCGGACATGTCGGCGGCTGGCCAACCTAGACCCGGGGTCGTGGGGACGACCCTATTGTCGTCGGACATGGCGGTGGCGGGCCAATCTAGTCCCGTGGTCGTGGGGACGACCCTATAGTCTTCGGACATGACGGTAGCGGGCCAATCTAGACCCGGGGTCGTGTGGACGACCCTATAATCGTTGGACATGACGGTGGCATGCCAATCTAGTCCCGGGGTCGTAGGGACGACCCTATAGTCGTTGGACATGTCGGCGATTGGCCAACATTGGCCCGTGGTCGTGGGGACGATCCAATAGTCGTCGGACATGTCGGCGGCTGGCCAACCTAGACCCGGGGTCGTGGGGACGACCCTATTGTCGTCGGACATGGCGGTGGCGGGCCAATCTAGTCCCGTGGTCGTGGGGACGACCCTATAGTCTTCGGACATGACGGTAGCGGGCCAATCTAGACCCGAGGTCCTGGGGACGACCCTATAGTAGTCGGACATGTCGGCGGCTGTCCAACTATGGCCCCGTGTCGTGGGGACGACTCTATAGTCGTCGGATATGTCGGCGGCTGGTCAACCTAGACCCGGGGTCGTGGGGACGACCCTATTGTCGTCGGACATGACGGTGGCGGGCCAATCTATTCGCGGGGTGGTGGGGACGACCCTATAGTCGTCGGGCAAGTCGGCGGCGGGCCAAGCTTGTCCCGGGGTCGTGGGGACGACCCTATAATCGTCGGACATGACGGTGGCGGGCCAATCTAGTCCCGGGGTCGTGGGGACGACCCTATAATCGTTGGACATGACGGTGGCATGCCAATCTAGTCCCGGGGTCGTAGGGACGACCCTATAGTCGTCGGACATTTCGACGGCTTGCCAACTTTGGCCCGGGGTCGTGGGGACGACCCTATAGTCGTCGGATATGTCGGCGGCTGGTCAACTTTGACCCGTGGTCGTGGGGACGACCCTATAGTCGTTGGACATGTCAGCGGCTGGCCAACTTTGGCCCGGTGTCGTGGGGACGACCCAATAGTCGTCGGACATGACGGTGGCGGGCCAATCTAGTCCCGGGGTCGTGGGGACGACCCTATAGTCGTCGGACATGTCGGCGGCTGGTCAACTTTGGCCCGTTGTTGTGGGGACGACCCTATAGTCGTTGGACATGACGGTGGCGGGCCAATCTAGTCCCGGGGTTGTGGGGACGACCCTACAGTCGTCGGACATTTCGACGGCTTGCCAACATTGGCCCGGGGTCGTGGGGACGATCCAATAGTCGTCGGACATGTCGGCGGCTGGCCAACCTAGACCCGGGGTCGTGGGGACGACCCTATCGTCGTCGGACATGTCGGCGGGTGGCCAACCTAGTCCCGAGGTCGTGGGGACGACCCTATAGTCGTCGGACATGTCGGCGGCTTGCCAACTTTGGCCCGGGATCGTGGGGACGATCCAATAGTCGTCGGACATGTCGGCTGCTGGTCAACTTTGGCCCGTGGTCGTGGGGACGACCCTATAGTCGTTGGACATGTCAGCGGCCGGCCAACTTTGGCCCGGTGTCGTGGGGACGACCCAATAGCCGTCGGACATGCCGGCGGCTGGCCAACTTTGGCCCGCGGTCGTGGGGACGATCCGATAGTCGTTGGACATGACGGTGGCGGGCCAATCTAGTCCCGGGGTCGTGGGGACGACCCTATAGTCGTCGGACTTGTCGGTGGCGGGCCAATCTAGTCCGGGGGTCGTGGGGACGACCCTACAGTCGTCGGACATTTCGGCGGCTTGCCAACTTTGGCCCGGGGTCGTGGGGACGATCCAATAGTCGTCGGACATGTCGGCGGCTGGTCAACTTTGGCCCGTGGTCGTGGGGACGACCCTATAGTCGTTGGACATGTCAGCGGCTGGCCAACTTTGGCCCGGTGTCGTGGGGACGACCCAATAGTCGTCGGACATGTCGGCGGCTGGCCAACTTTGGCCCGTGGTCGTGGGGACGATCCGATTGTCGTTGGACATGACGGTGGCGGGCCAATCTAGTCCGGGGGTCGTGGGGACGACCCTACAGTCGTCGGACATTTCGGCGGCTTGCCAAATTTGGCCCGGGGTCGTGGGGACGACACTATATTCGGCGTACATGACGGTGGCGGACCAATCTAGTCCCGGGGTCGTGGGGACGACCCTATAGTCGTCGGACATGACGGTGGCTGGCCAACCTAGTCCCGAGGTCGTCGGACTTGACGGTGGCGGGCCAATCTAGTCCCGGGGTCGTGGGGACGACCCTATAGTCGTCGGACTTGACGGTGGCGGGCCAATCTAGTCCCGGGGTCTTGGGGACGACCCTACAGTCGTCGGACATTTCGGAGGCTTGCCAACTTTGGCCCGGGGTGGTGGGGACGACCCTATAGTCGTCGGACTTGACGGTGGCGGGCCAATCTAGTCCCGGGGTCTTGGGGACGACCCTACAGTCGTCGGACATTTCGGCGGCTTGCCAACTTTGGCCCGGGGTGGTGGGGACGACCCTATAGTCGTTGGACATGTCGGCGGCTGGCCTACCTAGTCCCGAGGTCGTGGGGGCGACCCTATAGTCGTCGGACATGTCGGCGGCTGGCCAACCTAGTCCCGAGGTCGTCGGACTTGACGGTGGCGGGCCAATCTAGTCCCGGGGTCTTGGGGACGACCCTACAGTCGTCGGACATTTCGGCGGCTTGCCAACTTTGGCCCGGGGTGGTGGGGACGACCCTATAGTCGTCGGACATGTCGGCGGCTGGCCAACCTAGTCCCGAGGTCGTTGGGACGACCCTATAGTCGTCGGACTTGACGGTGGCGGGCCAATCTAGTCCCGGGGTCGTGGGGACGACCCTACAGTCGTCGGACATTTCGGCGGCTTGCCAACTTTGGCCCGGGGTCGTGGGGACGACCCTATAGTCGTCGGACATGTCGGCGGCTGGCCAACCTAGTCGCGAGGTCGTCGGACTTGACGGTGGCGGGCCAATCTAGTCCCGGGGTCGTGGGGAGGACCCTACAGTCGTCGGACAAGACGGCGGCTGGACATCTTTGGCCCGGGGTCGTGGGGACGACCCAATAGTCGTTGGACATGTCAGCGGCAGGCCAACATTGGCCCGGGGTCGTGGGGACGACCCTATAGTCGTCGGACAAGACGGCGGCTGGACATCTTTGGCCCGCGATCGCGGGGACGACCCTATAGTCGTCGGACATTTCGGCGGCATGCCATCTTGAGCCCGGGGTCGTGGGGCGACCCTATAGTCGTCGGACATGTTGGCGGCTTGTCAACCAAGTCCCGGGGTCGTGGGGACGACCCTATAGTCGTTGGACATGACGGTGGCGGGCCAATCTAGTCCAGGGGTCGTAGGGACGACCCTATAGTCGTCGGACATGTCGGCGATTGGCCAACCTAGTCCCGAGGTCGTGGGGACGACCCTATAGTCGTCGGACTTGACGGTGGCGGGCCAATCTAATCCCGGGGTCGTGGGGACGACCCTACAGTCGTCGGACATTTCGGCGGCTTGCCAACTTTGGCCCGGCGTCGTGGGGACGACCCTACAGTCGTCGGACATGACGGTGGCGGACCAATCTAGTCCCGAGGTCGTGGGGACGACCCTATAGTCGTCGGACAAGACGGCGGCTGGACATCTTTGGCCCGGGGTCGTGGGGACGACCCAATAGTCGTTGGACATGTCAGCGGCAGGCCAACATTGGCCCGGGGTCGTGGGGACGACCCTATAGTCGTCGGACATGTCGGCGGCTGGCCAACCTAGTCCCGAGGTCGTGGGGACGACCCTATAGTAGTCGGACATGTCGGCGGCTGTCCAACTTTGGCCCGGTGTCGTGGGGACGACTCTATAGTCGTCGGACATGTCGGCGGCTGGCCAACCTAGACCCGGGGTCGTGGGGACAACCCTATTGTCGTCGGACACGACGGTGGCGGGCCAATCTAGTCCCGGGGTCGTGGGGACCACCCTATAGTCGTCTGACAAGTCGGCGGCGGGCCAAGCTTGTCCCGGGGTCGTGGGGACGACACTATAATCGTCGGACATGACGGTGGCGGGCCAATCTAGTCCCGGGGTCGTGGGGACGACCCTATAGTCGTCGGACAAGACGGCGGCTGGACATCTTTGGCCCGCGATCGCGGGGACGACCCTATAGTCGTCGGACATTTCGGCGGCATGCCATCTTGAGCCCGGGGTCGTGGGGCGACCCTATAGTCGTCGGACATGTTGGCGGCTTGTCAACCAAGTCCCGGGGTCGTGGGGACGACCCTATAGTCGTTGGACATGACGGTGGCGGGCCAATCTAGTCCAGGGGTCGTAGGGACGACCCTATAGTCGTCGGACATGTCGGCGATTGGCCAACATTGGCCCGGGGTCGTGGGGACGACCCTATAGTCGTCGGACATGTCGGCGGCTGGCCAACCTAGTCCCGAGGTCGTGGGGACGACCCTATAGTCGTCGGACTTGACGGTGGCGGGCCAATCTAATCCCGGGGTCGTGGGGACGACCCTACAGTCGTCGGACATTTCGGCGGCTTGCCAACTTTGGCCCGGGGTCGTGGGGACGACCCTACAGTCGTCGGACATGACGGTGGCGGACCAATCTAGTCCCGGGGTCGTGGTGACGACCCTACAGTCGTCGGACATTTCGGCGGCTTGCCAACTTTGGCCCGGGGTCGTGGGGACGACCCCATAGTCGTCGGACATGACAGTGGCGGACCAATCTAGTCCCGGGGTCGTGGGGAAGACCCTATACTCGTCGGACAAGTCGGCGGCTGGCCAACCTAGTCCCGAGGTCGTTGGGACGACCCTATAGTCGTCGGACTTGACGGTGGCGGGCCAATCTAGTCCCGGGGTCGTGGGGACGACCCTACAGTCGTCGGACATTTCGGCGGCTTGCCAACTTTGGCCCGGGGTCGTGGGGTCGACCCTATAGTCGTCGGACTTGACGGTGGCGGGCCAATCTAGTCCCGGGGTCTTGGGGACGACCCTACAGTCGTCGGACATTTCGGCGGCTTGCCAACTTTGGCCCGGGGTGGTGGGGACGACCCTATAGTCGTCGGACATGTCGGCGGCTGGCCTACCTAGTCCCGAGGTCGTGGGGGCGACCCTATAGTCGCCGGACATGTCGACGGCTGGCCAACCTAGTCCCGAGGTCGTCGGACTTGACGGTGGCGGGCCAATCTAGTCCCGGGGTCTTGGGGACGACCCTACAGTCGTCGGACATTTCGGCGGCTTGCCAACTTTGGCCCGGGGTGGTGGGGACGACCCTATAGTCGTCGGACATGTCGGCGGCTGGCCAACCTAGTCCCGAGGTCGTTGGGACGACCCTATAGTCGTCGGACTTGACGGTGGCGGGCCAATCTAGTCCCGGGGTCGTGGGGACGACCCTACAGTCGTCGGACATTTCGGCGGCTTGCCAACTTTGGCCCGGGGTCGTGGGGACGACCCCATAGTCGTCGGACATGACAGTGGCGGACCAATCTAGTCCCGGGGTCGTGGGGAAGACCCTATACTCGTCGGACATGTCGGCGGCTGGCCAACCTAGTCCCGAGGTCGTTGGGACGACCCTATAGTCGTCGGACTTGACGGTGGCGGGCCAATCTAGTCCCGGGGTCGTGGGGACGACCCTACAGTCGTCGGACATTTCGGCGGCTTGCCAACTTTGGCCCGGGGTCGTGGGGACGACCCTATAGTCGTCGGACTTGACGGTGACGGGCCAATCTAGTCCCGGGGTCTTGGGGACGACCCTACAGTCGTCGGACATTTCGGCGGCTTGCCAACTTTGGCCCGGGGTGGTGGGGACGACCCTATAGTCGTCGGACATGTCGGCGGCTGGCCTACCTAGTCCCGAGGTCGTGGGGGCGACCCTATAGTCGTCGGACATGTCGGCGGATGGCCAACCTAGTCCCGAGGTCGTCGGACTTGACGGTGGCGGGCCAATCTAGTCCCGGGGTCTTGGGGACGACCCTACAGTCGTCGGACATTTCGGCGGCTTGCCAACTTTGGCCCGGGGTGGTGGGGACGACCCTATAGTCGTCGGACATGTCGGCGGCTGGCCAACCTAGTCCCGAGGTCGTTGGGACGACCCTATAGTCGTCGGACTTGACGGTGGCGGGCCAATCTAGTCCCGGGGTCGTGGGGACGACCCTACAGTCGTCGGACATTTCGGCGGCTTGCCAACTTTGGCCCGGGGTCGTGGGGACGACCCTATAGTCGTCGGACATGTCGGCGGCTGGCCAACCTAGTCCCGAGGTCGTCGGACTTGACGGTGGCGGGCCAATCTAGTCTCGGGGTCGTGGGGACGACCCTATAGTCGTCAGACATGTCGGCGGCTGGCCGTGGACGTGGGGACGACCCAATAGTCGTCGGACATGTTGGCGGCTTGTCAGCCTAGTCCCGGGGTCGTGGGTACGACCCTATAGTCGTCGGACAAGTCGGCGGCGGGCCAACCTTGTCCCGGGGTAGTGGGGACGACCCTATAGTCGTCGGACATGTCGGCGGCTGGCCAACTTTGGCCCGGTGTCGTGGGGACGACTCTATAGTCGTCGGAAATGTCGGCGGCTGGCCAACCTGGAGCCGATGTCGTGGGGACGACCCTATAGTCGTCGGACATTTCGGCGGCTGCCCAACTTTGGCCCGGTGTCGTGGGGACGACTCTATAGTCGTCGGAAATGTCGGCGGCTGGCCAACCTGGACCCGGGGTCGTGGGGACGACCCTATTGTCGTCGGACATGACGGTGGCGGGCCAATCTAGTCTCGGGGTCGTGGGGACGACCCTATAGTCGTCGGACATGTCGGCGGCTGGCCAACTTTGGCCCGGTGTCGTGGGGACGACTCTATAGTCGTCGGACATGACGGTGGCGGGCCAATCTACTCCCGGGGTCGTGGGGTCGACCCTATAGTCGTCGGTCAAGCCGGCAGCTGGCCAATATTGGCCCGGGGTCGTGGGGACGACCCTATAGTCGTCGGACAAGTCGGCGGCGAGCCAACCTAGTCCGGGGGTCGTGGGGACGACACAATAGTCGTCGGACAAGTCGGCGGCGAGCCAACCTTGTGCGGGGGTCGTGGGGACGACCCTATAGTCGTCGGACATGTCGGTGGATGGCCAACTTTTACCCGGGGTCGTGGGGACGACCCTATAGTCGTCGGACAAGTCGGCGGCTGGCAAACTTTGGCCCGTGGTCGTGGGGACGACCCTTTAGTCGTCGGATATGTCGGCGGCTGGCCAAAGTTGGCCCGTGGTCGTGGGGACAACCCTATAATCGTCGGACATGGCGGTGGCGGGCCAATCTAGTCCCGGGATCGTGGGGACGACCCTATTGTCGTCGGACTTGTCGGGGGCGGGCCAATCTATTCCCGGGGTCGTTTGGACGACACTATAATCGTCGGACATGTCGGCGGCTGGCCAACTTTGGCCCGGGGTCGTGGGGACGACCTTATAGTCGTCGGACATGAGGGTGGCGGGCCAATCTAGTCCCGGGGTCGTGGGGTCGACCCTATACTCGTCGGTCAAGCCGGCAGCTGGCCAATATTGGCCCGGGGTCGTGGGGACGACCCTATAGTCGTCGGACAAGTCGGCGGCCAGCCAACCTAGTCCGGGGGTCGTGGGGACGACACAATAGTCGTCGGACAAGTCGGCGGCGAGCCAACCTTGTGCGGGGGTCGTGGGGACGACCCTATAGTCGTCGGACATGTCGGTGGCTGGCCAACTTTGACCCGGGGTCGTGGGGACGACCCTATAGTCGTCGGACAAGTCGGCGGCGGGCCAATCTAGTCCCAGGGTCGTGGGGACGACCGTATAGTCGTCGGACTTGACGGTGGCGGGCCAATCTAGTCCCGGGGTCGTGGGTACGACCGTATAGTCGTCGGACAAGTCGGCGGCTGGCCAACTTTGGCCCGGGGCCGTGGGAACGACCCTATAGTCATCGGACATGACGGTGGCGGGCCAATATAGTGCTGGGGTCGTGGGGCCGACCCTATAGTCGTCGGACAAGTCGGCGGCGAGCCAACCTAGTCCGGGGGTCGTGGGGACGACCCTATAGTCATCGGACATGACGGTGGCGGGCCAAAATAGTGCTGGGGTCGTGGGGACGACCCTATAGTCGTCGGACAAGTCGGCAGCGAGCCAACCTAGTCCGGGGGTCGTGGGGACGACCTTATAGTCGTCGGACATGACGGTGGCGGGCCAATCTAGTCCCGGGGTCCATGGGACGACCCTATAGTCGTCGGACATGTCGGCGGCTGGCCAACTTTGGCCCGTGGTCGTGGGGACGACCCTATAGTCGTCGGACAAGTCGGCGGCGAGCCAACCTAGCCCAGGGGTCGTGGGGACGACCCTATAGTCGTCGGACAAGTCGGCGGCGAGCCAACCTAGCCCAGGGGTCGTGGGGACGACCCTATAGTCGTCGGACAAGTCGGCGGCGGGCCAACTTTGGCCCGGGGCCGTGGGAACGACCCTATAGTCGTCGGACATGACGGTGGCGGGCCAATATAATGCTGGGGTCGTGGGGACGACCCTATAGTCGTCGGACAAGTCGGCGGCGAGCCAACCTAGTCCGGGGGTCGTGGGGACGACCTTATAGTCGTCGGACATGACGGTGGCGGGCCAATCTAGTCCCGGGGTCCATGGGACGACCCTATAGTCGCCGGACATGTCGGCGGCTGGCCAACTTTGGCCCGTGGTCGTGGGGACGACCCTATAGTCGTCGGACAAGTCGGCGGCGAGCCAACCTAGTCCGGGGGTCGTGGGGACGACACAATAGTCGTCGGACAAGTCGGCTTCGAGCCAACCTTGTGCGGGGGTCGTGGGGACGACCCTATAGTCGTCGGACATGTCGGTGGATGGCCAACTTTTACCCGGGGTCGTGGGGACGACCCTATAGTCGTCGGACAAGTCGGCGGCTGGCAAACTTTGGCCCGTGGTCGTGGGGACGACCCTTTAGTCGTCGGATATGTCGGCGGCTGGCCAAAGTTGGCCCGTGGTCGTGGGGACAACCCTATAATCGTCGGACATGGCGGTGGCGGGCCAATCTAGTCCCGGGATCGTGGGGACGACCCTATTGTCGTCGGACTTGTCGGGGGCGGGCCAATCTATTCCCGGGGTCGTTTGGACGACACTATAATCGTCGGACATGTCGGCGGCTGGCCAACTTTGGCCCGGGGTCGTGGGGACGACCTTATAGTCGTCGGACATGAGGGTGGCGGGCCAATCTAGTCCCGGGGTCGTGGGGTCGACCCTATACTCGTCGGTCAAGCCGGCAGCTGGCCAATATTGGCCCGGGGTCGTGGGGACGACCCTATAGTCGTCGGACAAGTCGGCGGCCAGCCAACCTAGTCCGGGGGTCGTGGGGACGACACAATAGTCGTCGGACAAGTCGGCGGCGAGCCAACCTTGTGCGGGGGTCGTGGGGACGACCCTATAGTCGTCGGACATGTCGGTGGCTGGCCAACTTTGACCCGGGGTCGTGGGGACGACCCTATAGTCGTCGGACAAGTCGGCGGCGGGCCAATCTAGTCCCAGGGTCGTGGGGACGACCGTATAGTCGTCGGACTTGACGGTGGCGGGCCAATCTAGTCCCGGGGTCGTGGGTACGACCGTATAGTCGTCGGACAAGTCGGCGGCTGGCCAACTTTGGCCCGGGGCCGTGGGAACGACCCTATAGTCATCGGACATGACGGTGGCGGGCCAATATAGTGCTGGGGTCGTGGGGCCGACCCTATAGTCGTCGGACAAGTCGGCGGCGAGCCAACCTAGTCCGGGGGTCGTGGGGACGACCCTATAGTCATCGGACATGACGGTGGCGGGCCAAAATAGTGCTGGGGTCGTGGGGACGACCCTATAGTCGTCGGACAAGTCGGCAGCGAGCCAACCTAGTCCGGGGGTCGTGGGGACGACCTTATAGTCGTCGGACATGACGGTGGCGGGCCAATCTAGTCCCGGGGTCCATGGGACGACCCTATAGTCGTCGGACATGTCGGCGGCTGGCCAACTTTGGCCCGTGGTCGTGGGGACGACCCTATAGTCGTCGGACAAGTCGGCGGCGAGCCAACCTAGCCCAGGGGTCGTGGGGACGACCCTATAGTCGTCGGACAAGTCGGCGGCGAGCCAACCTAGCCCAGGGGTCGTGGGGACGACCCTATAGTCGTCGGACAAGTCGGCGGCGAGCCAACCTAGCCCAGGGGTCGTGGGGACGACCCTATAGTCGTCGGACAAGTCGGCGGCGGGCCAACTTTGGCCCGGGGCCGTGGGAACGACCCTATAGTCGTCGGACATGACGGTGGCGGGCCAATATAATGCTGGGGTCGTGGGGACGACCCTATAGTCGTCGGACAAGTCGGCGGCGAGCCAACCTAGTCCGGGGGTCGTGGGGACGACCTTATAGTCGTCGGACATGTCGGCGGCTGGCCAACCTAGTCCCGAGGTCGTCGGACTTGACGGTGGTGGGCCAATCTAGTCCCGGGGTCGTGGGGACGACCCTACAGTCGTCGGACAAGACGGCGGCTGGACATCTTTGGCCCGGGGTCGTGGGGACGACCCAATAGTCGTTGGACATGTCAGCGGCAGGCCAACATTGGCCCGGGGTCGTGGGGACGACCCTATAGTCGTCGGACATGACGGTGGCGGGCCAATCTAGTCCCGGGGACATGGGGACGACCCTATAGTCGTCGGACATGTCGGCGATTGGCCAACCTACTCCCGAGGTCGTCGGACTTGACGGTGGTGGGCCAATCTAGTCCCGGGGTCGTGGGGACGACCCTATAGTCGTCGGACATGTCGGCGGCTGGCCAACCTAGTCCCGAGGTCGTCGGACTTGACGGTGGCGGGCCAATCTAGTCCCGGGGTCTTGGGAACGACCCTACAGTCGTCGGTCATTTCGGCGGCTTGCCAACTTTGGCCCGGGGTGGTGGGGACGACCCTATAGTCGTCGGACATGTCGGCGGCTGGCCAACCTAGTCCCGAGGTCGTCGGACTTGACGGTGGCGGGCCAATCTAGTCCCGGGGTCGTGGGGACGACCCTATAGTCGTCAGACATGTCGGCGGCTGGCCGTGGACGTGGGGACGACCCAATAGTCGTCGGACATGTTGGCGGCTTGTCAGCCTAGTCCCGGGGTCGTGGGTACGACCCTATAGTCGTCGGACAAGTCGGCGGCGGGCCAACCTTGTCCCGGGGTAGTGGGGACGACCCTATAGTCGTCGGACAAGTCGGTGGCGAGCCAACTTTGGCCCGGGGTCGTGGGGACGACCCTATAGTCGTCGGACAAGTCGGCGGCGAGCCAACCTAGTCCGGGGGTCGTGGGGACGACCTTATAGTCGTCGGACATGACGGTGGCGGGCCAATCTAGTCCCGGGGTCCATGGGACGACCCTATAGTCGTCGGACATGTCGGCGGCTGGCCAACTTTGGCCCGTGGTCGTGGGGACGACCCTATAGTCGTCGGACAAGTCGGCGGCGAGCCAACCTAGCCCAGGGGTCGTGGGGACGACCCTATAGTCGTCGGACAAGTCGGCGGCGAGCCAACCTAGCCCAGGGGTCGTGGGTACGACCCTATAGTCGTCGGACAAGTCGGCGGCGGGCCAACCTTGTCCCGGGGTCGTGGGGACGACCCTATAGTCGTCTTACATTTCGGCGGCTGGCCAACCTAGTCCCGAGGTCGTCGGACAAGTCGGCGGCTGGCCAACGTTTGCCCGGGGTCGTGGGGACGACCCAATAGTCGTCGGACATGTCGGCGGCTGGCCTATCTAGTCCCGGGATCGTAGGGACGACCCTGTAGTCGTCGGACATGTCGGCGATTGGCCAACATTGGCCCGGGGTCGTGGGGACGACCCCATAGTCGTCGGACATGTCGGAGGCTGGCCAACTTTGGCCCGGGGTCGTGGGGACGACCCTATAGTCGTCGGACATGTCGGCGGCTGGCCAACCTAGTCCCGAGGTCGTCGGACTTGACGGTGGTGGGCCAATCTAGTCCCGGGGTCGTGGGGACGACCCTACAATCGTCGGACAAGACGGCGGCTGGACATCTTTGGCCCGGGGTCGTGGGGACGACCCAATAGTCGTTGGACATGTCAGCGGCAGGCCAACATTGGCCCGGTGTCGTGGGGACGACCCTATAGTCGTCGGACATGACGGTGGCGGGCCAATCTAGTCCCGGGGACATGGGGACGACCCTATAGTCGTCGGACATGTCGGCGATTGGCCAACATTGGCCCGGGGTCGTGGGGACGACTCTATAGTCGTCGGACATGTCGGCGGCTGGCCAACCTAGTCTCGAGGTCGTGGGGACGACCCTATAGTCGTCGGACATGTCGGCGGCTGGCCAACCTAGTCCCGAGGTCGTCGGACTTGACGGTGGCGGGCCAATCTAGTCCCGGGGTCTTGGGAACGACCCTACAGTCGTCGGACATTTCGGCGGCTTGCCAACTTTGGCCCGGGGTGGTGGGGACGACCCTATAGTCGTCGGACATGTCGGCGGCTGGCCAACCTAGTCCCGAGGTCGTCGGACTTGACGGTGGCGGGCCAATCTAGTCCCGGGGTCGTGGGGACGACCCTATAGTCGTCAGACATGTCGGCGGCTGGCCGTGGACGTGGGGACGACCCAATAGTCGTCGGACATGTTGGCGGCTTGTCAGCCTAGTCCCGGGGTCGTGGGTACGACCCTATAGTCGTCGGACAAGTCGGCGGCGGGCCAACCTTGTCCCGGGGTAGTGGGGACGACCCTATAGTCGTCGGACAAGTCGGTGGCGAGCCAACTTTGGCCCGGGGTCGTGGGGACGACCCTATAGTCGTCGGACTTGACGGTGGCGGGCCAATCTAGTCCCGGGGTCTTGGGGACGACCCTACAGTCGTCGGACATTTCGGCGGCTTGCCAACTTTGGCCCGGGGTGGTGGGGACGACCCTATAGTCTTCGGACATGTCGGCGGCTGGCCAACCTAGTCCCGAGGTCGTGGGGGCGCCCGTATAGTCGTCGGACATGTCCGCGGCTGGCCAACCTAGTCCCGAGGTCGTCGGACTTGACGGTGGCGGGTCAATCTAGTCCCGGGGTCGTGGGGACGACGTTATAGTCGTCGGACAAGACGGCGGCTGGACATCTTTGGCCCGGGGTCGTGGGGACGACCCTATAGTCGTCGGACATGTCGGCGGCTGGCCAACCTAGTCCCGAGGTCGTCGGACTTGACGGTGGCGGGCCAATCTAGTCCCGGGGTCGTGGAGACGACCCTACAGTCGTCGGACATTTCGGCGGCTTGCCAACTTTGGCCCGGGGTCGTGGGGACGACCCTATAGTCGTCGGACATGACGGTGGCGGACCAATCTAGTCCCGGGGTCGTGGGGAAGACCCTATACTCGTCGGACATGTTGGCGGCTGGCCAACTTTGGCCCGTGGTCGTGGGCACGATCCAATAGTCGTCGGACATGTCGGCGGCTGGCCAACTTTGGCCCGTGGTTGTGGGGACGACCCTATAGTCGTCGGACTTGACGGTGGCGGGCCAATCTAGTCCCGGGGTCTTGGGGACGACCCTACAGTCGTCGGACATTTCGGAGGCTTGCCAACTTTGGCCCGGGGTGGTGGGGACGACCCTATAGTCGTCGGACATTTCGGCGGCTTGCCAACTTTGGCCCGGGGTCGTGGGGACGACCCTATAGTCGTCGGACTTGACGGTGGCGGGCCAATCTAGTCCCGGGGTCTTGGGGACGACCCTACAGTCGTCGGACATTTCGGAGGCTTTCCAACTTTGGCCCGGGGTGGTGGGGACGCCCCTATAGTCGTCGGACATTTCGGCGGCTGGCCAACCTAGTCCCGAGGTCGTGGTGGCGACCCTATAGTCGTCGGACATGTCGGCGGCTAGCCAACCTAGTCCCGAGGTCGTCGGACTTGACGGTGGCGGGCGAATCTAGTCCCCGGGTCTTGGGGACGACCCTACAGTCGTCGGACATTTCGGAGGCTTGCCAACTTTGGCCCGGGGTGGTGGGGACGACCCTATAGTCGTCGGACATGTCGGCGGCTGGCCAACCTAGTCCCGAGGTCGTGGGGGCGACCCTATAGTCGTCGGACATGTCGGCGGCTAGCCAACCTAGTCCCGAGGTCGTCGGACTTGACGGTGGCGGGCGAATCTAGTCCCCGGGTCGTGGGGACGACCCTATAGTCGTCGGACAAGACGGCGGCTGGACATCTTTGGCCCGGGGTCGTGGGGACGACCCTATAGTCGTCGGACATGACGGTGGCTGGCCAACCTAGTCCCGAGGTCGTCGGACTTGACGTTGGCGGGCCAATCTAGTCCCGGGGTCGTGGGGACGACCCTATAGTCGTCGGACTTGACGGTGGCGGGCCAATCTAGTCCCGGAGTCTTGGGGACGACCCTACAGTCGTCGGACATTCCGGAGGCTTGCCAACTTTGGCCCGGGGTGGTGGGGACGACCCTATAGTCGTCGGACTTGACGGTGGCGGGCCAATCTAGTCCCGGGGTCTTGGGGACGACCCTACAGTCGTCGGACATTTCGGCGGCTTGCCAACTTTGGCCCGGGGTGGTGGGGACGACCCTATAGTCGTCGGACATGTCGGCGGCTGGCCAACTTTGGCCCGTGGTCGTGGGGACGACCCTATAGTCGTTGGGCATGTCAGCGGCTGACCGGTGTCGTGGGGACGTCTCTATAGTCGTCGGACATGTCGGCGGCTGGCCAACCTAGACCCGGGGTCGTGGGCACGACCCTATAGTCGTCGGACATGTCGGCGGGTGGCCAACCTAGTCCCGAGGTCGTGGGGACGACCCTATAGTCGTCGGATATGTCGGCGGCTTGCCAACTTTGGCCCGGGGTCGTGGGGACGATCCAATAGTCGTCGGACATGTCGGCGGCTGGTCAACTTTGGCCCGTGGTTGTGGGGACGACCCTATAGTCGTTGGACATGTCAGCGGCTGGCCAACTTTGGCCCGGTGTCGTGGGGACGACCCAATAGTCGTCGGACATGTTGGCGGCTGGCCAACTTTGGCCCGGTGTCGTGGGGACGACTCTATAGTCGTTGGGCATGTCAGCGGCTGACCGGTGTCGTAGGGACGCCTCTATAGTCGTCGAACATGTCGGCGGCTGGCCAACCTAGACCCGGGGTCGTGGGGACGACCATATAGTCATCGGACATGTCGGCGGCTGGCCAACTTTGGCCCGTGGTCGTGGGGCGACCCAATAGTCGTTGGACATGTCGGCGGCTGGCCAACTTTGGCTCGTGGTCGTGGGGACGATCCGATAGTCGTCGGACGTGACGGTGGCTAGCCAATCTAGTCCCAGGGTCGTGGGGACGACCAAATAGTCGTCGGACCTGTCGGCGGCTGGCCAACTTGGGCCCGTGGTCGTGGGGACGATCTGATAGTCGTTGGACATGACGGTGCCGGGGCAATCGAGTCCCGGGGTCGTAGGTACGACCCTATAGTCGTCGAACATGTCGGGGATTGGCCAACTTTAGCCCGTGGTCGTGGGGACGACCCTATAGCCGTCGGACATGTCGGCGGCTGGCCAACTTTGGCCCGTGGTCGTGGGGACGATCCGATAGTCGTTGGACATGACGGTGGCGGGTCAATATAGTGCTGGGGTCGTGGGGACGACCCTATAATCGTCGGACATGTCGGCAGCTGGCCAACCTAGACCCCGGGTCGTGGGGACGACCCTATTGTCGTCGGACAAGTCGGCGGTGGGCCAACCTAGTCCCGGGGTCGTGGGGACGACCCTATAGTCATCGGACATGTCGGCGGCTTGCCAACTTTGGCCCGGGTTCGTGGGGACGACCCTATAGTCGTCGGACATGTCGGCGGCTGGCCAACCTAGTCCGGGGTCGTAGGGACGACCCTATAGTCGTCGGACATGTCGGCGATAGGCCAACATTGGCCCGGGGTCGTGGCGACGACCCTATAGTCGTCGGACATGTCGGCGGCTGGCCAACCTAGTCCCGAGGTCGTGGGGACGACCCTATAGTCGTCGGACTTGTCGGGGGCGGGCCAATCTATTCCCGGGGTCGTTTGGACGACACTATAATCGTCGGATATGTCGGCGGCTGGCCAAAGTTGGCCCGTGGTCGTGGGGACAACCCTATAATCGTCGGACATGGCGGTGGCGGGCCAATCTAGTCCCGGGATCGTGGGTACGACCCTATTGTCGTCGGACATGGCGGTGGCGGGCCAATCTAGTCCCGGGATCGTGGGGACGACCCTATAGTCGTCGGACAAGTCGGCGGCTGCCCTATCTAGTCCCGGGATCGTAGGGACGACCCTATAGTCGTCGGACAAGTCGGCGGCTGGCCAACTTTGGCCCGGGGTCGTGGGGACGAATCTATAGTCGTCGGACATGTCGGCGGCTGGCCAACTTTGGCCCGTGGCCGTGGGGACGACCTTATTGTCGTCGGACATGGCGGTGGCGGCCCAATCTAGTCCCGGGATCGTAGGGACGACCCTATAGTCGTCGGACAAGTCGGCGGCTGGCCATCTTTGGCCCGGGGTTGTGGGGACGAATCTATAGTCGTCGGACATGTCGGCGGCTGGCCAACTTTGGCCCGTGGCCGTGGGGACGACCCTATAGTCGTCGGAAATGTCGCCGGCTGGCCAACTTTGGCCCGTTGTCGTAGGGACGACCCTTTAGTCGTCGGACAAGTCGGCGGCTGTCCAACTTTGGCCCGGGGTCGTGGGGACGATCCAAAAGTCGTCGGACATGTCTGCGGCTGGCCAACTTTGGCGCGTGGTCGTGGGGACGATCCGATTGTCGTCGGACATGTCGGCGGCTGGCCAACTTTGGCCCGGGGCCGTGGAAACGACCCTATAGTCGTCGGACAAGTCGGCGGCGAGCCAACCTAGTCCGGGGGTCGTGGGGACGACCCTATAATCGTCGGACATGTCGGCAGCTGGCCAACCTAGACCCCGGGTCGTGGGGACGACCCTATTGTCGTCGGACAAGTCGGCGGTGGGCCAACCTAGTCCCGGGGTCGTGGGGACGACCCTATAGTCATCGGACATGTCGGCGGCTGGTCAACTTTGGCCCGTGGTTGTGGGGACGACCCTATAGTCGTTGGACATGTCAGCGGCTGGCCAACTTTGGCCCGGTGTCGTGGGGACGACCCAATAGTCGTCGGACATGTCGGCGGCTGGCCAACCTAGCCCAGGGGTCGTGGGGACGACCCTATAGTCGTCGGACATGTCGGCGGCTGGCCAACTTTGGCCCGTGGTCGTGGGGACGACCCTGAAGTCGTCGGACATGACGGTGGCGGGCCAATCTAGTCCCGGGGTCGTGGGGACGACCTTATAGTCGTCGGACATGACGGTGGCGGGCCAATCTAGTCCCGGGGTCCATGGGACGACCCTATAGTCGTCGGACATGTCGGCGGCTGGCCAACTTTGGCCCGTGGTCGTGGGGACGACCCTGAAGTCGTCGGACATGACGGTGGCGGGCCAATCTAGTCCCGGGGTCGTGGGGACGACCGTATAGTCGTCGGACTTGACGGTGGCGGGCCAATCTAGTCCCGGGGTCGTGGGTACGACCGTATAGTCGGCGGACAAGTCGGCGGCTGGCCAACTTTGGCCCGGGGTCGTGGGGACGACCGTATAGTCGTCGGACTTGACGGTGGCGGGCCAATCTAGTCCCGGGGTCGTGGGTACGACCGTATAGTCGTCGGACAAGTCGGCGGCTGGCCAACTTTGCCCCGGGGCCGTGGGAACGACCCTATAGTCGTCGGACATGACGGTGGCGGGCCAATATAGTGCTGGGGTCGTGGGGACGACCCTATAGTCGTCGGACAAGTCGGCGGCGAGCCAACCTAGTCCGGGGGTCGTGGGGACGACCTTATAGTCGTCGGACATGACGGTGGCGGGCCAATCTAGTCCCGGGGTCCATGGGACGACCCTATAGTCGTCGGACATGTCGGCGGCTGGCCAACTTTGGCCCGTGGTCGTGGGGACGACCCTATAGTCGTCGGACAAGTCGGCGGCGAGCCAACCTAGTCCGGGGGTCGTGGGGACGACCCTATAGTCGTCGGACAAGTCGGCGGCGGGCCAATCTAGTCCCGGGGTCGTAGGGACGACCCTATAGTCGTCGGACATGTTGGCGGCCGGCCAACTTAGGCCTGGTGTCGTGGGGACGACCTTATAGTCGTCGGACAAGTCGGCGGCGGGCCAATCTAGTCCCGGGGTCGTAGGGACGACCCTATAATCGTCGGACATGTCGGCGGCTGGCCAACTTTGGCCCGGGGTCGTGGGGACGACCTTATAGTCGTCGGACATGACGGTGGCGGGCCAATCTAGTCCCGGGGTCGTGGGGTCGACCCTATAGTCGTCGGTCAAGCCGGCAGCTGGCCAATATTGGCCCGGGGTCGTGGGGACGACCCTATAGTCGTCGGACAAGTCGGCGGCGAGCCAACTTTGGCCCGTGGTCGTGGGGACGACCCTATATTCGTTGGACATGTCAGCGGCTGGCCAACTTTGGCCCGGTGTCGTGGGGACGACTCTATAGTCGTCGGACATGTCGGCGGCTGGCCAACCTAGACCCGGGGTGGTGGGGACGACCCTATAGTCGTCGGACATGTCGGCGGCTGGCCAACTTTGGCCCGTGGTCGTGGGGACGACCCTGAAGTCGTCGGACATGACGGTGGCGGGCCAATCTAGTCCCGGGGTCGTGGGGACGACCTTATAGTCGTCGGACATGACGGTGGCGGGCCAATCTAGTCCCGGGGTCCATGGGACGACCCTACAGTCGTCGGACATGTCGGCGGCTGGCCAACTTTGGCCCGTGGTCGTGGGGACGACCCTGAAGTCGTCGGACATGACGGTGGCGGGCCAATCTAGTCCCGGGGTCGTGGGGACGACCGTATAGTCGTCGGACTTGACGGTGGCGGGCCAATCTAGTCCCGGGGTCGTGGGTACGACCGTATAGTCGGCGGACAAGTCGGCGGCTGGCCAACTTTGGCCCGGGGTCGTGGGGACGACCCTATAGTCGTCGGACAAGTCGGCGGCGAGCCAACCTTGCCCAGGGGTCGTGGGGACGACCCTATAGTCGTCGGACAAGTCGGCGGCGGGCCAATCTAGTCCCGGGGTCGTAGGGACGACCCTATAGTCGTCGGACATGTTGGCGGCTGGCCAACTTTGGCCTGGTGTCGTGAGGACGACTGTATAGTTGTCGGAAATTTCGGCGGCAGGCCAACTTTGGCCCCTGGTCATGGGGACGACCCTATAATCGTCGGACATGTCGGCAGCTGGCCAACCTAGACCCAGGGTCGTGGGGACGACCCTATTGTCGTCGGACAAGTCGGCGGTGGGCCAACCTAGTCCCGGGGTCGTGGGGACGACCCTATAGTCATCGGACATGTCGGCGGCTTGCCAACTTTGGCCCGGGTTCCTGGGGACGACCCTATAGTCGTCGGACATGTCGGCGGCTGGCCAACCTAGTCCCGAGGTCGTGGGGACGACCCTATAGTCGTCGGACATGTCGGCGGCTGGCCAACCTAGTCCCGAGGTCGTGGGGACGACCCTATAGTCGTCGGACTTGTCGGGGGCGGGCCAATCTATTCCCGGGGTCGTTTGGACGACACTATAATCGTCGGATATGTCGGCGGCTGGCCAAAGTTGGCCCGTGGTCGTGGGGACAACCCTATAATCGTCGGACATGGCGGTGGCGGGCCAATCTAGTCCCGGGATCGTGGGGACGACCCTATTGTCGTCGGACATGGCGGTGGCGGGCCAATCTAGTCCCGGGATCGTGGGGACGACCCTATAGTCGTCGGACAAGTCGGCGGCTGCCCAATCTAGTCCCGGGATCGTAGGGACGACCCTATAGTCGTCGGACAAGTCGGCGGCTGGCCAACTTTGGCCCGGGGTCGTGGGGACGAATCTATAGTCGTCGGACATGTCGGCGGCTGGCCAACATTGGCCCGTGGCCGTGGGGACGACCTTATTGTCGTCGGACATGGCGGTGGCGGCCCAATCTAGTCCCGGGATCGTAGGGACGACCCTATAGTCGTCGGACAAGTCGGCGGCTGGCCATCTTTGGCCCGGGGTTGTGGGGACGAATCTATAGTCGTCGGACATGTCGGCGGCTGGCCAACTTTGGCCCGTGGCCGTGGGGACGACCCTATAGTCGTCGGAAATGTCGCCGGCTGGCCAACTTTGGCCCGTGGTCGTAGGGACGACCCTTTAGTCGTCGGACAAGTCGGCGGCTGTCCAACTTTGGCCCGGGGTCGTGGGGAAGATCCAAAAGTCGTCAGACATGTCTGCGGCTGGCCAACTTTGGCGCGTGGTCGTGGGGACGATCCGATTGTCGTCGGACATGTCGGCGGCTGGCCAACCTAGTCCCGAGGTCGTCGGACTTGACGGTGGCGGGCCAATCTAGTCCCGGGGTCGTGGGGACGACCCTACAGTCGTCGGACATTTCGGCGGCTTGCCAACTTTGGCCCGGGGTCGTGGGGGCGACCCTATAGTCGTCGGACTTGACGGTGGCGGGCCAATCTAGTCCCGGGGTCGTGGGGACGACCCTACAGTCGTCGGACATTTCGGTGTCTTGCCAACTTTGGCCCGGGGTCGTGGGGACGACCCTATAGTCGTCGGACATGACGGTGGCGGACCAATCTAGTCCCGGGGTCGTGGGGACGACCCTATAGTCGTCGGACATGTCGGCGGCTGGCCAACTTTGGCCCGGTGTCGTGGGGACGACTCTATAGTCGTCGGACATGTCGGCGGCTGGCCAACCTAGACCCGGGGTCGTGGGGACGACCCTATTGTCGTCGGACATGACGGTGGCGGTTTAATCTAGTCCCGGGGTCGTGGGGACGACCCTATAGTCGTCGGACATGACGGTGGCGGGCCACTCTAGTCCCGGGTCATGGGGACGACCCTATAGTCGTCGGACAAGTCGGCGGCTGGCCAACTTTGGCCCGTGGTCGTGGGGACGACCCTATAGTCGTCGGAAATGACGGTGGCGGGCCAATCTAGTCCCGGGGTCGTGGGGGCGACCCTATAGTCGTCGGACATGTCGGCGGCTGGCCAACTTTGGCCCGGGGTCGTGGGGACGACCCTATAGTCGTCGGACAAGCCGGCGATTGGCCAACTTTGGCCCGTGGTCGTGGGGACGACCCTATAATCGTCGGACAAGTCGGCGGCTGTCCAACTTTGGCCCGGGGTCGTGGGGACGACCCTATAGTCGTCGGACTTGACGGTGGCGGGCCAATCTAGTCCCGGGGTCGTGGGGACGACCCTATAGTCGTCAGACATGTCGGTGGCGAGCCAACCTAGTCCCGGGGTCGTGGGGACGACCCTATAGTCATCGGACAAGTCGGCGGCGGGCCAACCTAGTCCCGGGGTCGTGGGGATGACCCTATAGTCGTCGGACAAGTCGGCGGCGAGCCCACCAAGTCGGGGGGTCGTGGGGACGACCCTATAGTCGTCGGACAAGTCGGCGGCCGGCCAACCTAGTCCGGGGGTCGTGGGGACGACCCTATAGTCGTCGGACATGACGGTGGCGGGCCAATCTAGTCCCGGGTCGTGGGGACGACCCTATAGTCGTCGGACATGTCGGCGGCTGGCCAACTTTGGCCCGTGATCGTGGGGACGACCCTATAGTCGTCGGAAATGTCGGGGGCGGGCCAATCTATTCCCGGGGTCGTTTGGACGACACTATAATCGTCGGACATGTCGGCGGCTGGCCAACTTTGGCCCGTGGTCGTGGGGAGGACCCTGAAGTCGTCGGACATGACGGTGGCGGGCCAATCTAGTCCCGGGGTCGTGGGGACGACCGTATAGTCGTCGGACTTGACGGTGGCGGGCCAATCTAGTCCCGGGGTCGTGGGTACGACCGTATAGTCGGCGGACAAGTCGGCGGCTGGCCAACTTTGGCCCGGGGTCGTGGGGACGACCCTATAGTCGTCGGACAAGTCGGCGGCGAGCCAACCTAGCCCAGGGGTCGTGGGGACGACCCTATAGTCGTCGGACAAGTCGGCGGCGAGCCAACCTAGTCCGGGGGTCGTGGGGACGACCCTATAGTCGTCGGACAAGTCGGCGGCTGGCCAACTTTGGCCCGGGGTCGTGGGGACGACCTTATAGTCGTCGGACATGACGGTGGCGGGCCAGTCTAGTCCCGGGGTCGTGGGGTCGACCCTATAGTCGTCGGTCAAGCCGGCAGCTGGCCAATATTGGCCCGGGGTCGTGGGGACGACCCTATAGTCGTCGGACAAGTCGGCGGCGAGCCAACTTTGGCCCGTGGTCGTGGGGACGACCCTATATTCGTTGGACATGTCAGCGGCTGGCCAACTTTGGCCCGGTGTCGTGGGGACGACTCTATAGTCGTCGGACATGTCGGCGGCTGGCCAACCTAGACCCGGGGTGGTGGGGACGACCCTATAGTCGTCGGACATTTCGGCGGCTGGCCAACTTTGGCCCGTGGTCGTGGGGACGACCCTGAAGTCGTCGGACATGACGGTGGCGGGCCAATCTAGTCCCGGGGTCGTGGGGACGACCTTATAGTCGTCGGACATGACGGTGGCGGGCCAATCTAGTCCCGGGGTCCATGGGACGACCCTATAGTCGCCGGACATGTCGGCGGCTGGCCAACTTTGGCCCGTGGTCGTGGGGACGACCCTGAAGTCGTCGGACATGACGGTGGCGGGCCAATCTAGTCCCGGGGTCGTGGGGACGACCGTATAGTCGTCGGACTTGACGGTGGCGGGCCAATCTAGTCCCGGGGTCGTGGGTACGACCGTATAGTCGGCGGAAAAGTCGGCGGCTGGCCAACTTTGGCCCGGGGTCGTGGGGACGACCCTATAGTCGTCGGACAAGTCGGCGGCGAGCCAACCTAGCCCAGGGGTCGTGGGGACGACCCTATAGTCGTCGGACAAGTCGGCGGCGGGCCAATCTAGTCCCGGGGTCGTAGGGACGACCCTATAGTCGTCGGACATGTTGGCGGCTGGCCATCTTTGGCCTGGTGTCGTGGGGACGACTGTATAGTTGTCGGAAATTTCGGCGGCAGGCCAACTTTGGCCCCTGGTCATGGGGACGACCCTATAATCGTCGGACATGTCGGCAGCTGGCCAACCTAGACCCGGGGTCGTGGGGACGACCCTATTGTCGTCGGACAAGTCGGCGGTGGGCCAACCTAGTCCCGGGGTCGTGGGGACGACCCTATAGTCATCGGACATGTCGGCGGCTTGCCAACTTTGGCCCGGGTTCGTGGGGACGACCCTATAGTCGTCGGACATGTCGGCGGCTGGCCAACCTAGTCCGGGGTCGTAGGGACGACCCTATAGTCGTCGGACATGTCGGCGATAGGCCAACATTGGCCCGGGGTCGTGGCGACGACCCTATAGTCGTCGGACATGTCGGCGGCTGGCCAACCTAGTCCCGAGGTCGTGGGGACGACCCTATAGTCGTCGGACTTGTCGGGGGCGGGCCAATCTATTCCCGGGGTCGTTTGGACGACACTATAATCGTCGGATATGTCGGCGGCTGGCCAAAGTTGGCCCGTGGTCGTGGGGACAACCCTATAATCGTCGGACATGGCGGTGGCGGGCCAATCTAGTCCCGGGATCGTGGGGACGACCCTATTGTCGTCGGACATGGCGGTGGCGGGCCAATCTAGTCCCGGGATCGTGGGGACGACCCTATAGTCGTCGGACAAGTCGGCGGCTGCCCAATCTAGTCCCGGGATCGTAGGGACGACCCTATAGTCGTCGGACAAGTCGGCGGCTGGCCAACTTTGGCCCGGGGTCGTGGGGACGAATCTATAGTCGTCGGACATGTCGGCGGCTGGCCAACTTTGGCCCGTGGCCGAGGGGACGACCTTATTGTCGTCGGACATGGCGGTGGCGGCCCAATCTAGTCCCGGGATCGTAGGGACGACCCTATAGTCGTCGGACAAGTCGGCGGCTGGCCATCTTTGGCCCGGGGTTGTGGGGACGAATCTATAGTCGTCGGACATGTCGGCGGCTGGCCAACTTTGGCCCGTGGCCGTGGGGACGACCCTATAGTCGTCGGAAATGTCGCCGGCTGGCCAACTTTGGCCCGTGGTCGTAGGGACGACCCTTTAGTCGTCGGACAAGTCGGCGGCTGTCCAACTTTGGCCCGGGGTCGTGGGGAAGATCCAAAAGTCGTCGGACATGTCTGCGGCTGGCCAACTTTGGCGCGTGGTCGTGGGGACGATCCGATTGTCGTCGGACATGTCGGCGGCTGGCCAACCTAGTCCCGAGGTCGTCGGACTTGACGGTGGCGGGCCAATCTAGTCCCGGGGTCGTGGGGACGACCCTACAGTCGTCGGACATTTCGGCGGCTTGCCAACTTTGGCCCGGGGTCGTGGGGGCGACCCTATAGTCGTCGGACTTGACGGTGGCGGGCCAATCTAGTCCCGGGGTCGTGGGGACGACCCTACAGTCGTCGGACATTTCGGTGTCTTGCCAACTTTGGCCCGGGGTCGTGGGGACGACCCTATAGTCGTCGGACATGACGTTGGCGGGCCAATCTAGTCCCGGGGTCGTGGGGACGACCTTATAGTCGTCGGACATGACGGTGGCGGGCCAATCTAGTCCCGGGGTCCATGGGACGACCCTATAGTCGTCGGACATGTCGGCGGCTGGCCAACTTTGGCGCGTGGTCGTGGGGACGATCCGATTGTCGTCGGACATGTCGGCGGCTGGCCAACCTAGTCCCGAGGTCGTCGGACTTGACGGTGGCGGGCCAATCTAGTCCCGGGGTCGTGGGGACGACCCTACAGTCGTCGGACATTTCGGCGGCTTGCCAACTTTGGCCCGGGGTCGTGGGGGCGACCCTATAGTCGTCGGACTTGACGGTGGCGGGCCAATCTAGTCCCGGGGTCGTGGGGACGACCCTACAGTCGTCGGACATTTCGGTGTCTTGCCAACTTTGGCCCGGGGTCGTGGGGACGACCCTATAGTCGTCGGACATGACGTTGGCGGACCAATCTAGTCCCGGGGTCGTGGGGACGACCCTATAGTCGTCGGACATGTCGGCGGCTGGCCAACTTTGGCCCGGTGTCGTGGGGACGACTCTATAGTCGTCGGACATGTCGGCGGCTGGCCAACCTAGACCCGGGGTCGTGGGGACGACCCTATTGTCGTCGGACATGACGGTGGCGGTCCAATCTAGTCCCAGGGTCGTGGGGACGACCCTATAGTCGTCGGACAAGTCGGCGGCGGTCCAAGCTTGTCCCGGGGTCGTGGGGACGACCCTATAATCGTCGGACATGACGGTGGCGGGCCAATCAAGTCCCGGGGTCGTGGGGACGACTCTATAGTCGTCGGACATGTCGGTGGCGGGCCAGTCTAGTCCCGGGTCGTGGGGACGACCCTATAGTCGTCGGACATGTCGGCGGCTGGCCAACTTTGGCCCGTGGTTGTGGGGAGGACCCTATACTTGTCGGACAAGTCGGCGGCGTACCAACCTAGTCCGGGGGTCGTGGGGACGACCCTGTAGTCGTCGGACAAGTCGGCGGCGAGCCAATCTAGTCCCGCGGTCGTGGGGACGACCCTATAGTCGTCGGACTATTCAGCGGCTAACCAACATTGGCCCGTGGTCGTGGGGACGACCCTATAGTCGTCGGAAATGACGGTGGCGGGCCAATCTAGTCCCGGGGTCGTGGGTACGACCGTATAGTCGGCGGACAAGTCGGCGGCTGGCCAACTTTGGCCCGGGGTCGTGGGGACGACCCTATAGTCGTCGGACAAGTCGGCGGCGAGCCAACCTAGCCCAGGGGTCGTGGGGACGACCCTATAGTCGTCGGACAAGTCGGCGGCGGGCCAATCTAGTCCCGGGGTCGTAGGGACGACCCTATAGTCGTCGGACATGTTGGCGGCTGGCCAACTTTGGCCTGGTGTCGTGGGGACGACTGTATAGTTGTCGGAAATTTCGGCGGCAGGCCAACTTTGGCCCCTGGTCATGGGGACGACCCTATAATCGTCGGACATGTCGGCAGCTGGCCAACCTAGACCCGGGGTCGTGGGGACGACCCTATTGTCGTCGGACAAGTCGGCGGTGGGCCAACCTAGTCCCGGGGTCGTGGGGACGACCCTATAGTCATCGGACATGTCGGCGGCTTGCCAACTTTGGCCCGGGTTCGTGGGGACGACCCTATAGTCGTCGGACATGTCGGCGGCTGGCCAACCTAGTCCGGGGTCGTAGGGACGACCCTATAGTCGTCGGACATGTCGGCGATAGGCCAACATTGGCCCGGGGTCGTGGCGACGACCCTATAGTCGTCGGACATGTCGGCGGCTGGCCAACCTAGTCCCGAGGTCGTGGGGACGACCCTATAGTCGTCGGACTTGTCGGGGGCGGGCCAATCTATTCCCGGGGTCGTTTGGACGACACTATAATCGTCGGATATGTCGGCGGCTGGCCAAAGTTGGCCCGTGGTCGTGGGGACAACCCTATAATCGTCGGACATGGCGGTGGCGGGCCAATCTAGTCCCGGGATCGTGGGGACGACCCTATTGTCGTCGGACATGGCGGTGGCGGGCCAATCTAGTCCCGGGATCGTGGGGACGACCCTATAGTCGTCGGACAAGTCGGCGGCTGCCCAATCTAGTCCCGGGATCGTAGGGACGACCCTATAGTCGTCGGACAAGTCGGCGGCTGGCCAACTTTGGCCCGGGGTCGTGGGGACGAATCTATAGTCGTCGGACATGTCGGCGGCTGGCCAACTTTGGCCCGTGGCCGAGGGGACGACCTTATTGTCGTCGGACATGGCGGTGGCGGCCCAATCTAGTCCCGGGATCGTAGGGACGACCCTATAGTCGTCGGACAAGTCGGCGGCTGGCCATCTTTGGCCCGGGGTTGTGGGGACGAATCTATAGTCGTCGGACATGTCGGCGGCTGGCCAACTTTGGCCCGTGGCCGTGGGGACGACCCTATAGTCGTCGGAAATGTCGCCGGCTGGCCAACTTTGGCCCGTGGTCGTAGGGACGACCCTTTAGTCGTCGGACAAGTCGGCGGCTGTCCAACTTTGGCCCGGGGTCGTGGGGAAGATCCAAAAGTCGTCGGACATGTCTGCGGCTGGCCAACTTTGGCGCGTGGTCGTGGGGACGATCCGATTGTCGTCGGACATGTCGGCGGCTGGCCAACCTAGTCCCGAGGTCGTCGGACTTGACGGTGGCGGGCCAATCTAGTCCCGGGGTCGTGGGGACGACCCTACAGTCGTCGGACATTTCGGCGGCTTGCCAACTTTGGCCCGGGGTCGTGGGGGCGACCCTATAGTCGTCGGACTTGACGGTGGCGGGCCAATCTAGTCCCGGGGTCGTGGGGACGACCCTACAGTCGTCGGACATTTCGGCGGCTTGCCAACTTTGGCCCGGGGTCGTGGGGGCGACCCTATAGTCGTCGGACTTGACGGTGGCGGGCCAATCTAGTCCCGGGGTCGTGGGGACGACCCTACAGTCGTCGGACATTTCGGTGTCTTGCCAACTTTGGCCCGGGGTCGTGGGGACGACCCTATAGTCGTCGGACATGACGTTGGCGGACCAATCTAGTCCCGGGGTCGTGGGGACGACCCTATAGTCGTCGGACATGTCGGCGGCTGGCCAACTTTGGCCCGGTGTCGTGGGGACGACTCTATAGTCGTCGGACATGTCGGCGGCTGGCCAACCTAGACCCGGGGTCGTGGGGACGACCCTATTGTCGTCGGACATGACGGTGGCGGTCCAATCTAGTCCCAGGGTCGTGGGGACGACCCTATAGTCGTCGGACAAGTCGGCGGCGGTCCAAGCTTGTCCCGGGGTCGTGGGGACGACCCTATAATCGTCGGACATGACGGTGGCGGGCCAATCAAGTCCCGGGGTCGTGGGGACGACTCTATAGTCGTCGGACATGTCGGTGGCGGGCCAGTCTAGTCCCGGGTCGTGGGGACGACCCTATAGTCGTCGGACATGTCGGCGGCTGGCCAACTTTGGCCCGTGGTTGTGGGGAGGACCCTATACTTGTCGGACAAGTCGGCGGCGTACCAACCTAGTCCGGGGGTCGTGGGGACGACCCTGTAGTCGTCGGACAAGTCGGCGGCGAGCCAATCTAGTCCCGCGGTCGTGGGGACGACCCTATAGTCGTCGGACTATTCAGCGGCTAACCAACATTGGCCCGTGGTCGTGGGGACGACCCTATAGTCGTCGGAAATGACGGTGGCGGGCCAATCTAGTCCCGGGGTCGTGGGGACGACCCTACAGTCGTCGGACAAGTCGGCGGCGAGCCAATCTAGTCCCGCGGTCGTGGGGACGACCCTATAGTCGTCGGACATGTCGGCGGCTGGCCAACTTTGGCCTGTGGTCGTGGGGACGACCCTATAGTCGTCGGACAAGTCGGCGGCCGGCCAACCTAGTCCGGGGGGTCGTGGGGACGACCCTATAGTCGTCGGAAATGACGGTGGCGGGCCAATCTAGTCCCGGGGTCGTGGGGACGACCCTGTAGTCGTCGGACAAGTCGGCGGCGAGCCAATCTAGTCCCGCGGTCGTGGGGACGACCCTATAGTCGTCGGACTATTCAGCGGCTAACCAACATTGGCCCGTGGTCGTGGGGACGACCCTATAGTCGTCGGACAAGTCGGCGGCCGGCCAACCTAGTCCGGGGGTCGTGGGGACGACCCTATAGTCGTCGGACATGACGGTGGCGGGCCAGTCTAGTCCCGGGTCGTGGGGACGACCCTATAGTCGTCGGACATGTCGGCGGCTGGCCAACTTTGGCCTGTGGTCGTGGGGACGACCCTATAGTCGTCGGAAATGTCGGTGGCTGTCCAACTTTGGCCCGGGGGTCGTGGGGAGGACCCTATACTCGTCGGACAAGTCGGCGGCGTACCAACCTAGTCCGGGGGTCGTGGGGACGACCCTATGGTCGTCGGACATGACGGTGGCGGGCCAGTCTAGTCCCGGGTCATGGGGACGACCCTATAGTCGTCGGACAAGTCGGCGGCTGGCCAACTTTGGCCCGTGGTCGTGGGGACGACCCTATAGTCGTCGGAAATGACGGTGGCGGGCCAATCTAGTCCCGGGGTCGTGGGGACGACCCTATAGTCGTCGGACAAGTCGGCGGCGTACCAACCTAGTCCGGGGGTCGTGGGGACGACCCTATGGTCGTCGGACATGACGGTGGCGGGCCAGTCTAGTCCCGGGTCATGGGGACGACCCTATAGTCGTCGGACAAGTCGGCGGCTGGCCAACTTTGGCCCGTGGTCGTGGGGACGACCCTATAGTCGTCGGAAATGACGGTGGCGGGCCAATCTAGTCCCGGGGTCGTGGGGACGACCCTACAGTCGTCGGACAAGTCGGCGGCGAGCCAATCTAGTCCCGCGGTCGTGGGGACGACCCAATAGTCGTCGGACAAGTCAGCGGCTAGCCAGCTTTGGCCCGTGGTCGTGGGGACGACCCTATAGTCGTCGGAAATGACGGTGGCGGGCCAATCTAGTCCCGGGGTCGTGGGGACGACCCTACAGTCGTCGGACAAGTCGGCGGCGAGCCAATCTAGTCCCGCGGTCGTGGGGACGACCCTATAGTCGTCGGACAAGTCAGCGGCTAGCCAACATTGGCCCGTGGTCGTGGGGACGACCGTATAGTCGTCGGAAATGTCGGTGGCTGTCCAACTTTGGCCCAGGGGTCGTGGGGACGACCCTATAGTCGTCGGACATGTCGGCGGCGAGCCAACATTGACCCGGGGTCGTGGGGACGACTCTATAGTCGTCGGACATGTCGGTGGCGGGCCAGTCTAGTCCCGGGTCGTGGGGACGACCCTATCCGCGTCGGACATGTCGGCGGCTGGCCAACTTTGGCCCGTGGTCGTGGGGAGGACCCTATACTCGTCGGACAAGTCGGCGGCGTACCAACCTAGTCCGGGGGTCGTGGGGACGACCCTGTAGTCGTCGGACAAGTCGGCGGCGAGCCAATCTAGTCCCGCGGTCGTGGGGACGACCCTATAGTCGTCGGACAATTCAGCGGCTAGCCAACATTGGCCCGTGGTCGTGGGGACGACCCTATAGTCGTCGGAAATGACGGTGGCGGGCCAATCTAGTCCCGGGGTCGTGGGGACGACCCTACAGTCGTCGGACAAGTCGGCGGCGAGCCAATCTAGTCCCGCGGTCGTGGGGACGACCCTATAGTCGTCGGACAAGTCAGCGGCTAGCCAGCTTTGGCCCGTGGTCGTGGGGACGACCCTATAGTCGTCGGAAATGACGGTGGCGGGCCAATCTAGTCCCGGGGTCGTGGGGACGACCCTACAGTCGTCGGACAAGTCGGCGGCGAGCCAATCTAGTCCTCGCGGTCGTGGGGACGACCCTATAGTCGTCGGACAAGTCGGCGGCTGGCCAACTTTGGCCCGTGGTCGTGGGGACGACCCTATAGTCGTCGGAAATGACGGTGGCGTGCCAATCTAGTCACGGGGTCGTGGGGACGACCCTATAGTTGTCGGACATGTCGGCGGCTGGCCAACTTTGGCCCGTGGTCGTGGGGACGACCGTATAGTCGTCGGAAATGTCGGTGGCTGTCCAACTTTGGCCCAGGGGTCGTGGGGACGACCCTATAGTCGTCGGACATGTCGGCGGCGAGCCAACATTGACCCGGGGTCGTGGGGACGACTCTATAGTCGTCGGACATGTCGGTGGCGGGCCACTCTAGTCCCGGGTCATGGGGACGACCCTATAGTCGTCGGACAAGTCGGCGGCTGGCCAACTTTGGCCCGGGGTCGTGGGGACGACCCTATAGTCGTCGGATATGTCGGCGGCAGGCCAACTTTGGCCCGCGGTCGTGGGGACGACCCTATAGTCGTCGGACTATTCAGCGGCTAACCAACATTGGCCCGTGGTCGTGGGGACGACCCTATAGTCGTCGGAAATGACGGTGGCGGGCCAATCTAGTCCCGGGGTCGTGGGGACGACCCTACAGTCGTCGGACAAGTCGGCGGCGAGCCAATCTAGTCCCGCGGTCGTGGGGACGACCCTATAGTCGTCGGACTATTCAGCGGCTAACCAACATTGGCCCGTGGTCGTGGGGACGACCCTATAGTCGTCGGAAATGACGGTGGCGGGCCAATCTAGTCCCGGGGTCGTGGGGACGACCCTACAGTCGTCGGACAAGTCGGCGGCGAGCCAATCTAGTCCCGCGGTCGTGGGGACGACCCTATAGTCGTCGGACAAGTCAGCGGCTGGCCAACATTGGCCCGTGGTCGTGGGGACGACCATATAGTCGTCGGACATGACGGTGGCGGGCCACTCTAGTCCCGGGTCGTGGGGACGACCCTATAGTCGTCGGACATGTCGGCGGCTGGCCAACTTTGGCCCGGGGTCGTGGGGACGACCCTATAGTCGTCGGACATGTCGGCGGCTGGCCAACTTTGGCCCGTGGTCGTGGGGAGGACCCTATACTCGTCGGACAAGTCGGTGGCGTACCAACCTAGTCCGGGGGTCGTGGGGACGACCCTATAGTCGTCGGACATGACGGTGGCGGGCCAGTCTAGTCCCGGGTCATGGGGACGACCCTATAGTCGTCGGACAAGTCGGCGGCTGGCCAACTTTGGCCCGTGGTCGTGGGGACGACCCTATAGTCGTCGGAAATGACGGTGGCGGGCCAATCTAGTCCCGGGGTCGTGGGGACGACCCTACAGTCGTCGGACAAGTCGGCGGCGAGCCAATCTAGTCCCGCGGTCGTGGGGACGACCCTATAGTCGTCGGACAAGTCAGCGGCTGGCCAACATTGGCCCGTGGTCGTGGGGACGACCATATAGTCGTCGGACATGACGGTGGCGGGCCACTCTAGTCCCGGGTCATGGGGACGACCCTATAGTCGTCGGACAAGTCGGCGGCTGGCCAACTTTGGCCCGTGGTCGTGGGGACGACCCTATAGTCGTCGGAAATGACGGTGGCGGGCCAATCTAGTCCCGGGGTCGTGGGGACGACCCTATAGTCGTCAGACATGTCGGTGGCGAGCCAACCTAGTCCCGGGGTCGTGGGGACGACCCTATAGTCGTCAGACATGTCGGTGGCGAGCCAACCTAGTCCCGGGGTCGTGGGGACGACCCTATAGTCGTCGGACAAGTCGGCGGCTGGCCAACTTTGGCCCGTGGTCGTGGGGACGACCCTATAGTCGTCGGAAATGACGGTGGCGGGCCAATCTAGTCCCGGGGTCGTGGGGACGACCCTATAGTCGTCGGACATGTCGGCGGCTGGCCAACTTTGGCCCGGTGTCGTGGGGACGACCCTATAGTCGTCGGACAAGCCGGCGATTGGCCAACTTTGGCCCGTGGTCGTGGGGACGACCCTATAATCGTCGGACAAGTCGGCGGCTGTCCAACTTTGGCCCGGGGTCGTGGGGACGACCCTATAGTCGTCGGACTTGACGGTGGCGGGCCAATCTAGTCCCGGGGTCGTGGGGACGACCCTATAGTCGTCAGACATGTCGGTGGCGAGCCAACCTAGTCCCGGGGTCGTGGGGACGACCCTATAGTCGTCGGACAAGTCGGCGGCGGGCCAACCTAGTCCCGGGGTCGTGGGGACGACCCTATAGTCGTCAGACATGTCGGTGGCGAGCCAACCTAGTCCGGGGGTCGTGGGGACGACCCTATAGTCGTCGGACAAGTCGGCGGCCGGCCAACCTAGTCCGGGGGTCGTGGCCACGACCCTATAGTCGTCGGACATGACGGTGGCGGGCCAATCTAGTCCCGGGGTCGTGGGGACGACCCTATAGTCGTCGGAAATGTCGCCGGCTGGCCAACTTTGGCCCGTGGTCGTGGGGACGACCCTATAGTCGTCGGACAAGTCGGCGGCTGTCCAGCTTTGGCCCGGGGTCGTGGGGACGACCCTATAGTCGTCGGACATGACGGTGGCGGGTCAGTCTACTCCCGGGTTGTGGGGACGACCCTATAGTCGTCGGACATGTCGGCGGCTCGCCAACTTTGGCCCCGTGGTCATGGGGACGACCCTATAGTCGTCGGGCATGTCGGCGGCTGGCCAACTTTGACCCGGGGACGTGGGGACGACCCTATAGTCTTCGGACAAGTCGGCGGGTGGCCAAATTTGGCCCGTGGTCGTGGGGACGACCCTATAGTCGTCGGACATGACGGTGTCGGGCCAATCTAGTCCCGGGATCGTGGGGACGACCCTATAGTCGTCGGACATGACGGTGTCGGGCCAATCTAGTCCCGGGATCGTGGGGACGACACTATAATCGTCGGACATGTTAGCGGCTGGCCAACTTTGGCCCGTGGTCGTGGGGACGATCCGATAGTCGTCGGACGTGACGGTGACTAGCCAATCTAGTCCCGGCGTCGTTGGGACGTCCCTATACTCGTCGAACATGTCGGCGGCTGGCCAACCTTTGCCCGGCGTCGTGGGGACGACCCTATAGTCGTCGGACATGTCGGCGGCTGGCCAACTTTGGCCCGGGGTCGTGGGGACGACCCTATAGTCGTCGGACATGTCGGCGGCTGGCCAACTTTGGCCCGTGGTCGTGGGGAAGACCCTATACTCGTCGGACAAGTCGGCGGCGTACCAACCTAGTCCGGGGGTCGTGGGGACGACCCTATAGTCGTCGGACATGACGGTGGCGGGCGAATCTAGTCCCGGGTCATGGGGACGACCCTATAGTCGTCGGACAAGTCGGCGGCTGGCCAACTTTGGCCCGTGGTCGTGGGGACGACCCTATAGTCGTCGGAAATGACGGTGGCGGGCCAATCTAGTCCCGGGGTCGTGGGGACGACCCTACAGTCGTCGGACAAGTCGGCGGCGAGCCAATCTAGTCCCGCGGTCGTGGGGACGACCCTATAGTCGTCGGACAAGTCGGCGGCTGGCCAACTTTGGCCCGTGGTCGTGGGGACGACCCTATAGTCGTCGGAAATGACGGTGGCGGGCCAATCTAGTCCCGGGGTCGTGGGGACGACCCTACAGTCGTCGGACAAGTCGGCGGCGAGCCAATCTAGTCCCGCGGTCGTGGGGACGACCCTATAGTCGTCGGACAAGTCAGCGGCTGGCCAACATTGGCCCGTGGTCGTGGGGACGACCAAATAGTCGTCGGACATGACGGTGGCGGGCCACTCTAGTCCCGGGTCATGGGGACGACCCTATAGTCGTCGGACAAGTCGGCGGCTGGCCAACTTTGGCCCGTGGTCGTGGGGACGACCCTATAGTCGTCCGAAATGACGGTGGCGGGCCAATCTAGTCCCGGGGTCGTGGGGACGACCGTATAGTCGTCGGACATGTCGGCGGCTGGCCAACTTTGGCCCGGGGTCGTGGGGACGACCCTATAGTCGTCGGACAAGCCGGCGATTGGCCAACTTTGGCCCGTGGTCGTGGGGACGACCCTATAATCGTCGGACAAGTCGGCGGCTGTCCAACTTTGGCCCGGGGTCGTGGGGACGACCCTATAGTCGTCGGACTTGACGGTGGCGGGCCAATCTAGTCCCGGGGTCGTGGGGATGACCCTATAGTCGTCGGACAAGTCGGCGGCGAGCCCACCTAGTCGGGGGGTCGTGGGGACGACCCTATAGTCGTCGGACAAGTCGGCGGCCGGCCAACCTAGTCCGGGGGTCGTGGGGACGACCCTAAAGTCGTCGGACATGACGGTGGCGGGCCAATCTAGTCCCGGGTCGTGGGGACGACCCTATAGTCGTCGGACAAGTCGGCGGCGAGCCCACCTAGTCGGGGGGTCGTGGGGACGACCCTATAGTCGTCGGACAAGTCGGCGGCCGGCCAACCTAGTCCGGGGGTCGTGGGGACGACCCTATAGTCGTCGGACATGTCGGCGGCGTACCAACCTAGTCCGGGGGTCGTGGGGACGACCCTATGGTCGTCGGACATGACGGTGGCGGGCCAGTCTAGTCCCGGGTCATGGGGACGACCCTATAGTCGTCGGACAAGTCGGCGGCTGGCCAACTTTGGCCCGTGGTCGTGGGGACGACCCTATAGTCGTCGGACAAGTCGGCGGCGTACCAACCTAGTCCGGGGGTCGTGGGGACGACCCTATGGTCGTCGGACATGACGGTGGCGGGCCAGTCTAGTCCCGGGTCATGGGGACGACCCTATAGTCGTCGGACAAGTCGGCGGCTGGCCATCTTTGGCCCGTGGTCGTGGGGACGACCCTATAGTCGTCGGAAATGACGGTGGCGGGCCAATCTAGTCCCGGGGTCGTGGAGACGACCCTATAGTCGTCGGACATATCAGCGGCTGGCCAACTTTGGCCCGGGGTCGTGGGGACGACCCTACAGTCGTCGGATATGTCGGCGGCTGGCCAACTTTGGCCCGTGGTCGTGGGGACGACCCTATAGTCGTCGGAAATGACGGTGGCGGGCCAATCTAGTCCCGGGGTCGTGGGGACGACCCTACAGTCGTCGGACAAGTCGGCGGCGAGCCAATCTAGTCCCGCGGTCGTGGGGACGACCCTATAGTCGTCGGACAAGTCGGCGGCTGGCCAACTTTGGCCCGTGGTCTTGGGGACGACCCTATAGTCGTCGGACATAACGGTGGCGGGCCAATCTAGTCCCGGGGTCGTGGGGACGACCCTATAGTCGTCGGACAAGTCGGGGCGGGCCTACCTAGTCCCGGGGTCGTGGGGACGACCCTATAGTCGTCGGATAAGTCGGCAACTTGCCAACTTTGGCCCGGGGTCGTGGGAACGACCCTATAGTCGTCGGAAAAGTCGGGGGCGAGCCCACCTAGTCCGGGGGTCGTGTGGACGACCCTATAGTCGTCGGACAAGTCGACGGCCGGCCAACCTTGTCCGGGGGTCGTGGCGACGACCCTATAGTCGTCGGACATGACGGTGGCGGGCCAATCTAGTCCCGGGGTCGTGGGGACGACCCCATAGTCGTTGGACATGACGGTGGCGGGCCAGTCTAGTCCCGGGTCGTGGGCACGACCCTATAGTCGTCGGAAATGTCGCCGGCTGGCCAACTTTGGCCCGTGGTCGTGGGGACGACCCTATAGTCGTCGGACAAGTCGGCGGCTGTCCAGCTTTGGCCCGGGGTCGTGGGGACGACCCTATAGTCGTCGGACATGACGGTGGCGGGCCAATCTAGTCCCGGGTCATGGGGACGACCCTATAGTCGTCGGACAAGTCGGCGGCTGGCCAACTTTGGCCCGTGGTCGTGGGGACGACCCTATAGTCGTCGGAAATGACGGTGGCGGGCCAATCTAGTCCCGGGGTCGTGGGGACGACCCTGCAGTCGTCGGACAAGTCGGCGGCGAACCAATCTAGTCCCGCGGTCGTGGGGACGACCCTATAGTCGTCGGACAAGTCGGCGGCTGGCCAACTTTGGCCCGTGGTCGTGGGGACGACCCTATAGTCGTCGGAAATGACGGTGACGGGCCAATCTAGTCCCGGGGTCGTGGGGACGACCCTACAGTCGTCGGACAAGTCGGCGGCGAGCCAACCTAGTCCCGGGGTCGTGGGGACGACCCTATAGTCGTCGGACAAGTCGGCGGCGGGCCAACCTAGTCCCGGGGTCGTGGGGATGACCCTATAGTCGTCGGACAAGTCGGCGGCGAGCCCACCTAGTCGGGGGGTCGTGGGGACGACCCTATAGTCGTCGGACAAGTCGGCGGCCGGCCAACCTAGTCCGGGGGTCGTGGGGACGACCCTAAAGTCGTCGGACATGACGGTGGCGGCCAATCTAGTCCCGGGTCGTGGGGACGACCCTATAGTCGTCGGACAAGTCGGCGGCGAGCCCACCTAGTTGGGGGGTCGTGGGGACGACCCTATAGTCGTCGGACAAGTCGGCGGCCGGCCAACCTAGTCCGGGGGTCGTGGGGACGACCCTATAGTCGTCGGACATGTCGGCGGCGAGCCAACATTGACCCGGGGTCGTGGGGACGACTCTATAGTCGTCGGACATGTCGGTGGCGGGCCAGTCTAGTCCCGGGTCGTGGGGACGACCCTATAGTCGTCGGACATGTCGGCGGCTGGCCAACTTTGGGCCGTGGTCGTGGGGACGACCCTATAGTCGTCGGACAAGTCGGCGGCTGTCCAGCTTTGGCCCGGGGTCGTGGCGACGACCCTATAGTCGTCGGACAAGTCGGCGGCTGTCCAGCTTTGGCCCGGGGTCGTGGCGACGACCCTATAGTCGTCGGACAAGTCGGCGGCTGTCCAGCTTTGGCCCGGGGTCGTGGGGACGACCCTATAGTCGTCGGACTTGACGGTGGCGGGCCAGTCTAGTCCCGGGTCGTGGGTACGAACCTATAGTCGTCGGAAATGTCGCCGGCTGGCCAACTTTGGCCCGTGGTCGTGGGGACGAACCTATAGTCGTCAGACATGACGGTGGCGAGCCAACCTAGTCCCGGGGTCGTGGGGACGACCCAATAGTCGTCGGACAAGTCGGCGGCCGGCCAACATAGTCCGGGGGTCGTGGGGACGACCCTATAGTCGTCGGACATGACGGTGGCGGGCCAGTCTAGTCCCGGGTCGTGGGGACGACCCTATAGTCGTCGGACATGTCGGCGGCTGGCCAACTTTGGCCCGTGGTCGTGGGGACGACCCTATAGTCGTCGGAAATTTCGGTGGCTCTCCAACTTTGGCCCGGGGGTCGTGGGGAGGACCCTTAACTCGTCGGACAAGTCGGCGGCGTACCAACCTAGTCCGGGGGTCGTGGGGACGACCCTAGGGTCGTCGGACATGACGGTGGCGGGCCAGTCTAGTCCCGGGTCGTGGGGACGACCCTATAGTCGTCGGACAAGTCAGCGGCTGGCCAACTTTGGCCCGTGGTCGTGGGGACGACCCTATAGTCGTCGGAAATGACGGTGGCGGGCCAATCTAGTCCCGGGGTCGTGGAGACGACCCTATAGTCGTCGGACATATCAGCGGCTGGCCAACTTTGGCCCGGGGTCGTGGGGACGACCCTACAGTCGTCGGATATGTCGGCGGCTGGCCAACTTTGGCCCGTGGTCGTGGGGACGACCCTATAGTCGTCGGAAATGACGGTGGCGGGCCAATCTAGTCCCGGGGTCGTGGGGACGACCCTACAGTCGTCGGACAAGTCGGCGGCGAGCCAATCTAGTCCCGCGGTCGTGGGGACGACCCTATAGTCGTCGGACAAGTCGGCGGCTGGCCAACTTTGGCCCGTGGTCGTGGGGACGACCCTATAGTCGTCGGAAATGACGGTGGCGGGCCAATCTAGTCCCGGGGTCGTGGGGACGACCCTACAGTCGTCGGACAAGTCGGCGGCGAGCCAACCTAGTCCCGGGGTCGTGGGGACGACCCTATAGTCGTCGGACAAGTCGGCGGCGGGCCAACCTAGTCCCGGGGTCGTGGGGATGACCCTATAGTCGTCGGACAAGTCGGCGGCGAGCCCACCTAGTCGGGGGGTCGTGGGGACGACCCTATAGTCGTCGGACAAGTCGGCGGCCGGCCAACCTAGTCCGGGGGTCGTGGGGACGACCCTAAAGTCGTCGGACATGACGGTGGCGGCCAATCTAGTCCCGGGTCGTGGGGACGACCCTATAGTCGTCGGACAAGTCGGCGGCGAGCCCACCTAGTCGGGGGGTCGTGGGGACGACCCTATAGTCGTCGGACAAGTCGGCGGCCGGCCAACCTAGTCCGGGGGTCGTGGGGACGACCCTATAGTCGTCGGACATGTCGGCGGCGAGCCAACATTGACCCGGGGTCGTGGGGACGACTCTATAGTCGTCGGACATGTCGGTGGCGGGCCAGTCTAGTCCCGGGTCGTGGGGACGACCCTATAGTCGTCGGACATGTCGGCGGCTGGCCAACTTTGGGCCGTGGTCGTGGGGACGACCCTATAGTCGTCGGACAAGTCGGCGGCTGTCCAGCTTTGGCCCGGGGTCGTGGCGACGACCCTATAGTCGTCGGACAAGTCGGCGGCTGTCCAGCTTTGGCCCGGGGTCGTGGGGACGACCCTATAGTCGTCGGACTTGACGGTGGCGGGCCAATCTAGTCCCGGGGTCGTGGGGACGACCCTATAGTCTTCGGACTTGACGGTGGCGGGCCAGTCTAGTCCCGGGTCGTGGGTACGAACCTATAGTCGTCGGAAATGTCGCCGGCTGGCCAACTTTGGCCCGTGGTCGTGGGGACGACCCTATAGTCGTCAGACATGACGGTGGCGAGCCAACCTAGTCCCGGGGTCGTGGGGACGACCCTATAGTCGTCGGACAAGTCGGCGGCGAGCCCACCTAGTCGGGGGGTCGTGGGGACGACCCAATAGTCGTCGGACAAGTCGGCGGCCGGCCAACATAGTCCGGGGGTCGTGGGGACGACCCTATAGTCGTCGGACATGACGGTGGCGGGCCAGTCTAGTCCCGGGTCGTGGGGACGACCCTATAGTCGTCGGACATGTCGGCGGCTGGCCAACTTTGGCCCGTGGTCGTGGGGACGACCCTATAGTCGTCGGAAATTTCGGTGGCTCTCCAACTTTGGCCCGGGGGTCGTGGGGAGGACCCTATACTCGTCGGACAAGTCGGCGGCGTACCAACCTAGTCCGGGGGTCGTGGGGACGACCCTAGGGTCGTCGGACATGACGGTGGCGGGCCAGTCTAGTCCCGGGTCGTGGGGACGACCCTATAGTCGTCGGACAAGTCAGCGGCTGGCCAACTTTGGCCCGTGGTCGTGGGGACGACCCTATAGTCGTCGGAAATGACGGTGGCGGGCCAATCTAGTCCCGGGGTCGTGGAGACGACCCTATAGTCGTCGGACATATCAGCGGCTGGCCAACTTTGGCCCGGGGTCGTGGGGACGACCCTACAGTCGTCGGACAAGTCGGCGGCGAACCAATCTAGTCCCGCGGTCGTGGGGACGACCCTATAGTCGTCGGACAAGTCGGCGGCTGGCCAACTTTGGCCCGTGGTCGTGGGGACGACCCTATAGTCGTCGGAAATGACGGTGACGGGCCAATCTAGTCCCGGGGTCGTGGGGACGACCCTACAGTCGTCGGACAAGTCGGCGGCGAGCCAACCTAGTCCCGGGGTCGTGGGGACGACCCTATAGTCGTCGGACAAGTCGGCGGCGGGCCAACCTAGTCCCGGGGTCGTGGGGATGACCCTATAGTCGTCGGACAAGTCGGCGGCGAGCCCACCTAGTCGGGGGGTCGTGGGGACGACCCTATAGTCGTCGGACAAGTCGGCGGCCGGCCAACCTAGTCCGGGGGTCGTGGGGACGACCCTATAGTCGTCGGACATGTCGGCGGCGAGCCAACATTGACCCGGGGTCGTGGGGACGACTCTATAGTCGTCGGACATGTCGGTGGCGGGCCAGTCTAGTCCCGGGTCGTGGGGACGACCCTATAGTCGTCGGACATGTCGGCGGCTGGCCAACTTTGGGCCGTGGTCGTGGGGACGACCCTATAGTCGTCGGACAAGTCGGCGGCTGTCCAGCTTTGGCCCGGGGTCGTGGCGACGACCCTATAGTCGTCGGACAAGTCGGCGGCTGTCCAGCTTTGGCCCGGGGTCGTGGCGACGACCCTATAGTCGTCGGACAAGTCGGCGGCTGTCCAGCTTTGGCCCGGGGTCGTGGGGACGACCCTATAGTCGTCGGACTTGACGGTGGCGGGCCAGTCTAGTCCCGGGTCGTGGGTACGAACCTATAGTCGTCGGAAATGTCGCCGGCTGGCCAACTTTGGCCCGTGGTCGTGGGGACGACCCTATAGTCGTCAGACATGACGGTGGCGAGCCAACCTAGTCCCGGGGTCGTGGGGACGACCCTATAGTCGTCGGACAAGTCGGCGGCGAGCCCACCTAGTCGGGGGGTCGTGGGGACGACCCAATAGTCGTCGGACAAGTCGGCGGCCGGCCAACATAGTCCGGGGGTCGTGGGGACGACCCTATAGTCGTCGGACATGACGGTGGCGGGCCAGTCTAGTCCCGGGTCGTGGGGACGACCCTATAGTCGTCGGACATGTCGGCGGCTGGCCAACTTTGGCCCGTGGTCGTGGGGACGACCCTATAGTCGTCGGAAATTTCGGTGGCTCTCCAACTTTGGCCCGGGGGTCGTGGGGAGGACCCTATACTCGTCGGACAAGTCGGCGGCGTACCAACCTAGTCCGGGGGTCGTGGGGACGACCCTAGGGTCGTCGGACATGACGGTGGCGGGCCAGTCTAGTCCCGGGTCGTGGGGACGACCCTATAGTCGTCGGACAAGTCAGCGGCTGGCCAACTTTGGCCCGTGGTCGTGGGGACGACCCTATAGTCGTCGGAAATGACGGTGGCGGGCCAATCTAGTCCCGGGGTCGTGGAGACGACCCTATAGTCGTCGGACATATCAGCGGCTGGCCAACTTTGGCCCGGGGTCGTGGGGACGACCCTACAGTCGTCGGATATGTCGGCGGCTGGCCAACTTTGGCCCGTGGTCGTGGGGACGACCCTATAGTCGTCGGAAATGACGGTGGCGGGCCAATCTAGTCCCGGGGTCGTGGGGACGACCCTACAGTCGTCGGACAAGTCGGCGGCGAGCCAATCTAGTCCCGCGGTCGTGGGGACGACCCTATAGTCGTCGGACAAGTCGGCGGCTGGCCAACTTTGGCCCGTGGTCGTGGGGACGACCCTATAGTCGTCGGAAATGACGGTGGCGGGCCAATCTAGTCCCGGGGTCGTGGGGACGACCCTACAGTCGTCGGACAAGTCGGCGGCGAGCCAACCTAGTCCCGGGGTCGTGGGGACGACCCTATAGTCGTCGGACAAGTCGGCGGCGGGCCAACCTAGTCCCGGGGTCGTGGGGATGACCCTATAGTCGTCGGACAAGTCGGCGGCGAGCCCACCTAGTCGGGGGGTCGTGGGGACGACCCTATAGTCGTCGGACAAGTCGGCGGCCGGCCAACCTAGTCCGGGGGTCGTGGGGACGACCCTAAAGTCGTCGGACATGACGGTGGCGGGCCAATCTAGTCCCGGGTCGTGGGGACGACCCTATAGTCGTCGGACAAGTCGGCGGCTGGCCAACTTTGGCCCGTGGTCGTGGGGACGACCCTATAGTCGTCGGAAATGACGGTGGCGGGCCAATCTAGTCCCGGGTCGTGGGGACGACCCTATAGTCGTCGGACAAGTCGGCGGCGAGCCCACCTAGTCGGGGGGTCGTGGGGACGACCCTATAGTCGTCGGACAAGTCGGCGGCCGGCCAACCTAGTCCGGGGGTCGTGGGGACGACCCTATAGTCGTCGGACATGTCGGCGGCGAGCCAACATTGACCCGGGGTCGTGGGGACGACTCTATAGTCGTCGGACATGTCGGTGGCGGGCCAGTCTAGTCCCGGGTCGTGGGGACGACCCTATAGTCGTCGGACATGTCGGCGGCTGGCCAACTTTGGGCCGTGGTCGTGGGGACGACCCTATAGTCGTCGGACAAGTCGGCGGCTGTCCAGCTTTGGCCCGGGGTCGTGGCGACGACCCTATAGTCGTCGGACAAGTCGGCGGCTGTCCAGCTTTGGCCCGGGGTCGTGGGGACGACCCTATAGTCGTCGGACTTGACGGTGGCGGGCCAATCTAGTCCCGGGGTCGTGGGGACGACCCTATAGTCTTCGGACTTGACGGTGGCGGGCCAGTCTAGTCCCGGGTCGTGGGTACGAACCTATAGTCGTCGGAAATGTCGCCGGCTGGCCAACTTTGGCCCGTGGTCGTGGGGACGACCCTATAGTCGTCAGACATGACGGTGGCGAGCCAACCTAGTCCCGGGGTCGTGGGGACGACCCTATAGTCGTCGGACAAGTCGGCGGCGAGCCCACCTAGTCGGGGGGTCGTGGGGACGACCCAATAGTCGTCGGACAAGTCGGCGGCCGGCCAACATAGTCCGGGGGTCGTGGGGACGACCCTATAGTCGTCGGACATGACGGTGGCGGGCCAGTCTAGTCCCGGGTCGTGGGGACGACCCTATAGTCGTCGGACATGTCGGCGGCTGGCCAACTTTGGCCCGTGGTCGTGGGGACGACCCTATAGTCGTCGGAACTTTCGGTGGCTCTCCAACTTTGGCCCGGGGGTCGTGGGGAGGACCCTATACTCGTCGGACAAGTCGGCGGCGTACCAACCTAGTCCGGGGGTCGTGGGGACGACCCTAGGGTCGTCGGACATGACGGTGGCGGGCCAGTCTAGTCCCGGGTCGTGGGGACGACCCTATAGTCGTCGGACAAGTCAGCGGCTGGCCAACTTTGGCCCGTGGTCGTGGGGACGACCCTATAGTCGTCGGAAATGACGGTGGCGGGCCAATCTAGTCCCGGGGTCGTGGAGACGACCCTATAGTCGTCGGACATATCAGCGGCTGGCCAACTTTGGCCCGGGGTCGTGGGGACGACCCTACAGTCGTCGGATATGTCGGCGGCTGGCCAACTTTGGTCCGTGGTCGTGGGGACGACCCTATAGTCGTCGGAAATGACGGTGGCGGGCCAATCTAGTCCCGGGGTCGTGGGGACGACCCTATAGTCGTCGGACGAGTCGGCGGCGTACCAACCTAGTCCGGGGGTCGTGGGGACGACCCTATGGTCGTCGGACATGACGGTGGCGGGCCAGTCTAGTCCCGGGTCATCGGGACGACCCTATAGTCGACGGACAAGTCGGCGGCTGGCCAACTTTGGCCCGTGGTCGTGGGGACGACCCTATAGTCGTCGGAAATGACGGTGGCGGGCCAATCTAGTCCCGGGGTCGTGGGGACGACCCTATAGTCGTCGGACAAGTCGGCGGCGGGCCAACCTAGTCCCGGGGTCGTGGGGATGACCCTATAGTCGTCGGACATGACGGTGGCGGGCCAGTCTAGTCCCGGGTCGTGCGGACGACCCTATAGTCGTCGGACATGTCGGGGGCGGGCCTACCTAGTCCCGGGGTCGTGGGGACGACCCTATAGTCGTCGGATAAGTCGGCAGCTTGCCAACTTTGGCCCGGGGTCGTGGGAACGACCCTATAGTCGTCGGACAAGTCGTGGCGAGCCCACCTAGTCCGGGGGTCGTGGGGACGACCCTATAGTCGTCGGACAAGTCGGGGGCCGGCCAACCTAGTCCGGGGGTCGTGGGGACGACCCTATAGTCGTCGGACATGACGGTGGCGGGCCAATCTAGTCCCGGGGTCGTGGGGACGACCCCATAGTCGTTGGACATGACGGTGGCGGGCCAGTCTAGTCCCGGGTCGTGGGCACGACCCTATAGTCGTCGGAAATGTCGCCGGCTGGCCAACTTTGGCCCGTGGTCGTGGGGACGACCCTATAGTCGTCGGACAAGTCGGCGGCTGTCCAGCTTTGGCCCGGGGTCGTGGGGACGACCCTATAGTCGTCGGACTTGACGGTGGCGGGCCAATCTAGTCCCGGGGTCGTGGGGACGACCCTATAGTCGTCGGACTTGACGGTGGCGGGCCAATCTAGTCCCGGGGTCGTGGGGACGACCCTATAGTCGTCGGACATGACGGTGGCGGGTCAGTCTACTCCCGGGTTGTGGGGACGACCCTATAGTCGTCGGACATGTCGGCGGCTCGCCAACTTTGGCCCCGTGGTCATGGGGACGACCCTATAGTCGTCGGAAATGACGGTGGCGGGCCAATCTAGTCCCGGGGTCGTGGGGACGACCCTATAGTCGTCGGACATGTCGGCGGCTGGCCAACTTTGGCCCGGGGTCGTGGGGACGACCCTACAGTCGTCGGATATGTCGGCGGCTGGCCAACTTTGGCCCGTGGTCGTGGGGACGACCCTATAGTCGTCGGAAATGACGGTGGCGGGCCAATCTAGTCCCGGGGTCGTGGGGACGACCCTACAGTCGTCGGACAAGTCGGCGGGCGAGCCAATCTAGTCCCGCGGTCGTGGGGACGACCCTATAGTCGTCGGACAAGTCGGCGGCTGGCCAACTTTGGCCCGTGGTCTTGGGGACGACCCTATAGTCGTCGGACATAACGGTGGCGGGCCAATCTAGTCCCGGGGTCGTGGGGACGACCCTATAGTCGTCGGACAAGTCGGCGGCTGTCCAGCTTTGGCGCGGGGTCGTGGGGACGACCCTATAGTCGTCGGACTTGACGGTGGCGGGCCAATCTAGTCCCGGGGTCGTGGGGACGACCCTATAGTCGTCGGACTTGACGGTGGCGGTCCAATCTAGTCCCGGGGTCGTGGGGACGACCCTATAGTCGTCGGACATGACGGTGGCGGGACAGTCTACTCCCGGGTTGTGGGGACGACCCTATAGTCGTCGGACATGTCGGCGGCTCGCCAACTTTGGCCCCGTGGTCATGGGGACGACCCTATAGTCGTCGGAAATGACGGGGGCGGGCCTACCTAGTCCCGGGGTCGTGGGGACGACCCTATAGTCGTCGGATAAGTCGGCAGCTTGCCAACTTTGGCCCGGGGTCGTGGGAACGACCCTATAGTCGTCGGACAAGTCGGGGCGAGCCCACCTAGTCCGGGGGTCGTGGGGACGACCCTATAGTCGTCGGACAAGTCGGCGGCCGGCCAACCTAGTCCGGGGGTCGTGGGGACGACCCTATAGTCGTCGGACATGACGGTGGCGGGCCAATCTAGTCCCGGGGTCGTGGGGACGACCCCATAGTCGTTGGACATGACGGTGGCGGGCCAGTCTAGTCCCGGGTCGTGGGCACGACCCTATAGTCGTCGGAAATGTCGCCGGCTGGCCAACTTTGGCCCGTGGTCGTGGGGACGACCCTATAGTCGTCGGACAAGTCGGCGGCTGTCCAGCTTTGGCCCGGGGTCGTGGGGACGACCCTATAGTCGTCGGACTTGACGGTGGCGGGCCAATCTAGTCCCGGGGTCGTGGGGACGACCCTATAGTCGTCGGACTTGACGGTGGCGGGCCAATCTAGTCCCGGGGTCGGGGGGGCGACCCTATAGTCGTCGGACTTGACGGTGGCGGGCCAATCTAGTCCCGGGGTCGTGGGGACGACCCTATAGTCGTCGGACAAGTCGGGGGCGGGCCTACCTAGTCCCGGGGTCGTGGGGACGACCCTATAGTCGTCGGATAAGTCGGCAGCTTGCCAACTTTGGCCCGGGGTCGTGGGAACGACCCTATAGTCGTCGGACAAGTCGGGGCGAGCCCACCTAGTCCGGGGGTCGTGGGGACGACCCTATAGTCGTCGGACAAGTCGGCGGCCGGCCAACCTAGTCCGGGGGTCGTGGGGACGACCCTATAGTCGTCGGACATGACGGTGGCGGGCCAATCTAGTCCCGGGGTCGTGGGGACGACCCCATAGTCGTTGGACATGACGGTGGCGGGCCAGTCTAGTCCCGGGTCATGGGGACGACCCTATAGTCGACGGACAAGTCGGCGGCTGGCCAACTTTGGCCCGTGGTCGTGAGGACGACCCTATTGTCGTCGGAAATGTCGGCGACTGGCCAACTTTGGCCCGTGGTCGTGAAGACGACACTATAGTCGTCGGACAAGACGGTGGCGGGCCAATCTAGTCCAGGGGTCGCGGGGACGACCCTATAGTCGTCGGACAAGTCGGCGGCTGGCCAACGTTTGCCCGGGGTCGTGGGGACGACCCTATAGTCGTCGGACAAGTCGGCGGCGAGCCAAGCTAGTCCGGGGGTCGTGGGGACGAGCCTATAGTCGTCGGACATGTTGGCGATTGGCCAACATTGGCCCGGGGTCGTCGGGACGACCCTATAGTCGTCGGACATGTCGGCGGCTGGCCAACCTTGTCCCGGGGTCGTGGGGACGACCCTATAGTCGTCGGACATGTCGGCGGCTGGCCAACTTTGGCCCGTGGTCGTGGGGACGATCCAATAGTCGTCGGACATGTCGGCGGCTGGCCAACTTTGGCCCGTGGTCGTGGGGACGACCCTATAGTCGTTGGGCATGTCAGCGGCTGACCGGTGTCGTGGGGACGCCTCTATAGTCGTCGAACATGTCGGCGGCTGGCCAACCTAGACCCGGGGTCGTGGGGACGACCATATAGTCATCGGACATGTCGGCGGCTGGCCAACTTTGGCCCGTGGTCGTGGGGCGACCCAATAGTCGTTGGACATGTCGGCGGCTGGCCAACTTTGGCTCGTGGTCGTGGGGACGACCCTATAGTCGTCGGACATGTCGGCGGCTGGCCAACCTAGACCCGGGGTCGTGGGGACGACCCTATTGTCGTCGGACATGACGGTGGCGGGCCAACCTAGACCCGGGGTCGTGGGGACGACCCTATTTTCGTCGGACATGTCGGCGGCTGGCCAACTTTGGCCCGTGGTCGTGGGGACGACCCTATAGTCGTTGGGCATGTCAGCGGCTGACCGGTGTCGTGGGGACACCTCTATAGTCGTCGAACATGTCGGCGGCTGGCCAACCTAGACCCGGGGTCGTGGGGACGACCATATTGTCGTCGGACATGTCGGCGGCTGGCCAACTTTGGCCCGTGGTCGTGGGGACGACCCTATAGTCGTTGGGCATGTCAGCGGCTGACCGGTGTCGTGGGGACGCCTCTATAGTCGTCGAACATGTCGGCGGCTGGCCAACCTAGACCCGGGGTCGTGGGGACGACCATATAGTCATCGGACATGTCGGCGGCTGGCCAACTTTGGCCCGTGGTCGTGGGGCGACCCAATAGTCGTTGGACATGTCGGCGGCTGGCCAACTTTGGCCCGGGGTCGTGGGGACGACCCTATAGTCGTCGGACATGTCGGCGGCTGGCCAACTTTGGCCCGGTGTCGTGGGGACGACCCTATAGTCGTCGGACATTTCGGCAGCATGCCAACTTTGGCCCGTGGTCGTGGGGACGACCCTATAGTTGTTGGACATGACGGTGGCGAGCTAATCTAGTCCCGGGGTCGTAGGGACGACCCTATAGTCGTTGGACATGTCGGCGATTGGCCAACATTGGCCCGGGGTCGTGGGGACGACCCTATAGTCGTCGGACATGTCGGCGGCTGGCCAACATTGGCGCGTGGTCGTGGGGACGATCCGATTATCGTCGGACATGTCGGCGGCTGGCCAACTTTGGCCCGTGGTCGTGGGGACGATCCAATAGTCGTCGGACATGTCGGCGGCTGGCCAACTTTGGCGCGTGGTCGTGGGGACGATCCGATTGTCGTCGGACATGTCGGCGGCTGGCCAACCTAGACCCGGGGTCGTGGGGACGACCCTATTGTCGTCGGACATGGCGGTGGCGGGCCAATCTATTCCCGTGGTCGTGGGGACGACCCTATAGTCTTCGGACATGACGGTAGCGGGCCAATCTAGACCCGAGGTCCTGGGGACGACCCTATAGTAGTCGGACATGTCGGCGGCTGCCCAACTTTGGCCCGGTGTCGTGGGGACGACTCTATAGTCGTCGGACATGTCGGCGGCTGGCCAACCTAGACCCGGGGTCGTGGGGACGACCCTATTGTCGTCGGACATGACGGTGGCGGGCCAATCTAGTACCGGGGTCGTGGGGACGACCCCATAGTCGTTGGACATGACGGTGGCGGGCCAGTCTAGTCCCGGGTCATGGGGACGACCCTATAGTCGACGGACAAGTCGGCGGCTGGCCAACTTTGGCCCGTGGTCGTGAGGACGACCCTATTGTCGTCGGAAATGTCGGCGACTGGCCAACTTTGGCCCGTGGTCGTGAAGACGACCCTATAGTCGTCGGACAAGACGGTGGCGGGCCAATCTAGTCCAGGGGTCGCGGGGACGACCCTATAGTCGTCGGACAAGTCGGCGGCTGGCCAACGTTTGCCCGGGGTCGTGGGGACGACCCTATAGTCGTCGGACAAGTCGGCGGCGAGCCAAGCTAGTCCGGGGGTCGTGGGGACGAGCCTATAGTCGTCGGACATGTTGGCGATTGGCCAACATTGGCCCGGGGTCGTCGGGACGACCCTATAGTCGTCGGACATGTCGGCGGCTGGCCAACCTTGTCCCGGGGTCGTGGGGACGACCCTATAGTCGTCGGACATGTCGGCGGCTGGCCAACTTTGGCCCGTGGTCGTGGGGACGATCCAATAGTCGTCGGACATGTCGGCGGCTGGCCAACTTTGGCCCGTGGTCGTGGGGACGACCCTATAGTCGTTGGGCATGTCAGCGGCTGACCGGTGTCGTGGGGACGCCTCTATAGTCGTCGAACATGTCGGCGGCTGGCCAACCTAGACCCGGGGTCGTGGGGACGACCATATAGTCATCGGACATGTCGGCGGCTGGCCAACTTTGGCCCGTGGTCGTGGGGCGACCCAATAGTCGTTGGACATGTCGGCGGCTGGCCAACTTTGGCTCGTGGTCGTGGGGACGACCCTATAGTCGTCGGACATGTCGGCGGCTGGCCAACCTAGACCCGGGGTCGTGGGGACGACCCTATTGTCGTCGGACATGACGGTGGCGGGCCAACCTAGACCCAGGGTCGTGGGGACGACCCTATTGTCGTCGGACATGTCGGCGGCTGGCCAACTTTGGCCCGTGGTCGTGGGGACAACCCTATAGTCGTCGGACAAATCGGCGGCTGGCCAACTTTGGCCCGGTGTCGTCGGGGCGACCCTATAGTCGTCGGACATGTCGGCGGCTGGCCAACTTTGGCCGGTGGTCGTGGGGACGACACTATAGTCGTCGGACAAGTCGGCGGCGAGCCAACATAGTCCCGGTGTCGTGGGGACGACTCCATAGTCGTCGGACATGTCGGCGGCTGGCCAACCTAGACCCGGGGTCGTGGGGACGACCCTATGGTCCTCGGACAAGTCGGCGGGTGGCCAACTTTGGCCCGTGGTCGTGGGATCGACCCTATAGTCGTCGGACAAGTCGGCGGCTGGCCAAATTTGGCCCGTGGTCGTGAGGACGACCCTATTGTCGTCGGAAATGTCGGCGGCTGGCCAACTTTGGCCCGTGGTCGTGAAGACGACCCTATAGTCGTCGGACAAGACGGTGGCGGGCCAATCTAGTCCAGGGGTCGCGGGGACGACCCTATAGTCGTCGGACAAGTCGGCGGCTGGCCAACGTTTGCCCGGGGTCGTGGGGACGACCCTATAGTCGTCGGACAAGTCGGCGGCGAGCCAAGCTAGTCCGGGGGTCGTGGGGACGAGCCTATAGTCGTCGGACATGTTGGCGATTGGCCAACATTGGCCCGGGGTCGTCGGGACGACCCTATAGTCGTCGGACATGTCGGCGGCTGGCCAACCTTGTCCCGGGGTCGTGGGGACGACCCTATACTCGTCGGACAAGTCGGCGGCGTACCAACCTAGTCCGGGGGTCGTGGGGACGACCCTATAGTCGTCGGACATGACGTGGCGGGCTAGTCTAGTCCCGGGTCATGGGGACGACCCTATAGTCGTCGGACAAGTCGGCGGCTGGCCAACTTTGGCCCGTGGTCGTGGGGACGACCCTATAGTCGTCGGAAAAGTCGGCGGCTGTCCAGCTTTGGCCCGGGGTCGTGGGGACGACCCTATAGTCGTCGGACTTGACGGTGGCGGGCCAATCTAGTCCCGGGGTCGTGGGGACGACCCTATAGTCGTCGGACAAGTCGGCAGCGAGCCAACCTAGTCCCGAGGTCGTGGGGACGACCCTATAGTCGTCGGACATGACGGCGGCTGGCCAACTTTGACCCGTGGTCGTGGAGACAACCCTATAGTCGTCGGACAAATCGGGGGCTGACCAACTTTGGCCCGGTGTCGTCGGGGCGACCCTATAGTCGTCGGACATGTCGGCGGCTGGCCAACTTTGGCCGGTGGTCGTGGGGACGACACTATAGTCGTCGGACAAGTCGGCGGCGAGCCAACATAGTCCCGGTGTCGTGGGGACGACTCCATAGTCGTCGGACATGTCGGCGGCTGGCCAACCTAGACCCGGGGTCGTGGGGACGACCCTATTGTCGTCGGACATGGCGGTGGCGGGCCAATCTATTCCCGTGGTCGTGGGGACGACCCTATAGTCTTCGGACATGACGGTAGCGGGCCAATCTAGACCCGAGGTCCTGGGGACGACCCTATAGTAGTCGGACATGTCGGCGGCTGCCCAACTTTGGCCCGGTGTCGTGGGGACGACTCTATAGTCGTCGGACATGTCGGCGGCTGGCCAACCTAGACCCGGGGTCGTGGGGACGACCCTATTGTCGTCGGACATGACGGTGGCGGGCCAATCTAGTACCGGGGTCGTGGGGACGACCCCATAGTCGTTGGACATGACGGTGGCGGGCCAGTCTAGTCCCGGGTCATGGGGACGACCCTATAGTCGACGGACAAGTCGGCGGCTGGCCAACTTTGGCCCGTGGTCGTGAGGACGACCCTATTGTCGTCGGAAATGTCGGCGACTGGCCAACTTTGGCCCGTGGTCGTGAAGACGACCCTATAGTCGTCGGACAAGACGGTGGCGGGCCAATCTAGTCCAGGGGTCGCGGGGACGACCCTATAGTCGTCGGACAAGTCGGCGGCTGGCCAACGTTTGCCCGGGGTCGTGGGGACGACCCTATAGTCGTCGGACAAGTCGGCGGCGAGCCAAGCTAGTCCGGGGGTCGTGGGGACGAGCCTATAGTCGTCGGACATGTTGGCGATTGGCCAACATTGGCCCGGGGTCGTCGGGACGACCCTATAGTCGTCGGACATGTCGGCGGCTGGCCAACCTTGTCCCGGGGTCGTGGGGACGACCCTATAGTCGTCGGACATGTCGGCGGCTGGCCAACTTTGGCCCGTGGTCGTGGGGACGATCCAATAGTCGTCGGACATGTCGGCGGCTGGCCAACTTTGGCCCGTGGTCGTGGGGACGACCCTATAGTCGTTGGGCATGTCAGCGGCTGACCGGTGTCGTGGGGACGCCTCTATAGTCGTCGAACATGTCGGCGGCTGGCCAACCTAGACCCGGGGTCGTGGGGACGACCATATAGTCATCGGACATGTCGGCGGCTGGCCAACTTTGGCCCGTGGTCGTGGGGCGACCCAATAGTCGTTGGACATGTCGGCGGCTGGCCAACTTTGGCTCGTGGTCGTGGGGACGACCCTATAGTCGTCGGACATGTCGGCGGCTGGCCAACCTAGACCCGGGGTCGTGGGGACGACCCTATTGTCGTCGGACATGACGGTGGCGGGCCAACCTAGACCCAGGGTCGTGGGGACGACCCTATTGTCGTCGGACATGTCGGCGGCTGGCCAACTTTGGCCCGTGGTCGTGGGGACGACCCTATAGTCGTTGGGCATGTCAGCGGCTGACCGGTGTCGTGGGGACACCTCTATAGTCGTCGAACATGTCGGCGGCTGGCCAACCTAGACCCGGGGTCGTGGGGACGACCATATTGTCGTCGGACATGTCGGCGGCTGGCCAACTTTGGCCCGTGGTCGTGGGGACGACCCTATAGTCGTTGGGCATGTCAGCGGCTGACCGGTGTCGTGGGGACGCCTCTATAGTCGTCGAACATGTCGGCGGCTGGCCAACCTAGACCCGGGGTCGTGGGGACGACCATATAGTCATCGGACATGTCGGCGGCTGGCCAACTTTGGCCCGTGGTCGTGGGGCGACCCAATAGTCGTTGGACATGTCGGCGGCTGGCCAACTTTGGCCCGGGGTCGTGGGGACGACCCTATAGTCGTCGGACATGTCGGCGGCTGGCCAACTTTGGCCCGGTGTCGTGGGGACGACCCTATAGTCGTCGGACATTTCGGCAGCATGCCAACTTTGGCCCGTGGTCGTGGGGACGACCCTATAGTTGTTGGACATGACGGTGGCGAGCTAATCTAGTCCCGGGGTCGTAGGGACGACCCTATAGTCGTTGGACATGTCGGCGATTGGCCAACATTGGCCCGGGGTCGTGGGGACGACCCTATAGTCGTCGGACATGTCGGCGGCTGGCCAACCTAGTCCCGGGGTCGTGGGAACGACCCTATAGTCGTCGGACATTTCGGCGGCTGGCCAACTTTGGCCCGGTGTCGTGGGGACGACCCTATAGTCGTCGGACATTTCGGCGGCATGCCAACTTTCGCCCGTGGTCGTGGGGACGACCCTATAGTTGTTGGACATGACGGTGGCGGGCTAATCTAGTCCCGGGGTCGTAGGGACGACCCTATAGTCGTTGGACATGTCGGCGATTGGCCAACATTGGCCCGGGGTCGTGGGGACGACCCTATAGTCGTCGGACATGTCGGCGGCTGGCCAACTTTGGCCCGTGGTTTTGGGGACGACCCTATAGTCGTCGGACTTGACGGTGGCGGGCCAATCTAGTCCCGGGGTCGTGGGGACGACCCTATAGTCGTCGGACTTGACGGTGGCGGGCCAGTCTAGTCCCGGGTCGTGGGCACGACCCTATAGTCGTCGGAAATGTCGCCGGCTGGCCAACTTTGGCCCGTGGTCGTGGGGACGACCCTATAGTCGTCAGACATGACGGTGGCGAGCCAACCTAGTCCCGGGGTCGTGGGGACGACCCTATAGTCGTCGGACAAGTCGGCGGCGAGCCCACCTATTCGGGGGGTCGTGGGGACGACCCTATAGTCGTCGGACAAGTCGGCGGCCGGCCAACCTAGTCCGGGGGTCGTGGGGACGACCCTATAGTCGTCGGACATGACGGTGGCGGGCCAGTCTAGTCCCGGGTCGTGGGGACGACCCTATAGTCGTCGGACATGTCGGCGGCTGGCCAACTTTGGCCCGTGGTCGTGGGGACGACCCTATAGTCGTCGGAAATGTCGGTGGCTGTCCAACTTTGGCCCGGGGGTCGTGGGGACGACCCTATAGTCGTCGGACATGTCGGCGGCGAGCCAACATTGACCCGGGGTCGTGGGGACGACTCTATAGTCGTCGGACATGTCGGTGGCGGACCAGTCTAGTCCCGGGTCGTGGGGACGACCCTATAGTCGTCGGACATGTCGGCGGCTGGCCACCTTTGGCCCGTGGTCGTGGGGAGGACCCTATACTCGTCGGACAAGTCGGCGGCGTACCAACCTAGTCCGGGGGTCGTGGGGACGACCCTATAGTCGTCGGACATGACGTGGCGGGCTAGTCTAGTCCCGGGTCATGGGGACGACCCTATAGTCGTCGGACAAGTCGGCGGCTGGCCAACTTTGGCCCGTGGTCGTGGGGACGACCCTATAGTCGTCGGAAAAGTCGGCGGCTGTCCAGCTTTGGCCCGGGGTCGTGGGGACGACCCTATAGTCGTCGGACAAATCGGCGGCTGTCCAGCTTTGGCCCGGGGTCGTGGGGACGACCCTATAGTCGTCGGACTTGACGGTGGCGGGCCAATCTAGTCCCGGGGTCGTGGGGACGACCCTATAGTCGTCGGACAAGTCGGCAGCGAGCCAACCTAGTCCCGAGGTCGTGGGGACGACCTTATAGTCGTCGGACATGACGGCGGCTGGCCAACTTTGACCCGTGGTCGTGGGGACAACCCTATAGTCGTCGGACAAATCGGCGGCTGGCCAACTTTGGCCCGGTGTCGTCGGGGCGACCCTATAGTCGTCGGACATGTCGGCGGCTGGCCAACTTTGGCCGGTGGTCGTGGGGACGACACTATAGTCGTCGGACAAGTCGGCGGCGAGCCAACATAGTCCCGGTGTCGTGGGGACGACTCCATAGTCGTCGGACATGTCGGCGGCTGGCCAACCTAGACCCGGGGTCGTGGGGACGACCCTATGGTCCTCGGACAAGTCGGCGGGTGGCCAACTTTGGCCCGTGGTCGTGGGATCGACCCTATAGTCGTCGGACAAGTCGGCGGCTGGCCAAATTTGGCCCGTGGTCGTGAGGACGACCCTATTGTCGTCGGAAATGTCGGCGGCTGGCCAACTTTGGCCCGTGGTCGTGAAGACGACCCTATAGTCGTCGGACAAGACGGTGGCGGGCCAATCTAGTCCAGGGGTCGCGGGGACGACCCTATAGTCGTCGGACAAGTCGGCGGCTGGCCAACGTTTGCCCGGGGTCGTGGGGACGACCCTATAGTCGTCGGACAAGTCGGCGGCGAGCCAAGCTAGTCCGGGGGTCGTGGGGACGAGCCTATAGTCGTCGGACATGTTGGCGATTGGCCAACATTGGCCCGGGGTCGTCGGGACGACCCTATAGTCGTCGGACATGTCGGCGGCTGGCCAACCTTGTCCCGGGGTCGTGGGGACGACCCTATACTCGTCGGACAAGTCGGCGGCGTACCAACCTAGTCCGGGGGTCGTGGGGACGACCCTATAGTCGTCGGACATGACGTGGCGGGCTAGTCTAGTCCCGGGTCATGGGGACGACCCTATAGTCGTCGGACAAGTCGGCGGCTGGCCAACTTTGGCCCGTGGTCGTGGGGACGACCCTATAGTCGTCGGAAAAGTCGGCGGCTGTCCAGCTTTGGCCCGGGGTCGTGGGGACGACCCTATAGTCGTCGGACTTGACGGTGGCGGGCCAATCTAGTCCCGGGGTCGTGGGGACGACCCTATAGTCGTCGGACAAGTCGGCAGCGAGCCAACCTAGTCCCGAGGTCGTGGGGACGACCCTATAGTCGTCGGACATGACGGCGGCTGGCCAACTTTGACCCGTGGTCGTGGAGACAACCCTATAGTCGTCGGACAAATCGGGGGCTGACCAACTTTGGCCCGGTGTCGTCGGGGCGACCCTATAGTCGTCGGACATGTCGGCGGCTGGCCAACTTTGGCCGGTGGTCGTGGGGACGACACTATAGTCGTCGGACAAGTCGGCGGCGAGCCAACATAGTCCCGGTGTCGTGGGGACGACTCCATAGTCGTCGGACATGTCGGCGGCTGGCCAACCTAGACCCGGGGTCGTGGGGACGACCCTATGGTCCTCGGACAAGTCGGCGGGTGGCCAACTTTGGCCCGTGGTCGTGGGATCGACCCTATAGTCGTCGGACAAGACGGTGGCGGGCCAATCTAGTCCAGGGGTCGCGGGGACGACCCTATAGTCGTCGGACAAGTCGGCGGCTGGCCAACGTTTGCCCGGGGTCGTGGGGACGACCCTATAGTCGTCGGACAAGTCGGCGGCGAGCCAAGCTAGTCCGGGGGTCGTGGGGACGAGCCTATAGTCGTCGGACATGTTGGCGATTGGCCAACATTGGCCCGGGGTCGTCGGGACGACCCTATAGTCGTCGGACATGTCGGCGGCTGGCCAACCTTGTCCCGGGGTCGTGGGGACGACCCTATAGTCGTCGGACATGTCGGCGGCTGGCCAACTTTGGCCCGTGGTCGTGGGGACGATCCAATAGTCGTCGGACATGTCGGCGGCTGGCCAACTTTGGCCCGTGGTCGTGGGGACGACCCTATAGTCGTTGGGCATGTCAGCGGCTGACCGGTGTCGTGGGGACGCCTCTATAGTCGTCGAACATGTCGGCGGCTGGCCAACCTAGACCCGGGGTCGTGGGGACGACCATATAGTCATCGGACATGTCGGCGGCTGGCCAACTTTGGCCCGTGGTCGTGGGGCGACCCAATAGTCGTTGGACATGTCGGCGGCTGGCCAACTTTGGCTCGTGGTCGTGGGGACGACCCTATAGTCGTCGGACTTGACGGTGGCGGGCCAATCTAGTCTCGGGGTCGTGTGGACGACCCCATAGTCGTCGGACATGACGGTGGCGGGCCAATCTAGTCCCGGGGTCGTGGGGACGACCCCATAGTTGTTGGACATGACGGTGGCGGGCCAGTCTAGTCCCGGGTCGTGGGCACGACCCTATAGTCGTCGGAAATGTCGCCGGCTGGCCAACTTTGGCCCGTGGTCGTGGGGACGACCCTATAGTCGTCGGACAAGTCGGCGGCTGTCCAGCTTTGGCCCGGGGTCGTGGGGACGACCCTATAGTCGTCAGACAAGTCGGCGGCTGTCCAGCTTTGGCCCGGGGCCGTGGGGACGACCCTATAGTCGTCGGACTTGACGGTGGCGGGCCAATCTAGTCCCGGGGTCGTGGGGACGACCCTATAGTCGTCGGACTTGACGGTGGCGGGCCAGTCTAGTCCCGGGTCGTGGGCACGACCCTATAGTCGTCGGAAATGTCGCCGGCTGGCCAACTTTGGCCCGTGGTCGTGGGGACGACCCTATAGTCGTCAGACATGACGGTGGCGAGCCAACATAGTCCCGGGGTCGTGGGGACGACCCTATAGTCGTCGGACAAGTCGGCGGCGAGCCCACCTAGTCGGGGGGTCGTGGGGACGACCCTATAGTCGTCGGACAAGTCGGCGGCCGGCCAACCTAGTCCGGGGGTCGTGGGGACGACCCTATAGTCGTCGGACATGACGGTGGCGGGCCAGTCTAGTCCCGGGTCGTGGGGACGACCCTATAGTCGTCGGACATGTCGGCGGCTGGCCAACTTTGGCCCGTGGTCGTGGGGACGACCCTATAGTCGTCGGAAATGTCGGTGGCTGTCCAACTTTGGCCCGGGGGTCGTGGGGACGACCCTATAGTCGTCGGACATGTCGGCGGCGAGCCAACATTGACCCGGGGTCGTGGGGAGGACCCTATACTCGTCGGACAAGTAGGCGGCGTACCAACCTAGTCCGGGGGTCGTGGGGACGACCCTATAGTCGTCGGACATGACGTGGCGGGCTAGTCTAGTCCCGGGTCATGGGGACGACCCTATAGTCGTCGGACAAGTCGGCGGCTGGCCAACTTTGGCCCGTGGTCGTGGGGACGACCCTATAGTCGTCGGAAAAGTCGGCGGCTGTCCAGCTTTGGCCCGGGGTCGTGGGGACGACCCTATAGTCGTCGGACAAGTCGGCGGCTGTCCAGCTTTGGCCCGGGGTCGTGGGGACGACCCTATAGTCGTCGGACTTGACGGTGGCGGGCCAATCTACTCCCGGGGTCGTGGGGACGACCCTATAGTCGTCGGACAAGTCGGCAGCGAGCCAACCTAGTCCCGAGGTCGTGGGGACGACCCTATAGTCGTCGGACATGACGGCGGCTGGCCAACTTTGACCCGTGGTCGTGGGGACGACCCTATAGTCGTCGGAAAAGTCGGCGGCTGTCCAGCTTTGGCCCGGGGTCGTGGGGACGACCCTATAGTCGTCGGACAAGTCGGCGGCTGTCCAGCTTTGGCCCGGGGTCGTGGGGACGACCCTATAGTCGTCGGACTTGACGGTGGCGGGCCAATCTACTCCCGGGGTCGTGGGGACGACCCTATAGTCGTCGGACAAGTCGGCAGCGAGCCAACCTAGTCCCGAGGTCGTGGGGACGACCCTATAGTCGTCGGACAAGTCGGCGGCTGGCCAACTTTGGCCCGTGGTCGTGGGGACGACCCTATAGTCGTCGGAAAAGTCGGCGGCTGTCCAGCTTTGGCCCGGGGTCGTGGGGACGACCCTATAGTCGTCGGACAAATCGGCGGCTGTCCAGCTTTGGCCCGGGGTCGTGGGGACGACCCTATAGTCGTCGGACTTGACGGTGGCGGGCCAATCTAGTCCCGGGGTCGTGGGGACGACCCTATAGTCGTCGGACAAGTCGGCAGCGAGCCAACCTAGTCCCGAGGTCGTGGGGACGACCTTATAGTCGTCGGACATGACGGCGGCTGGCCAACTTTGACCCGTGGTCGTGGGGACAACCCTATAGTCGTCGGACAAATCGGCGGCTGGCCAACTTTGGCCCGGTGTCGTCGGGGCGACCCTATAGTCGTCGGACATGTCGGCGGCTGGCCAACTTTGGCCGGTGGTCGTGGGGACGACACTATAGTCGTCGGACAAGTCGGCGGCGAGCCAACATAGTCCCGGTGTCGTGGGGACGACTCCATAGTCGTCGGACATGTCGGCGGCTGGCCAACCTAGACCCGGGGTCGTGGGGACGACCCTATGGTCCTCGGACAAGTCGGCGGGTGGCCAACTTTGGCCCGTGGTCGTGGGATCGACCCTATAGTCGTCGGACAAGTCGGCGGCTGGCCAAATTTGGCCCGTGGTCGTGAGGACGACCCTATTGTCGTCGGAAATGTCGGCGGCTGGCCAACTTTGGCCCGTGGTCGTGAAGACGACCCTATAGTCGTCGGACAAGACGGTGGCGGGCCAATCTAGTCCAGGGGTCGCGGGGACGACCCTATAGTCGTCGGACAAGTCGGCGGCTGGCCAACGTTTGCCCGGGGTCGTGGGGACGACCCTATAGTCGTCGGACAAGTCGGCGGCGAGCCAAGCTAGTCCGGGGGTCGTGGGGACGAGCCTATAGTCGTCGGACATGTTGGCGATTGGCCAACATTGGCCCGGGGTCGTCGGGACGACCCTATAGTCGTCGGACATGTCGGCGGCTGGCCAACCTTGTCCCGGGGTCGTGGGGACGACCCTATACTCGTCGGACAAGTCGGCGGCGTACCAACCTAGTCCGGGGGTCGTGGGGACGACCCTATAGTCGTCGGACATGACGTGGCGGGCTAGTCTAGTCCCGGGTCATGGGGACGACCCTATAGTCGTCGGACAAGTCGGCGGCTGGCCAACTTTGGCCCGTGGTCGTGGGGACGACCCTATAGTCGTCGGAAAAGTCGGCGGCTGTCCAGCTTTGGCCCGGGGTCGTGGGGACGACCCTATAGTCGTCGGACTTGACGGTGGCGGGCCAATCTAGTCCCGGGGTCGTGGGGACGACCCTATAGTCGTCGGACAAGTCGGCAGCGAGCCAACCTAGTCCCGAGGTCGTGGGGACGACCCTATAGTCGTCGGACATGACGGCGGCTGGCCAACTTTGACCCGTGGTCGTGGAGACAACCCTATAGTCGTCGGACAAATCGGGGGCTGACCAACTTTGGCCCGGTGTCGTCGGGGCGACCCTATAGTCGTCGGACATGTCGGCGGCTGGCCAACTTTGGCCGGTGGTCGTGGGGACGACACTATAGTCGTCGGACAAGTCGGCGGCGAGCCAACATAGTCCCGGTGTCGTGGGGACGACTCCATAGTCGTCGGACATGTCGGCGGCTGGCCAACCTAGACCCGGGGTCGTGGGGACGACCCTATGGTCCTCGGACAAGTCGGCGGGTGGCCAACTTTGGCCCGTGGTCGTGGGATCGACCCTATAGTCGTCGGACAAGACGGTGGCGGGCCAATCTAGTCCAGGGGTCGCGGGGACGACCCTATAGTCGTCGGACAAGTCGGCGGCTGGCCAACGTTTGCCCGGGGTCGTGGGGACGACCCTATAGTCGTCGGACAAGTCGGCGGCGAGCCAAGCTAGTCCGGGGGTCGTGGGGACGAGCCTATAGTCGTCGGACATGTTGGCGATTGGCCAACATTGGCCCGGGGTCGTCGGGACGACCCTATAGTCGTCGGACATGTCGGCGGCTGGCCAACCTTGTCCCGGGGTCGTGGGGACGACCCTATAGTCGTCGGACATGTCGGCGGCTGGCCAACTTTGGCCCGTGGTCGTGGGGACGATCCAATAGTCGTCGGACATGTCGGCGGCTGGCCAACTTTGGCCCGTGGTCGTGGGGACGACCCTATAGTCGTTGGGCATGTCAGCGGCTGACCGGTGTCGTGGGGACGCCTCTATAGTCGTCGAACATGTCGGCGGCTGGCCAACCTAGACCCGGGGTCGTGGGGACGACCATATAGTCATCGGACATGTCGGCGGCTGGCCAACTTTGGCCCGTGGTCGTGGGGCGACCCAATAGTCGTTGGACATGTCGGCGGCTGGCCAACTTTGGCTCGTGGTCGTGGGGACGACCCTATAGTCGTCGGACTTGACGGTGGCGGGCCAATCTAGTCTCGGGGTCGTGTGGACGACCCCATAGTCGTCGGACATGACGGTGGCGGGCCAATCTAGTCCCGGGGTCGTGGGGACGACCCCATAGTTGTTGGACATGACGGTGGCGGGCCAGTCTAGTCCCGGGTCGTGGGCACGACCCTATAGTCGTCGGAAATGTCGCCGGCTGGCCAACTTTGGCCCGTGGTCGTGGGGACGACCCTATAGTCGTCGGACAAGTCGGCGGCTGTCCAGCTTTGGCCCGGGGTCGTGGGGACGACCCTATAGTCGTCAGACAAGTCGGCGGCTGTCCAGCTTTGGCCCGGGGCCGTGGGGACGACCCTATAGTCGTCGGACTTGACGGTGGCGGGCCAATCTAGTCCCGGGGTCGTGGGGACGACCCTATAGTCGTCGGACTTGACGGTGGCGGGCCAGTCTAGTCCCGGGTCGTGGGCACGACCCTATAGTCGTCGGAAATGTCGCCGGCTGGCCAACTTTGGCCCGTGGTCGTGGGGACGACCCTATAGTCGTCAGACATGACGGTGGCGAGCCAACATAGTCCCGGGGTCGTGGGGACGACCCTATAGTCGTCGGACAAGTCGGCGGCGAGCCCACCTAGTCGGGGGGTCGTGGGGACGACCCTATAGTCGTCGGACAAGTCGGCGGCCGGCCAACCTAGTCCGGGGGTCGTGGGGACGACCCTATAGTCGTCGGACATGACGGTGGCGGGCCAGTCTAGTCCCGGGTCGTGGGGACGACCCTATAGTCGTCGGACATGTCGGCGGCTGGCCAACTTTGGCCCGTGGTCGTGGGGACGACCCTATAGTCGTCGGAAATGTCGGTGGCTGTCCAACTTTGGCCCGGGGGTCGTGGGGACGACCCTATAGTCGTCGGACATGTCGGCGGCGAGCCAACATTGACCCGGGGTCGTGGGGAGGACCCTATACTCGTCGGACAAGTAGGCGGCGTACCAACCTAGTCCGGGGGTCGTGGGGACGACCCTATAGTCGTCGGACATGACGTGGCGGGCTAGTCTAGTCCCGGGTCATGGGGACGACCCTATAGTCGTCGGACAAGTCGGCGGCTGGCCAACTTTGGCCCGTGGTCGTGGGGACGACCCTATAGTCGTCGGAAAAGTCGGCGGCTGTCCAGCTTTGGCCCGGGGTCGTGGGGACGACCCTATAGTCGTCGGACAAGTCGGCGGCTGTCCAGCTTTGGCCCGGGGTCGTGGGGACGACCCTATAGTCGTCGGACTTGACGGTGGCGGGCCAATCTACTCCCGGGGTCGTGGGGACGACCCTATAGTCGTCGGACAAGTCGGCAGCGAGCCAACCTAGTCCCGAGGTCGTGGGGACGACCCTATAGTCGTCGGACATGACGGCGGCTGGCCAACTTTGACCCGTGGTCGTGGGGACAACCCTATAGTCGTCGGACAAATCGGGGGCTGACCAACTTTGGCCCGGTGTCGTCGGGGCGACCCTATAGTCGTCGGACATGTCGGCGGCTGGCCAACTTTGGCCGGTGGTCGTGGGGACGACACTATAGTCGTCGGACAAGTCGGCGGCGAGCCAACATAGTCCCGGTGTCGTGGGGACGACTCCATAGTCGTCGGACATGTCGGCGGCTGGCCAACCTAGACCCGGGGTCGTGGGGATGACCCTATGGTCCTCGGACAAGTCGGCGGGTGGCCAACTTTGGCCCGTGGTCGTGGGATCGACCCTATAGTCGTCGGATAAGTCGGCGGCTGGCCAAATTTGGCCCGTGGTCGTGAGGACGACCCTATTGTCGTCGGAAATGTCGGCGGCTGGCCAACTTTGGCCCGTGGTCGTGAAGACGACCCTATAGTCGTCGGACAAGACGGTGGCGGGCCAATCTAGTCCAGGGGTCGCGGGGACGACCCTATAGTCGTCGGACAAGTCGGCGGCTGGCCAACGTTTGCCCGGGGTCGTGGGGACGACCCTATAGTCGTCGGACAAGTCGGCGGCGAGCCAAGCTAGTCCGGGGGTCGTGGGGACGAGCCTATAGTCGTCGGACATGTTGGCGATTGGCCAACATTGGCCCGGGGTCGTCGGGACGACCCTATAGTCGTCGGACATGTCGGCGGCTGGCCAACCTTGTCCCGGGGTCGTGGGGACGACCCTATACTCGTCGGACAAGTCGGCGGCGTACCAACCTAGTCCGGGGGTCGTGGGGACGACCCTATAGTCGTCGGACATGACGTGGCGGGCTAGTCTAGTCCCGGGTCATGGGGACGACCCTATAGTCGTCGGACAAGTCGGCGGCGGGCCAACTTTGGCCCGTGGTCGTGGGGACGACCCTATAGTCGTCGGAAAAGTCGGCGGCTGTCCAGCTTTGGCCCGGGGTCGTGGGGACGACCCTATAGTCGTCGGACAAGTGGGCGGCTGTCCAGCTTTGGCCCGGGGTCGTGGGGACGACCCTATAGTCGTCGGACTTGACGGTGGCGGGCCAATCTAGTCCCGGGGTCGTGGGGACGACCCTATAGTCGTCGGACAAGTCGGCAGCGAGCCAACCTAGTCCCGAGGTCGTGGGGACGACCCTATAGTCGTCGGACATGACGGCGGCTGGCCAACTTTGACCCGTGGTCGTGGAGACAACCCTATAGTCGTCGGACAAATCGGGGGCTGACCAACTTTGGCCCGGTGTCGTCGGGGCGACCCTATAGTCGTCGGACATGTCGGCGGCTGGCCAACTTTGGCCGGTGGTCGTGGGGACGACACTATAGTCGTCGGACAAGTCGGCGGCGAGCCAACATAGTCCCGGTGTCGTGGGGACGACTCCATAGTCGTCGGACATGTCGGCGGCTGGCCAACCTAGACCCGGGGTCGTGGGGACGACCCTATGGTCCTCGGACAAGTCGGCGGGTGGCCAACTTTGGCCCGTGGTCGTGGGATCGACCCTATAGTCGTCGGACAAGTCGGCGGCTGGCCAAATTTGGCCCGTGGTCGTGAGGACGACCCTATTGTCGTCGGAAATGTCGGCGGCTGGCCAACTTTGGCCCGTGGTCGTGAAGACGACCCTATAGTCGTCGGACAAGACGGTGGCGGGCCAATCTAGTCCAGGGGTCGCGGGGACGACCCTATAGTCGTCGGACAAGTCGGCGGCTGGCCAACGTTTGCCCGGGGTCGTGGGGACGACCCTATAGTCGTCGGACAAGTCGGCGGCGAGCCAAGCTAGTCCGGGGGTCGTGGGGACGAGCCTATAGTCGTCGGACATGTTGGCGATTGGCCAACATTGGCCCGGGGTCGTCGGGACGACCCTATAGTCGTCGGACATGTCGGCGGCTGGCCAACCTTGTCCCGGGGTCGTGGGGACGACCCTATAGTCGTCGGACATGTCGACGGCTGGCCAACTTTGGCCCGTGGTCGTGGGGACGATCCAATAGTCGTCGGACATGTCGGCGGCTGGCCAACTTTGGCCCGTGGTCGTGGGGACGACCCTATAGTCGTTGGGCATGTCAGCGGCTGACCGGTGTCGTGGGGACGCCTCTATAGTCGTCGAACATGTCGGCGGCTGGCCAACCTAGACCCGGGGTCGTGGGGACGACCATATAGTCATCGGACATGTCGGCGGCTGGCCAACTTTGGCCCGTGGTCGTGGGGCGACCCAATAGTCGTTGGACATGTCGGCGGCTGGCCAACTTTGGCTCGTGGTCGTGGGGACGACCCTATAGTCGTCGGACTTGACGGTGGCGGGCCAATCTAGTCTCGGGGTCGTGTGGACGACCCCATAGTCGTCGGACATGACGGTGGCGGGCCAATCTAGTCCCGGGGTCGTGGGGACGACCCCATAGTTGTTGGACATGACGGTGGCGGGCCAGTCTAGTCCCGGGTCGTGGGCACGACCCTATAGTCGTCGGAAATGTCGCCGGCTGGCCAACTTTGGCCCGTGGTCGTGGGGACGACCCTATAGTCGTCGGACAAGTCGGCGGCTGTCCAGCTTTGGCCCGGGGTCGTGGGGACGACCCTATAGTCGTCAGACAAGTCGGCGGCTGTCCAGCTTTGGCCCGGGGCCGTGGGGACGACCCTATAGTCGTCGGACTTGACGGTGGCGGGCCAATCTAGTCCCGGGGTCGTGGGGACGACCCTATAGTCGTCGGACTTGACGGTGGCGGGCCAGTCTAGTCCCGGGTCGTGGGCACGACCCTATAGTCGTCGGAAATGTCGCCGGCTGGCCAACTTTGGCCCGTGGTCGTGGGGACGACCCTATAGTCGTCAGACATGACGGTGGCGAGCCAACATAGTCCCGGGGTCGTGGGGACGACCCTATAGTCGTCGGACAAGTCGGCGGCGAGCCCACCTAGTCGGGGGGTCGTGGGGACGACCCTATAGTCGTCGGACAAGTCGGCGGCCGGCCAACCTAGTCCGGGGGTCGTGGGGACGACCCTATAGTCGTCGGACATGACGGTGGCGGGCCAGTCTAGTCCCGGGTCGTGGGGACGACCCTATAGTCGTCGGACATGTCGGCGGCTGGCCAACTTTGGCCCGTGGTCGTGGGGACGACCCTATAGTCGTCGGAAATGTCGGTGGCTGTCCAACTTTGGCCCGGGGGTCGTGGGGACGACCCTATAGTCGTCGGACATGTCGGCGGCGAGCCAACATTGACCCGGGGTCGTGGGGAGGACCCTATACTCGTCGGACAAGTAGGCGGCGTACCAACCTAGTCCGGGGGTCGTGGGGACGACCCTATAGTCGTCGGACATGACGTGGCGGGCTAGTCTAGTCCCGGGTCATGGGGACGACCCTATAGTCGTCGGACAAGTCGGCGGCTGGCCAACTTTGGCCCGTGGTCGTGGGGACGACCCTATAGTCGTCGGAAAAGTCGGCGGCTGTCCAGCTTTGGCCCGGGGTCGTGGGGACGACCCTATAGTCGTCGGACAAGTCGGCGGCTGTCCAGCTTTGGCCCGGGGTCGTGGGGACGACCCTATAGTCGTCGGACTTGACGGTGGCGGGCCAATCTACTCCCGGGGTCGTGGGGACGACCCTATAGTCGTCGGACAAGTCGGCAGCGAGCCAACCTAGTCCCGAGGTCGTGGGGACGACCCTATAGTCGTCGGACATGACGGCGGCTGGCCAACTTTGACCCGTGGTCGTGGGGACAACCCTATAGTCGTCGGACAAATCGGGGGCTGACCAACTTTGGCCCGGTGTCGTCGGGGCGACCCTATAGTCGTCGGACATGTCGGCGGCTGGCCAACTTTGGCCGGTGGTCGTGGGGACGACACTATAGTCGTCGGACAAGTCGGCGGCGAGCCAACATAGTCCCGGTGTCGTGGGGACGACTCCATAGTCGTCGGACATGTCGGCGGCTGGCCAACCTAGACCCGGGGTCGTGGGGACGACCCTATGGTCCTCGGACAAGTCGGCGGGTGGCCAACTTTGGCCCGTAGTCGTGGGATCGACCCTATAGTCGTCGGACAAGTCGGCGATTGGCCAACATTGGCCCGGGGTCGTCGGGACGACCCTATAGTCGTCGGACATGTCGGCGGCTGGCCAACCTTGTCCCGTGGTCGTGGGGACGACCCTATAGTCGTTGGGCATGTCAGCGGCTGACCGGTGTCGTGGGGACGCCTCTATAGTCGTCGAACATGTCGGCGGCTGGCCAACCTAGACCCGGGGTCGTGGGGACGACCATATAGTCATCGGACATGTCGGCGGCTGGCCAACTTTGGCCCGTGGTCGTGGGGCGACCCAATAGTCGTTGGACATGTCGGCGGCTGGCCAACTTTGGCTCGTGGTCGTGGGGACGACCCTATAGTCGTCGGACTTGACGGTGGCGGGCCAATCTAGTCTCGGGGTCGTGTGGACGACCCCATAGTCGTCGGACATGACGGTGGCGGGCCAATCTAGTCCCGGGGTCGTGGGGACGACCCCATAGTCGTTGGACATGACGGTGGCGGGCCAGTCTAGTCCCGGGTCGTGGGCACGACCCTATAGTCGTCGGAAATGTCGCAGGCTGGCCAACTTTGGCCCGTGGTCGTGGGGACGACCCTATAGTCGTCGGACAAGTCGGCGGCTGTCCAGCTTTGGCCCGGGGTCGTGGGGACGACCCTATAGTCGTCAGACAAGTCGGCGGCTGTCCAGCTTTGGCCCGGGGCCGTGGGGACGACCCTATAGTCGTCGGACTTGACGGTGGCGGGCCAATCTAGTCCCGGGGTCGTGGGGACGACCCTATAGTCGTCGGACTTGACGGTGGCGGGCCAGTCTAGTCCCGGGTCGTGGGCACGACCCTATAGTCGTCGGAAATGTCGCCGGCTGGCCAACTTTGGCCCGTGGTCGTGGGGACGACCCTATAGTCGTCAGACATGACGGTGGCGAGCCAACATAGTCCCGGGGTCGTGGGGACGACCCTATAGTCGTCGGACAAGTCGGCGGCGAGCCCACCTAGTCGGGGGGTCGTGGGGACGACCCTATAGTCGTCGGACAAGTCGGCGGCCGGCCAACCTAGTCTGGGGGTCGTGGGGACGACCCTATAGTCGTCGGACATGACGGTGGCGGGCCAGTCTAGTCCCGGGTCGTGGGGACGACCCTATAGTCGTCGGACATGTCGGCGGCTGGCCAACTTTGGCCCGTGGTCGTGGGGACGACCCTATAGTCGTCGGAAATGTCGGTGGCTGTCCAACTTTGGCCCGGGGGTCGTGGGGACGACCCTATAGTCGTCGGACATGTCGGCGGCGAGCCAACATTGACCCGGGGTCGTGGGGAGGACCCTATACTCGTCGGACAAGTAGGCGGCGTACCAACCTAGTCCGGGGGTCGTGGGGACGACCCTATAGTCGTCGGACATGACGTGGCGGGCTAGTCTAGTCCCGGGTCATGGGGACGACCCTATAGTCGTCGGACAAGTCGGCGGCTGGCCAACTTTGGCCCGTGGTCGTGGGGACGACCCTATAGTCGTCGGAAAAGTCGGCGGCTGTCCAGCTTTGGCCCGGGGTCGTGGGGACGACCCTATAGTCGTCGGACAAGTCGGCGGCTGGCCAAATTTGGCCCGTGGTCGTGAGGACGACCCTATTGTCGTCGGAAATGTCGGCGGCTGGCCAACTTTGGCCCGTGGTCGTGAAGACGACCCTATAGTCGTCGGACAAGACGGTGGCGGGCCAATCTAGTCCAGGGGTCGCGGGGACGACCCTATAGTCGTCGGACAAGTCGGCGGCTGGCCAACGTTTGCCCGGGGTCGTGGGGACGACCCTATAGTCGTCGGACAAGTCGGCGGCGAGCCAAGCTAGTCCGGGGGTCGTGGGGACGAGCCTATAGTCGTCGGACATGTTGGCGATTGGCCAACATTGGCCCGGGGTCGTCGGGACGACCCTATAGTCGTCGGACATGTCGGCGGCTGGCCAACCTTGTCCCGGGGTCGTGGGGACGACCCTATAGTCGTCGGACATGTCGGCGGCTGGCCAACTTTGGCCCGTGGTCGTGGGGACGATCCAATAGTCGTCGGACATGTCGGCGGCTGGCCAACTTTGGCCCGTGGTCGTGGGGACGACCCTATAGTCGTTGGGCATGTCAGCGGCTGACCGGTGTCGTGGGGACGCCTCTATAGTCGTCGAACATGTCGGCGGCTGGCCAACCTAGACCCGGGGTCGTGGGGACGACCATATAGTCATCGGACATGTCGGCGGCTGGCCAACTTTGGCCCGTGGTCGTGGGGCGACCCAATAGTCGTTGGACATGTCGGCGGCTGGCCAACTTTGGCTCGTGGTCGTGGGGACGACCCTATAGTCGTCGGACATGTCGGCGGCTGGCCAACCTAGACCCGGGGTCGTGGGGACGACCCTATTGTCGTCGGACATGACGGTGGCGGGCCAACCTAGACCCGGGGTCGTGGGGACGACCCTATTGTCGTCGGACATGTCGGCGGCTGGCCAACTTTGGCCCGTGGTCGTGGGGACGACCCTATAGTCGTTGGGCATGTCAGCGGCTGACCGGTGTCGTGGGGACGCCTCTATAGTCGTCGAACATGTCGGCGGCTGGCCAACCTAGACCCGGGGTCGTGGGGACGACCATATTGTCGTCGGACATGTCGGCGGCTGGCCAACTTTGGCCCGTGGTCGTGGGGACGACCCTATAGTCGTTGGGCATGTCAGCGGCTGACCGGTGTCGTGGGGACGCCTCTATAGTCGTCGAACATGTCGGCGGCTGGCCAACCTAGACCCGGGGTCGTGGGGACGACCATATAGTCATCGGACATGTCGGCGGCTGGCCAACTTTGGCCCGTGGTCGTGGGGCGACCCAATAGTCGTTGGACATGTCGGCGGCTGGCCAGCTTTGGCCCGGGGTCGTGGGGACGACCCTATAGTCGTCGGACAAGTCGGCGGCTGTCCAGCTTTGGCCCGGGGTCGTGGGGACGACCCTATAGTCGTCGGACTTGACGGTGGCGGGCCAATCTACTCCCGGGGTCGTGGGGACGACCCTATAGTCGTCGGACAAGTCGGCAGCGAGCCAACCTAGTCCCGAGGTCGTGGGGACGACCCTATAGTCGTCGGACATGACGGCGGCTGGCCAACTTTGACCCGTGGTCGTGGGGACAACCCTATAGTCGTCGGACAAATCGGGGGCTGACCAACTTTGGCCCGGTGTCGTCGGGGCGACCCTATAGTCGTCGGACATGTCGGCGGCTGGCCAACTTTGGCCGGTGGTCGTGGGGACGACACTATAGTCGTCGGACAAGTCGGCGGCGAGCCAACATAGTCCCGGTGTCGTGGGGACGACTCCATAGTCGTCGGACATGTCGGCGGCTGGCCAACCTAGACCCGGGGTCGTGGGGACGACCCTATGGTCCTCGGACAAGTCGGCGGGTGGCCAACTTTGGCCCGTGGTCGTGGGATCGACCCTATAGTCGTCGGACAAGTCGGCGATTGGCCAACATTGGCCCGGTGTCGTCGGGACGACCCTATAGTCGTCGGACATGTCGGCGGCTGGCCAACCTTGTCCCGTGGTCGTGGGGACGACCCTATAGTCGTTGGGCATGTCAGCGGCTGACCGGTGTCGTGGGGACGCCTCTATAGTCGTCGAACATGTCGGCGGCTGGCCAACCTAGACCCGGGGTCGTGGGGACGACCATATAGTCATCGGACATGTCGGCGGCTGGCCAACTTTGGCCCGTGGTCGTGGGGCGACCCAATAGTCGTTGGACATGTCGGCGGCTGGCCAACTTTGGCTCGTGGTCGTGGGGACGACCCTATAGTCGTCGGACTTGACGGTGGCGGGCCAATCTAGTCTCGGGGTCGTGTGGACGACCCCATAGTCGTCGGACATGACGGTGGCGGGCCAATCTAGTCCCGGGGTCGTGGGGACGACCCCATAGTCGTTGGACATGACGGTGGCGGGCCAGTCTAGTCCCGGGTCGTGGGCACGACCCTATAGTCGTCGGAAATGTCGCCGGCTGGCCAACTTTGGCCCGTGGTCGTGGGGACGACCCTATAGTCGTCGGACAAGTCGGCGGCTGTCCAGCTTTGGCCCGGGGTCGTGGGGACGACCCTATAGTCGTCAGACAAGTCGGCGGCTGTCCAGCTTTGGCCCGGGGCCGTGGGGACGACGCTATAGTCGTCGGACTTGACGGTGGCGGGCCAATCTAGTCCCGGGGTCGTGGGGACGACCCTATAGTCGTCGGACTTGACGGTGGCGGGCCAGTCTAGTCCCGGGTCGTGGGCACGACCCTATAGTCGTCGGAAATGTCGCCGGCTGGCCAACTTTGGCCCGTGGTCGTGGGGACGACCCTATAGTCGTCAGACATGACGGTGGCGAGCCAACATAGTCCCGGGGTCGTGGGGACGACCCTATAGTCGTCGGACAAGTCGGCGGCGAGCCCACCTAGTCGGGGGGTCGTGGGGACGACCCTATAGTCGTCGGACAAGTCGGCGGCCGGCCAACCTAGTCCGGGGGTCGTGGGGACGACCCTATAGTCGTCGGACATGACGGTGGCGGGCCAGTCTAGTCCCGGGTCGTGGGGACGACCCTATAGTCGTCGGACATGTCGGCGGCTGGCCAACTTTGGCCCGTGGTCGTGGGGACGACCCTATAGTCGTCGGAAATGTCGGTGGCTGTCCAACTTTGGCCCGGGGGTCGTGGGGACGACCCTATAGTCGTCGGACATGTCGGCGGCGAGCCAACATTGACCCGGGGTCGTGGGGAGGACCCTATACTCGTCGGACAAGTAGGCGGCGTACCAACCTAGTCCGGGGGTCGTGGGGACGACCCTATAGTCGTCGGACATGACGTGGCGGGCTAGTCTAGTCCCGGGTCATGGGGACGACCCTATAGTCGTCGGACAAGTCGGCGGCTGGCCAACTTTGGCCCGTGGTCGTGGGGACGACCCTATAGTCGTCGGAAAAGTCGGCGGCTGTCCAGCTTTGGCCCGGGGTCGTGGGGACGACCCTATAGTCGTCGGACAAGTCGGCGGCTGGCCAAATTTGGCCCGTGGTCGTGAGGACGACCCTATTGTCGTCGGAAATGTCGGCGGCTGGCCAACTTTGGCCCGTGGTCGTGAAGACGACCCTATAGTCGTCGGACAAGACGGTGGCGGGCCAATCTAGTCCAGGGGTCGCGGGGACGACCCTATAGTCGTCGGACAAGTCGGCGGCTGGCCAACGTTTGCCCGGGGTCGTGGGGACGACCCTATAGTCGTCGGACAAGTCGGCGGCGAGCCAAGCTAGTCCGGGGGTCGTGGGGACGAGCCTATAGTCGTCGGACATGTTGGCGATTGGCCAACATTGGCCCGGGGTCGTCGGGACGACCCTATAGTCGTCGGACATGTCGGCGGCTGGCCAACCTTGTCCCGGGGTCGTGGGGACGACCCTATAGTCGTCGGACATGTCGGCGGCTGGCCAACTTTGGCCCGTGGTCGTGGGGACGATCCAATAGTCGTCGGACATGTCGGCGGCTGGCCAACTTTGGCCCGTGGTCGTGGGGACGACCCTATAGTCGTTGGGCATGTCAGCGGCTGACCGGTGTCGTGGGGACGCCTCTATAGTCGTCGAACATGTCGGCGGCTGGCCAACCTAGACCCGGGGTCGTGGGGACGACCATATAGTCATCGGACATGTCGGCGGCTGGCCAACTTTGGCCCGTGGTCGTGGGGCGACCCAATAGTCGTTGGACATGTCGGCGGCTGGCCAACTTTGGCTCGTGGTCGTGGGGACGACCCTATAGTCGTCGGACATGTCGGCGGCTGGCCAACCTAGACCCGGGGTCGTGGGGACGACCCTATTGTCGTCGGACATGACGGTGGCGGGCCAACCTAGACCCGGGGTCGTGGGGACGACCCTATTGTCGTCGGACATGTCGGCGGCTGGCCAACTTTGGCCCGTGGTCGTGGGGACGACCCTATAGTCGTTGGGCATGTCAGCGGCTGACCGGTGTCGTGGGGACGCCTCTATAGTCGTCGAACATGTCGGCGGCTGGCCAACCTAGACCCGGGGTCGTGGGGACGACCATATTGTCGTCGGACATGTCGGCGGCTGGCCAACTTTGGCCCGTGGTCGTGGGGACGACCCTATAGTCGTTGGGCATGTCAGCGGCTGACCGGTGTCGTGGGGACGCCTCTATAGTCGTCGAACATGTCGGCGGCTGGCCAACCTAGACCCGGGGTCGTGGGGACGACCATATAGTCATCGGACATGTCGGCGGCTGGCCAACTTTGGCCCGTGGTCGTGGGGCGACCCAATAGTCGTTGGACATGTCGGCGGCTGGCCAACTTTGGCCCGGGGTCGTGGGGACGACCCTATAGTCGTTGGACATGTCGGCGATTGGCCAACATTGGCCCGGGGTCGTGGGGACGACCCTATAGTCGTCGGACATGTCGGCGGCTGGCCAACATTGGCGCGTGGTCGTGGGGACGATCCGATTATCGTCGGACATGTCGGCGGCTGGCCAACTTTGGCCCGTGGTCGTGGGGACGATCCAATAGTCGTCGGACATGTCGGCGGCTGGCCAACTTTGGCGCGTGGTCGTGGGGACGATCCGATTGTCGTCGGACATGTCGGCGGCTGGCCAACCTAGACCCGGGGTCGTGGGGACGACCCTATTGTCGTCGGACATGGCGGTGGCGGGCCAATCTATTCCCGTGGTCGTGGGGACGACCCTATAGTCTTCGGACATGACGGTAGCGGGCCAATCTAGACCCGAGGTCCTGGGGACGACCCTATAGTAGTCGGACATGTCGGCGGCTGTCCAACTTTGGCCCGGTGTCGTGGGGACGACTCTATAGTCGTCGGACATGTCGGCGGCTGGCCAACCTAGACCCGGGGTCGTGGGGACGACCCTATTGTCGTCGGACATGACGGTGGCGGGCCAATCTAGTCCCGGGGTCGTGGGGACGACCCTATAGTCGTCGGACAAGTCGGCGGCGGGCCAAGCTTGTCCCGGGGTCGAGGGGACGACCCTATAATCGTCGGACATGACGGTGGCGGGCCAATCTAGTCCCGGGGTCGTGGGGACGACCCTATAGTCGTCGGACATGACGGTGGCGGGCCAGTCTAGTCCCGGGTCGTGGGGACGACCCTATAGTCGTCGGACATGTCGGCGGCTGGCCAACTTTGGCCCGTGGTCGTGGGGACGACCCTATAGTCGTCGGACATGTCGGCGGCTGGCCACCTTTGGCCCGTGGTCGTGGGGAGGACCCTATACTCGTCGGACATGACGTGGCGGGCTAGTCTAGTCCCGGGTCATGGGGACGACCCTATAGTCGTCGGACAAGTCGGCGGCTGGCCAACTTTGGCCCGTGGTCGTGGGGACGACCCTATAGTCGTCGGAAAAGTCGGCGGCTGTCCAGCTTTGGCCCGGGGTCGTGGGGACGACCCTATAGTCGTCGGACAAGTCGGCGGCTGGCCAACTTTGGCCCGTGGTCGTGAAGACGACCCTATAGTCGTCGGACAAGACGGTGGCGGGCCAATCTAGTCCAGGGGTCGCGGGGACGACCCTATAGTCGTCGGACAAGTCGGCGGCTGGCCAACGTTTGCCCGGGGTCGTGGGGACGACCCTATAGTCGTCGGACAAGTCGGCGGCGAGCCAAGCTAGTCCGGGGGTCGTGGGGACGAGCCTATAGTCGTCGGACATGTTGGCGATTGGCCAACATTGGCCCGGGGTCGTCGGGACGACCCTATAGTCGTTGGGCATGTCAGCGGCTGACCGGTGTCGTGGGGACGCCTCTATAGTCGTCGAACATGTCGGCGGCTGGCCAACCTAGACCCGGGGTCGTGGGGACGACCATATAGTCATCGGACATGTCGGCGGCTGGCCAACTTTGGCCCGTGGTCGTGGGGCGACCCAATAGTCGTTGGACATGTCGGCGGCTGGTCAACTTTGGCTCGTGGTCGTGGGGACGACCCTATAGTCGTCGGACATGTCGGCGGCTGGCCAACCTAGACCCGGGGTCGTGGGGACGACCCTATAGTCGTCGGACATGTCGGCGGCTGGCCAACTTTGGCCCGTGGTCGTGGGGACGATCCAATAGTCGTCGGACATGTCGGCGGCTGGCCAACTTTGGCCCGTGGTCGTGGGGACGACCCTATAGTCGTTGGGCATGTCAGCGGCTGACCGGTGTCGTGGGGACGCCTCTATAATCGTCGAACATGTCGGCGGCTGGCCAACCTAGACCCGGGGTCGTGGGGGCGACCCAATAGTCGTTGGACATGTCGGCGGCTGGCCAACTTTGGCCCGTGGTCGTGGGGACGACCCTATAGTCGTCGGAAATGTCGGTGGCTGTCCAACTTTGGCCCGGGGGTCGTGGGGACGACCCTATAGTCGTCGGACATGTCGGCGGCGAGCCAACATTGACCCGGGGTCGTGGGGACGACTCTATAGTCGTCGGACATGTCGGTGGCGGACCAGTCTAGTCCCGGGTCGTGGGGACGACCCTATAGTCGTCGGACATGTCGGCGGCTGGCCACCTTTGGCCCGTGGTCGTGGGGAGGACCCTATACTCGTCGGACAAGTCGGCGGCGTACCAACCTAGTCCGGGGGTCGTGGGGACGACCCTATAGTTGTCGGACATGACGTGGCGGGCTAGTCTAGTCCCGGGTCATGGGGACAACCCTATAGTCGTCGGACAAGTCGGCGGCTGGCCAACTTTGGCCCGTGGTCGTGGGGACGACCCTATAGTCGTCGGAAAAGTCGGCGGCTGTCCAGCTTTGGCCCGGGGTCGTGGGGACGACCCTATAGTCGTCGGACAAGTCGGCGGCTGGCCAACTTTGGCCCGTGGTCGTGAAGACGACCCTATAGTCGTCGGACAAGACGGTGGCGGGCCAATCTAGTCCAGGGGTCGCGGGGACGACCCTATAGTCGTCGGACAAGTCGGCGGCTGGCCAACGTTTGCCCGGGGTCGTGGGGACGACCCTATAGTCGTCGGACAAGTCGGCGGCGAGCCAAGCTAGTCCGGGGGTCGTGGGGACGAGCCTATAGTCGTCGGACATGTTGGCGATTGGCCAACATTGGCCCGGGGTCGTCGGGACGACCCTATAGTCGTTGGGCATGTCAGCGGCTGACCGGTGTCGTGGGGACGCCTCTATAGTCGTCGAACATGTCGGCGGCTGGCCAACCTAGACCCGGGGTCGTGGGGACGACCATATAGTCATCGGACATGTCGGCGGCTGGCCAACTTTGGCCCGTGGTCGTGGGGCGACCCAATAGTCGTTGGACATGTCGGCGGCTGGTCAACTTTGGCTCGTGGTCGTGGGGACGACCCTATAGTCGTCGGACATGTCGGCGGCTGGCCAACCTAGACCCGGGGTCGTGGGGACGACCCTATAGTCGTCGGACATGTCGGCGGCTGGCCAACTTTGGCCCGTGGTCGTGGGGACGATCCAATAGTCGTCGGACATGTCGGCGGCTGGCCAACTTTGGCCCGTGGTCGTGGGGACGACCCTATAGTCGTTGGGCATGTCAGCGGCTGACCGGTGTCGTGGGGACGCCTCTATAGTCGTCGAACATGTCGGCGGCTGGCCAACCTAGACCCGGGGTCGTGGGGACGACCATATAGTCATCGGACATGTCGGCGGCTGGCCAACTTTGGCCCGTGGTCGTGGGGCGACCCAATAGTCGTTGGACATGTCGGCGGCTGGTCAACTTTGGCTCGTGGTCGTGGGGACGACCCTATAGTCGTCGGACATGTCGGCGGCTGGCCAACCTAGACCCGGGGTCGTGGGGACGACCCTATTGTCGTCGGACATGACGGTGGCGGGCCAACCTAGACCCGGGGTCGTGGGGACGACCCTATTGTCGTCGGACATGTCGGCGGCTGGCCAACTTTGGCCCGTGGTCGTGGGGACGACCCTATAGTCGTTGGGCATGTCAGCGGCTGACCGGTGTCGTGGGGACGCCTCTATAATCGTCGAACATGTCGGCGGCTGGCCAACCTAGATCCGGGGTCGTGGGGACGACCATATTGTCGTCGGACATGTTGGCGGCTGGCCAACTTTGGCCCGTGGTCGTGGGGACGACCCTATAGTCGTTGGGCATGTCAGCGGCTGACCGGTGTCGTGGGGACGCCTCTATAGTCGTCGAACATGTCGGCGGCTGGCCAACCTAGACCCGGGGTCGTGGGGACGACCATATAGTCATCGGACATGTCGGCGGCTGGCCAACTTTGGCCCGTGGTCGTGGGCGACCCAATAGTCGTTGGACATGTCGGCGGCTGGCCAACTTTGGCCCGGGGTCGTGGGGACGACCCTATAGTCGTCGGACATGTCGGCGGCTGGCCAACTTTGGCCCGGTGTCGTGGGGACGACCCTATAGTCGTCGGACATTTCGGCAGCATGCCAACTTTGGCCCGTGGTCGTGGGGACGACCCTATAGTTGTTGGACATGACGGTGGCGAGCTAATCTAGTCCCGGGGTCGTAGGGACGACCCTATAGTCGTTGGACATGTCGGCGATTGGCCAACATTGGCCCGGGGTCGTGGGGACGACCCTATAGTCGTCGGACTTGACGGTGGCGGGCCAGTCTAGTCCCGGGTCGTGGGCACGACCCTATAGTCGTCGGAAATGTCGCCGGCTGGCCAACTTTGGCCCGTGGTCGTGGGGACGACCCTATAGTCGTCAGACATGACGGTGGCGAGCCAACCTAGTCCCGGGGTCGTGGGGACGACCCTATAGTCGTCGGACAAGTCGGCGGCGAGCCCACCTAGTCGGGGGGTCGTGGGGACGACCCTATAGTCGTCGGACAAGTCGGCGGCCGGCCAACCTAGTCCGGGGGTCGTGGGGACGACCCTATAGTCGTCGGACATGACGGTGGCGGGCCAGTCTAGTCCCGGGTCGTGGGAACGACCCTATAGTCGTCGGACATGTCGGCGGCTGGCCAACTTTGGCCCGTGGTCATGGGGACGACCCTATAGTCGTCGGAAATGTCGGTGGCTGTCCAACTTTGGCCCGGGGGTCGTGGGGACGACCCTATAGTCGTCGGACATGTCGGCGGCGAGCCAACATTGACCCGGGGTCGTGGGGACGACTCTATAGTCGTCGGACATGTCGGTGGCGGACCAGTCTAGTCCCGGGTCGTGGGGACGACCCTATAGTCGTCGGACATGTCGGCGGCTGGCCACCTTTGGCCCGTGGTCGGGGGGAGGACCCTATACTCGTCGGACAAGTAGGCGGCGTACCAACCTAGTCCGGGGGTCGTGGGGACGACCCTATAGTCGTCGGACATGACGTGGCGGGCTAGTCTAGTCCCGGGTCATGGGGACGACCCTATAGTCGTCGGACAAGTCGGCGGCTGGCCAAATTTGGCCCGTGGTCGTGGGGACGACCCTATAGTCGTCGGACATGTCGGCGGCTGGCCAACTTTGGCCCGTGGTCGTGGGGACGACCCTATAGTCGTTGGGCATGTCAGCGGCTGACCGGTGTCGTGGGGACGCCTCTATAGTCGTCGAACATGTCGGCGGCTGGCCAACCTAGACCCGGGGTCGTGGGGACGACCATATAGTCATCGGACATGTCGGCGGCTGGCCAACTTTGGCCCGTGGTCGTGGGGCGACCCAATAGTCGTTGGACATGTCGGCGGCTGGCCAACTTTGGCTCGTGGTCGTGGGGACGACCCTATAGTCGTCGGACTTGACGGTGGCGGGCCAATCTAGTCTCGGGGTCGTGTGGACGACCCCATAGTCGTCGGACATGACGGTGGCGGGCCAATCTAGTCCCGGGGTCGTGGGGACGACCCCATAGTCGTTGGACATGACGGTGGCGGGCCAGTCTAGTCCCGGGTCGTGGGCACGACCCTATAGTCGTCGGAAATGTCGCCGGCTGGCCAACTTTGGCCCGTGGTCGTGGGGACGACCCTATAGTCGTCGGACAAGTCGGCGGCTGTCCAGCTTTGGCCCGGGGTCGTGGGGACGACCCTATAGTCGTCAGACAAGTCGGCGGCTGTCCAGCTTTGGCCCGGGGTCGTGGGGACGACCCTATAGTCGTCGGACTTGACGGTGGCGGGCCAATCTAGTCCCGGGGTCGTAGGGACGACCCTATAGTCGTCGGACTTGACGGTGGCGGGCCAGTCTAGTCCCGGGTCGTGGGCACGACCCTATAGTCGTCGGAAATGTCGCCGGCTGGCCAACTTTGGCCCGTGGTCGTGGGGACGACCCTATAGTCGTCAGACATGACGGTGGCGAGCCAACCTAGTCCCGGGGTCGTGGGGACGACCCTACAGTCGTCGGACAAGTCGGCGGCGAGCCCACCTAGTCGGGGGGTCGTGGGGACGACCCTATAGTCGTCGGACAAGTCGGCGGCCGGCCAACCTAGTCCGGGGGTCGTGGGGACGACCCTATAGTCGTCGGACATGACGGTGGCGGGCCAGTCTAGTCCCGAGGTCGTGGGGACGACCCTATAGTCGTCGGACATGACGGCGGCTGGCCAACTTTGACCCGTGGTCGTGGGGACAACCCTATAGTCGTCGGACAAATCGGCGGCTGACCAACTTTGGCCCGGTGTCGTCGGGGCGACCCTATAGTCGTCGGACATGTCGGCGGCTGGCCAACTTTGGCCGGTGGTCGTGGGGACGACCCTATAGTCGTCGGACATTTCGGCAGCATGCCAACTTTGGCCCGTGGTCGTGGGGACGACCCTATAGTTGTTGGACATGACGGTGGCGAGCTAATCTAGTCCCGGGGTCGTAGGGACGACCCTATAGTCGTTGGACATGTCGGCGATTGGCCAACATTGGCCCGGGGTCGTGGGGACGACCCTATTGTCGTCGGACATGTCGGCGGCTGGCCAACTTTGGCCCGGTGTCGTGGGGACGACTCTATAGTCGTCGGAAATGTCGGCGGCTGGCCAACCTGGACCCGGGGTCGTGGGGACGACCCTATTGTCGTCGGACATGCCGGTGGCGGGCCAATCTAGTCTCGGGGTCGTGGGGACGACCCTATAGTCGTCGGACATGTCGGCGGCTGGCCAACTTTGGCCCGGGGTCGTGGGGACGACCCTATAGTCGTCGGACATGTCGGCGGCTGGCCAACTTTGGCGCGTGGTCGTGGGGACGATCCGATTGTCGTCGGACATGTCGGCGGCTGGCCAACCTAGACCCAGGGTCGTGGGGACGACCCTATTGTCGTCGGACATGTCGGCGGCTGGTCAACTTTGGCCCGTGGTCGTGGGGACGACCCTATAGTCGTCGGACAAGACGGTGGCGGACCAATCTAGTCCCGGGGTCGTGGGGACGACCCTATAGTCGTCGGACATGTCGGCGGCTGGCCAACTTTGGCCCGTGGTCGTGGGGACGATCCAATAGTCGTCGGACATGTCGGCGGCTGGCCAACTTTGGCCCGCGGTTGTGGGAACGACCCTATAGTCGTTGGACATGACGGTGGCGGGCCAATCTAGTCCCGGGGTCGTGGGGACGACCCTACAGTCTTCGGACATTTCGGCGGCTTGCCAACTTTGGCCCGGGGTCGTGGGGACGACCCTATAATCGTCGGACATTTCGGCGGATTGCCAACTTTGGCCCGTGGTCGTGGGGACGACCCTATAGTCGTTGGACATGACGGTGGCGGGCCAATCTAGTCCCGGGGTCGTGGGGACGACCCTATAGTCGTCGGACATGTCGGCGGCTGGCCAACTTTGGCGCGTGGTCGTGGGGACGACCCTATAGTCGTCGGACATGTCGGCGGCTGGTCAACTTTGGCCCGTGGTCGTGGGGACGACCCTATAGTCGTCGGACATGACGGTGGCGGGCCAAACTAGTCCCGGGGTCGTGGGGACGACCCTATAATCGTCGGACATTTCGGCGGCATGCCAACTTTGGCCCATGGTCGTGGGGACGACCCTATAATCGTTGGACATGACGGTGGCGGGCCAATCTAGTCCCGAGGTCCTGGGGACGACCCTATAGTCGTCGGACAAGTCGGCGGCTGGCCAACCTAGACCCGGGGTCGTGGGGACGACCCTATAGTCGTCGGACATGACGGTGGCGGGCCAATCTAGTCCCGGGGTCGTGGGGACGACCCTATAGTCGTCGGACATGTCGGCGGCTGGCCAACTTTGGCGCGTGGTCGTGGGGACGACCCTATAGTCGTCGGACATGTCGGCGGCTGGCCAACTTTGGCCCGGTGTCGTGGGGACGACCCTATTGTCGTCGGACATGACGGTGGCGGGCCAACCTAGACCCGGGGTCGTGGGGACGACCCTATTGTCGTCGGACATGTCGGCGGCTGGCCAACTTTGGCCCGTGGTCGTGGGGACGACCCTATAGTCGTTGGGCATGTCAGCGGCTGACCGGTGTCGTGGGGACGCCTCTATAGTCGTCGAACATGTCGGCGGCTGGCCAACCTAGATCCGGGGTCGTGGGGACGACCATATTGTCGTCGGACATGTTGGCGGCTGGCCAACTTTGGCCCGTGGTCGTGGGGACGACCCTATAGTCGTTGGGCATGTCAGCGGCTGACCGGTGTCGTGGGGACGCCTCTATAGTCGTCGAACATGTCGGCGGCTGGCCAACCTAGACCCGGGGTCGTGGGGACGACCATATAGTCATCGGACATGTCGGCGGCTGGCCAACTTTGGCCCGTGGTCGTGGGCGACCCAATAGTCGTTGGACATGTCGGCGGCTGGCCAACTTTGGCCCGGGGTCGTGGGGACGACCCTATAGTCGTCGGACATGTCGGCGGCTGGCCAACTTTGGCCCGGTGTCGTGGGGACGACCCTATAGTCGTCGGACATTTCGGCAGCATGCCAACTTTGGCCCGTGGTCGTGGGGACGACCCTATAGTTGTTGGACATGACGGTGGCGAGCTAATCTAGTCCCGGGGTCGTAGGGACGACCCTATAGTCGTTGGACATGTCGGCGATTGGCCAACATTGGCCCGGGGTCGTGGGGACGACCCTATAGTCGTCGGACTTGACGGTGGCGGGCCAGTCTAGTCCCGGGTCGTGGGCACGACCCTATAGTCGTCGGAAATGTCGCCGGCTGGCCAACTTTGGCCCGTGGTCGTGGGGACGACCCTATAGTCGTCAGACATGACGGTGGCGAGCCAACCTAGTCCCGGGGTCGTGGGGACGACCCTATAGTCGTCGGACAAGTCGGCGGCGAGCCCACCTAGTCGGGGGGTCGTGGGGACGACCCTATAGTCGTCGGACAAGTCGGCGGCCGGCCAACCTAGTCCGGGGGTCGTGGGGACGACCCTATAGTCGTCGGACATGACGGTGGCGGGCCAGTCTAGTCCCGGGTCGTGGGGACGACCCTATAGTCGTCGGACATGTCGGCGGCTGGCCAACTTTGGCCCGTGGTCGTGGGGACGACCCTATAGTCGTCGGAAATGTCGGTGGCTGTCCAACTTTGGCCCGGGGGTCGTGGGGACGACCCTATAGTCGTCGGACATGTCGGCGGCGAGCCAACATTGACCCGGGGTCGTGGGGACGACTCTATAGTCGTCGGACATGTCGGTGGCGGACCAGTCTAGTCCCGGGTCGTGGGGACGACCCTATAGTCGTCGGACATGTCGGCGGCTGGCCACCTTTGGCCCGTGGTCGTGGGGAGGACCCTATACTCGTCGGACAAGTAGGCGGCGTACCAACCTAGTCCGGGGGTCGTGGGGACGACCCTATAGTCGTCGGACATGACGTGGCGGGCTAGTGTAGTCCCGGGTCATGGGGACGACCCTATAGTCGTCGGACAAGTCGGCGGCTGGCCAACTTTGGCCCGTGGTCGTGGGGACGACCCTATAGTCGTCGGAAAAGTCGGCGGCTGTCCAGCTTTGGCCCGGGGTCGTGGGGACGACCCTATAGTCGTCGGACAAGTCGGCGGCTGTCCAGCTTTGGCCCGGGGTCGTGGGGACGACCCTATAGTCGTCGGACTTGACGGTGGCGGGCCAATCTAGTCCCGGGGTCGTGGGGACGACCCTATAGTCGTCGGACAAGTCGGCAGCGAGCCAACCTAGTCCCGAGGTCGTGGGGACGACCCTATAGTCGTCGGACATGACGGCGGCTGGCCAACTTTGACCCGTGGTCGTGGGGACAACCCTATAGTCGTCGGACAAATCGGGGGCTGACCAACTTTGGCCCGGTGTCGTCGGGGCGACCCTATAGTCGTCGGACATGTCGGCGGCTGGCCAACTTTGGCCGGTGGTCGTGGGGACGACACTATAGTCGTCGGACAAGTCGGCGGCGAGCCAACATAGTCCCGGTGTCGTGGGGACGACTCCATAGTCGTCGGACATGTCGGCGGCTGGCCAACCTAGACCCGGGGTCGTGGGGACGACCCTATGGTCCTCGGACAAGTCGGCGGGTGGCCAACTTTGGCCCGTGGTCGTGGGATCGACCCTACAGTCGTCGGACAAGTCGGCGGCTGGCCAAATTTGGCCCGTGGTCGTGAGGACGACCCTATTGTCGTCGGAAATGTCGGCGGCTGGCCAACTTTGGCCCGTGGTCGTGAAGACGACCCTATAGTCGTCGGACAAGACGGTGGCGGGCCAATCTAGTCCAGGGGTCGCGGGGACGACCCTATAGTCGTCGGACAAGTCGGCGGCGGGCCAAGCTTGTCCCGGGGTCGTGGGGACGACCCTATAATCGTCGGACATGACGGTGGCGGGCCAATCTAGTCCCGGGGTCGTGGGGACGACCCTATAGTCGTCGGACATGACGGTGGCGGGCCAGTCTAGTCCCGGGTCGTGGGGACGACCCTATAGTCGTCGGACATGTCGGCGGCGGGCCAATCTAGTCCAGGGGTCGCGGGGACGACCCTATAGTCGTCGGACAAGTCGGCGGCTGGCCAACGTTTGCCCGGGGTCGTGGGGACGACCCTATATTCGTCGGACAAGTCGGCGGCGAGCCAAGCTAGTCCGGGGGTCGTGGGGACGAGCCTATAGTCGTCGGACATGTTGGCGATTGGCCAACATTGGCCCGGGGTCGTCGGGACGACCCTATAGTCGTCGGACATGTCGGCGGCTGGCCAACTTTGGCCCGTGGTCGTGAAGACGACCCTATAGTCGTCGGACAAGACGGTGGCGGGCCAATCTAGTCCAGGGGTCGCGGGGACGACCCTATAGTCGTCGGACAAGTCGGCGGCTGGCCAACGTTTGCCCGGGGTCGTGGGGACGACCCTATAGTCGTCGGACAAGTCGGCGGCGAGCCAAGCTAGTCCGGGGGTCGTGGGGACGAGCCTATAGTCGTCGGACATGTTGGCGATTGGCCAACATTGGCCCGGTGTCGTCGGGACGACCCTATAGTCGTCGGACATGTCGGCGGCTGGCCAACCTTGTCCCGGGGTCGTGGGGACGACCCTATAGTCGTCGGACATGTCGGCGGCTGGCCAACTTTGGCCCGTGGTCGTGGGGACGATCCAATAGTCGTCGGACATGTCGGCGGCTGGCCAACTTTGGCCCGTGGCCGTGGGGACGACCCTATAGTCGTTGGGCATGTCAGCGGCTGACCGGTGTCGTGGGGACGCCTCTATAGTCGTCGAACATGTCGGCGGCTGGCCAACCTAGACCCGGGGTCGTGGGGACGACCATATAGTCATCGGACATGTCGGCGGCTGGCCAACTTTGGCCCGTGGTCGTGGGGCGACCCAATAGTCGTTGGACATGTCGGCGGCTGGCCAACTTTGGCTCGTGGTCGTGGGGACGACCCTATAGTCGTCGGACTTGACGGTGGCGGGCCAATCTAGTCTCGGGGTCGTGTGGACGACCCCATAGTCGTCGGACATGACGGTGGCGGGCCAATCTAGTCCCGGGGTCGTGGGGACGACCCCATAGTCGTTGGACATGACGGTGGCGGGCCAGTCTAGTCCCGGGTCGTGGGCACGACCCTATAGTCGTCGGAAATGTCGCCGGCTGGCCAACTTTGGCCCGTGGTCGTGGGGACGACCCTATAGTCGTCGGACAAGTCGGCGGCTGTCCAGCTTTGGCCCGGGGTCGTGGGGACGACCCTATTGTCGTCGGACATGACGGTGGCGGGCCAATCTAGTCTCGGGGTCGTGGGGACGACTCTATAGTCGTCGGAAATGTCGGCGGCTGGCCAACCTGGACCCGGGGTCGTGGGGACGACCCTATTGTCGTCGGACATGACGGTGGCGGGCCAATCTAGTCTCGCGGTCGTGGGGACGACCCTATAATCGTCGGACATGACGGTGGCGGGCCAATCTAGTCCCGGGGTCGTGGGGACGACCCTATAGTCGTCGGACATGTCGGCGGCTGGTCAACTTTGGCCCGGGGTCGTGGGGACGACCCTATAGTCGTCGGACAAGACGGTGGCGGACCAATCTAGTCCCGGGGTCGTGGGGACGACCCTATAGTCGTCGGACATGACGGTGGCGGACCAATCTAGTCCCGGGGTCGTGGGGACGACCCTACAGTCGTCGGACATTTCGGCGGCTTGCCAACTTTGGCCCGGGGTCGTGGGGACGAACCTATAGTCGTCGGACATGTCGGCGGCTGGCCAACTTTGGCCCGGGGTCGTGGGGACGACTCTATAGTCGTCGGAAATGTCGGCGGCTGGCCAACCTGGACTCGGGGTCGTGGGGACGACCCTATAGTCGTCGGACAAGACGGTGGCGGACCAATCGAGTCCCGGGGTCGTGGGGACGACCCTATTGTCGTCGGACATGACGGTGGCGGGCCAATCTAGTCTCGGGGTCGTGGGGACGACCCTATAGTCGTCGGACATGTCGGCGGCTGGCCAACTTTGGCCCGGGGTCGTGGGGACGACCCTATAGTCGTCGGACATGACGGTGGCGGACCAATCTAGTCCCGGGGTCGTGGGGACGACCCTATAGTCGTCGAACAATTCGGCGGCGGGCCAAGCTTGTCCCGGGGTCGTGGGGACGACCCTATAATCGTCGGACATGACGGTGGCGGGCCAATCTAGTCCCGGGGTCGTGGGGACGAACCTATAGTCGTCGGACATGTCGGCGGCTGGCCAACTTTGGCCCGGTGTCGTGGGGACAACTCTATAGTCGTCGGAAATGTCGGCGGCTGGCCAACCTGGACCCGGGGTCGTGGGGACGACCCTATTGTCGTCGGACATGACGGTGGCGGGCCAATCTAGTCTCGGGGTCGCGGGGACGATCCTATAGTCGTCGGACATGTCGGCGGCTGGCCAACTTTGGCCCGGCGTCGTGGGGACGACTCTATAGTCGTCGGAAATGCCGGCGGCTGGCCAACCTGGCCTCGGGGTCGTGGGGACGACCCTATAGTCGTCGGACAAGACGGCGGCTGGACATCTTTGGCCCGGGGTCGTGGGGACGACCCTATAGTCGTCGGACATGTTGGCGGCTTGTCAGCGTAGTCCCGGGGTGGTGGGTACGACCCTATAGTCGTCGGACAAGTCGGCGGCGGGCCAACCTTGTCCCGGGGTCGTGGGGACGACCCTATAGTCGTCGGACATGTCGGCAGCTGGCCAACTTTGGCCCGGGGTCGTGGGGACGACCCTATAGTCGTCGGACATGTCGGCGGCTGGCCAACCTGGACTCGGGGTCGTGGGGACGACCCTATAGTCGTCGGACAAGACGGCGGCTGGACATCTTTGGCCCGGGGTCGTGGGGACGACCCTATAGTCGTCGGACATGTTGGCGGCTTGTCAGCCTAGTCCCAGGGTCATGGGTACGACCCTATAGTCGTCGGACAAGTCGGCGGCGGGCCAACCTTGTCCCGGGGTCGTGGGGACGACCCTATAGTCGTCGGACATGTCGGCGGCTGGCCAACTTTGGCCCGGTGTCGTGGGGACGACTCTATAGTCGTCGGAAATGTCGGTGGCGGGCCAATCTAGTCTCGCGGTCGTGGGCACGACCCTATAATCGTCGGACATGACGGTGGCGGGCCAATCTAGTCCCGGGGTCGTGGGGACGACCCTATAGTCGTCGGACATGTCGGCGGCTGGCCAACTTTGGCCCGGTGTCGTGGGGACGACTCTATAGTCATCGGAAATGTCGGCGGCTGGCCAACCTGGACCCGGGGTCGTGGGGACGACCCTATTGTCGTCGGACATGACGGTGGCGGGCCAATCTAGTCTCGGGGTCGTGGGGACGACCCTATAGTCGTCGGACATGTCGGCGGCTGGCCAACTTTGGCCCGGGGTCGTGGGGACGACCCTATAGTCGTCGGACATGTCGGCGGCTGGCCAACTGTGGCGCGTGGTCGTGGGGACGATCCGATTGTCGTCGGACATGTCGGCGGCTGGCCAACCTAGACCCGGGGTCGTGGGGACGACCCTATTGTCGTCGGACATGTCGGCGGCATGCCAACTTTGGCCCGTGGTCATGGGGACGACCCTATAGTCGTTGGACATGACGGTGGCGGGCCAATCTAGTCCGGAGTCGTAGGGACGATCCTATAGTCGTCGGACATGTCGGCGGCTGGCCAACTTTGGCCCGTGGTCGTGGGGACGATCCAATAGTCGTCGGACATGTCGGCGGCTGGCCAACTTTGGCCCGTGGTTGTGGGGACGACCCTATAGTCGTTGGACATGACGGTGGCGGGCCAATCTAGTCCCGGGGTCGTGGGGACGACCCTATAGTCGTCGGACAAGACGGCGGCTGGACATCTTTGGCCCGGGGTCGTGGGGACGACCCTATAGTCGTCGGACAAGTCAGCGGCTGGCCAACCTAGACCCGGGGTCGTGGGGACGACCCTATTGTCGTCGGACATGACGGTGACGGGCCAATCTAGTCCCGGGGTCGTGGGGACGACCCTATAGTCGTCGGACATGTCGGCGGCTGGCCAACTTTGGCCCGGTGTCGTGGGGACGACTCTATAGTCGTCGGAAATGTCGGCGGCTGGCCAACCTGGACCCGGGGTCGTGGGGACGACCCTATTGTCGTCGGACATGACGGTGGCGGGCCAATCTAGTCTCGGGGTCGTGGGGACGACCCTATAGTCGTCGGACATGTCGGCGGCTGGCCAACTTTGGCCCGGTGTCGTGGGGACGACTCTATAGTCGTCGGAAATGTCGGCGGCTGGCCAACCTGGACTCGGGGTCGTGGGGACGACCCTATAGTCGTCGGACATGTCGGCGGCTGGCCAACTTTGGCCCGGTGTCGTGGGGACGACTCTATAGTCGTCGGAAATGTCGGCGGCTGGCCAACCTGGACTCGGGGTCGTGGGGACGACCCTATAGTCGTCGGACAAGACGGTGGCGGACCAATCTGGTCCCGGGGTCGTGGGGACGACCCTATAGTCGTCGGACATGTCGGCGGCTGGCCAACTTTGGCCCGTGGTCGTGGGGACGATCCAATAGTCGTCGGACATGTCGGCGGCTGGCCAACCTGGACTCGGGGTCGTGGGGACGACCCTATAGTCGTCGGACAAGACGGTGGCGGACCAATCTAGTCCCGGGGTCGTGGGGACGACCCTATAGTCGTCGGACATGTCGGCGGCTGGCCAACTTTGGCCCGTGGTCGTGGGGACGATCCAATAGTCGTCGGACATGTCGGCGGCTGGCCAACTTTGGCCCGCGGTTGTGGGAACGACCCTATAGTCGTTGGACATGACGGTGGCGGGCCAATCTAGTCCCGGGGTCGTGGGGACGACCCTATAGTCGTCGGACATGTTGGCGGCTTGTCAGCCTAGTCCCGGGGTCGTGGGTACGACCCTATAGTCGTCGGACAAGTCGCCGGCTGGCCAACCTAGACCCGGGGTCGTGGGGACGACCCTATTGTCGTCGGACATGACGGTGGCGGGCCAATCTAGTCCCGGGGTCGTGGGGACGACCCTATAGTCGTCGGACATGACGGTGGCGGGCCAATCTAGTCCCGGGGTCGTGGGGACGACCCTATAGTCGTCGGACATTTCGGCGGCTTGCTAACTTTGGCCCGGGGTCGTGGGGACGACCCTATAGTCGTCGGACATTTCGGCGGCATGCCAACTTTGGCCCGTGGTCGTGGGGACGACCCTATAGTCGTTGGACCTGACGGTGGCGGGCTAATCTAGTCCCGGGGTCGTAGGGACGACCCTATAGTCGTTGGACATGTCGGCGATTGGCCAACATTGGCTCGGGGTCGTGGGGACGACCCTATAGTCGTCGGACATGTCGGCGGCTGGCCAACTTTGGCGCGTGGTCGTGGGGACGATCCGATTGTCGTCGGACATGTCGGCGGCTGGCCAACTTTGGCCCGTGGTCGTGGGGACGATCCAATAGTCGTCGGACATGTCGGCGGCTGGCCAACTTTGGCGCGTGGTCGTGGGGACGATCCGATTGTCGTCGGACATGTCGGCGGCTGGCCAACCTAGACCCGGGGTCGTGGGGACGACCCTATTGTCGTCGGACTTGGCGGTGGCGGGCCAATCTAGTCCCGTGGTCGTGGGGACGACCCTATAGTCTTCGGACATGACGGTAGCGGGCCAATCTAGACCCGAGGTCGTGGGGACGACCCTATAGTAGTCGGACATGTCGGCGGCGGTCCAACTTTGGCCCGGTGTCGTGGGGACGACTCTATAGTCGTCGGACATGTCGGCGGCTGGCCAACTTTGGCCCGTGGTCGTGGGGACGATCCGATAGTCGTCGGACATGTCGGCGGCTGGCCAACTTTGGCCCGTGGTCGTGGGGACGATCCAATAGTCGTCGGACATGTCGGCGGCTGGCCAACTTTGGCCCGTGGTCGTGGGGACGATCCGATAGTCGTCGGACATGTCGGCGGCTGGCCAACTTTGGCCCGTGGTCGTGGGGGCGATCCAATAGTCGTCGGACATGTGCGCGGCTGGCCAACTTTGGCCCGTGGTCGTGGGGACGATCCGATAGTCGTCGGACATGTCGGCGGCTGGCCAACCTAGACCCGGGGTCGTGGGGACGACCCTATTGTCGTCGGACATGGCGGGGGCGGGCCAATCTAGTCCCGTGGTCGTGGGGACGACCCTATAGTCGTCGGACAAGGCGGCGGCGGGCCAACTTTGGCCCGTGGCCGTGGGGACGATCCAATAGTCGTCTGACATGTCGGCGGCTGGCCAACTTTGGCCCGTGGTCGTGGGGGCGATCCAATAGTCGTCGGACATGTGCGCGGCTGGCCAACTTTGGCCCGTGGTCGTGGGGACGATCCGATAGTCGTCGGACATGTCGGCGGCTGGCCAACCTGGACCCGGGGTCGTGGGGACGACCCTATTGTCGTCGGACATGACGGTAGCGGGCCAATCTAGTCTCGGGGTCGTGGGGACGACCCTATAGTCGTCGGACATGTCGGCGGCTGGCCAACTTTGGCCCGGGGTCGTGGGGACGATCCAATAATCGTCGGACATGTCGGCGGCTGGCCAACTTTGGCCCGTGGTGGTGGGGACGACCCTATAGTCGTTGGACATGACGGTGGCAGGCCAATCTAGTCCCGGGGTCGTGGGGACGACCCTATAGGCGTCGGACAAAACGGCGGCTGGACATCTTTGGCCCGGGGTCGTGGGGACGACCCTATAGTCGTCGGACATGTCGGCGGCTGGCCAACTTTGGCCCGTGGTTGTGGGGACGACCTTATAGTCGTTGGACATGACGGTGGCGGGCCAATTTAGTCCCGGGGTCGTGGGGACGACCCTATAGTCGTCGGACATGTCGGCGGCTGGCCAACTTTGGACCGGTGTCGTGGGGACGACTCTATAGTCGTCGGACAAGTCGGCGGCTGGCCAACCTAGTCCCCAGGTCGTGGGGACGACCCTACAGTCGTCGGACTTGACGGTGGCGGGCCAATCTAGTCCCGGGGTCGTGGGGACGACCCTACAGTCGTCGGACATTTCGGCGGCTTGCCAACTTTGGCCCGGGGTCGTGGGGACGACCCTATAGTCGTCGGACATGTCGGCGGCTGGCCAACTTTGGCCCGTGGTCGTGGGGACGACCCTATAGTCGTTGGACATGTCAGCGGCTGGCCAACTTTGGCCCGGTGTCGTGGGGACGACTCTATAGTCGTCGGACATGTCGGCGGCTGGCCAACCTAGACCCGGGGTCGTGGGGACTACCCTATTGTCGTCGGACATGTCGGCGGCTGGCCAACTTTGGCCCGTGGTCGTGGGGACGACCCTATAGTCGTTGGGCATGTCAGCGGCTGACCAACTTTGGCCCGGTGTAGTGGGGACGCCTCTATAGTCGTCGAACATGTCGGCGGCTGGCCAACCTAGACCCGGGGTCGTAGGTACGACCCTATAGTCGTCGGACATGTCGGCGATTGGCCATTATTGGCCCGGGGCCGTGGGGACGACCCTATAGTCGTCGGACATGTCGGCGGCTGGCCAACCTAGTCCCGGGGTCGTGGGGACGACCCTATAGTCGTCGGACATGTCGGCGGCTGGCCAACTTTGGACCGGTGTCGTGGGGACGACTCTATAGTCGTCGGACAAGTCGGCGGCTGGCCAACCTAGTCCCGAGGTCGTGGGGACGACCCTACAGTCGTCGGACTTGACGGTGGCGGGCCAATCTAGTCCCGGGGTCGTGGGGACGACCCTACAGTCGTCGGACATTTCGGCGGCTTGCCAACTTTGGCCCGGGGTCGTGGGGACGACCCTATAGTCGTCGGACATGTCGGCGGCTGGCCAACTTTGGCCCGTGGTCGTGTGGACGACACAATAGTCGTCGGACATGTCGGCGGCTGGCCAACTTTGGCCCGTGGTCGTGGGGACGATCCGATAGTCGTTGGACATGACGGTGCCGGGGCAATCGAGTCCCGGGGTCGTAGGTACGACCCTATAGTCGTCGGACATGTCGGGGATTGGCCACCTTTAGCCCGTGGTCGTGGGGACGACCCTATAGCCGTCGGATTTGACGGTGGCGGGCCAATCTAGTCCCTGGGTCGTGGGGACGACCCAACAGTCGTCGGACATTTCGGCGGCTTGCCAACTTTGGCCTGGGGTCGTGGGGACGACCCTATAGTCGTCGGACATGTCGGCGATTGGCCAACATTGGCCCGGGGTCGTGGTGACGACCCTATAGTCGTCGGACATGTCGGTGGTTGGCCAACCTAGTCCCGAGGTCGTGGGGACGACCCTATAGTCGTCGGACTTGACGGTGGCGGGCCAATCTAGTCCCGGGGTCGTGGGACGACCCTACAGTCGTCGGACATTTCGGCGGCTTGCCAACTTTGGCCCGGGGTCGTGGGGACGACCCTATAGTCGTCGGATATGTCGGCGGCTGGCCAACGTTGGCCCGTGGTCGTGGGGACGATCCAATAGTCGTCGGACATGTCGGCGGCTGGCCAACTTTGGCCCGTGGTCGTGGGGACGATCCGATAGTCGTCGGACATGTCGGCGGCTGGCCAACTTTGGCCCGTGGTCGTGGGGGCGATCCAATAGTCGTCGGACATGTGGGCGGCTGGCCAACTTTGGCCCGTGGTCGTGGGGACGATCCGATAGTCGTCGGACATGTCGGCGGCTGGCCAACCTAGTCCCGGGGTCGTGGGGACGACCCTATTGTCGTCGGACATGGCGGTGGCGGGCCAATCTAGTCCCGTGGTCGTGGGGACGACCCTATAGTCGTCGGACAAGGCGGCGGCGGGCCAACTTTGGCCCGTGGCCGTGGGGACGATCCAATAGTCGTCTGACATGTCGGCGGCTGGCCAACTTTGGCCCGTGGTCGTGGGGACGATCCGATATTCGTCGGACATGTCGGCGGCTGGCCAACTTTGGCCCGTGGTCGTGGGGACGATCCAATAGTCGTCGGACATGTCGGCGGCTGGCCAGCTTTGGCCCGTGGTCGTGGGGACGACTCTATAGTCGTCGGACATGTTGGCGGCTTGTCAGCCTAGTCCCGGGGTCGTGGGTACGACCCTATAGTCGTTGGACATGACGGTGGCGGGCCAATCTAGTCCCGGGGTCGTGGGTACGACCCTATAGTCGTCGGACAAGACGGCGGCTGGACATCTTTGGCCCGCGGTCGTGGGGACGACCCTATAGTCGTCGGACATGACGGTGGCGGGCCAATCTAGTCCCGGGGTCGTGGGGACGACCCTATAGTCGTCGGACAAGACGGCCGCTGGACATCCTTGGCTCGCGGTCGTGGGGACGACCCTATAGTCGTCGGACATTTCGGCGGCTTGTCAACCTAGTCCCGGGGTCGTGGGGACGACCCTATAGTCGTTGGACATGACGGTGGCGGGCCAATCTAGTCCCGGGGTCGTGGGTACGACCCTATAGTCGTCGGACAAGACGGCGGCTGGACATCTTTGGCCCGCGGTCGTGGGGACGACCCTATAGTCGTTGGACATGACGGTAGCGGGCCAATCTAGACCCGAGGTCGTGGGGACGACCCTATAGTAGTCGGACATGTCGGCGGCGGTCCAACTTTGGCCCGGTGTCGTGGGGACGACCCTATAGTAGTCGGACATGTCGGCGGCGGTCCAACTTTGGCCCGGTGTCGTGGGGACGACTCTATAGTCGTCGGACATGTCGGCGGCTGGCCAACCTAGTCCCGAGGTCGTCGGACTTGACGGTGGCGGGCCAATCTAGTCCCGGGGTCGTGGGGACGACCCTACAGTCGTCGGACATTTCGGCGGCTTGCCAACTTTGGCCCGGGGTCGTGGGGACGACCCTATAGTCGTCGGACATGACGGTGGCGGACCAATCTAGTCCCGGGGTCGTGGGGACGACCCTATAGTCGTCGGACTTGACGGTGGCCGGCCAATCTATTCCCGGGGTCGTGGGGACGACCCTACAGTCGTCGGACATTTCGGCGGCTTGCCATCTTTGGCCCGGGGTCGTGGGGACGACCCTATAGTCGTCGGACATGTCGGCGGCTGGCCAAAATTGGCCCGACGTCGTGGGGGCGACCCTATAGTCGTCGGACATGTCGGCGGCTGGCCAACCTAGTCCCGAGGTCGTCGGACTTGACGGTGGCGGGCCAATCTAGTCCGGGGGTCGTAGGGACGACCCTATAGTCGTCGGACATGTTGGCGATTGGCCAACATTGGCCCGGGGTCGTCGGGTCGACCCTATAGTCGTCGGACATGTCGGCGGCTGGCCAACCTAGTCCCGGGGTCGTGGGGACGACCCTATAGTCGTCGGACATGTCGGCGGCTGGCCAACTTTGGCCCGTGGTCGTGGGAACGATCCAATAGTCGTCGGACATGTCGGCGGCTGGCCAACTTTGGCCCGTGGTCGTGGGGACGACCCTATAGTCGTTGGACATGTCAGCGGCTGGCCAACTTTGGCCCGGTGTCGTGGGGACGACTCTATAGTCGTCGGACATGTCGGCGGCTGGCCAACCTAGACCCGGGGTCGTGGGGACGACCCTATTGTCGTCGGACATGACGGCGGCTGGCCAACTTTGGCCCGTGGTCGTGGGGACGACCCTATAGTCGTTGGGCATGTCAGCGGCTGACCAACTTTGGCCCGGTGTAGTGGGGACGCCTCTATAGTCGTCGAACATGTCGGCGGCTGGTCAACCTAGACCCGGGGTCGTAGGTACGACCCTATAGTCGTCGGACATGTCGGCGATTGGCCATTATTGGCCCGGGGCCGTGGGGACGACCCTATAGTCGTCGGACATGTCGGCGGCTGGCCAACTTTGGCCCGTGGTCGTGTGGACGACCCAATAGTCGTCGGACATGTCGGCGGCTGGCCAACTTTGGCCCGTGGTCGTGGGGACGATCCGATAGTCGTTGGACATGACGGTGCCGGGGCAATCGAGTCCCGGGGCCGTGGGGACGACCCTATAGTCGTCGGACATGTCGGCCGCTGGCCAACTTTGGCCCGGTGTCGTGGGGACGACTCCATAGTCGTCGGACATGTCGGCGGCTGGCCAACCTAGACCCGGGGTCGTGGGGACGACCCTATAATCGTTGGACATGACGGTGGCGGGCCAATCTAGTCCCGGGGTCGTGGGGACGACCCTATAGTCGTCGGACAAGACGGCGGCTGGACATCCTTGGCTCGCGGTCGTGGGGACGACCCTATAGTCGTCGGACATTTCGGCGGCTTGTCAACCTAGTCCCGGGGTCGTGGGGACGACCCTATAGTCGTTGGACATGACGGTGGCGGGCCAATCTAGTCCCGGGGTCGTGGGTACGACCCTATAGTCGTCGGACAAGACGGCGGCTTGCCAACTTTGGCCCGGTGTCGTGGGGACGATCCGATAGTCGTCGGACATGTCGGCGGCTGGCCAACCTAGTCCCGGGGTCGTGGGGACGACCCTATAGTCGTTGGACATGACGGTGGCGGGCCAATCTAGTCCCGGGTCGTGGGGACGACCCTATAGTCGTCGGACATGTCGGCGGCGGGCCAATCTAGTCCAGGGGTCGCGGGGACGACCCTATAGTCGTCGGACAAGTCGGCGGCTGGCCAACGTTTGCCCGGGGTCGTGGGGACGACCCTATAGTCGTCGGACAAGTCGGCGGCGAGCCAAGCTAGTCCGGGGGTCGTGGGGACGAGCCTATAGTCGTCGGACATGTTGGCGATTGGCCAACATTGGCCCGGGGTCGTCGGGACGACCCTATAGTCGTCGGACATGTCGGCGGCTGGCCAACTTTGGCCCGTGGTCGTGAAGACGACCCTATAGTCGTCGGACAAGACGGTGGCGGGCCAATCTAGTCCAGGGGTCGCGGGGACGACCCTATAGTCGTCGGACAAGTCGGCGGCTGGCCAACGTTTGCCCGGGGTCGTGGGGACGACCCTATAGTCGTCGGACAAGTCGGCGGCGAGCCAAGCTAGTCCGGGGGTCGTGGGGACGAGCCTATAGTCGTCGGACATGTTGGCGATTGGCCAACATTGGCCCGGTGTCGTCGGGACGACCCTATAGTCGTCGGACATGTCGGCGGCTGGCCAACCTTGTCCCGGGGTCGTGGGGACGACCCTATAGTCGTCGGACATGTCGGCGGCTGGCCAACTTTGGCCCGTGGTCGTGGGGACGATCCAATAGTCGTCGGACATGTCGGCGGCTGGCCAACTTTGGCCCGTGGTCGTGGGGACGACCCTATAGTCGTTGGGCATGTCAGCGGCTGACCGGTGTCGTGGGGACGCCTCTATAGTCGTCGAACATGTCGGCGGCTGGCCAACCTAGACCCGGGGTCGTGGGGACGACCATATAGTCATCGGACATGTCGGCGGCTGGCCAACTTTGGCCCGTGGTCGTGGGGCGACCCAATAGTCGTTGGACATGTCGGCGGCTGGCCAACTTTGGCTCGTGGTCGTGGGGACGACCCTATAGTCGTCGGACTTGACGGTGGCGGGCCAATCTAGTCTCGGGGTCGTGTGGACGACCCCATAGTCGTCGGACATGACGGTGGCGGGCCAATCTAGTCCCGGGGTCGTGGGGACGACCCCATAGTCGTTGGACATGACGGTGGCGGGCCAGTCTAGTCCCGGGTCGTGGGCACGACCCTATAGTCGTCGGAAATGTCGCCGGCTGGCCAACTTTGGCCCGTGGTCGTGGGGACGACCCTATAGTCGTCGGACAAGTCGGCGGCTGTCCAGCTTTGGCCCGGGGTCGTGGGGACGACCCTATTGTCGTCGGACATGACGGTGGCGGGCCAATCTAGTCTCGGGGTCGTGGGGACGACTCTATAGTCGTCGGAAATGTCGGCGGCTGGCCAACCTGGACCCGGGGTCGTGGGGACGACCCTATTGTCGTCGGACATGACGGTGGCGGGCCAATCTAGTCTCGCGGTCGTGGGGACGACCCTATAATCGTCGGACATGACGGTGGCGGGCCAATCTAGTCCCGGGGTCGTGGGGACGACCCTATAGTCGTCGGACATGTCGGCGGCTGGTCAACTTTGGCCCGGGGTCGTGGGGACGACCCTATAGTCGTCGGACAAGACGGTGGCGGACCAATCTAGTCCCGGGGTCGTGGGGACGACCCTATAGTCGTCGGACATGACGGTGGCGGACCAATCTAGTCCCGGGGTCGTGGGGACGACCCTACAGTCGTCGGACATTTCGGCGGCTTGCCAACTTTGGCCCGGGGTCGTGGGGACGAACCTATAGTCGTCGGACATGTCGGCGGCTGGCCAACTTTGGCCCGGGGTCGTGGGGACGACTCTATAGTCGTCGGAAATGTCGGCGGCTGGCCAACCTGGACTCGGGGTCGTGGGGACGACCCTATAGTCGTCGGACAAGACGGTGGCGGACCAATCGAGTCCCGGGGTCGTGGGGACGACCCTATTGTCGTCGGACATGACGGTGGCGGGCCAATCTAGTCTCGGGGTCGTGGGGACGACCCTATAGTCGTCGGACATGTCGGCGGCTGGCCAACTTTGGCCCGGGGTCGTGGGGACGACCCTATAGTCGTCGGACATGACGGTGGCGGACCAATCTAGTCCCGGGGTCGTGGGGACGACCCTATAGTCGTCGAACAATTCGGCGGCGGGCCAAGCTTGTCCCGGGGTCGTGGGGACGACCCTATAATCGTCGGACATGACGGTGGCGGGCCAATCTAGTCCCGGGGTCGTGGGGACGAACCTATAGTCGTCGGACATGTCGGCGGCTGGCCAACTTTGGCCCGGTGTCGTGGGGACAACTCTATAGTCGTCGGAAATGTCGGCGGCTGGCCAACCTGGACCCGGGGTCGTGGGGACGACCCTATTGTCGTCGGACATGACGGTGGCGGGCCAATCTAGTCTCGGGGTCGCGGGGACGATCCTATAGTCGTCGGACATGTCGGCGGCTGGCCAACTTTGGCCCGGCGTCGTGGGGACGACTCTATAGTCGTCGGAAATGCCGGCGGCTGGCCAACCTGGCCTCGGGGTCGTGGGGACGACCCTATAGTCGTCGGACAAGACGGCGGCTGGACATCTTTGGCCCGGGGTCGTGGGGACGACCCTATAGTCGTCGGACATGTTGGCGGCTTGTCAGCGTAGTCCCGGGGTGGTGGGTACGACCCTATAGTCGTCGGACAAGTCGGCGGCGGGCCAACCTTGTCCCGGGGTCGTGGGGACGACCCTATAGTCGTCGGACATGTCGGCAGCTGGCCAACTTTGGCCCGGGGTCGTGGGGACGACCCTATAGTCGTCGGACATGTCGGCGGCTGGCCAACCTGGACTCGGGGTCGTGGGGACGACCCTATAGTCGTCGGACAAGACGGCGGCTGGACATCTTTGGCCCGGGGTCGTGGGGACGACCCTATAGTCGTCGGACATGTTGGCGGCTTGTCAGCCTAGTCCCAGGGTCATGGGTACGACCCTATAGTCGTCGGACAAGTCGGCGGCGGGCCAACCTTGTCCCGGGGTCGTGGGGACGACCCTATAGTCGTCGGACATGTCGGCGGCTGGCCAACTTTGGCCCGGTGTCGTGGGGACGACTCTATAGTCGTCGGAAATGTCGGTGGCGGGCCAATCTAGTCTCGCGGTCGTGGGCACGACCCTATAATCGTCGGACATGACGGTGGCGGGCCAATCTAGTCCCGGGGTCGTGGGGACGACCCTATAGTCGTCGGACATGTCGGCGGCTGGCCAACTTTGGCCCGGTGTCGTGGGGACGACTCTATAGTCATCGGAAATGTCGGCGGCTGGCCAACCTGGACCCGGGGTCGTGGGGACGACCCTATTGTCGTCGGACATGACGGTGGCGGGCCAATCTAGTCTCGGGGTCGTGGGGACGACCCTATAGTCGTCGGACATGTCGGCGGCTGGCCAACTTTGGCCCGGGGTCGTGGGGACGACCCTATAGTCGTCGGACATGTCGGCGGCTGGCCAACTGTGGCGCGTGGTCGTGGGGACGATCCGATTGTCGTCGGACATGTCGGCGGCTGGCCAACCTAGACCCGGGGTCGTGGGGACGACCCTATTGTCGTCGGACATGTCGGCGGCATGCCAACTTTGGCCCGTGGTCATGGGGACGACCCTATAGTCGTTGGACATGACGGTGGCGGGCCAATCTAGTCCGGAGTCGTAGGGACGATCCTATAGTCGTCGGACATGTCGGCGGCTGGCCAACTTTGGCCCGTGGTCGTGGGGACGATCCAATAGTCGTCGGACATGTCGGCGGCTGGCCAACTTTGGCCCGTGGTTGTGGGGACGACCCTATAGTCGTTGGACATGACGGTGGCGGGCCAATCTAGTCCCGGGGTCGTGGGGACGACCCTATAGTCGTCGGACAAGACGGCGGCTGGACATCTTTGGCCCGGGGTCGTGGGGACGACCCTATAGTCGTCGGACAAGTCAGCGGCTGGCCAACCTAGACCCGGGGTCGTGGGGACGACCCTATTGTCGTCGGACATGACGGTGACGGGCCAATCTAGTCCCGGGGTCGTGGGGACGACCCTATAGTCGTCGGACATGTCGGCGGCTGGCCAACTTTGGCCCGGTGTCGTGGGGACGACTCTATAGTCGTCGGAAATGTCGGCGGCTGGCCAACCTGGACCCGGGGTCGTGGGGACGACCCTATTGTCGTCGGACATGACGGTGGCGGGCCAATCTAGTCTCGGGGTCGTGGGGACGACCCTATAGTCGTCGGACATGTCGGCGGCTGGCCAACTTTGGCCCGGTGTCGTGGGGACGACTCTATAGTCGTCGGAAATGTCGGCGGCTGGCCAACCTGGACTCGGGGTCGTGGGGACGACCCTATAGTCGTCGGACATGTCGGCGGCTGGCCAACTTTGGCCCGGTGTCGTGGGGACGACTCTATAGTCGTCGGAAATGTCGGCGGCTGGCCAACCTGGACTCGGGGTCGTGGGGACGACCCTATAGTCGTCGGACAAGACGGTGGCGGACCAATCTGGTCCCGGGGTCGTGGGGACGACCCTATAGTCGTCGGACATGTCGGCGGCTGGCCAACTTTGGCCCGTGGTCGTGGGGACGATCCAATAGTCGTCGGACATGTCGGCGGCTGGCCAACCTGGACTCGGGGTCGTGGGGACGACCCTATAGTCGTCGGACAAGACGGTGGCGGACCAATCTAGTCCCGGGGTCGTGGGGACGACCCTATAGTCGTCGGACATGTCGGCGGCTGGCCAACTTTGGCCCGTGGTCGTGGGGACGATCCAATAGTCGTCGGACATGTCGGCGGCTGGCCAACTTTGGCCCGCGGTTGTGGGAACGACCCTATAGTCGTTGGACATGACGGTGGCGGGCCAATCTAGTCCCGGGGTCGTGGGGACGACCCTATAGTCGTCGGACATGTTGGCGGCTTGTCAGCCTAGTCCCGGGGTCGTGGGTACGACCCTATAGTCGTCGGACAAGTCGCCGGCTGGCCAACCTAGACCCGGGGTCGTGGGGACGACCCTATTGTCGTCGGACATGACGGTGGCGGGCCAATCTAGTCCCGGGGTCGTGGGGACGACCCTATAGTCGTCGGACATGACGGTGGCGGGCCAATCTAGTCCCGGGGTCGTGGGGACGACCCTATAGTCGTCGGACATTTCGGCGGCTTGCTAACTTTGGCCCGGGGTCGTGGGGACGACCCTATAGTCGTCGGACATTTCGGCGGCATGCCAACTTTGGCCCGTGGTCGTGGGGACGACCCTATAGTCGTTGGACCTGACGGTGGCGGGCTAATCTAGTCCCGGGGTCGTAGGGACGACCCTATAGTCGTTGGACATGTCGGCGATTGGCCAACATTGGCTCGGGGTCGTGGGGACGACCCTATAGTCGTCGGACATGTCGGCGGCTGGCCAACTTTGGCGCGTGGTCGTGGGGACGATCCGATTGTCGTCGGACATGTCGGCGGCTGGCCAACTTTGGCCCGTGGTCGTGGGGACGATCCAATAGTCGTCGGACATGTCGGCGGCTGGCCAACTTTGGCGCGTGGTCGTGGGGACGATCCGATTGTCGTCGGACATGTCGGCGGCTGGCCAACCTAGACCCGGGGTCGTGGGGACGACCCTATTGTCGTCGGACTTGGCGGTGGCGGGCCAATCTAGTCCCGTGGTCGTGGGGACGACCCTATAGTCTTCGGACATGACGGTAGCGGGCCAATCTAGACCCGAGGTCGTGGGGACGACCCTATAGTAGTCGGACATGTCGGCGGCGGTCCAACTTTGGCCCGGTGTCGTGGGGACGACTCTATAGTCGTCGGACATGTCGGCGGCTGGCCAACTTTGGCCCGTGGTCGTGGGGACGATCCGATAGTCGTCGGACATGTCGGCGGCTGGCCAACTTTGGCCCGTGGTCGTGGGGACGATCCAATAGTCGTCGGACATGTCGGCGGCTGGCCAACTTTGGCCCGTGGTCGTGGGGACGATCCGATAGTCGTCGGACATGTCGGCGGCTGGCCAACTTTGGCCCGTGGTCGTGGGGGCGATCCAATAGTCGTCGGACATGTGGGCGGCTGGCCAACTTTGGCCCGTGGTCGTGGGGACGATCCGATAGTCGTCGGACATGTCGGCGGCTGGCCAACCTAGACCCGGGGTCGTGGGGACGACCCTATTGTCGTCGGACATGGCGGGGGCGGGCCAATCTAGTCCCGTGGTCGTGGGGACGACCCTATAGTCGTCGGACAAGGCGGCGGCGGGCCAACTTTGGCCCGTGGCCGTGGGGACGATCCAATAGTCGTCTGACATGTCGGCGGCTGGCCAACTTTGGCCCGTGGTCGTGGGGGCGATCCAATAGTCGTCGGACATGTGCGCGGCTGGCCAACTTTGGCCCGTGGTCGTGGGGACGATCCGATAGTCGTCGGACATGTCGGCGGCTGGCCAACCTGGACCCGGGGTCGTGGGGACGACCCTATTGTCGTCGGACATGACGGTAGCGGGCCAATCTAGTCTCGGGGTCGTGGGGACGACCCTATAGTCGTCGGACATGTCGGCGGCTGGCCAACTTTGGCCCGGGGTCGTGGGGACGATCCAATAATCGTCGGACATGTCGGCGGCTGGCCAACTTTGGCCCGTGGTGGTGGGGACGACCCTATAGTCGTTGGACATGACGGTGGCAGGCCAATCTAGTCCCGGGGTCGTGGGGACGACCCTATAGGCGTCGGACAAAACGGCGGCTGGACATCTTTGGCCCGGGGTCGTGGGGACGACCCTATAGTCGTCGGACATGTCGGCGGCTGGCCAACTTTGGCCCGTGGTTGTGGGGACGACCTTATAGTCGTTGGACATGACGGTGGCGGGCCAATTTAGTCCCGGGGTCGTGGGGACGACCCTATAGTCGTCGGACATGTCGGCGGCTGGCCAACTTTGGACCGGTGTCGTGGGGACGACTCTATAGTCGTCGGACAAGTCGGCGGCTGGCCAACCTAGTCCCCAGGTCGTGGGGACGACCCTACAGTCGTCGGACTTGACGGTGGCGGGCCAATCTAGTCCCGGGGTCGTGGGGACGACCCTACAGTCGTCGGACATTTCGGCGGCTTGCCAACTTTGGCCCGGGGTCGTGGGGACGACCCTATAGTCGTCGGACATGTCGGCGGCTGGCCAACTTTGGCCCGTGGTCGTGGGGACGACCCTATAGTCGTTGGACATGTCAGCGGCTGGCCAACTTTGGCCCGGTGTCGTGGGGACGACTCTATAGTCGTCGGACATGTCGGCGGCTGGCCAACCTAGACCCGGGGTCGTGGGGACTACCCTATTGTCGTCGGACATGTCGGCGGCTGGCCAACTTTGGCCCGTGGTCGTGGGGACGACCCTATAGTCGTTGGGCATGTCAGCGGCTGACCAACTTTGGCCCGGTGTAGTGGGGACGCCTCTATAGTCGTCGAACATGTCGGCGGCTGGCCAACCTAGACCCGGGGTCGTAGGTACGACCCTATAGTCGTCGGACATGTCGGCGATTGGCCATTATTGGCCCGGGGCCGTGGGGACGACCCTATAGTCGTCGGACATGTCGGCGGCTGGCCAACTTTGGCCCGTGGTCGTGTGGACGACCCAATAGTCGTCGGACATGTCGGCGGCTGGCCAACTTTGGCCCGTGGTCGTGGGGACGATCCGATAGTCGTTGGACATGACGGTGCCGGGGCAATCGAGTCCCGGGGCCGTGGGGACGACCCTATAGTCGTCGGACATGTCGGCCGCTGGCCAACTTTGGCCCGGTGTCGTGGGGACGACTCCATAGTCGTCGGACATGTCGGCGGCTGGCCAACCTAGACCCGGGGTCGTGGGGACGACCCTATAATCGTTGGACATGACGGTGGCGGGCCAATCTAGTCCCGGGGTCGTGGGGACGACCCTATAGTCGTCGGACAAGACGGCGGCTGGACATCCTTGGCTCGCGGTCGTGGGGACGACCCTATAGTCGTCGGACATTTCGGCGGCTTGTCAACCTAGTCCCGGGGTCGTGGGGACGACCCTATAGTCGTTGGACATGACGGTGGCGGGCCAATCTAGTCCCGGGGTCGTGGGTACGACCCTATAGTCGTCGGACAAGACGGCGGCTTGCCAACTTTGGCCCGGTGTCGTGGGGACGATCCGATAGTCGTCGGACATGTCGGCGGCTGGCCAACCTAGACCCGGGGTCGTGGGGACGACCCTATTGTCGTCGGACATGTCGGCGGCTGGCCAACTTTGGCCCGTGGTCGTGGGGACGACCCTATAGTCGTTGGGCATGTCAGCGGCTGACCAACTTTGGCCCGGTGTAGTGGGGACGCCTCTATAGTCGTCGGACATGTCGGCGGCTGGCCAACCTAGTCCCGAGGTCGTCGGACTTGACGGTGGCGGGCCAATCTAGTCCCGGGGTCGTGGGGACGACCCTACAGTCGTCGGACATGTTGGCGATTGGCCAACTTTGGCCCGGGGTCGTGGGGACGACCCTATAGTCGTCGGACATGACGGTGGCGGACCAATCTAGTCCCGGGGTCGTGGGGACGACCCTATAGTCGTCGGACTTGACGGTGGCCGGCCAATCTATTCCCGGGGTCGTGGGGACGACCCTACAGTCGTCGGACATTTCGGCGGCTTGCCATCTTTGGCCCGGGGTCGTGGGGACGACCCTATAGTCGTCGGACATGTCGGCGGCTGGCCAAAATTGGCCCGACGTCGTGGGGGCGACCCTATAGTCGTCGGACATGTCGGCGGCTGGCCAACCTAGTCCCGAGGTCGTCGGACTTGACGGTGGCGGGCCAATCTAGTCCCGGGGTCGTAGGGACGACCCTATAGTCGTCGGACATGTTGGCGATTGGCCAACATTGGCCCGGGGTCGTCGGGTCGACCCTATAGTCGTCGGACATGTCGGCGGCTGGCCAACCTAGTCCCGGGGTCGTGGGGACGACCCTATAGTCGTCGGACATGTCGGCGGCTGGCCAACTTTGGCCCGTGGTCGTGGGAACGATCCAATAGTCGTCGGACATGTCGGCGGCTGGCCAACTTTGGCCCGTGGTCGTGGGGACGATCCAATAGTCGTCGGACATGTCGGCGGCTGGCCAACTTTGGCCCGTGGTCGTGGGGACGATCCGATAGTCGTCGGACATGTCGGCGGCTGGCCAACTTTGGCCCGTGGTCGTGGGGGCGATCCAATAGTCGTCAGACATGTGGGCGGCTGGCCAACTTTGGCCCGTGGTCGTGGGGACGATCCGATAGTCGTCGGACATGTCGGCGGCTGGCCAACCTAGACCCGGGGTCGTGGGGACGACCCTATTGTCGTCGGACATGGCGGTGGCGGGCCAATCTAGTCTCGTGGTCGTGGGGACGACCCTATAGTCGTCGGACAAGGCGGCGGCGGGCCAACTTTGGCCCGTGGCCGTGGGGACGATCCAATAGTCGTCTGACATGTCGGCGGCTGGCCAACTTTGGCCCGTGGTCGTGGGGACGATCCGATATTCGTCGGACATGTCGGCGGCTGGCCAACTTTGGCCCGTGGTCGTGGGGACGATCCAATAGTCGTCGGACATGTCGGCGGCTGGCCAACTTTGGCCCGTGGTCGTGGGGACGACTCTATAGTCGTCGGACATGTTGGCGGCTTGTCAGCCTAGTCCCGGGGTCGTGTGTACGACCCTATAGTCGTTGGACATGACGGTGGCGGGCCAATCTAGTCCCGGGGTCGTGGGTACGACCCTATAGTCGTCGGACAAGACGGCGGCTGGACATCTTTGGCCCGCGGTCGTGGGGACGACCCTATAGTCGTCGGACATGACGGTCGCGGGCCAATCTAGTCCCGGGGTTGTGGGGACGACCCTATGGTCGTCGGACAAGTCGGCGGCGGGCCAAGCTTGTCCCGGGGTCGTGGGGACGACCCTATAATCGTCGGACATGACGGTGGCGGGCCAATCTAGACCCGGGGTCGTGGGGACGACCCTATAATCGTTGGACATGACGGTGGCGGGCCAATCTAGTCCCGGGGTCGTAGGGACGACCCTATAGTCGTCGGACATGTCGGCGGCTGTCCAACGTTGGCGCGGTGTCGTGGGGACGACTCTATAGTCGTCGGACATGTCGGCAGCTGGGCAACCTAGACCCGGGGTCGTGGGGACGACCCTATTGTCGTCGGATATGACGGTGGCGGGCCAATCTAGTCCCGGGGTCGTGGGTACGACCCTATAGTCGTCGGACAAGACGGCGGCTGGACATCTTTGGCCCGCGGTCGTGGGGACGACCCTATAGTCGTCGGACATTTCGGCGGCTTGCCAACTTTGGCCCGGGGTCGTAGGGACGACCCTATAGTCGTCGGACATGTCGGCGATTGGCCAACATTGGCCCGGGGTCGTGGGGACGATCCAATAGTCGTCGGACATGTCGGCGGCTGGCCAACTTTGGCCCGTGGTCGTGGGGACGACTCTATAGTCGTCGGACATGTTGGCGGCTTGTCAGCCTAGTCCCGGGGTCGTGGGTACGACCCTATAGTCGTTGGACATGACGGTGGCGGGCCAATCTAGTCCCGGGGTCGTGGGGACGACCCTATAGTCGTCGGAAAAGACGGCGGCTGGACATCCTTGGCTCGCGGTCGTGGGGACGACCCTATAGTCGTCGGACATTTCGGCGGCTTGTCAACCTAGTCCCGGGGTCGTGGGGACGACCCTATAGTCGTTGGACATGACGGTGGCGGGCCAATCTAGTCCCGGGGTCGTGGGTACGACCCTATAGTCGTCGGACAAGACGGCGGCTGGACATCTTTGGCCCGCGGTCGTGGGGACGACCCTATAGTCGTCGGACATTTCGGCGGCTTGCCAACTTTGGCCCGGGGTCGTAGGGACGACCCTATAGTCGTCGGACATGTCGGCGATTGGCCAACATTGGCCCGGGGTCGTGGGGACGACCCTATAGTCGTCGGACATGTCGGCGGCTGGCCAACCTAGTCCCGAGGTCGTGGGGACGACCCTATAGTCGTCGGACTTCACGGTGGCGGGCCAATCTAGTCCCGGGGTCGTGGGGTCGACCCTACAGTCGTCGGACATTTCGGCGGCTTGCCAACTTTGGCCCGGTGTCGTGGGGACGATCCGATAGTCGTCGGACATGTCGGCGGCTGGCCAACCTAGACCCGGGGTCGTGGGGACGACCCTATTGTCGTCGGACATGTCGGCGGCTGGCCAACTTTGGCCCGTGGTCGTGGGGACGACCCTATAGTCGTTGGGCATGTCGGCCGCTGGCCAACTTTGGCCCGGTGTCGTGGGGACGACTCTATAGTCGTCGGACAAGACGGCGGCTGGACATCCTTGGCTCGCGGTCGTGGGGACGACCCTATAGTCGTCGGACATTTCGGCGGGTTGTCAACCTAGTCCCGGGGTCGTGGGGACGACCCTATAGTCGTTGGACATGACGGTGGCGGGCCAATCTAGTCCCGGGGTCGTGGGTACGACCCTATAGTCGTCGGACAAGACGGCGGCTTGCCAACTTTGGCCCGGTGTCGTGGGGACGATCCGATAGTCGTCGGACATGTCGGCGGCTGGCCAACCTAGACCCGGGGTCGTGGGGACGACCCTATTGTCGTCGGACATGTCGGCGGCTGGCCAACTTTGGCCCGTGGTCGTGGGGACGACCCTATAGTCGTTGAGCATGTCAGCGGCTGACCAACTTTGGCCCGGTGTAGTGGGGACGCCTCTATAGTCGTCGGACATGTCGGCGGCTGGCCAACCTAGTCCCGAGGTCGTCGGACTTGACGGTGGCGGGCCAATCTAGTCCCGGGGTCGTGGGGACGACCCTACAGTCGTCGGACATGTTGGCGATTGGCCAACTTTGGCCCGGGGTCGTGGGGACGACCCTATAGTCGTCGGACATGACGGTGGCGGACCAATCTAGTCCCGGGGTCGTGGGGACGACCCTATAGTCGTCGGACTTGACGGTGGCCGGCCAATCTATTCCCGGGGTCGTGGGGACGACCCTACAGTCGTCGGACATTTCGGCGGCTTGCCATCTTTGGCCCGTGGTCGTGGGGACGATCCAATAGTCGTCGGACATGTCGGCGGCTGGCCAACTTTGGCCCGTGGTCGTGGGGACGATCCGATAGTCGTCGGACATGTCGGCGGCTGGCCAACTTTGGCCCGTTGTCGTGGGGGCGATCCAATAGTCGTCAGACATGTGGGCGGCTGGCCAACCTAGTCCCGAGGTCGTCGGACTTGACGGTGGCGGGCCAATCTAGTCCCGGGGTCGTAGGGACGACCCTATAGTCGTCGGACATGTCGGCGGCTGGCCAACTTTGGCCCGTGGTCGTGGGGGCGATCCAATAGTCGTCAGACATGTGGGCGGCTGGCCAACTTTGGCCCGTGGTCGTGGGGACGATCCGATAGTCGTCGGACATGTCGGCGGCTGGCCAACCTAGACCCGGGGTCGTGGGGACGACCCTATTGTCGTCGGACATGGCGGTGGCGGGCCAATCTAGTCCCGGGGTCGTGGGGACGACCCTATAGTCGTCGGACTTGACGGTGGCCGGCCAATATATTCCCGGGGTCGTGGGGACGACCCTACAGTCGTCGGACATTTCGGCGGCTTGCCATCTTTGGCCCGGGGTCGTGGGGACGACCCTATAGTCGTCGGACATGTCGGCGGCTGGCCAAAATTGGCCCGACGTCGTGGGGGCGACCCTATAGTCGTCGGACATGTCGGCGGCTGGCCAACCTAGTCCCGAGGTCGTCGGACTTGACGGTGGCGGGCCAATCTAGTCCGGGGGTCGTAGGGACGACCCTATAGTCGTCGGACATGTTGGCGATTGGCCAACATTGGCCCGGGGTCGTCGGGTCGACCCTATAGTCGTCGGACATGTCGGCGGCTGGCCAACCTAGTCTCGGGGTCGTGGGGACGACCCTATAGTCGTCGGACATGTCGGCGGCTGGCCAACTTTGGCCCGTGGTCGTGGGAACGATCCAATAGTCGTCGGACATGTCGGCGGCTGGCCAACTTTGGCCCGTGGTCGTGGGGACGACCCTATAGTCGTTGGACATGTCAGCGGCTGGCCAACTTTGGCCCGGTGTCGTGGGGACGACTCTATAGTCGTCGGACATGTCGGCGGCTGGCCAACCTAGACCCGGGGTCGTGGGGACGACCCTATTGTCGTCGGACATGACGGCGGCTGGCCAACTTTGGCCCGTGGTCGTGGGGACGACCCTATAGTCGTTGGGCATGTCAGCGGCTGACCAACTTTGGCCCGGTGTAGTGGGGACGCCTCTATAGTCGTCGAACATGTCGGCGGCTGGCCAACCTAGACCCGGGGTCGTAGGTACGACCCTATAGTCGTCGGACATGTCGGCGATTGGCCATTATTGGCCCGGGGCCGTGGGGACGACCCTATAGTCGTCGGACATGTCGGCGGCTGGCCAACTTTGGCCCGTGGTCGTGTGGACGACCCAATAGTCGTCGGACATGTCGGCGGCTGGCCAACTTTGGCCCGTGGTCGTGGGGACGATCCGATAGTCGTTGGACATGACGGTGCCGGGGCAATCGAGTCCCGGGGCCGTGGGGACGACCCTATAGTCGTCGGACATGTCGGCCGCTGGCCAACTTTGGCCCGGTGTCGTGGGGACGACTCCATAGTCGTCGGACATGTCGGCGGCTGGCCAACCTAGACCCGGGGTCGTGGGGACGACCCTATAATCGTTGGACATGACGGTGGCGGGCCAATCTAGTCCCGGGGTCGTGGGGACGACCCTATAGTCGTCGGACAAGACGGCGGCTGGACATCCTTGGCTCGCGGTCGTGGGGACGACCCTATAGTCGTCGGACATTTCGGCGGCTTGTCAACCTAGTCCCGGGGTCGTGGGGACGACCCTATAGTCGTTGGACATGACGGTGGCGGGCCAATCTAGTCCCGGGGTCGTGGGTACGACCCTATAGTCGTCGGACAAGACGGCGGCTTGCCAACTTTGGCCCGGTGTCGTGGGGACGATCCGATAGTCGTCGGACATGTCGGCGGCTGGCCAACCTAGACCCGGGGTCGTGGGGACGACCCTATTGTCGTCGGACATGTCGGCGGCTGGCCAACTTTGGCCCGTGGTCGTGGGGACGACCCTATAGTCGTTGGGCATGTCAGCGGCTGACCAACTTTGGCCCGGTGTAATGGGGACGCCTCTATAGTCGTCGGACATGTCGGCGGCTGGCCAACCTAGTCCCGAGGTCGTCGGACTTGACGGTGGCGGGCCAATCTAGTCCCGGGGTCGTGGGGACGACCCTACAGTCGTCGGATATGTTGGCGATTGGCCAACTTTGGCCCGGGGTCGTGGGGACGACCCTATAGTCGTCGGACATGACGGTGGCGGACCAATCTAGTCCCGGGGTCGTGGGGACGACCCTATAGTCGTCGGACTTGACGGTGGCCGGCCAATCTATTCCCGGGGTCGTGGGGACGACCCTACAGTCGTCGGACATTTCGGCGGCTTGCCATCTTTGGCCCGGGGTCGTGGGGACGACCCTATAGTCGTCGGACATGTCGGCGGCTGGCCAAAATTGGCCCGACGTCGTGGGGGCGACCCTATAGTCGTCGGACATGTCGGCGGCTGGCCAACCTAGTCCCGAGGTCGTCGGACTTGACGGTGGCGGGCCAATCTAGTCCCGGGGTCGTAGGGACGACCCTATAGTCGTCGGACATGTTGGCGATTGGCCAACATTGGCCCGAGGTCGTCGGGTCGACCCTATAGTCGTCGGACATGTCGGCGGCTGGCCAACCTAGTCCCGGGGTCGTGGGGACGACCCTATAGTCGTCGGACATGTCGGCGGCTGGCCAACTTTGGCCCGTGGTCGTGGGAACGATCCAATAGTCGTCGGACATGTCGGCGGCTGGCCAACTTTGGCCCGTGGTCGTGGGGACGATCCAATAGTCGTCGGACATGTCGGCGGCTGGCCAACTTTGGCCCGTGGTCGTGGGGACGATCCGATAGTCGTCGGACATGTCGGCGGCTGGCCAACTTTGGCCCGTGGTCGTGGGGGCGATCCAATAGTCGTCAGACATGTGGGCGGCTGGCCAACTTTGGCCCGTGGTCGTGGGGACGATCCGATAGTCGTCGGACATGTCGGCGGCTGGCCAACCTAGACCCGGGGTCGTGGGGACGACCCTATTGTCGTCGGACATGGCGGTGGCGGGCCAATCTAGTCTCGTGGTCGTGGGGACGACCCTATAGTCGTCGGACAAGGCGGCGGCGGGCCAACTTTGGCCCGTGGCCGTGGGGACGATCCAATAGTCGTCTGACATGTCGGCGGCTGGCCAACTTTGGCCCGTGGTCGTGGGGACGATCCGATATTCGTCGGACATGTCGGCGGCTGGCCAACTTTGGCCCGTGGTCGTGGGGACGATCCAATAGTCGTCGGACATGTCGGCGGCTGGCCAACTTTGGCCCGTGGTCGTGGGGACGACTCTATAGTCGTCGGACATGTTGGCGGCTTGTCAGCCTAGTCCCGGGGTCGTGGGTACGACCCTATAGTCGTTGGACATGACGGTGGCGGGCCAATCTAGTCCCGGGGTCGTGGGTACGACCCTATAGTCGTCGGACAAGACGGCGGCTGGACATCTTTGGCCCGCGGTCGTGGGGACGACCCTATAGTCGTCGGACATGACGGTCGCGGGCCAATCTAGTCCCGGGGTTGTGGGGACGACCCTATGGTCGTCGGACAAGTCGGCGGCGGGCCAAGCTTGTCCCGGGGTCGTGGGGACGACCCTATAATCGTTGGACATGACGGTGGCGGGCCAATCTAGTCCCGGGGTCGTAGGGACGACCCTATAGTCGTCGGACATGTCGGCGGCTGTCCAACGTTGGCGCGGTGTCGTGGGGACGACTCTATAGTCGTCGGACATGTCGGCAGCTGGGCAACCTAGACCCGGGGTCGTGGGGACGACCCTATTGTCGTCGGATATGACGGTGGCGGGCCAATCTAGTCCCGGGGTCGTGGGTACGACCCTATAGTCGTCGGACAAGACGGCGGCTGGACATCTTTGGCCCGCGGTCGTGGGGACGACCCTATAGTCGTCGGACATTTCGGCGGCTTGCCAACTTTGGCCCGGGGTCGTAGGGACGACCCTATAGTCGTCGGACATGTCGGCGATTGGCCAACATTGGCCCGGGGTCGTGGGGACGATCCAATAGTCGTCGGACATGTCGGCGGCTGGCCAACTTTGGCCCGTGGTCGTGGGGACGACTCTATAGTCGTCGGACATGTTGGCGGCTTGTCAGCCTAGTCCCGGGGTCGTGGGTACGACCCTATAGTCGTTGGACATGACGGTGGCGGGCCAATCTAGTCCCGGGGTCGTGGGTACGACCCTATAGTCGTCGGACAAGACGGCGGCTGGACATCTTTGGCCCGCGGTCGTGGGGACGACCCTATAGTCGTCGGACATGACGGTGGCGGGCCAATCTAGTCCCGGGGTCGTGGGGACGACCCTATAGTCGTCGGAAAAGACGGCGGCTGGACATCCTTGGCTCGCGGTCGTGGGGACGACCCTATAGTCGTCGGACATTTCGGCGGCTTGTCAACCTAGTCCCGGGGTCGTGGGGACGACCCTATAGTCGTTGGACATGATGGTGGCGGGCCAATCTAGTCCCGGGGTCGTGGGTACGACCCTATAGTCGTCGGACAAGACGGCGGCTGGACATCTTTGGCCCGCGGTCGTGGGGACGACCCTATAGTCGTCGGACATTTCGGCGGCTTGCCAACTTTGGCCCGGGGTCGTAGGGACGACCCTATAGTCGTCGGACATGTCGGCGATTGGCCAACATTGGCCCGGGGTCGTGGGGACGACCCTATAGTCGTCGGACATGTCGGCGGCTGGCCAACCTAGTCCCGAGGTCGTGGGGACGACCCTATAGTCGTCGGACTTCACGGTGGCGGGCCAATCTAGTCCCGGGGTCGTGGGGTCGACCCTACAGTCGTCGGACATTTCGGCGGCTTGCCAACTTTGGCCCGGGGTCGTGGGGACGACCCTATAGTCGTCGGACATGTCGGCGGCTGGCCAACTTTGGCCCGTGGTTGTGGGGACGACCCTATAGTCGTTGGATATGACGGTGGCGGGCCAATCTAGTCCCGGGGTCGTGGGGACGACCCTATAGTCGTCGGACATGTCGGCGGCTGGCCAACTTTGGACCGGTGTCGTGGGGACGACTCTATAGTCGTCGGACAAGACGGCGGCTGGACATCATTGGACCCGGAGTCGTGGGGCCGACCCTATTGTCGTCGGACATGACGGTGGCGGGCCAATCTAGTCTCGGGGTCGTGGGGACGACCCTACAGTCGTCGGACATTTCGGCGGCTTGCCAACTTTGGCCCGGGGTCGTGGGGGCGACCCTATAGTCGTCGGACATGTCGGCGGCTGCCCAAAATTGGCCCGTGGTTGTGGGGACGACCCTATAGTCGTTGGACATGACGGTGGCGGGCCAATCTAGTCCCGGGGTCGTAGGGACGACCCTATAGTCGTCGGACAAGACGGCGGCTGGACATCTTTGGCCCGGGGTCGTGGGGACGACCCTATAGTCGTCGGACATGTTGGCGGCTTGTCAGCCTTGTCCCGGGGTCGTGGGGACGACCCTATAATCGTCGGACATGACGGTGGCGGGCCAATCTAGTCCCGGGGTCGTGGGGACGACCCTATAATCGTTGGACATGACGGTGGCGGGCCAATCTAGTCCCGGGGTCGTAGGGACGACCCTATAGACGTCGGACATGTCGGCGATTGGCCAACATTGGCCCGGGGTCGTGGGGACGACCCTATAGTCGTCGGACATGTCGGCGGCTGGCCAACCTAGTCCCGAGGTCGTGGGGACGACCCTATAGTCGTCGGACTTCACGGTGGCGGGCCAATCTAGTCCCGGGGTCGTGGGGTCGACCCTACAGTCGTCGGACATTTCGGCGGCTTGCCAACTTTGGCCCGGGGTCGTGGGGACGACCCTATAGTCGTCGGACATGTCGGCGGCTGGCCAACTTTGGCCCGTGGTTGTGGGGACGACCCTATAGTCGTTGGATATGACGGTGGCGGGCCAATCTAGTCCCGGGGTCGTGGGGACGACCCTATAGTCGTCGGACATGTCGGCGGCTGGCCAACTTTGGACCGGTGTCGTGGGGACGACTCTATAGTCGTCGGACAAGACGGCGGCTGGACATCATTGGACCCGGAGTCGTGGGGCCGACCCTATTGTCGTCGGACATGACGGTGGCGGGCCAATCTAGTCTCGGGGTCGTGGGGACGACCCTACAGTCGTCGGACATTTCGGCGGCTTGCCAACTTTGGCCCGGGGTCGTGGGGGCGACCCTATAGTCGTCGGACATGTCGGCGGCTGCCCAAAATTGGCCCGTGGTTGTGGGGACGACCCTATAGTCGTTGGACATGACGGTGGCGGGCCAATCTAGTCCCGGGGTCGTAGGGACGACCCTATAGTCGTCGGACAAGACGGCGGCTGGACATCTTTGGCCCGGGGTCGTGGGGACGACCCTATAGTCGTCGGACATGTTGGCGGCTTGTCAGCCTTGTCCCGGGGTCGTGGGGACGACCCTATAATCGTCGGACATGACGGTGGCGGGCCAATCTAGTCCCGGGGTCGTGGGGACGACCCTATAATCGTTGGACATGACGGTGGCGGGCCAATCTAGTCCCGGGGTCGTAGGGACGACCCTATAGACGTCGGACATGTTGGCGATTGGCCAACATTGGCCCGGGGTCGTCGGGACGACCCTATATTCGTCGGGCATGTCGGCGGCTGGCCAACCTAGTCCCGGGGTCGTGGGGACGACCCTATAGTCGTCGCACATGTCGGCGGCTGGCCAACTTTGGCCCGTGGTCGTGGGGACGATCCAATAGTCGTCGGAAATGTCGGGGGCTGGCCAACTTTGGCCCGTGGTCGTAAAGACGACCCTCTAGTCGTCGGACAATACGGTGGCGGGCCAATCTAGTCCCGGCGTCGTGGGGACGACCCTATACTCGTCGGACAAGTCGGCGGCTGGCCACCTTTTGCCCTGGGTCGTGGGGACGACCCTATAGTCGTCGAACATGTTGGCGGCAGGTCAGCCTAGTCCCGGGGTCGTGGGGACGACCCTATAGTCGTCGGACATGACGGTGGCGGACCAATCTAGTCCCGGGGTCGTGGGGACGACCCTATAGTCGTCGGACATTTCGGCGGCAGGCCAACTTTGGCGCGTGGTCGTGGGGACGATCCAATAGTCGTCGGACATATCGGCGGCTGGCCAACTTTGGCCCGTGGTCGTGGGGACGACTCTATAGTCGTCGGACATGTCGGCGGCTGGCCAACCTAGACCCGGGGTCGTGGGGACGACCCCATTGTCGTCGGACATGGCGGTGGCGGGCCAATCGAGTCCCGTGGTCGTGGGGGCGACCCTATTGTCGTCGGACATGTCGGTGGCGGGCCAATCTAGTCCCGGGATCGTGGGGACGACCCTATAGTCGTCGGACAAGTCGTCGGCGGGCCAAGCTTGTCCCGGGGTCGTGGGGACGACCCTATAATCGTCGGACATGACGGTGGCGGGCCAATCTAGTCCCGGGGTCGTGGGGACGACCCTATAGTCGTCGGACAAGACGGCGGCTTGCCAACTTTGGCCCGGTGTCGTGGGGACGATCCGATAGTCGTCGGACATGTCGGCGGCTGGCCAACCTAGTCCCGAGGTCGTGGGGACGACCCTTCAGTCGTCGGACTTGACGGTGGCGGGCCAATCTAGTCCCGGGGTCGTGGGGACGACCCTACAGTCGTCGGACATTTCGGCGGCTTGCCAACTTTGGCCCGGGGTCGTGGGGCGACCCTATAGTCGTCGGACATGTCGGCGGCTGGCCAACTTTGGCCCGTGGTTGTGGGGACGACCCTATAGTCGTTGGATATGACGGTGGCGGGCCAATCTAGTCCCGGGGTCGTGGGGACGACCCTATAGTCGTCGGACATGTCGGCGGCTGGCCAACTTTGGACCGGTGTCGTGGGGACGACTCTATAGTCGTCGGACAAGACGGCGGCTGGACATCATTGGACCCGGAGTCGTGGGGCCGACCCTATTGTCGTCGGACATGACGGTGGCGGGCCAATCTAGTCTCGGGGTCGTGGGGACGACCCTACAGTCGTCGGACATTTCGGCGGCTTGCCAACTTTGGCCCGGGGTCGTGGGGGCGACCCTATAGTCGTCGGACATGTCGGCGGCTGCCCAAAATTGGCCCGTGGTTGTGGGGACGACCCTATAGTCGTTGGACATGACGGTGGCGAGCCAATCTAGTCCCGGGGTCGTAGGGACGACCCTATAGTCGTCGGACAAGACGGCGGCTGGACATCTTTGGCCCGGGGTCGTGGGGACGACCCTATAGTCGTCGGACATGTTGGCGGCTTGTCAGCCTTGTCCCGGGGTCGTGGGGACGACCCTATAATCGTCGGACATGACGGTGGCGGGCCAATCTAGTCCCGGGGTCGTGGGGACGACCCTATAATCGTTGGACATGACGGTGGCGGGCCAATCTAGTCCCGGGGTCGTAGGGACGACCCTATAGTCGTCGGACATGTTGGCGATTGGCCAACATTGGCCCGGGGTCGTCGGGACGACCCTGTAGTCGTCGGACATGTCGGCGGCTGGCCAACCTAGTCCCGGGGTCGTGGGGACGACCCTATAGTCGTCGGACATTTCGGCTGCTTGCCAACTTTGGCCCGTGGTCGTGGGGACGATCCGATAGTCGTTGGACATGACGGTGGCGGGCCAATCTAGTCCGGGGGTCTTGGGGACGACCCTACAGTCGTCGGACATTTCGGCGGCTTGCCAACTTTGGCCCGGGGTCGTGGGGACGACCCTATAGTCGTTGGACTTGACGGTGGCGGGCCAATCTAGTCCCGGGGTTGTGGGGACGACCCTACAGTCGTCGGACATTTCGGCGGCTTGCCAACTTTGGCCCGGGGTCGTGGGGACGACCCTATAGTCGTCGGACTTGACATTGGCAGGCCAATCTAGTCCCGAGGTCGTGGGGACGACCCTATAGTCGTCGGACTTGACGGTGGCCGGCCAATCTATTCCCGGGGTCGTGGGGACGACCCTACAGTCGTCGGACATTTCGGCGGCTTGCCAACTTTGGCCCGGGGTCGTGGGGGCGACCCTATAGTCGTCGGACATGTCGGCGGCTGCCCAAAATTGGGCCGAGGTCGTGGGGGCGACCCTATAGTCGTCCGACATGTCGGCGGCTGGCCAACCTAGTCCCGAGGTCGTCGGACTTGACGGTGGCGGGCCAATCTAGTCCCGGGGTCGTGGGGACGACCCTACAGTCGTCGGACATTTCGGCGGCTTGCCAACTTTGGCCCGGGGTCGTGGGGACGACCCTATAGTCGTCGGACATGACGGTGGCGGACCAATCTAGTCCCGGGGTCGTGGGGACGAGCCTATAGTCGTCGGACTTGACGGTGGCCGGCCAATCTATTCCCGGGGTCGTGGGGACGACCCTACAGTCGTCGGACATGTCGGCGGCTGGCCAAAATTGGCCCGACGTCGTGGGGGCGACCCTATAGTCGTCGGACATGTCGGCGGCTGGCCAACCTAGTCCCGAGGTCGTCGGACTTGACGGTGGCGGGCCAATCTAGTCCCGGGGTCGTAGGGACGACCCTATAGTCGTCGGACATGTTGGCGATTGGCCAACATTGGCCCGGGGTCGTCGGGTCGACCCTATAGTCGTCGGACATGTCGGCGGCTGGCCAACCTAGTCCCGAGGTCGTCGGACTTGACGGTGGCGGGCCAATCTAGTCCCGGGGTTGTGGGGACGACCCTATGGTCGTCGGACAAGTCGGCGGCGGGCCAAGCTTGTCCCGGGGTCGTGGGGACGACCCTATAATCGTCGGACATGACGGTGGCGGGCCAATCTAGTCCCGGGGTCGTGGGGACGACCCTATAATCGTTGGACATGACGGTGGCGGGCCAATCTAGTCCCGGGGTCGTAGGGACGACCCTATAGTCGTCGGACATGTCGGCGGCTGTCCAACTTTGGCGCGGTGTCGTGGGGACGACTCTATAGTCGTCGGACATGTCGGCAGCTGGGCAACCTAGACCCGGGGTCGTGGGGACGACCCTATTGTCGTCGGATATGACGGTGGCGGGCCAATCTAGTCCCGGGGTCGTGGGGACGACCCTATGGTCGTCGGACAAGTCGGCGGCGGGCCAAGCTTGTCCCGGGGTCGTGGGGACGACCCTATAATCGTCGGACATGACGGTGGCGGGCCAATCTAGTCCCGGGGTCGTGGGGACGACCCTATAATCGTTGGACATGACGGTGGCGGGCCAATCTAGTCCCGGGGTCGTAGGGACGACCCTATAGACGTCGGACATGTTGGCGATTGGCCAACATTGGCCCGGGGTCGTGGGGACGACTCTATAGTCGTCGGACATGTCGGCAGCTGGGCAACCTAGACCCGGGGTCGTGGGGACGACCCTATTGTCGTCGGGCATGTCGGCGGCTGGCCAACCTAGTCCCGGGGTCGTGGGGACGACCCTATAGTCGTCGGACATGTCGGCGGCTGGCCAACTTTGGCCCGTGGTCGTGGGGACGATCCAATAGTCGTCGGAAATGTCGGGGGCTGGCCAACTTTGGCCCGTGGTCGTAAAGACGACCCTCTAGTCGTCGGACAATACGGTGGCGGGCCAATCTAGTCCCGGCGTCGTGGGGACGACCCTATACTCGTCGGACAAGTCGGCGGCTGGCCACCTTTTGCCCTGGGTCGTGGGGACGACCCTATAGTCGTCGAACATGTTGGCGGCAGGTCAGCCTAGTCCCGGGGTCGTGGGGACGACCCTATAGTCGTCGGACATGACGGTGGCGGACCAATCTAGTCCCGGGGTCGTGGGAACGACCCTATAGTCGTCGGACATTTCGGCGGCAGGCCAACTTTGGCGCGTGGTCGTGGGGACGATCCAATAGTCGTCGGACATATCGGCGGCTGGCCAACTTTGGCCCGTGGTCGTGGGGACGACTCTATAGTCGTCGGACATGTCGGCGGCTGGCCAACCTAGACCCGGGGTCGTGGGGACGACCCCATTGTCGTCGGACATGGCGGTGGCGGGCCAATCTAGTCCCGTGGTCGTGGGGACGACCCTATTGTCGTCGGACATGTCGGTGGCGGGCCAATCTAGTCCCGGGATCGTGGGGACGACCCTATAGTCGTCGGACAAGTCGTCGGCGGGCCAAGCTTGTCCCGGGGTCGTGGGGACGACCCTATAATCGTCGGACATGACGGTGGCGGGCCAATCTAGTCCCGGGGTCGTGGGGACGACCCTATAATCGTTGGACATGACGGTGGCGGGCCAATCTAGTCCCGGGGTCGTAGGGACGACCCTATAGACGTCGGACATGTTGGCGATTGGCCAACATTGGCCCGGGGTCGTCGGGACGACCCTATATTCGTCGGGCAAATCGGCGGCTGGCCAACCTAGTCCCGGGGTCGTGGGGACGACCCTATAGTCGTCGGACAATACGGTGGCGGGCCAATCTAGTCCCGGTGTCGTGGGGACGACCCTTCAGTCGTCGGACTTGACGGTGGCGGGCCAATCTAGTCCCGGGGTCGTGGGGACGACCCTACAGTCGTCGGACATTTCGGCGGCTTGCCAACTTTGGCCCGGGGTCGTGGGGCGACCCTATAGTCGTCGGACATGTCGGCGGCTGGCCAACTTTGGCCCGTGGTTGTGGGGACGACCCTATAGTCGTTGGATATGACGGTGGCGGGCCAATCTAGTCCCGGGGTCGTGGGGACGACCCTATAGTCGTCGGACATGTCGGCGGCTGGCCAACTTTGGACCGGTGTCGTGGGGACGACTCTATAGTCGTCGGACAAGACGGCGGCTGGACATCATTGGACCCGGAGTCGTGGGGCCGACCCTATTGTCGTCGGACATGACGGTGGCGGGCCAATCTAGTCTCGGGGTCGTGGGGACGACCCTACAGTCGTCGGACATTTCGGCGGCTTGCCAACTTTGGCCCGGGGTCGTGGGGGCGACCCTATAGTCGTCGGACATGTCGGCGGCTGCCCAAAATTGGCCCGTGGTTGTGGGGACGACCCTATAGTCGTTGGACATGACGGTGGCGAGCCAATCTAGTCCCGGGGTCGTAGGGACGACCCTATAGTCGTCGGACAAGACGGCGGCTGGACATCTTTGGCCCGGGGTCGTGGGGACGACCCTATAGTCGTCGGACATGTTGGCGGCTTGTCAGCCTTGTCCCGGGGTCGTGGGGACGACCCTATAATCGTCGGACATGACGGTGGCGGGCCAATCTAGTCCCGGGGTCGTGGGGACGACCCTATAATCGTTGGACATGACGGTGGCGGGCCAATCTAGTCCCGGGGTCGTAGGGACGACCCTATAGTCGTCGGACATGTTGGCGATTGGCCAACATTGGCCCGGGGTCGTCGGGACGACCCTGTAGTCGTCGGACATGTCGGCGGCTGGCCAACCTAGTCCCGGGGTCGTGGGGACGACCCTATAGTCGTCGGACATTTCGGCTGCTTGCCAACTTTGGCCCGTGGTCGTGGGGACGATCCGATAGTCGTTGGACATGACGGTGGCGGGCCAATCTAGTCCGGGGGTCTTGGGGACGACCCTACAGTCGTCGGACATTTCGGCGGCTTGCCAACTTTGGCCCGGGGTCGTGGGGACGACCCTATAGTCGTTGGACTTGACGGTGGCGGGCCAATCTAGTCCCGGGGTTGTGGGGACGACCCTACAGTCGTCGGACATTTCGGCGGCTTGCCAACTTTGGCCCGGGGTCGTGGGGACGACCCTATAGTCGTCGGACTTGACATTGGCAGGCCAATCTAGTCCCGAGGTCGTGGGGACGACCCTATAGTCGTCGGACTTGACGGTGGCCGGCCAATCTATTCCCGGGGTCGTGGGGACGACCCTACAGTCGTCGGACATTTCGGCGGCTTGCCAACTTTGGCCCGGGGTCGTGGGGGCGACCCTATAGTCGTCGGACATGTCGGCGGCTGCCCAAAATTGGGCCGAGGTCGTGGGGGCGACCCTATAGTCGTCCGACATGTCGGCGGCTGGCCAACCTAGTCCCGAGGTCGTCGGACTTGACGGTGGCGGGCCAATCTAGTCCCGGGGTCGTGGGGACGACCCTACAGTCGTCGGACATTTCGGCGGCTTGCCAACTTTGGCCCGGGGTCGTGGGGACGACCCTATAGTCGTCGGACATGACGGTGGCGGACCAATCTAGTCCCGGGGTCGTGGGGACGAGCCTATAGTCGTCGGACTTGACGGTGGCCGGCCAATCTATTCCCGGGGTCGTGGGGACGACCCTACAGTCGTCGGACATGTCGGCGGCTGGCCAAAATTGGCCCGACGTCGTGGGGGCGACCCTATAGTCGTCGGACATGTCGGCGGCTGGCCAACCTAGTCCCGAGGTCGTCGGACTTGACGGTGGCGGGCCAATCTAGTCCCGGGGTCGTAGGGACGACCCTATAGTCGTCGGACATGTTGGCGATTGGCCAACATTGGCCCGGGGTCGTCGGGTCGACCCTATAGTCGTCGGACATGTCGGCGGCTGGCCAACCTAGTCCCGAGGTCGTCGGACTTGACGGTGGCGGGCCAATCTAGTCCCGGGGTTGTGGGGACGACCCTATGGTCGTCGGACAAGTCGGCGGCGGGCCAAGCTTGTCCCGGGGTCGTGGGGACGACCCTATAATCGTCGGACATGACGGTGGCGGGCCAATCTAGTCCCGGGGTCGTGGGGACGACCCTATAATCGTTGGACATGACGGTGGCGGGCCAATCTAGTCCCGGGGTCGTAGGGACGACCCTATAGTCGTCGGACATGTCGGCGGCTGTCCAACTTTGGCGCGGTGTCGTGGGGACGACTCTATAGTCGTCGGACATGTCGGCAGCTGGGCAACCTAGACCCGGGGTCGTGGGGACGACCCTATTGTCGTCGGATATGACGGTGGCGGGCCAATCTAGTCCCGGGGTCGTGGGGACGACCCTATGGTCGTCGGACAAGTCGGCGGCGGGCCAAGCTTGTCCCGGGGTCGTGGGGACGACCCTATAATCGTCGGACATGACGGTGGCGGGCCAATCTAGTCCCGGGGTCGTGGGGACGACCCTATAATCGTTGGACATGACGGTGGCGGGCCAATCTAGTCCCGGGGTCGTAGGGACGACCCTATAGACGTCGGACATGTTGGCGATTGGCCAACATTGGCCCGGGGTCGTGGGGACGACTCTATAGTCGTCGGACATGTCGGCAGCTGGGCAACCTAGACCCGGGGTCGTGGGGACGACCCTATTGTCGTCGGGCATGTCGGCGGCTGGCCAACCTAGTCCCGGGGTCGTGGGGACGACCCTATAGTCGTCGGACATGTCGGCGGCTGGCCAACTTTGGCCCGTGGTCGTGGGGACGATCCAATAGTCGTCGGAAATGTCGGGGGCTGGCCAACTTTGGCCCGTGGTCGTAAAGACGACCCTCTAGTCGTCGGACAATACGGTGGCGGGCCAATCTAGTCCCGGCGTCGTGGGGACGACCCTATACTCGTCGGACAAGTCGGCGGCTGGCCACCTTTTGCCCTGGGTCGTGGGGACGACCCTATAGTCGTCGAACATGTTGGCGGCAGGTCAGCCTAGTCCCGGGGTCGTGGGGACGACCCTATAGTCGTCGGACATGACGGTGGCGGACCAATCTAGTCCCGGGGTCGTGGGAACGACCCTATAGTCGTCGGACATTTCGGCGGCAGGCCAACTTTGGCGCGTGGTCGTGGGGACGATCCAATAGTCGTCGGACATATCGGCGGCTGGCCAACTTTGGCCCGTGGTCGTGGGGACGACTCTATAGTCGTCGGACATGTCGGCGGCTGGCCAACCTAGACCCGGGGTCGTGGGGACGACCCCATTGTCGTCGGACATGGCGGTGGCGGGCCAATCTAGTCCCGTGGTCGTGGGGACGACCCTATTGTCGTCGGACATGTCGGTGGCGGGCCAATCTAGTCCCGGGATCGTGGGGACGACCCTATAGTCGTCGGACAAGTCGTCGGCGGGCCAAGCTTGTCCCGGGGTCGTGGGGACGACCCTATAATCGTCGGACATGACGGTGGCGGGCCAATCTAGTCCCGGGGTCGTGGGGACGACCCTATAATCGTTGGACATGACGGTGGCGGGCCAATCTAGTCCCGGGGTCGTAGGGACGACCCTATAGACGTCGGACATGTTGGCGATTGGCCAACATTGGCCCGGGGTCGTCGGGACGACCCTATATTCGTCGGGCAAATCGGCGGCTGGCCAACCTAGTCCCGGGGTCGTGGGGACGACCCTATAGTCGTCGGACAATACGGTGGCGGGCCAATCTAGTCCCGGTGTCGTGGGGACGACCCTATACTCGTCGGACAAGTCGGCGGCTGGCCACCTTTTGCCCTGGGTCGTGGGGACGACCCTATAGTCGTCGAACATGTTGGCGGCAGGTCAGCCTAGTCCCGTGGTCGTGGGGACGACCCTATTGTCGTCGGACATGTCGGTGGCGGGCCAATCTAGTCCCGGGATCGTGGGGACGACCCTATAGTCGTCGGACAAGTCGTCGGCGGGCCAAGCTTGTCCCGGGGTCGTGGGGACGACCCTATAATCGTCGGACATGACGGTGGCGGGCCAATCTAGTCCCGGGGTCGTGGGGACGACCCTATAATCGTTGGACATGACGGTGGCGGGCCAATCTAGTCCCGGGGTCGTGGGGACGACCCTATAATCGTTGGACATGACGGTGGCGGGCCAATCTAGTCCCGGGGTCGTAGGGACGACCCTATAGTCGTCGGACATGTCGGCGGCTGTCCAACTTTGGCGCGGTGTCGTGGGGACGACTCTATAGTCGTCGGACATGTCGGCAGCTGGGCAACCTAGACCCGGGGTCGTGGGGACGACCCTATTGTCGTCGGATATGACGGTGGCGGGCCAATCTAGTCCCGGGGTCGTGGGGACGACCCTATGGTCGTCGGACAAGTCGGCGGCGGGCCAAGCTTGTCCCGGGGTCGTGGGGACGACCCTATAATCGTCGGACATGACGGTGGCGGGCCAATCTAGTCCCGGGGTCGTGGGGACGACCCTATAATCGTTGGACATGACGGTGGCGGGCCAATCTAGTCCCGGGGTCGTAGGGACGACCCTATAGACGTCGGACATGTTGGCGATTGGCCAACATTGGCCCGGGGTCGTGGGGACGACTCTATAGTCGTCGGACATGTCGGCAGCTGGGCAACCTAGACCCGGGGTCGTGGGGACGACCCTATTGTCGTCGGGCATGTCGGCGGCTGGCCAACCTAGTCCCGGGGTCGTGGGGACGACCCTATAGTCGTCGGACATGTCGGCGGCTGGCCAACTTTGGCCCGTGGTCGTGGGGACGATCCAATAGTCGTCGGAAATGTCGGGGGCTGGCCAACTTTGGCCCGTGGTCGTAAAGACGACCCTCTAGTCGTCGGACAATACGGTGGCGGGCCAATCTAGTCCCGGCGTCGTGGGGACGACCCTATACTCGTCGGACAAGTCGGCGGCTGGCCACCTTTTGCCCTGGGTCGTGGGGACGACCCTATAGTCGTCGAACATGTTGGCGGCAGGTCAGCCTAGTCCCGGGGTCGTGGGGACGACCCTATAGTCGTCGGACATGACGGTGGCGGACCAATCTAGTCCCGGGGTCGTGGGAACGACCCTATAGTCGTCGGACATTTCGGCGGCAGGCCAACTTTGGCGCGTGGTCGTGGGGACGATCCAATAGTCGTCGGACATATCGGCGGCTGGCCAACTTTGGCCCGTGGTCGTGGGGACGACTCTATAGTCGTCGGACATGTCGGCGGCTGGCCAACCTAGACCCGGGGTCGTGGGGACGACCCCATTGTCGTCGGACATGGCGGTGGCGGGCCAATCTAGTCCCGTGGTCGTGGGGACGACCCTATTGTCGTCGGACATGTCGGTGGCGGGCCAATCTAGTCCCGGGATCGTGGGGACGACCCTATAGTCGTCGGACAAGTCGTCGGCGGGCCAAGCTTGTCCCGGGGTCGTGGGGACGACCCTATAATCGTCGGACATGACGGTGGCGGGCCAATCTAGTCCCGGGGTCGTGGGGACGACCCTATAATCGTTGGACATGACGGTGGCGGGCCAATCTAGTCCCGGGGTCGTAGGGACGACCCTATAGACGTCGGACATGTTGGCGATTGGCCAACATTGGCCCGGGGTCGTCGGGACGACCCTATATTCGTCGGGCAAATCGGCGGCTGGCCAACCTAGTCCCGGGGTCGTGGGGACGACCCTATAGTCGTCGGACAATACGGTGGCGGGCCAATCTAGTCCCGGTGTCGTGGGGACGACCCTATACTCGTCGGACAAGTCGGCGGCTGGCCACCTTTTGCCCTGGGTCGTGGGGACGACCCTATAGTCGTCGAACATGTTGGCGGCAGGTCAGCCTAGTCCCGGGGTCGTGGGGACGACCCTATAGTCGTCGGACATGTCGGCGGCTGGCCAACTTTGGCCCGTGGTCGTGGGGACGACTCTATAGTCTTCGGACATGTCGGCGGCTGGCCAACCTAGACCCGGGGTCGTGGGGACGACCCTATTGTCGTCGGACATGACGGTGGCGGGCCAATCTAGTCCCGGGGTCGTGGGGACGACCCTATAGTCGTCGGACATGTCGGCGGCTGGCCAACTTTGGCCCGTGGTCGTGGGGCGACCCAATAGTCGTCGGACATGTCGGCGGCTGGCCAACTTTTGCCCGTGGTCGTGGGGACGATCCGATAGTCGATGGACATGGCGGTGGCGGGCCAATCTAGTCCCGGGGTCGTGGGGACGACCCTATAGTCGTCGGACAAGACGGCGGCTGGACATCTTTGGCCCGGGGTCGTGGGGACGACCCTATAGTCGTCGTACATGTCGGCGGCTGGCGAACTTTGGCCCGTGGTCGTGGGGACGACCCAATAGTGGTCGGACATGTCGGCGGCTGGCCAACCTAGTCCCGAAGTCGTTGGGACGACCGTATAGTCGCCGGACAAGTCGGCGGCGGGCCAAGCTTGGCCCGGGGTCGTGGGGACGACCCTATAGTCGTCGGACATGACGGTGGCGGACCAATCTAGTCCCGGGGTCGTGGGGACGACCCTATAGTCGTCGGACATGTCGGCGGCTGGCCAACTTTGGCGCGTGGTCGTGGGGACGATCCAATAGTCGTCGGACATATCGGCGGCTGGTCAACTTTGGCCCGTGGTCGTGGGGACGATCCGATAGTCGTCGGACATGTCGGCGGCTGGCCAGCCTAGACCCGGGGTCGTGGGGACGACCCCATTGTCGTCGGACATGGCGGTGGCGGGCCAATCTAGTCCCGTGGTCGTGGGGACGACCCTACAGTCTTCGGACATGACGGTAGCGGGCCAATCTAGACCCGAGGTCGTGGGGACGACCCTATAGTCGTCGGACATGTCGGCGGTTGTCCAACTTTGGCCCGGTGTCGTGGGGACGACTCTATAGTCGTCGGACATGTCGGCGGCTGGCCAACCTAGACCCGGGGTCGTGGGGACGACCCTATTGTCGTCGGACATGTCGGTGGCTGGCCAATCTAGTCCCGGGATCGTGGGGACGACCCTATAGTCGTCGGACATGTTGGCGATTGGCCAACATTGGCCCGGGGTCGTCGGGACGACCCCATATTCGTCGGACATGTCGGCGGCTGGCCAACCTAGTCCCGGGGTCGTGGGGACGACCCTATAGTCGTCGGACATGTCGGCGGCTGGCCAACTTTGGCCCGTGGTCGTGGGGACGATCCAATAGTCGTCGGACATGTCGGGGGCTGGCCAACTTTGGCCCGTGGTCGTAAAGACGACCCTCTAGTCGTCGGACAATACGGTGGCGGGCCAATCTACTCCCGGCGTCGTGGGGACGACCCTATACTCGTCGGACAAGTCGGCGGCTGGCCAACTTTTGCCCTGGGTCGTGGGGACGACCCTGTAGTCGTCGGACATGTTGGCGGCAGGTCAGCCTAGTCCCGGGGTCGTGGGGACGACCCTATAGTCGTCGGACATGTCGGCGGCTGGCCAACTTTGGCCCGTGGTCGTGGGGACAACTCTATAGTCGTCGGACATGTCGGCGGCTGGCCAACCTAGACCCGGGGTCGTGGGGACGACCCCATATTCGTCGGACATGTCGGCGGCTGGCCAACCTAGTCCCGGGGTCGTGGGGACGACCCTATAGTCGTCGGACATGTCGGCGGCTGGCCAACTTTGGCCCGTGGTCGTGGGGCGACCCAATAGTCGTCGGACATGTCGGCGGCTGGCCAACTTTTGCCCGTGGTCGTGGGGACGACCCAATAGTCGTCGGACATGTCGGCGGCTGGCCAACTTTTGCCCGTGGTCGTGGGGACGATCCGATAGTCGTCGGACATGTCGGCGGCTGGCCAACTTTGGCCCGTGGTCGTTGGGACGATCCGATAGTCGTTGGACATGACGGTGGCGGGCCATTCTAGTCCCGGGGTCGTGGGGACGACCCTATAGTCGTCGGACATGTCGGCGGCTGGCCAACTTTGGCCCGTGGTCGTGGGGCGACCCAATAGTCGTCGGACATGTCGGCGGCTGGCCAACTTTTGCCCGTGGTCGTGGGGACGACCCAATAGTCGTCGGACATGTCGGCGGCAGGCCAACTTTTGCCCGTGGTCGTGGGGACGATCCGATAGTCGTCGGACATGTCGGCGGCTGGCCAACTTTGGCCCGTGGTCGTGGGGACGATCCGATAGTCGTTGGACATGACGGTGGCGGGCCATTCTAGGCCCGTGGTCGTGGGGACGACCCAATAGTCGTCGGACATGTCGGTGGCGGGCCAATCTAGTCCCGGGGTCGTAGGGACGACCCTATAGTCGTCGGACATGTCGGCGGCTGGCCAACTTTGGCCCGTGGTCGTGGGGACGATCCAATAGTCGTCGGACATGTCGGGGGCTGGCCAACTTTGGCCCGTGGTCGTAAAGACGACCCTCTAGTCGTCGGACAATACGGTGGCGGGCCAATCTACTCCCGGCGTCGTGGGGACGACCCTATACTCGTCGGACAAGTCGGCGGCTGGCCAACTTTTGCCCTGGGTCGTGGGGACGACCCTGTAGTCGTCGGACATGTTGGCGGCAGGTCAGCCTAGTCCCGGGGTCGTGGGGACGATCCTATAGTCGTCGGACATGTCGGCGGCTGGCCAAGTTTGGCCCGTGGTCGTGGGGACGATCCAATAGTCGTCGGACATGTCGGGGGCTGGCCAACTTTGGCCCGTGGTCGTAAAGACGACCCTCTAGTCGTCGGACAATACGGTGGCGGGCCAATCTACTCCCGGCGTCGTGGGGACGACCCTATACTCGTCGGACAAGTCGGCGGCTGGCCAACTTTTGCCCTGGGTCGTGGGGACGACCCTGTAGTCGTCGGACATGTTGGCGGCAGGTCAGCCTAGTCCCGGGGTCGTGGGGACGACCCTATAGTCGTCGGACATGTCGGCGGCTGGCCAACTTTGGCCCGTGGTCGTGGGGACGACTCTATAGTCGTCGGACATGTCGGCGGCTGGCCAACCTAGACCCGGGGTCGTGGGGACGACCCCATATTCGTCGGACATGTCGGCGGCTGGCCAACCTAGTCCCGGGGTCGTGGGGACGACCCTATAGTCGTCGGACATGTCGGCGGCTGGCCAACTTTGGCCCGTGGTCGTGGGGACGATCCAATAGTCGTCGGACATGTCGGGGGCTGGCCAACTTTGGCCCGTGGTCGTAAAGACGACCCTCTAGTCGTCGGACAATACGGTGGCGGGCCAATCTACTCCCGGCGTCGTGGGGACGACCCTATACTCGTCGGACAAGTCGGCGGCTGGCCAACTTTTGCCCTGGGTCGTGGGGACGACCCTGTAGTCGTCGGACATGTTGGCGGCAGGTCAGCCTAGTCCCGGGGTCGTGGGGACGACCCTATAGTCGTCGGACATGTCGGCGGCAGGCCAACTTTGGCCCGTGGTTGTGGGGACGACTCTATAGTCGTCGGACATGTCGGCGGCTGGCCAACCTAGACCCGGGGTCGTGGGGACGACCCTATTGTCGTCGGACATGACGGTGGCGGGCCAATCTAGTCCCGGGGTCGTGGGGACGACCCTATAGTCGTCGGACATGTCGGCGGCTGGCCAACTTTGGCCCGTGGTCGTGGGGCGACCCAATAGTCGTCGGACATGTCGGCGGCTGGCCAACTTTTGCCCGTGGTCGTGGGGACGACCCAATAGTCGTCGGACATGTCGGCGGCTGGCCAACTTTTGCCCGTGGTCGTGGGGACGATCCGATAGTCGTCGGACATGTCGGCGGCTGGCCAACTTTGGCCCGTGGTCGTTGGGACGATCCGATAGTCGTTGGACATGACGGTGGCGGGCCATTCTAGTCCCGGGGTCGTGGGGACGACCCTATAGTCGTCGGACATGTCGGCGGCTGGCCAACTTTGGCCCGTGGTCGTGGGGCGACCCAATAGTCGTCGAACATGTCGGCGGCTGGCCAACTTTTGCCCGTGGTCGTGGGGATGACCCAATAGTCGTCGGACATGTCGGCGGCAGGCCAACTTTTGCCCGTGGTCGTGGGGACGATCCGATAGTCGTCGGACATGTCGGCGGCTGGCCAACTTTGGCCCGTGGTCGTGGGGACGATCCGATAGTCGTTGGACATGACGGTGGCGGGCCATTCTAGGCCCGTGGTCGTGGGGACGACCCAATAGTCGTCGGACATGTCGGTGGCGGGCCAATCTAGTCCCGGGGTCGTAGGGACGACCCTATAGTCGTCGGACATGTCGGCGATTGGCCAACATTGGCCCGGGGTCGTGGGGACGACCCTATTGTCGTCGGACATGACGGTGGCGGGCCAATCTAGTCCCGGGGTCGTGGGGACAACCCTATAGTCGTCGGACATGTCGGTGGCTGGCCAACTTTGGCCCGTAGTCGTGGGGATGACCCTACAGTCGTCGGACATGTCGGCGGCTGGCCAACTTTTGCCCGTGGTCGTGGGGACGATCCGATAGTCGTCGGACATGTCGGCGGCTGGCCAACTTTGGCCCGTGGTCGTGGGGACGATCCGATAGTCGTTGGACATGACGGTGGCGGGCCATTCTAGGCCCGTGGTCGTGGGGACGACCCAATAGTCGTCGGACATGTCGGTGGCGGGCCAATCTAGTCCCGGGGTCGTAGGGACGACCCTATAGTCGTCGGACATGTCGGCGATTGGCCAACATTGGCCCGTGGTGGTGGGGACGACCCTATAGTCGTTGGACATGACGGTGGCAGGCCAATCTAGTCCCGGGGTCGTGGGGACGACCCTATAGGCGTCGGACAAAACGGCGGCTGGACATCTTTGGCCCGGGGTCGTGGGGATGACCCTACAGTCGTCGGACATGTCGGCGGCTGGCCAACTTTGGCCCGTGGTTGTGGGGACGACCCTATAGTCGTTGGACATGACGGTGGCGGGCCAATCTAGTCCCGGGGTCGTGGGGACGACCCTATAGTCGTCGGACATGTCGGCGGCTGGCCAACTTTGGACCCGTGTCGTGGGGACGACTCTATAGTCGTCGGAAATGTCGGCGGCTGGCCAACCTGGACCCGAGGTCGTGGGGACGACCCTATTGTCGTCGGACATGACGGTGGCGGGCCAATCTAGTCTCGGGGTCGTGGGGACGACCCTATAGTCGTCGGACATGTCGGCGGCTGGCCAAATTTGGCCCGGGGTCGTGGGGACGACCCTATAGTCGTCGGACATGTCGGCGGCTGGCCAACCTTGGCCCGTGGTTGTGGGGACGACCCTATAATCGTTGGACATGACGGTGGCGGGCCAATCTAGTCCCGGGGTCGTGGGGACGACCCTATAGTCGTCGGACAAGAAGGCGGCTGGACATCATTGGCCCGGGGTCGTGGGTACGACCCTATAGTCGTCGGACAAGTCGGCGGCTGGCCAACCTAGTCCCGAGGTCGTGGGGACGACCCTACAGTCGTCGGGCTTGACGGTGGCGGGCCAATCTAGTCCCGGGGTCGTGGGGACGACCCTACAGTCGTCGGACATTTCGGCGGCTTGCCAACTTTGGCCCGGGGTCGTGGGGACGACCATATAGTCGTCAGACATTTCGGCGGCTTGCCAACTTTGGCCCGGGGTCGTGGGGACGACCCTATAGTCGTCGGACATGTCGGCGGCTGGCCAACTTTGGCCCGTGGTTGTGGGGACGACCCTATAGTCGTTGGATATGACGGTGGCGGGCCAATCTAGTCCCGGGGTCGTGGGGACGACCCTATAGTCGTCGGACATGTCGGCGGCTGGCCAACTTTGGACCGGGGTCGTGGGGACGACCCTACAGTCGTCGGACATTTCGGCGGCTTGCCAACTTTGGCCCGGGGTCGTGGGGACGACCCTATAGTCGTCGGACTTGACAGTAGCGGGCCAATCTAGTCCCGAGGTCGTGGGGACGACCCTATAGTCGTCGGACAAGTCGGCGGCGGGCCAACCTAGTCCCGAGGTCGTGGGGACGACCCTATAGTCGTCGGACATGTCGACGGCTGGCCAACTGTGGCCCGTGGTTGTGGGGACGACCCTATAGTCGTCGGAAATGTCGGCGGCTGGCCAACCTGGACCCGGGGTCGTGGGGACGACCCTATAGTCGTCGGACTTGACGGTGGCGGGCCAATCTAGTCCCGGGGTCGTGGGGACGATCCTATAGTCGTCGGACATGTCGGCGGCTGGCCAACTTTGGCCCGGTGTCGTGGGGACGACTCTATAGTCGTCGGAAATGTCGGCGGCTGGCCAACCTGGACCCGGGGTCGTGGGGACGACCCTATAGTCGTCGCACATGTCGGCGGCTGGCCAACTTTGGCACGGGGTCGTGGGGACGACCCTATAGTCGTCGGACATGTCGACGGCTGGCCAACTTTGGCCCGTGGTTGTGGGGACGACCCTATAGTCGTCGGACATGTTGGCGGCTTGTCAGCCTAGTCCCGGGGTCGTGGGGACGACCCTATAGTCGTCGGACTTGACGGTGGCGGGCCAATCTAGTCCCGGGGTCGTGGGGACGACCCTATAGTCGTCGGACAAGACGGCGGCTGGACATCATTGGCCCGGGGTCGTGGGGACGACCCTATAGTCTTCGGACATGTTGGCGGCTTGTCAGCCTAGTCCCGGGGTCGTGGGGACGACCCTATAGTCGTCGGACATGACGGTGGCGGGCCAATCTAGTCCCGGGGTCGTGGGGACGACCCTATAATCGTTGGACATGACGGTGGCGGGCCAATCTAGTCCCGGGGTCGTAGGGACGACCCTATAATCGTCGGATATGACGGTGGCGGGCCAATCTAGTCCCGGGGTCGTGGGGACGATCCTATAGTCGTCGGACATGTCGGCGGCTGGCCAACTTTGGCCCGGTGTCGTGGGGACGACTCTATAGTCGTCGGAAATGTCGGCGGCTGGCCAACCTGGACCCGGGGTCGTGGGGACGACCCTATAGTCGTCGGACTTGACGGTGGCGGGCCAATCTAGTCCCGGGGTCGTGGGGACGACCCTATAGTCGTCGGACAAGACGGCGGCTGGACATCATTGGCCCGGGGTCGTGGGGACGACCCTATAGTCTTCGGACATGTTGGCGGCTTGTCAGCCTAGTCCCGGGGTCGTGGGGACGACCCTATAGTCGTCGGACAAGTCGGCGGCGGGCCAACCTTGTCCCGGGGTCGTGGGGACGACCCTATAGTCGTCGGACATGTCGGCGGCTGGCCAACTTTGGCCCGGTGTCGTGGGGACGACCCAATAGTGGTCGGACATGTCAGCGGCCGGCCAACCTAGTCCCGAGGTCGTGGGGACGACTCTATAGTCGTCGGACTTGACGGTGGCGGGCCAATCTAGTCCCGGGGTCGTGGGGACGACCCTACAGTCGTCGGACATTTCGGCGGCTTGCCAACTTTGGACCGGGGTCGTGGGGACGACCCTATAGTCGTCGGACTTGACGGTGGCGGGCCAATCTAGTCCCGGGGTCGTGGGGACGACCCTACAGTCGTCAGACATTTCGGCGGCTTGCCAACTTTGGCCCGGGGTCGTGGGACGACCCTATCGTCGTCGGACTTGACGGTAGCGGGCCAATCTAGTCCCGAGGTCGTGGGGACGACCCTATAGTCTTCGGACATGACGGTAGCGGGCCAGTCTAGACCCGAGGTCGTGGGGACGACCCTATAGTAGTCGGACATGTCGGCGGCTGTCCAACTTTGGCGCGGTGTCGTGGGGACGACTCTATAGTCGTCGGACATGTCGGCAGCTGGGCAACCTAGACCCGGGGTCGTGGGGACGACCCTATTGTCGTCGGACATGACGGTGGCGGGCCAATCTAGTCCCGGGGTCGTGGGGACGACCCTATAGTCGTCGGACAAGTCGGCGGCGGGCCAAGCTTGTCCCGGGGTCGTGGGGACGACCCTATATTCGTCGGACATGACGGTGGCGGGCCAATCTAGTCCCGGGGTCGTGGGGACGACCCTATAATCGTTGGACATGACGGTGGCGGGCCAATCTAGTCCCGGGGTCGTAGGGACGACCCTATAATCGTCGGATATGACGGTGGCGGGCCAATCTAGTCCCGGGGTCGTGGGGACGACCCTATAGGCGTCGGACAAAACGGCGGCTGGACATCTTTGGCCCGGGGTCGTGGGGATGACCCTACAGTCGTCGGACATGTCGGCGGCTGGCCAACTTTGGCCCGTGGTTGTGGGGACGACCCTATAGTCGTTGGACATGACGGTGGCGGGCCAATCTAGTCCCGGGGTCGTGGGGACGACCCTATAGTCGTCGGACATGTCGGCGGCTGGCCAACTTTGGACCCGTGTCGTGGGGACGACTCTATAGTCGTCGGAAATGTCGGCGGCTGGCCAACCTGGACCCGAGGTCGTGGGGACGACCCTATTGTCGTCGGACATGACGGTGGCGGGCCAATCTAGTCTCGGGGTCGTGGGGACGACCCTATAGTCGTCGGACATGTCGGCGGCTGGCCAAATTTGGCCCGGGGTCGTGGGGACGACCCTATAGTCGTCGGACATGTCGGCGGCTGGCCAACCTTGGCCCGTGGTTGTGGGGACGACCCTATAATCGTTGGACATGACGGTGGCGGGCCAATCTAGTCCCGGGGTCGTGGGGACGACCCTATAGTCGTCGGACAAGAAGGCGGCTGGACATCATTGGCCCGGGGTCGTGGGTACGACCCTATAGTCGTCGTACAAGTCGGCGGCTGGCCAACCTAGTCCCGAGGTCGTGGGGACGACCCTACAGTCGTCGGGCTTGACGGTGGCGGGCCAATCTAGTCCCGGGGTCGTGGGGACGACCCTACAGTCGTCGGACATTTCGGCGGCTTGCCAACTTTGGCCCGGGGTCGTGGGGACGACCATATAGTCGTCAGACATTTCGGCGGCTTGCCAACTTTGGCCCGGGGTCGTGGGGACGACCCTATAGTCGTCGGACATGTCGGCGGCTGGCCAACTTTGGCCCGTGGTTGTGGGGACGACCCTATAGTCGTTGGATATGACGGTGGCGGGCCAATCTAGTCCCGGGGTCGTGGGGACGACCCTATAGTCGTCGGACATGTCGGCGGCTGGCCAACTTTGGACCGGGGTCGTGGGGACGACCCTACAGTCGTCGGACATTTCGGCGGCTTGCCAACTTTGGCCCGGGGTCGTGGGGACGACCCTATAGTCGTCGGACTTGACGGTAGCGGGCCAATCTAGTCCCGAGGTCGTGGGGACGACCCTATAGTCGTCGGACAAGTCGGCGGCGGGCCAACCTAGTCCCGAGGTCGTGGGGACGACCCTATAGTCGTCGGACATGTCGACGGCTGGCCAACTTTGGCCCGTGGTTGTGGGGACGACCCTATAGTCGTCGGAAATGTCGGCGGCTGGCCAACCTGGACCCGGGGTCGTGGGGACGACCCTATAGTCGTCGGACTTGACGGTGGCGGGCCAATCTAGTCCCGGGGTCGTGGGGACGATCCTATAGTCGTCGGACATGTCGGCGGCTGGCCAACTTTGGCCCGGTGTCGTGGGGACGACTCTATAGTCGTCGGAAATGTCGGCGGCTGGCCAACCTGGACCCGGGGTCGTGGGGACGACCCTATAGTCGTCGCACATGTCGGCGGCTGGCCAACTTTTGCCCTGGGTCGTGGGGACGACCCTGTAGTCGTCGGACATGTTGGCGGCAGGTCAGCCTAGTCCCGGGGTCGTGGGGACGACCCTATAGTCGTCGGACATGTCGGCGGCTGGCCAACTTTGGCCCGTGGTCGTGGGGACGACTCTATAGTCGTCGGACATGTCGGCGGCTGGCCAACCTAGACCCGGGGTCGTGGGGACGACCCCATATTCGTCGGACATGTCGGCGGCTGGCCAACCTAGTCCCGGGGTCGTGGGGACGACCCTATAGTCGTCGGACATGTCGGCGGCTGGCCAACTTTGGCCCGTGGTCGTGGGGACGATCCAATAGTCGTCGGACATGTCGGGGGCTGGCCAACTTTGGCCCGTGGTCGTAAAGACGACCCTCTAGTCGTCGGACAATACGGTGGCGGGCCAATCTACTCCCGGCGTCGTGGGGACGACCCTATACTCGTCGGACAAGTCGGCGGCTGGCCAACTTTTGCCCTGGGTCGTGGGGACGACCCTGTAGTCGTCGGACATGTTGGCGGCAGGTCAGCCTAGTCCCGGGGTCGTGGGGACGACCCTATAGTCGTCGGACATGTCGGCGGCAGGCCAACTTTGGCCCGTGGTTGTGGGGACGACTCTATAGTCGTCGGACATGTCGGCGGCTGGCCAACCTAGACCCGGGGTCGTGGGGACGACCCTATTGTCGTCGGACATGACGGTGGCGGGCCAATCTAGTCCCGGGGTCGTGGGGACGACCCTATAGTCGTCGGACATGTCGGCGGCTGGCCAACTTTGGCCCGTGGTCGTGGGGCGACCCAATAGTCGTCGGACATGTCGGCGGCTGGCCAACTTTTGCCCGTGGTCGTGGGGACGACCCAATAGTCGTTAGACATGTCGGCGGCTGGCCAACTTTTGCCCGTGGTCGTGGGGACGATCCGATAGTCGTCGGACATGTCGGCGGCTGGCCAACTTTGGCCCGTGGTCGTTGGGACGATCCGATAGTCGTTGGACATGACGGTGGCGGGCCATTCTAGTCCCGGGGTCGTGGGGACGACCCTATAGTCGTCGGACATGTCGGCGGCTGGCCAACTTTGGCCCGTGGTCGTGGGGCGACCCAATAGTCGTCGAACATGTCGGCGGCTGGCCAACTTTTGCCCGTGGTCGTGGGGATGACCCAATAGTCGTCGGACATGTCGGCGGCAGGCCAACTTTTGCCCGTGGTCGTGGGGACGATCCGATAGTCGTCGGACATGTCGGCGGCTGGCCAACTTTGGCCCGTGGTCGTGGGGACGATCCGATAGTCGTTGGACATGACGGTGGCGGGCCATTCTAGGCCCGTGGTCGTGGGGACGACCCAATAGTCGTCGGACATGTCGGTGGCGGGCCAATCTAGTCCCGGGGTCGTAGGGACGACCCTATAGTCGTCGGACATGTCGGCGATTGGCCAACATTGGCCCGGGGTCGTGGGGACGACCCTATTGTCGTCGGACATGACGGTGGCGGGCCAATCTAGTCCCGGGGTCGTGGGGACAACCCTATAGTCGTCGGACATGTCGGTGGCTGGCCAACTTTGGCCCGTAGTCGTGGGGATGACCCTACAGTCGTCGGACATGTCGGCGGCTGGCCAACTTTTGCCCGTGGTCGTGGGGACGATCCGATAGTCGTCGGACATGTCGGCGGCTGGCCAACTTTGGCCCGTGGTCGTGGGGACGATCCGATAGTCGTTGGACATGACGGTGGCGGGCCATTCTAGGCCCGTGGTCGTGGGGACGACCCAATAGTCGTCGGACATGTCGGTGGCGGGCCAATCTAGTCCCGGGGTCGTAGGGACGACCCTATAGTCGTCGGACATGTCGGCGATTGGCCAACATTGGCCCGTGGTGGTGGGGACGACCCTATAGTCGTTGGACATGACGGTGGCAGGCCAATCTAGTCCCGGGGTCGTGGGGACGACCCTATAGGCGTCGGACAAAACGGCGGCTGGACATCTTTGGCCCGGGGTCGTGGGGATGACCCTACAGTCGTCGGACATGTCGGCGGCTGGCCAACTTTGGCCCGTGGTTGTGGGGACGACCCTATAGTCGTTGGACATGACGGTGGCGGGCCAATCTAGTCCCGGGGTCGTGGGGACGACCCTATAGTCGTCGGACATGTCGGCGGCTGGCCAACTTTGGACCCGTGTCGTGGGGACGACTCTATAGTCGTCGGAAATGTCGGCGGCTGGCCAACCTGGACCCGAGGTCGTGGGGACGACCCTATTGTCGTCGGACATGACGGTGGCGGGCCAATCTAGTCTCGGGGTCGTGGGGACGACCCTATAGTCGTCGGACATGTCGGCGGCTGGCCAAATTTGGCCCGGGGTCGTGGGGACGACCCTATAGTCGTCGGACATGTCGGCGGCTGGCCAACCTTGGCCCGTGGTTGTGGGGACGACCCTATAATCGTTGGACATGACGGTGGCGGGCCAATCTAGTCCCGGGGTCGTGGGGACGACCCTATAGTCGTCGGACAAGAAGGCGGCTGGACATCATTGGCCCGGGGTCGTGGGTACGACCCTATAGTCGTCGGACAAGTCGGCGGCTAGCCAACCTAGTCCCGAGGTCGTGGGGACGACCCTACAGTCGTCGGGCTTGACGGTGGCGGGCCAATCTAGTCCCGGGGTCGTGGGGACGACCCTACAGTCGTCGGACATTTCGGCGGCTTGCCAACTTTGGCCCGGGGTCGTGGGGACGACCATATAGTCGTCAGACATTTCGGCGGCTTGCCAACTTTGGCCCGGGGTCGTGGGGACGACCCTATAGTCGTCGGACATGTCGGCGGCTGGCCAACTTTGGCCCGTGGTTGTGGGGACGACCCTATAGTCGTTGGATATGACGGTGGCGGGCCAATCTAGTCCCGGGGTCGTGGGGACGACCCTATAGTCGTCGGACATGTCGGCGGCTGGCCAACTTTGGACCGGGGTCGTGGGGACGACCCTACAGTCGTCGGACATTTCGGCGGCTTGCCAACTTTGGCCCGGGGTCGTGGGGACGACCCTATAGTCGTCGGACTTGACGGTAGCGGGCCAATCTAGTCCCGAGGTCGTGGGGACGACCCTATAGTCGTCGGACAAGTCGGCGGCGGGCCAACCTAGTCCCGAGGTCGTGGGGACGACCCTATAGTCGTCGGACATGTCGACGGCTGGCCAACTTTGGCCCGTGGTTGTGGGGACGACCCTATAGTCGTCGGAAATGTCGGCGGCTGGCCAACCTGGACCCGGGGTCGTGGGGACGACCCTATAGTCGTCGGACTTGACGGTGGCGGGCCAATCTAGTCCCGGGGTCGTGGGGACGATCCTATAGTCGTCGGACATGTCGGCGGCTGGCCAACTTTGGCCCGGTGTCGTGGGGACGACTCTATAGTCGTCGGAAATGTCGGCGGCTGGCCAACCTGGACCCGGGGTCGTGGGGACGACCCTATAGTCGTCGCACATGTCGGCGGCTGGCCAACTTTGGCCCGGGGTCGTGGGGACGACCCTATAGTCGTCGGACATGTCGACGGCTGGCCAACTTTGGCCCGTGGTTGTGGGGACGACCCTATAGTCGTCGGACATGTTGGCGGCTTGTCAGCCTAGTCCCGGGGTCGTGGGGACGACCCTATAGTCGTCGGACTTGACGGTGGCGGGCCAATCTAGTCCCGGGGTCGTGGGGACGACCCTATAGTCGTCGGACAAGACGGCGGCTGGACATCATTGGCCCGGGGTCGTGGGGACGACCCTATAGTCTTCGGACATGTTGGCGGCTTGTCAGCCTAGTCCCGGGGTCGTGGGGACGACCCTATAGTCGTCGGACATGACGGTGGCGGGCCAATCTAGTCCCGGGGTCGTGGGGACGACCCTATAATCGTTGGACATGACGGTGGCGGGCCAATCTAGTCCCGGGGTCGTAGGGACGACCCTATAATCGTCGGATATGACGGTGGCGGGCCAATCTAGTCCCGGGGTCGTGGGGACGATCCTATAGTCGTCGGACATGTCGGCGGCTGGCCAACTTTGGCCCGGTGTCGTGGGGACGACTCTATAGTCGTCGGAAATGTCGGCGGCTGGCCAACCTGGACCCGGGGTCGTGGGGACGACCCTATAGTCGTCGGACTTGACGGTGGCGGGCCAATCTAGTCCCGGGGTCGTGGGGACGACCCTATAGTCGTCGGACAAGACGGCGGCTGGACATCATTGGCCCGGGGTCGTGGGGACGACCCTATAGTCTTCGGACATGTTGGCGGCTTGTCAGCCTAGTCCCGGGGTCGTGGGGGCGACCCTATAGTCGTCGGACAAGTCGGCGGCGGGCCAACCTTGTCCCGGGGTCGTGGGGACGACCCTATAGTCGTCGGACATGTCGGCGGCTGGCCAACTTTGGCCCGGTGTCGTGGGGACGACCCAATAGTGGTCGGACATGTCAGCGGCCGGCCAACCTAGTCCCGAGGTCGTGGGGACGACTCTATAGTCGTCGGACTTGACGGTGGCGGGCCAATCTAGTCCCGGGGTCGTGGGGACGACCCTACAGTCGTCGGACATTTCGGCGGCTTGCCAACTTTGGACCGGGGTCGTGGGGACGACCCTATAGTCGTCGGACTTGACGGTGGCGGGCCAATCTAGTCCCTGGGTCGTGGGGACGACCCTACAGTCGTCAGACATTTCGGCGGCTTGCCAACTTTGGCCCGGGGTCGTGGGACGACCCTATCGTCGTCGGACTTGACGGTAGCGGGCCAATCTAGTCCCGAGGTCGTGGGGACGACCCTATAGTCTTCGGACATGACGGTAGCGGGCCAGTCTAGACCCGAGGTCGTGGGGACGACCCTATAGTAGTCGGACATGTCGGCGGCTGTCCAACTTTGGCGCGGTGTCGTGGGGACGACTCTATAGTCGTCGGACATGTCGGCAGCTGGGCAACCTAGACCCGGGGTCGTGGGGACGACCCTATTGTCGTCGGACATGACGGTGGCGGGCCAATCTAGTCCCGGGGTCGTGGGGACGACCCTATAGTCGTCGGACAAGTCGGCGGCGGGCCAAGCTTGTCCCGGGGTCGTGGGGACGACCCTATATTCGTCGGACATGACGGTGGCGGGCCAATCTAGTCCCGGGGTCGTGGGGACGACCCTATAATCGTTGGACATGACGGTGGCGGGCCAATCTAGTCCCGGGGTCGTAGGGACGACCCTATAATCGTCGGATATGACGGTGGCGGGCCAATCTAGTCCCGGGGTCGTGGGGACGACCCTATAGTCGTCGGACAAGACGGCGGCTGGACATCATTGGCCCGGGGTCGTGGGGACGACCCTATAGTCTTTGGACATGTTGGCGGCTTGTCAGCCTAGTCCCGGGGTCGTGGGTACGACCCTATAGTCGTCGGACATGTCGGCGGCTGGCCAACTTTGGCCCGGTGTCGTGGGTACGACCCTATAGTCGTCGGACATGTTGGCGGCTTGTCAGCCTAGTCCCGGGGTCGTGGGTACGGCCCTATATTCGTCGGACATGTCGGCGGCTGGCCAACTTTGGCCCGGTGTCGTGGGGACGACTCTATAGTCGTCGGAAATGTCGGCGGCTGGCCAACCTGGACCCGGGGTCGTGGGGACGACCCTATTGTCGTCGGACATGACGGTAGCGGGCCAATCTAGTCTCGGGGTCGTGGGGACGACCCTATAGTCGTCGGACATGTCGGCGGCTGGCCAACTTTGGCCCGGGGTCGTGGGGACGATCCAATAATCGTCGGACATGTCGGCGGCTGGCCAACTTTGGCCCGTGGTGGTGGGGACGACCCTATAGTCGTTGGACATGACGGTGGCAGGCCAATCTAGTCCCGGGGTCGTGGGGACGACCCTATAGGCGTCGGACAAAACGGCGGCTGGACATCTTTGGCCCGGGGTCGTGGGGATGACCCTACAGTCGTCGGACATGTCGGCGGCTGGCCAACTTTGGCCCGTGGTTGTGGGGACGACCCTATAGTCGTTGGACATGACGGTGGCGGGCCAATCTAGTCCCGGGGTCGTGGGGACGACCCTATAGTCGTCGGACATGTCGGCGGCTGGCCAACTTTGGACCCGTGTCGTGGGGACGACTCTATAGTCGTCGGAAATGTCGGCGGCTGGCCAACCTGGACCCGAGGTCGTGGGGACGACCCTATTGTCGTCGGACATGACGGTGGCGGGCCAATCTAGTCTCGGGGTCGTGGGGACGACCCTATAGTCGTCGGACATGTCGGCGGCTGGCCAAATTTGGCCCGGGGTCGTGGGGACGACCCTATAGTCGTCGGACATGTCGGCGGCTGGCCAACCTTGGCCCGTGGTTGTGGGGACGACCCTATAATCGTTGGACATGACGGTGGCGGGCCAATCTAGTCCCGGGGTCGTGGGGACGACCCTATAGTCGTCGGACAAGAAGGCGGCTGGACATCATTGGCCCGGGGTCGTGGGTACGACCCTATAGTCGTCGTACAAGTCGGCGGCTGGCCAACCTAGTCCCGAGGTCGTGGGGACGACCCTACAGTCGTCGGGCTTGACGGTGGCGGGCCAATCTAGTCCCGGGGTCGTGGGGACGACCCTACAGTCGTCGGACATTTCGGCGGCTTGCCAACTTTGGCCCGGGGTCGTGGGGACGACCATATAGTCGTCAGACATTTCGGCGGCTTGCCAACTTTGGCCCGGGGTCGTGGGGACGACCCTATAGTCGTCGGACATGTCGGCGGCTGGCCAACTTTGGCCCGTGGTTGTGGGGACGACCCTATAGTCGTTGGATATGACGGTGGCGGGCCAATCTAGTCCCGGGGTCGTGGGGACGACCCTATAGTCGTCGGACATGTCGGCGGCTGGCCAACTTTGGACCGGGGTCGTGGGGACGACCCTACAGTCGTCGGACATTTCGGCGGCTTGCCAACTTTGGCCCGGGGTCGTGGGGACGACCCTATAGTCGTCGGACTTGACGGTAGCGGGCCAATCTAGTCCCGAGGTCGTGGGGACGACCCTATAGTCGTCGGACAAGTCGGCGGCGGGCCAACCTAGTCCCGAGGTCGTGGGGACGACCCTATAGTCGTCGGACATGTCGACGGCTGGCCAACTTTGGCCCGTGGTTGTGGGGACGACCCTATAGTCGTCGGAAATGTCGGCGGCTGGCCAACCTGGACCCGGGGTCGTGGGGACGACCCTATAGTCGTCGGACTTGACGGTGGCGGGCCAATCTAGTCCCGGGGTCGTGGGGACGATCCTATAGTCGTCGGACATGTCGGCGGCTGGCCAACTTTGGCCCGGTGTCGTGGGGACGACTCTATAGTCGTCGGAAATGTCGGCGGCTGGCCAACCTGGACCCGGGGTCGTGGGGACGACCCTATAGTCGTCGCACATGTCGGCGGCTGGCCAACTTTGGCCCGGGGTCGTGGGGACGACCCTATAGTCGTCGGACATGTCGACGGCTGGCCAACTTTGGCCCGTGGTTGTGGGGACGACCCTATAGTCGTCGGACAAGACGGCGGCTGGACATCATTGGCCCGGGGTCGTGGGGACGACCCTATAGTCTTCGGACATGTTGGCGGCTTGTCAGCCTAGTCCCGGGGTCGTGGGGACGACCCTATAGTCGTCGGACAAGTCGGCGGCGGGCCAACCTTGTCCCGGGGTCGTGGGGACGACCCTATAGTCGTCGGACATGTCGGAGGCTGGCCAACTTTGGCCCGGTGTCGTGGGGACGACCCAATAGTGGTCGGACATGTCAGCGGCCGGCCAACCTAGTCCCGAGGTCGTGGGGACGACTCTATAGTCGTCGGACTTGACGGTGGCGGGCCAATCTAGTCCCGGGGTCGTGGGGACGACCCTACAGTCGTCGGACATTTCGGCGGCTTGCCAACTTTGGACCGGGGTCGTGGGGACGACCCTATAGTCGTCGGACTTGACGGTGGCGGGCCAATCTAGTCCCGGGGTCGTGGGGACGACCCTACAGTCGTCAGACATTTCGGCGGCTTGCCAACTTTGGCCCGGGGTCGTGGGACGACCCTATCGTCGTCGGACTTGACGGTAGCGGGCCAATCTAGTCCCGAGGTCGTGGGGACGACCCTATAGTCTTCGGACATGACGGTAGCGGGCCAGTCTAGACCCGAGGTCGTGGGGACGACCCTACAGTCGTCGGACATTTCGGCGGCTTGCCAACTTTGGACCGGGGTCGTGGGGACGACCCTATAGTCGTCGGACTTGACGGTGGCGGGCCAATCTAGTCCCGGGGTCGTGGGGACGACCCTACAGTCGTCAGACATTTCGGCGGCTTGCCAACTTTGGCCCGGGGTCGTGGGACGACCCTATCGTCGTCGGACTTGACGGTAGCGGGCCAATCTAGTCCCGAGGTCGTGGGGACGACCCTATAGTCTTCGGACATGACGGTAGCGGGCCAGTCTAGACCCGGGGTCGTGGGGACGACCCTATTGTCGTCGGACATGACGGTGGCGGGCCAATCTAGTCCCGGGGTCGTGGGGACGACCCTATAGTCGTCGGACATGTCGGCGGCTGGCCAACTTTGGCCCGGTGTCGTGGGGACGACTCTATAGTCGTCGGAAATGTCGGCGGCTGGCCAACCTGGACCCGGGGTCGTGGGGACGACCCTATAGTCGTCGGACTTGACGGTGGCGGGCCAATCTAGTCCCGGGGTCGTGGGGACGACCCTATAGTCGTCGGACAAGACGGCGGCTGGACATCATTGGCCCGGGGTCGTGGGGACGACCCTATAGTCTTCGGACATGTTGGCGGCTTGTCAGCCTAGTCCCGGGGTCGTGGGGACGACCCTATAGTCGTCGGACAAGTCGGCGGCGGGCCAACCTTGTCCCGGGGTCGTGGGGACGACCCTATAGTCGTCGGACATGTCGGCGGCTGGCCAACTTTGGCCCGGTGTCGTGGGGACGACCCAATAGTGGTCGGACATGTCAGCGGCCGGCCAACCTAGTCCCGAGGTCGTGGGGACGACTCTATAGTCGTCGGACTTGACGGTGGCGGGCCAATCTAGTCCCGGGGTCGTGGGGACGACCCTACAGTCGTCGGACATTTCGGCGGCTTGCCAACTTTGGACCGGGGTCGTGGGGACGACCCTATAGTCGTCGGACTTGACGGTGGCGGGCCAATCTAGTCCCGGGGTCGTGGGGACGACCCTACAGTCGTCAGACATTTCGGCGGCTTGCCAACTTTGGCCCGGGGTCGTGGGACGACCCTATCGTCGTCGGACTTGACGGTAGCGGGCCAATCTAGTCCCGAGGTCGTGGGGACGACCCTATAGTCTTCGGACATGACGGTAGCGGGCCAGTCTAGACCCGAGGTCGTGGGGACGACCCTATAGTAGTCGGACATGTCGGCGGCTGTCCAACTTTGGCGCGGTGTCGTGGGGACGACTCTATAGTCGTCGGACATGTCGGCAGCTGGGCAACCTAGACCCGGGGTCGTGGGGACGACCCTATTGTCGTCGGACATGACGGTGGCGGGCCAATCTAGTCCCGGGGTCGTGGGGACGACCCTATAGTCGTCGGACAAGTCGGCGGCGGGCCAAGCTTGTCCCGGGGTCGTGGGGACGACCCTATATTCGTCGGACATGACGGTGGCGGGCCAATCTAGTCCCGGGGTCGTGGGGACGACCCTATAATCGTTGGACATGACGGTGGCGGGCCAATCTAGTCCCGGGGTCGTAGGGACGACCCTATAATCGTCGGATATGACGGTGGCGGGCCAATCTAGTCCCGGGGTCGTGGGGACGACCCTATAGTCGTCGGACAAGACGGCGGCTGGACATCATTGGCCCGGGGTCGTGGGGACGACCCTATAGTCTTTGGACATGTTGGCGGCTTGTCAGCCTAGTCCCGGGGTCGTGGGTACGACCCTATAGTCGTCGGACATGTCGGCGGCTGGCCAACTTTGGCCCGGTGTCGTGGGTACGACCCTATAGTCGTCGGACATGTTGGCGGCTTGTCAGCCTAGTCCCGGGGTCGTGGGTACGGCCCTATATTCGTCGGACATGTCGGCGGCTGGCCAACTTTGGCCCGGTGTCGTGGGGACGACTCTATAGTCGTCGGAAATGTCGGCGGCTGGCCAACCTGGACCCGGGGTCGTGGGGACGACCCTATTGTCGTCGGACATGACGGTAGCGGGCCAATCTAGTCTCGGGGTCGTGGGGACGACCCTATAGTCGTCGGACATGTCGGCGGCTGGCCAACTTTGGCCCGGGGTCGTGGGGACGATCCAATAATCGTCGGACATGTCGGCGGCTGGCCAACTTTGGCCCGTGGTGGTGGGGACGACCCTATAGTCGTTGGACATGACGGTGGCAGGCCAATCTAGTCCCGGGGTCGTGGGGACGACCCTATAGGCGTCGGACAAAACGGCGGCTGGACATCTTTGGCCCGGGGTCGTGGGGATGACCCTACAGTCGTCGGACATGTCGGCGGCTGGCCAACTTTGGCCCGTGGTTGTGGGGACGACCCTATAGTCGTTGGACATGACGGTGGCGGGCCAATCTAGTCCCGGGGTCGTGGGGACGACCCTATAGTCGTCGGACATGTCGGCGGCTGGCCAACTTTGGACCCGTGTCGTGGGGACGACTCTATAGTCGTCGGAAATGTCGGCGGCTGGCCAACCTGGACCCGAGGTCGTGGGGACGACCCTATTGTCGTCGGACATGACGGTGGCGGGCCAATCTAGTCTCGGGGTCGTGGGGACGACCCTATAGTCGTCGGACATGTCGGCGGCTGGCCAAATTTGGCCCGGGGTCGTGGGGACGACCCTATAGTCGTCGGACATGTCGGCGGCTGGCCAACCTTGGCCCGTGGTTGTGGGGACGACCCTATAATCGTTGGACATGACGGTGGCGGGCCAATCTAGTCCCGGGGTCGTGGGGACGACCCTATAGTCGTCGGACAAGAAGGCGGCTGGACATCATTGGCCCGGGGTCGTGGGTACGACCCTATAGTCGTCGTACAAGTCGGCGGCTGGCCAACCTAGTCCCGAGGTCGTGGGGACGACCCTACAGTCGTCGGGCTTGACGGTGGCGGGCCAATCTAGTCCCGGGGTCGTGGGGACGACCCTACAGTCGTCGGACATTTCGGCGGCTTGCCAACTTTGGCCCGGGGTCGTGGGGACGACCATATAGTCGTCAGACATTTCGGCGGCTTGCCAACTTTGGCCCGGGGTCGTGGGGACGACCCTATAGTCGTCGGACATGTCGGCGGCTGGCCAACTTTGGCCCGTGGTTGTGGGGACGACCCTATAGTCGTTGGATATGACGGTGGCGGGCCAATCTAGTCCCGGGGTCGTGGGGACGACCCTATAGTCGTCGGACATGTCGGCGGCTGGCCAACTTTGGACCGGGGTCGTGGGGACGACCCTACAGTCGTCGGACATTTCGGCGGCTTGCCAACTTTGGCCCGGGGTCGTGGGGACGACCCTATAGTCGTCGGACTTGACGGTAGCGGGCCAATCTAGTCCCGAGGTCGTGGGGACGACCCTATAGTCGTCGGACAAGTCGGCGGCGGGCCAACCTAGTCCCGAGGTCGTGGGGACGACCCTATAGTCGTCGGACATGTCGACGGCTGGCCAACTTTGGCCCGTGGTTGTGGGGACGACCCTATAGTCGTCGGAAATGTCGGCGGCTGGCCAACCTGGACCCGGGGTCGTGGGGACGACCCTATAGTCGTCGGACTTGACGGTGGCGGGCCAATCTAGTCCCGGGGTCGTGGGGACGATCCTATAGTCGTCGGACATGTCGGCGGCTGGCCAACTTTGGCCCGGTGTCGTGGGGACGACTCTATAGTCGTCGGAAATGTCGGCGGCTGGCCAACCTGGACCCGGGGTCGTGGGGACGACCCTATAGTCGTCGCACATGTCGGCGGCTGGCCAACTTTGGCCCGGGGTCGTGGGGACGACCCTATAGTCGTCGGACATGTCGACGGCTGGCCAACTTTGGCCCGTGGTTGTGGGGACGACCCTATAGTCGTCGGACAAGACGGCGGCTGGACATCATTGGCCCGGGGTCGTGGGGACGACCCTATAGTCTTCGGACATGTTGGCGGCTTGTCAGCCTAGTCCCGGGGTCGTGGGGACGACCCTATAGTCGTCGGACAAGTCGGCGGCGGGCCAACCTTGTCCCGGGGTCGTGGGGACGACCCTATAGTCGTCGGACATGTCGGAGGCTGGCCAACTTTGGCCCGGTGTCGTGGGGACGACCCAATAGTGGTCGGACATGTCAGCGGCCGGCCAACCTAGTCCCGAGGTCGTGGGGACGACTCTATAGTCGTCGGACTTGACGGTGGCGGGCCAATCTAGTCCCGGGGTCGTGGGGACGACCCTACAGTCGTCGGACATTTCGGCGGCTTGCCAACTTTGGACCGGGGTCGTGGGGACGACCCTATAGTCGTCGGACTTGACGGTGGCGGGCCAATCTAGTCCCGGGGTCGTGGGGACGACCCTACAGTCGTCAGACATTTCGGCGGCTTGCCAACTTTGGCCCGGGGTCGTGGGACGACCCTATCGTCGTCGGACTTGACGGTAGCGGGCCAATCTAGTCCCGAGGTCGTGGGGACGACCCTATAGTCTTCGGACATGACGGTAGCGGGCCAGTCTAGACCCGAGGTCGTGGGGACGACCCTATAGTAGTCGGACATGTCGGCGGCTGTCCAACTTTGGCGCGGTGTCGTGGGGACGACTCTATAGTCGTCGGACATGTCGGCAGCTGGGCAACCTAGACCCGGGGTCGTGGGGACGACCCTATTGTCGTCGGACATGACGGTGGCGGGCCAACCTGGACCCGGGGTCGTGGGGACGACCCTATTGTCGTCGGACATGACGGTAGCGGGCCAATCTAGTCTCGGGGTCGTGGGGCCGACCCTATAGTCGTCGGACATGTCGGCGGCTGGCCAACTTTGGCCCGGGGTCGTGGGGACGATCCAATAATCGTCGGACATGTCGGCGGCTGGCCAACTTTGGCCCGTGGTGGTGGGGACGACCCTATAGTCGTTGGACATGACGGTGGCAGGCCAATCTAGTCCCGGGGTCGTGGGGACGACCCTATAGGCGTCGGACAAAACGGCGGCTGGACATCTTTGGCCCGGGGTCGTGGGGATGACCCTACAGTCGTCGGACATGTCGGCGGCTGGCCAACTTTGGCCCGTGGTTGTGGGGACGACCCTATAGTCGTTGGACATGACGGTGGCGGGCCAATCTAGTCCCGGGGTCGTGGGGACGACCCTATAGTCGTCGGACATGTCGGCGGCTGGCCAACTTTGGACCCGTGTCGTGGGGACGACTCTATAGTCGTCGGAAATGTCGGCGGCTGGCCAACCTGGACCCGAGGTCGTGGGGACGACCCTATTGTCGTCGGACATGACGGTGGCGGGCCAAGCTTGTCCCGGGGTCGTGGGGACGACCCTATATTCGTCGGACATGACGGTGGCGGGCCAATCTAGTCCCGGGGTCGTGGGGACGACCCTATAATCGTTGGACATGACGGTGGCGGGCCAATCTAGTCCCGGGGTCGTAGGGACGACCCTATAATCGTCGGATATGACGGTGGCGGGCCAATCTAGTCCCGGGGTCGTGGGGACGACCCTATAGTCGTCGGACAAGACGGCGGCTGGACATCATTGGCCCGGGGTCGTGGGGACGACCCTATAGTCTTTGGACATGTTGGCGGCTTGTCAGCCTAGTCCCGGGGTCGTGGGTACGACCCTATAGTCGTCGGACATGTCGGCGGCTGGCCAACTTTGGCCCGGTGTCGTGGGTACGACCCTATAGTCGTCGGACATGTTGGCGGCTTGTCAGCCTAGTCCCGGGGTCGTGGGTACGGCCCTATATTCGTCGGACATGTCGGCGGCTGGCCAACTTTGGCCCGGTGTCGTGGGGACGACTCTATAGTCGTCGGAAATGTCGGCGGCTGGCCAACCTGGACCCGGGGTCGTGGGGACGACCCTATTGTCGTCGGACATGACGGTAGCGGGCCAATCTAGTCTCGGGGTCGTGGGGCCGACCCTATAGTCGTCGGACATGTCGGCGGCTGGCCAACTTTGGCCCGGGGTCGTGGGGACGATCCAATAATCGTCGGACATGTCGGCGGCTGGCCAACTTTGGCCCGTGGTGGTGGGGACGACCCTATAGTCGTTGGACATGACGGTGGCAGGCCAATCTAGTCCCGGGGTCGTGGGGACGACCCTATAGGCGTCGGACAAAACGGCGGCTGGACATCTTTGGCCCGGGGTCGTGGGGATGACCCTACAGTCGTCGGACATGTCGGCGGCTGGCCAACTTTGGCCCGTGGTTGTGGGGACGACCCTATAGTCGTTGGACATGACGGTGGCGGGCCAATCTAGTCCCGGGGTCGTGGGGACGACCCTATAGTCGTCGGACATGTCGGCGGCTGGCCAACTTTGGACCCGTGTCGTGGGGACGACTCTATAGTCGTCGGAAATGTCGGCGGCTGGCCAACCTGGACCCGAGGTCGTGGGGACGACCCTATTGTCGTCGGACATGACGGTGGCGGGCCAATCTAGTCTCGGGGTCGTGGGGACGACCCTATAGTCGTCGGACATGTCGGCGGCTGGCCAAATTTGGCCCGGGGTCGTGGGGACGACCCTATAGTCGTCGGACATGTCGGCGGCTGGCCAACCTTGGCCCGTGGTTGTGGGGACGACCCTATAATCGTTGGACATGACGGTGGCGGGCCAATCTAGTCCCGGGGTCGTGGGGACGACCCTATAGTCGTCGGACAAGAAGGCGGCTGGACATCATTGGCCCGGGGTCGTGGGTACGACCCTATAGTCGTCGTACAAGTCGGCGGCTGGCCAACCTAGTCCCGAGGTCGTGGGGACGACCCTACAGTCGTCGGGCTTGACGGTGGCGGGCCAATCTAGTCCCGGGGTCGTGGGGACGACCCTACAGTCGTCGGACATTTCGGCGGCTTGCCAACTTTGGCCCGGGGTCGTGGGGACGACCATATAGTCGTCAGACATTTCGGCGGCTTGCCAACTTTGGCCCGGGGTCGTGGGGACGACCCTATAGTCGTCGGACATGTCGGCGGCTGGCCAACTTTGGCCCGTGGTTGTGGGGACGACCCTATAGTCGTTGGATATGACGGTGGCGGGCCAATCTAGTCCCGGGGTCGTGGGGACGACCCTATAGTCGTCGGACATGTCGGCGGCTGGCCAACTTTGGACCGGGGTCGTGGGGACGACCCTACAGTCGTCGGACATTTCGGCGGCTTGCCAACTTTGGCCCGGGGTCGTGGGGACGACCCTATAGTCGTCGGACTTGACGGTAGCGGGCCAATCTAGTCCCGAGGTCGTGGGGACGACCCTATAGTCGTCGGACAAGTCGGCGGCGGGCCAACCTAGTCCCGAGGTCGTGGGGACGACCCTATAGTCGTCGGACATGTCGACGGCTGGCCAACTTTGGCCCGTGGTTGTGGGGACGACCCTATAGTCGTCGGAAATGTCGGCGGCTGGCCAACCTGGACCCGGGGTCGTGGGGACGACCCTATAGTCGTCGGACTTGACGGTGGCGGGCCAATCTAGTCCCGGGGTCGTGGGGACGATCCTATAGTCGTCGGACATGTCGGCGGCTGGCCAACTTTGGCCCGGTGTCGTGGGGACGACTCTATAGTCGTCGGAAATGTCGGCGGCTGGCCAACCTGGACCCGGGGTCGTGGGGACGACCCTATAGTCGTCGCACATGTCGGCGGCTGGCCAACTTTGGCCCGGGGTCGTGGGGACGACCCTACAGTCGTCGGACATGTCGACGGCTGGCCAACTTTGGCCCGTGGTTGTGGGGACGACCCTATAGTCGTCGGAAATGTCGGCGGCTGGCCAACCTGGACCCGGGGTCGTGGGGACGACCCTATAGTCGTCGGACTTGACGGTGGCGGGCCAATCTAGTCCCGGGGTCGTGGGGACGACCCTATAGTCGTCGGACATGTCGGCGGCTGGCCAACTTTGGCCCGGTGTCGTGGGGACGACTCTATAGTCGTCGGAAATGTCGGCGGCTGGCCAACCTGGACCCGGTGTCGTGGGGACGACCCTATTGTCGTCGGACATGACGGTGGCGGGCCAATCTAGTCGCGGGGTCGTGGGGACGACCCTATAGTCGTCGGACATGTCGGCGGCTGGCCAACTTTGGCCCGGTGTCGTGGGGACGACTCTATAGTCGTCGGAAATGTCGGCGGCTGGCCAACCTGGACCCGGTGTCGTGGGGACGACCCTATTGTCGTCGGACATGACGGTGGCGGGCCAATCTAGTCGCGGGGTCGTGGGGACGACCCTATAGTCGTCGGACATGTCGGCGGCTGGCCAACTTTGGCCCGGTGTCGTGGGGACGACTCTATAGTCGTCGGAAATGTCGGCGGCTGGCCAACCTGGACCCGGTGTCGAGGGGACGACCCTATTGTCGTTGGACATGACGGTGGCGGGCCAATCTAATCGCGGGGTCGTGGGGACGACCCTATAGTCGTCGGACATGTCGGCGGCTGGCCAACTTTGGCCCGGGGTCGTGGGGACGACCCTATAATCGTCGGACATGTCGGCGGCTGGCCAACTTTGGCCCGGTGTCGTGGGGACGACTCTATAGTCGTCGGACAAGACGGCGGCTGGACATCTTTGGCCCGGGGTCGTGGGGACGACTCTATAGTCGTCGGACATGTTGGCGGCTTGTCAGCCTAGTCCCGGGGTCGTGGGTACGACCCTATAGTCGTCGGACAAGTCGGCGGCTGGCCAACCTAGACCCGGGGTCGTGGGGACGACCCTATTGTCGTCGGACATGACGGTGGCGGGCCAATCTAGTCCCGGGGTCGTGGGGACGACCCTATAGTCGTCGAACAATTCGGCGGCGGGCCAAGCTTGTCCCGGGGTCGTGGGGACGACCCTATAGTCGTCGGACATGTCGGCGGCTGGCCAACTTTGACCCGGGGTCGTGGGGACGACTCTATAGTCGTCGGAAATGTCGGCGGCTGGCCAACCTGGACTCGGGGTCGTGGGGACGACCCTATAGTCGTCGGACAAGACGGCGGATGGACATCTTTGGCCCGGGGTCGTGGGGACGACCCTATAGTCGTCGGACATGTTGGCGGCTTGTCAGCGTAGTCCCGGGGTGGTGGGTACGACCCTATAGTCGTCGGACAAGTCGGCGGCGGGCCAACCTTGTCCCGGGGTCGTGGGGACGACCCTATAGTCGTCGGACATGTCGGCAGCTGGCCAACTTTGGCCCGGGGTCGTGGGGACGACCCTATAGTCGTCGGACATGTCGGCGGCTGGCCAACTTTGGCCCGTGGTTGTGGGGACGACCCTATAGTCGTTGGACATGTCGGCGGCTGGCCAACTTTGGCCCGTGGTGGTGGGGACGACCCTATAGTCGTTGGACATGACGGTGGCAGGCCAATCTAGTCCCGGGGTCGTGGGGACGACCCTATAGGCGTCGGACAAAACGGCGGCTGGACATCTTTGGCCCGGGGTCGTGGGGATGACCCTACAGTCGTCGGACATGTCGGCGGCTGGCCAACTTTGGCCCGTGGTTGTGGGGACGACCCTATAGTCGTTGGACATGACGGTGGCGGGCCAATCTAGTCCCGGGGTCGTGGGGACGACCCTATAGTCGTCGGACATGTCGGCGGCTGGCCAACTTTGGACCCGTGTCGTGGGGACGACTCTATAGTCGTCGGAAATGTCGGCGGCTGGCCAACCTGGACCCGAGGTCGTGGGGACGACCCTATTGTCGTCGGACATGACGGTGGCGGGCCAATCTAGTCTCGGGGTCGTGGGGACGACCCTATAGTCGTCGGACATGTCGGCGGCTGGCCAAATTTGGCCCGGGGTCGTGGGGACGACCCTATAGTCGTCGGACATGTCGGCGGCTGGCCAACCTTGGCCCGTGGTTGTGGGGACGACCCTATAATCGTTGGACATGACGGTGGCGGGCCAATCTAGTCCCGGGGTCGTGGGGACGACCCTATAGTCGTCGGACAAGAAGGCGGCTGGACATCATTGGCCCGGGGTCGTGGGTACGACCCTATAGTCGTCGTACAAGTCGGCGGCTGGCCAACCTAGTCCCGAGGTCGTGGGGACGACCCTACAGTCGTCGGGCTTGACGGTGGCGGGCCAATCTAGTCCCGGGGTCGTGGGGACGACCCTACAGTCGTCGGACATTTCGGCGGCTTGCCAACTTTGGCCCGGGGTCGTGGGGACGACCATATAGTCGTCAGACATTTCGGCGGCTTGCCAACTTTGGCCCGGGGTCGTGGGGACGACCCTATAGTCGTCGGACATGTCGGCGGCTGGCCAACTTTGGCCCGTGGTTGTGGGGACGACCCTATAGTCGTTGGATATGACGGTGGCGGGCCAATCTAGTCCCGGGGTCGTGGGGACGACCCTATAGTCGTCGGACATGTCGGCGGCTGGCCAACTTTGGACCGGGGTCGTGGGGACGACCCTACAGTCGTCGGACATTTCGGCGGCTTGCCAACTTTGGCCCGGGGTCGTGGGGACGACCCTATAGTCGTCGGACTTGACGGTAGCGGGCCAATCTAGTCCCGAGGTCGTGGGGACGACCCTATAGTCGTCGGACAAGTCGGCGGCGGGCCAACCTAGTCCCGAGGTCGTGGGGACGACCCTATAGTCGTCGGACATGTCGACGGCTGGCCAACTTTGGCCCGTGGTTGTGGGGACGACCCTATAGTCGTCGGAAATGTCGGCGGCTGGCCAACCTGGACCCGGGGTCGTGGGGACGACCCTATAGTCGTCGGACTTGACGGTGGCGGGCCAATCTAGTCCCGGGGTCGTGGGGACGATCCTATAGTCGTCGGACATGTCGGCGGCTGGCCAACTTTGGCCCGGTGTCGTGGGGACGACTCTATAGTCGTCGGAAATGTCGGCGGCTGGCCAACCTGGACCCGGGGTCGTGGGGACGACCCTATAGTCGTCGCACATGTCGGCGGCTGGCCAACTTTGGCCCGTGGTGGTGGGGACGACCCTATAGTCGTTGGACATGACGGTGGCAGGCCAATCTAGTCCCGGGGTCGTGGGGACGACCCTATAGGCGTCGGACAAAACGGCGGCTGGACATCTTTGGCCCGGGGTCGTGGGGATGACCCTACAGTCGTCGGACATGTCGGCGGCTGGCCAACTTTGGCCCGTGGTTGTGGGGACGACCCTATAGTCGTTGGACATGACGGTGGCGGGCCAATCTAGTCCCGGGGTCGTGGGGACGACCCTATAGTCGTCGGACATGTCGGCGGCTGGCCAACTTTGGACCCGTGTCGTGGGGACGACTCTATAGTCGTCGGAAATGTCGGCGGCTGGCCAACCTGGACCCGGGGTCGTGGGGACGACCCTATAGTCGTCGGACTTGACGGTGGCGGGCCAATCCAGTCCCGGGGTCGTGGGGACGATCCTATAGTCGTCGGACATGTCGGCGGCTGGCCAACTTTGGCCCGGTGTCGTGGGGACGACTCTATAGTCGTCGGAAATGTCGGCGGCTGGCCAACCTGGACCCGGGGTCGTGGGGACGACCCTATAGTCGTCGCACATGTCGGCGGCTGGCCAACTTTGGCCCGGGGTCGTGGGGACGACCCTATAGTCGTCGGACATGTCGACGGCTGGCCAACTTTGGCCCGTGGTTGTGGGGACGACCCTATAGTCGTCGGAAATGTCGGCGGCTGGCCAACCTGGACCCGGGGTCGTGGGGACGACCCTATAGTCGTCGGACTTGACGGTGGCGGGCCAATCTAGTCCCGGGGTCGTGGGGACGACCCTATAGTAGTCGGACATGTCGGCGGCTGTCCAACTTTGGCGCGGTGTCGTGGGGACGACTCTATAGTCGTCGGACATGTCGGCAGCTGGGCAACCTAGACCCGGGGTCGTGGGGACGACCCTATTGTCGTCGGACATGACGGTGGCGGGCCAATCTAGTCCCGGGGTCGTGGGGACGACCCTATAGTCGTCGGACAAGTCGGCGGCGGGCCAAGCTTGTCCCGGGGTCGTGGGGACGACCCTATATTCGTCGGACATGACGGTGGCGGGCCAATCTAGTCCCGGGGTCGTGGGGACGACCCTATAATCGTTGGACATGACGGTGGCGGGCCAATCTAGTCCCGGGGTCGTAGGGACGACCCTATAATCGTCGGATATGACGGTGGCGGGCCAATCTAGTCCCGGGGTCGTGGGGACGACCCTATAGTCGTCGGACAAGACGGCGGCTGGACATCATTGGCCCGGGGTCGTGGGGACGACCCTATAGTCTTTGGACATGTTGGCGGCTTGTCAGCCTAGTCCCGGGGTCGTGGGTACGACCCTATAGTCGTCGGACATGTCGGCGGCTGGCCAACTTTGGCCCGGTGTCGTGGGTACGACCCTATAGTCGTCGGACATGTTGGCGGCTTGTCAGCCTAGTCCCGGGGTCGTGGGTACGGCCCTATATTCGTCGGACATGTCGGCGGCTGGCCAACTTTGGCCCGGTGTCGTGGGGACGACTCTATAGTCGTCGGAAATGTCGGCGGCTGGCCAACCTGGACCCGGGGTCGTGGGGACGACCCTATTGTCGTCGGACATGACGGTAGCGGGCCAATCTAGTCTCGGGGTCGTGGGGCCGACCCTATAGTCGTCGGACATGTCGGCGGCTGGCCAACTTTGGCCCGGGGTCGTGGGGACGATCCAATAATCGTCGGACATGTCGGCGGCTGGCCAAC